>CAJZCY010000002.1:39046250-40367500 GCA_914969975.1 Anopheles atroparvus | reverse complement strand
AACGCAATCAAAGAAGTGTACATGCAGGTTGCATTTACGCTATTGTTTCATATTCCATTGCATTTACGCCGCCGCAGCCCGATGGGAAGCGTAACATTTTATTTATGTTATAATAGTGAATATCCCAGTCGAGAGTTGATCGAGAATAAATTATAAAGGCTAACGAAACGCAAAGAATCGCTTTTTCGCTCTCAACGAAAAGCAATGCGATCGAAAAAATGACCGAAAAGGTACAATTTCGGGAACAACCTCCAAAAAACACACAGTCGGGTCCGTTATGGGGCGGGTTCCCACGGGTCTTGCGTCCCCCTTTTCGGTGGAACAATTGGTTCATTAGCTTCGAAAAAAACGGTGAAGAAACTAACGAAACACAAGGCTGCGCTATTGCGCGCACTCGGGTACTCGGGGGAAAAGCTTCCTCCACCAATTGTTGCGTACTGACCAAACAACGGCGAGACAAACGAAATTTTGTGCATCTGTAGTGACCCCTCCCCCCCCAGCCATGCCTTCCTCCTCCTCCTCGACTGGTGTAACACTGTTACCTCAAAGTGTCTCATTTTCATAAACATCTTGAGCCTGTTTTGACACCAACCGTGGCGTGGTGTAGGCTGTACTCCACACTCCATACACCGTGCGAGGACGCGAACGGGGGGGTGGGTTAGTCGCACCAGAGGAGTTAATCCCATTCGGGAGCGCCGAGGGTATTCACCCCGAACTGTTCACCCCCTACGCGAGCCAAGCGGTGCTTCAAGTCGGAGAGAATCGTGTCGCCTTCAATTCATTTCTTCGCCGTCGGAATCGACTGCCGAGGACCCAGCAGCAGCGGCTTTTTTTGGCTGCTGTACCGAATATTGGTGTAAGGGTTTACCATTGGGCTGACTAGCTCTGTTCCAACCCCCCCCCCCCCCCCCCCCGTTGAACGACTCCCCACACTCGCTCGCGATAGAGCACACGACGGCGACAACAATCACGGCACAACACTGGCGTGACATCATCATTCAAATGTCAATCACCAAACGAGTTCTTCTCGACTCGTTGTTGCCGCTCTTTTTTCTGTCGCGCTCCGGATCATTCTTCGCTTCCGGGGGTGTTGCGGTTTTTTAAAATCGTCCAAAAGCTAACTCAACAAAAAAAAAACGCGAGTACGCAACTTACTAGATGCAAACATAAAGAATGTATGAAACAAAAGAAGCAAAACGACGTCGTTTATGAACTTAGAAGCTCCAAAACGGCGTCAGCTCCAACACCTTCCATTTCTGCTCGGGGAAGAGTTTGCTTTTTTTTTCTATATTTGCCTCATCGGTGGTGCGCGTTTGGAGGCAACCGTTAAATCCGTCAGACTTCTAGCAAAAGAAGAAGAAGAAAAAGGTCAACCGGCGCAAAGATCAGCGAAGGCGCGAGTACGCGCGTCCTCCCTCCCTCCGCCCCGCGGACTCAAATAAACTGGGCGTGCGGCTGATGTGGGTGTCAAATTATTATTACAAATATATCAAGCGAATAATAACCGGGCAAGAGAATAGAAAAACAAATACACACACGCGTTTTGGAGGTGAAGAAAAAGAAGAAGAAAAAAAGTAGGATCGTTGCATGACCAAATCGGGGGCACAGCATCATCAAGTTGGACACCCCATTTTTCAACGGTTCATTGAATGTTCGTTAAAACGCAGTAAAGACGGCACAAAAAAAAGGGCTAACCAGAGGTTGACTGGAATTTGCCTTGGTTGTTAAAACCTTCACCGGAATGCATTCGAAATTAACAACAATTAGTATTTTAAAAGGAGAATATTTTAAACCGAACGGATTTAAACCTCTAAACGGGCATCCAAATTTTACGTTCGCGAAAAAGGGGGAAACAGTTCATCCCTTTTACTAACGGAAGAGAAGACAGTTCTTTCAGCGTTCAACCTCACTGCGCTTGGTTATAAAAAGGAGCCGATTAGGCCACAATGGTAATGACAAGGCGGCATCATCGTCGTCGTCGTCGTTGGCGGAGTTCATCTCGCGGGAATGAAGTTTAAAATATTCCTTCGGCGGACGGGGGATGACGGGGGAAAAGTTGAAATGGAAAGGAAATGAGCAGTATTTATTTTCACTTTAAAACTGCATTCATTTTTAGCAAGCACCAGCGCAAGGTAGCTGTTGAAGGCTTGATCGCATCGAACGTGACAGGAGAGGAGGAGGTGGTCCATGTTTCGGAGGAGGTCACTCATTTATGTGCAGCTCATCGCTGCATAATTCAAAAGAAGCCCTTCCCTCTTTGACCCTCGGGACAAATTCGTTTCAAACGAAGCTCGCTCGGAAAAGTGACCGACAGATGATGCCGAGGGCGAGAGATGCCGTAACGAGCTCGCTTCCTTTTTGGCGCATCTTTTCCTCTTAAATCCCCCAAAAAGAATGGCCCGCCGACGGACGGACAGGTTCATCCTTCATCGATGATCGGTGATTGATCGTTTTGTCGATGTTATGTGGAAACGATATCGATAAATCCACGATTGAATTTTGGATCGCGCGGAATCACATTTTCCCTCGCCACAATGCACTGTGTGTCCTCCAAACATGTGAGCGAGAGAAAATGGTGGTGTAAAATGAGGTTGACCTGCCAACAACTGCCATCCCCCCTGCTCCCTTTCCGAACTAGAGAAGAATTAATATCGTTTCGATCGGTTTTAATTAAAATAAAATCACTCTACTTCACCTCGTTCGTTTTCCATGGCGTTACCGTTTAATCTGCCTGTTTTCCATCGCAGTAGCAAATCGGAAGCCTTTTCCCCGACGCTCGTATGCATCCCACCCATTATTTCTTTCTTTGTGTGTGTGTGTGTGTGTTCGTTCTTGCAACGGAGATCATCATGTGATCAGCCATCGAGCATATTGTTTGCATCAACGATCCCTTCCTGCGATGAGTGCATCATCATCAGGAGTCGTTATCATAATCGTTGACGTTCTGCCCTACATCGCCCGGACCGCGGTGGCAGCAGAAGCCACCACACTCGGGGCCCATTTTCGCTGCCCGAATGTGTGCCTGCGCTCTGCTCTGGTGGTTTCAGAAAGAGGTGCGCAGAAAGATGCCGCCGACGCCAACGTTGACGCCAGCAGCTCTCGTCGTTGGCAGCGCAAAAGAAACCGAGCAGCGCCAACGCACGATCAAAAGCAAGGGGAGGAGGAACCATCCCCTACCTTCCCCCAGGCTCACCCCCAAAGAATGGAAGGAAAAATGTAACCAAACACTGAAGGAGGCTTATACTGACGCCAGTGATGAAGAAGAATAACTAGAGAGCGAAGTTGAGAGACTCTCCTTTGGAGATGCAAAACGTTTAACGTCAACGGCTGTACATGGCGGCTTGAAGCAGACGCAAAGCCGAGGCCGGCACGAGTCCCAACCAAGAAGTCCTACTCGTTCGTTTCCCTCACCCCGACCATTTTCCCTGGAGCGTTCCCCACGGCGGGTATGAAGTTTTATTACTTCGCGCGCATCACATGCATATTTGGAGTGCAGTGTGCGACCACAGCCGGTGGACCAAAGGGGTGGTGAAGGTGGTGGAGGCCCTTTATGCTCTTTTGCAAGTCCCGTCCACCCGCGGGGATCTCACCTGCGCAAATAGCTTCCAATAACCCACTGAACCCGGGCGCTTAAGCAGGCGGAAAAACTGCTGCCTGTCCATCCATCCACGCGGCTCGGGTGCAACGGGGAAAAGACAGAAGTGAAGTAGAAGAAAAAAAAAACAATACGGGCCAAAGAGAAGGTTGTAATAACCACATATCACAGAGACCGGACTCCTTCCCGAGAGAGAGAGACGGTCACGATAATCGAGATAATGATTGATGAAGCGCGAGTGGACCGCATCCCTTTAATTTTCCATTCGCTAACTGATGCCTACCGAGATGAGTCCCCTCCGGGTGACCAGGGCGAATCTCTCGGATTCCGTTGTCCCTACGCTTTTGGGGCGGCTTGCCCCCTTACTTTCCTTCCTTGAAACTTGCCGGCTGCAGATGGGAAGCAGGGCGCGTACGGTTCGACATTACTCATTCGAGACTCCTTCACAGTAGTCGACCGCGCTAAGCGCCAAGTCATCGATTTTCCTTCGCGGTTGATAAATTGTAACGACCTGTAATGCTACGGCTGTGTATAATGCCAAAGCGCGTCTCCTAGACACGGCTGGTTCCAGTGGACCTCGTTTCTCGCTCTAATAGGATTTGCTCAACGACCGAAAGGCTACTGCCAGGTTGTGCGGTAGGTGTCGAACATTTTGCACAATCGATCTAAAACGGGACCCGATATCCATTCGCGCAACCACCACAACTATAGCCGGCAGGTGTGACCGATATGCTACACATATAACCAACGACCAATTGACGACGAGCGCGGCGAAGCCCTAGACGCCACCTGTAAACTCGGGACGCCCTACGGGCCTTGACTCACCGATAAGCGGGTGGTAGGTCTGAGACATTGCTCTCGTGCGTCTCATCGTGGGATCGTTGCGGGACGATACCATGCCCTAGACAGGCGCTTCTTCCATGGGAGGGTGAAGGAAAGAACAAAAACAGCGACATTACAACTGTTGGTCATTAGTACTCCTTCTTCCACAGACCTTGCCGGTCGCCGGAAGCGACTCCTCCTTTGAATGGGGACAGCGTCCACGTTGCAATCGAAAAGAATGTCTCAGTCTAGCACCGGTCCGGTGGGTTGTGCTTCCCAAGGTGGATAGACACCGCCTCCACCCTTCCATGAGTTACGACGGGGCAACCAAGGGTTATTTAAAGCGGAAAGAAAAGCGCTACCATAATTAAATAATCACGTGAGGGTTGTGTAATTCGCCTGCCATTACATTCCCGTCCCTCCCTCCGGGGAATGCTGCCGAGTCCTTGGCGTTTCGACGGATTCCGCGCGCACGTATACGCACATAGTACACGGTGCCAGGAATGTTGTTCCTTGCCTCGACGTGGCGCTACCATCCCGCCAAATGTACACCAATAAGCCGCAACACGGTGCTAAGCATGCAAAACGGTCATTAGCGAGAAGGAAACCTGCTCCTGCACATTTTTTTTTTCTTCCCCGCTTTCCTGCCGGATGCGGATCGTTGCAGGTCCTGTGGCGTTCTATTCGTGCACCAAAGGGTGCAGCCGTACAACACAAGTGACACACGTGCTCTTGCTAGTTCCGTGAGGACGCCTGCAGTCGCGCGTGTTACCCGTTTGACGGGTTGCGCATATCACACAAGGTCGGGTATTTGGATCCTGGAGGTCATCGACACCGGGCCCCTACGAGGCCTGGTGCTGTGCTATCAAAATGCAATAACTCAAAACTCCTGACCAGGGCCAAGAATTCGATGGGCCACAGAGGGAGAAGGTCGAAGGGGGAGGGGGATGTCGGGATCGGATCGCGGAATACCGCAAGAAGCATCCAGCGAATCAAAGGAACAGTAGGCGGCTATCGCGCGCGTTCTTCCCTTCTAACACATCTGACAGTTGCTGCTGTTTTCATGATCCCTTCCTCTCTCCCTTTCCCACGTTGTCATGTCCATTGTCCACTTCTCTTCCCCTCTTTCTGCCCCTCTTCCTTTCCTTTTACGAGCGATTCACTTTGCACATTCGTAACAAGCGAACGTGGTGGCGGCGGCGCCTTCAAAAACACGCAAGACAGCGCCACTCTCACCCTTCCACTGTTTCTTTCTCGTGGCCAAGAGGGTGCGGACATGGCTTTAGGACCTCCGCTTTGCGCCAGGCCGCAGGCACATACGTAATGCATGCAAGTCAGTGCAGCCTTGTGCAGCAACAAGTCCTGCGCCACCGAGATGCTTCCTTTCTCGCGCGAATCCTCGGCGCGATTGTTCACATTTGCATTCTTTACGTCCCCCACAGGGAAGAGTAGCGATTGAGGGGGAAGACGCCAACACGACGTTCTCGTTGTCATCATCGTTTCGCTGCTGCTGGGGCGCCGACAACACTACCCCTCTCTGCTTTCACCTCCATCAGCCCCAGAAACCAAAGAGTGAGAAGGACGAGTGGTTTGTGCATTCATAAATTTTATAATATTAAATTTAAATATTTTCCTGTTTCAATCTTTTTGTGTCGATTCGACTCCTTTTTGCCGTGCGATTTCGCACCTTTAGCCTCAACCGATGTCTCCAACTGTTTCTTGCCTCTCACCCCCTCGTAATCTTTACATCGTGCGAATAATTCGGCAAATGTACCGAACGAGAGGACGACACTCTCTCCCAACCCCCTTGGACCTTGGCATTCGCATTCGGGGACAACCCCCGCCTTCGAGGAGCAAGGCGTGTGACTCTCACATCACACACACGCATTCCATCGGCCCTAGGGAAAGCAACAAGGATAGAGTGACGGTAGGGACCGCGGGTGCGCTCTCGTCGTTTCATCCTGCGCGCTAAAACACGTTTGCATGTTTTCGGCGTTCCGTAGGAGGCCAAACGAGGGGAGAAAAAGGTGGCGAGTAAAAAAAAAAAACAACAACCACACACCATTTTCGGGGCGATCCTCCGCGCGCGCGAGGAAGGACTCCGAAAATGGAATTCGTAAAATTAATTGCAAATTGGGTTATCTGCTTCGTACACGCAGCGCGGGCACACGGCCCGGGCAGGGAATTGCACGTACGCACACACTTGTGCGGAGACACACGGGAAGACAGAAGAGAAATAACGCCCAAACAAGAATGCACTTGGTAGCCCAGACAAGTTTGGTGGTTGTGTGACGGAAAAAAAAGGACCCCATCCAACGCCCTTCAAGGAGCGATACTCACACCCACCACAAAGGCTGCCCGCACCTCTTCTGTCGCAAGAACCTTTTTTGGCAAGTTTGTTCGCGGAACGACGCGGGAAAAACAACAACAACCCGAAACACGACACGATGCGGTGTGCAGCAGCAGCATGGCATTTTTCGCCGCGATTATTGTTCGAAACGTTGTTTAAAGCTTTTCACACGAACATTCTATGATCCAGGGATTAGCTGAGCATAAGTTAATTACAAAAATCCTACGTTGACTCCGACTAGAATTATTCAGTCCATCGCAAGGCTAAGCGACATCCATTTAATGCATGACTTAAGCCTGCACTGTAAAACTGTAGAAACAATATTTATCCTTGGCAAATGCCCCTCGGAACAGAACGAGGGATGCCTTTGCTTCAGGCTGGCAATAGAATTTTGCGCGACAAACGGAAGCAAGAGAGGGTCTGGCGATCCGACTTGTGAGGTGAAAGCTTGCCACTTTGTTAGGGGGCCACCACAAACAATCGCACAATGGTTCCGGCGGGAGAGGAAGATTAAGACGGCGTTGGTGGCCGGTGGCTCGGAGGAGATCAAAATAATAATAACAAATAAAAAGAATTTCTGCAAAACACACATACCACCTCGTGGTCGCACGGTGTGTCCCCGTCGACGGGTGTCGGTACGTTTGAGGGCAGGCCAAAGCATGTACACGAAAAAAAAAATCACGAACGAATGAAACATACAACAAGAAAGGATGGCGCTCGCGCGACGAGGGTGGGAAGGGGAAGGGGAGGATGGAAGATGATCTCCACATACGTGTGTGCAGGCGCTATCGGTCGGAAGATTTGTGACGGGTGGGCGATCGAGGGGACCGACTGAAGCCGGCAGACATAAATAAGAAACAACCGCGTGCGATCTAGTGCAGTAGACGGGATGACGCAGTCGGACGGGAAGCAGAGGCTCGCGGAAGAAATCACTGCTACGACGTTGCAGTCGGGAAAAACAGGGAAGGAAAAAGAAAACAAGGTAATCTAAATAGAGCTTTAGCCCAGAGATATTCCCAGGGTTCGCGCGCACGCGCGCGCGCCCTCTAGTGGACCGAATGGACAATCGCAGTTTGAGGAACTATCTCCCACCCAGATCCTCCGGAAAATAAGCGCGCTCCGCCGTGCGAAAAGAAAGGGATTGCTGCTTGTCGCGATTATAATTGTAAATATGGCGAGTCGCAGACAATGGAGCTAAGCAAGGGGAAAGAATCGGAGCACACACCGGAGTTCCCGGGGGCTGGACACACTGTCTGGCTGTGTAGGGAGTCGCGGAAATCGAGGAACTAGCGCTCTAGAGGAGCGTAGAGGTTCCACAATTGCAACTCGCACGGACGACGACCTGTCGCATTGTTCTGCAGTTTTGCGGCGTAAGTCGTCGGCGGCGAAATGTGGCTGACACATTGCCTTCACCCACACCCCGTCTTGCAAGAGAGTTCACGTTTAATTACTACAATGTTGGCCAGCGATGGAAGCATTCCCGAACGTCCTAGGCCAAGAACCAGGGCGCAAACTGGGTTGAGGATCGACGTTCGAAGAACTGTCGGTCGCCTCTGGATATACCTGGAACCACAAAGTATGTCTGCCTGCAACTTCCCCACAACTCGCTCGTGCGAATGAACCGTACAAATGTCCAGATGAAAGATCCATTCCACAGATGCCTAAAATATTTACATGGTTCCTATCAGCTTGCACCTCACCACCGCCGATCCTCGCGCACCCTGATTGATGATAGCTTTACACAATCTCTGTCTCCCTCTCTCTCGAGGCCCAACTCGTGGTTCTTCTTCTCTGACTGATCTCTGGCCAGATCTTTACGCTAGAAGCATCCACTTGCTTTTTGTTTCATCTACTGCCACAGCTGATCATCTTCTCGGTAAGGCCTCCACCAAATGGAGACGTACGATATCTTGGCGCATGCCTTATGCTTCCGTTGAAGAGAATCGGCCGCTGAAGCGGGGCAGAGAGAGTGTTTTCCCCCACCTTCTCATCCAAGCGATCGGGAAGCGCGGGACGGGCGCGCACACTCGCACTTCGCCACGATGGGATAGTTTATTTTCATTACTGGCTATTATTAACTACCGCAATCGACGGAGATGTAAACATCGCGGGCTATAATTGAGCCTGTAGTAAGTAATCGAAGAGCATTTTCACACTTAATAACTCTCCCACCCTTCCATCTTGCCCCACTCTTTAAGAGGGGGGAGCATCCATGACGCTTCCTGCCGTCGGCGTCATGACACCTTACGGAGAAGAGGAGAAGTCAGGTCTGTTGAGTCTGGAATGGAGCAAAGAATCATCGCATCATCTGCTTCGCGTAGGAAGGGGATATCTCTTGCAGGTTGAACCTAAAACGTCCACGCTTTAAGTTAGCCTAGCGATTAGTCCTTTTTCGGAACCACACAACACTCCCACTTTGGCCGGGGAGGAGTTATGCAAGATTCCATTCGCATTGCTCAAGTCGCATTGAAGCAAGCCATACTTGGGAGGGCATGGGGGAAGGCATACCATACGATACAGAACACGCTGAAACTCAGATGTTGCACTCCCAGGAATTGTAAACAACAATCGCATCGATCAATCCCGCTGCATCACGCAGGCATTCAGAGAGGTGAACGTTGTAAACGAGGTTAACTGCAGAAATGTAGTAGCTACCGGAAGAAAGGGTCACTGGCTAATCGGGCTGGGAGAAATTGATTCCGAAGCACACACTGGACGCTACTTATTTTAATGGAGAGCTCGTAGTGATTTTCGAAGCGGGTGAAATGTGTCTGAGCACGTGCCCTCCCCGGTCCACTCTTGCTCCTATTTTTCTCCTGTGGCCCACAAGTAGAGTTTTATACCTCTTTGCATAATATGTAGGCTACGGATAGACACAGATTCCCCACAGTGGAAGGAAGGGAAGGTACATTAAACGTGTGCCCAGGTGGATGTGGGGGATGGATCATCATGTTTATGGTTGGCCAGCGGTGCCTAAACGATCCAACCCAGTAACGATTCCGATTTTTAACGCGATGAATCAGACCCCACCGCCTCCCCCCCCGAGGATCGTCTTTTCCACAGACACCATCATTTTCGGTAGGTCTTCTTGACGCTTCGTTTGCTGCGACTGGCGTTGATGAGTGGAAAAAAAAAACTATGCACCGTCGCCACCGGCCGAAGCGAGTGTGAGCGTGTGAGACCGGGAGCAATAAATGTCCGTGTGTACACACACGCACACATACTGCTAACCACCCACTACACATTTTCTTCACTCACTCGCGGCTTTCCTTCGCTGGTTCCCTTTTGTTTTTGGGTTTTTTTTGTTTTGTTTTTCTTCCAACATCCCGTTTCCCATATTTTCGGGCACGATATAATTTCCCTATCTGTTTCACTAGGCTAAAGTCATTTCCGATTCCGAAAGTACCGCTTCTGGACCTGCTGTTAGGGCCTCCCCTGCCTCCTACTCACCAGCCCTCGGGCTCGCGCAAGTGTAAGGGTGAACCAACTGCCGTTGCCAGGAAACGGCGGATGATGATGAAGATGATGATGAGTCCGTGCCGGTTCGGTGCGGGAAAGTGGAAGAGATTTTTCTTTTTTTTTTCTTCTTTTCCGCGATCGTTGGAGCCGTGACTCTCGATCTGCAGCCGGGATGGATGGGGGGTGATGGGAAAAATACACACACCGAAGGTGCGTCTTCGACCTCACCCCCCGTTACCCCATCCCTGCCTTTGGCTCTGTTGGCTATCATCGTTCCCGCACCTACAACACACTACACTTCAGGCCCGAGAGCGCGCGAATGTAGAACAGGAAATCGACATTTAACCCGAACCTGCGCGGGTTATCTAGATCAAACAGTGTGCACTCCTCCGTTGTAGAAAATACGCAACGACACACACACCGCTGAAGGTGTCCATCGTTGAGTTTTCGAAAGAAAAAAAACCTACCCGAAGAGAGAACGTCCCCACGTTCGTCGTGGTCAAATTATGCTCGATTAGTGTCAAAGCAACGGACCGAAAGAATCAGAAAGAATCTAACAGGGAAGGCCACTGACGCGCACGGCCTCATCATTATCCAATTGGAGAGCTTCCGAGGGTCTTCATAATGATTCTTCTTCCGAAGGGTTTTTCAGCTCCCAAAACATAAAAAGTGTCCCTTTGCCGAGGTAATCATGTTCTTGGCTTGGGCTCGCCGCCCTTTCTCCCTGACCAGCGAGATCTTCACTTACGTTTACACCTTGTGCGGTGGAAGAAAATAAGACGGGTTTCGGACGCAGGTGCACCATTACTCTATCGATTTCGGCAAATCGAACGACAAAGCGAAACCGAACGACGGAATGAAACGACACACGCTTCATCGAACACGCCATGGGAAGAGGTGGAGAAAACGGCGGCAATAAATTCAACATAATTTGGTAATATTATCACCACACCACACGCGGGGCCGCCCGTTCCCCCCCAACCGTCGCGAACCATTGATCACACCCTTCCATTTTGCCGACAAGCCGCAGATGATGATGATTCTGATGATGATTGGAGTTTCCACCCTGTTCCGCCGGGACCACAAGGAAAGGATCGGGACAGGTGCGCTGCTTTGTCTAGTGAAACACACACACACACGAGCATACTCCTTCTCGTGGTGGAAATGTTTTTGGAGGTCCCTTTACCTGTTCTTCTACATCTTTCCTCCGGCGTTCGATCCGGTTGGACATATCAGCTGGGTTTTTGTTTTCTCCCGGGTCAGCGGTTTTTTTCTCGTCTCGGGGGCGTGCATATCCTAGACATTTCACACCCGAAGGCAACCGAAAGATGGAATGAATTATGTAAGCAGGAAGATTTGGACCTTCTTATCGCACGTCTGCTTAGGCAATCGTTGCTGGTAATGCTACCGCGTGTTGGGGAGGGCTGCTCCTGATTCGACGATAGACGCGGCGCTTGGCCTGACTGACTATCTATTCAATTATGCCACGCTGCACGCAAGCAACGGAGAGGAGTGGAGGAAGTGGTTTTCGAAGAAGACATTCGACCAAACGAAACTCCGTTTGCGGGAAGATGATTCGGTGGGACTTTTCCGAATTCAAGGGCACGGCGTGTACGAAACAGAGCTTTGGTTGGCAGCGTGAATGTTGCGGGGACTTAAACAGGACCACACACACGCACGTACACTTCCGAAGTAAGCAACGTTGCAAACGGGCGCACATTCCGAAGGGCGAACTAATTTATTCCACTCCTTCTCGGCGCAAAAACGACCTTCGTGTGAGGTTCAAGATTCTCCCCTGCGTGAAAGGTGTGTGTGTGTTTGTGTGTGTGCAAGGGCACATTCTGGCGACTTTATCATCAGTAAACCTCTCTTTCTCTCGCTCTTTCTCTTGCTCTTCAAGCACTGTGGACTTCGGTGGAAAACTTAAGCATTGTTGTGATCATCCAAGTGTAACAATTCAGTACTAATTTTTTTCTTCCTTCTTCCCTTTACTTCTCTAGGCGATCTTGAGATGCCCGCACACGCACAGACACAGGTGAGTGAGGAAAAAGCATGCCTATTTCTATGCGAAGACCGACCTGTGCTTATTGCACTGCACTGGATGGCGGAGGATTAGGCTTAGCCTGTGTTTTTTTTTTCTTTTTTCGTCGATGTCGAACGCAGAATTATATTTTATGCACTCGCACATGCGGTGGCGCGAAGGCACCAGCAGGCTGGTTCCCTTCCCGCGGCGACGTAGGTCAGGCCGAGTTTTTTTTTATTAAGCGATCATCTGTTCTTGCAGACCCTTTTGGTCTGATGCAGAGAGGGCCTTAACACACGCCCGGGGTATTATTTGCACGTGGTGCAGCACAACATAGGAGAAGGAAAAAAAATGAACTGAACAGAAAACCCCACGAACCCTTTTCTTGCTCGTCGCGTCGGACAAGAGAGGTAAGGGAAAATCAGCCCCACAAAAAAAAGGAGCGCAAAATGCAAATTCAACTTGTTGCAGAAAACAACGACTGCACTTTTACACACGCCATTCCCCCGCGCACACGTTGAAGACGGTATGGAGAGGGGTTGGGGTTTGAGGGGTGGCTCGAGTCGGGCAGCTCGAGACAGGTTCAAGGAACTCGAGTTCGCACACACACACACACACAAGGGCGAATGGTACGCACGCTGGAAAGGATGAGGCCGAGGGTCAGCAGACCTCAAAGAGCGAACCCTCGCTTCTCTCCATCGTCGTGTTTCGTGGTGAAGCCCCCCCTCGAGGGTCATTGGTGGACTCAGGAGGCAGTTGTGGCGGGATGACGAGACATCGTCGGCCCTTCGTAGACGTTTTTTTTTTAGTCGAAGTGTGTTCGATTAAATGAAACGCTGCACCGTGTCCCTCCCTCTTCAGGAGATCTCGGGCTTCTGAAGGAGATCCTTTTCCATATGCTTCCAAAACTCCCTCGATCGTTCGTATTAGGTTACCCCGAAGACGAAAAGCCCAAAAAGAGACCGACACCTGTTGCCAGCACCAGTGAGGAGAGAAGTAGTACCCCGATCCGCGTCGAGGCAGAATGTTTTACACAGAAAATAGGACATTAAACGTGATCCTAACGCGCTCCGCAACGACGACGACGACGACGACTGCACATCCTGAACCGGTCGACTTCCTGCACTTCCGACCAATTCTCGCCGTTTAAAACGTGCGCTCCGTTTCGTTCGCCCGTCGCCGGAGTCCTCGTCGCGTTCGATGCACTCGCTCGTCGTGCCGTCCCGTCCGCGCCCGCAGGTCGTTGGACTTCCTTTCCGGAAAGATAATTACTTTCGTAATCGTCACGCCATCAAAGAAGCTCGCTGGCTGGCTGACTGGCTAGCTTGCTGGCTTACTGACCGGCTGATAGTGACCTACAAGTCTGAAACCGGATGGATTAGCGTACCTTTCTTTTGTCGCTCTCCCCCTTATATCCTTGTCTCGTACGGACACAGCGTCAGTCAACAGAGGAAAATGGAAACTGAACAAGGAGAGAGCGAGAGAGCAGTCCACACTTTTGCACAATCGAACAGAGTTCATTTTCTGGGAAGACAATTTTCAAGTTCACAGACAACCTTATGCCAATTTGATGAGAAATTGGGCGTATTTACTCGTGTCCGAGGCAGGTCCATCCATCTGACTGTTTATTTTTGACGGTTTAAATTCGTCCTTTTCCTCACGCATCCGAGGATGAGAAGGCAAAGTTTCGATGCCAGTATTCGAAACAATTTCACGCCTTGCCGAGCCACGCCGAGGCGGGACAGGGGGAACAAAAAAAGGAAACGGCCGGTGTCGTGGAGAAAAACACGTAACTATCCATCTAACTATCTATCAGAAAACAACGAACCCGTCGGAGCCGTCCATTTTGTGCGGCAGCCGAAAGGGAACCGCCGCGTCATCTATCTATTGTTTGCCATCAAACTACCGCCAATCTGTCATCCACGATCAGCACACCAGCACCGGGACGAGAAGTTTTTCGGTTCCTTGCGGAAGAATGACTTGGATTGTCATTTCCCGCGCGCCGACACAAGGTTCGACACATTTTCCCCCCCGCCGCCCGAGCGAAAGGAGCCGGGTCCGAATTGTTTGACACTTTAATCGGACGCAGGCGATAGTGGAGAGGAGCAGCAACGGATACACGAATAATAGGCTGGCTCCGGTTCTAAGCAGCAGTGACACAAAACAGAAACGCAGCGAACGCGGCTGATGATGATGATGAGTCGTGGTATTTATTTCCCCCTAAATTTTCCAACCTCGTGGTCCGCTTGGCGCTTTACATGCCGGCACTAAGTTTTCTTCCTAACGATTTGGAAGGATCGGGAGGAGATTGTTTTTGTTTTCTCGCCCTTCGTTCTGTTCCCCTTTCCTTTTCTGTTTTTGGCTTCCGTCAAGGTTCACCACCTGTGTGTGACCGTGCCGGTGTGTGTTTTTATATCATTTTTATTCTTGTGGGGGGTTCAAATTGGCGCATCACACGCGCCACGACTACACGAAGGTAGTGACATCTGCCCAAGTTGTCTATTTGCTGTCCTCTTGGAGGATGGGAATTTTGAAATTGAAAAAAAGTCCCAGTCCCGTGGACCTAGCCACTTATAACAAAAGGAAGGGTGAATTATTCTGGCGCTTTGGTTTTCTTTTCTGTTTTTTTTTTTCTTGTGAGAGGCGGTGTGATGTTTGGGCGAAAATTGTTTACATCATAATTGCCAGTAATTACGGAGAACCCAGGCAGGAACGCGGGATTTTTTTTGGGGGGGAAAGAAAATCGCTCCCTCCCATAGAACCAGCACTCCTACTCCTACCCCTGCTTCCTAACGATGGTTGTTCATGAAAAGCCCCACAAAACGACGATGTCGCGCGTTTAGAGAAACCTCCCTTCACTCCCGTCATCATCGCACACGGCGTACGACGGACGCGGCAGATGGATCTTATCGCGATTTTAGAACGCGACTTACTCGACCGAGGAGAAGCGTTGGGGGCAGCGAGCCGGTGTTGCTGTGGTTGGTTGTTGTCTTTCCAACGTGTTTTTTCCCACTCCCGGGAAACCGAAAAAAAAAGTGAAATACCACTGCGTTCGGGGAGGGGACGAACGAAAAAATGGGAGACAAAAAAAAAACAAACCCCTGCAGATTGTTGTTAGACACAATGTAACGCGCTATGCTACGCACGGCTCGCTCTTGTCTTCAGTCTCGGGGGTTTTGGCTCGGCGAGGATATGAAAATATGAACCGGAACATGACACGACATGATTCCATGACAGGGTCTCTCGTCTGTTTCCCCTCTCTTGGGTTTCTTCTTCTGCACCGGCGAGTGATTAAAGTTGTCCAACGATTTAAGGAAAACCGAATTACAGCACAAACATCACACGACCGTTTGAGAAGGGTGAACTTTACTGTACTTCTGCGCCCCGTTGGGGGAAAATACTGACCACCGTAATATGGGTAACATGTTTTTTTTTTCTCTCTCCCGGAGAGCTGCTTGGTGATTAAAGCAAAAAAGATTGACTTGATGCTAAGACGGATTACAAACACCTTACCGCACAGTCGGGGCCTAGGGTCCAGGTCGTCGCGCGCTACATTCCGGGTCAAACGAAATGAAACGAAACCAAAACAAACAGCATTGCACAGGACGGACGTGTCTCTTCCGTGAGAAATGCCATCCCGGGGAGGTCAGCATAAATCATCCAACAATTAATTATCCATTTACGGGGCCTCCCATATCCACCGATGTGTACGGGCAAAAGAGGGAGGGGGAGCGGGGGGGGGGGGGATATTGTGTGTGATTCCTTCGCGTGGTGAAAAATGAGCGAAATGAACCGCCGCCGACGATTGATCCCTACTCCCGATTCGCCCGGCCCGATACCTCGTGTGAAAAACATGCTAGAGAAGAAGAAGGAACTCCCCCTTCCAATAAAAAAAAACTCAAATTAAAAGAAAAAGGAAAAACGAACCCGCAGCAACATGCATCGTGGTGGTGGCGGCGGCGACGGGAAGCAAAAGTGTGTCTCACATTTCACCGGCCGAATTGAAGGAAGTTTTCGGGTGCCTTAACAAAAAAAAAATCCACCTCAATCAAGCTCACGGAAACGAAAATCAAACAACAAGAGCAACCGCGGAGCCACGGACGCGCGCACGCTCGCGCTTACGCATAGCAAGACGGGGAACAGGAACGGGGAGGGCGTTGGGGGGGGGGGGGGGGTCTTATAGGCAGCTTTAAGATAGCGTGATCTTGAGGCGAAAAAAAAAAGAGAGAGTGAAAAAATGAACTTATACCACATTTCGTATTACTTTTGTGACGTTTAAGGGCTGTTGGTTTTAGTGATTTGTTTCCGTTCTTTTATCCAAACGTTTGCTTTCTCTCTCTCTCTCCCTGTGACTCGCTTGCACACGATCTTGCTCCCCTTTCCGTCACATTGTGACATTATTGAATTACTTAAGGCCCACCGAGAAAAAAGAGAAACACACGCTAAGAACCAAATAATTAATGTCTATAAATTAATCAATGCCGGTTGGGCCAACAACGACGACGACGTTCCCTTAAAACCCACCCCGCCTGGTAAGCCGTCCGTCATGCGACACTGTTTAACGGTGTGCTTTCTTTCATCTAGAAAAAAAGGTTCACGCGATTTGTTTTTGGAAGGTCTTCTATGAGAAGCGGAAGTCGTGTGTGGGGAAAGTTTTTCGCAGGGTTATGTTGTGGAGTTGTCTTCGACTATGTCGAAAAACTAACCGTTCAAAGTTCTTCAAGCATTCATAAATCTTGCTCCAAGATGTCCTTTGCAGTTCATAAAAGAAATGTCTTGGCTGAATTTATACAGCGAGCTCAATCATTTTCGTAACCTTTGTTTGAAAAAAAAAGAAACAGTTCATGCGACTTAAAAAGGAGCTTTATTTATGCAAATCAAAGGCACGGTTTGCCCTCTGCGAAGGTTGTAAAACCCGAACACTTTCGTGTCGACGAACTGTGTGTGTGTGTGTATTTGATCGACCTTAAAGGTAGCTTAATTTGTACAACAACCAGAGGATTCCTCCTAATTTTGTTTTGGAGCTCCTCCCGCGCCAACAACGACAAAACAATCATATCTTCACCTTACCACAAAACAACGATCATAACCCTACAACAAACGTCGCTCGCTCGTCCATCCAACGCTGTTCGGCTCGCGTCTGTATTTCTTAATTAGCACCTTTTTTTTTTTTTTGCTTTTCTTCCCGGCGTCGTCCTTTTTCTTCAAGCGTTTTTTTTTCTTTCTTTTAGGATCTCCAGCGACCCGAACGCACGGGGCGGTTTGGTTTTTGTGCTGTAATTTTGTTGTTGTTGCGCTCTTGGGGTGGCTTTTTATAGGTCCGCGTGGAAGTTCCTTCCTTCGGCAATCCAAACATCGACCACCTACCGGTTCGGGAGCGACACACATCGTTGGTGTAGCACGTGGAATGTTCCGCCCGGGAGGAAGACACCTCTCGCCATCGTAAGACGACAAGTGGCACAGGACATTCGTGCACGGGCTGAAGAGAGAAAAGGCCGCACATGTGTGTGTGTGTGTGAAAGAAAGAGAGAGAGAGAGAGAGGAGGAATAGACCTCTGCTCCTCCTGGTGGTGGCTGCGGCAGCTGTTCGGGTTGAAAATCAGGTTTTTCCTTCCTTAACCAGCACCACAACACAGCTTCTCTTTCTCCCGCGGGATCATCATTGCGTTGTTGTGCGCGATTGCTCCGCTTTCCGTCTTCCGATCTTGCGTGCGGCAGACATCAACATTCCATCCTCCTCCCGCCCGCATCAAACCACCACCGGTCCCCCTCCTCCCTTCCCTGCTCCGCTCTGCGGACCCACCTATTTTCTTACATCATCATCAGCATCATCATCGCCGGTGATCTTCAAAACTTGTTGCCGTTCGATTCCGTTCCGTGTCCTCCCTCTCCCACTCCATCACTCCTCCTCGTCCTCGTGGAGTTTGGAAAGAGTAATGAGTTTCACCTGGTGGTCTCGCGAACTCGCGAACGATCGGTCGTCTCCGGCGCGTTCCTTTCTTCGCCCCGCAAACCGAGGGAACGAAAAAACACCAACCGGGCAGAAGAAACGACGATGCAAGATGCAGATGCAGCACGCCGCTCGCAGCAGCAGCAGCATGCAGACACACATACCAAACGCAGCAAAAGCATGCCATTCGACGATCGACCGATACGAATCCTTCCCGCCTGCCAGCCTACCTTAAAAAAACCCGATGGGTGGTTTTCGCACATATTTTTATCGCGTGGCGTGGACGGACATTCCCGGGCTCCAATTACGTTTGCCGGGGGTTGAGGGGTACGGAGGGGGGCGTGTCGGCGAGTGAAAGTGCGTGCCACAAACTGGCGGAGAGAGGAGGCGACCATAAAAGATCAACGTGCCCATGCGGCTAATGTGAACAGAAAACGCAGCAAAGCGATTTGAATTTACTCGATTTAGAACAACGGAAAAGTTCAGAACATTAACTTCATTTGGTTTAGCTTGAGAAAAATGCTTGATTAAGCTTCAGGCTTACCGGGAAGATTATAAGAAATTTCTTTCGCTCAACATTGTTAGAAAAGGCAACTTCGGCTGGAGACCAAGGAACTGCTGCATCGGAGCGTATCGAAACAGAAACCATACCATCGCACCGGTATTTGTTGACTTGTGATCACGCTGTGGCGATTGTTAGCGAGCGACAATAGCCAGACGCGCACACTTTCACTTCACTTCACCCGCGCACTGAGCGAGAATCCCAAAAAGGTAGAACCGAACACAACCTTTGGATGCTGCACTTATATGCTTGTCTCCACCCGACGGGGGACTCTCGCACTCCACCACCCCCAAGGCGCAAGAACAAGACGCAAGAAGTCCAGTGCGGTTGGGTTTTCTGCTATTCCTTCGCGAGACGATGCTGCCGCTTCTCTGGGGCGACCGACGATTTGTTTGTGTTTATAAAAGTTCACACACTCCTCCACCTGATAGCCCCCCCCCCCCCCTCCCACCAGTGTTCCCTTCTTGATGATCGTATCGGTAGTTGTTTAAAATAAACAAAATTATGAAGGCATCATCATATGCGCCGCCATGGTTTGAGGATGTTGTTTCGTGGATTGCTTCCTCTGCTTCGCCTTCATACAGAAGAACCGCCTGGCAGGAGGGAAGTCCTCCCGGGGGAAATCTCTCTCCATTTTCACAGCAAATTATCACTCCAACGTTTGGGAGACGGATTCCTTGATTCAGGTTCCACTAACTGGGGCCTTCAAAAGACAAAAGCGTAAAGGAAGGAGCAGTAGGACCAACTTCCAAGATGAACCCAGCGAAAGCGTCCTCCGCTTGCGCCATCCGAAAGCCAGTACAGAGGAACGGTTGTTGTTCTTCGCCGCGCCGCAGCCGTTTTCTTGTGACTGATGAATTATTTTAGGGTCGAAGCGACACACAATGCACCGTTTTCCCCCGGCTTCTGCTCCTTGCGCGTTTTTCACGCCCATTTTCGCGTTGCTCATGGGTGTTTGTGAAATCGGTGCTTCACTTTATTTCGACTTACAATTGTGTCTTTTCAGAACTTGTACTTTGGGCGCGTTTCCGGTGGGAATATCAAAAAAACAAAAACTCGCTTAAATACTCAGCAAGATCCTCGCGTTCTCTACAAGCCGCCACAGGGTCAAGAAACTGAGCTACATTACCCCCGCAAGATAGGAAGAAAAAAAAAACCACCGATCGGGCACTCCAAAAATTCACCCCAAGCAAGAACTAAACAATCGACTGCTGAAGCTAATCAGCGGAGGATTTGATTAAGGCAAGGAAATTGCAATTGATGATGATTGGACACTGATTGATCCAACAAACGGGAGGATGATGCAGAGGGGGGAGAAGGATAGGCTAGGATTAAAACAAAAGCGAATGATCCGGACCAACGATCGCGGTGGATGGAGATGAAGATGAAGCCAAAAGATGATCGTCCTCGCCTAATGTATCAAAACGCCGAATCGTTCGTGTTTGGTTTGGTTTCTCGGTGGCGGCTAAAAATAGCCACACACAGGCCAGGCCCCCCCCCCCCCTATAATTGCCATCGCGAATGGCCCCGCGTGTGTAATTATACCTAGAGGGAGGCAGGCCTCCCATCCCCGCGTCGACCATCGTGTTTTTCCTTTGTTTTATTTCGCACTTTGCGTTCTAGTGTGCGCCTACCAGCTATTTTATCACCTTAAAGCTTCCGCATATGCGCCAACGGTTCGATCATGCGCGATCGTGCATCGATCTTTGGTGGGAGATCAAAAAAAAAACCATTCATCATTATCCATAGTTTTCCTTTTTTCGGTGTGGTGCTAAGTTGAAGGCTCGTGTAAAATGTAGACTGAAACCGGCGGACAATTTCACCAAACCATCAACCCGGACATGGTTCTCAACAGACCGGTAGCGGTCTCTACGCTGGGCGTCTAGGCGCTTCAAAGCACCGATGCTCCTGTGACTGTCTTTGCTATTAGACACGCTCGGCACACGAGAAGGCTGGATATCTGCACGAAGAAGCCGCTACTTTTTCCACGTTTTGCGTCCGGCGTTCTCCGCCCTTCAGGGAGAGGCAAGCTAGGTTTTCCCACGCGGTGCAGAAAGGAAGAAGAAAAGCAAGGCACAGAGTAAGGAGGAAACCACCAACACAAACCGCCACCGCACGATGATCACGCTTGATCTTCTTTACACGGTTTAGATCGCCGTTTTTTTTTGCTGCCGTTATTGTCCGGCCCTTGTTTGGCTCATCTAACTCGCATCATTTTCATCATCATTCCCCTGATTTAGATTTTTTGTGTGTTTCGCTTCGTTTCGGTTTCATGTTTTTTTTTTCGTCAGCTTTCCCCTGACGTGCGGAAAAAGCACAGTAAGAAAAAAGGTGATCCCGCGGAACCGAACGAGAGATGATCTTTACGAAAATTGATTTAATTAATCGATTGGCCATGGGGAGAATCTAATTCCGACACCGACACGGTGTGTGTGTGCGCGCGCACGCCTGTGTTTTTCACGGCCGCCTTGCGTCTCCCCGGAGCGCCGCTTGTCTTGCGGCAGCGAAAATCAATAAGGGCAAACACGATGGAGAGGACCCGTTAGTGGGAAAGCCTAATCTACTTCCCGCGGGTACCGGTGGCTCTTTTCGCCGTTCCCGCTTCTTTTGGTGGCGGAGATGATTTCGTCACACCGAGAGAAAGCTGGTGGCGGCAGCAGTTCTGAAGACATTTTCTCATACATTTCTTTCCCCGCGGCTGGCTGCGCCCTTTATGGCCCTTTGCGTTATATTTGTTTGTTTTGTTTGTAACGGAACGAGGGATTGTTCTAATTTTCGTTTGATTTGCTCCCATTCTCCTTGCGTTGTGTGGTTCCTCCGCTGCCCTCTCTCCTGAAGCCTTCATTTTCCATTTGTGCACCCGGAAAATTGGCTCAATTACGAGCGTGTCGTCTTCTCTTCCCCGAGAAACGCGGGGAGGGATAGGTTGATTCGTGGGTGACGAGTCTGCGACAGCTGCTTGTGACCTCGTTTCTTTTCGGTTCGGTCGGTGATGTCGGACGCAAAGGAGACTTCTCTCCGTGTCTTCTCCTGCTGGACTTTAAAGTAAATAAAGTATCTGCAACAGCTCGACGGACACACCAGGCTTTGCTTTGCGTGTGGTGTTTGTTTGTTTACGGGAGGCTGACTGGCTGGGCTGTGTTGTTCGCGAGGACCACCACCGGCGTTACCGACAGTTTGGGGACAGTATTGTCAAGCAAACGAAGCAACTTCTTATCTTTTTACATGTTCCAACAAGATGAGCCGCAGGGGAGCATAATGCGATGCACAAACGAGTGTTTAAATGAGAAAAAAAACATCACTTTCTTTCAACAAAAATGGATTTAATACGATCAGAAAAATGCGTCATATGCTGCGTTAAAGATGCTTCAGAATTGTGGAGAGCAAGAGCGTCGCGATGATTCATCCATTCATGCTACAATTGAACGCACGAATGATGTAGGCCATCATATCCTTCCCCCATTGGTTCCGAAGATCGGTTGCGCCACCCCGAAAGGAACCAGACGAAACGGGCAAGACGATCTTACGCCCCATCATGTCGCGCGGATCGGCCCACGCACTACTCGCGCTTTACTTGCAGTCATTTATTTATTTATGTCTCGCCGCACGGCGGCGCGTCTCGCTCGTTGATGTGGTTTGGAATAGAGAGGGAGGGAGGGGGAACAGGGGGCAAAGACAGTGATCACCAGAACTGCGACCTACGAGCGGAAAAGGTAGACCAGGCCAGGACACGGAATTCGGAACAATCGCACGGGGAAAGGCAGCAGCAGTTCGCAGACGCCTTCGTCTTCGAATGAGACCGGATGGATGTGGGAGAGCCAGGCAGGCAGGAAGTTAATGCCAGTTTTGCACACCTACACATACCCCCAACCCCCGCCACCACAGGGCCCATCTTTCCGTTGCTCTTCATCGTGTTTTGGCCGAGTGCTGGGGTTCAATAATTAACACCGACTTAGTTGCAGCACCTCTGCCACAATTCGTTCGGTTGGGAAGATTTCCATGCACTACCCGCCGTACACAACAATTGCATTTTCTCACTGGTGCAACTACCAGCTGCACGCATGGTTGTGTAGGCTTCAAGTGAATGAGTGACCGATGCGCAGCACACACAACAACAACAAAAAAGCCTGAAACGATACATCATTAGCTGGTAACATAAATTAAAACACAACAAAAAACCACCATTCACCGGAGGCGAGAGTGTTTATCATAACGAACGCGATTAACTATGATCGTTTTTAAGCCTCGCCCCTCTTCCACCAGGTCACCTCCTAGCTGCTGCACACAACAATATGAAAAAAAAAACGCAAATGCATCGCGCGCAAACACAATGCGCAACAGTGAAGTGCATCCGATTTCGCGAGATGTTTCGCGATTAAATGCAATAAAAACGAAGTGGACCGCAAGTGCGCGCGTTCGGGGTTGCGCCGCGGATTTATTCATTTATGGTGTATTATTCTTTTCAACCGACTTTAAATTGGAAGGCCTTAGCGTGAGGAGTGTATTGAAGTGTTGTGGAAGTGCAGTGAGTGGTAAGACAAAATGCATTTAAATGCACCGAAAAACAAACCCTCTACAAAGAAAAAAAATAAAGCATGCGGATCCGTGTGAAAATCACACAATCGGTGTCATTCCAGATCGGTTTCCATACAAATGGAAATTCACTGAGCTTACTGTTAGCAGCAGGTAAAAATTAAACACTCAACAGACAACTCAACGGAAATGTAGGGAGGTCAACAGCGTGCGCGATTCGCGGGAAAAATATAGACCAAGCTGTGTTACCTGCTTCGTTTTTTTTTTTTTTTGCCATTCGGACACTTTTGGTCCGGATTAATTCCTCGATGCGCGCGAAAATTTACACGACAGTGCGCGCTTGGCGAGATCACAGTGTTGGTTCTCGGACATTTACGATTTCGGCAGCAGCATGAAACATCCGATGCACTCCCCCTTCAAAAGGTAATGGGAGGTAATGGGAGAGGGGAGGCGAAAGGGAAGGTAGTTGTGTTCAGCTACCGGGGCACAACACTCAACCTTCTGGGCTGCGCTGTTGTTTGTTGCTACGGATGCCAACGCAACGCGCAACCAAGCGCATCAATCAACGCGCGCGCGCGCGCCCGCGAAAGCTGTTGTTTTTGTGTGTTAATGTGTGTGTTCAAAGTTGACCAGAAAAAAGGTTTTTATTTTCCCGTTCCCTTAATTTTTTTTTCATCTCTCTCTCTCTCTCTCTCTTGCTTCCATCACCAACTGTATGGAATGCATTTTAATGAACTTGGAAGCGCAAACATTCGCCCGCGCAAAGACGTGAAGGTGTGGTGGAGAAAGAGGACAAGAGAGTCTGGCGAGAGTGAGGTTAATCAGAGCGCAAAATAGTACACAGCAAACAAAAAAAAAAAACCCCTCAGCAGTAGCGCACACCACAAACCGAGCGCGAAAGTTATGCTCACGCACGCATCGAGGGGTTTTTGGTTCTGGTCCAAATAAAACACGATAGAAAATAGAAACAAAATAAAACACACCGGGTAAAATTAACCGAACGATGAAAGCGACCGAAAGCTGAACTATTCGCTGCAGTAGCTCTCTAAATCCAAGCCAAGTAGCAAGCGGCAAGAATGGAGGAGGGAAATAATCCATTTCTCCTAAAACAACAGGTTACTTAAAAGCCTTCAATATTCGTAAAGGTTCCCAGCTTGCATTCCTAACCAAGTCTCTTGTTCAAGTGTCATTTTCAAGGTGCGCTGGATTTTACCACCTATGCAGGTTTCAACGGTACAAGTATGCAAAACTCGCGTCAATTACTCAACTTGGGTCAGCTACTACCAACGAGATGGTGAAGGTTGAGGAGTGAGACAACACAGGTACAGTGGTATGACTAATAACGGAAGTCTGTGGACACCAACCTAGTTCCGCAGTGGCAGCACCGTAACATGCTACCGGGGACCCACCGTAGGCCGCACAGACTCTGGGCGCCGCTATTGACACCTCCGCGTAGTGGGAGACACGAGACGAGGACCCAAACAGGTTCCAGCTGTGCGCTACGCCACATACGGTCACAGAAGACAGCCAGACTAGACGTCTGTAGGGTCAGTCAGCGAAGGAGAGATCATCGGACCAAGCAACTGCCCACAAGACACCGACCCCCCGAACAGACAGACGGAGAGGAGACTCGGTTCGGGGGTGGTCCGGAGTTCACGTGGGGTTTTCATTCATAAAACCAGCCATGTCCATATAGACACCCTGAGTAGTATGTCCAACGGTCGGACGGACGGGTGTTGGCAAAGGAAATCCCTTCAGGTTTCGTAGACACGCTCGCGGGAGGGTGACTTGGAAGGTTTGGGATTGGGCTCCATTTCATTGAAACAGTAGAAAGAGGAAGAGAACAGAAACCGCTCCCTGACGGTGAGGTGTTGATGGGGTGGTCAATGCGTCAGCACCACCTCCACGCCACACAACATATGATCGTGATCATGTGATTGAGTGATTTGATTGAGTAGGCTTGCTGGTTGGCTGCTTCCTTCGCTTCGTTTTGGGGTGCAAGAGGGCGGTGAAAATGGGCGTTCATGGTTCAGCCCCCGGCCCCGGGTGCTTCTCTTGCCCACTTGGCCGACGAAAGACCGCCGAAGGCTTCGGGGATCTTAAGATAGCACACGGGCGCGCAGGCTCGTTTAGGATCGCTGGATGATCCATCGCACGATCTCGCCGACCCGTTGAAGGTCTTAATTTTAATCCAACCTTTTTATTACTCGACCTGACCCACCAACACCGCCCCGCTGGCTGAGTGTGGGATGTGTATTTGTGTGTGTGTTGTTTTTCGGGGAGTTACTTTTCTCTGCCTTCTTTTCCCCTCTTTAACGGAAAGCGCGCGTGGAAGCGATCGAATATCAGGCAAGTAGCAACAAGGCGAAAAAAAAACGATGATAGACGATGATCATCAGCAGACTCTCTATCCATGTCTATTATAGACTCACACACACGTTGGGAGTTTGTTAAAGGCCCACAAAGCAGATTGAAATCCTATCTTTCTCCCCCAAAGAAAAAAAGAAAAGGGAAAGTGTGTAAGTGGGTAGCGAAAGGTAGAAATTAAAAGTTGGCGCCTCACTATTGAACGCATCTCGATTGGCGGAAAGGGTGGAAGTTTCTTGCTGCCTCGATTTTCTTTCCCGCAGCTGCAGTAGGTCAAGAACGGAAGGGATTCCCCGTCGAGAGGCGTCCATACTGAGTCATCTCACCAACTCTTGCGTTGTCTTGTCACGACTTGGCCCGGATGGCTTCGACCGATTGGCGACATCGTGGACGACGATATCCCAGGGTGACCCTGGGTGACAGCTTCGATTGAATCAATCAATCGGCGGCAGACAACGTCATCGATCGAAGTGGAAGAAGAAAAAAAAACCGTCAATCTCGGGACCTATCATCATCCTCGACCCCCTTCCTGCTTGGGCGACGACGAATCCGTGACGAAGGTGACGATTGTTGGACATTCCCCAAGGTTGTCGCGACACGCAAGCGCTCTGATGTCTCACTGCCCCGGAATTTACACCTTATCCTCCCTCCCCCCTTTCCACGACAACAAACAACATGATGTAATGGAGCTCCCGGGTTCGCGTAAGTACTTGTGACGCCGCCGACGACGACGACGCGCGATGAATCGTGCCGGCGCGTGTACGTTCATGAATCGACAAGTTTTCTTTTAGCCAGACACCCAAGACACCCAACCTGGACACGCTTCCCCCCGTCTAGAAGGTGGATGGCGACGTGTTGGATGATGTGTCCGATTGCGCAAAAGGTGCGAAATTGATAAGCATAACTGCCTACTCCCACGTACCTCCCCATTTTTTTTCGCCCACCCATTCGTCCCAGTGAGTTTTGTTGCTTCCCTTTCGCGCACACACAAACATGTAAGCCGCGCGCGTGAGATAAAGAGCCCAGGGCGGATGTTCACACGATCGCGTTTGTTGCTTCTTGTCCATCGGGTTGTCTTGAAAAGGTGCAATCAGAGCAGGGGGCGCCGCGATTTTGATAAGAGTCGGGTCGCGCCGCCGTCGCCAGGTGAATTGCATTCCGATGGGTTGTCGCGCCGATTTTGGAGCCATTGGGAGCGCGTACGAGGGGGTGAGTAAGCCACTGGAATGCTCTGACTAACCAGAGTGTGTGAACCACCCACTTTCATGGGTGAAGTTCCGAAAAATCAGCAGTCGCCACTTCCGACTCCGTCGCGTACTTAAGCAACATCAAAGACTTTTCCCCTTGTTGTTTTGTTAGAAACACTTTTGCAATCGGTGTCTTTGCGAGGGGGAGTGGGGGCTTAATGATTCACGCGTGCAAAAGATCCTTTTTGTGAAGTACCAGCCAGCCAGTCAGAATCTGCTTCTGGGCACGAACGCGTGACACATTGTGCCCCGGTGGTATGCGATCAGGTATTTCATCCGGGTTGACGTGTCGCGGTTTGGCGACAAGTTTCCTTAACTTTTTTCGTCATTTGTTTTTTGTTTTGTTTTTTTGCTAAATATAATGTAAATTCATAGCTAATTATTTTGTGCTGCTGAGACTCTGAGGAAGCATTAAAGGCCTGAAGAAATAATGCATGCAAACATCTCAAAACTATACCCACAAATTAACTGTCCAGCTTCACACGAAAAGCTAATTAAATACCCTACGAAAGCTCGCCAGGCAAGCAGTTTCACATGGATGTTTGCCCAAATTTACACATGCATAAAATTTGTGCAACGAATGGTTGTTATTGCATGTTAATTGGTCATCCTCTCACACCTTAAATCGTGCGGAATGAATTCGCCACCTTCGGGAAAAACAAGTGCGAGCGAAAGGAGGAAAATGAATAAAAACCAAGCGAACGGACGCCCTTTAGAAGGGCGCAGCACAAGCCCTGACCAAATCGGAAAACTTCTCGTGGGAATTCACCAACACTAGCACCTGCAACGGCACAGAACACGCACGCACGCATCGTCGGCGCCTGTTACCTTCACCTTGTACCGAAGGGCTCGGGCTGCAGCATGGAGAAGGCCACACCGCCGGGAGCTTTTCCTTCCCACCTGCGTACGACGAGGGACAGAGTTAATAATACTGCGAACGGAAATAGGAATGGTTTTGGTACGGGGGGGAGGGGACTGCGGGACAACCTCTGTTCACCTCTAGGTGCACCTTTTTCCCCGGTTCCCTAGACGCACATGTTTCACATGTGCAGTTGTGCAACGAACCGGAACCAAAAATGCGTGTGGGAGAGGAAATATTTTTCCCCCGTTTCTTGGTTCCCCCAGTGTCCGACGTGAAAGGAGTGAAATGGATCCTGGTTTACTTCCTCGTTCTGTGATCAATTTTTCCTCCTTCAGCACCCCGGGTGGTTCCATTGTGATTTGTTCGCGTTTATGCCGCTTAATTTACGGTCTCTCAAAGTCGGCCTGCAGAGTTCTAGCAGCACCAGTCCGAAATTGCAACCGGGAAAAGCGATTAAAACACAACTCCCACACCCACACATTCACGCGAGGGCTGAAAGTTGGCAGAAAACGGGCGATAAAAACAAATGCGCCCAACTTATGCAACCCCTGCTCTCCCCGTTATAGGTGGGAAAAACGCAACATGATGCATACAGAACGAGCTATTTTCAGCCGGAAAAGGGTGAAAAAGATCTATAAAAACACACACACCCAGGTGTGCCTGTTTTTGCGTTTCACCTTGCCAGAGAACGACTAGCCCTAGGAGGTGGATGCTTTTTGTTGCTCACTTAAACGGGAAGGCAGACACCTCGTTTGCTCGTTTTTGTGCTACTCAAAAAACAAAACGATTACAAAAAAGGACCATAATGCACAAGAGCCTTTTGAAAAAAAGTATGTCCTTGTGGAAATGGAAAGCTGGCAACACGATCATGGGTGAAGATAAAAATGAAGAACAAAAAAAACCATCTTTCATTAATTTCGCAAGCATTCGCAGCAGACGAAGCATTTGTCATCGTGATGGTAAGGAAAAACATTACTAAAGTGTTCAAGGGGGAAGGAGCAAATATAGGCTTTATTAACAAGCAAGTGTGATGGCGAAGCGGTCTGTCCACCGGGCACAACCAACAGGGCGGAAAAACTATCACACCACAACTTGTGTTTCCCACCAGAGAAGCGCCGCCAAAGTTTTTCGCTGACACCTGGCTTGTTATGGCTCCGGGTTTGTTTGAAAGCAAAAATGTTTTCTTTTGCAGGGTGGTTTATTTGGTTGCTCGCTGTAACGTTCATTGGAAAGAAGGGTGAGACAACTTGGGCGCACTAGGAGGGTACATTTAACAGGTCCGAAACCCATTCATGAATTCTATAGATCGGACAAACGGTTTAAGGTTTGCTGCAATGCTTTATCCTTTTTTCAATGTTCCGATCGATAGTCTAAGAAATGTTTCAATTCATCTCAAGGTAAACGACTTTTCCAATGCTAACACCATGAAATTGAGCTCGTAAATTGTTATGTAATCGATGCTGGCTACTCCGAAAAAGTTCGAACGCTTCGATTTCCAACTCTTGCTCCGTTGGCGTTGCTCATGTCCACCATCCACCGGCAGTGCGTTGAGATTGCACAACAAACACACCGGTGGTGGATGAAGTAGAGCATAACGCATAAAATCTCTGCCCGCGAAATAAACGGCATCATCATCATCGTCGTCAGCCACCACCGAAAATCACACGATTGCAGTTGCGGCTGAACGGACGGGTTTGGTTTGGGTGGGTTGGGTTGGCTTTCCACCGTTCCGAAAAACTTTCCCCGACGAGTTTTACATCTCTCGCGCGTACTTTTCACTCCATTTCCCGGTTGGGCCGCAAGTTTTCACACATTTTCATGCGCTCGATTGATGATTCCCGTGCCTTTTTTTTGTTTCCTCCCACCGGTCGTCAACCAAAAGGGAAGACATCTTCCGTAAGGAAGCCGCTTGCGATTGTTGTTCGTTGGGTGTGAATTTCCCAACTCCCCGGAGGAAACTTCCGGTCCGGGAAAAGCGGACAAGGCAACGGGTAAGCGAAAGAAAACTGCACGGAAACTAAATTCAAACACAATAAAAAAAAACACAGAAAAGAAAAAGAAATGCGACACGGAACAATACGCGGCCCCGCCTGATAGAGGAAGTGGACACCACCTCTTCAATATTTCTTTTCTCACCTATTCAGAGCGGCGCGCGAGCCCCCGAAAATCCCACGGCGATTACGCGCACATCTTGTGAGACACATCTTTCCCTCCGTGTCTTTTGTCCCGGCCGGGTTGTGCTTTTTTTTCTCCTCCATTTCTTTTAAATTTTATTGCTGCTGCCGGAAAACGAGTCGAGAGAAATTGTCGTGGTGCGTCGTTGGTGAAAAGTGTGCGAACAACGAACGGAGGAACGGAGGATATCTTCGAATGGTGGTTGCATCTTGATCCGGCCGTGAAAGAAATTGACAGGTTCGCGTGGGAAATGAAATGATGCGATTGAATTGAAGACGATCTAAACTAGGACACAAGCTGGAAGCGTAGGAGGAGGAGTTCCAAACTTTCAAAAGATGAAATGTTTAATGAAAAAGACACTCCTATCACGAAGAGCTAAGCAGCGCAAGCTATCCTTCTATAAATTGTATTCTCTAACAAATGTACGGCACTGAGACAAACAATTACGCAACATTTGCTCGGAACGATTGAGATAGGGAAGTGCTGGGCAGAAAAATACCCGGGCGGGACACGACCAAGGCAAAGATGTTTTCCAATCGGAGCGAACCTGATGCATAAGCGAGCAGGATTACGCTAGGATAGCCATTAATTTTGCCCTCAAATTCCACCCCATCCGTCGCCCACACACAAAGCAACTATCTCGCCCAAGAAATGAGCACTTCACATAAATTGACTGCCGGAAGTGTCCGCTCTCCCAGAGGACCCTCGTTCCCCCCCACATGACACATATGGCATTGCTGGAAGCAGAACCCCAACACCATCCCCCTAGGAAGACGAGGGATGCAATAAATTCCACCCCTTCCTGAATATACCACACCTCGCATGCCGATGGCTTTGGCGAATAAAACCCAGGAAAAACTCGAGCGCGCACCCACGCGTACAAATCTGTCGTTTCTTTAGGGGGAAACTAAAGAAAAGTCCCTCTTCCGGTAGCACCGACACGCCACACAAATTTGGGCAGCCGAATATCCTGCTTCTGAGATATCTCTGCACTGCCACAACACCGGATACTGTCTGTTTTCGTCCCGACAAACCGGCGGAAAACTTTCCAGACGGACCGGAAGGGAAGCGCAGATAGACGACTGCCATCATTTGCGGAAAATAAGTTCTTCGCAATCTCCAGACAATCGGGCAATTGATCTCCGACTGAGTGCGTTCTTTGCAAAGGCCAAAACCCCATTGGAGATGAGGCAGACTGTAACCGAAACCGTACGATGTTGTAACGCTGAAGAAAAATGGGAAAACTTACCTATCATTGTCACTAGAAGGGAAAGGGCGCCAGCAAGCAAACTCGTACGGGGATCTCTACCCGACGAGAGCTCAACAATTATTGCTGACCGGAACACCAACGGTGAACGAAAAACTTCCTTCCTGTTCCTGTGTTTCGGTGTGTACGTATGTCTGGGTCGGTTGCTGTTTGCTTGATGCTGATGCCCCTCGATTTACGACTACCGTGCTTATGCCACTGAATCCTGCCTTCGAATTTATGCTCTTCAGGATGGCTACTGCGCCCTCGCCCCACACTCCACCACTACTTTATTTCTGCCCGGCACAAACCACCGGGAAGGGGGGGTGTTTGCTGCAGAATAAACTTCCTCCTCCTCTTGGCAATTCGATCAAATTTTTTTTTTTTCACCACGTGAACTTTCCAAGACGTGTCGCGTGCGGTGGAAAAGAAATACAATTTGACAACCAAACAGACCACAACCACACCAGGGGAAAGGGAAGTAAGGTTGGAACCGCGGCACGGACGAATTGAATAATGCACACTAGATTCGTTAATTTTCCGCTTCCTTGCTTCGCGGGCGCATTATTTGCCCACACACACACAAACACACACACACAGGGAAACACTCACAAACGGCACACTGTAAGGCACCACCGAAGGCTGCTCACTTTTGTAACACTTTCCACGAAATGGGGGGGTAGTGGCGCACACACACACACTATGCTTTGTTGGCAAGAAGAAAAGGAAGAAAATAATGCTATGAGGCAACAGAAGAAGAAAAAAATACTAAGGACTCAACCGTTCCGTGCGCCTTGGATGAAATGGTGGTTGGTGACTTAATTCGTCTATGACCACATCCGTGCACACAAGAAACACACATAGACACACCGGTCTATTCTAGTCGCCAGAACCGGCTCCAATAGAGGAAGGAAGCTAGGGAAACAATCAAACGTTTGTGTATCCTTCCAAGCCACAAACCGATATGTCAGGACCCACACGACAAACGGGTTGGGAGGTTGTAACACAAAAAGGAAGCAAAGTGCACAGCGAATTCGAGCGACCGAAAGGTGTTTTCTTTTTCTTACTTTCGTTTTTCTGCCCACCGTGTCTGGTGCTGTTATTTTTTTTTTTTTTTTGCTTTTTGCCTCCTTTTTATGTTACCCAGCTACTGGCGCTGACTTCCCTATACCACTAGGCTAATGATGGCTGGTTCTCTTTCTCCCGCTCTGCCCAGCAGTTATTTGTCGCCCGGCTCACTTTATTGTACACTCCTTTTGTGTACTTCGTGCCCCGCAGACGGTCTTCTTCTTGCTGGCTATCCTTTTGCTGAGCAACACGCCACACAACTCACTTTATACACGCGCGAAGTGCAGCCTCAGCCCGCTTTTGGATTTATTACACCATATAAGAACTATTTGTGCGCTTTCCGATACCATCCAGAGGTTTTTCGTATTGCTGCCGTTCCGAGTAAACCTATTAAGAAGTTTATAAATTTCCAAGTTTACCGAGAACGGAACGAGTATGCTAGCCGGGTCATGCTAAACCCGGGACGGCTCCAACACAGAAGATCACACTGACAGGACCTGACACGGGGCACGTGCGCTTTCAGTCGATCGATTAATCCATCCACTAATCCACCCACGTGTTCAAACATCATACGATCACGGGATCTGGTCTGTTTTCTTGGCTTCAGAACACACATGTCCCCGCGACGTACTGTGATCCAATTTGATGATTCTATGAAATGATTCCGGATTCGAATTCACGAGAACTCGCCGTAACGAACCGCCGGCTGAATACCCCGAAGGATGTATTTCTTTTCCGGTATTTGCACAGTTTTGAAAGGGGGGAAAAGAACGCACTTATTCTACACCACTGTATCCGTACCGTAGTCGTGCCCGATTGCAGTGTTCCACGAAAACTGGGAATGGAATGAAGCTGCTGCTTTTTGCTGGAGAACGGAATGGAACCTCGGACTCGTGCCGAAAAATGGAAACGCGCGTCAAGGCACCTCTCCCGTCAATGTCTGGCGTTAGACTGAGCGTTTTTCGGCTCGCGAGCCGTGACGGATCCTCTCCGCGCACACAGCGAAAAGACGAAACCCGGCGAACGCGCGCGTGCGAGAGAAAGAGCAGAAGAAAGCACCCGGGAGCAGGAGCGTGGTGCGAGAACGAAATGGATAGCAGTGAGGAAGTGTGTGAGCGAGAACGAAGCCCTTTGGAGCAACCGAAAAGCATCGCGCGGAGAGCATTCGCATCGCGTGACAGAAAGAGAGAAAAGGTGGACAGACGTGCGTGCTTCGAGCGAAAGAAAGAGAAACCGGTTGCACACGCAGTCGAGCCTTCCGAAAGCTCGCTTTTGTTGTTGAGCAATTCCAAACAAAACCATCTAGACGTCACACGCCGGCTACGTTAGTTGCATAGCGCACTGGCACGGCATTCGTCGGCGGGGGGAAAGAGACGGAGCGAGAAAGAGAGAATGCTACACGTGTTTGGCGATCGCACGAGATGCACGAGAGCATTCTTCGCTCACGGATTGCGTTTCGCTCCGGCCGAGCGTTCGGCTGCGCGCTCTCGCCCCGGAAGCGCTCTCACTTTCATTCCGCACGCCGAAGGTGAAATATTTCACCCGCTCTCACCTGTTTGCATGGTTTTCTTTTGGCGTGTTTCGTCGCGAGGAAATTCGCTTCCGCTGTGTTCAAACACGCGGAAGCGTAGCACAGGTATGAGGCTGCGGGAAATGGGGGAAAATTATGCTTTCTCACACTGCGCTGCTACATCTCGAGACGTGATCTCGGTTCCACGTGCGACATTCGCGCTATGTTTTGTCGCCCGGCATAAGCTGCACGTGTGTGCGCTCTTCGCTAGAGCTTCAAGGCAACATAAGCCGCAGCATAACTCCGCCCACGAAGAGATGCTGCGCGGTTGATCTTCGTGATCTCGAGATCTGCTCCACGTGGGCTTACAACGCACAAGATGTTGCAGAGCTTCATCATCTGGCCGATCGTTTATCAAAACGTAATAAAAACCACAATCAACGGTGCTTTAACAGATTGTGAATGTTTTTTAATTCTATTTATTGTTTTATTGTTATTTTTCATGCGAAGATTTTAAGATCCAGTTGTTTCCAAGCATCTTTGGGGAAATTTGCTAAGTGTAAGGTTTAAGTTAAAATTGGCTAACAAATTGTGTATTCTAACGTAGAATATCACATTTCTAAGAGCAAAATAAGTGCGGGTCATACTAATAGGAAACGCATGATTTATATTAAGAAAGGCAATAAGCTAGTTATAGTATCATATATATAACTTCGAGAAATGCTTCTTGCTTAGAAAAACAGAAGATCGACGTGAAGAGAAAAATGTCAACTTCTTCATAATGACTAGAAACCTTAAGCCCATCAAATCTCCTTAACGCAGCATCGTTCAGGTCAGCCGCCCAGGGTCTCTGGATATCCAATCATTGTCGGTTAATCTCAAGCCAGAGTTTAAGCAAATAAGCGATGATCGAATTTGCACAGTTTGCAAAACGCTGGCCAAATCCCGAGAGCACATTAAGAGATCGTGCCTCGCACATCTTCCACCCCTCCTTCCTCCCGGGGGGCTCATCCTCGGCTGATCCTGGCCAATCAAAAGGTGCATGCATGACCGTGGCTAATAGGGACATTAGCATTCATGCCGCAATCGTACTCGCACCGCGATCTTTCCCCAGGATATCTCAACCGAAACCAAAACAACGCCAAACACACACTCACACACACTCTAGAGCCTCTGTCCCAGGTTGGGAAGAAAGGCGAGAGGAACTGGACGGGCGAGGAAATGAGGAAGAAAATCAAGAAACTCGTAAGGCACCCAGAGGTCCAAAGGCCGAGACGGCATCCATTGAAAAGCAATAACGGCGAAAGGACTCGTTGGGCCGGACCCTTAGAGCACCCAAGACGTGGACAGCGCCGAAGAAAAGCAAAAAAAGCCCCGGGTTGCCACAGTGGTAAACGTGACCGGGACGAAAGATAGGGATCAGTACATGTCAACACAATGAGAACGGGAATAAGTCGTAACCTTAAACAAACACGTCCTGGGAGACTAATTGATTTACCTGGCCGGTGTGTGGGTGATCCGGTGCGCGCAAAGCCTTCAGTACCGCAAGAGAGGATCGGCCCAAACAGCCTAGGACTCCTAGCACTACGCACACATTGGACGCATTGTCTACGGTTCCACTCGGTTGCCAATGTTGGGAAGCCACGTTTCGAGGATTTTTTTCCCCGATCGCCTAGCTCGGCCCGGTTGCTTGTGGGTTTTTGTCAATTTCAAGCTTTGTTTTTGTTTTATTACTTCCATCAGCTTTCCGCTCCACGCTCCTTCCCTGTCCTTCGCCGTCCGTCTCTCGATCTTTCCCCTGATTTCTTTAGTGTTTTGATGCATTTAGCAATCCCGAAGGCTTTTGGCGGCGCGACGAGTGTGTTTGTGCTGATCTCTCTACCTTTTGCCTCAAAGAAGACCGAGATTTTCCGACCCGTTTGTTCCCAAGCACGTCCCAGGCGGCGGTGGCACAATTTCCTTCCTTTTTTATTGCTACGTCCGTCCACTTTTCCTCCGTTCCACTCCAGGCAGAAAATAACGGCCATTATTGGCACAAAGGACAAAGGGCACCGAAATTAACAAAACGATTACACCGCAAAGGGCAGAAACGCTTGTTCGAGCGCAGCGAAAAATAGATACACTAATCGAGCGTTGTGTTTATTGAGCGACAATTTGAACTGATTTTCTCCTGACCTTAATATGCTCCAATCAAACAATCGATGATGATTTTAACCTTAACCGCATTATGCTTTCAATTGAGGCAATGCGAAACTTAAAGGAAGAACTCTGGAGTTGGATGATAGTTCTAAACGGAGCTTATGGACAAGCGAACTAAAAAGAGTAAATTAATTGAATTCACTCGAAGCACGTTAAAATTACGTACATCTCTAAACGAAATACATCATTTTTTAATGTCAGAATACATTCAATAAGATATTCAGTATAAGAGAATCGATGCCAAAGATGGTCGAGTCCATAAAACGTCAAAGTGCTGCGATCTATCACCAACATCCGTTCGCAGGTAGCTAGCCAATTGGATCGTACACCTTCTTTAAATATTTTCAACAATTATTAAGTAGCGGCAAGGGTAAAAAACACAATATAAAAAAAAAACCTCGCCAAGGATAGAAAGGATGTTTGGAAGAGAAGCTCTAAAGGACGAGCGAAGAACAAACTGCCACCGCAATCGGAGAGAAGAAAAAAAAACCATTCCAAAGTGTAAGGCAAGTGTGGTCGAACAGGAATGTTTTTCCGCTGCTTGTTATGATGGTTTAGCTTCGTTTTTCTTCACTCGCTTTAAAGGAATCCTCCCGGGCCCCTTTTTTTCGCCCTTCTGTCCCACCACACAGCCCGTGATGTGTTCGGACGTGATGACAACAAAAAGGATTAGGCTACCCTTTGCGTTGCACGGTGTTTGTTTGTAACTCGAGCCCCCGAAGCCGCAGGAAGGCCGAGCTACCGGCCGGGCTCTACGTGCCTCCGGAGGGATTTTCGAAAGGATACCAGCGCGATCGTCGGGGAAGGACGATTGTACGCATTCGCAAGATCACACCGAGTCCAACGGTTCCGAAAGGAAGGGAGGAAGGAATGGAAGGGAGAGTACGATTTATGATAAAAGTACGAGCACAAACTCAAAACATTACCGCCCCGGCGAAAAGAAAAGCCCCTCGGAAATCTCGCCCGCTCATCCTCTAATGCGATGAATTATCATAAATATTTGTTCGAGTGGAACCGTGTCCGGGGAGCGAAGGCTTCGAGCCGGGCGGCAAGGTCGGCGCAAATAGCCTGTACGACGTGCGGTGTTGTCTGCTTTCTCGAAAACAAAACGAAAGGAAACAGTAACAATATCTCACGCTTTTGTTTCCCACAGGATTTTCGGGCAGGATTTTCCCAACCCTGGGCTCCCGGATGTTTTCGTCTGTTTTTGGGCTGTGCGGCGGAACGCAATCGGGTTGTAATTGTCGAGGCTCATTAGGCCTGCTTAAGAGTGGCTGGTTATCCACTTCTCGGTTGCGAAGAAAGGGGCACCACCGTCGATTGCGCTTAAGGTTGCTGTTCGGTATGGAACAACAATTGCGCTATTCGATTTCGGCACCGAATCGATCCGTGCACCGGTCGGCCCGGAGTCAAAGATGCGTTAATCGCATCGAAGTTAATTTGCCCCTCCTAATAACGCTCAAGTGCAGCCGGCCGTGGACGAAAAGTGCCAGCAAATTGGGCTTCGATAAACGAGTGCTTTCTGGTGGCGTTTTTTTTTTCTTCTCTTTTCTTTCAAAGAGCAAAGCAATTAAAGCTTCGCTATTTGAAGGGTGTTTTTTTCATGTTTCTGGAGTGTGAACTGGTTTTTTGTTTAATGGTTTGTTCGCAGCCATGCTGTGCAACTCGTAACTGCGAAAATAGATATCCTTAGTTTCATCTTTGAACAAAAAGTATCCGATTCCCAAAGGTTGGGACACAAATGATGTGAAAACCATAACAACGATTCATGTTAAACAGATCATAGGGAGAGATTATTATGTTTTCAACTGTCAAATTTAATTGTTTACAAACTTGTAGCATGTTTTACTTTGACTAGACGAAAAACAAACTCTCATTTCCTCTTTAAAAGGTTATAACGTTTAGTTTGACTCGGGAAAATCCTTACGACAAAGATTGAAACAAATTAAGTAAACCACTCTCCCCCGTCAGTCCGTCCATTCTAACCTTAAAATGTTGTCCATGCAAGTAGCTTACCGTTGCAAAACGTTCTGCGTTCTGCTTCCAGCCGAAACCACGTGGCGAGGCTCAAGGAAAAGCAATACTTCCGGGGTTGCCGTAGCGCAAGAGCGTACAACCGTGCGAGAGCGCTCCATTATTTTCCACCGCGTGGCGCAGAGTGCAGCAATTATGCGGAATATCATTAGAGCGGCGATCGCGTGGCATTGCGACCGGTGGCGACGAGGATGGATCTGCTTTTCCCCTGCCAATTACGGCTAATCGCGGTCTGGCCGGGTTTCGCTGCTAAATGGCACTTGCTTTTAATGGTACGATTTCGTTTGATGAATAGCAAACAATAGTTAAAGGAACGGTGCTTACAAGGGCGAGATGGCTGACTGGGAAAGGGTAAGGTATTTTTAATCAGATGCAAAGTGATGATCGCTGATGGTGCATGTCGATACGTTTTCTAGTGTTGCCATCAGTTTCATCGTGAGGCGTTGATTCATAATTCATTATTTTGTATTTGCTTGGAAATCTTTTAGACATGAATTACGGTGCATTGTGAAAAACAAAAGATGTATCCTGTTCATAAAGAAATATTTCTATTAAAAAAGAAAAGAATCATCAAATGAATCATCCTTCTGAACCACTCCAAGCCCAGGCCATTCTCAGGTTTCACTACGTCGAGCTAAATAATCTTAGTTTCGTTGGATTTTCCCAGGAAAAGCACTCTGAGCACAACAGCACTAACCAGCCAGTCAATGAGGGTAAATGTTGAAAAATCACTTTTTGACTGACATCATCATCCAGGACATTACGGCTCGATGCCGCACTTACGCAAAGCCTCAAACTTTCCATGCGGACCATTAGTTTCAATTACGCAGCAACCGGGCGTCCCTGACGGCTCAATCAGCGGCCGAGCGGAGCAGAAACCGTTTGAGGTGTCCGTCAATTTTCCCAATCACCCTCGCCGAGCACCGACCCAGGGGGGGAAAAACAAAAACCCACCGGTAATTGGCAGCGGTAGCCAGTGCCGGCCGGACCGATTGGCTGGCTGACCTTCGCTCCTCTCTGCGCGCATAATGTGTGCGCGCCCTTCGGACGCAAGGGGTAGGCGCTTCCGCGTTTGGGCTTTGATTTTCGCGCCCGCTCCGGCTCCGGGAAATGGGAAAGCTGTGAGTGGTGCAGCAAAAGCCGTGCCGAAAAGTGCCCAGTCCGGGCTGCCGGGGGTCAGCTACGGGGCCGGTAACTACCCTCATTGTGGCCCAATTAATCAAGTAGGACATGTTGGCGGTGGTTTCGGACATCACGCTAACCTCGATAAACTCTCGCCTCGGTGAGCCGATCGGTCGGTGGTCGTAATAAATCTTGTAAACTTCGGCCGTAGTCCAACCGGCGCACGCAACCCGATCCGCATTTGGGCAGATTTTGTGTGTTCATCATTTTCGCAAAACGACTCCGAAAGCTTTCCCCCCTCGAAGTCGACGCGCTGGCCGCTTGCTGCTGGTGATTCACCTAATTGGAGGTCATTTATAATGATTAATTTTTGACATTTCTCAGATTTCTTCAGCGGCTCCCGCGCCATCGCAAACGCCGAAATGCACATAAACGGCAAACGGTTCTCGGACGCTCGCTTCACTCGTCGCGGCTAATGATATCTCATTTTCCAGATTCCCAGGCTTTCGTCAATTCTCGGTCGTCAATGATTTCGGTTGTTCACTTCCCTTCTCACCCTGTCCACGCTGCACGCCGAGAGTTCGCAGGAGTTCATTTGTGCGGGTGAAGATGAAGCCAGGCGTTGGTAGGGTTTCGAGCGACTGGGAAAGGTCGTCGTGGACGCAACGAACAGTCACACCGGATTATCGATGTAGATGGCCATAAATATTGCGACGGACTTTATTGCCGAATGATGTCTATGCATTGTCATTAAACTGCGTTGATCTGGCAATTTATAAGAAGTGGAACATGTGTTTCGCTGGCTTCTTATACACATAGTTTCGATTTGTTGTGTTGATAAGTGTATTTTTGCCAGCGCGTTTCTAGCACTAAATGTTCCCTCATTCATAGCTTTTTTTTTACCGTACTCGTTTCGTAAGCTTTTAAACTGGTTGTCTGGTTCTTGGTCTAAATCATATTGCGAGGAAACAATCCCCAATGGTCGGGTGAATCTTTACTGTAATCATTATCTTGATGAGACGTGAACCCAAGTACACGTAGAGCATTGACTCGAATCAGGTGCATTTCGCCATTAGACCATAGCCAATTAGACGGCCACGGTTTGAGACTTCTTGCGCTCAGGCGCACTTCATAATCCATCGATGATCCACAGATTATCGTTCAAAACCGCTCGCCACACTTGCGCCAGCTTGCGGCCCCAGGAGCCATAAAATGTCCGCAGTCTTCGTGTGGCTTGCCGGACCACCCCCGGGAGCTGGCGTCAATCGGTTATTATCTCCCCCGCCCGACAAGGGAAGCACCCTTGGTTTTCGGTGCAGCATAAGTTCATAAATTACCCACGTTTTTCATTACGACTTACGTAGCCCGATCCGCTGAGGTAAGGCTTCGCCTGATCTTTCGTCACACTTCGATGCGTGTCATAAACTGGACGGAATGCACCAGTTTGCCAGGTGTTGTTTTTTTGTTTTTTGTTGTGTGTGCTGTTGCCCCCTTCCATTGTTACAGGGAATTGCGGTCCTGTGGCAGGAAGGGTAGAGCGACGACAATGGCGAGCAGCTAGTACATCAAACAATGATGCCGCGCTGAGAACAGGACCATTAGAACTAGAATGGCTTATTAAGTCAATAATGCTTATTAATCTTAGGGTAAATAAACATCGCTTCGACGGGTTTATCATTCCATTGAGGAGGTTTTTTGTTTTTTTGTTTCCCTGTTTAGCCTCATTATCATTTACTCCTTCCTCGTTAACTGGCAACAAAACTGCCCCGTTCCGTGGGGGGGAAAAAGGGCGGCCAAGCAGGGGCAGGCCTATCTTGCCTATTTATTTTGGGTTTCCTGTGGAGTGTGGAAAGTTTCGCTTTTTCTGCACAATGTGGTCAGATGATAAATTTTGTGCGTTCAAGGGGAATTTAACGGAAAAATCATAGCTGATGTGTTGAAAATCCGGCGACAAGCTTGCACCAAGTTTTTTTTAAACAATAAACGAAAACAAAGTTTTAGGCCCGGATTGAACAAACCTTCATATTTTTATGTTTATCGAAACTTGTTTTTATGTTCATCTTCGGGTTCGGGAGTCTCTATCTTTTTCAGACACCTTTTTTGCTGTGTACTGACCTACCAAAATATTTAACAAAGGTAAATTTGACCACTTTTGTCATGAAATTGACACACCGATTTTCGACGTGCGCAAATAAAAGCCCTTGACTAATGCAATCCTCATCTCGCGCAGCAGCATCAAGGCGGCTAATGTGTGTGCCACATATGTGCCGGGTAATCAACGTCCACGGCCATATTGTAAATTGTCCTTTTCTTACAAACCAGGCGTAGTTAGCAGTCCCTGTGAATGTGGATACAAAATTAAACAATATCACAAAAGGGCTCGAAGAAGTGTCGAATTCCTTGCGACTGAGAGAACCTTTCGGTATTTTTTTTTTGTTTTTTTTTGTTTATCCATCATTGCCAAAGTTGATCGACGAGCAGCAGAAATGTAATTTACATTCCACGATGACACCGAAAAATGAAATCAACGCCACCGAGCGAATGCCTTGCGATTGAACTGCCGGGCTGAAGGGAAATGTTAATGCCCAGCTGGCAAAGAGGATGCGCGGGGCGGAAACGGCCCCATGGCCGGCGTCGGCATCGGAAGAATGGTGGAGAACCGGGGAGGAAACTCATAAGGAGCATTAATAAGGTGAGAACGGTTTTCGAGCTGGCGTGTTTTGGAAAAAGGCCCTCCACCGCCAAACAGAAGTTAGGGAGGAAGGAAGGATAAGGAGTGAGAGAGAAAGATAGACATGAGAGAGAGAGAAGAGAGAGAGAGAGAGAGTGAGAGTGATAGAGAGTCCCGAAATTCAATCAATCAATCTCGATCGCTGGATCGCTCGAGAATTCATTGAATTCATTCGAATTAATTGATGAAATCCAATATAAGCCACCGGTGATGGTCCTGGCATTCCACTGCCCTTTCCTTTCCTTTCCCTTCCCCTCCCTCCATCCCCTCTTCGGAAGACACGCACACGAAATCTCACACGCGCGCCCGCGGCCATACTTTGTGTTATGAAAACAATCGAAAATATCGCAAAGGGGTTTCCGTTTTCCGACGCACACCAAACACACATCATGCTACCTACCATTCCACCCACCCACCCACAATGAAGCCGGTACGAACTTTGATCATGCTTCTTGAGAACCGACCCCAGTTCCCCCATCTCCTTTTCATCCACTGGACTTTTTTGCAGATCCCATCACCAAATTCACCCAACCGCAGCAAGATCTTCATCGATCGGCGGACGGGAGCGCATTTCTGCATCGAACGCCCCATTCGTTCCGTTCCGTTTCGATTCGATCGTCACTCTTTCCCCTTGTCCCTTCACCATATTCTGCCCGGCTCTTCGAGAGGCTGCTGCTGCTGCTGCTGCTCTCGAAAAAAGGTGTACGAAATGTATAATGGTGGGCATAAGTATGTAATAACAGTTAATTGAACCGGCATCATTTGATTTCATTCAACAAATACTTTAAAGTACGCTTCTTTCAAGCTGCGTTATGAGCCCCGATGAGCGCATTTCTTCGCCCGCTCCTAACCCCCAACTCCATCACGCACCCCATCGCGGGCGTTATTATCTTTAAGTTTTCCTTCCTTCCTCACGCTGTCGCCGGCCGGCCGGTCAGTCGGCGTGTTGCGGAAGCTGCCGGGCTGCTCCCGCCGAGCAGAGGGATTCCTTCTTCCGCTTTTGCCTGGACCGGCGCACGGAACCGAGGGCGGCTCTGACATTTTCCCACACTTCTGTTGGCGCGCCACGGTGAGCGCGGCCACCTCGGCGGATTGCGCCGCCTGCCTCCACTTTGTTTTTAGTTCTTGCTTGTCTTGCTCTTGCCCTGCTTCATCTCCATTGTGGCTGAACCCGCGCGATTGTTCGCGTCCGCTTCTCGGCCCGATGCCCGACGCCCCGCGGGAACTCCCTTGGACGCGCCTCGCTGAAAGCGCATTTACCCTCCGTTGCACACATACACGCTGATTGATTTCGACCTCCAATCAATCAGTGATTTTTCTGATCCCGCCACCGGGTCGCCATCACCGCCGCCTGTAGGAATTATCGCCCACCACCCCTAAGCCTTCTGTCCTTCTTGCACACGCAAGGGATCCACGATCGTTATCTTCGCCGTGGCTCTGGCCGGTGTGGCGGGACACCTTCTTCTTGGCGGGGGCCATGGGTTTTGTTTCGGTTTTCAGCTGCTGTTGCATCTCTTTCATCCAAACCCCGCCGCCACCTTCACCCCGACAGGAGCCTTTCTCCGGCGTGCGCAGTTACAACTAGCAGCTACCGTTCTGTGCTTTGCATTTGTTGTTTGCCGACAACCGCGAGGCCTCGCGATGCTTAGTTTTCCTCTGCTGTGTTTCCTCTCTCCCACCATGGGAGCGCGCGCATAAGACACCCACGATCATTAACGGCTTCGGGGAAGCGGGAAGAAACAATAATGATTATCAAAAAAAAAAACCCACACACACACACAGGGGCAGATGAAAATGGACAAAAAAAAAACCCCCAAAAAGACGCTACTGCGTGTGGGAAATTTCGAGCCTTTTTCCGCGGACCCAGTTTCCCTCGAACAGAAACGGGGGCGCAGTGTCCGGCACAGTGACACCCGAACGCCGGTGTCCCGGAACGTGGCCGCGGCACGATCGATTGAAGCCCGCCGCCATTGCGTGTCGAATGCGGGGCCACTGCGATAGATTTTCGTGGACCGCGGTGTGTGTGTGTGTGCGTTTGTGTGCCGAATCGGTGCTGGCCGGGCCGAGGAGTGCGGCTTGGTCCTTTGACCGAGCGGGTTTTCGGTGATGACTTCAGTTTCTCACCCAATTAAATAGCTCCGGTGTGGGATTTGAGATCGGATCGAAAATTACACGAAGCATTAAAAACAAATTTTTTAAATTGCCAGCAATGCCACGGTGAGCTACTGTCGGGTTGGTTTGAAGCCGTAATTTGATGATTTCTACTCAACAATCGGTTGTTTCATTCATCAACACTATTTGCACTCATAGTCATAGTATATTGGATGCCTTGCGGTGTTTAGGAAAGTAATAAAGTTATATGCGTTGCTTCAAATAACATTTTTGCGGAAATCATTTTGCTAGAGGACGCTTTTAGATGCGGTATCTGTTGGAATATAACTCTTTGGGGAAATGTTTAAAAAGTTGATCATAAAACACACATTTAAAAGTATAATTAACATGAGGGGGACCAACCAAATTACATTCATACCCTCCATTTCTTTCCCAGGCATGCGAAGCACAACTTTTCGCCAAATTTCCAAGTAACGACAGCGAAAATAAGCACCCCTCGTAGCACATAAATAATGTTGAGCCACCCGCCGCAATCCACTGTTTCGTCCGGTTCGCGAAAGCATTTGCGACTCCTTCCTGCTGCACACTGCTGAACGCTTGTGCTTGCAATACGAAATTTTTCGGGGGCTCGCGAAAGAATGCGGACCCCGGGCCACCACGGTCGTCGCCGGCAGTTGGTCGGTTCGGTTGTCCTCGTGCCGAAAATGTGCGCCAACACAGGCGTGTTGTTCCTGTCTCCCAATAGAGCCCCACCAACGCCTGGAAAGATCGCTCGCGAGGATCGTACCCGCAAAACCCCCGGCGCTCCTAATGTTTTATGTTGTTCGCCCTCGGGGTTTCGAGCAACGAAACAGGCCGGGAAAAAAACCGTTAAATGTTTAAATGCGCCCCTGCCTGGCAACGGACAAGAAGTAATAACCTTTTTCTTGCACCAGGCTACTCCAGCGATCCTCGCGGGATCTTCACGCTGTTGTCGCGAGGGAAGGGGTCGTTTCGTGGAAAACGTAACGCCAAAGTAAAACCTCGTCAATTTATTTAGCGATGGAAATTTGAAATGAGCCAACTGCAATTGCATTTGCAAATACGTGTGCATTGAAGTGTGGGACGCAAACATATCCCTAGCTGGTTTTTGTTTGCCGTTTTTCACCAGTTATCTAGATGTTGCTTAGGATTACACGAAAGCAGTTAAAAGTTTCCCATCAATATGCGTAGGCAGGGAAATGTTGTTTTTCTTCTTCCTTTTGATACAAGATCTCAAATGTGAGCAAACGACCTCGGAAAGCCAAATTTTGCTCCTTTGATGTTGATCGGCCGAAGGCGAGTGAATATTCTGAATACCAAATTCGGCCGGCCGGACGAAACGGGGAACACCTGTTCATCACCCGAACGATGTGATGATGTTGCTGATGACAGCGATAGTGCTGGGACAAGTATAACCAACGCAAACGTGAGGTGCAGGATGGTCCGCCGTGGCCAATCACCGATAATCGGTTCGGTCGGATGGCGGTGCAGGAAGTTGTTTAAAAAGCTGAAGGGCGAAGCTTAAGACAATTGGTATGGACATTTTAAAAATTGCACTAACGGTGGTAACGGTGTTTTGGAGAACGATCCATTACCTGTGCATTCTTGTTCAGGTATCCAGGATGCAGTAAACCAGATCATAAGTTTTTATCCAACGTGTTGAAAAAGGTCAATAAATTTTCAGTTTTAGGTTTCATAGGGTGTGAGTAGATTTGAATGGAGTATTATAAATGTAATTTGAATTAGTAATCGTCACTAATTGCTTATATCATCGGATGGAGATTCGACTCCTTTTCCCCCAGTAGCAGCAGCTTTATTGCATGATGAAATGTCACAGAATACTTGCCAAATTGCATAAAACCATGGACGAGTCCCTCGTTACTGCAGCAATGCCGATGAATTGTAATGTTTTATTCAACGAGTGTAGAATCCAATAAAACATTAATCGCATGTTCACCTGCGTAAACGGTTGTAAGAACAACTTACGCGCTTTCTTCGTTGGCCGGGTAAAATTTTCATATTTAAAAAAAAGTTTGAAACAGCAAAACATGCGCAAACAGATGTTTAAAATGTAATTTATGAAAATATTAATTAAAAATTCGTGTTAGCTGACTTCACACTTAGATGCATTTGGGGTAATAGTATCGTGTAACTTTGCAGCATACAAAGAATCACTTAAATTTTAGACCAATCCTAAAGGAATCCTTTCAGTCTGCAAAAAGTGTATATGGCGGCAGAAACTTGTCCGCTAACAGACGTCCAATGTGCAGTGGCTGTCCTACGTCTCGGATGTTTCCCCGAGGAGTCGAAACTTCGCGCAAGATCCGCAAGCATGTTTCGCAAGAATGTCCCCCCTCTGTCGATCTCAATTTTTATCGCTCTTATCGCACCACACACTTGCACATCATTAAACGCGCACAAGTCCGGTAGCGCATTCTTATCGCGGCGCGGTGCTCAATCTTGCGATCTCGATGACATCTCCGGTGCGGTGAAAGAAGGAAAAGGCAAGGATTGGTTCTTAGGAATCATTAGGACTTGGGACGTTCTACAACGGGGCGGTGAGAGGCCGCGAAAGGACAGTTCTGTACACTACGCCGTGTTCTTTAGCGAACACCAGGTGGCCGGCCGGTCAGCACGAGCTGCAGCAAATGGCCGTCATAAGCATAATTGAAGGCGGCAGGCGGTTATCAGATGGGGCACGGCGGGAAGAAAACATGTTCCCTCATCCGAGGTTCCTTCATCCTCCGACAACCGTTCATTGATTTGAACGCGTGCGCGAGTGATCATTCCTTCGCGGCTGGCCAACACCACCGATTCCACCTGCCAGAAAGTAGCCGAAGAAGTAGGAGAACGGAGGGGAAGGGAGGGTTTGAGTAGCGAGTTGGGGGCGAGGGTGGACGGTGCGCATAAATGCATGCAAGTCCGTCAGCCACACACCACACATTCGCGGATCGGAATACGCACATGAATTATGGAACGAGTGTTTTGTCCCGTGCGCTGCATTTTCAATCGACTCGCAGCTGGACCACAAGGAGCAGTGGAAGCAGGGGAGGTGTTACGTCCTGGACTCGGTCCTTTCGACTTCGGCCAAGCGATCGCAATCGCGCAAGGTAACTGGTTTTTAATTATCTCACCCCGGGAAAGCTCTTCCAGCTTGGATCGTGCTGGTTTCGTCGGTTTTCGAGCGGGATTTTTATTCCGCTCGGGTAAATATCCTTGCACGTGCTTGTTTTTTTTTTCTTCGACACAGCCGCGCCATGCCATTTGGCTCGTGCCCAGTGCACCATGTGGTGGCCCCATCGGTCGCTCGATCGTTTGTGCCGAGCGTTTCTTCATATTTTGATTTCATATATTCATCAGGCTGCAAAACAAAAAACGAAACGCTGTACCTTTGTTGTGCAATCAAAAGTCCTGCGTCGAATTGTCTGCATTGCCGAATAAATTAGCAAAAACCTGCGACAGTAAGATGCGGTGCAGGTGGATGCGTTTACCGTTATAACGCATCCTTGATTTCGGCCGGTTCTGGCATCTTTCATTTTGGATGTCGTCAAAGAATCGCTTCGAGCGATAACGTTTGAGGAATTATTCTTGGATGACGACTTTTTTTGTCGCTTACAGTTTCGTTAAAAATGTTGCTTTTGTTCAAGCCTTTGTTGGTCGGTAATTATTCATTCGGTTAATTATTTGGCTGCACCGATGAAAGTTCCCGGAAAGTACAGGAACCTCAGGTGTGTTTGGAATATGAATTGAGCGAACATTAAAACACCTTTCTTCAGGCAATATGTTACAGAATGGAATGCTGATGTGTGATGGTGAGCTTGTACAAAAAGCAAATATTTACAAATCAGTATTCCAAGTAAAAAGAACGCCATCCTTTGGATTGTTTTATTTCCATTTAAATTTAACCGAACTTTTTACGTTTGATTTCAACGTTTTGCTTAGTTATCTTTAGCCTTCATTGAGTTACTAATATAAGCACGATGAGAAAGAAGCGCAGATCACGCTAAACACGCTTCCAGACGCCTTCTCAACTTCGTATTCGAATAGGTATATTTTTCAATTGGTATAGTTAAAGCGTCAGCTAATTCAACCCTTTCAAGATATTTTATTCAGTCTGAGCAACATCGAAGTATCGTTTAAAAATAGCTCATTCCGGCTCCATCATATAAACCAATCAAAAGTCTCCCCCTCAACACAAGCCCTCGGGCTGTGTTACCGTTCTGTTTCTTCTGACTTTGACAGGCAAATTACATGCAATTATTCGATCGATTAACCCCTTCGGTGCAGGCGCTTCACAACACGGTTAGTGCTGGGCCCAACTTATCCGACGGTCCGTGAAATGGGATTGCATATGCATAACGAATGGACCGTTCGATCGTCGTCGGTTGACTGGGAGTGAAACACAGAACACTCCACGGTGCCATATGGTGCCACCGGAAGGATCACCCACGAGGACCGACCGCCGGCAGCCTTCCAATTTCCCACGCAACCGGATCAGGATCAACGGGCGCGATACGTGCGGTCGTCAACCAACCAACCAACCAATCAGTCAATCAATCGCCCGGGAAATTGAACCCTTTCACGCACGAACGCGAGAGGGCACAGGTCGGAGCTTGGCTTCGGGGAGAAAAAAGGATTCCTCGCGAGGTGTTGACAGTGGCTCGGGTGGGGAAAACTGAAACAAGGCAAACAGAACAGCAGGCGGCTTTGCTGTCGGAACTCTTTGGCCGAAGGGAAACTTATAACGAAATCCAATTGCTCCTCAAAGACATCCAATTTTCGGTGGAACTAATCGTTTACAAACAGTTGCTGTGGCTTGACGAGCTGCCGGGTCGAGGCCTTCAACCGTTTGGTTCGATAATACTCGTTTGTTGCTTTCGGAATGATCGGAAGCCAACGACACGAACGCACGCGCCCGCTGCTGCAGAAGTCATTGAAGTCGGCCGGTGCGTTTAGTATTTTATTGGTTTTTCTCAATAGCCATAACTCGCGCGTTTTTATGGCCGGAAAAACTGCATTCGAAGCCGATTGATGTTGCGTGTGTCGCTGTGCGGGAATGTGTCAACAAATAAGGACGGTCTGTTTATGGCACGCACCGGTGAAGTTTCCAAAAGGCAAATGACGCAATGAGAAGAAAGAGAGGAGGCAAGCTAGGAGAAGCAGAGCGCGGTGCCATGAGCAGCCAACCATCCTAGGCTCTAGATGACGGATCAGTGTACTTCCGTCCTGCTTCGTCGATGATCCGTATCCGCCGGTTCGGGGCGAACATCGTCGTGAACATCGCGCAGCGCATGCTGACGGCAACGGTGTAGAGTGCACGGGAAATGCAGTGCTCATAAAATAGTGATATTTACGATACTTTTTTCTTGTCTGTTCAATTGAAAATGTATGGTTAACTGAGCATAGTGTTGTTCGTCACAAAACAGTACACGACGATTAAGCAACATTTCGTTGGAAGTTGTTTTAAGTTTTCATTTGTACGACCTTTTTATGTTGCCCTTTTCGTCCTATTTTCAAGTTCTATTTTAGAATCTTTGGACCTTTGGATTAATTGTAATACAATTTTTTTTATTTATTACGTTGTTCGATACAAGCAAATCCAGCTCCAAGCTCTTTTAGAGAGTTTTTCCATCTTTTACAGAGGACAGAAAAAAGCATTCCACCGAGATGGCGAAGACGGATACCGATGCCAACGCACGCGAGTTCTAAAATAGATAGAAAATTTATAACGCAAACAACTGCTCTACAATCTAATTTTCCTTTTGTGCATGTGCAACACTGAGTCAAGGATGTCTAAAAAGGTTTTCTTCGTCTCTTTCCTTTTCCTACCGATTCACGACTCTCGGAACGTACTCGGACGAGTGGAAGCGCAATGGAAAACTGGTGCCACACGTTACCTCCAAAACCTTCGGCTGTCAGCACGTGTGACGTATCCTTTCTTTCCTGTTTTCCCTCTTGATTTGTCCTAGACCTTTCTCCGACGCCGGAGCCCACGACGACAGACTGTCGTCGCCCTGACTCGCCCACAGTCTCATCCGTGGCGTGTGCAGGTTGGCTGGCGGAAAAGAATCCTTCCCGAACGCTGCTAGCTGCCAGCACCGTTCCCATAAACTACACCGCGGTCGTGTGCGGCAATGTTTTACGAGCAGAAATAATTTGCTCTGGCCCAGGGAATGGAGTTGAACAAATTTCTCCGAAACCCAACTCAGGATATGTTCAATTGGGAAGACTTTTTTTTCATGCACGCCTGGCAAAACGTCAAGAGGTAGCACGGCTATCGGAAACGAAGAAACCAATAAAGTTAAATAATTAATTTTTATGGCCAACCGGCGAGGCTCGCGCCAGCCGTATCCTTTTCTTGCCGTCGAGCGGATCCTCGCGTGAACGATGACGCCTGCTCCGCAGAAGGCGCAGACAGGCAGCTCTGGGTGATGGACAGATGATAACTTCTGAAAACTTTCACCCGAACGCAAGCGTCGAAACGCAACACATGTGTCCAATTTAGATCACCTCGCTTAGCAGTCGTTAGACCATTTAAAAGGTTAGAAGTGGAATATTCCTTGCGTTCTAGGAACGATCGATCGAGGGCGGCACTTCGGATCCTTGGCCTGCCGGCGCTTCGCCACTCATTCGCTGTCTCTCTTCCACCCGGCCTTTATCGATAATCGCGTTTTGTAAGCCGTCTGATAACAATCGTTTACGACCTGAAGGTTAGAGAAATAATTTTATGGCGTGGAATCACGCAACAGCCTTGCCCGACGACCACCGACCATTCTTTTTTTCTCTTTTACACTGTTCACAATCAAGCAAAAGGATGGATAGCAATTCAAAGGAAAAAAAAAGGACGGGAGTTTCTAAAAGTCATGAAATAAAGTTTTTTTGTTTTCATTTTAAGTCATTTCATCTTCTTCGCAACAAAACAGACCAAATTGGCTTAGTAGAAAGGAAATAAAATTGAACAGGAAGGACTATTCAATATTTCAACCATAAAAAGATAAAATGCTGCAAATCTCAGAACCTTTAGTCTTTTCAATAAAATCGCCATTTAATCACAAATGAGTACCGGAGATTTCCGGTCCGATTACCTTCGCCATTGACATAAATCTCGGTGGGTAAATTTGATTACATTATTCATGGCAAACAAATCCGCCGTCCGCTCCGTCGAGCCTCCTAGGGCGCGTGTAACCTTCAGACGGTAGCCGGCAGTAGGTCAGGGCGATAAGTGCGTTCGTTCGCCAACATCTCGCACGTTTTCACCCGTTTTCCTCGTGGCACCGAGCGAAATTCTGCTCACGTCGTCGAGGAGTCGACTGATCGATGGTTTTTACCTGCAGCGCCGAGGGAAAATCAATAGCCAGGGGATGCGACCCCAAAGCGACGCCGGTTTCGACAGCTTACCCAGCACGGTCGGAACGGACCAACGGCATCGCCAGTTGGCTGCCGGGGTTGCTGGCAATAAAAACGTTGTTTTACTACAATATTAAATTGGCGACGAGGAGAACAGCGCCGTCGACGACATCGGGAAACCGTCGTCTCGGAAGGGACCGCCCGAGGAGGAAAGGAGGTCGAAAGGGCACAGGGAGAAACATTGGAACCAGGACACGTCCCTCACACACACACACACATAGTAACCCAGTTTGGAAGGTTTGGTGCGTTGTGAAGGTCCCTAGCTGTCACAGGTTGACGTTCGAGGACCAGCGCCATCTGTCGCGGTTGTCGCGGATTTCGCCTTATTGTCCAGGGTGAGACGGACCATTTCTCTCTCTCAGGTGGTGACAAGCTTTTCGAACAACTGCCATCACCACACGACCAATATCAATCCATCCATCGGTGGGCGGGTTTGTCCTCTCGATGGGTTTTCGGTTGTTATTTTGTAAAATTTTGTTTGTCTTACGCTAACTCCTCACCCGTCGGACATACCCAGCTCGGTTGTCGCTTCACGAGATGGCAAATTTACTTGCCTGTAGTTGCCCATTCCATCTATTCCCCGGAGAAACAAACAGAAGATCAACTCGGCCAGATTGTCCGGGTGTGGTAGCTCAGAGGAGTCGGAGAGATCATCGACATCTGGACGCATCCGAAGGGGCAGGCAGCGGCAGCACCTTGGCGAGGTGGCGTGATAGGGTACGATATGACCTAGATTAAAATCTGGATCCTTTATGGCGCACGGTGTCGGGTTACGATGGCGGCTGGGCGAAGACTTGGGATGAAGATTATTCCCAACGACTTCCAGCCATGGCGCGACCTATCTGGGTGCCATTGGAAACCTGCCACCTTCCAGAAGATACGTCTTGCCACTCTGGAGGATTCGGAAGTTCTCCGCTTTATCGTGTATGTCATCGGGCTAATTTGTTTCTAATGAAGCGACCCCGGCTGCTCAGCATCATACATTGTGGCCGAGAGTAAGCGGAGACCTGGGGATTCGTGTCGTGCGTTTGGTGCTAATTTTTTCCTCCATCATCTCCAGCTGTTACCATCTCGATCGTGGCTCGTGGTAGCTGTCCGTCTGCCTGATGTTCCGATCTAATCTGACCGACCGATGCAACGGATCGCGGAACAAGGAGCAGCAAAGAATTGAAACCGAAACAGAACTTCTCAAAACGCCTATCACCCGTAACCTGAGCTTCTGTTCGATGCAAGGGACTTTGGCGGCTTCTGACCATCTGTAGCATCTTCGCTGCTCATGCACGAACCAACCAGAGTGGCTTGGTAACACGAATTGGCCTCAGTAGTAGACACCGTATTCCGCGACGACTTTTTGCGAATTTCATGTACACAAAGAGAACACCTTCGTCTTTTCCATTTCAATTGAGAACTTTTTATGATGCATGTGTTTCTATAGATTTATGCAAAGTTAAATCGTCCTTGAAATGGAACTGTGATAATTTATGTTAGAATCCAAATATGGCACATTTCAATTTCATGTTAGTATAATCCGCTTTTTTTTAACAGATTTTTAAATTATAAGAAAAAATGTGATTAACACTTTTTTGACAAAATGTTTTCACCCGGCGTGAAGAGCTAAAATGATTGTCAGGACGACGTATCTTAATACTATTTATTTAACTCAATTCAAAGCACTTAAAATTTTGGAAATTGCTTTTCAATGCTGTAACGAACTCCCTTCAGCACTTCCAGACACACAGCCAGGGCGGTTAATGGTGACAATTTGTCGAAGATAGCGAACACATCCTCGACGGAAAATACAAAGAAAAATATGGTCCTTTGCTAGACAAGAGCACTTAAAATCGAGGAGCACTTTGCCTTCGTCTCACTGTCACCCGTTGTTGGTGCGTGCCACGCAACAAGCCGAACCGACGTTGCGTGCAGCTTGCGTTTTTCCGCGGGTTTTCCCATTTTGCCGAACGCCGGACGTGTCGAATGTGTTCGAGGACCAGTTGGTCCTGGCACAAACCCGGAAGCATTAACTGCTCCTTTGGGAAGCTGCCGCCGCCGAGTGCAGGGTCGTGTCTTGTGGCACCGCGCGGAGATGCAATCCGACTCCAAGCAGGCAGAAGGAGCGAAAAAGAGGAAGTTGATCTCGTGAGTTCATAAAAGAGTGCCTCCGTGGACCAACTGCTCCGTCGGGCTCGGACGTGCAGACACGTGCTGCCGATGGGCTCGGCGATCAGGTTACAAGGGACGAGCCCGAGAGGATCACCGGGCCGGGCTGGTCGTTGGTCGTGTTCCACCGGGCACATTACATCGTCGTTACGCCGTCTGCAGCCATACACCGCAGGTCCACACAAAGTTCCTGGGACGGTGCTTGGCGTCGCAATCGGCGAGGGGTTTTGGCGCACGCAGTGCGGCGGGCGTGTTTTAACGGTTCAATTAGTTTCTTCTATCCGAGTGTGCCCGATTTTTCTCCACGGTTGATGGAAAACATCGAGGAAAAAAAAAAGGAAAAACCAAGGTTGCTTAATACCAATCATAACATTCTGCACTTCGGAAAGCAAACAACATATGCAACGCCTTCATCGGTGGCAAGCTTCTGGCGAAGGGCCGGAAAGGATTCCCTCTTCCGTCAACCGGCACATCCTTTCGGCTTGCTCCGGCTCTGGCAGATGCTTGGTGCATACAAACACGTGGTGTCGGTGTTGGTGGACCAGAAGGAAGCACATATAGTACATAAAAACTGTCCACGAACCGGGACGCGTGCCAACCGCTGGAGCGCTGGTGATGATGAGTTTTATGATCGTCACTCGGTAAACGACTCCCGTCCGACCGGGCCCAACTTCTGGGCCCTTAATAGCCTGCTAAGCGATTGATTGCAATCCATCCGGGGGCTGGGAGTGAGCCTCGACTTCCAGTGGAGTGTCCAGCGTTTTTCGATTTTGTGTCGTACGATGATGATTTATGACACAACACATTCGTCAAACGCGGGCCTGACGCTAACGTGTTTGTGTACGCACCGGAATTGGCGTTTGAGCAGATTTTAAACCCTGTAACGGACACCATTTATTTCTAGTTTGGAGAAGCAGGACGGGCGGTTAATTTCATTCAACAAATGGTTCACTTCATTCGAATCTAGAATCTAGATCGTTTATTAAGATTTTCCACATTTTAAAAGCTTTTTTCAATGTGTTCAAAAACAGGTGCAAAATAAATCCACGGGAATATAAAGTGTATTCATTGTGAAACAGTTGAGGAGCATTTCTATTTATTCTTTACTACTTATTTGTCATAGGATAATTGTATGCCATGCGATTCTATGTGCCAATAGTAGATAAACTTTTGTTTAATTTAAGCTTAAAGCAGAAGACTAATGGACAGCTATTTTTCACTTGCATTCACTCGTGAAATAGAAATGAAAGACTATCAAAGATCTGCTAGGAAAAAGGATATCGTCTTCCTCTGTTTGCTTTTCCAGCGCTTATCCTTGTGCGCTTTTCTGAATCATCCACAAGAAAAGGATCCATAGGGATGAAAAGTAGGCCATCTTCAATGAAAACTATCAGAGAAAAAGGGACGTGCCACAAAAGATGCGTTGCTTGCTTCGACCGGGAGAATAGGGCTACCACATGTTTCCGATTTGGTTCAACTTTTGGCACACGTCAGTCACATCCTGCAGCTACCGTCTGGCGCGCGCTGCGGATTTTTTAAGGTAAGCCAATCAAAAGTGACCTGACCCTGAGCCGCCGAACGCTCGCCGCATGGAACAAAGCCGGAGCGGAGGGGACCGCGTGCTGCGGAAGCGGCTGCCTAAACGGTTCTTCGGCTAGTGCAGAAGAACCGCGTCCGCGCGCCAGAAGTGCACTGTGGGTTCCGTGTGCTGTCGCGGTATACGCACATGATTTGGTAGCAGCAGGAGCCACAGGAGCAACAGGAGCTGATCGGCAACAAAGAAACGGGAAGAAAAGGTAGCACGACGGTAGCGTGCGCATGATTTTCGACCAAATTCATCTTTTTGCCGAGGGACAATGGGATGCGAGCCTAGCGTTCGGCGCAGCAGAAGGTGAGCCTGACGTCAGATGCTGCTCGGAGCTGATTTTTGTCAAAAGTTTTCAAATGTGGCTGGTGTACTGATGAACTTTCTTCGTGGGCACAACCTACATCCATGACAAAACTCTGGAAGTGTTTACGAACAAAACATATCTTTATGTAAAAGGCAGGTATGACTTCCGAGGTAAATGTGTATGTAGTTTCTCCAGTGTTATTGTATTCTTCAGTCTCTGAAACTAAACAGTTTCTGGCAAGCTACAAAACAACAAGCTACAACAAGCTAAGTAACTTGAAAGTTATTATTAATTGACAGAAATGTACAGAAGGAAAATTCTTCTTCGAGATGCTTTTCTTTGGTATCCACTAAAGTCACCGATAACATCTCATTGATCGTAATGAGCGTGTTGTTCAACTTTAACGGAAGCTCACAAGAAACATTGTGCTTCGTGTGCAACATATGGTTACTGCTGGTTGCGTCTCTCGTGTCTATATATAGGAAATGCTGTGGAGGAATCCCGGCCACGGTTTCCTCAAATTAATTCCAACATATTTCCCGTTAGAGCCGGTTGCGACCCAGGACAACAATGTACCCGAAAATGATACTTCATTAATACTTGTCAAATTCATTTTAACACCAACAGCCAAACGTACGTCCCTTCCGAAGCAAACCCGGTGTGGCCAAGGAGCACATGGGCAATGGGCAAGCAGCGGAGGGCAAGACGAAGGGCGACCTTTTTTCCCGGCCAGCACGCTTCCACTTTCTACGCAATGCTCTCGCAAATGATTAAAAATAGGCCGCCCATGCGTGGCATTTTCCAGCGAAAGAAAGCACCAGCATCTTCGAGGATCCGACTTCTCAGACGGGGCCAGCTGCTGCGTGCCCGGTTGCGCACGTTCCAGCAGGCTGCTCTGCGTCCAATTCGTTCGGGATCGTAATCCGCTCGTCGTCCCGAGACGGCGTGGAACGGCAACGGGCCGGCATCCCGTTAATCACTTCATTATCAGTTTGTTTTCCCGACATTCCGAACACCTTCGGTCGGCGCGCGAGCGGAACGGTATGGAAAATTTACAAGACATCTTGTCCTCTTTCTCGTCCCCCGTTCCGCTCGGTATCTTACTCTTCCTTATTGCCCCGGACGTATCCGTTGGCCGTTCGCTTTCTCCGACGGGCTGCAGAAGCAGCTGACACCAGGGTCGCTGTTCTGCTGAAAAATCTCTCCAAGGATCGTATTTCATTTCCCACTTTCCAACGCAGTGTTGCGCAATCGTCGGCCGTTATGCCGCTGGTGCCCTAAACATGTCGACTTATGTCACCACGAGGCACAAGAAACGGATCGAAAGACCTTTCCAATAGCAGCTTCCCACGTGAGGAGCAATCTTGAAGTCCAATTAAAAATCGCCTACAATCTGTCAAATCATTCTGTAAACTCTTCTTTGAACCCTGCCGGTAGCATTGCCCGGTGACAGGACTCCTTACGATCCAAGGGATCCGAGTGATCTCGGGGACACGACACTATAAGGGAGAGAGACACTGCTACCTGGATCTAACCTGACGAATTGACCAGTAGGATCGCAATCGCATTGAAAGGTTATTATCTTAACTTTTTTTTTCTCCCGCTTTATTCGATTCCATTTGTCCGAGACGCATTTTTGACACAACAGGGCAGTCTTCGGTTGCTGCGATGCAATTTCATTATTACCTGTGTAGAATCGTTCCGCTGGACATCTGATCATCGTCCCTTTTGAACATTGTTTTGTGCCACAATTCTTCCTCCAGGAGATTCTCAGTGCCCGAGCCGTTCAATTGCTCCCAAATAAATTTTTGGACATCTTTGTCTCTTACCTCCGTACTTCTTTAACCTTTACTTCGGTGCTTGTTCCTTGTTTACTCTACAAATGAGCGAAACTGACCAAACAAACCCTCCCTTGAGAAGGGTTTGTTTGGAATTTTCTACGCACCAAAGACCGTGCCGCGCCAGACTGGTGTTAGATGTTTGTGCGCGGGGAAATTGCCTGCCGCAACGTGTGAGAATGCAATGAACAAATGCAAACCAGCGCTTCCAAAAGTAGGCAGCCAATGAGAAGTGTTTCTAGTTTTCTTGTGCCCTGGAACATCCAGGATAGATAACAAGATCGACGCTTGCCTCGCAAAGGCGACAGATTGTACCCGAAAAAACACGGGATAAAAAATCACAGACCCCGGGGACAACTTTAAGTATCTTTTTTCGAAGATACCATGCACCGCCCAGGTCGTAAGCCGCCCAGCATAGAGCGTGACACGGGCAAGGACGACGCACCGAAAAAAACCGAAACCGAAAGAATCGAATGTCATTCGACGGTCGCAAACTGATTAATTCTAATTTATTTCCCTTCCCTCGGGGCGACCGTGGGCCATTCCATTGGCGTGTGAGGCTCGGCACTGTGGCACTACCGGGCCGCCAGAGTCGAGACGTTTGTCCCGAAGGAAGCTAATGATATTGTTTCTCGGCGGACGCTCGGGGATCGTGTTTGATCTTTTTCGTTGAACGCGGCGCGCGACGAAGGCCAAGACGCTGACACCGAACGGAGGTGGATGATAATGATGATGATGAGGACGGGCCACAGGTTGTAATTTTCCCCCGCGCGATTCCCTACGACAAACTAGCTTACGCGATAGAGGACGCCGCGACCTGTTCGCCCGCCGTTCGACCGGGAGGGTGACATATTGGGCGCGAGCCCACTAATGACCGCCACCACGAAGGGTGCCCGTGGTTGGTTCTTTGATTGTTTTGTCTCTCGTTCGAGGGGTACGATCTTTTGTTTTATTCGTTCTCCCTGTCCCTCCCCTCTCGCCGAACGGTGCAGTGCTCCCGCGGTCGCCTGTCGTGAGCTATTTAGGGAAATGGTTTTTATGTGTCTATCGCGTCGATCGCGCTTGGCTCTGGATGAGCATTGCATCGTCTAGCGCCGGATGCAGAGCGGTGCTCGGAAACGTACCATTAATGGGTTATTGATGGCGCCCCTGGTCGTGGGACTTCGAAACAGTATTGTTCAAATTATCACCACAGAAAAGAATGAAGAAAAAAAAACGTTCAGGAAGAGATCAATGGAACTTTAAGTACCAGGAATATTTCAACAGAAAAACGGAGAACTTTAATTTCTGTGGGATTGAATTGTCAGCCATTAGTAGGTGGCAGGTGCTTTCCCTTAACTTATATGGTTCCCTAAACGTTGACAAGTAACTCTTTTGCTCCGCAAGATGTTGAAATACAAATAATTCTAAAAATGTAAGTTATCGGGATTAAGGGTTGGATTGTTACGTAAAACATCCTTTAGTTACAAAAATGTATTATCGAAGGATATGATCTCCCTCTTTGTAACTATTGACAAAATTGACATGAGCATGAAAAAGTAAGTGCGGCGTCTAATGAAGATCAGCTCGCATCGCATACTCACCACATTAACAAAATCTTGGAAGGAGATCGACTCCACCTTGGAGGTCTTGGCCTTCAGAGCCCGGTCGTACAGTATGTCGCGCTTGTTAGGTGGTACGTTGGCGAGGAACTCCGGCGATTTGAGCGCTGCGACGAAGTCGTCTACCGGAATTTCGCCGAATCCTTCGGGATCGAACTGCGTTCGAGAAGGAAGGGAAAGGAAAATGGAGAGATGGATTCGATCGTGTGTGGGAAGAACACACGCAGAGCGCGAGATTCGAAGGCACCCTCCACTCTGGCTTGCTGATCGTGATTCTTACCGCATCGAATAATTGACGCCATTTCTGGGGAGGGAAAGAAAAAAAGAGATCAGAAGGCGGTCACTCTGGTGGCTCGGAGTGTCCAGGTGGGGGACGGTACTGCTAGCGAGGACACCACGCGCCGATATCGCGATGTACTCACGTCCTTCATCAGCTCCCTGCGCAGCTCCACCTCGTCGTACTCGGAGTTGAGATCGGTGTGGTCTGTCTCGTAAACCGGTTCGCCGTCGCCGGACTGAGAGATCGTCCCGATGCTGCCGAGCGAGCCAGCGATCGTCGAAATGTGCTCGATGTCGGCCAGCGTCTCCTGCTGGCTGTTGCTGGCGGCGTCTAGCTTGCCACTGCCCTTATCGAACCCGGGCCACATGACGCGACTGACGCGACTCAGGCCGTGAATCACCACCGCGCGGTGAATCGCTGTCTGTCTCTCCTCCAGACGCAAGCGATCGGTACTCGGTGCTGGAGCTTCCCGGCGTGGGTCGGTGAGGATGTTTGTAATCTTGTTTTCGTTGTGGGGTGCGTCGGAGAGTCTCGAGGATCCGATCGTCACCGTTGGAGACCACCGAGGACCTCGAGGCGTTTCCAGCGTCTTCCGGCCAACCAAGGATGCAGCCAGGTACTCCCCATCCGCTTGGTGTTGAGCTGATTGGCAGGACGGACAGACAAACTCACGCTCTGCGCAATGGACGCAACCAGCTAGCGTTCTCTATCCCCGCTGCTTTTGTCGAATTCTTACGTTAGAACTACTTGTGGAGTGCATGGGCCGTAATCCAACGAGAACCTGTAATAAAAATCCCACAAAACCGTTTACTTTGGGAATGATTTATCTTTCTGAAATATGCCACACAATAGAAAGTACAGATATCCCACGGGCGAGTTCGACCAACGATCACCCTGGCCCTCAGAGTACCGTTACAGTAGGCAGTACGTCAATGTTGATTGCACACTATTGTCCTTTCCAACCCCATCGCAACCGCGGTAGGCAACCAAAGGATCAGCGAAGGCCTGACGAGCGAACCAACGAACAAACAAACAAACAAACAAACAGAAATTTCTCCTGATCCTATCGGAAGATCATCCGAAACCGATAAACTCCTTCCGTAATGCTGTCCCGATACGTCACACGGCCGGGACTCCTGGCGCTTGCCGATTGGCGCTTCGGTTCGCTCGCATCCCTCGAAGAAAGTTCCGTTACACGTTTTACGACACGAATCGGGAACGGCCCATGATGTCCCACCACCGAGCGAGTGGCTTATGATGGTGCGGCTCCGAAAAACTGACAATCACGGTGGTTGGTGTCCCGTATGAAAAACGGTTCTAAATCATGTCCTTTCTCGGGACGGTGCTGCTGATATCTTCATCGCGTTAGGACGGCGTACAGGCTGGCCCGGCGGGGGACTACCGACCGATCTGACCGGAATCCCTTTTCCAGGGGCGAGCGGCTGATGAGCAGACTCGCTGGCGAAGGGGGAGAGATAGAGGGAGCGCAACGATGGCCGAGATAGCAACCAAGATCGGTAGGACGGTTCGACTTTTCTCCATTTTACCTTTAACGGCCTTTCTTCTTACGATTCTGCATAGTGTTCTCGGGCGCCATGGGAAAGTACACCCATATTCATCGCACTGTCGTTGTGTGGTGGTGATTTTTATAGCTTCTGCTTAATTTAATGTCAACAGTCAACAGAATTTTGGATGAGTCTGAGGGCGGGAAGGCTGCATGTCATATCAGACGGACCATTACTCATTCTTCAACAAATCATTTTTATTTTGTTTAAGCCCTATACAACAATTTTGTAGCAATGGAAATGAATATAAAATAAGAAGTTTAAAAAAATCGGTTTACCTTTATGTTGTTTATTCAAGTTCAAGAGGAAATGCTCAAGTTGAGGGAAATAGCATTGTGCTACGTGTATGCCGGCACTTGAGTATGCATGCCTAAACATAGCCTTGCAATGAGAATCTGATTTAAAATTGGCTCCCGTGAATTCCAATGCATTATTAAGCTGCAATAACCGAGGAAAAGATTTTCATTATTCTATTAAAGAACTACAGACGGTATAATGCCTGTTTTACACCTTTTGATCTTTATTTGCCTGCAACATTGCGCTGAAGTATACCCTTATAACACGTTCCTACGATAATGAAGACCGTACCCATCAATCAAGGCATTACGTATTGAACATCGGCGCATACGTAAATCACCACCGGATCCACCGGACCCTCCCGGAGGTTGTCGAGCCCGGGAAGGTCGTTAATTTTGCAGTGAAACTCTGCGGCAGGCTGCATTCGGGTGCAGCCGGCCCCTGCAATGAATAAATTACTCGAATAAAGGCCATCGCTTAACTCCCACCGACCCGATCCAGGCACGGGCGAGTCCTTGACGTCGCCGGTCTAGCCCACCCGGGGCGGCATTTGGGGTGGTGGTGGCGATAAAAAGAAAGTTTACTACAGAACGTAGGCCGATAGGGTGCAGAGTATAATAAATGTGCCGCTCATTCTGCATATTTTATGCCCGGTTATCATGAGCGCATACTGCTGCAGTGGCCTATTCGTGGGTCTATTTTTGGTAATTCCTTTCATTATCGTAGCGCGGTACGGACCTTCTTTTCCGGTAGTCTATCCAGGATGTTGTAAATTACGATGATGATTATTTGAAGTGGCAAAATTATAGTACAGGCTCAAACTGTATTTGAAATGGCTTGACATAATTACATAATTATTTATTTAGTATTCACAGCCTAACACATCTTTATGCTAACATTTAAAATCATTAAAGAGGTGTACAATTCGGTCATATTAATCTTCAAATATTCCCAATACATAAATTTGGCATACATTTCCTGTTCCTTGTTTATGAACAAAAGATTGAATTAGTTTTAGCAAAACCTGGTTCTACCCACCTTCATGATTGTTTTTTATTCGCATGCACAGTATTATTCATGCGTTTGCTCTCTTCAGAGGAAAACCGTTGAAAGGTGAACACAATTTCGAATTTCATGAACCAAGTGTTATCCTATCATCACTATCAAACCATAAAAAAAAATACGATATCCACAGTTCATCAAACGGAAGACGTCACCCCGGGTGGAGTTTGGTTATTTTGTACACTTTCACTGATTAAATTGCATTACATATTCATTCCCCCGGTGGCCAGAATAACATCCTGTGCACACTCCGTGTGTGTCGGTATTATGACTCACTGCACCAACACATCGCCACCGGAAACATCGCGTACCCTCACACGCCTAGCGGTGCTTACCATTTTACCACCCCACTTCGGGTCGGGAAAACACCAGGCGCGCGTGCACCTATACCATTGCAGATTCTCCCCTGTGGCACCGCCTGGCAGGAAACCAAACGTGGGCAGGCGAATGAGGGAGGTAGGGGGAAAAATAATAGTACACAATTTCACGGCACTGCGGAAAACTCTTGCAGGCTGGTTTTTGTTCAGGAAGTTCTTAGAAGAATTCAGCTTTATTGCAATAAAACGTTGAAGCGCATCATTTGCAAGCTATCTACCACAATTTGGCACATTTATAAGAAAGGCAAATGCGCTACGAATTCGGGTGATACAGTTTCACGTGTGTACCCTGTGGAAGTATCGTTGCAAACACTTGCACATTAGCTCAACATTTTGCCCACCACTGTATCGGAGGGTTGACTGAACTCCAGTAGCAGCAGCACGTTGAGTCCACCACAACTGTTCACATAAAAATGCACTACTTTAACATTGAAACTAGTCAACCAAATGAACCGATATACCACAAAATACACCTAAGCACCTGCCAGCGCGCACTGCAAGGACACTCGCTACCGCAAACGCTCCGACTCCCGATGCAACTAATTCCTTAATCGTACACCTCACGCACGCACGCCACCGAGGTGTTGTTTACGCCATTTGTTGTCGTTTTCCGGGCTACTACGACCACCACTACGCGAGAGCCACGCTGCGGCGACGCGCAGGACGCATGCGAGCAAGTCGGGGTGGAGGAAGCCGCAGTGGATCCCTTTTTGCCGGCGGGCATCGAAAGGAACACATTTTGATGGACGGAATAACACGGTCCGATACGATAACCCTCCGGAGGGGTCCGAGTGCGCATGTGCTGCATCTCGAGGGTGAAACATTTCGAGCCCTGAAACCTTTCGCTTAGCGGGTTTGACGTTTCTTGCACGAAATTTGACAACCACCGAATAAAAATAGCGCAATCCATCCAAATGTGGATAAAAAATATATTCATTCAAACTTTCATCGGGTTCTCCAGGAACTGGATTTCTAATGCTTTGTTCACTAGGAAAACTTCCAATCCGGTGGTCGTCGGCAAACGCAAAGCGACACAGATGAATATACTTCAATTTTCTTTTCAAATCATTCACTTGGAGTTGTACAAACAGAGCCGACTGTAGGAACGTCCGTCCCAGAACATCCGACCATCCGGCGACCTACCCGACTCGCCCACCGCCAACGTTTTCGGGTAGGTCGTGCCTTTCTGTTTTCTTGGAAAAACATTTCGGAAGTACGAAAATATTTTGCTTTCGTCTGTTGAGGAAGATTGATCCCTTTTTTGTCTAGTGCGAAGAAGTTGTTATGCAATTGAAGTTGCTTCAGAAGTGAGAAAGCTATTTCTTCGATCTTCCGGTTCGACACGGCGGCATTGTGCCCTTGATGGTGAACTCCTAAATGGCGGTGGTGTCAAAAGAGTCCCGAAAGTTCACCCACTAATCCCAGTTCCACTAGCACTAGCACATTCGGGGAACGACAGCGAGCCAGACTGGCAAGTTCATCGATAACGCCACATTCCTAGCTCACCATCGTGTCCTTGATCCCGAATGAAGCAAGCCCCTTCACCGAAGTCCCGAGCCGACCTGCAACGAATAGGACAAAACATACAGAAAAATGGCAGTGTCTTTCCAAAACGTGCTTATCTCTCGTCCAGGTTCGGCTATCCATTCCCCTATGCGGGATCCCTGGAATGTTATCTCAATGTTAGAACGAAGTTTACCCTACTCACCCCGACACAGAAACACATCATCCCTCTAAGTTCAACCAAATTGCCTTTAGTCCTTTGCCTTAAGGGGTGGCCGAAATGAAATTCCTCATTTCTTCTCCGACCTGGACAGAAAAAATATTAATCTTTACTGTCAACGGCTCAGGAGTCAATTTAGAGCAGGAGACAGGATGGTTCGAAATGGCATCGGCATCGACATCTTTCTTCGGGTCATCGACGTCCCTTTTCTGCGTCCTGGATGCTCGCTCTCCTTGGCTGTCGATTCTTCGCATCCGTTCGTCTCTCCCGTCGTGCTGCCGGGGCTTGTGATCTTCTTTGCCGACTCCGGTCCAGGAGACGGACGACAACGCCGGTATGATTCATCGGTGAGAATTTAAAAAAAAAATGCGCTAGTGTAAATAGAGCCACCCGCGTGGGTAAACGAAGTGTTCGACCTACAGCGCAGGTTCCTTCTAAAGTACTGGAAAGCTAGACTCCCGTTGAGGCAGGTTGCGTGTGTAGGGTGTGAGCTTGGCAATGGGACAATCGTTCTGTTTCAAGAGGGTTTTGCCAGTTGGCGAACGTGATAAACTTCGATTTTAGTGGATTTAAAACAATGGAATAGGGATCAGAACCAAAAGGGAGGAATGCTTCTAGATGCACATTTTACAGCAATACAGACGGAGTGGTTGTAACAGCCGTTCCAAACTTGAGACAAAATGCAGTTTTGTAATTCAGCTTATAGTGGACTTAAGGATAAATGGGTTTTCTTATTTTCAAAAGCCCAATTAAACGCCTAGCAGAAATATGCACTCGACTTAGGATCCATCTCACGTCGGTAGCATTGCAGTCCTTGTTTCGGCATCGCATGAACAATGTTGAAAACCAATTTATGTCCAAAATACTTCCTCCATTTGAGGACCTCCAAACACGCAATCGAATCGCAGACTCCGTTATGAAGTGGTTGAGATTTGTGTTTTCTCTTCGAAAAGTCGTTCCGATAAAAACGTGGGAAACAGAGATTCTTACAACTGTACGATTGTCGTTTCTCGCTGTTGTTCACATCCGCTCTTGGCCAAGCAAAGGGAAAAAGGGGACCTTCCCTCACCCGTGCAGCATAACATAAAATTATGACATTCTTCAAAGTAAAACACTTTTAACGTGCGACATGATCGTGGCACGTACGGCGGGCACCAAACCGTCTCGAAAGCGGCTCGAACGCCACGTCCGATCCCTTCAATCCTTCTAATTGACCATCACCTTCGCATTTCGGAGAACTGCTCCCTAACGGCAAACCGAACCCGCAAGCAGCCCAACCGTTCGGGATTTCCGCACGCTGCGAGCCCAATTATGATCGCACGCAAATGGGACGTGATCGACAGAGCGTTGCCAGCGCCGGAAACCATTTCCGCAAACTTGCGTGCGACAAAGTAGAAGATGGTGCTGGATGATGAACTGGCGCACTTTCCGGGGGTTTTCTTTGGCGGGCTGCATCGTTGGCCAACTGGACGGTCCAGCCCAAGTGGCCCGGTGGTGTGTATCCCTGCGTTGTCGGCACCTTCTCGCCCCGGCAGATGCAGATGATGCGCTTTTCTGCCAGGCGGCCTCTCTGGTCAGCATTGCAGACGGCCATTCATACGTCCGGTACGACGGCCCGCCTGGATGCTGGATGATTTATCTGCCGACCATGCGAGGTTTCGAGCAGTCCACCGGGTTCCGTTGTTCGGGATCCGACCCGGGGACGGGAATTAGCTTCGGTGTCCCCGGTGTCCTTTTGTGGGCAGAAAATTGCCGATAATTTTTCTTCCACCCCGATTTCTCGCTGCCTTTCGGTCCTCGCCATTATTGCGCCTCTGCCCCCTTATTACCGCCCGGCTTTGTCCGTCTTTAGATTCTCACATGCTTGCGTGCGTGTTAAAGGCGACACAGGGACACAGGACAAACGATCGTCCTGCGGCAGCGAACCAAGCAGCGTCACCGGGCCCATATCGTCGCTCGTCCTTTTCTCATGTTTTGTTCAGCATTTGAACGCTTCTCGCTTCATCTTCTTCTCCCCGGGGGATCGCTGAGTCGTTCGCAATGGTGTCTCAATTTATTTTTATTTATTTATCCTCTATTTGCCAACATTAAGGGCCCGTTTAGCAGGGGCTCGGGGTGTTGCGAGTACCGGGCGAGATCCGTGCGCCGACCGATCGCCGTGTTGCATTGTTCTGTTCCGCCCGGCAATTTTCCGGACAATTCCTTTCTGGTTTTCTGTACAGTCGTCACCGCTGCCTTACAGCCGGCTTTGTCGCGCACCACAGGGTTTCTCAGCACAAAATGTTATCGTTCAACTGTTCGAATTTTCAAGAAATCCAAAGCGTCGGTCGAATCTCGCACGTATAAATGTCAAACAGTCAATAACAGCGTCAGGGGACTTTTCGGGCGTGAAATTGTGGATCCATGTTGTTCGGATAGAAAACTCTGTAAGCCAGTGTGAGCTGCATGGTCGGTTTTCCGGTTTACCGCAAACACACTGCAACCCCAAAGAGAGCCTGCTTCGCTCCGGGTGACCGATGGTGACAGATTTGCAGACGCGTTTGCAAATAATCATCCACCAAGGAAAAGGAAAACCCAAGGAATCGCTGCGAATATGCTACCCCCGGGAGCTCGTTTACCCGTGACCGATCCGGTGGATAAGACAATTAATTTATGCTCTTACCGAAATTGGTCGGTTGATTCGTGTTCAGTGCGTTCCGGAAGTATGCAGCCATGCGAAGTAATGCAGCCACATGTATGTAGCTGCAGCAGGGAAGCACACGATGGGAATGTCCTGATGCTTTCAACGCGGTCACTTGTGGAAACCGTGGGAACCGGCCGGGATGAGTGTCGTAAAAACATGGCGAGAAAGGGCTCGTAAAAATCATATCAAGACGGGAGAGTGGAGAAACGGGGAATAGGGAAAAAACAACACCGCACCGGCGGTTTACGATCGGGAAAGTCCGGAAAAAACTCCCACACCGATCCTCTCGTACAGGTACGTGCGTATAGCGATCACTTGTGAGAAATCTTATGAGGGCGAATCCTCGAGGATTTCTTTCCTGCGTACGTGGGTTCGGGAAGGTAACGCGATTTGCATATTTTATCTTCGCCGAAACTGGTGTCCCACCGGGGTGAGTGAAATTTCTCAGGATTAATGCCGAAATTTCCCAGCTTTCAGATTCGGAGGAAACGTTCCAAGGAAGGTGTGACTTTTGAGAAAGGACTTATACTGCGATTTGGCGCATGGCAAGCATGTACATCTGTTTGCTTTTCGGGGAACATCGTGTTTGCGCTAGGATATGGTTTTACGATCACCTTTCGGCTTTTCGATTTTACCGCGTGGGAATATACCATTTCCATTTACGATTATGATTTGGTACGATCATCTCACAGAAAAGTAGAGCCATAAACGTGATACGACTGAACAGCATAAGAAGGAGAACATCTTGATCAACTATAAATGTTTTATGACACTTCTTTTAAGAGAATCACAGGTAAGACTAATTAGTCAACGACTTCTTCTACCACTTTTTCAATCAAAGCGATACGTTTACAATCAATTTTATTTCCAATTCCATATTCAACGTTTGGTGCCTCTGTCTTAATTTTGGACCCACATCTTTAAAATCTTAACCCACACTGTACAAGCTGATAGTAGAAGGTTTTTCCTAGAGAGCCATGGAGACGAATGAAAATGTTTTCTGCAGTAAACAGGCCTGTCAAGAATAAAATATAAGATTTTTTAGAAGTTCATAAATCATACCAAACAACTCGTTAAATAGAATAGCGGGTAACGATTTGTAAATAAACCGTGGACTGCGAACAACGTTCAACGCATCTTTTCTCACTCCCTTTGTTTGGGAAGTCATTGTAGAATAATAGTAAAACCGTGGTAAGAAACGCTTAGCAGAAAATGGTTTCAAGCCCATGGTAGAGACATTGAAAGGCACTTCTAATGTCCTTAAAAATTTACGATCGACGTGCTACAAGTCCTCGCGAACGTACGGAAACCCTTGACGCGTCCAGCATGTTATAATTTATTTGTTCAACATCGCACTAAACCGCTTCCTACCATCCATAACATTCCCTTCAGAGAAAGGGGATAAAGTCGACTTCTGAAATCACCATAACAAAGCTATAAAACCAAGCTGAATGCACATTCAGAGCATACGTTTCAATTGTAAGAAACGTTAACAGAGGCATAATTGAAAGGAAGAAAATCGGACGAATTGCGGTGTTGAAAAGCTTACCGCTCGAGCCAAAGGGGATGTTTTGCGTGCCGTGAACCCTTCACCGGCTTTATTAGGAATCGCACACGAAAACACTAACTCCCTTACAAATCATTCCAATCGCTTGCCGATCCCTTCCGGAATGCTTTTTCTTACCATTGTGCCCCGCAATCGCAGCATGTTCCATTGACCCATCCTACCGCGCACATGTGCCAAAAATCTGTTTTACCGCCGTGTACGCTCACACCGATGATTGACGTACGAAACCAGCCTGTCAGTCTGCCGAAGAAATGGAACGAAAAGACCTAGGAAGCACCTTTTTTCCATTTTTGGACGGCAGCGCACCCTTTCTATTTCGGCGCGCGGAGTGTTTTCCCTCGATCTCCGTTTGAAAATCGTTTGAAACGGAATGAGTTTTTCCCAAATAACCGATCCCTAATTGGTGGATAATTGACGGGGAAAGAGTTGTCGAGATTGTTCGGCACCCGAAAGTTGCTGCCCGCTTAGAGGGCAATAATTCGTTGCCAGGGATGTATGGAACGGAGCTAACGGAGGCACTTTGGTCGATGACGAATTTTTAACCACTCTTTTCGAAAGGGGATTTTCGTCGCGTTCGATAAGAACCCCTTTCGGTCGGCAACGCGACCCATATCGACGTGGAAAGCCACATGCTCGCTCGAGAAGGGAAAGTAGAACGACGCGTCCATCGAAAACAAGCGCCAAGATTGATAGCGGGACAAGAAGGGGTTCCCGATCTCTTGGGAGGTCTGTCTCCGTAGGGCAGAGACGACCGTTCAGAACCCGAAGCCATGTGTACCAGTCTGACATCCATCCATCCATCCATTCAGGCGACAAACACACGCACTCCACGCTTAGTTGGCGTCTTCGTCGCTTTCGTTGTCGTCGGCGTCACCGTGGAAACCGCCGAAGATAGATTTCCATCACAGGGTGTTCCAAAAGATTAAAAAGCATTTTTTTAAAGTCCCCGTTCTAGACATTAATATTTAAATTAAAAAAATAATTATTGCTTTATTTCAAAACATGACACAGCTATAATCAAACAAATTATTAACAGGCGTATCTTAAGTTGCACGAGTGGCGAGATTCAGCTGGGTTGATCTTCTGGCGCACCCTGTACGTGTCTGGTACTTTGGACGCGTTTCGATCGCGGGCAATTAGACGGCAAGGTAAGTTACGACAGCGCCGTCCCGAAATGGATCGGGTTGGAGGTTAAGTGCAAGGGTGCCGCCACGGCCGTTGAGCGTTGTAAGTGAGTTGTGAAATTTGTTTGTTTGTTTCAACGACCTTTTACGGCGACCGGCGTCTTTCTCCGATCGGGCAATTGCGTTCGCGTAGCGCGGGAGTCAAATTCCGTCGCTTCCGCAGCCTTTATTTTTAAGCGAACACTCTTCCATTACCACCCGAAATCCGTGCGACGACCGAGCAACACGTGCTTCAAAAGGATTCCCCTCGGTATAAGCAGCAGGATAATTAATTGATCAACGTACTGGGAGATGCATTTCCCCCATTTCTAGACATCTGGAATGAGCAGAAAATGAACAAGCGGCTCAGACAAAGGTCTGCTCCATTTGTCTCATTTAATTTTGATCGAATCGAATCATTCGAGAAGCCGCATTTTGTGGTGTGCTTCTGTGGCTCTAAATAGAGGTATCGCAGTGCGTCCCAAAATGCTTCCAGACGTGCGGTGGAATCATTTATCAATCGAGGCTGCAATATGGTTTGCAACTGTGCTATCCTTCCGTCCTGGAATTCGGTACGCGAGCAGACTCAACGGAAGGCGTTTCCTCCGACAGGATGCGCCAAAGGAAGGAGCGGTCCTCGCAGAAGCCCGAAAAGCACGCTTCCAGAGTGCTCCTGCCACCATATGGCGCTGGAGTGCGATCGGACGCGCGGGATGCAGTTTTCCGCTTATCTTGTCGAAGCCGATCTTCTTGCTGGAAAAAAAAATGGATGAAAAAGGTACGATTCGCCCGATCCCTTCCGATCGAAGAGATTAGCCAACGCGAAGGCGAAGATCATTTCTTGTTTGTCTCGCTTGAAACTGATCGTTTTGTTCAGCGCCTTTCACGAGACATCTCTCGATCCTTTCCGTCGATCATAAAGTCAGCCGCCCGTCCCATGCACACGTTTGATTTATTTGTGCCTAGAAATTTGTGGCGTTTCGAATATCCTTTTTATGGAGCTCTTCTTGGTTGTACCATCGGAAGGTTCGCCTCCTCGATCGGAACAGCCCTGTGCCTGCGTCGTGAGTCTGCAGTCGAGTAATTGAAGGCACAAAATATTCAAATATATCCTTGCACGCTCCCTTTCAAACAAACATCGAATGAATATTGCATGAATAAGCCAAACACTTTACGATGGATATGTTAACAACACCTCTCTCCTCCCGTGCTATAAGTTTGTCCCTATTTGGTTGTTTTTTTTTATGGGAATTTTTATATTGTTCCGCTTACCTACGCCCTGTCTCTCTCTCTTTCTTTTACTCCTCATCTTTTTCCCACTTCTAAACCAGCATGACCGGGACGCCGATCCCCAATCTTTGGTGGCGTTTATTTTTCGAAGCTTCCCCTCAATCTTTCGCTGTGGTCTCATATCAGGCGGCTGAAAGAAGTAAGTTAGTCATCGTGGTTGAGAATAATACACAACAATGGTCGTTAAGGACACGGCATGAAAAAAAAAAAACTGACGGCAGACGAGTGAAAGGGGACGAAAGAAAATGGAATAAGGATAATCACGACAATGGTGCGAGACGTTTCGATTCCTTTCAGCACTCTCGAGGCACTAGATCCCAATCCACTGGGTTTTTGCTTCGAAGGAGTTGTGGTTGATAGTATTGGCTCTGAAATTACCGAGCCTATCGTTCCTCTAGTGCCATTCTAACAAGTTCATTTCAAGCAACGAAGCTCTCCTGGTGCTGTGGAAGTGGTTATTTGGGAAATAAAAATGCTCGGAAAAGCGGGAGCAATTGCGAAAAGACGAAAGTAAAACCGACTTCACTTTATCTTGACATTTCTTGAATGTACCGTGAGGGGTTGCTCCAGAGGCTTCAAACAACTCTGGGAGAGGGTTGGGCGGTCCCTCGCCACTATTTAATGGTCAAATATGTAATGTGTTTTGGATATGGTAGATGGATATGGTCACCATGGTTTCTGATTGTTTGGCTGTAGTCACAGCGTTCTAGGTAGAAGCAGTACGATGGTTTTGCTATCGCAAATAGATTGCTTAATAATTTCGTCCGTTGTATTTTAATTCAATTACCATTTTGATCTTACGACAGATACGTATAATTTATGACAATTCATAGTACTAAGCATTATAATAATCTCAAGATGGCCAATTCTCACAGATTTGTCTTTAAATTTCGATGCTTCTCAATAATCTCTTCTCGTAGATTGAGGTTTGAAAAGGAAATTGCAAACTTAAGTTTTCTCAGTACCCTATGTTGCTCTAATCATTCTTTCCTTAAATCAATCATCCCGTTTATTCGATTTCATCCTTGCGTTACCGTTCGGTCGGAGGTGTTTGATGAGGTTGCCATTTTTGTCCCAATCATCACACACATGTTCCTCTGGAAAACGATCAAAGCCATACTGTCCAAATTCATCTTCAGCAAGGAAGTTCCAGCGAGTATTTCGGCCGAAAAAACGGTAGTTCGTACCCGTTGGCAGCAGAAGCGCTACAGTGAAATATGATCGACATCGGGTGCGCTTCCTCTTGTGCACGCCTTTGGCGCACCGTGCACCATCTCGCCTTACATCATTTGCCAGCTGGCGGTTTTTTTGTGTGTGTACGCCGTCTTCCTTCCTTAGCGCTTCCATACAGCCTTCTTCAGCTTCTTCCATTCACTTCCTGGCTCGGGTGGGCCCACACATACACCAGCCAGCCAGTCGCGTTCCTTCCGAGGCTTTCTGCATCCTTCCGACCCGACCGAATGGTTGAGCGCAAACACAGGAAACCAAAAATGCATATGCTCTTCGAAGCTCTCGGGGTCCGTTTCGGCGTGCGATTCCCTTCGCTTGAACTTTCCTTCCCCTCTCGCCACGAAAGCGACATGATCGGACCGCATCCGGCATCCGCGATGGAAGCGCAAAGGAATCCACTAATCCAAAATTCATCCGATGCTGCCGGCGATGATGAGTCAACGTGCGCCAAACGTGCGCCACTAGCCAGTTCCGGTGCGTTTTTTGGCGGTATGTCGCCACCGGTCGAGCGCGCAGCACGTCAAACAAAAACAAAATCAAACACAAAAGACTCCGAATCGTGACTTATGGAATATGCAAATTTAAGCCGCCTCCTTTGCCGACTTTCAGAGGGTTCCAAAGCGTGCCTACGTGTTCCGAGGAGGCGGTGAGCATGCGATGCCATTGTTCGGATTTTTCACGGTAGTCCGATAGTTTTTTACACGCATTTTTATCCCCGCTACCGCCGCTGATTATCATCTTAACCCTTGCGTGCTTCTTCACAGCAAATAAAGGAGAAATCCATGCTTATTATTTACCATATTTTTCATTTATATTCAAATGAATAGAAAAGACTACTTGAACTCTACCAACTCTATTTTTATGTTTATGATTTTTAAATCGCCTAATTTTTCAACTATTAAGTAGTTATCATCATATTAAAACTATTTCAGCTAAGGGTTTGAATAAACTTGACATCTGAACTAACAAACTGCCAATGTCAACCGAAAGCAAGACCAGATGCTCAAATACTTCTTCAAGGGTTAATATTGCTGGTGGAAAAACCTAATCTTTTAATGCATACTTTTCGATTTTATTTCTTGCGCACGCCATGCAAACGACACGACTTTTTTTTTTATAAAACATTACTATTTATTAGCTAAATAGTGCGACAACAATAACAAAATTTCCCTTAAGGTCTAAATCACGAACAGGGCACATTTAAGGACATGTAAATCGATCGCAGCATCGATGTTGCCACCGATGTGGATGACGTAATTGGAAAACAGACGCAGGACATTTTTCCGCTTCGTGGCGCTAATTTCGCTTAGCACCGGCCAACGAAGACGATAAAAAGAGACAAAACACCCTGGAGCTTCATTCCTGATGCACTGCAGCAGCAGGTCCCAGGCCGCGGTAACGCGAGCACATCGGGTGAATTTATGCTCCAGGGTGTCAGTAACATTGCAGAGCACACACATTGCGCTCGATGTTCTCTTCATTTGGTGGAGAAGCTCGCCATTCGCCACTTTCCCATTAGCCAATAGGTACAGTGCCGTGCGCTGCTCCGACGACAGGCGGCTGTCGTGTATGTTTTTCCACACCCTTCTCCATTGGCCCGTCTGCTGGGAGTGCGTCTGGATCTTAGGATCAGGGAGGCAATCCACCAGCACTCGTCGTATGCCACGGGTGGAAGGCTTATCCCGGAAGGATAGTGGAATGTAGGCGAGTTGCTGCACGACAGCTCGCAGGCATGGATGGGATGAGGGTACCGACACGATGTCCGGTGGGTTTCCTGCACTCCTAATGTGCAGGGCATCGATGTGCAGGCTTCTGCGTTCTGTCACGTAGCGGTTGGTCAGCAGGGCTATCGTGGAAATGGAGGGAATGTGCAGGTTGAGGCCTCCACGGCTGCGCGGTAGCGCCAGTTGCTGAATGGGAACCCGAACGCCTCCGGATCCACTCCAGAGGAGATAACCGATCAAAGACGTTACCTTGGCTATGTCCATTGCGCGGGCGCCACAAACCGACGCAACGAACCATAGCTTCGGCAGCAGAAAGATGTTGAGAAGAGTCACCTTCTGTATTAAGTTCAGGTCTCTCACTCTGTGAAGTCTCACAAGGTGCCGGAAGTTCTGGATGATCGTGTCCCAGTTGTGTCCGACGGCTTCTCGGATGTTGTTGCTGAACAGGATTCCCAGCAAACGTAGCCGTTCCACGGTGCGTAGCCATGGTATGGCCAGCCTCTCCTTGTTCGTCACTAGGCCGACGTCCAGGGCCACCGTTTTCCCGACGTTTAGCTTGGCACCAGAGCAGACACCGAAGGCCTCTATCGCCGCTCTGACTCGCTCGATGGTGGATACTGAGGAGCTCATCACTGAGATATCGTCAGCATAAACATTGATCAGGTCATCCTGGTCGTTGCAAATGCCTTCGAGTCTAGTGATGAGGGGAAGGAGGTAAAGGATGAACAAATGCATTGACAAGGGGTCCCCTTGTCGCACTGAACGTTGGATTGGGAAGGCAGAGGATAGGGAGCCATTTATGAGGATACGGGACGAGGATTGCTCGCCAATTTTTCTTAGAAGCCCAATCATTTCCGGATTGAACCCCAAGGAGTCCATCGTCTCGAATAAAAACGTCCTGTCGACGCGATCAAAGGCCTGTGAAAGATCGAAGGATACTAGCTTTCCACACCGCTTCCGCCGCTTGAGATCTATGATTCTCTCCTTAACAGAGAGTACAGCCTGGAAAATGTTGCAGGGTTTATTGCAACACTTTTGTGTTGGCGAAATTACGTGCCATTTGTCCATGATTCTCTCAAGGCGAAGCTTGAGGACCTTGGAAAAAAGCTTGTAGTCTGTGTTAAGAAGAGAGATCGGTCGGTAGGAAGCAAGCGTGCACCCGTCTCCCTTTTTCCTCACCAGGACCATGATCCCGCCGACAAAACTCTCCGTAATGCGTCCACTGAGGGCTTCGTTGAGTATCATTACGAGTTCTCTCCAAATGATCTCCAGTGTCCCCCGATAGAACTCGATTGGGATCCCATCCGAACCCGGAGACTTCCGAGAAGCCGATTTTTCGATTGCATGAAGGATTTCGCCAAAGGTGATCTCCTTCATGCAATCGTCGTTGAGCTCGCAATCCTCGGGGATGACACGGCTGCAGGCAAACGAATGATCCGTTTCTTGAGGCTCATAAGCGTACAGCTTCCTGTAGTACGCGTGTATGTACTTGTTTAACTCACATTGACTGCTGATGACATTATTGTCATCAGTTTTAAGGCTAGAGATCACGTTGCGGCTCTGTCTTCGTTCTCCAAGCTGAAAGGTGGAAACTTTTTCACCACTCACTCTTGTCTCGTTTATTCGAGCAAAATCCTCGGAGAAACGCCTCTGAAGGAGGAGCATTTCCCCTTTTATACGATTAATATTGGCCAATTCGCTTGGATCAGCCAGATATCTGTCGTATGAGGATTTTAACTCCGCGTAGAGGATGTTTAGATGCAGTCGGAAATTGGAGTATTTTTCGTTCGTCTTCCAACGGAAAAACGACTTAATTTTTGGCTTGGCAAATCTAATCCACCAATCCATCCAGGACCCAAAGTTCCTTTTTTGTTTTGTCCAATAGTTCCATTTGCATCTAAAGTCCTCGATATTTTCGGCCGTTAGAATGTGAGGCCTCATTTGCCAGTAGCCGTTGCGTCGCGCGTCAGGCATGTTCGGAAGACAGAGCCGCACCGTAAGCGCCTTATGGTCTGTGAAAGGAACAACGTGCATGTCCGTTGTTCGTAGATTCTGGCAGAGGTCTTTAGAGATGTAACATCGATCGATGCGCGAGCCCGAGCCGCCTGTAATGTAGGAGTACTCTACGGAGTTACCCCTGAGGGTCTCCCAGCTGTCGCACATACGCATACTATCCACCGCGTTTTGCAGAGCGTAAGAACCATTCCCCTCACCCGTCGCGTCCTTGGATTTCAATACACAATTGAAATCCCCCGCAAGAATTACCGAACCTGGAGCATTCCGCAGGTAGTACGCTAACGTGTGATTGAAAAAGGACTCACGCTCTGTTCTGTGTTGGCTTCCCGACGGGGCATAGATGTTACACAGAGTGGAAGAATTCTCCAGCCGAACGCAGATCAGACGTGAGTCCAAACTACGCTCGACATGAGAAAACTTTACGTGCTCGCGCATGGCGATCGCTGTACCTCTCCTTGACATGTCCACGTTTGTAAGCACGTTGTACCCAGGAAGCATCAGGTCCTTTTCGTATACTTCCTGCAGGAAGACTATGTCGGCGTCAATTGACCGCAAAAACGTTTTGAGAGAATCTAGCTTGGTAGGGCTTGAGATCGTGTTTATGTTGATCGACACGATCTGAAAAGATCTTAACGTATCAGCCATCTCCACCAAGCTAGTACATCTCTACTTCGCTTCCCAGCGAGGACGGTCGATTTTTCATCGCTTGTGTTTTTTTAGTGTGCCGGGAATAACGCTTCGCCGTCATCTCTGCAGACGCACCCGGAGCGTCACTGTCCGTTGTGCTTTCGGATTTGCGCTTACCTGCAGCGGTGCTGGAGCAGGGAAGGGATGGGGAAGGATTACGAGGAGTTTTAAACGCCGATGTCGCCTTGGTGAGCTCGGCTTCGATTTCTGAGGATGAGGACATTGGCATTGCCTCCTTTCCCGATGTGGCGACTGGGACACTCGGTGTTGCCACCGAGATGCCTGTAGCCGTGTTTGCGGCACTCGGTGCCGTCACCATGGTGCCCTGAGTCGTGGTCGGGGCGGTCGGTGCAGCGCACATTGCGCTCGGTGCTGGCACAGAAACGGCCGTACCCGTGCTGGGTACAATAGCCGGGACGGTCGGTGCGCTCACGAGGACAATGGGAGCACCCGTCACCGTGTCCGGTGCTGGTGCCGTTCTCGGTGTCTCCGTTCTATCCTCCTTCGGCACAGGCGGTTGCTGGACGCTGGCATTGCTGGTCACCAGCGCCGCAGCGTACGAAAGCCGTCCGCTTACTCCGGCCTTTTGTGCAATGAGTTTTCTGCCTTGTGTACACGACATGCCGTGGTGTACTGCAAGGCTGCAGGTTCGACAGGTTTGCTGCTGTCCGCGGTACGTTACCAGTGTTTCCTCTCCTCCTATTGTCACGAAGGAGGGCACGGGCTTGGAGAGGACCGCTGTAACGTAGCGGTTCCCGTCAGGGATTCCGGCGCACGGGTACGGTTTTGCCCAAACTCCCGGGCGGATGGAGCGGACCTCTCCGTAGCGGGAGAAGAATTCGGCTATCATCCTGTCCGTGGTGTCCACGGAAAGGTCGTGAAGCTTAATCATCACGGAATTGTCCACCATAGTGATGGGAATCGGGAATTTATTCCCGTCGCATTCCAGCGAGTGTTTGCCGTCGTTTCGCTCAACGGTCCGCAAGGCTAAAGCCTGGTCCTTAACCCGGAGGTCAAGGAAAGAATTGGCCGGCTTCAGCCGGAGTGAGGCTATATCGCTTTCCTTTAGACCCAATTGGGTCATGGCAAACGTGGTGGCCTCCATGACTGGTGGCCTTTTTGGCAGCTTGGAGAAGTCCACCCGTACGGTGCACTTCGCCTCCATGGCTCCTGCCATGCGAAACACGGGTACTTTGTTTATAAACTTTTGCTGCTAGCACGTCCGATCGCTACGAGTCTCGGAGAGGAACTGATGATCGACATCGGGTGCGCTTCCTCTTGTGCACGCCTTTGGCGCACCGTGCACCATCTCGCCTTACATCATTTGCCAGCTGGCGGTTTTTTTGTGTGTGTACGCCGTCTTCCTTCCTTAGCGCTTCCATACAGCCTTCTTCAGCTTCTTCCATTCACTTCCTGGCTCGGGTGGGCCCACACATACACCAGCCAGCCAGTCGCGTTCCTTCCGAGGCTTTCTGCATCCTTCCGACCCGACCGAATGGTTGAGCGCAAACACAGGAAACCAAAAATGCATATGCTCTTCGAAGCTCTCGGGGTCCGTTTCGGCGTGCGATTCCCTTCGCTTGAACTTTCCTTCCCCTCTCGCCACGAAAGCGACATGATCGGACCGCATCCGGCATCCGCGATGGAAGCGCAAAGGAATCCACTAATCCAAAATTCATCCGATGCTGCCGGCGATGATGAGTCAACGTGCGCCAAACGTGCGCCACTAGCCAGTTCCGGTGCGTTTTTTGGCGGTATGTCGCCACCGGTCGAGCGCGCAGCACGTCAAACAAAAACAAAATCAAACACAAAAGACTCCGAATCGTGACTTATGGAATATGCAAATTTAAGCCGCCTCCTTTGCCGACTTTCAGAGGGTTCCAAAGCGTGCCTACGTGTTCCGAGGAGGCGGTGAGCATGCGATGCCATTGTTCGGATTTTTCACGGTAGTCCGATAGTTTTTTACACGCATTTTTATCCCCGCTACCGCCGCTGATTATCATCTTAACCCTTGCGTGCTTCTTCACAGCAAATAAAGGAGAAATCCATGCTTATTATTTACCATATTTTTCATTTATATTCAAATGAATAGAAAAGACTACTTGAACTCTACCAACTCTATTTTTATGTTTATGATTTTTAAATCGCCTAATTTTTCAACTATTAAGTAGTTATCATCATATTAAAACTATTTCAGCTAAGGGTTTGAATAAACTTGACATCTGAACTAACAAACTGCCAATGTCAACCGAAAGCAAGACCAGATGCTCAAATACTTCTTCAAGGGTTAATATTGCTGGTGGAAAAACCTAATCTTTTAATGCATACTTTTCGATTTTATTTCTTGCGCACGCCATGCAAACGACACGACTGCCATACTCGAGCCTACATTGCTGCCATTCATCTGGCATTTCGTGACATTGCCTGCCGTGTTTCCGCCCTCACAAATGCCGCACCACATCCCTCCCCTTTTCTTCGCATAATTTCGATTATGATTGATGTTGTTGACCCGGTCGCGTTAATGAAATTATGTAATCAATAAATGACTGTGAGGTCCGCCTGCCGGCGTGAACGACTGCCGACTGCCGTGCCCCAAAGGGGGGCCCATGACCGGAAAGGGTTACATGTCTGGGTTCAATTTACACTTGCACACCCCTTCTCTCTCGTGCTGGTCAGGCTGGCGGGTTTCGCGACCCGGAGGTCCGAAAAACGAGCACTGCGTGCTAGAGCAAGGAGGGAGCATGGGATTGGGGGGTCGAGTAATGGGAACTCGAACGAGCCAGCACGTGATCGTAGTTGAACCTTGCCCTCAAATAATAAACATGTGCCTTGGCTGTCGCTCTTTCCCTCCCTCTGCCTCTTCACCCTCCGGAACCCCTTTATTTACTCTCCATCACCTGCACCGTCTGGACATTTCGTTAGATGGCTCGGATAAGGGCCGGATTTGCATTACTGTTTGGATTAGTCGCATAACTAGATCCGGGGCGGTAAAAGTGGAGAGTCCGGCTCTCGCCACCCCTTACCTCCTTTCGCACCGCAGGAAAAACTCTGTGGCTGAAGTGGAAGTGAAAGAAAAACAACCTATTCCTAAACGTGCCAACCAATGCGAGCTTGCGTGACTTGAGCAAGCTTCCAGGAACCAGGACATCGGTGGTGCAAGGTGCTAGTGGTGAGGGATAAGGGATTCCGGTGGGGAGGAGGCAAATGATGGAAAAATGCTTTCACCAGGTACTTCGTTTCGGTGGGGCCGGGAAAAAGGCTTGGCACGCGATCCCTAACCCGTACGAGTTCATGAGCGGCGTACATATTTCATCCATGGAAAGCTATTCGACGTTGAAAGCGGTTACTCTCGAGATTAAATTCTCAAACAAATCCTTTGGCACGTGAAATGTTGGAAAAATTACGTCCACCGAAGCACATGTACTTGTGCTCTGCAAATGAATGGTCGGGCTGTTCGTTAAAATTAAATTTATTTTTGAACTGAAAAAAATAATATTTATAAAATACAATAAAACCAATGTCTCATATTGTACGTGTGCAGGAAACCTGTCAGATAAAACAGCAAGAATCAGTTTCAAATATTCAAGGGAATCAAACGGGGTAAGCTAGTGAAATGTATTTTTTTCCTAGCTAATCCCACGAAGCCATTGCATTTTGGCTGCAAATCCGTGAATCCTCTGTAAAACAACTCTCTTCGTTGTGGTTAAAAACATTGCGGTTTGAACTGCATGCCGGATTGGAAACGGACAGGAATAAAAAGATACACGATACGCCAACTCGTAGATAATCGCACAAATTTGTCGGGTCAGTTTTCCACCAAGGAAATCAATTCAAAGGGGCACACTGACCCAACATACTTGTATCTCTTTGGGGTTGGGAGCGGGGACTGCAAACAATGTAAGCGATGCGATCGAACTCGATACATCAACCGGTGCAGTGCCGGTACCGGCTTATCCATCCATACAGCCTATCCCGCCAGGAAGCGAAGGAAATGCGCAGAACTGTGCAAGACATGTGCAAACTTCCACTTCTGTCACGGTCGCGGCGTGCCAAAATCAACAATGTCTGTCCCATGCAGGGGGTTCCAGTTGTACGTTTCATTGTCACCGAAACGTTTCTCGGGGAAGAAGCGTGAACAAAACACGTTAAAGGAACGCCAACGTCGCACATGTCACGTTCTCCGGTGCTTCTCCGATCGTCATCATCATCCTGTCCATTAATGCACATCGTGGTGCTGGGCTCGGTGTTCGATTCGCCCTACAGCGACGCGAACTAATCGGAACTAACGACACCGGCCTGCCGACAATGCAGGGGAAATCCATATCCTTGCGGAGGGAACGGAATAAAACCGCCCGGTGGCTGCATTATACACCTTCTCCGGCGGGCGTGCGGCAGGACCTGGCAGCCGGAATCGGGCGCTCAGATCAGGTTTCAGCACGCCTCTACGACACAGCGCACCCATTACCTCGTTAAGGAAGGAAGCTCCTGGGAGGCCTGCCTTCGCCGATCGGGATCAGATCTCGGATCACGTTCAGGACAGAAACGAAACAAAAAAACTCCCTCACACACATGCATTGAGAAACCATCGATCGGAAAAGGTGGTTGTTGGTTTAAGCGTTTCCTAGCAAGCGACATAAGGTTTCGACACACGGCGAGGTCTGAAGAAGCGCTGCGGAACAGGAAAGGTACATTAGCAAGGTTGCTAAAGGTAATGGCAAGCGAATGAGTGTGTAATTCTACCGGGCGCACAGGGATGGCCGATGTGTAAGAGCGAGCAAGAATGGAAGGACAGCGAAAGGTGAAAGGTGTACAAATAAAACAGCTCATCGCAGCGTAGCACGTTCCATATGCTATCCGAAACCTTCCGAAATGCTTCTCGTGATTCCAGCCAGCCAGCCAGCCAGCCAACCAGCCTGCCCCCGTTTCGTCCACCACCGGGCACTTCCCTCCTTCAGTCAGTCGGTCCTACGTGCCTCCGACGCGATGCCACCGAACGTAGGGCCTCCTCGGGTTGTTCGCCTGTGCGTTGCCAGGAAAGCCCCTAAAATGCCGAGCAGGTGCAGCCGTTCGACGTCCGACAGCAGCAGCAGCCTGACGTTACGATGGCGCGAGCCCATGGTGTGTATGTTCAGCGTGCCGGGATCGGTACTTCGAACCGCGCCAGTTGGTTGGTAATTTGAGCCAAGTTCAGGCCGCGCGTGGTATTGTTTTGATACACATGTTGAAAAAAAAGAAGCGAAATCCAATGGACAGAACAAGCGTGAACAGAGGACAAGACGCGAGCCAACCAACCTCAACGAGAGGGATCGAGCTAGCGCTGTCCGGAACTCGGAAATCGGAATCCCCGGACTGATGAGTACGTAATTCGTGGATGGTAATTCGAGCGCCTCGATCGGGCCTAATCCGGTTGTAATGAATTTCGAGCGTTCATTCGGCGACACGCCGGCCATTAATCGAAGCGTAATTTGACGTTTTAAGCCGGGAAAGGTTCCCTGATTTCCTGATTGACTTCCCGCTAACCCATTTCGTGGTTCTGTTTAGGGATGATTAAGGAGGCTTTAGGAACTGTGTCAAAGTTTTGTACAGATGGCCTTGTTGACCTCGGAGGCAGAAAAAATTAACTCTTTCATTCTGACCCAATATGGACAAAAAAGTTTGCTGTACCTTGAATCAATAAAATAGATGATCATTGCTTAGACAATGATTTTTTTTTTCATTCAACTCCAAAAGCATGAATTTAGTATAGTATAAATAGTGCTAGTGGATGATAATCATCTAGACGCATCGTGGACATCAAAATCTATATCTGTCAACGACGTTAACAGCTCGAAATGTTGTCGGTGCATGATCCGCTTTTTTTCCTATTACCTTTTTTAAACATTTGTACACATGGCATGCGACCCAAAAATTCCTACCGCGGACCACACCCGACACAAGAAGACTTAATGGACCATAAACATAAGATGACAGCATTGCCCGCGGAGAGAAAAACCTTTGGAAGTGTGGGGAAAAAAAGTGTTACGATTTTAAAAAAAAAACGAGCATCATACAGAGCAGCCGACCGCGGAGAAAAACTCCCAGCGAGACGCAACAATCAAAACAGTATGCTTTTTAGTAAATAAACAGTTTTGTTTTTTTGTTCTTTCATGCCGCTTCTCTGTTAAGCTCTTTTTTATCGCACGAGACATATTCCTTCGGGGAGTTTTTTTTTTCCTTGTTGCTTCGCGGTGTCACGAGACAACCACCGAAGAACCGGAAGGATGAGTAAAAAAGGAACTTAAAATGGTACGGGTGACAGCTTGCACGTTTGGTACAAGTGGTGTAGTTCCGACTGGGAACACACACACTCACCGAGAAAACACACACACACACACACAAAACATCTCGGAAAAGGGGGAAGCTCGCGTCTGGTTATCGTGTGTTGACTACGCTTGTCAGGATTTTTAAACGAGAGTGTTAAAACAGAATTTATGACTCGCGAAGAGAAAAAAAAAATTAAGAGCGTAAAGCATACACAAAAAACGCGATGAGCTCGTTTTCAAGGTGCGTCAGTGACGGCAAAGTAGAGACGCGATAAAAAGCGAGACGAAAAAAAAAAGCTGGGCTTAGAAAAAAAAACTAGATAAAAAAAAAACAGTTTCAATCAAAGAAAAGCAAAAAAATGTAAACCAAACAAAAGGAAATAGACCTAGTCTCGCCCATTACGTGTTTATTGATCCCTTTTACTTTTCTAAAACACTTTCGATCGTTGGGACATCTGAAGAAGTTTATTGCCGAAGCCGAATATCCTTTTCATATTTTAAAATGAAAAAAAAAAGATTCTCAAGAAGATTCAAACTTAATTTTTTTTCGTTGTATTTAATTTTACCACGTATTGAGGGATTCTATTCGCTTACAAGTACTTACATTTGTTTGTTCTTTATAAAACATCTGTTCCACTTACCAGCTACAGTAAAACAGGATTGTTTCACATTTTCGGAAGTTTTGAGCATCTTGGTATTTATCAGTCTCTTGGTAAAGGATTGAAGTGAGCAAAATTTTTTTTCCACGACGATGCTCACTTTTTATCGCAAATTCGTCACACACTGTTTCTCTACTTCCCTTGCCGCTTTGGGGAGGTCCACTGTCCTGGACTCAAAGTGGCGGACATGACAAAAATGATAGTGATGATGATGCTGCTGCTGCTGCTGCAGATGATGACGTTCGTGAAGCGCAGGGACGCAACTGCAGCAACTCTGATTTGCAACCGGACAGCCATCGCCAGCAACAGGCGGGCCAAGGATTAAGACGTGGTTGGAAGTGGTGAAGGTCTCCTCGCTCCCTGTGCTTATACCATCCTCCGGTGTGGAAGACTCTGGACAAAAAACAAGCTCCCCCGGCGGGATTCGCCACCAACGGCCGCAGAGATTGAACGGCAACAGCGACACACCACGCCGAAGCCGTCCAGGGACGAGATGGAGTTGTCTCAGTTCTGGGGGCATTGGGATTGCTGTTTCTTTTTTTTTTTTTCGTTTCTTCGTTCCCTTCAGGCCTGTCCCCTGTTCCGGTTGGTGATGAAATGCTCCCAGAGGCCGCAAGGGGCTAATGGTGGAGACATTGTGACCCCCCAGACGATTCGTTCCCAGCAGGAGGAGTGAGCGAAGGGGGCCTGGTTGGGTGGACAACCGAAGCGCAATATTAACCTGGCGTATGTGGCGAGTGAAATGAAACAAAATGAAGTAAAATGACAACAAAAAACGAGACAACACAGAAGAGAGAAGAAAAAAAAACAGATCCGTGCAGTTGCACCACGCAGGGACACGGAGGCTGGACTTTGTCAGTTAAGTTCCCACAATTAAATTAAATTGGGAATTTATTTCGCTTGTTTTGCCGGCGGGAGGAACGCGTCTTGGGATGTGCGCGGTTCGCGGGACGCTTGAATAAATCCGAAAAACCAGAACGCCAAGGTTCCTGGTGGTCTGGCTCGGTGCGACCGTGTCGACCGTTAATGTTTCGGACTTCACCGTTCGGGGGTTTCCCTTTGGCCACCATGCCCCGGAGTTCAGGGCCAAGGATCTTCGCGTCCGCGTCGAGGAGCTACCCTTGTTCCTTGTGCCGTGGCCAAAGCGAGTTAATATAAATCTGATTATAATAAACTAATGATGCCGCAGGAGTCTCCGGGATCGCTTGTCGGGTCCACGACCGTGCCTCCCAATCGCCCGCGTTGATGCCGGAACTTGAGGTAAGAACTTGGGCTGCAAAAAAAGAAATCAGGGACACCAGCGGAACCAGCGGGTCCTTTCGAGACCTCACACAGAACGATTGAGCGATGAGCGATTATTTACTGGCGCTTTGGAGGCAACTCAATTTCTGCGTCTTCCCTTTTTCATGCGGGTTTGGAAGGCCCGGTTGCCTTCTTTGCAGAAGGAGCCATGTTTCTTTGTCGCTTTCATTATTTTATTTTTTCCTGCATGCTGATTCTGCTCGCCGACTGCGGATTTGGTCACTTCGGTGTGTGCTTTGACCCCTTTTTGTGAATTCCCTTTGCATGGTTTAATTTTGTGCTTTTTTTCTCCCGCTCTCTCTCTCTCCCTGTCCCCAGTTGCTCCGCTTCGCCACACTTTTATTATTATGCTGCGAGCTCACGCTGAGTCAGACGTGAAATTAAAATTTAGACATGTCTATATCATCGCTGAAACGTGTAGCGGATTCGCCGACCGGCAACATAGTGCCAGTGTAGTTTTGTCATTTTTTGTTTTTTGTTTATTTCTCTTTTGGACCCGCGGGACCGCGAAAAGCGTCGTTCGCGGCGTCGCACATTAACACCTCTTTACCGGTGTGTCCCCGACGACGGGCACGACTCCTCCGACACACCACTGCGATTCCGACTTCCTTTGGCGCACGATGGGAGACACGATCGCCTGGGGATTGGCGAGCGGCCGGAGCCAAAACGGCGGAAATGACGGCCCAGGAAGGTGCTGTGTCAGCGCTGCTACAAATTACACGAGCCTCGGTGCCGAAAGACGGTGGTGGGAATCGACGATTGTGGGAAACCCATTCCATTCTGCCGCGGTTTTCTCTCGGCGGTCGGCTGCCGGCTTCGATAGACAATATTGAAGCGAATCGGATGATCATTGTGATGATGATGATGATGGTGACGGTGATGTTGGGCAGTGGATGGTCCCTTTGAGAACGCCGGCGAGAAGGGAGGAAAATAGAGGGGCGCGCGCTTGCTGTGCGTCTTCCGATGGGGAGGAGCTAATGATGTGCCGAAAGAACGCTTTTGTGCTAGCTTCCCCGGACGGTGGGAGAATATGCCTCCCGAGTGGTTGCGATTTGTTAGAGTGGGGTCTCTTCATGCTCTAGCAACATGTTTTGGGAATTGCGGTACCGCTGGCCAAGAAAGAATTAACATGAGCCACCGTTTTCACTCGCTCAAAGGAGATCAAACCTAGCTTTCGGGAAAATTCGACCAAAACGTGGCCCGAAATCAATGATTGCTTGTTATTTGCTTCACTATTTCATCATTGTTGCAACATGGACACTGCTCCCGGGTTCAGTCTATTTACGACTGCTCGATTGTTGGTCTTTATTATACTGAGTCGTCTCATACTCTTAGCAAAACATTCCTTGAGGAAATGCAAAATCTCTACATCTTTCAGCCGGGTTCAGGCTGTATTGGTTTATTTTGTGTCTGGTAATAGCAGGTCTGTAAGCTTTTAAACCACCAGCGAGTCTTTACGACAAAAGAGCCAACCAAATATCATGACTATGGATTCCATAGAGGCTTATTAAAATCTAACTTTGCCTGTTTAATGAAGCAAATGAGCTGCACGTCAGCGTTGAGTCAACTTGGGGTGATGTTTCTTTTGGGCGGATCGGTTGTTTGATGAACCACTTCAGCTCCTTTTACTGGCTGCTTGCACCTTGGCTCCACTGCGATCTTCCGTAAGCGTGCGATGCTCTCCGTTGCGTGAATATGCGAACCGGACGAGGTCGACGAGGACGCCCTGCGATCCTCCGCGAGCCCGGTCCGGCTCGGCAATTATCAAGGAATGTTCATAATAATGCACAAAAACGCACACCCAGGGTCGCCAAACGGGCCGAGGCTGACCGAATCTCGCGCCAGCAGGATCCGTGCCAGACTCGTGCTATTCGTTGTTATGATTGGCTTTCCCGTGCCCTATAATTATCTCCATCGGGAGCAGCAACGGGAGTAACTGCAGCCTTCTGTTGCGTTGGGTTGCAGTTGCGAAATAAAACAAAAACATGAAAAACTACGGTAACCAACGGCACGGCAACAGTGGGTGCACCACTCCGACAGATGAGGTTGCAACGGGCGCAGCTGGATGAAGCATGATTTTCGCTCAAACGCAACCGCCCGATTCCAGAGTCCGAGAGGAAGGATACACGCTTTTTTTTCTTTCCAGATGATCCTTGAAACTGTGCAAGTGAGAGTTGGGGATAAGGTGGGCTCCTCTAACCTCCGCCGACAAACGCCAGCCCGAGTGGCAAATTATGGTCCCGAAAAATGCAAAGCTTCTTCCCGTCCTCCTCGGGGAAGCGAGCGAAGGAGGAATTTGAAATCGAATCGCTGATTTAACTACACCACCAATCTAAAACGCTGATTCGCCTGACGCTGACGAAAGCCTTCTCGGACCGGCGTCCCGAACAGAGAACTGTGATTTTGTAAGTCAAGGATACCGATGGGCCCTTCCCTTTCCGAGGGGAAAACTTAGAACCCTAATTGGGTATCTAAATGGCCAGACAATCTCCATTTTTATGGTCCACAGACGGTCGCTCGCTTTCCGTGCGTGGCGGCCGTTCGCCCGACCAGATGCACTTTTGCCTTTTGCATGTTTCTACCGGGGCGTCGTCCGTCGTCCGATCGGTGTCCTTCCGAGCGCGGCCGTGGACCCTTTAATAAGGAGCCCCCCCTTTTGCTGCCTTCGGCTTGCAGAGACTTGGACCATGAACGAGGCATTCTATTCGATTCCACACCGAGTCTGATGGTGCGCTTTGGAACTCCCGGTTCCGCGTTTGTTTTGCGAGCTCGGGGACTTGATGCAACGGTGATTTTTCGGATTGGGTTGGCTGGGAATGATACTATTTTGATTCCCGTTAGGCGAAGAAGCAGACGGTCGCACACGATGAAACTGAAAGTGTTTGAATTTGGTTTTTGAAGAAAAAAAAACAGACCCATCTCGTTAGATCATGTATTTGTTTCTTCATTCTACCATTTGATGCAGTGCAATCGAGTTAGATTTCGTTGTCCTTAGGCGGAGCCCTAGTTGACTCCTTAAATCACTTGACCGAGTATTTTCTGTCGATTTCATTGGTTGTGGTCATAAGTTAAGTTATGTTAACATTAACTTGAAATGAAAGAATACCATAAACCTCCACTAGCCATGTTTGAGTAATAGAAAACGTTCTGCTTTTGCTAATCACGCCCTCGAGAGGCGGCTTTTCTTGAAACGAAACGTGTGCATTTCGGTGCGCCGCCTTATCTTGGCTGGCAATCAGCAACATCATAATGATCGGTGTGTGTGTGTGTGTTTGTCCCGGTGGTCTAATTTGCCCATTTCGAACACCATTTAACCTTCGTCAGCGATCGGGGCGGCATCCTGCGAGTCCGGGTCCCGAAGCCGCCGGACTCATTTATCATTTGTTCGGTTCCGTTTTTCAGCCGCCCAAAACTGCGCAAAACATCGACAGGTAAATTCGACCATTATTTCACGATCGCCTGTTGTCACTGGTGTGACGATCTGGCGCAGGGAGTGTGTAAGTTTGATTCCCTCCCGGGCCTTGGCCCTTTCACCACTTCCCGCGTCCACCTTCGGTGTGAGTTTGATCCGAAGGCCAACCCAAAAGCTCGGGCTACCACCGGACCAAACCATTAGTTGGACGTCTTTCGACGAGATAATTACGGAATCCTTCCAACCGGCGGTGGCGGCTTTCGTCATCGATCGTTTGTTTTTCCCCCAGGGTCCCGTCTCGTTCCGGGTTGCCGGTAACGTACAGCCGCTGCCTTCTAATTATCGACTAAACAAACGGTACGCCGAAAGGACCGTCCCTGCGCTCATAAAAAAAAAACGGCGGCAGCGAGAAAGAGCAACTGGGACGACTCGCAAATGGGGGAAGCATGAATTTAATCGCCCAACCTTGGTCCGATCCTCCGGGGTTCCTTTTTTTAGTTTGTTTGCACTTTGGTCGGGTGTAGAACGAGCTGGTGTTTGTCGCAGCTTCCAGCAACATCAACGCCACCCGCAACGCACCTGTTGCTTCAAAGTGTACGACCAAGTCGTTGGACCCTTCCGTCGATGGAACCACTTCTTTGGCGGTACCGATTGGTCCCTCCGGCATCAGTCCGCCTCCTTCCCGAGGGACCTTCGAGTGTTTGCCGAGCGTTTGTTACGCCGTGCCGCTCTTGTTAAATCGTCGTAATCACACAAATTTGTGTTAATATTTGTACAGCTTCTCGATCGCGGCACCGCAAGGCGAACGCCGGAAAAAAACCCACAAAATGATGGCTGATGACTTCGAGCTATACCGGGGTCATTCCGGATCCATTTATAGACGCACTTACACACACACACAAGCATGCCTGCAAATGGCTAAAGTGCACTGAAAGCTGGCAAAAGGACCTCCTCCTCCACCGTCGCCGAAGCCGAAACCAATGCGTCCAATTAGGCCTAATGTCCGCGCCGCTCCTTCGTTAGCTGGCATGTCCTGCGGCTGTGCGGCCCTCACAAAGCTTAGCAAAGCATAGCATAAAATAAAAACTTAAAAAAAAAGGGAAAACAATCGACGGAAACAAAATTATCCGGCCGTGGATTGGCTTCGAAATAAAGTGATGAGATTTGGTGCGTGTGTGTTTTGCGGCCGAAGATCATTCAGGGCCATTTGGGCGATCCGTGTCTAATTGAAGGAGACCTTAGCCTTAGGCAAACATTTCACAACCAATAACATCCATCGATGCAAGTTACCTGAATGCTGCATTTTTTCTTAACAAATAAGATTATAACCACATGCTGTTTTAAATAAAACAAAAATGAATTTGCTAGTAAATCCATTTTGAGATGAATGTTTTGTTTCGATTGTCAACATTTCAACAGCACTAAGCTACTAATTCGTCTTTTTGCAAATGCATTGCGAAATTTATTTATACTCACCTTAGAAACACTTCAAGGATTTGCCTTTTTTCTATCTAATGTAGTTTGTTTAAAGGTTCGAAAGGGAACTTGAAAAGAATTATGTTACACGGCCCACCCTTTTGAAAAAATACCTAGTTTACATAAAAGTTTATTCTACATAATGATCAATCAGCAAATAATTAATGAGATCATATGATTTGCTTCGTACTCCCTTTCGAATCCGTTACGGACGGAATGAACCAAAAAAAGAGTCTGATCATTAGACCAACCAAAGTATGTATCAACAGCCCTGGTAAGAAATCACCCCAATCGCCTAACAATGGTACCACATGGACCTTCTTTTCTGTTTTAATAAAGATGCACAATAGAAAGTGTAGCAGTTCAATCAATCATCCGGTGGATTACCGGGAGCCAGCCAAGGCTGCCGATTGACTGCTGCTCGCATCCTTGCATCCCTCCCAGCTTCCCCAATCGTGCCCCTAGCTCCATCCAGAAGCGGCCCTCAAAAGCTCAAGCCGCGTTATTCTGCGATTCGTCATGGGAGCGAGCGGTCAGCGATGGAAAGCCCGCCGGCCGTCGGGTGGGTGGATCGGACATAATCGGTGATCTGTGTTCATAATGCAAGTGTCTGCCGGTGTGTGTGTTCTGTGCTAGGCTTTGGGCAATCATTAATAACGCGACCGGCGGCGCGGCTAGGTTAGAATTAAATCGAAACCTGGTGCCCACCTTCCGCGATGATCAAAGATTGTAAAGCGAGCAGAGCGTTACAGAACGAAAACCACCCCGATGCAAGTACGGGAAACGAAACAAAAACAATGTCCGTAACAGTAACCGGCTGCGACGAGCATTTATTGAGAGATAATCAGCTGCTGAAACCGCTGGAAAGATTCGGTTGGCTTTTTTCCTTCTCTTCCCCTCCCGCCACCAGCTGGAAGGAGGAGTGCTTCCTCTTGATTCGATTATTAGTTCGTAGCCGCGGTGGCTCGGACCTCTCCTGAAGGCAGGGAAAATGTTTTCTCTTCATCTTCTTTGGACACCAGCGACGGTGGCGGCGGCGGCGGTGCGGACCACCCAAAAGAGATCGAGGCCGCCGACGAACCGACCATTTTTCGCGCCAATTACTGATTAGCTGTGTGTCCGATCCCGCGTTTCCGATTAAGTTTTTAGGTTCCTTTTCCTGCGAGTGTGTTGTGGCTTGCGCGACGAACAACCTCACCCTGACGTCGTGTTTTGTATCGGATGTTTTTTTTCCCGTTGGACTTTGGACTCGTTTTTTCGAGCCACTTGACGTGAGAACGGATCGTGTTAAGATTGAGGAATGGTGTTTTTTCTGAAGCAAGTTTTTTTTTTAAGTTCAGTGTGACATTCCATAACTTCATCTATCTTCATCGTCGACGAGAGACCTTCCGTTTGGATGGGCCGGGTTAATCGATCCGCGGCATTTCCGAGTCCGCATTAGTCATGCCGGTCAGTGGCAACTAAGCTCCGATCGTTTTTCCCAAGATAGTGCAGAACAGTTCGGCTGTTGGGCTGCTCGCGGCTCCGCGCTGTGGCTTCCTAGGCAGAGGGCGGATCCAATAGAACTCGGCAACCCATTCCGCGGACCAATCTCGGCTTCGGTTGGCTTTGATCTAAGGCTCCGATCGGCCGGCGGGTGTTGCAAAGCCGAACCAACGTCATTATGGAGCCGCACAAGACGCCGCCCGGTTTCCCGTGGATGGGATGGATTGACCATTCCGGCGAGTTTCGTTCGGAAATACCGATCGCATCGGGACATCAGCACGGGATCATTGAAAACCACGGCGGTACTGCTCCCCCAAATTCGATAATTGATTTCGAAAAGCTTTTCCAGGTGGGCCACGCCAGATGCGCCGGTAGCTGGGAATACCGTCGGTGCCTCGGTGAGGTCCTCGCTCCGGCCAGAAGGCAATTTGGGTGGGCCAAAACGCGAATAAGATGATTGCTGGATTTGGGAGTCATGGGAACATTTAGTGGAAGTGCCAAATGGCGTTTGATGGACCCACCGCACGCATAGAATGGATTGTTCTGGTTTGAAAGACTTCGACGAATTGTTTGGCACCAAACATTCATTAGAAACGCTCGCGTCAAAGGCTTCATATAACTTTTGTAAGCAATTCTTGCTAGCGAAAATTGAGGTGCCTAACGACAATAAGTGCCACAGAATATAAGAATCACCTAGCGACAGCTGAAGAAATGTATAGAAAAGCTGAAGATCATACTGACATAATAAAAAGCTGGCAAAAAAAGGATAAAAGAGCTCTTTCTACCCCGAGTGCCCCTGTTACAATCAAAACCACACTTCTTGGTGCTCTTAAGTCTCGACTCGAAGACTCCTAACGAATACTCAAACAAATACCATACATGATGCCCCTGCCACTTTCTTGCACGTGCAGACGAAGCAGACAAACTCCGAGAGTAGGAAAAAAAACCCAGCAGCCAAGAAATTTTGATCGACAAACAAACGCCAGCCAGCTAAAGCAACATATTGCGGTGGTATGACTGCGCGTCGTGCGCGATTAAAACCGGAACTGCGCAAGCTGCACATTAATTGCAGGGTAGGCGCACAAGGACAATTTCTCCAGCCCCTTACCCCGGCTCGAAGGAGGTTCGGCGCCTTTCCGCTCCGACGTTCAAATCTTTTGTTTGCAATCAAACACATGCTGCGTGTGCTGTATGTATGTAAAGTAAGTCCTAAAGACCCTCGGGAATAAAAAGGATCCCCTTTTCGTCCCCGGCCTGCGAGACGCTCCGCGCAAGGAAGTTCAACGTTAGGTTCGTGTATTGTTGTGCGGCCCCGAAGAAAACTCGACATGCGTGTGCACATTGCGTCCGGGTCTTGTGCGTTGATACTCTACACCTCAATTACCAGACAGCCGGTGTTTTCTGGGTATGTTTGTATGCACTGAAGTACATCGTAAGACGATTCCGCCGCGCCCGTAGACAATGGGCTGCTCGTCTGTCCAGCCCACCCGACCGGCCGAGGGGATGAAAGGAAAGCCTCCGAAACGCGTGCCGCATCTTATTTGCGCGCTCGGTTTTTTTCTGAATAATATTTGCCCTCGTGCCATCCACTTCCGGAAATCTCCAGATTGCCACCGGCCTCCTCATAGTCTAAACCCTCCAAGCTATACCCTTACGATTCCTTGCATTGCTCGCTGCCGACCGAATGCGGGCTGACTGGTTTTATGTTGTTCTCTGCTTGTCGGTTCATGTGTTTGGTAAATTTCTTTTCCCTCCCCAAATGTTTGTTCTAGTCGTTAACTTCCGATGGATGGGTTTTTTGTTCTTTGATGTTTGAATTGGCCGAGTTTGATTGTGCGGTTTGTTTGGCCAACGAATTAATCGCCGGTCCAGCTGGTGGCCGACGTTGATACACGTTTCGTTCGTAAGCTGAAACCGAACATTATCGACATTGAAATTCGCTTCAAAAGAGCAGCTTGTTATTTGTTTCTAACCTATATTTGTTCAGTTGTATCAACCAGGGCAACCAGAGCGACGATAAAATAGAGCCAACTAAAGCTAGGCAACCAAACGATCGTAAGGATGATCACAAAAGAAAGAAACTAAATGAAGTTGGATCGCTTACAAAGTGTGTGGTAAAGCTCTTAAAAATACCATCTTGGCAAAACTTTTTTTTTAATTAATAAAAAAAAAGAAATTAATAAAATAAGTTCCTTTAAAAAGACTTTCTCGAGTCTCGAAAAATCAAACAAATCAAGCATCATTAGCCAAACACAGCTCTTCCTCTCGCTCAATTCCGTAATTATGAAATTTGTTTGACGCATGCATTTGCAAATGCATAAATCACACGAATTTCATTCGAAGAGAGGCAACATTTCATGGCCAGCCATGGAACCGAAGTTCGGAAAGCTACCTGCACTCTTTTCGGTTGGTTTTGTTTAGCTCATCTCGTTTCTTTTTTGTTTCACCGTACAGAACAAACCAAACGAAACGAACGCGACCTTCTGCAGGAATGGACGTTGGCGTTTTCGAGAAACCCTCGAAGGCCCCGAAGAATTGACCGGACCATTGATTTTCATTTGACCGCCCGGTTTCGGTCAAGTCTGCACAACCGTTCAAATGGTGTGTTGGGCCGCGCAAAAGAAGCACACAAAAAGCGAACCCACGTTCGGAGGACTCCATGTCCGAAAAATGCCGCTGCATGCTGCTTCGGCAAACAAGCAACACAACGCGGCGGAGATTTACGGGTTGTTTGTTTGATTTGTGGTGGCACCGGAACAAATGGAACCTTTCAAGAGCGGACCTGAGGAGAACCGTCTTCGCAATTACCTTTCCACCTCGCCGCGAGTGGTCCTGGCGGTGCCGAGCAAAAGGACCTTCGCCCTGCGCCCGTCTGGGCCGCCGTTAATCCGTTTTCGAGTGGCGCTCCGACCGACGTCGCTTCTTGGCCATTAATTACCTAATTAGCCACACCGAGGCGCTCGGACGAGTGTGGGCGGTGGCACTCCGACCTGGCCAAAAGTCATAAGTCATGCACCGTTTTGGCCCGATTGCCTTTCTGGTTTGGTCCGGGGTGCCGTCAGGCAACTCGGGATCCTCGAGGAACAGGCCATCAGAATCAGGATCCCGCCAAACGATGTGATAGGCCTGCAAATCGTTATGCCATCTTCCGAGCGATAATGATCTCTCGTTCGGATGTGGATGCAAAATCGGCGAGTTGCTCCCACCGTTCGCAGGTATTTGATGCAATGCAAAGTTGAAGATCCTGGTGGAGATAATGTTTTTTTGATTTATTCGACAGCCGTTTCTTTCTCCGCGGACCACCCAGGCCCATAGATCGAATTGATTTGCTAGGAAAAACACACACACTAGGGACTTCCTGGATCGGAGACTATCACCCGAAGTCAATTGAAAGATTGAAACACTTCATCAAATGCGATACGAATGTTTAAACCTGCTTAACACAATGTGGGCCATCCTAAAACAAATAATACAACAACATAGATTTAGGTTTAAAGTTATATTTTAAGTTGAGTTGTTTAAAAACCCAAACACAGCCAACAACGATTATTGCAAAACAATAAAGAATCAAGTTTGCAACATACTTATTTTTCGGGCGTAACAATCAGTATGTGTTTATTCAATGCTGTAAAAACAAACTCAAACATTCAATTGAACATTATTCCATGTGACATCTACGAAATCGAAACATCTTATCGATCGGTCGCTCAAATTCAATTATCGAATCTTGGATGCCTTTTATCGCTCGATCACTTTCCATAATTCATGACACGTCGTCAAACTACTGCCGGTCGAAGTGAATTTGAGGCGGCTGGTAACTAAGAAAAAACCAATCCTGTAGCACGTTCTCGACGGTTCCAGGACGTTTGGACGAAGAGAACAGGACGAAGGAAGAAAGTAACCTGAAAGGGAGAGAATAAATAAGCGCCTCGAAAACCCCTCGGGAACACTTGCTTGCTTGCTTGCTTACTTTTCATTTTGTCTTTGGCAAGAACCGATGATGTAAAGAGAAAAGCTTACATTAAACATAAGTTACAAAACCTTCTCCAGCTGCACCGCGCCGGGACGTGAGCCCATGCACAATCCTCCAAACCCCCCTCTTTTGTGGCGTACGATCGGTCGCGCACGTGTCGCGTTCTCGTAATGATTGCAAAAATTACAGCCCTTTGCGAATGGAAGGCACCGGCTGGCGGAAGCCACCGTGGCGCCCTCTGCCGGCTGCCGCTAGATTGTACCCAAAAAGAGATCCCCCTTCGCGAAGGCCAGCATCGGGATCGAGTTGCAGGCGCGCGCTCCGGCAGAACACGGCTTCGGCAGGTTCAGCTGCTGAGCAAAAGAAGCAATTGATGTGCCCATTTGAGCGCGTCGCTAATATTTATGAGCATATGCGATGCCGCCAGCCAGGACCGTTCATGGCCGAAAACAGCTGGTTCCGCTGGCGAAGTGTTCCTCGACGGCCGGCCATAATTGGCGTGCGTGTGCAGACCAGGGCCGACGGCCCTGGTGTAAAGTGTACAGCATCGATTACACTCAGAACCCGGGATTGCGCAACCACCAACACCACACCGGGCCAGCTCCGTCCAATCCCGAGCAACGCCACGCTCCGGTGACAAAATCGTTCCAAGAGTTTTTGCTTTCGTTGCCTGGGGTTGCGTTGTCTTGTCTTTCTCTCGCTCTCTCTCCTGACTTTCGCAAGGAGGCTGCGTCGAAAAACATTCTGCTCACGTCAGGTGAGATCAGTCGGAATGTGGATGTGGAAAATAGCACCTTCCCTTCACCCAGCGGTTCGATTTTCTTACGCCATTTCGCCAAGACAAGAGACACAATTGTAGTCTTGCGTTATGCAAACATCTATAGTTTTCTAAATGATGCAGAATCCAACAGGGGTTCTAATGTTCAAAGCTTTCTCATCTTCAATATTTGCATCTTCCATTAAGAATGACTTATTCTTCTATTCTTTTCCCTTGAAAACCAACGTGGAACATTATTTTTGAACCAGACATTTATTTCTAGTTGACTGCTGCGTATTGCTCAGCCCTTTCCGTGGCTACAGACGTTACCAATAGTTGATTCCGGGAAGCACTCCTTCTTCCAGACTCGTTAAATCGCACAGATCTCACGAACGCTTCCCAGCCAGCACCCGAGGGTGCAAAGCAATTTTTGCATTTCAAATAAAACATGCACTTTGTGTGCAGAAATCTGTGAAAATGATATTGAATTTCATTTGCGTTCCACGGTTTTCCCTCGCCAAAACGTCGAACGCGGGGTGCAACAGAACGCATCCGACAATTATGGTTCTAATTACAATGCTTTGGTGAAGCGTACAAATGAAAACAAAACCTCCAAACGCGAGCCCACGTTCTGGTCCGGTAAGGGGATCGAAAATATTAAAAGCCCTCCTTGCCTCGCGTTCGTTTCGGAGCTCAGGACGAAGAAGCCCGTCGAAGAGCAACGACTGGGAAGGGCCGGTGGGGAAGTGGTTGGAGCTGGCAGGGGAAAAAATGTTCCCGTTCGGCAACGCACAACACCTGTGGTGCCGTGCCGGGCCGTGCCCGAACGGCTCGAGCCTTTCGTGGGCGAAGGGAACTCGAGGAACGGGAAACGACTCAACTTCTGGCTCCCCAAAGATGCCCCGTAGCCATCATCAACATCTGGAGAGTACCGCGCCGAGCCATAACCGACGTCGGACAGCAAAAACAGCACCGGCAGCCAATCATCACAATTTACGGACGATTGCGAAGCGATGTTTGATGATGTTTTGTGCGAGTTTTCTCTGCGTTTCGTACGGTCCATTCGGTCCGGTGCACAGTGGGTCAGTAAATGGTGGACAAAGGAGTCTATTACGGATTGACTGAAGGCACAACTTGTTCATAAGACTCTGACAACATGAACTTTTGCTGGAGCAACCACAAAATTGACATAATCGCAACTTTGAGCAGAAAATATTATAATAGAAAGATCCTCGTTTTAAGGATAAAGTATTTTCTCCCATACTATCTTCAACCTTATCAAAAACCTCATCAAAATATTGTTTTAAAATTCTTTGGCCATGTCCTAGATCGGTACTTTTTGTTCTACCTTCTTGTTATGCATAACATTTTCTCAAAAAATGCTGTCCTTTAATGTTGAGCTGAGGTCCACCACATGCCCCACCGTGCAGTGGTTCCGTTTTTCCCTTCGTTTGGCGTGTTTCTCCTTCTGTGGCGCAGGAATTATAAATGTGCAGCCATGGCGCGCAGCCGAAACGGACTGAAAATGGCAACCGCAGCCCGAAGTTCCGCCGCGGGCTCCTCGCGTCCAGCGGAACGCCAGAGGTTTGCATGTTGTCCCTGCTGCTTCACCTGCTCCAGCTCCAGCCTCTCACCTGCCTGCCTGGTAGGACTAACGCGCAGCCAGTCTGCATACCACACGGAGGCCCCGACTGGCGCACGGAGCCTGCCCGCTCCTACTGCCAATATCCATAAAAATCGACTCGTGCAAACCGAGCATCGCCATGCAGGAGAGGCTGCGAGATCGCATGACTCTCGGCCCTGGTGTTGCGTTAAAGCTAATGAATAGTAACATTTTATGGAAGGATAATTTTAGGCTTCCAAATTATGCCCATGGATCATCTCCGTCGTCGTCGTCGTCGTCGTCCTCGTCGTCTCTGCATCTCATTGGCATGCCCGAGGTAGCTGGCTGCCATGGGCGCATGATTAGAAGGGAGCGCGAGTGGTCGTCCTTCTGGGCGAGCGGTCCCTGATTGGTGCAATTTGCGTCAGTCGCCCAGTCGTCCGGCGTTCCGGCGAGGGATGCATTTTTCGTTCTCGAGCTCCTTCCAATTGGTTTGGCCACTGCTGCCAACCCCCTCGAGGCGAGTTGCACCGGTAAGCCTCGATTAATTGTGGCCGATGCAGGAATGTGGGCAATTCGGAAGATTTTGGAACGCTTGCAGCTCGAGAGGGAAGGATATCGAACCGCTGGATCGTGATGGTGCCGATAGGTTTGCCATAAATCGCTTCTGCCGAGGGTTCTGTCTGCCCCAACGAACGCCCCGGGGCGATTCCGACGAAAACCCCGAAAGAGCGTGGAAGGCCAGATCGGTCAAAAGGTCCGACAGGCTTTCCTTTCAAATCTCGGAAGCTTGATCGATGTCGAAGGTGATTTGACTGCTGGCTCCTTGTTGCTTCTGCTGCTACCTGGTGCTTGGGCACGCTATCTGCTGTTCAGAGAATTTTAAAGGCGAACAACGCGAAAAAAAAAACGATCGTAGAACAATTTTTTCCAACTTCCCGCCAACTTTACGCTCCGGTGATCGGTTGGTGCACCGGATTGATTGCTATTGGATCGCGACAGTTTGCTAGACTGAGTAACACCTGGAACCCGAGACCTGGCGCACTGTTCCGACTCACTTGTGGACCACAGCGACACGCTTAGAAACCGCAGGACCCCCGTCAACACCGCGTAGTGACCATAGCCTTCCAAACGGGCAGCCAGCCGTAGCGTCAAGCCGCGCTCTGAGCCGTGACACCAATTCCGTCTCTGTACGGCCGTGCCCGGAACGATACGGTACAACCAGCAACACTCCATTGTTAATTGTTGGCTTCTTCAAACCATGAAATGAGCTTAAAATTGGAAAGGAAGTTGTGAAATTATCGATTACCTTTCGATCGCAGGTGCTGCAGCCGGCACCGATCGCAGTCCGCCGAGGGTCTTCGATGTTGCCGCCGGCTGCCGCAGCTTGCCGGCGTTCACCTTCCGTGACCCTTGGCTTGACGGCTTGCCTCCGTGCCCACCGAAACCGAAGCCGTTCGCGTGGAACGCATTGTTTTCTGCGGCCCGCGTTTCGCCGAAAAAGGCGTACCACCGTGGGCCGCACTCGCACTCTCACGCGTATTTATTTTTGACCGTTCTGAATTTCGTGAAGGTACCGGCGGCAGCGTTTTATGTTCTCGCACGAGAGGGAAGTTTTGGGGGGGTAATTGCCGAGCGCGGTGTCAGCGGTCAATTGATGAATTAACGCTAGCGAAGGTGAGGACACTTTTAGCCGCTCATTTGTAAGGTTACTCGGTGTCATTTGTGAAGGAAATGTACGATTCAACATAACCAGAATCGATCTCACAACTGAATGGAATTATTTTAGAGCATGAGAAATCCTTTAATGTAATAAAACCGCGTTTACATGATCAATGAAATAATTCCAACTACGTATTGTTTTTTAAAGAACCTTTGAAAAACATTTATTTTTACCTATAGTAATGATTATGAACAAATTCAATAATGCACAGTAAAAAAAACAATTAATGAATCATTGCTCTAGCGTGAAGCATTGCGTATAAATATTGAACATCCTTCTTGGCAACAAACCAACCAAACCGTAATATGTTATGTTTCGTGTACGTGTCACATATAAATTAGTCGCACCCAACGCTAACATAAACAGTGTTAAAAATAAATGTTAAACACTAAACGCGATCCATTCGATACGAAATCACTTCCAACCCCCGCACAGCTATTTTTAAAACAGTACACATCATCATGCCTGTGTTTTGTGCAATGTACACAAACCGTAGACAATGTTGCAAAACCTCAAAACTATCATAACTACGTACGATTAAACGGCTTTAACGACGACAAACATTAAACAAGGTTCTGCTTCCCGAGGGGAAAATTGCCTCGTTAACACCACCAGCCCCATCATTATGCAACAGCATCATTTGAATGGCAAGAATGTACTGTTTACCATACCGATCGGAGTCGTTATTCCCAAATCGAATGAATGAACTCACCCCGGCTGCTGAAAACTGTTTCCGATACTTCCTGCTGAGGTGGAACGCATCCGTGCTACCGCCCTCGCAAGGAAAGTGGGCGGCCAACTTCGTCCACCCGGGGGGGGGGGGGGGGGGGGGCGTGAGGTGCAGGCGGGGATTTCCGATAAACATTGCCCCCGCACGATGAGTAGACATTTGGCAAACGGCTAACGCCTAAGAGAGACGCATATTCGACTCGCCGAAAGCTATGAGTGTTTTGGCTGTGAAAGGATCGGAGGGGAATAGGGTAGAAGCCGAGAATGCGAGTGGCTGTTTCGGCGTACGTAAACAGATTACGTGCACCGGAGTGCGGAAATGTAAACCAGTACCAATTTCGGATAAACACCGCCTCGGGGTCAGTTATTGGTTGCCCGGGGTTTGGTGAACCATGGAGCAGCCTGGTGGTTTATGTTTTCGCAATGCCTTCCTCCGTCCGTGGGAGTCAATGAAAGTGAGCGTGCTGGGACGGGACAGAGAAAATGCACCGGAATTGGGCCGCGTTCCAGTGGAAATTGCATCAGCAGGGAAGGCGGTCAAAACACACACACTCCAAGAATCGTCGGCGCGAGCTTTCTTCCGTCGGTTTCGCTTCCGCCGCGGAAACATCAAACCAATCGAAAGCCAATCGAGCAAACAGAGGTGCCTCTTTACGACTTTCACCGGTGTGATTTGTGGCAAACCGCGGTGGGATTGCTCAACCGTTGTGGAGTGTCCTCCTTAACAGCGCTCGCCTGCCTAGCAGCCATTAACCCCGAAAGGATCGTAAAAAGGTGTTTGCCGCTTGGCCGCGTTCCGTTTTCTTCATCAGCTGTTTCGTCAGGTAGAATATCAGTTCAAGACTGTAGTTCTTTTTCTGTGCCATCTTGTTTCCCCACACCTGTTTTAGCTAAATCGATATAAAAGCAGTAAGGAAGCTTCAGAAAACTTCAGATTCCACGAAGAAAACAGACGATAAAGCAAATACAGACATCACATCGGCAAACATATCGGACGATTGATCGAGGGTGGCGGCCTAGTTTTCCCTTATCGAACGATTATTCCGTCCCCCCAATGTCCTTGCGGTCCAAACTGTTTGTTGTGTTATGTGATTGTTTGTTCCCTTCCGTTTTATTATCTTGGAATCATTTTTTAAACAGCTTGACAGCTTGTTCCCTGGGTTGGGCCATTTCGTGCACAAAACAGCCGATACCATGTTCGTGTGTGTCTTCAATCATTTTTATTTACTACCAACAGCGACACGACCTCTCTCCGATACTGTGGTTTTGTTTTATCCTGGTGGTTTTACCCTTGGTAAAGCCTATCTCACACCACAGTCAAACATTCACGCACGCCTGGGAAAGAAAAGCAAAGGAGCAAAGCGTGCAGGAGAAATATCGAAAGTGTGCTGGAAGGCGTATCAAGCGCACATGTGAACAAACCCTGTTCGCCAAGGGGAATTTGACTTCGATGCGGCCTCGATAACCTTAATGTAACAGAAATTATGTATTGAAGGTGGTCGTGATGGCTTGGATTGCCATAGTTATGTTATGATAACTGGAAAAGAAAACAAGCCATTCGATGGAAACAAGCTGGAGTGGGAATGTATGGGCCATATTTTACCAATTTGCTCATGTTTATTCATTGAAAATGTTTGTGAAAATTCCCACATTTCAATTCAACGCAGATTTATAGTGTTTCTAAACGAATAATGTTGCTTGTTTAGATTTTTTTTAACTACAATCAAAATTTTCTGTTCGCTTTTCATAAAATTTGTAAAACGGGACGGGAAAACGGAAAAACGGCTACAATGTTATGAAAATTTCTAAATCACTGAATCGTAAATGATGCCTAGCTCCAATATGTTTCATGTAGTGTTTCAAATTCTGAACACAAATCTCCATTCTTTCAAACAAATTACAAACGTAGGAAATTTAACAAAACGTAACCAACCATCATACATGACTATTTGCAGTATTCCTTCTTCGTACCCGATGTCACTAGCTGAATAAATTCTTAACCCTTACCCTTCGCACGCATCCCGTCGACACCGAGAGGGTGCATTGAAAATTAAAGTTTAATTCGATTTAATTTTAACGATCCGATCCGTTTGCCAACACCGATAAGCCGACCGATGCGCGGGTGAAGTTGGTGGACCTGATGGGGTTTTGATCATTGCTTTTCGGTTGCACAGGATCGCCACAATCTCCCGCCGGTGTGCAGTGTGTGGTTTTATCAGCGATCGTGGATCGCACAATTCAGCCAAGACGAATTACTATGCGCAAGTTTGATGCACAAGGATACGGAAGCGCAGGGGCCGAAAGGAGGGGAAGCGCGGGAGGTGTGCGTACGAGTTTGGCCGAAGGTTTGGTAGGCTTTGTCCTCGTGGCCGGTTTGCCGAAAAAGTGCACCGCCGCCTGCATTGCGATGCATTGCGTGCTTTCATAATAGGAGCGCGGTTTCGGAAGCGGACTGGTGCTGAAGAACGAGGCCCAAGGAGGGGGCGTGTGTGTGTGTGGAATGGAGATGTGCGGCGTAGGTCCGAGTGATCACGAATTCCTGCGAACAAAGTGCAACAAACAAAGGGCTCGCCACAATTGCCCGCCGAAATGCCGAACGACCAAATAATGCAATCGAATGCAGCAACCGCGGGAGAAGCGTCCAATGTCGAATGTGTCGGGAGTCGTCTGCCGAACAATGCAGACGGATGGTGCGATGCATTCCCCTGCTGTTGCGCCGTCGCCTAACGGTACTTTCAGGGCTGCCCGCGCAGAGGCTTAGAAGCGCTGGCCGAAGGTCGCCTAAGGGACATTCGGCACAGACGGCGCGGAAGATCGGCGCAGACGTCGCAGGACGTTCGTTCGCAATTTGCCGTTCCCGTTTCGTTCGGTCCGGTGGCATTCTAAGCGTCGTCCGATGCGCAACTGGCATCGTCGGTCTTGGGAAGGCTTTTTCCTGTCGTACTCCGTTCGCCCTGTGCGCCCATCCAACCCATACTTCCCGGCAGCCAAACGGGAGTCCTTTTACGGTGAACAAATGGTCGCACCGAATGGTGCAAAAGGAGCCAAATTCCGGAAGGGTCTCGCTTGCCCCTTGCACACTCTTCAACGGCTCAGGGAGGATCCGGGACATAAGCCACCGGGTGGAAACGGGAACCCCCACACGCCCCACAACTCTTCAATGCCCCCCCCCCCCCCCGGAGACCGTACCGTAGTCGATCTGGGAGCGCAGATGATTACCGATCATGGCGGCGGCAGACACTTTTCGGTGCGCGCCTTCTCGCCGACGTACTCGGTGGCAAGGCGGTGCAAATAAAACACACCACCAGTATTCCAATACGGACCACTTGGGCACGAGCATAAGGTTTCGCTAAGGGGAACGCAGGGCATCTCCGCCCCGCGCTGCGAGACGACTTCGATGGAAGTGAAACGAAAAATGTTATTATTATAAACCGTATTTTGTGTTAAGGTTTTTTTCTTTCTGTCTTTCTTTTCTCTCTTTTTAACTCACCTCTTTGAGACGTTTTCCGTTTTGGACACATTTCAAATGACACAAACGAAAGAGAATTGGAATTCAGAAACAAAGGCCCCATTGGCAGGGGGATCGAAAAGGCAGAATGGGGTTGGGTGCGTCGCTGATCGAGGGGCAGAAACTGGTCAGCCGGGTTGATCCCGGGAACATTTTCGGTCCACTAGGCGGGGATGCCTCGGACGGAGGAGCGATGGAGAGCCGGAGACTTAAAATATACAGTTCGTCTGGCAGGAAGAAAGGCGACGGCGAGGACTAACGCACAAAAACTGCATCGAACCGCAGCAGCAGATGACAGTCGGCAAAGGTTGACGCTCGAACACGACGCCGACGACGTCGAGGACCCAAAGGGACATGTGACGGGAGCGCTCTTTTAGATAAAGGAGCAGTTTTTTTTTTTTTTTTTTTTGCGAAGAAATGTCTAAACATCAAAATATTATTAACGATCTTAGATAAGATACCTGACATCGGCAAACGGAGTAGCATTCATATTGTCATAACACTCTTGCACTCGATCATATCCATAGGGATGGACTGGAAGTGTTTGAAAAGAACTTTAATCGCATTCAAACGTCAAGAACTTTGACCACAACGGTACTTTTAAACAATTCTCCAAAAACAAAACAAACGAGATCGACAACATTAAAAGCAGAATCATTCTCATTCCAGATATATCGTTTTTGGTCTACCGAATACATGAGTCTCAAATCAGCTAATTGTACAACATTACCTAAATTGAAACAAAAATTTATGTTATTTTGATAAGAAAAAAAACATAACAAATAACAATAACAAATAAATTATGGTTACAAATAATACCAGAGAACAGAAGGAGCTCATCGAGTGTTAAACACCGTGAAGCAATGAACCAATTACAGTTTTTTGTGATTTCTTTACCCCCTTACCCACATCTTCTCCAAGACACCTGTTTTCTGTTCCTTCAGCCACTCCGGAGACAAAAGCTCGTGGCAACGATTGCGTTTCATCCCCAACATTGTTGCTTAAACGACGCCTAATGGGTGGCCATTTAGTACCGCGCAGCGAAATTACCGCTGAAGATCGTGTTGCGAGCAAAAGAAAGCAAACCCGTAAATGCATTTGGATATCCGCGGGCGAGCAACGCATTCAAAATTAGCAGACATCTAGCGGTATTTGGAGATGCAGGGGGTTTTTTTTTTTCAAGCAAGAGACGTGCAATGTGATTTTTCGGTATGGTTCTCATATCCGTCAAATCATCGACCGATGTACAACAATGTATTCGGTGAGGGAATTGAAAAGGAAAATGAATTCGTGAAAACATCATTCAACACTTAGTACGCTTGGAAGGAACCAGATGGAAAATTTAACCACTCGTTCCCGGATCTACTTAATACTCTTTCCTTTCGTGATTTGCGACCCCGGGAATGGATGGACCCCGAATGACGACGGGAAACAGCCGGCAAGGCAAACAAAAAAATCGATGCCGTCTAGACGAAATGGTCAGACGTTATTTTTCTTCGAGGAAACATTTCACTCTCCCTTGGAAAAACCATAAGCATAGCGTCGTGAAAAGGGGAAGTATCATTCTATCTTCATGCAAGAAGGAAGTAATAATAGCCGAAGCCAAGGAAAAATTGCAATTCCACTCGAGTAGAACTTACTATTAATCTTCGCCATCATCGAGAAGCATTTTTCATCAACACGCCATGAAGGCCGAGCAGGAGATAAGATGGACCAGACTCCTGGCCCGTCCCTACAGCTCGTGGTACTTATGCGAAGAAATAAACGGTTTGCCTTAGGACACGCCATACCATCTTCCGCACCTTCCCTAAGGCAGCCCGACGGGCCCAAACATTTCGAGGACCACTTCTGAGGCTGTGGCCAAATTGTGGAAGGCAAAAAGGAAAAGTCCGACCGATGGACCGTAATTGACCGCTCTTCAGCTAATGCCGAAGGAATCGAAGGAACGCAAAAGGGCACGCAAAGTGTGATCGAGTTCAAAGCGTTCTTCCGCGCTTGCACATTTTCGCGTTCTGCCTTTGCCCGCTTGTTTGACAGATGGTTCCGACGCGTCCGTTGAACCCACGGCGGCACCTCGACAACTGTCAACTGTCACCGACTTGTAACTCTCGTGCGTCCGCTTCGTCTTAAAGAAGGATACATAAAAAAAAAACCCCCCCAATAGGACGTTCTCTAACGAGGTCCTAAATGGACCTCGAGGTAATTACTCCCGGTTTCTGGAAAGTTTTCGGACAAAAGTGGACCACTCGGGTCACTTGAGGCCAGCCAAAACAAACATATGGGCTCGGGGTCGCTTATACTCCAAGCCGCTAGGAGGAATGTAGTAATTTACGCACTTACCCGGCCTGCTGCCGACTTGCCCAATTGGGCTTGGGTTCTAGTGCTTGAGCCGAACAGCAGATGAGTCCATCCGGGTGCATCCGCACACCTTGGTTGGTTGGTTTACTGCTTGTTCTGCGTGTGCGTTGGCACCTGTTGACACGACACGGCTCTGGCAACACCCGGTGCAAGCCTGCATCTAGTCCTAGTGTGTGCTGGCGATTGTTGATGCAATAATTCGCCTGGTCCGCGTGCGCGTCGGAATGCCACATCGCCATCGTCCGGCACTCGCTCTTTCCTCGACACAATGCCAATAATTATCGTCCTCGTCCAGAGCCGCTTCCCATTCCAAGGAACGCGTCTCGAAGCGCGTGTGTGCGATTTAGGCTTCTTGCAGGCCACTTTTCAGGCCAAATGAGATGATTACAAATCATCTCTGCCATCTCTGCCTCTTCTTCGCTTCTAGCCATGAGTTACAGTTCGTAAAAGCGATTGTGTTCCCAAAACGCGAGGCCCTATACGACAGCAGATTACAGAACAAAAACACACACACACATGCCAGTACACAAAAAGCATCGTAGCGCAAGGAATTTGCACCAAATTACTGTTTTGACTGGCGAGCACAGCTCCGGCTTACCGGGGTTCGATGGCATGTGCAGACATTTCCTTGCACACTACCACTTCATCCATAAGTCCCTTGCCAGCCATTCAGGATCCGTGTGGTGCGTGCCTTGCCTTTGACTCCTGGATCAGCTCAAATAACAAAAACGGGGATGATTCGACAAACGAATCATTTGGATCGATCAATAAGAAACCATTTTCACTGATTCAACGGCAACGGCGTAACACTTTTGAGCTTCGCCACCTTTTGTGAATAGTTGATGAAAAGCAATGACCATCATCACCAACTAAATCCACGCCGCGGCTGACGAAATGGTTCGGACCGAAAACGAATACATTTCGGTGCATGGGGCAAGCAACGAAATGCGAACAGAGCGCGCTTCATGCTCGGCGTTTAGTGCAGCGCGATTGAGGAGTTTTTCTTTCATATTATCTTCGCTTGCTTCGAGTGCATCGGATTTATGCGATTTGGGATTTGTTTTGTCTCGTCGGTTATGTTCTCGCACCATCGTTGCCTTCCTTCGTTCCGTGCATCGATCTTTCCGTTTCGTTTTTAAGATCCGTCCTAATTGGATTCCTAAATTTGGCTCTGGGGCAAGATTTCCACGCAAGTTTATGGTTTCGCCTTGCGCCCCCAAAACGCTCCCGATGGAGAGGCGAGCCGCGAATGGGTTCAGATTCTTCATTAGGGCAAATCCGAACGGAAAGTGCATACCGTTTGGCCCACAAACGCAACCGCCAGCCAATGGATTTGTTTTTTTTTTTTTCTTCAACCTCTTCCGAAGTGGTCATTACTTTGAAATAAAATAAATTAACGCAATTATTTGCCCAACCGGTATTGTGAATGCGAGGAATGTGTGTCTCAGACGAGAAACCTAATCCTTTTGCCAAAAAAAAATGGATTTAAATTCTTCGTCTTCTGTTCACTGCCGAATATCGTTAAAGACTTTAGAAAAAATAAAGATTACCTATACGTGTTTTCATTAACTGCAACTCGAACTGAATCCTGTAGTCATATAAAACTGTAAAACTGATCAAGCAGGAAGGTAAAGTGCATCAACAGGGTGTAATATATTCTTTGAGGTGCTAGCTCTTCCAGTGCATTGCTAACATTAATCCGTGGCGCGGCCCCGATACTTGGCTCGCTTTCGGGTAGGAACCAACTTTCTCCCCCACATATTGACCCACCTGCAGCATGGCACGACCTAACAACCAATGCACACCCCTAGGAAGCAATAATTACCGGCCCGGTCGATCACCGGACGTTTATTTGTACTTCCTCTGTTCAGCAGGCAGCGAGCGGAGGGCCGAACGCCATTAAACGCACTATTTTCGACCGAGAAGTGTTTTTTTTTTTATTTTGCTTCCTCCGACTGCCAGGGGAAAGACTTAATTCGGTCGATATCTGTTTCACTGGGCTAAAGCGATTTTCGAATTCGAATTTGTACCGTTCAGAGTCGGGCGCCTTATTTTTTTTTATCCACCGCTCCGAGGGTTTAAAGGGTGTGTGCACAGGTTCGCGACTGTGTTGCAATCGTAAGTTTTTGAGGTCTGCAATCGTGCCAATGGCCTCGAGTGTGTGTGTGTGTGTGAGAATTTTTCTTCATGCCACCCCTTTCGCTCTCTTTCTTGCCCCGGCGGAATATCGCTGCATGCCGATGGAAAAGTAGAACAGGAAATTGGTGTTTATCTTGTAGTTACATGCTAATGAGTGTAAATAGTATTATCGTTCGACCTTTTTTCCCTCCAACGCCACACATCTCCACCGAGGTCGTCATATCGTATCAGACGGAGATTGGAGGAGAGGCACTTGTTCAGCTTTCACGTATAAAAAGAAACCAAATGTGCTCACACCTTCAAGTAATTGGATAAATGCTCCGTCAGCTGGACAATATCTGTGTGAAGTTTTGTTTTTGTACACTACATAACAAGATAATAATAATTTTAGATATAGGCGCGACAAATCTTAGAGTAGTCATATCCCTATGACGATTACTTTCCAATCACCAACATCCAATAAAACATTTACCTATCAGACAGACTGGCTAAGATGACTGGATCCGTACTTCCGGATGGACCCATCGGAAAGGGCAGCTAACTGGTTGGGCCCTTCGGAAGTAAGTATATATTTTCCTGCCAACTACCATCGAAAATGCTCACGCTTCCTGCCCAGCCAAGCCGATCATCTTTTGATCTTGAAATGCCGTCCCATTCTCCGAACTGACCCTGGACGTGGCCATGGATGTGGCACCTTGCCTCGAATGAATATTACCTCCGATTCCCATCACCTTGCGGACCCTTTACTGTGCCTTCTGCTTCGGTTTCGCCCCGCTGACCCGACCTAGCTGCGCCGGAAACGTATGTAAACTTTATTGAAATTACAACGAGTAACATGAATTCGAATTTTATGCTCTCCGCATGCTCCCTTCTAGCAGCTTTCGGCCACGGTTCCACCACACAACAGAACAAAACACATACACGCGTAACAGCCATAAAAGCATGCTTTCGACGTATTTTCTAGCATAAACTTCCGATGGGAAGAGATAGGCTGTGGGAGACCAAATAACGGAAGAAGAGGAAACGACCGGATGGTCGGCAGTGTAATCTGGAAGGAAAAACTCCAACAGAGGGAAAGTGTGTGTGTGTGAGAGAGAGAGAGAGAGATAGGGGGAAGAAAGGTAGCATCGTAACAGAAAGTATGTCCTCCCGGTTCCGCTCCACCCACAACCGTTCCATTGTCGATGATTTATGGTGAGAAGAAAAGCCTTTCAATGATAATCTAGCGATCGCTCTAGGCGCTGGCCCTGAAGCGACCGACCTGGCTAGCCACTTGCCACCACACGATTTGTTCTTCTCTGGTTTGCTTTTTTTCCGGATGGTTTTATTTATTTATGCTTTTGTTGGGTTCGTTTTTTTCCAAATGGGCAAAAAAGAGGAGTAAGTCGCTCGGTCTGTCGCGTTTCTTTCGGGCTATTTTTGCAAGTGACCAGATTTTTTTCTAGATTTCCCATTCAACTGCGATCCGTTTGTGCTACAAAACAAAATGGTCGTTCAAGACGGTTAGAAGTTCAGCTTAGAGGAGGGCGTTTGTCTTCAGCTTAATTTTCTGAACGCTGCCTTCCTGGGAGCCTTCAGCGGACGGACGGTGCAGCACACGTCAGCAGCGGGGATGAGTTTGCCGAAATGAAAAACTTTCTCGGCGCGGAAGAACCCATCGTAGTGGAACCGCTGTCTGCCGCTCTTTATTAAAACATTTTCCTCCCGCTTACCCAACTCTTCCATTCCGTCAACGGGCCCCTATCGTCCCTATTCTTGGGGTGACGTAGGAAAACTTCGATGGAGGCAACGATGACGATGATTCGTCGGAAAACAAACTGCGCGTCGGGTCGGGGCACGGGAAAAACTGATTCGATCTGGGATAAATGGTTCAGTTTAAACGTTTTCATTGTTAGTGTGGAGCATCGGGCAGCACGTGGTGAAATGCAGATGCAATCGCTCCAAACGAACGTTTACGGAGCAACGAAAAAGCTACAGCGACAAAAACGAGTTACAGTAGAGGGCCAGAAAAAAACCCAGTTCAGCTTTGAAAGCAGGAAAAAGGGTTCCGTTTTTTCATTTGCTATAAAATATCCTTGGCTTTGTGAGGAAAAGCCACCGAGGGAACGAGTGCATCTATCACAACATAACGTTCCATCGATGCAGATTGATGTGCATCTTGGATGGTGCTGAAAGGAGGAAAAGAAATCACTCCTCTAACACCATTTCCAGCAATTTTTGCCACACTGACGCTCGGTCGAATGCACATTTCACGCCTGGACGCTGCGCAAAAGGTGTTGCTTCCACCCAATCTGCCAGTACGACGGCTACGACGCCAACGACGATTAAAATATTTTAGACTTCCAATTACAGATGTCTAACGGAGGGCCGTCCTCTGCCCGCCACGCAGCTCTCCCCACATGTAGCTTATGAATAATTAATTTCGCAATCGTTAGCAGATCATTTCTAAAGGAGTTTGAAGAGGGGTACAGGAGGACCTTGTCCGGGCCCGATTAACGTTCGTTAACGGGTGTGTAATGAGAATAATTAACTCATCATAATAACGATATCAATTAAGGCGCCGGAACTCATCGTTCACGGGACGAACCCGTAGCCCTTTTTCCGGCCTTTTTTGAAGTTTTGTTTTGCAACGCGAATGAAGTCTTAATTGAAAAGCATGAGAAAAGACCGCTATGCTGATTGTCTGAAGGCATCGAACCAGGTCTGGGACGATCAAAATCAAAATGTGCCCAAAACAACGTTAAATTAAAATGCTGATGTATCAAACAAGCTTCTTTCCGAATGGTTAACTTTAATTAAGTATCATGAGCAAGGAAAACCATCTTTCGAGTTTGAAAAATGTAGGACATTGGATCAAACAAAACACCTCGGTTAATTCACGTTAGAGTCATCGATTTGGTGGATTAGAATTCGTTATCATTGGACAACGGTTTGGTTGAATTGTTCTTAAATGTTTTCTTAGGAAAGAGTTCCGTATTCGAGGTACATGGATCGTAATTCAGATACTAAGACACCATCTGTTTGTTCATTTGCAGACAGATTTTGAATAGAACCCATCTTGAATCTGGACACGAAGCGAATCGGTTGACGTTTCAGATAGGAAAACACCAGCGATGGCAATCGCACGCCAAAAAAAGAATATCTCAACCGCACGTTTAATTTATCCCCACGAATTGCAACCACACACTCGCCAAGAACCAAGGCAACCCAAACCCTGATTTATCGGCTTGCCCCCAGAAGCGTGTCCTCTTCCTCTTCCCTCCAGAATTGGATGGTCACGCGGCGGGCACGCGGATTCGGCAACATTCTTGCTAACCGCAGGAATTCCTTTCGCCACCAAGACGATCGGCGATTGGCGTGGGAAAACACCCCGGGCCGCAGGGGCCACCGCGATGAGTGCCGTCGGAAGAGACTGTCCACTTACCCTTTGCTGCACCTCCAATCGGTGGGTTCGGTTAATGCACTTCGCACCAATTGTGCCACGCGGGAGTGCACCGCGGGGGGAATCTTTTCTTTGATTTCGGTTCTCGGTTACCGATACCCCTCGTTTTGACGCCCTCGAACCACAGCTCAACACACGCACACACACACACACACACAAACACAGAAATGCAGAATCCAATTGTAACACATGAACGCCACGGCCCACCATCACCAAACGCCGAAACAAAAAGAATTTAATCCAGATTCCTTACAAGGCGTGCCGAAGTTGCACTCGATCCTGAATTCAGGATCCAGGGCATGGCGCGACATTGGGTGGGAAGGAAGAGCTAGGGGAGGCCACGGGCACGACACGGATTGTGGCGTAATCTCGTGTGCGTCCTTTTACGGACAGATTCCGTTCCGTCCGCACCGGCCGACTCCACGGCGTTTCGGGCGAATTTTGGCGTTTTGTGGTCGAATAATTTATTTTCCCCCAAAAACCGGCCAGCAACAAGAACATCAGAATCATCCTCATCATCATCAACAGCAGCAGCAGCAGCAACGGCAACGGCAACGGCAACAACGGCTTGCAGCGCAAGCGGCACAACGATGCGCGCCCGATCTGTTTTCGAAAGCTGATGAATATAAATTAAGTCATATATAAATTGGTTCTCGCGCTTGCTCCGCGAAGAAAACCGAACAAAACGGGCTGCTCAGACGTACACCAGGCGTACCCCTGCCTTTTGTGCCCTGTTCCCCTGGCCGTCCGTTCGTGTGCCTTTCGGTTGCGCCAGGATCCGGCCGGTCCAAATAATTATTCACAAACTTATCCACCTTCGGAGTGTTCTTTCTTTTTTCCGCTGTACAACTGCACCTTCGATCCACACGTCCCACTCCTTAGACCATAAGGAGCACGAGAGAGGCAGACAGAGACAGAGAGAGATTGAGGAAAGGAATGAGTTGAATAAAACCAACCAACTAAAAATTACCCAGAATACCGCAGCTCTTTGAAAAAGTAAAAATTGCAACGAAGATTTCAATAGCAGTGATAAAGTGGGTGTTGCCGGAGCGATATTGCTTCTCCATCGGACAGAGGCGCGACAGAACCTTCCTTCCCTGCGCAGGTCGCATCTCCATCGGATGGAGAATTCAAATTAAAATGCTCCCGATGCACCGGGCAAGTGAAGCCAACTGCCCGAGCATAGGATTTGGTTCGAAAGGGCAAGGCAAAAGCAGAAATCCTCTAAAAAAGCTGGAAAACAAAATCACCTATTCACCAGGCCAGGCACCGACGAGGTAGCACGAATGATAAAACGACGCTCCTCGACGCCAACATGTGAGGAAGGGCCGCCGGTCCGATATTCAAAACATGAGGCAGCAAATGTCAAAATGTGGCTCGGCCGAATAGTTTATGTCCAACAAATGAATCATCATCCAACAACGGACCGTTTCCGAGCCGTTCCAATATTGTTTCGGACCAGAAACACTTTCCTTCCCGTTCCCTTCTTCCAGAGCCTGTCCTCGTCTCCGGCATGGCAGATTGTGAATAATATCCGGGAAGATCCCTGGTTTCCCATTCCCGTAAGACTCGCCGGCAAGGATAGCCCGATGGAGGATGGAGCAAAAATTTCGGGGCGTATCGGAATGTTGATGGGCTCCAGTCTGCCCTCCCGGGAGTCGCCCTGTCCCCGGGCAGATGTCGCCCTATCCGGGGGCCCGGTCTGCCTGCCAATGACCGAGACCTTGGAGTCGCACTGGCGCGTCGTTCCATCCAGTTCTGCCAGAGTTCCCGTCGCACCGGCTCTGGTCTGTTTTTATCATTTTCTTTTCTTTTTTTTTCTACTCAACCTCCAAGCCATGCACTCGCATCGCTCGCATCGGTACTTGAACCCCCGGCGGCACTTGTGCACTGTCTGCTGCTCCGGACGACCCAAACCCCCTCCCTCAGTTGGCTAAACTCACTTAAGTCTGTTGGCAGAATCGAAAAATTAAAAACGAAAAAGAAACATTTAGTTCCTCGCAGCCCGCTGGTTCCGCAAGCGCGACGCGACCAAAATAAATTTCACACATCCGGATGTGTCGTCTGATTTGTCGACCGGGGGGCTGCTCCCCCCCCCCCCCTTTCTCCCACTGGTGACGCTCAGACGGTGGAGTTCTGTGTTTTACTAGCATAGCATTTGGCAACCAATCAACAACAACAAGAAAACGGTTGCGCATCAAACGGGAAAACTTCTGCCTGCGTGACGTCACCGGCAAAAGAACGAGACTGTGAGCGTGCCGGAGAGGATGGGATTTTCGGCTGGCCGCCCGATCTTCTGCGGTTCCTGGAACGCGATGCTCTGCTTTTTCCATCATTTACTCCAGACACTGGAAAATGGGGACGCGCTTGCCGCGAACCAACAAGTGAAAGTGGCAGACACACAACCCGGTGGAAGGAAATGCCTTGTCAGTTGACTTTGAATTTCTATCCATTACTTGTCGTTATCTTTCGCAAGCGTATCGGAGGAAAAGTGTTGCATTATTTCAAACTATTCTAGCATCTTAATGCCTTAATTGTACCAATTCATTTATACGATTTTGCTCAGGTTATTGAATTTCATTCAGTTCCCCATTTTACTTTTCATTTCAACAAACTTGACTTACTCTTGATAAGCTCATCAGCATTAATCTCATCTTTACAGAACGAAATAAACCAGTTGGAAGTAATCTACGTCTAATAATTAAACCGAGCAAAAAGCATGCTACTCTGCTGTTTTTCTCGTCGCAAATGTAAAACATTCGCCAAACCTCTGGTGCATGGGGCGTGCTGTACGATTTGGCAATGACTCCATTCAACACTTCATTGGGGTTCACGTTCATCCGCAGCACCCGGTTTCGGGAGCCCCCTCCCCATCGCTCTTCCTCTCGTCTTCCAACTGTTTTTACACCACGAACGAGTAAACACTTTCCTTTTTTAGTCTTTCGGCTAGCCGAACGCGCGGGGGAATTTGGCTTGCATTTCGCATGGCCAGAAACGCGAAATTAAAAGGCTAGAGGACATTTCTCTAGTGGTTTGGAGCAGAGGAAGAGGAGAGCCAGGTAAAGGGATGAGAGGGAAATAAGATTAATTTCCAAACGTCTGCCAGAATGGAGTTCGCCCCAACGCGGCGAGGATTGGCGCAACCAACTGTCGTGCTGATCGGTGGGTCGCATGGGTGGGATGCGGATGAGGTGGAAAGGGCAAAAGTCAACCTTCACTTTCATGAAAGGAAAATTGCCGCCACCGCCACTACATGCCGCACTGGGCATCCCACAATTGCACCGCACGCACGGATGGCAAGAACGGATGTTTTCGGTTCACCGCTCGGCTCGTGCAGATCTCCCAGGGGAGGAATATGTTGCCACACATACACACACGCACACAAGAGCACGTGACACAAAACGGGAGACAAAAAATCCAACATTGTTGCATTCCGGCACGACGCCACCGATGACACCACGGCCTGGGACGGAGACGACGAAGACGAAGACGACGACGAAGCGCTCAGCTCAGCTCAGCTCAGCTCAGCTGGTAGTCTGCACCGCATTCTCCTGCTTGCGCCGTGCACGAATAATGCACCGAACCGGTGCAGCGCTCGGATTAACTAAGCCGCCATTTCCGCTTCGGCCGCAGACGCGTGTCGGGTTGTCTGCGTTGCGGTTTGCGCGGCCGAGGACCCAACAACAGGCGCTCGTGATGTGATCTGCCGACCAGGGGAAAACACGGAACGACACGCCAGGACGGGCGGGTGTGTTTAAGACACTGCTGGCTGACAATTTAGCGCCAGTCGACGTGAATTAACATCAATTGCACGTCATCGTCAGAACGTCCGGGACGAAACGGCCGCTACTCGCGAACGTTCCTCCATTCGGCCTCACGATGGCTGAGGCTCGAACGGGAGGACGTGATTGCACGTCTTCATTGTGTCCGAGCTCGCCCCGTGGCGAAACCTTGGCCACGTTCATCTGCCCGATCTGGGACACATGAACGCATGAAACCGTTCCGAAACAAAAAAAAAAACCTCAGTTTGGCTTCTTTAATCCGACTTCTTCACGCTGCACTGACGCCAGCACAATTAAACTTATGAGCGGTCTAATGACGCTCGAGGCGACAATGAAAACGGAAATTGCGTAATCCGTTTCCGCGAGAGAATTGGACCATGGCTCTTGTGGTTGGAAGCGCATGAAGCGAAATGAAGACAGATGGGCCTTTCAACGCACGTGAGAAATGCGTCGCTCATATGGTTACTGACGAATGATTCCAAACTGTTTCAATTATTATTCCTAATCTTTTATACATTATGGTTTAAATGCCAGGAATATTTTTAAACGAAAATTCATTATGTTTCTGCGCGCTTTGACCACGACTGTTTCCTTGCACATGACTAATAGGAAAAAGAGGGAAAGCATAGAGAAATTAAAAACGCCGATAAGCCAATGCGGGAAACTGACGGCATTTACAACGTATCAAGACTCCGGCCAGGCCTCACACCGTCGTAGAAAAAGGAACACGGCCTCGAACGGAGCAAAACCCCTAGCCGGCCCAATCGGGAATCCAGCCCGAAACATGGGACACATTCCGTCCTGGCTTTCGGCGTGATGATAAATTGTGCGCGCGATCGATTTTGTGGTACCGGAGCGAGATTTCCCAGCCAAATGTCCGCCTCGTTTGGGCACGAAATGAAAACAAAATAATCAAAAAAAAAAGAACCACCAAACGTCCTGCGTCGAGGGCGGTGGTTTGAAACAAGGGTATAAAAGGGAAAGAACAACGAGACATGGTACGCACGTGAAGGAAACAAAGAAGGGGGCAGTATTTGTTCCATAGATTTTTATTCGGTTGTATTTCGTGTTTTGTTTCTGAAGAAATACATCTAGATTAATAACTGTCACACGGTGGCGTTCCGGGTGGCTGGTATGGACCTGGGAGGGATCAAAAACGGCCCTAATAAGGTCCACCACACCATAATCGCACCAAATCGTAGGGTTTTTTGTTTTTCTAGCGGCGGTGCTACACACGCACACACTGCGGGATGCCGGCGAGCACTACGTCACCGCGGTCCGAGGTAAGGTGATGATAAATGATACCTAACCTCGAAAGTTAAGAGGGAAAAAATCGTCCCAAGGCACTTTCGGATCAAGGATTGTTGATTCGATCGATTCGTTTGTGAAAAAAGAAGGGCGAGAGAAGAAGAAAACTCCCTAACATGTGCCTTCCCCGGCGCTGGAGCGGAACCGGGTGGGGGTGGACTAAAGTGTAACACCACCACGCGACGCAAGGATTATCCAGGAGCCTAAAGGAACGGCCGGTGGACACAGTTTGGGCTGGCCTACCGGGTGGTATGAATAATGGACGGCAAGGTTTATCGCACCAACGAACGAACGAACGAACGAACGAACGAACGAGTGAACAAATCGTGTCATTGCGCTGGTGTTGGTGGTATATCAGTGAAGGAGCCTGTCACGCTTGCGGACGGTCAGGGACAGGGCAAACAGAGTGTCAACATGCGAAAGTGTCATTTATAGTGCAAACGAAGCGGCACACCTGCTCCTCAAATCAGATGGTGCGAACGAGTTTTTGCGAACGAGCCGACGAAGAGCCGACAGAACCTTCCGGAGCTGGGGGTAGGGGGAAAAAACGAACCATTTTCCACCTCCGCGTTCGCCTGGCGGAAGGCTGTGGTCGTGGGGATGGTTGTGTGCACCTTGCCGTAACGGATGCACTCGATGCACCTGTCTGCACACGCCACGAGACACGCGAAGCACTCTCGGCGTCCGATAGTGACGATGCGATAAGACTTCGCCTTCTACGTTTGCTCCGTTGCGCCAATTCGCGGCTCACTGGCAGGGAACGCCGGCGCTCTATACACCTTGGGCAGGCACACCTTCGCCAGACGCCAGAGCAACGCGCAGTCAACGAACTTCCCCCCCGGGGCATCCCCTCGGGGATAGGGTTGTGGGTGATGATTTATGGGGAGCCTCGCGCACACCAGCAGGAAATGGGCTCGCACCAGCGTACGTTGCCCAAGGCCTTCCCAATTCGGATTCCAACACATGTGTGCCGTCGCGTTCCCCCCACCCCCACCCCTCCTTCTAATAGGTGTGAATCGTGAAAATTCGTGTTGAAGCCCCCACGTGACAAATGGGAGCTGCTCCCTTTTCGTGCTGCTAACGCATTGTGCATCCCATGCGGGAGCCATTGATTTATGGCTGCACCATAATCAGAGGTCAGCCGGAATTCGCTTAACCTTGCACCGATCGCGACCACCGCAACCGTTTCGGGCTACCGAGTGGAACGGAATGGGCACAATTAGACGGTAGTCTTTCGCGATGGTTTATTGCCGCATGCTGGGAACATTCGTGTTGGATATGTGTGGTTTTTTTTTTGTGCGTGTTTGTTGCAAGCACAATGGCCGTACACCATTGCGGGAGGTCGGGACATTGATTTACTTTATTGTGTTCACGCTGAATTCATTATTGTGCAATTCTCTTTAAACATTATGCGCAACATAAAAGGCAGCACCAAACTGTGCGCACTTTTTCCGTGAAAAAAATGCTGATACTCATTCTATTTCCATTCTTATGCCTTCAAATATTTAGGTTTAAAATTGCTACAGAAAAATAAACAACAGGTCGAAAGCTCCAATAATACAACTTGTGAAACTGTTTTATAGTCTTTTTTGTTAGTATTTTATACATGGAAAAAAAATGTCCCAAATTGGAGAAAAGATCGTTACAAACGCTTTCGTTATCGGTGAATACTAAGATGAAATAATAAACCTGATAGAATAAAAACTCAAATTTAACCTCATTACATTTGCTTTTCTGAGTCATTCTTCATCTTAACCTCAAAATTCGGTGGAATAGATTTCAGGGCTTCTCGCGCAACCAAAAAGGGGGGATTGAACTTTTTTTTAATTGTGATTTCTTGAACCCGTTACATTTAGCGCTCTAATGGACAAACGCTGCCAAATCCATCATCCCCGGCGGTCCCGGTGACGACAGGAGTTCTGTTTACCTTCTAAACAGTTACCTTGTATGGCACAACGGACACACACACACCACACCACACACCACACAAGTGCACGCCATCACACCCCCGCCGCAGGTCGTGCACATGGGCGCATGTTCAAATATGCACAGCGGGTAAATGGGCATGAATCACCCAATGGCCTGGGCGTCTGTGTTTGCGGTTGTTGTTGCGATTGTTTCGCTCGGTTAAAAATAGCCAATGCGCTCAAATCGGCAAACGGCGATAGATTGCGGAACCTGTTGCGAACGCCGGCGTTGGGCGCGCCGCACCGTGTTGTCGCGTCATCCCAAAATCGTGCCGGTCGAACGTCGTCCGTTCCCACGCTCACTTTCAAATTTGCTGTTAATTTGGAGGTTACCTGCTTTATTATTTTATTTTATTTTTTGCTTTACCCCCTGCTACTACCTCCCACCCTGTTGATACCGGGTTTCACTCGCGTTTGATTCTCGTTCCCCGGTTTGGTTGACTGTGCGCCACAAAAGGCCGGATCGAACGAAACCTTTTTTATCAATATAATTAGACGGTTGCTGTCCGACTCGCTGTCCAACCGTGTAGCCATTTTTTTTTTCTCGCTGCCAAAATACGCGCGCGTGTGTGTTTGGGGAGTGGGCTGAGGGGATGATCGATGCATTGCCATCCTCCTCCGGCAAACCAGTGCATCAGTTCAATTCCAGAGATTACCTCCATATTGGTCCAGTGTCCGAACAGCAGTCGCAAAAGTCAAACACCGACGTCATGGTCATCGTGTGAGAAATGGTTGGTTTTTTACGCACCAAATATGCTACACTGCACAACAAAAGAGATGCACTCAAAAGTGCACAGATGCACAGAAAAACGATAGAACAAGCCCTACCTAAGAGCTAAATTGTTAGTTCTCTTTAGAGTACATATTGCAATATGGAACTTCTTTTCGTGTATGATGTACAATTTAAATTTAAATGAATAATCACGATTCGTTAACTTTATTAGATTTATATTTACAAATACGGTTGCTCAGAGTGTCCACAAACGGCTAGAAGTATCATCAGTTATTTTTTGGTGCACACTTCTTCCATCTTATTCTTTAAACTCGTGCCGACTCTGGACAGATGAAACCGAGACACTTTCTATTTTGGAGGAATTCCCTTATGGGGCAACCTTTTTGTCCACTGCTGTGCATACCTTAGCGCCCATAGCCCATCGGCAGTGGGCTCCCAAAGGACATTGGAGCCAACCGAATCGGCCAACGCACATCGTTCGCGAAAACGGTTTCACCATGGCCTTCTGGAACCAAAGGGCCGACGACTGCTGCGGACACACGGCATCTGGAAATTATAGGTCGCCGTCACCCGAGACCGAGCCAGCGGTTTGAAAAAGCAGAACGGCGAGGCAATCCCGAACGCATGCGATGCCCTCCGGGCGAATTCCGGACCGTTGCATCACATTGTCCGCGCGCGGTAGAAGTCAACTGGGTGGAAGTATTTGTGCATGTGTGGGCATGCGTGTTTTTAATCGCTCGCCCTTTCGGTTTTCGGTGCACCGAGGGACCATCCTGGTGGATCGTTCTCTCGGTTCCACACTGGTTCCCTTAGACAGTCGTCTGCTTGTGGAGTTGTATTTCTTTTTTTTTTTTGCATTCTACTAACAAGAATCATCAACCATTCTGCGAGCTGGTGGTTGTGTTTATGTTTGGTGTCCGTCAACGAACGACGAAGAGTTCTATTGGCCAACAAACTGCACCCAAGTGCGCCCACCATGGAATGCATTCCAATTTCCTCCGCCCGCCGAAGCGATGATCACTCTCGATCCTCGAACGTTATCTGCTTCCCAGGTCCAGGCCCGGGACCGTACGAACCTACCCAGACGTATGCGCTACCGCCGGGAATGCTGTCAACATGTCAACAAACTCTCACTTCTTCGCAGCTCAGCGCAGTGCGGTGGGTGGTGGGCGTCTGGTCAGAACTTCCCCACGATCCCGGGGAAGGGCATGCAGGCCCTACCGACGGAAGCAACGGTGTGATCAGTGCTCCCGGGCTGCATACGAGCTATTGCCTGGCAGCCAAAACAACATCAGCAGGCCCCCAAACCGTTCGGCAAGGTGTGAATATACACATTTTTCCTCTAATTAACACCTTTGAATTATTCGACGCCCGGTTTACACCCCTAGCCTGGGTAAATATAACCCCCCTCCCCACCCTCCACCCTGTTTCGGCCCTTCCGCTAACCGCGCAGGTGCGGCTTGCTCGCTCCTCAGTGCAGCAGTCAGCAAACATCGCCGTCGGCCGAAAAAAACGGCAATGGGCAGGGAAAATTCACTTCCCACCGAAAAAGAAGGAAAAAAACCCAGTCGAAGAAAAACACTCGATCGGTGTGCGGTAAATGATTCTGGGTTGTGCTTCCGCCCGCTCCTGGCAATGCGCGGAGCCATATGGACCATGGCGGAGCAGGCTGGGAATGTCTCGGGGGAGGTGTGCGAGTGCGGAGTGCGGTCAACGTGTCAGGGTGGCATAGAATGCATGTGCGTTTGTTGTCGGATTGTTGTTGTTGCTGTTGAGGGTGCTTTCGTCGCTATCAACCTAGCATTTATGTTTATTTTCCCAACCGCATAAGATGCCCTATAAGCTGCTGACGAAGACGAAGCCGATGATGAAGATCATGATGGTGGTGCTGATGAGGAGAAGGAGGATGATGCCGATCTGACCGCCCGGGTGAGAGCCCGAAATTTCACCCAAAACTTCGGTGGTTGTTTTTCTTCTCCTCCGTTCTCGCCAACGTTCGTCCAAACGTACTCGGTGTTTACATTGCGTTACGGTGCGTTACTGATCTTTTCTGCGTGATGAGGGTTAACTGGATTGGAAGCTGTTTGTATGGGTGCGATACGTACGATTTAAAAATGTTATCCTCTTCATGGGTATTTTTATTAATAGGATTCAATTATTTTGTGAGGATATTTTTATGCTTTCCCCTCAGAGCTAACCAATGGGATTTGAAAGTCTGCTATGTACCTATGAAAAAGGTGTCCCTTTAATCCTCCCTCATTCCTATTCCGATTAGAGAAAAATGTCCGCATCCCAGAACCATTAGTGAAAATATTCACAGCTCCAACTAATCCACACTGACAATGCTCAGCTAAACACTTACGAGATAAATGAGTTAAATGAAAACATCCACCCCAGTGCTGGGAATTGACAGGGGAGCAGCCACTCTTTCGGTTCAAGAAAATAACAGTTCCCAGACGTTCGTTCGGGTGGATGCCGCTAGACATCGTAGGAAAAAAAAGGAAACCCCCTGTTAGCGCCACGATACCACGGTCCCTGCATCGGGAAATAGAGGAGCCGGGCGGAAGGAAACCCCGAAATGCCCCAAGCAGGGTAGCGCAGCCTACACGTGTTTATCGATGGCCACCGCGACGTTTAGCACAAAGCAAAGTGTCTAGAGATTAATTTACGAGATGTTGCACCGTGTCGCTTTTTGCTTGCGATTGGAAATTGTGTCTGCACGTTCACCCTGCTGCCGCCTCACGCCCCGGGGAGAAGGTTGAATCTGTTTGCTTTATTTATACCCCACAGGCAAGCAGAGGAAGTGGAACAGGGTGAGATGGTCCTATTTAGAACACCATTGAACTCCACACTTTCAGATTCCGCCTGGCGGCGCTGGTGATTGACAATGGCGTTTGCGTTATTTATTGGATCGCGCTTGCATGCGCATCGCAATGGCTCTGGTATGCCGAGGGAATGTTGCCTCGCCTCCGAGTCGCACCCATCCGGGCCCTCCGAGCCCCCGCAAGATGGACTACGAGGAGTTGGCCACCGTTTTCTTTAACTTCCGACAGCCCTTTTCCCCAACTTTAACTTTCGGCGACAAACTTTCTTCCTCAACTCCCAAAAGCATCGTGGTTTCTCTGCCTCTCCCTCTCTCCCCCTCTCTTTCTCTTCTTGTTTCGCTTAACAAAAAACCCAAATTCAAAAACCGGCCACCAAAGCCGGCGGGTGGATCCTGCGGTCCGAGTGTGTAGAACATCCATAAAAATTCTTGCGAGACATTTTGTGGACATTTTTACTGCACACCGATGCGACCGAAGAGATCAGAGCACACGGCCCACTACAAACGATGCCGATCGGAGCGGAGAACGAAAGAAACCGATAAACCAGCTACGGCACAGAAATGAGGCGAAAAAATTGGAAAGGAAAATCCAACCGAGGGGCAGTGTCCTGGCCGCGCGTGAACCCGGTGTTCGGACCAAATCAAACATCTTCGTTAATAAACAGACCAACCGCACTTTTATAATATTATAAAATATAGTAATAACAATAAAAATGCTGATATTTATTTATTTAAGACCCTCCCGAGAGGGTCCCGACTTCCCCGGGAGGGGGGTATCGGTCGAACGCGGTCTTCACCTCGTTTTAGTGCTCTCAGAACCTCCGCCCGCGGACGCGACAACATCCCGGCAGTGGCGGCAACATTCAATTTCACTGCGTTCACTGTCCGGCGACCAAGCGGTGACCCTCCGGGAGTGAGAACCAACACTCTTACACGCGTGCGCGACAAACGGCTCTCGAAAGAGGACTCCGAGGGCGAGCGAGAAAGAAAAATGGTCTCAATCAATTACGCTACAAATACGGCGACTCTAAAACAGATTGCTATAAAAATAACTCCACGGCCCGGGACCCAGCGAACCACCGTGTCGGCCAGGGGACGGCAGGACTCGGACCGGGAGTTCGAGCTCCAGCAGCATCCACAATTTCCAGGCAGTTTGTCATCGGCCCAAAGCACCAGCAGTTCGATGCCAAACTTGACCCCAAACTGAGGGCCGAATTTCATTCTCACACGAGGAAGGTGAGAAGCGGCATCCCGTTTGGCTACTTCCCCGGACCAACCATTCCTAAAGGTAGACGGGGGTTGCTTGGGCGGCGTTTCGAGAAGGTCCATAAAACGAATTCTTAATCAAACATAAAACACTTTTTAGGAGCCTTTAAACTCGACGGGATTACCCGCTGCACGGCGATCGGCCCGATCGATATTACTTTTTAATACACCTACTATCAACACACGCGGATCGATGTTTTTTTTTTTGGGTTTTAAGGGCGTCGGGAATGGGCATGAATGCTTGCAGGGTAGGGCAACAAGTAGGATACGAAATAAGAAATAAAATATCTATTCATTAGCTAAACTGTGTATCTCGTTTGATACAAACACACGACAAACGTGAATATGCGACGCTAAAACTTTCAAGTGATAAGAACTCGCGAATATATAAAATGTCAGACACTATAACTAAACCTAGCACTAGATAATGCAACACAACAAACGTAAATCAAGGTCCGCTGCTTACAAACAGGGACGTAAATCTTCGTACAAACAGATAGGTAGTGAACGGTGGTGGAAAAATTAAGAGAACTTGTTGCTCATCCTTCCCCCCAATGTGCATTGATCTGTCCTAGAATGAAATTATTCTCCTCTCGCGCATTCCAATCTCTTATGGAAATGCATCCCCAAGGCTGCAACAAGCAAGCTTCTTGCAAGTTATTTGCAAATCTCGACACCCCAATCGTTGGTACCCTTCGCCCACCGAGGCCCCGGACCACCGGACACATTGCTTCCCTTGGCCAGTTGCGACGACAGAAATGGTACACATTTGTGTTAACGAATTAATGAATACCACTTGGTGGTCTCACTTTCGAGCCTCCGTTCTTGAGCTTCAAAGAGGGCCCAACTGATCATGGAAGGGTCCGAACCCCCGGTCCGGTGTATGTAGATCGAGATAGCTCCGGCCGCGAGGAATTCAGATGCCTGGTCCCTTTCGACAACAACCTTTCCTCTCCCTTTCGCGCACACACCCGTAGACTCATTCCGGGATCGACCCTGCAGGAATCACACCTTCGTGAGGAAATGTTGTCCGGTCATCCTGCGTTGCCTTCCTGCGCAAAAGCGGAGCAGATGCCGAGCGCGTGACGCTAGCGCATGGTAAATGGCATTCCCATACAGAGACCACCGTTCGTCATCCGCGGGGAAGTGTGGCACGGCACGGCAGCACAAATCGGTGATAGTGTTCTTTATTATTCCACAATCTCATTATAGCGATGGGTATCATCTCCTCCCGACGGAGGAGTTTGTGTTTATTTATTTATTTGTTTATTAGTGGTTCGATATTTATCTTTCACTCTACGCGCGGACGGTGCGGCGACCACACGTACGGCTAAATCATCGATGATTGCCCCGCCCGGGTGGGGAGTATGCAGGGTGGAACGGGAGGATGGGTTGGGGAGGAAAATCGACAGGAATAAAAGAGAACAGAAATCTTCCGCGTACGATCTCCGAGAAGATGCTGCCGTCGCTAACATTCTCCCGCGATCTTTGCGATGACTCCGATGACTCACCGCTGCTGTCACGGCGCGGTTCCCCGTGCGTGGTCGTTGTGTCTGGCGAAATGCCGAAAATTTGCCGTCACCACCACAACCCCTCAGCACCTCGTCACTAGCATCGATTGGCTTTAATTGGAAGCTGCCGTGTCCTTGACTTCCATCCGACATGGCGATAGAGACAGAGCAAGGAAGAACCAGAGACTGAGAGCAAGAAAGAGAAAGAGAGAGAGAGAATGAGAGAGAGAGAGAGAGAGTGAGGTAGAACTACAGGCGACAGTCGCCGTCTTTTGGAGTCGGAATTAATTAAGTCATTCGGCGGGAAAAATCTCGCGAACGAAGACCGCGCGACCGCCGGGATTTCGCCGGGGCAAAGGAAGACCCAGCTGGTGGGAGAAGATGTCACCTCCTATGGTGACGGGCTGCACTCGGCTGCAAATGCATCAGGTCCGACCACCGAGAACGAGAACCACGACCCAAGACGCAGCACCCCAAGACGAGTTCTTCCTCCGCTTCTGACGGTCGGCTCACTTAATCTGCATGGATTAATGGCGTTCGGCGTTGGCCGCGCGCATACCTGCGGGCGCATGTTGTTCGTCCACGGGGGTTTAAAGATTACCCAGGAACATCTTAATCGTGCATTAATCAGCCTTTTTAAGCATCGTTCCCAGCGGACTTCTCGAGTCCACGCGTTTCGCTCCCTGTCGCGCTGCCCATACATTCCTGCTTGATGCTGTTTATTTGACTCTTCTATTCTCTATCTTTCTCTCTCACTCTCTCTCTCTCTCGCTCACTTACTCTTCTTCTATTCTTTCTCATCCTCCTCCTCCCATCTCGGTAAGCCAGCGATCGATCCTCCTCGGTTTTCTTCGATTTACCCCAATTCGTTCGAGAGCGCGCCACCGCGAATGAGGTAATGAATTTGGGGAAGAAAATCAAGGCACGCGAGGGAAAGGGGAAAAGGGAAAAGGGAGAAAAAAGTTTGAACATTTTATGGCGTTTGTGGACCACCATCATCAAATGCGCCCCGCGTGTCCCACTCACGCTACCCGATGGCCCGGATGGTTCTTACTGCTTCCGAAAGGAAAACGACGAGACCTCCAAGGCCCGAAAGCTTAAACCAACATTACACTGCAATGGCGTGGATGGAGGGCGCCCCCGTGATGACAATCACGAGGGAATGGTTAGAGAAGGAGGAGGAAGAAGTGCACGAACCCTACCAACCACCACGAGTGCCTTCCGCCTCCAAGCTCGAACTTGCGACTGGTTCGGGAAAGATATCTTCCAGCCACGACCCTCGAGCGTCTCGCCTAAGGACGCCCCAACCTTTCGGCCACCGGGAAACGAGGTGGCATCGGTCTGGGCCGGTCGTCAAAATCACTGTTCATTGCCTCGCGCACCTCGCGTACGATCGCTCGCCTTGTTCGCCGCCGTGTCCCGCCTGCAGGAGTTCTGTCTTTACGGCTCCTCCGACGCAAGGCTTATCGCTCCGTGCGCCCAAACGCTGCTCGAGGCGTAAATTTATAACAAGACACCTCGCAGCCACCCACACACGCACACACACACACATACACACGGTTCAATAATCATCACGCAAAGCCGAAGCAATGGGGGCGATCGCTGTGGGTCCGCACGGAGCTGCTGGGAATCGTTTGATCTTGAACCCTTGAGCGCGCTCCCTTCTTCTTGAGGCGAACGCCGTCATCGATGATATCATACATTTTGGTCTCGTGAGACCATGGCGCGAGCAGAGGACCGCAGGAGCTCTATTATGGGACGATATTGATTTCCTTCTTTCTTTTCCTTCTTTTTTTTCTCCTTCAACTCCTTTCGTCTTTCCGAAGCTTATGATCATAAAGAATCATTCACGAGGACTAACGATCACTGCAGGACTTTATGACTGTTCCTGTTCGTATTTGTTTAATACTCGTAGTTAAATGGTTTTTCTTTCGATTTCTCACGCGCGAGCAGAAACGTTTACTTTCAATTTGGGCTGTGACCAGTTTCGTACGTTGCTCCGTGTAAGAAATGCTACTTCAAGATGGTGCTCTATTTTGCGATGTCCGAAACGCCCAAGATTTGTCGCATGTCGGGCATGCAGTCCAGATGTGCTACCAGGAAACTCCAGAAGGAGAAGATCAATAGCCAAACTGGACATACAACGATGTTGCCACTGCAACGAAGCCTTTCTAGTCTACGCCTGTAAAAAAAGCCTGTAATTTTTTAGGAAGCACAAAACAATCAAATTCCAAACCGAAATGGAATTTATCCCATCGGACCAAGAGCACCGTTTAACATGGTTTTGCTGTCAAATTTGGCGGCCAAGCGGTAGCTGGTTAGCGGGGCCAGCGAAACAGGTTCATAGCGGTGATAATGAATGTCATAAATTTATCAACCGGACTAACAATGTTTACCCCCTTTACTCCGCTACCGCCATTAACTACGTTCCCCTAATGATTTATCCTCCGCTGCGGCGAATAATGGGATAATTTGCACACCGCCTCATTACGACTAATTTGAGATGTTTGCATTTGTTTCGCGCGTCCCGGGACCCGGGGGGGGCACAACGGTTCGCGCGTGACACGCCACTCGCTGTGGGAACATCCAGTCCGATTTGCGGTTAAATAAATCACGGTGTAAACTAGACCTCCTAGAGCCGGCCGCGGTGCCCTAAAACGAGCAAAGCAAACAAACCTTAGCTACTTAGCGTGATAGTCGACGTCTTCATACCGACCGTCGGTCCTACCTTTCTGCGCCGTGCGTCACCCCGCAAGCGCTGTCAGCTTTCGGTTGCGGTTTTCACATCTCCGTGCAAAACCGAAAACAAAATAGAAGAAACAACTCCCTCCCGCGCAAGGGTCAATTGGGCGAGCGTCTAGAGTCAAATGATCGCAAATTGCATTAATTCATTAACCGGCGCGCTCGGAGGGGCTTGCACACACGCACCACACAAACGCAAATCGTGTCTCGGGCGCAAAACAAAAAAAAGTGTCAATCGCTAGAAAAGTGCGGCCAACGTCAATGTGACGGATAGTAGTAGCGGGGCGCAGCTTTGCCCTCTTCTGGACAGATCGCACCGCAACAGGTTGCTTGGGCTGGTGAGTGTGAGTGTGGGAAAATACGGTGGCCGCCGAGAGAAATGGTGCATGGAACCGACCAAAAAAACCACAACCTCTAGCTTAGACTGTGTGCCTAGATGAAGAGAAAAAGAGATTGCCGATGAGGAGGGAATGAAAAACCGCCACGCTAATTGTCAAAAAAAAATTAGCTCAAGACAGCCAGGGTGAAAGCCGACCTGCGCGCGCTGCATTTACATAATTTGTGGTCCATTTTTATTTGGTTAATTGAAATTTACGACCGTATCGTTTCTAGCTGGCCAACCCATTACCGCAGCCACTTGTCGTTGGTTTTTGTTTTTTTCGTTTCGTCTTCGGCTTCTTCGGCTCCACCGAAAGCCACGTCGTTGGAAGTCGTTTGACGGTTCATCCATCGCGCCCGAAAGTTGGCTCCAGGGGTCTACGTGTGACTATGCTCTTCTAAGCACACTATGGCTATGGGGCAACAGGCATCGACTCCAAGAACGAAACTCCCAAAAGGTGTTGATGGTGACGGTCGTGAGACCTATGCGCTTGGTTCGCCCGGAGAATCAAACGCCGCCGTTGATTAATAAGTCAGCATTAGTTACTTTCCAACGTCGCGGGCTGGACAAACTCTGGCGAACGGGGAAGAAAAACGCGACGGCCTCCCGGGTACCCCAGTGGCCCCGTTTAAGCGGTGGCCCATTCTATGCCACCCGGACCTTGCCTACGAGGCGCAGGATGGATTAGACAGGGCCGGGAGACGATCTTCAACACACACACACACACAAAGCACTAAATGGGCAATTAATTGTACCGATGATTAATACAAACTCACGCACTGCGCGTGCATCGAAAACACCATCCGTTTATGCACCTTTGAATACCAAGAAGCAGTGGGGCAGAGAGACTCTGGTGAAGGCTTTCCGCCTGACACATCCATTAGAATCTGTTGTCCTCGATCATTCTTGGTCCGGTGGTGTGAAATGTGTGTGTGTGCATCTAGAAGAGATGACGAAGAGAAAACAGGCCGAATTATTAATATTTGTTAATGCTCGGAGGAAATTTATGTCACCCGCTTTCATACCCCCGGGTTCCATCTACCGAGTCGCGCCGACACTGATCCTGACAGGAATTTCCCGCTTTTTTTCCACGCAACGTGCTGCTGCACTCCGACCAACATTCCCGCTCCCGGAAAGGGGCCCGGATTAATCTCGGTTTACCTACCGAGAGTCAGTCACAAGTGCTGCACGGCATCTTGGGCTCCTTTGAGATGTGGCTCGAAGACGGCGCGATTACACAGCAGTGCACGGAAGTGTAAAGCGGGGTGGGTTTTCTTTTCCATTATTTTCCTCACCTTTCCCCGGGGTGAATCAATTTGGATTTTGTCGCCTCACCGTCCGGCCACGCTTCGGTTGGGCCGTTGCACAATGCTCAAGCTCACTGACTCCGATACTACCTTGCTCGAAATTGGGAGATTATCGCCAGCAATCCGTTTTCATCGATCCATCCAATAGCTGCTCCGCTGTCGAGTGAGATCGAGAGAGATTTGACTTTTCCGCTTCCAACCGGCACGATGGGCCGAGGAAAAGGGAGAAACGGAAAAGCGCACCAGCACCGCAACAAGAGCGTGACGGACCTTGAATTATATCGTTTTCGGGCGCGGTTCGATCCATTTTAGGGTAAGATGGATTTGCTTCGTCTCTACAACTTGATCCGATCCGACTTGTGTGCGCCTGGGATTTTTAAGTCTCTTCCTCCTACCCCGGGCAGTTTTTTCTTCCCTTTTTGCTCTACGCCCCGGATCCGTACTGACCGAGTTTAGTGTTATGGGATTTTGATTGCGGACCTGTTGAAGAAAGGAATGTTCGGGGACTCACGCACAACAATTATCCGTTTAATCTAACGACATTAACGGAGTCAGTGGCGGCACTACGATTTTATGTCACCTAAAAATTAAACGCGCACGCGGTTGATAACGAGACGTTGGCCGGCTCAGGGGACATTTGATTGGGATTCGTGGTGCCTTACTTGCGTTAAGTTTGTTTGTTTTCCAATGCACTTGACGCGTTTCCGCCCGTTTATTTCCATGGGCCATCACCTGGCCTGATTGGTAAGCTCGGTAACGTCCGTAAATTAAGCCCATCAATCTTGAGCAAAGTAAATCACTGCGTTTTCCCGTAACTAATGAACCGAATTGGGGTTTTTCGTATCTGTTTTTCGGGGTTCTGACAAGCCAAGATGATTTGATAACGAAGCCGAGCGTAAAGTGTCATAAAATTACTGAAGGTTGTAACGAGCGTTAAGGGCGGATTTTCGATGAATTGCTGTTCGAGAGACACAAACCAAGTTCGATTTGGTCAAACCTGAATTAAACGGTTGGCGTGTGGTATATCGCTTAAAATATCCTACATGCTAAAATCATTTCAAGCATAAATCATTCCCATTCCATCGCAAAAATCTCAACGTAGCTTCGAGTTCTTTTTCTTCAAACCATCTTCAAGGATACCCGAAACAATCGTCTCCATGAAGAAGAGAACGGGGAGAACGAGGGAGAGCTAGTACTATAAAATATATCCATCATTGCCATCTTGACAAGCACCTTCGCAAAAGGGACCGCACTTCGGAGGACGACGTCGAATCCGTCCGCCGATCGGAACCGAAGCAGAAACACTTCCATCGGACAGGGAAAACAAATACAAATGAAATACGAAACACACGCCCGAAACGCCAAGATATCAGTCAACCGCCGGGGCGGCACGGTTTCGGTGGCGTATAAATTTACCTTTATCACGGCGGAATACAAACGAGCCGCAACCAACCGGGCCAGATGTCACTGGGAGGACTGAGGCCGAGATTACCCGTTCGGTGGGTCAAACGGAAGAAGAGGAGTCCGTTGGGGATGCACTCGCCAGACACGGTACGGACGCCCAAAAACCCGCGCCAGACACGTTGCATAAATGTGACAATGGGGCGCTAAGCCAGACACCGAATGTCTCGCCTCCGCACTCCGGTCGGTGTGCATTTGCCCAGGGGGAGAAGTTGCCTGCAAAGGTGAAACAATAACCGCAAACTCGCCGGCAATGGCGTCCTCCGAAAAGACTGTGCGAACCGTTTCAACTGTCATCCGCAACTGTCCACGCACTTCTGTGTTGTCACATGGGCTGCCCCTTCCAAGCTCCCTTGCATACTCTATCCACGAAAGGACGACTGCCCCGTTGCACCATGAAATATTGACAAATACCCACACTACGCTTCTTCTTCGCAAAAGGAGTACGGAATCCATCGTCTCGTCCCACGTGTTTCGTTCGATGGCAACGCGAGAAGACTTCTTGCGCGCGGGCGGGCGGGTACTGTGGTCTGTATGGCGGTGCGAAAAATCGCCTTCAAAAATCGGCAGGAAAAGACGGTCGTGACTGGTGCGAAAAGCGTAGTGTTACAACAGGCAAAGATGACGAAATTGAAGGAACGGCGGAGAGCGCCGCTCCGGAGCCAGATGAGAGAGGGAAACATGATAAATAATGCCAGAAGTATACGGCATCTCTCCGAGTGATAGCGTGAGTTTATACAAACTTTTAAAACATAAATTATACCACTTCGCAATAAAAAAAACTGACCCTCTCTTCACTTTTGCTTTTTCGGGCTCATATATGGGCTTACCAAAGAGGGGACCTACAGTTTGTGTGCTTGAACTTGAGTTGCAGAGAACGAGACCGCAGTCAAAACGAACGCATTTCGTTTTGGGAGCCCTCAGGTATTGGAGACTCTGCCTTCGGAAGCATTCGAAATTAAACATATCAAGTTTTATAAAACTAGTCAAACCTAGCAGTTCCAACATGGTTTCCGAAGTAAAAATGGAGTAAGAGCATTAGTACCACCTGTTACCAACGTGGTGTGATTAACCCCACTGCTTTTCCGGGTGTTTCAAGTGAAGGTAAGAGTGCAGCCAAATTACACAACCATCAACTAACGATCCTCGTCGAGAAAATGATTTTCCGACAGCGCAGGCCCGTTGTTGGCGCATCAATAAACTACTCGATAGCGATCATCACACACGCACGGCATCATTTTGCTTGCCTCCATCTAAGTGGCCCCTAAATTGGAAACCCTGTGTGTGTGTGTGAGAGAGAGAGAGAGAGAGAGAGAGAGAGATAGGGAGGGAGAAGGAGCAATGGCTAGTCAACCGGGAAACGATGCAATCGGAAAGATGCAATCGCGGAACGCGTAGTCAATGTGATCGCCGTGCCAACCCGGTGGAAATGTGTGTAATATTGTTCCTCCGTTCACCATCGACACACACACACACACACACACACACCTACAAAGACCGCTGAGCGAAGCCAGCGTGCCAGTTATTGTAGTTTAATTAATTACGGTGCCGATCGTTGTTGTCTGGCGTAACAATGCACGCCGACGGCTCGCGAACCGAACATCAAACGGCACAGGGCGGCATAATCGCAACGCTTCCAATTTCCAAATTTTCCTTTCGCGCACTGTGATGTGGATGGGGTTTTCCCACCACAGGCCATGGATTAATGATGATCCGGCGCAATCGAGCGGTCGATGTATGAAATCTAAAATTAGATGAACGGCGCATAGACGCATGTTGTTTGGTATTTGTTTTTTTTTTCCTTCTCTTTTATTTCATTACTTTCATCGTCCTCAGGCAACAAACACGGGTGGCTTCCAGGATTGTCCTTTTATTGCCTCTGCCGCTTCTTTGCCAGACGCTTCGTTTCACCTTCGTCCGCAACAATCTTGTTTCTAATCGTTCTTTTGACATCGTCCAAACGCTCTAACAAATCGATGTGTCTAGATCATTCCAACCGATGCCGGGCGCGCAAAGGGGAGCGCGCCTTTGCCCCAGTGAGCCTCGGGGCCTGGGGCTTAACCTTGACGGTACCCACGAGCTTACTCACCAGGCGGTCATCCACCCCGCGGTGCGATTTTCAAACGAGTAGGCAGCATTAGCTTCTCCTCTCCCCCAGGCCACGGAGCGATAAACCAGTTGACACCCCTAGCGGGCCGTCCCGGCACGGAATGCGTCCGAAAGAGGGGCCATTTCCCACGCCCCCACCCGGGCAGGAAAGAAGGGCGGCACGCCGAAAAATCCCACCGAGTCGAACGTGCCGATATTTCGAACGGGCGGGCGCCATGTCACGACCGCGGCTGAGGTGGAACAAACTGTTGCAAACCGTGGCTCGTTAAATATCACAACACTTGCCGGCTAATCGTTACGCCCGGTTCTATTCGGTGTATGAAAGGGTGTACACGGCAGGCAGAAAGTCGTTCCAAGGCCACCATTTAACGTCGAGACCTGACATTAAATGCAGACGCTCTACTTTTCCTACAACTCTGGAGTGTTGTTACATTTTGTCGATCTCCGTTTTTTACTAAATTTTAGAATATCAGAATTTAAATTAAAATATGTGTATCCACTTTCGTATACTGATCAGTATATTAGGCATACCAATCAGTCGACCTGGTTCCGATAATACCCTATTTTCCTCACCTCAGTGTCACGGAAAATCGCTTGGACACATCAACAGTTCGTTTATCGTAACTGAGGTAGCAATTTGAAGGGAGGACATCCGAGCGTGTCACAGAGGTGCCTTCCATCGAAGCTAACCTGCAGGAACCGTCGAACACCCAACCATCCGACCGGTTGCGTGCAAATTAATGATTCATCAACGGGACACCACTTATGGCACACACGGCGAGGACCGTCTGCGCGGAGTGGAAGATAAAGATGACAGAGTGACACGATACTTAATTGAATAATCGATACACCGTTCCACTGGCCCTACGTGCGTTGCCGAATCGATAATCACCTCATAATGAACATGCTTCCGGAGGCGCGAGGCTCGGCAAACTGTGGTGGGATGTAAAGATACCGATTATGATGAGCTACAAAGTCCAGCTGATGATCCATTTAGTACTTTCACCTAAAGCGGAGTGAGCCGCTTCCTGCTGAATTTCGAAATCTTCAAACGGTTTTCGAACATTGGGCAGAAATTTCCCTGCTTCAACTTCTCCACTACAGGTTTTGCTAAATACTAGCCGACGATGCATGTTGTTGGAACGACTGTAGCCCCATGGGCCCGGCGGAGTTTTTCCACCCCAGACACTGCCCTTCCAACCTGCCTTTCCCCCTTCCAACGCGGCCACACCTCCTAGCGAAGTTCCCCAAACGTGCCGTTGAACCCTTGGTGTGTTTTCGCCTCGCGTAATTACAATCCAACTAAACACACCCAGCTCGCCAAATACGCGGGCAACAATATAAAAAAAAAAAACACTTTCTAATTACAATTGCCCATTCCCAGCGCCATCATCAACAGGTTGCACTTCTGTGCGAAAAAATTCGGCGGCAGATAGAAATTTAAATTTCACCGAAAATTTGAACGTACTTGTTGCCTTTTTTTTTAATTTAATTACCATCCGCACGGTCGGTGACGATCAGTGCTGGGCGGCTTTGGACTTGCATCTTTCGGTTTCCTTTCTTCCGTTAGTTTCGATTTATCACGTATTAGCTGCTCGACTGGCCAACGAGGGCTGTCGGAGGTCCCGGGAAGACATTGTGCTCCAGTAAGTGCATTAGCATTAGCAGTGGATGAATTTGTTTGTCGAGAGCAGAAAGGTTTGGCTACAGCAAAAAAACATAAACTCATACGGTGTGAAAGGAAACGCGACCGCAACGCACGCCACCGGGAGCGAGGGCTAAAACTAGACGTTGGGAACGAAAAAAAAAAGCGAAAGCGAAAGCGAACTCCACCAAATTACGATGCACGTTATGGCTTTTCTAAATCATAAGCCGGCAGCATAAAACAAAATCAAAATGGGCAATAGTCGATGCCCCAAAACAAGCGAAAGTTGTCGGGTGCACCGCGTGGCGAGAAGGAAAAAGTACCAAACACACACGCACGCTCGTACCTAATGCCTGCTAATTAAATTTACGAAACAAGTCAATTAATCTGTATCGCATTACCGTTCACTGCATATTCGTTCATTTCGAGCCAAACCGAAAATACGGGCGTAATTAAATGCGGACGGACTTAAAAAAAAAGGCGTACAAAAGCTACCCCAACGAAAAGAAACCCTATTTAATCCAATCAATTTTATATTTCCACGGGGTTTTTTTTTATCTTCATCATTCTTTTGGGAAGAAAATGTTTGTCAATTCACACAGGCACCGCAGTTTTCGCCATTTTACAGTGACTTTTTGGTAGGCGTCGGAAGCGTTACGATGCCGTTACGTTACTTTCTCACTAAAATCATGAAATGGTTTTGTGTCTAGTTTATCTCAGATTTCTTTAAGGAATATCTATAAGTTATCTTGCATCTCGGTACTCCAAAAAGGTGGTACATAATGTGCCAGATTAGCCACACGCGACGAAACGCATCCCACGATGTTTTAAGCCGATTGGATGAATTCGACCGGAAGAAAACAAGCTTTGAAGTTAAAACAAACGAGCTCTTCCATAACCGCGGCACAGTGAAATTTCCATCGATTTTATTGACGATCGTCGACGGATTACGATACATCCACGACATGGCCCTGGAAGTAGATCACGCGAGAACGTCCCAAGAATCGATACTAGGCCATTACAGATTGGAGTGCATGAAGAGTGGGGCAGCAAAAGGATTACACCGCATAATGCGCTTTCCAATCGATGTGGTGTATACCGTGCAGCAGGGCAGCCCCATCAACGGAATCACATTATCCCCATCGGAAGTTGACAAATCTTCTTACACTCGTTTCCCCTGGACAATACCTCCGGCTGCCAACAGTGGGGGCCAACACTTACAGGCGCGCGCGCTCCTACGGGAGGCATGAGGTCGATTTGCCGCTTCGGAGGTTTGATTGAAAAGCAATGAAGATAATGATCAGCCTAACGGGGAGGTTTTGTTGACAAGTGAAAGGTCAACATATCGAATCTGAACATCATCAATCATAAATGTATGCATTAAAGAAATCATACTGAAAACGGCGTCATAGAGTTGCACTGCAAGTTACAAACAAAATTCTGTTAATCGTGTTTGCTTCATTTGAATGGAATGATATGTTTGGAGGAAACTATCTACCAATATAAAAGGACTAAAGAAAAACTATGTCCACAAAAGTGAATTTACGCCCCCGGGTGGACTCGAACCACCAACCTTTCGGTTAACAGCCGAACGCGCTAACCGATTGCGCCACGAAGGCGATGTACAGTAATCGATTAAAAGTTAAAAAAAAATCCTCCAATTATAATTGTTGTTTTTCAAATTGTCAGTTTTACAATCATTGAACTGTGCGGTTTTTAAATTATTAATTCAGCTACTTATCAATCCGACCCACTACGCGAAACGTCTACACATGGAATCTATTTTCGGTTTGTGGCTCCAGCTGTTTTCTCCGACGATCGCTGACTAATACACACTCCAACGGGGGACACACACGCGGATGCACCGTTTTGGCAGACGCGCAAGTTAAAACAAGTTCTATCAGGCCGCACTGTCGCGTCTTTCGCAGTGGTCGCCCCTTTTTGGGCGCGCGACGGCAGATCGGCAGAATAATAGAGTTCATTAAGTGGCCGAGATGGAAGCGATGGCAAGGTCACGCACTGCTGTCCTGCTTCCCCCGGCATGGACAGCATTCGGTTGAATTCTTAATGAGAGCAGCGTTCAATGGGCATCAGCGTGTTCCGAATGGATAAACATTAGCTAGTTTTTTGTTTTGTTTTTTTTTTTTCATGTAAAACCAGGCGTCGACAAGATTCAACAGGTTCATTTCTGCGAATCGGCCAGTGTCGTACGCTCGATGATTGTTTTTAACTATACATTTTTTGTTAATAAAAAACAACTAATTTTCTAACGGCCAATATGCTGCACGTGCACCCAATTTAAATCGAAAAAATTCCCGCGCCCAACAAAACTTAGTGAATCCACTCTAAAGTCATTACCATTTTTAATTCTTGAAATAACAAAAGAAAACTGTGCAACAAACAAATAAAATAAAGTTAACAACTTAATGGTCAGTTTCAGTTAAAGTTGTAATGTTCACAAGGGAAAGCAGAAATGCAACCGTCGAAGAGAACCGAGAGAGAACGATGTGTCCTGCGCCTTAGTACGCCAAAACTACAAGAGTTTTCCCAAAGCGATTCAGTAATCTGCTCATCTTTACGGGTTCATATACCACGAATTCGGCATGAAATATTTCAACCGAAAGCTTTTTTTATGTGAAAATGCAAGTTTATGTATCCGTGGTGGTGCATGCTGGCGGGGAGATTTATGCTGCTACATGTTAATGTCGCACGACAGCCTCGCACGCGCGTGTAGCTTTTACTCACCGCGAGAAGGAGCATAACTCCGCCTTCTAATGGACATTAGAGAATTCTTTACGTTTGTCTCCTTCTGCCTTCCTTCGCGGCACGAATCTCAGCACAATATGATGATGTTGAAAATAAAGAAAAGATTTCAACGATCAGAGCAGGGTTAATCGGCATTATTCAATTATTTGAACTAAGAGTACCGATTAACAATGAGAGTCGTTCGGAGAGTTTAGCGAATTGAAATCTTATAAAAATGCAGCATTTTGATTAAACAAAAAACGACGGAGCGCTACTGAACAAATTAAAAAAAAAATGGTCCCAACGGCGGCATCGCAAAATTCAATCATGACATTTCTTAAAACTCATTTTAAGCTTTCCCATAAACTCTTCACATTATGTCGCTTAAATCATTCCGTACCCAGGTCTCCCCCGATGCGATGCGAGGTGGGAGCGAAAACCATCAACACGGGAATGGCAACCGTTGCATATCCACCGCCACCTGGATCGCAGCCGACCGCCGACCACCCACCCACCGATGGAAGTCAAATTGTATTTTCTCGAAATCCAATTAAAAGCGAACAAACAATCGAGAATCGAGCAGAACATTTACATTGTAAATTGGGCCACCACCGATGTCGCTCCACGCCGCACGGCGGCACAATGATTAATTGAGTTGTACCGAATATTCCCGCAAGATTAATGAAAGAGAATCCCGCCATCCCTGGCGGTGCACTTCTGTTGCTGTTCGCACCAACATCTCCACCCTCTCCGCCGGCCGGGCACGTCTTCGGTGTCTTCGTCAATGTCTCGTCACCGGAGAGTCTGCATGCAAGACGACGACTGCATGTGCACCATTCCTCGTTTTTCCGCGTGGACGAAATGGGTGAAGTGGGGGGGACATGAGCTGGAGTTCGTTGTACGAGCCAGGTCGAGCGTGGTGGCACCGTGGAGCATAGGAGCATACCTCTTTGCTCGCAATTCCCTGGAAACAGATTGGTGCAAGTGATTAATTGTAAGTTAATGGTAGATCCCGGACGACGATGTCAATCCGCTCGGACTTCGGCTCGCAAAAAGGGCACAGGGAGGAACGCCAGTGGGGACGAGGTGGAATTCCCTTAACGCCACTCTGTCTGTTGGAAACGGCGCACCGTTTACTGTGGAAATGAGTGGAATGTCGGACGGTTGGAAGAAGGGTTTGTTTCCTTTTTCTCATGCACTTTCTTTTCTTCGTTCCGACTACATGGCAGTACATTCGCTGGCTTGCGAAGCTGGTGACGAACAAACAAAACCGCCATACATTTCATATGGGTGGCCAAGGGGAGAGCTAAAAGGGAGTAATCATCGATTTTACTCACTTCCAAAAACATGGTGCTTTAAAGTACATCCATGTAGTTACTTGTTGGAAAGGAAAACGATAATTTGATAAATCACATTAACGTCCATCGACGTTTTCAAAAATTAAGAGAGCAATAGAAAATGATCAATTACAGCTGAAAATGTATACCTATTCTAAAGTAAAATGCATACACAGATGTACGTCTGCATATGATATCTTTTATTTGAATTTAAATATTCGCCAAAAAAAAGTAGGACTTCAGTCTCCAATGATCACTACAATACTTATCAAGCCGATTATATTGGATAACCATCATCCAACCTACTATTTCATATTCTGAAATTACTTCTCCGATATTTTTTACATAACTAACTATGGATTCGAAGTATATTCCATGGGAATGATATAGAAGCTCACATAATGTGTTTGGCTATTTGCACGTGTTGCGACGCAACATCCGGAAGAACCGGGAATTGGTTTGCGGCGATTCGAAAACATCATCTTCGCCACTGGTCCACCGCGTGATAACGGTTTGCTCGTTTACGAAACGCTGGTAGGCCGCCGTATCGTCCGCCGCGATGACGGTGCTTCGTTCCACTCGATCCTCGTCATCGCCAAGCCGCGCAAACCTTCCGTGCCAGGGAATCTCGACGCGCGTGTAGTCGCCCTGTACCTCGTCCGACTGGTAGCGGGAGCGCAGAAACAGGCACACCACCATCGTCAACACGAACGATGCTAGTGCAACGAAGTCGTTTTCGTCCAGCGATGGATCCGCGTAGACATACGGGTAGTTCTCCACGTACAGTCGGCGCACCGAATGGCGCAACGGGTAGTCCAGGTGGCCAGCAAAGATCACATTGACACTGTAGAATATGAAGATCGAACCCAGTATGACCGAGCGCGTGATCAGGACGATTGGCAGCATAACGCTGAGGACGATGCCGATCAGTGTTGCACCCAAAAAGATGTACAGCGAGATGAACGGCAAGTTGTAAAAGTTTCCATCTGTTTATCAAAAGACAAGAAAAACAAAAAGGTTTACACAGTGTACGACAAGGAGCATAAATCGGTAGCTTAAAGAGGAAACTTACGTATTAGTCCGAAAACGGTCTGCAAAATCAGATAACCAGTCAGGAACGCGCTGAGCGCCATTCCAGTTACGGGCGCAAACAAGGCAAGCACGAGACCGATCAAAACTCCCACAACTGCTGCTCCTACCATGAACACGATGAGCCACTCGACGGTGGTCGATTTTCCGGACCAATCCATCCCTTCGATAAACAAGAGGACACTCAGACAAGCCATACATATGGGACACTTCACGACGACCGGAAGCCAACCGACGATGATCTCCGTCACCGCAAATATTGCTAGGATGATCGCAAGCACGCGGAGTGGGATATCTAGACCGTAGCACTGGGCTTCGTTGACGAACGGCTGGCAGGAGTAGGTATGTGCCGGGACATACAGAGAAAAGCCACGGTGCACCGGGTCTATGACTGCCGTTACAAACACCATTCCACGCCCGGTGATGCGTCCGTACTCGTGCCGGTTGATCAGCAACGGAGCGTGAAGCGAGTTCTGCCGTCCGGATGATTTTGCGTTCGCGTAGCTGATCACCGAACGTATGGCGCTGAAGTACGATCGCTGCGAGAAGTCGTGCGACGGCATCTGGTAGTGGTACGATTCATACTGCAGCCGTGCCTTTCCGCAGCCATTCGGACCGTTGCGGAATTGGGGTGCGACCGATGCGGCCGGCGTGTCGACAATGATGATTTCCGAGGTAAGGGTAAGGTTCAGGATGGGTGACACTTCGACCGGGAATTCCAAGTTGCAACCGCCTGGCACCGGCGCGGATTGATTATAAAGCATCAACACGATCGAAACCCACACCGGTTGCTGGGGGTTCAGGTTCAACGCGTACAGATCGCCATCGCCGTACAGCAGCAGACCCACATTCTGGCCACTGAGATGGCCACCGTCCACTATGGTGCTGTTATAGCTCAATGTTACGTTAAATTCGTATGCATGCAATTGCACCAGAGCATAGCCGACGGTTTTGCCTGCGTTCCGCGAGTATTTCGACAGTTGTATGCGCGTGTTTGAGTATGGTGGCAGTATGATTTCCCGGTAGTCGTTAATATCGTTCATCTTTATTTGCACTGGAACCGCCAACTCAATGACCTCGGGAACTGTTATCAGCGGCAGGCGGGAAAAGGGCACAGAATATGGTGATAGATACAGCGAAGTCAAGAACATTATCGTCGTGCGTACTTACCGATCTCCAGACTTGGAGCTTGCGTTGAGGAGACATTCGTAGTGCCATTATTTGAAGCGAAACAAAACAAGCCACATAGCTTCAACAAGCTAATATACAGCAACAGGAGGGATCCCCTGGTGACGATCCCGAGCATTTTGTTTTAGCGAATTAAGTTGTTTTGCTCATTCGTTTCTCCGTGCAGTTAGCCAGTGTTGCCAACTGTTCACTACCATATACGAAATAACACGTCAAAAGATGTTTGTCTAAACCTTTATCATTCGATATCAAATTTTCAAAATTGAAATCAATGATAATAAGATATTCATTCACAGTATTTTGCAACAATCATATTATTTTCTTCTGATTATTTAGACGAGTAAAAAACACCTTGCAAAGTCAAATCCTCACACTGAAACAAAACCTTTAAATTGCCAAGCCATACAATGTGTATATATCTTGACCTTCCATCGTTCAGCATCGCATTGACCTAGTGATGGACAATGAACAATTTGCTTACAAAATCACTCGGAACTAAGTCTTCGATTACAATTGATGTGTTTTCAATTTTTTTATTTAACTTACGAAAAATCTGCAAAAGTTAAGTTTAAATTAATTCCAAAGCAGTTTATCCGCGAACTCATGGTCTTTATTGCAAGGGTTCGTTCAAAGGAATGTGTAGAAAAGAGGAATTGCTTGTGTTGGGTGCAATATCAGTCTAGCTGGAACGGACTGTATTGCTGAAAGCTGTTTGACAGCGCTGTCAAAACGACACGGAAGACACATCACTTGGTGCATCCGGTGCGGCTCACATCGTTCTCTTTTCGTAGCTGAAGTTCAACGAGGCAGCACGTACCGGTGGTGCCGCTCTGAGCGAAAATGGTGAACCACCGTATTCCTTCGGTCTTCTCGAAGACCTACGTTACTCCGCGCCGTCCGTACGAGAAGCCCCGTCTCGATGCGGAGTTGAAATTCATTGGCCAGTATGGCCTGCGCAACAAGCGTGAGGTTTGGCGTGTCAAGTACACGCTGGCCAAGATCCGCAAAGCCGCTCGTGAGTTGCTGACGCTTGAGGAGAAGGACGAGAAGCGTCTATTCAACGGTAAGAAAACGTGGTATTTATTATTTCTTTAATCGAAAATGGTGTTGCTTGTCCACCATATGATGAAACTTTACACAATAATTCTGACACCTCTTGGCAGAATATCTCTTGTTGAAACACTGTAAACACGAAAACTGATCAATTTTTCAAGAACAAACTACGCGCATGTTCTATATTGCCGGAAAAATACAATCGAAAATCTCATTTACCACCGCTTCAGGTAATGCCCTGCTCCGTCGTCTCGTCCGTATCGGTGTGCTGGATGAATCGCGCATGAAGCTCGATTACGTGCTCGGTCTGCGTATCGAGGATTTCCTTGAGCGTCGCCTGCAAACACAGGTGTTCAAGCTGGGATTGGCCAAGTCCTACCATCACGCCCGTGTGTTGATCCGCCAGAGACACATCCGGTAAGTAGTCGTAACTATGGGAACGTTCGTCATGTTCGATTTTCAGACCGAAACGAAACCGAAGCAACCATGGAACATGTGCTCACCATCACCACTATTCTGTATCAGTTCTCTAGAGAGATTTTGCGCTGGCCTCGTGCTGCCGCAAATGATCGTGAGTGCCACTTAGAAGCCGGAAGATCGAAAGAAATTTCGGTTTCTAACGCCTCACAACTAAAACACGGTTCCACTGGTGCGGCCTGTTGGCGGGTATCTTCGTGACTACTTGATCACGGCAGGTGAAGTCGGGCAGATCGCACACAGTGTGAACTCGTGAAACCCGTCGTCCTCCCTCGTGTGATGATCGTCCTCGGCGTGGCACAGAACTGTGCACAAGATGTGTAAGTGTATGAGAGCACAACACGGACAGAGTCACTGATTCCGGATCAAGAGAGAAAAAGACACATGTTCCTAATCGAATATCGGAGGTAACATTTCATGTACAGCTGGTAAATTCATCACATAATAACGGAAGAAACTGGACAATTTCCGAAGAATCAAGGTACGCGATATTTATCAACAAAAACTATTAATCACCTTGATTTTCGGAAAAAGTCATTTTTCTTCCATGATAATTCAGTTTAAAAATGTGTTAGGATAACGTTAACATCAATTCTAATGGTCACGCTCAAGCCGATATTCTTCCTGTCGGGCCAGACGAGAACGGTAACGCTCCTAAAATACTCATGGGGTATAAAAACATCGTTTTAGGAACTTTTTCTATCCTGCATTTTGATAACTGCAGTTATCAATCTTCCCGTACAAATACAAAATCGTGTATTGTTTAAGGTGCACTGATCAGATCGAGCTGATCGAATATATTCTCCCCATGGCCACGCTCAAACCGATATCCTTCCTGTTGGTCCTTGGGTGCCAGACGAGCACGGTAACGCTCATACAACATATGCTTGGGGTATATAAACATCGTTTTAGGAACCTTTTCTATCCGTATTCGGTGGAAGACGAGGGCCGAAAAAAATGATACAAATTTAAAACAAATGGAAAATAGGAAAGCACTTTGATCAACTGCAGTTATCAATCTTCCCGTATCAAAACGAAATCGTGTATTGTTTAAGGTGCACTGATCAGATCGTATATTTTCTCCCCATGGCCACGCTCAAACCGATATCCTTCCTGTTGGTCCTTGAGTGCCAGACGAGCACGGTAACGCTCATACAAAATATGCTTGGGGTATATAAACATCGTTTTAGGAACCTTTTCTATCCTTATTCGGTGGAAGACGAGGGCCGAAAAAAATGATACAAAAACAAAACAAATGGAAATTAGGAAAACACTTTGATCAACTGCAGTTATCAATCTTCCCGTACAAAAACGAAATCGTGTATTGTTTAAGGAGCACTGATCAGATCGTATATTTTCTCCCCATGGCCACGCTCAAACCGATATCCTTCCTGTTGGTCCTTGAGTGCCAGACGAGCACGGTAACGCTCATACAAAATATGCTTGGGGTATATAAACATCGTTTTAGGAACCTTTTCTATCCTTATTCGGTGGAAGACGAGGGCCGAAAAAAAATGATACAAAAACAAAACAAATGGAAAATAGGAAAACACTTTGATCAACTGCAGTTATCAATCTTCCCGTACAAAAACGAAATCGTGTATTGTTTAAGGTGCACTGATCAGATCGTATATTTTCTCCCCATGGCCACGCTCAAACCGATATCCTTCCTGTTGGTCCTTGAGTGCCAGACGAGCACGGTAACGCTCATACAAAATATGCTTGGGGTATATAAACATCGTTTTAGGAACCTTTTCTATCCTTATTCGGTGGAAGACGAGGGCCGAAAAAAATGATACAAATTTAAAACAAATAGAAAAATATGAAAGCACTTTGATCAACTGCAGTTATCAATCTTCCCGTACAAAAACGAAATCGTGTATTGTTTAAGGTGCACTGATCAGATCGTATATTTTCTCCCCATGGCCACGCTCAAACCGATATCCTTCCTGTTGGTCCTTGAGTGCCAGACGAGCACGGTAACGCTCATACAAAATATGCTTGGGGTATATAAACATCGTTTTAGGAACCTTTTCTATCCTTATTCGGTGGAAGACGAGGGCCGAAAAAAATGATACAAATTTAAAACAAATAGAAAAATATGAAAGCACTTTGATCAACTGCAGTTATCAATCTTCCCGTACAAAAACGAAATCGTGTATTGTTTAAGGTGCACTGATCAGATCGAGCAGATCGTATATATTCTCCCCATGGCCACGCTCAAACCGATATCCTTCCTGTTGGTCCTTGAGTGCCAGACGAGCACGGTAACGCTCATTCAAAATATGCTTGGGGTATATAAACATCGTTTTAGGAACCTTTTCTATCCTTACTCGGTGGAAGACGAGGGCCGAAAAAAATGATACAAATTCAAAACAAATGGAAAATAGGAAAGCACTTTGGTCAACTGCAGTTATCAATCTTCCCGTACCAAAACGAAATCGTGTATTGTTTAAGGAGCACTGATCAGATCGTATATTTTCTCCCCATGGCCACGCTCAAACCGATATCCTTCCTGTTGGTCCTTGAGTGCCAGACGAGCACGGTAACGCTCATACAAAATATGCTTGGGGTATATAAACATCGTTTTAGGAACCTTTTCTATCCTTATTCGGTGGAAGACGAGGGCCGAAAAAAATGATACAAATTTAAAACAAATAGAAAAATATGAAAGCACTTTGATCAACTGCAGTTATCAATCTTCCCGTACAAAAACGAAATCGTGTATTGTTTAAGGTGCACTGATCAGATCGAGCAGATCGTATATATTCTCCCCATGGCCACGCTCAAACCGATATCCTTCCTGTTGGTCCTTGAGTGCCAGACGAGCACGGTAACGCTCATTCAAAATATGCTTGGGGTATATAAACATCGTTTTAGGAACCTTTTCTATCCTTACTCGGTGGAAGACGAGGGCCGAAAAAAATGATACAAATTCAAAACAAATGGAAAATAGGAAAGCACTTTGGTCAACTGCAGTTATCAATCTTCCCGTACAAAAACGAAATCGTGTATTGTTTAAGGTGCACTGATCAGATCGTATATTTTCTCCCCATGGCCACGCTCAAACCGATATCCTTCCTGTTGGTCCTTGAGTGCCAGACGAGCACGGTAACGCTCATACAAAATATGCTTGGGGTATATAAACATCGTTTTAGGAACCTTTTCTATCCTTATTCGGTGGAAGACGAGGGCCGAAAAAAATGATACAAATTTAAAACAAATCTAAAATAGGAAAGCACTTTGATCAACTGCAGTTATCAATCTTCCTGTACAAAAACGAAATCGTGTTTTGCTTAAGGTGCACTGATCAGATCGTATATAATCTCCCCATGGCCACGCTCAAACCGATATCCTTCCTGTTGGTCCTTGAGTGCCAGACGAGCATGGTAACACTCATACAAAATATGCTTGGGGTATATAACATCGTTTTAGGAACCTTTTCTATCCTTATTCGGTGGAAGACGAGGGCCGAAAAAAATGATACAAATTTAAAACAAATAGAAAAATATGAAAGCACTTTGATCAACTGCAGTTATCAATCTTCCCGTATCAAAACGAAATCGAGTATCGTTTAAGGTGCACTGATCAGATCGTGTATATTCTCCCCATGGCCACGCTCAAACCGATATCCTTCCTGTTGGTCCTTGAGTGCCAGACGAGCACGGTAACGCTCATACAAAATATGCTTGGGGTATATAAACATCGTTTTAGGAACCTTTTCTATCCTTATTCGGTGGAAGACGAGGGCCGAAAAAAATGATACAAATTGAAAACAAATGGAAAATATGAAAGCACTTTGATCAACTGCAGTTAACAATCTTCCCGTTTAAAAACGAAATCGTGTATTGTTTAAGGAGCACTGATCAGATCGTATATTTTCTCCCCATGGCCACGCTCAAACCGATATCCTTCCTGTTGGTCCTTGAGTGCCAGACGAGCACGGTAACGCTCATACAAAATATGCTTGGGGTATATAAACATCGTTTTAGGAACCTTTTCTATCCTTATTCGGTGGAAGACGAGGGCCGAAAAAAATGATACAAATTTAAAACAATTGGAAAACAGGAAAGCACTTTGATCAACTGCAGTTATCAATCTTCCCGTACATAGTAAATCCCGCAATGATCATACTAGATGTATTGGTTTTTTAAATATATTTTACTAATAATTATTTTGAATTTTTTGATTTCTCCTTGCAGTGTTCGCAAGCAAGTGGTGAACATTCCCTCGTTCATCGTTCGTTTGGATTCGCAGAAGCACATCGACTTCTCGCTGAAGTCTCCGTTCGGCGGTGGCCGCCCTGGTCGCGTTAAGAGGAAGAACATGAAGAAGGGCCAGGGTGGTGGCGGTGCTGCCGAGGAGGAGGAAGAAGATTAAACCTCTGGAACAACGCCTTTCCTTGTTCGGAGGGTGTCATATGTGAAGTGAATTTACCCCTGTGGGTGATTTGCTGACGAATATGGAACAATAAATAAAAAACAAAACCGTACTTTCTACTAGTGTCTTCTTTTCTTGCTACCAAACTCTAGATCATTTTACTTGTTGACAAATAACACCGGAATGCGAAAATGGGGAAAGGCTATTGGTTAAAGGATAAGGATAATTAAGTTCTACTGGATGAAAGCGCTTGCAGTTTCCATAGCGTTTTCATGGTGAGGTTCTTGCTGATAGTGACTGACAAAGAAAACATTCTGCGTCTAGAAGAACCTAATTGACCTTATCGTTCTGCGTTCAGCTTTCCTTCAGTGTAGATTAGCAAGAGTTTTAAGAGCAGAGCAAACGCTGCGCAGCTTTTATTTGTTCGAGGTTCCGATGATTTCCATTTCTAAACATTATACGTATACAAACCTTGCCGAAATTGATGCATCGCGGATATCGAATGACAGTTTATGTACAAACCTTGTTCGTGTTTGACAGTTCAGCGGCATTTTGCAGCACGGCACCGAGTGGTGGAGGCTGTATCGCGAAAAGTGGAAAAAGAAAAACCGATTTCCCCAGTGTCCGAACGGGTTTTACATCAACAGTGACCCACAAGTACAATTTCATTTGTTTGAACAGTCGAGTAAAGAATGTGGTACGCCCAGGGGCGAGCATAATTGGGCCCAAAATTGCGATTCCGTAGACGCTGTGTGACCCGGTAAAGCGCACCAGCAAGCATTTTCGTAGATCTCCGTGTAGTGGTAGAGCTGTCGTCTTCTTCCTCTTCTCCGTTTGGTCGCGTACGCTTGTGGTCGTTGTCGTCGTCGTAGTGTTCGCAGTCGCGTTCACTGACGGAGGAAGGAAAGATGGCCGATGGCGTTGAAATCGATCTCTATGCCGACGACTTGGATCAGGATTACTCGCAAAATAATGTAAGTAGCGGTGGTGCAGTAGAAGCGGCGAATATTGATGCGCTCTAGTCATCGAAGTAGCGGTGTGTGAATTTGTTCGGTAATAGGTGCATAGGTGTGCGCTATGGACACAATTAATGCTTGCGAACTATAGTGCTAGGAGGAAGAAAATTGGTGCTGTGTATTGTGCGCGATAGGTTGTTTATGCTGATGGGATGTTTTTTTTTTTTATTTTTGTATCCGCGCTTTTTCATTGTAGGATGATTTCGGTGGCGAGAGCGGCGACCTGTACGACGATGTCATAGTGCCGTCTGGTGACCGCAACAATGCGGGTCGGGGTCCATCGATTGACCGGGGCGAGGGAGTCGATACGAATGGTTCGTACCATCACCATCCCGGTGCCTGGTCGATGAATCACATTCCCCGACGCCACCAGCTGTACGTGGGCAATCTGCCCTGGTGGACGACGGATCAGGACATCGCGGACTCGGTAGCGGACGTCGGCGTGAACGACTTCCAGGAGGTGAAGTTCTTCGAAAATCGTGCCAACGGTCAGTCGAAGGGTTTCTGTGCAATTTCGCTCGGATCGGAGAACAGTATGCGGCTGGTGATGGAGCGACTGCCGAAGAAGGAACTGCACGGTCAGAATCCGGTCGTGACGCTCCCCACAAAGCAGGCGTTGAATCAGTTTGAAAGTCAACAGAAAACCCGACCCACGCCCCCGGCACCGGGACAATCGAATGGACCGCGACCGCCCGTTCCGGGCATGCCGATGGGGCACCCCTCGGGTGGACCCGGAGGCCCGGGCGGACCGGGACCGGGTATGGGCGGTGGACCGGGTGGACCTCCGGGTGGGGGTCCGGGAGGACCGGGTGGACCCGGAGGACCAGGAGGTCCGGGCGGACCACAACCGCGCATGATGAATCCGAACATGCCACCCGGAATGCGCCATCCACATCCGCACATGTCTGGACCCATGCACATGCAGGGACATCCCGGGCCCGGAGGGCCTCCGAGACCTCAGGTAACAGCAGCGGGACCGCTGGGCCTTGGTTCGCGAACAGATTGACCGCCATTTGAAACCCATCCATTGTAGGGACCACCAATGCATCAAGGGAATGGACCACCGCAGCAACCGCCTAGGTTTCAGAATCAAAATCAATGGAATGGCCCGCCTCGTATGAACGGCCCACGACCTGGCGGCCCAGGGGGTCCAGGCCCAATGCAACACAGGCCGCAGATGGCAAGTTATCATCCCGATCCCCCGTTCACTCATTAATGCTTTGCTAGAAGAAAAATCGAACCCGAAGGATTCTGTTTGAGGCATGCCTCGTTTTTAATACAATCTTCTCAAACGTCCTCCCTTTCATCCGCAGTTCCAAGGCCCACCGAATGGAATGCCCCGAGGGCCCCGTCCCGACTGGAACAGACCGCCGATGCACGGAGGCTATCCGCCTGGCCACCCGGGAGGACCGGGCCAAGGACCACCGCATATGCAAGGTGGTCCGCACGGACCACGCGGCCCACATCCGGGATCGATGGGTGGCCCACCGGGTGGACCGCAGGGGCCTGCGCCGCACGTAAATCCTGCGTTCTTTAACCAGGGCGGCGGTGGGCCTCCGAACCACCCGAACGGGGGCGGACCGGTCGGGCCGCCGCATGGACCCCAGGGTCAGCAGGGTGGTCCTCCGGCACACTTTAACCCGCAAGGAGGTGGAGCGCTGCGCGGTGGTCCGTGGCCAGTGCAAGGCGGAAAGCCACCGGGAGCGCCCAGCGGTTTCCCGGAGCATCCCATAACGCCGCAACTGAGTGAGGCAGAATTTGAAGAGATTATGACCAGGAACCGCACCGTCAGCAGTTCCGCTATTGCAAGGTAGGTGGCCAAAGATGAGCGTCAGAAAGGTACCGTAACAATTGTAACGGATGTTTCGATTGAACCATAGCGAAACATTGAGGTCTTCTAATGTGTGAGCTTTGTGAAAATTTGAAATACTTTTATCGTGTCATGTCCGTAAGTTCCCTGTAAAAAAGAACGAGTTCGAGGATTTTGAGCTACCTTATGTGCTTGCCCTTCTTGGGATATACCCGACCATTTATTCCGGAGCTCCCAATGTCAAAGATAGAAAATTCTTAGAAAAGTTAAAGTTTTAACATATCTCCAAGGCACCCAAACCCTTTTCCTTGTAGATATTTCTGAATGGACAGATATTAAACTGATTTGCTTATGCTTTCTCCTCATCCAGAGCCGTTTCGGATGCAGCCGCCGGCGAATACTCGAGTGCTACAGAAACCCTTGCTACCGCAATCTCGCTGATCAAGCAGTCGAAGGTGGCGCAGGACGAGCGATGCAAAATACTGATCGTTTCGCTGCAGGACACGCTGAACGGAATCGAAACGAAGAGCTACTCCCGGCGGGAACGCTCCCGTTCGCGTGAACGTTCGCACCGACGCCAGCGCCGGGAGCGCTCGAGCTCGCGCTACCGAGAGCGTTCTCGTGACCGCGAGCGAGATCGTGATCGTGACCGCGATCGCGATCGTGAACGTGATGGGTAAGTCCTGCGGCATAAAGCTATGGAGAGTGTTTTTGTGCATAGCTCGTCAATCGTCCGGACGCGAGGCGTAGCGATTTGAAGCTGTTTGTTTGATTTCACTGGCTCACTGCTATCGATGCTTATTCCTTGCTCTAGCTCCCGTCGGTCTCGGCCTAGGAAGACGCCGGAAACGACCACCGACAACGCTACGGACAGCTCCAAACGCTACTACAATGACGACCGGTATCGATCTTCGGACCGCGAGCGTGAACGCGATCGCGATCGGGAACGTCGCGAGGAGCATCGTTCACGGCACTGAACTGCACTGTTTTTCCTGTCCCTCCTCTCGACTTTTCGACGAACAAAAAGTCTCTCGTTTTCCACGAGCACCTTGTGTTGACGAATGGTGTGTCAAACGCGGTCGAGCTGTGCAGTTGTGCAAACGGTACTGCACTAGACGGATCGCCACTGCTCCCCCAGTATCTGATATGCGGAATATTATTTCGCATCCGCTTTTTCACCCATGAGTGCACGGGTTTTCCCGACCTTCCTCTTCTCCGCTACTAGTTGCCCTCATTGTTGTGTGGTCTCGTTTATTTTCGATGATTGTTTCTGCACACTTTCCTGTGTGTGTTGATGGAAGCAACATGATCCACGCCAACGGTGTGGATGCGCTGGTCTTCTGATTTTTCTACAGAGATTATCATTCTTTTTAAAAGCTACCGCCCTTGGGTAGTTTTTTGTTTTTTGTACCATCTTTTCCTTGAGGTAAATCCATGGTATCTTTTTTTTTATTAAAATACACACAAACTGACATACACATTAATACACGGATAGTTTACAAAGCAGAGAGAGAGAGAAACAAAAAAGGGTCGGAGAGAAAGGAAAACTACAACAACAAAAAACACACACACACAATTATGAATATCAAACCCATAATACGACTAGAAAATGATTATAAGAACAAAAATGGAACTATAAAAATTACGGAGTTGTGCTCGCGAGATGGAGGAGAAAAAAAAAACGGTAATTTTTGATGAGTGTGTTGAAAAGTAAAAGTAGTTTAATGCAGCAGCAAATGAAGAGGAGAGCAACAAAATACAAAAACTAAACACAACCCTATCGTCATCATCGGTGTATCGAAGTGTAATTGCAAAAACAAAATTCCATTTCAATCAAATCCCTTTCCTCCTGGCTGCTTGCTTGCGCCGGCGTGACGACGTTACTTCATACGTCCATCCGTTCGTACGATCCCGATCTGATTCCCTCTGTTCCATGTGTCGTAATTGTGGAGTGCCGAGTCGTGTGGAGAGTCGTTGTCGGTGTCGCTGTTCGGTGCCCGTGTCATCATCGTCAGCATATAGAAGAATCTTCTAGAAGCAGCAGCATCAGCAGCAGCAGCAGCAGGCGCATCAACAGCAGAACCAGCAGCAGTAGAAGCAGCATTGCATCGTCTTTTATTCCCAGCGGTGAAAGCAGGATCGTCGCAATGCAACATCAGCAACAGAGCCAGCACCATCATCCTGCCGGAAGCAACGGCAACAGTAGCTGAAGCAGACAACAACGACAACGGTGTGTGCGTGCGAGTGTGTTGTGCTTCGGAATATCACGGAATGTTCTGCTGCTTGGATTCCCGTTACATCGCTACGCGAACGAAGAATGTAACAAAAACCCTCCTTTTAAAAGTCAATAATTATAAACGTAATCACAGAGAAAAAAAAAACAAAAAAAGAAACCAAAAAAAATGTTCAAATCTTGTGTATCGTGTTGTGTATTCTATCTATAATTTACTAGTATTTTGCATAGAAGGACGTACAATTGTTTGCGTGTAATTACTATACCATGACCTAGGCTAAGCTTCCCGATAAAACAATATTTGTTATGCGTCGACTATTTATATTGTTCCGTTTTGTTTCGGCCTTAGTTATTTATATAATTTTCACCTTTGTAATCGATCGACAAGCGCAAACCAGATAGGAAAAGAGGAAATTATGGTGGTGTGGCACAGCGAATGTTATATGTTATTTTGTTTCCCCCCGCGAAAAATTTTAAGACTGACCCATGGCTCCCCTATATGAATGTATGCCCTTGGAATTTTTGTACCTCAGCTTAAACAGACACCGTCGAAAGAGGGAAGAAGGAAAAACGGGTTAGGTAATCCCACCTTTGTCACGGGAACGAACTGATAATCATCGTAGTGTTATAGGGTATCGACGAATTGTGCATCCACTCCGGGTTGTAGAAACATTGTACTGTAATGGGGGGGAAAAACACTTGATGATTGTCTTGTTGTTGCAACTTCCAGATTCCAGGCCATCTTCCTAATGCTAGCAAACGACTGAGCCATTAGCCATTGCAAATTAGTTTGCAAATCTAAAAGAAGGAAAACATTAGCACCATTCTACTGTGTACAGATAAATCTCACCCGAACTGTAGAGGGGTCGTTCGATTAAAGCCAACCTCAGCCGTTAGTAGATGGCGGTTAGCTACACCATCGATAGCTAAGTAATTGTTTCAACGGTTTTTGAGAACCCAAAACGGGAGTTGTTCAAACAACCAACGGTTCGTATTGTGAACCGGTCTGGCAACCCGGGTCAAACCAAAGGAGAGGAGGGTGCACTGTAGACAAACGATGTGCCTATATGAAATGTAATGTGAAAGAATTCTAGACGACGTGTTTTCCCGCGCCAACGAAATTGCCTCTCAGCACGTGTAACATGTAAAGACTAAAGTCAACGGTGCTCATGCAGTTTTTCCTGCATGAAAATGCCCGAAATGTATTAGAAAAAAAAAGACGCATGTACTGTATTCGATCGTGTGCGGATCTATTAAGAAATATTTATGTTATATAGCGAGGGGCTACCGCCATTTCTGACCTCCTTTCAATCGGAACAATCGTACTGTTTGTAAATCTACTGTGCGCAAGATTATGTTATAATTTATTTCAAATTATCTTCTCCAAAACCCTTGGATACTCCATGATACTCAAAGAATGTAACAATTTGTAATTGGTTGAGATTAATTGGCAAAACTAAGAATTAAATTTACCGGAATGTTTTGGACATTTATTGCTCATGGACATCTACTTGCTTTAACAAGTACTTCAGGAATGGAAGAAATATGTACACGTACGGTACCCTACGGCTTCATACGATGATCGATCGGTTGTACTCGATCGTTGCCACATATATTTTTTCTCTATGAGAAGCTTGACGGAGTTTGACTGTGCGGTGGAATGATTGCGATATTCCCATCGTCTGCCCTAATCCATGGTTTTCTTATATCGTGGATATTCTGAATGGATGTTCTTTTTTCTGAAAACCCCAGAGGGAATACGAGTGGAGCTCAATCTGAACGATCATATCTGATGCACAACGTTGACAATCCAAAATGTACAGTAATGTTAAACCTTCGTCAGCCAGTCAAACTTGTTGATATGCTAAATAATTTAGCAACAAAAAAAAAAGACATTCAAAGGCAGATGCATTATATTAATGCCCAGCAGCAGCCGTAGCGCAAATTGTTGTTAAAAAAAAATGTACAAAGCGAAACTGTTTCGGATGTGTTCAAAGAAAAGGAACGGTTATTCAAATCCTCACACGGAAGGATTCTTATAAGAGAGAAAACAAAAAACACACGGATCTATCGAAAGGATTTCATCACAAGGTAAGGAATCTATGTATTGTAGTTATCTCATAAGAATGTAGCAAAAATAACCATCTTCTATTTAAAATATGATTTAAGATGAAGAGCAAATAATGTTAACGATACTAGCACTAGTAGACTGATACTAGCGAGATCTCATTGTATTGATCTCATTTAATTTGTAAAGCCTTGTTTTGTTTTCTTATTAAAACGAGAATATCTATGAATGAGGCTGAATCAATTATGCTTTACACAGTGGTAGTCGTTAAATAGGTTAATTTTTAATTTTTTTTATCTGTGATGAAATTGTGTCTGCTAAGCAAAAGTTTTGTAAAAAATAGTAAGTGTAAATTTATTTTCGAAATTCTTAGCATGTCCGGACTCACCAGTCAGTAAGATTCAGTTTTAAAAAAAAGGAAAATTGATCTCTGGTAATTTAAATATTACCGGTCCGTTAAGAAAGCGGACACTCTTTTTAATATTTTAAGTTTTAGAAAAAGATGGTCACCTATTCCATGTGAAATGGTCAATTCAAAGAACAAATACCTTCGTTTTCGATGTACCTCAGTACAAAAATATCTTATCTTGTTAAGATTCAAGATCTTCTGATGGATGTAGGTTTCATAAATTAACAGCTTGAACAACTCTTCATTTAATTAGTTTTCTGTTGTGTAACTTGATAGCAGAGTATTGTCTAACCCTAGCGAAAACTGGCGTTTGACCTTTTTTACATCGAATTTACTTTTAAAATTAAATTTGTATTTGTCATATACAACAAACAGGATCAGGATATAACCGAAAGGAGAGAGTTGTTCACTCAACTTATAATCTGTCCGAGGTAGTGTACAATAGAAAGGTTAAAAACTGTATGCACTGCCAAACTCTGTGATATTTGTTAACTTTTGACAAAATGAAGAACAGCTTAGTCAAAATCAAATAGACCACAGTGTTCGTTCTGAAACATTACTTTATGTTAATTTAGCAAATCTCGGCAACCCTCGTAGTTGAAAACCAACACTTTCCACACCGACGACGGGTGGAACAGGTCATCCTATGGGAGGGAAGGGGAGCAGCGGGGGGTGGTTGGTGTGAAATGAAGAAAACGTTGGGACGGTTTGTTTTAAAATTAAATGTTTATTTTACTTATTTTTTATTATGTTTTCATCGTATTCATACGCCGTCACGGCGTTTTACGCACTAACGCCCACCGTAGTTCCACAGTGTTCTGATTATTCACAGTGATTTCACAAAGTTTATCCCTAGAATATAACCTCCTCGTGTTCCATGTTTTCATCCTACGCGCCCAAGCACACGTTCTCTCTTCTATCGACTACGATTTAGCGCTATGCTGTCCCGCGTTTCGCTGTCCTTTTTTGTCTCCATCCATCGTTTCCGGTTTCTAAAATGTGTGTGTTTGTGTGTGTGTGGTGGAGGGTGAATGTGCATGCATCGGGCGGGGGGTGTGATGTTGAGAAGCAAACACACCCCATGAAGGGGGGGGGGGGGGGGGGGTGCTATGCGTACCAATATTATTTTTCACCCACAAAACAGAAGGGGGCGATCCAAAAAGCTAACTTCTCATATTTGCCCATCTGTTATTGACGCTGTAACTGTTCACTGTTCTTTTGCTGCTGCTGCTAATTCGTGATTCCCACTTTCACTTACTTCCTTCCGCTTAAATATCCGTTCTACATGTTACATGCTGATCGCTGTTCATAACCGGGTGGAGGAAGGATTTATGCTCATCTCTTTTATTTAATTTCCAGTATCAACACCAGTTAAGTGACGAACAAAAAAGTCGAGCCACTGTATCTTTTCTTTTTTTACAATATTTTCATGCTTTGTTGTGTTGGCTGAGAAATTGATACAAAAGTGGCCAAAGTAGCGAACCACAATTGTGTGTGTTTTATTTTTATGGAAAGAAAATATTCTTGATCGATGATTGTGTGAAAAATCACTCTCTGTTTCTTCTGTTCAGTTTTTCTGTATACTGTGGTTTTTCTTCTGTTCGTGTTTTAATCTATTGCTTATGGTGTGATCATGATATCCTTCCTTCCTTACACTAGCAAACCATCGTTCTCTGTCCTAGATCGGTCCTCGTTAAACTTACTTACACAAACTTCTTGTCCCCAGCTGTCCTCTAACCCTTCCGGATATCTTGCTAGCCGATGCTCAAACTCCCTTCCCACAACCAGATGGATCGAAAAGGTTAACATTGAACTAAATTTAGTCAACAGTGGGACACACAAACGTTTCGAGCAACAGGATATCCTGTCCGCTGTTCCATCGTGGAGGTGTTAGAAAAAGAGGACGGGGGGTAAGGGGAGGGATTGACGATATAATAAACCATCCTTAACGGGCGTTTCCACGAGGAACAAAAGAACATTATATTTATCCGAATTATAATAACCTGAACGTACAGAGTGCATACAACACATGCGAAAAGGAAATAAAGTAAGATAATTCTATAACACGACGATGAAATCAATTTACACATTGTTTGCGATCCGCTTTGTTTCGCTGCGAACAGTGCGAAGCGAATCGCGGGATAGTAATGTATGCATGTCTTTCTCCCGCGGCACAAGATCACACAAAAATTATGAGATTTTCTTTGTTTCTTAAGGGGGGGGGGGGGGGGGGGGGACATAAGCACCCATCGATAGCTAGCCCCGCCATTAATGTGCTGCCGATTAAGCGGACAGAGGTGATGTGGATATTCTCTTGTTTTCCCTTGGCTGCGATTCGTTTTACTTCATCGTCCGACACCCGGAATCAAGCAAACCGAAAGACTTCATCTCAAAAATCTTCATACCACACGGTATCGTGGTTTTTTTTTTTACAATGGATGGAAATATTTGCACGTGTGAAATACCTGCATATTGCATGGCAAGGGTTAAGAAGAGAACGTTTCGGCCAGTTCGATGCAAGCCGTGTGTTTTCCCATCAAAAGAATTGAATTTATTTTATTGCCATTGTTACCCTTCTCGCAAGTGTCCTGTTTAATCTTTTACGGGGATGGAAAAAGGTGTTCAGTTCGAGAGAGAGAGTTAAAAAAAAAATGTTTTTCGTCGTCGTCGTCGTCGTAAGTGAAAGAACTTTGGCAGTTTTTCTCTACACACACACATACGTAAGAACGATGCCTTTTCCCCGATGGCGAAGGGATCGCAAAGAATCCGTCGGGGTAATGGGAGGGGATTCATTAATAAACAAATCTGTCCGGTTCTTCTCCCGGCGTGTTCCGTTATCAACCCGGGAGACGATTAATGGGGAGCTACTTCTAAAATCTTCGTCCCTCTGATCTCACTCCTTTTCGCTAGCCGACTATCTCGGGTTGTTCATGTCGTATCCTCCGGTGCCTGTGCTGGTCCTACAAACTGTGCTGCGGAGAGAACAATGCAAAATTCTACCCCTCATCCGGTTCCATTCCCACCTACACGTAACTTGCACGCTGCGTTCTACACACTCTATGCTAATGTTTTCACGCCTTTTACACGATGATATCTGATGATTTATCAACGACATTGTAACAAACAGAGATTGAGAGAGGAAAAGAAAAAAGGAGAGAAAGAAAGAGGATCCTCTTCGATACTTGGGTTTTCTTTTTCCTCGTGGCTGCCTTTCCTGCTCTGATATCCTTTTCCCTTTATGTCGTTGCAAATCGTGCTTTTTTTTCTTTCTTCTTCTTTTCCTCTCCATTTTTGTTCTCCCTCTCTCTCTCTCTCTCTTCCTCTATCTTTCTTATGATTCTGTTACTTTTCCTGTTATTTTCTTCCCTTCCTTTTATCGCTAATATTAGTAGTACGTCTGGTTTATGTTACAAACTATTTACCATTTATTTCATATATTTCTCACGAACATCTTTGCTTTGCCGCTTCCGTTCTACTTTCGTTTCACACTGCTTATTATCACTCACGTTCGAGTTCATTCCTACTCGACTTTTTACCTTTAACACCGCACCACCACCACAAACATCACGTGTAATCGATTTTCCAGTTTGGGCGGCTGTGACCCACGTTTCCATCGTCGTTGCTTCGACTCCCGGCGTTTTCGGGGCGGCAATGGTGAAGGTGGTGGTGGTTGATGCTGATTTTCCCACTTCCCATACACTCTACTCTCTATCTCTCTTTTCCTCCCCCTTCCTCCCTCAACAATAGTCAGCAAATCTATTGCACCAAAGCAGAGCGGAGTTGTGTCTCCAGAACACCAGCAGTGTGGAGGGCAGTTGAGTTGAGTCCAAGCTTTTTCTTCTCCTTATCCTTATCCTGTTCCCACCCACGGGGACAGCAAGCAGCGATCGTACGCCGCAACGCATCGGCCGTTTGGCCCAACAACCCCACAAACAAGCGCGGCCGCGCCTCGGTGCATCGGTTTGTGGTATGTGGGTGTGTGTGTGTGCTTAGTTCCGAAAGGCTAAAAACTAATTCAACTAACAACTATAAATAGTAAAAGATCGGGAAACCGAAACGAAAACCGAATTCAATGGTGAGAAAGAGCGGTGAGCGCGGGCTCTGGCTCAAACTCCAACCCAAAAGCCCACGTAAACGACGGGGGAGGATGTGTGAAGAGGGTGGATCGTTGGCGAAGTGCAAAAGGGAAAACGCTGATCGCCGATGAATAATAATATCGCCCGATCCGACATCAATAGTCTCTCACTCTGGGTTAGTGGTTGGGGGGTTTGTTTTTGCCTTTACGTTGGATTCTACGTGCGCACGGAGAATTGATTCTCGCATTGCGCTTCTTGTTTTTGGTCATCGTCGGTTCGTTCATCTTCTTCCTTTTTTCTTCTCCTGTTTCTATCTCTGGAGGAAAACAAATGACAAGCGGTTCAGGGAGAGAGATGAGCCAATCGCGGGGAGTTGTTATAATGTATGTGTTGTTGTGTATCCATTATTGCTTCCAGCTCCTCCCGACTCCTGGCCGGCATTGGGTTGGTTTGTTGGCGCACGATGCACGATGCTCGTTGACGTTGCGTGGCGTGGCGGGGAGAGACGCGACTACTTAGAGGTTGAAGTAAGGCGCTAGCTGAAGCACCAGACGTAGTCAATGTTGCTGATGCTGAGCAAGGATGTCCTCGACGCTGACGAACGCGCACGCACCGAGCGACGAGCTCGACATGAGGCGCAGCAGCTCACAGGCATGCGCTATGCACACCTCCAGCGGCGGCCGCCATGAGTAGTTCATTGATTCTGCAAAGGGGGTCGAGGTCGAGGCCGTTTATAAGAAGGAGGGGTTCGCTACCAGGGATCCGGCGCTAGTGGACACTTACGTAGTATGGCAGAGTTTAGAGCAGCACAAACGGCCTCACGGCGCGACGGACACAGCTGCCAGCCGAGCGGGCTGGCCCAGGGATTCGAGTAGGCTAATAAACTAAATGCATCCTGCGGAGTAAGAAAGAAAACAAAGTGAACGAAGGGTTACTTAGTAAATGATTAAATTATTTCATTCAAAACGTTAACGTCAAACAGGCTGCGCATGGAATCTTTTCAGCCGCACCGAAGGAAACTTCTTTTCAAATGAACTGAATTAAACATTTGAAATTTAACCTTGCACACCGCCGAGGCCAATCGGATTCGGATCAGCTGGCAAAAGATCGAAAAGATCGATTTAGCAGAACATCGAGCACTGATCCAGAAATACAAAGTCTAAACATTCCGCGACAGGTAGCCGAACCGGTACTTCACAATAATCGATCCTCACATAACTCTTAATCCATGAACCAAACCCCTTCCTCCTCCCCTTGTGCTTACCTCCAACATTTTTTGATTAGTTTCATTAACACCATGCTCCTTCTCCAGGCGTTGGCTCATCTGAAACAGCTCCCGACCGAACTCTAGCATCCGCTCGACGCCCGACTTCGCCGAGGCGGCCGCCGCATTGGCCGACTTGCAGTTTGGCGATAACGACGAATCGACGTCTTTTGGGGGAATACAAGAATGGGAAAAAAACAAGGAAAGAGGAGGGACATTTGAGCAAACGGGGTGTAACGTACGCATCGCCCGGTGCTTTACTTACCCATATCCTCGTCCCTGCCCACAGCAGCATCATGTCCCCCGTCCTCGTCGTCGTCCTCCTCTTCCTCTTCCTCCTCCACCTCGTCGACCGATTCGTGCGGGTTCGTTCGATTGACCGCCGGTCCGCCGTTCTTGTAGCCGTTCGTCGGGCCACTATTGCTGTGCCCATTCTCCATCTCCACGTCGTTCGAGTAGTCGTCTTCGATGCAGTTGCCATTATTGCTGGTAGTGTTATTGCTGTCAAAACAGAATGTCAACCATATAAGCATCGGGAGATTGTTGTAAATTCGGGATGCGGGTTGCCCTAACTGCCTTACCTGAGGACGTTATTTTTTAAGTATCCCTGATTGTCACCGGTCTCCGGAAGAATGGTGTTACCGTTTTGATAGCTCTTCGTCGATTGTATCACCGACGTTTGTACTGGGCTAGTACGTGACGAAGGTGTACCCTAGGGGAAGCGAAGGGAAATAAAACAACAAAATGGGTGAGAATGTGGTTGTGGGGCTTGAAGGAACATCACGATCTTTTACCGGCGACCGCACACTTACTAGGTCAAAGTCAGATCCATTCACCATCTCGATAAACTGTCGGCACTTCAGCATGAACAGCAGATTTTGGTTCGACTCCAGCAGTCCCGGGTAGAGGCGAATGGTTTGCTCGATCGCTTGCCCCATGCGGCCGGAAAGCACTAGTTTTATAATTTCTATCCAGAAGAAGGAAGGCAAAGGGACGAAAAAAAGATCTTTGTAACAAATGCAACCTTCATCCAACAGCAGTAGTGGTGATATTACTTTGCCGATTTTTAACCGATGTCATGTCTTCCTGTAAAGCTTGGCCCGTGCTCCGGGCGAACGTTTCCGCCGTCGAGCTGTACCCGTGGTGGACCAGGTAGGAGGAAACCATTTTGTGCAGAATCACCGTCCAGTCGCCCTGGTCGTCCGGCAGGGGGAAGTTGTAGATCGTGGAGCGCGTGCCGGCCCCCAGTTCCTTCAGCATGTCCTCGATGTCGAACTTGAACGGCTCCTGGCCGAAGTTGGCGTCGACCACCTCGCCTGGCGTTTGCAGTCCCACCGTCGGGTATAACCGGGGCTGGTGACACAGACAGAATGGATTAGAAAAAAAAATCACGCTCTTGCCCTTCGCGCGCGCCCCCCCGTTTGCGCTCGCTTACCGGCAGATCTCTGAAGGCGATGCCCAGATGGTGGCCGTTCTTGGTGTAGAAACAGGTATTGTCGACCAGATTGACGCCACAACCAATAATATCACCGGTGGTAAAGGTGGGCCCGTACGGCTGCCCGTTGCCGGACGAGCAGAAGGAGTTGCCGTCGTCGCCGTGGTAGCCGTACGACTGCTTGTCCCAGCCCGGCAGGCGGTTCATCTTGAAGTTGGTGTGCGTCAGCCCGATGCCCATGTAGCCGTCGCGGCCCTTCGAGATGATCTTCACCTCGAAGTAGTAGAGCCCGCAGGCGGCCGGGATCGGGAAGGCGGTGCGCACCGACGCCGCATCCGTGTGTGATTTGCCAATTCCTGCAACAGGAGAAAAATTTACATTACAAATACGTCATTTGAAACGGTAGGTGTTGTGGTGAATTTACTAGACGAAATTTCGCTCCATTCCATCCCTTTTTTCATATTTAATTAAGACAAACATTTTTTGCCGAAGATCGAACTCCAACCGATGGGTCAACTCATGAATGATAAACTTAAAACCAAAGTTATACCAAAGTACCATACTGCTGCTTGTGCGTGGTGAACATGTGTTTTTTTTTCTACAAGGCTACAACACCAACCCGGTTTCGAGCCCAGAGAACCGGTTTGCGGGTGACAAAAGTCTTAGACAGAAGGTATAGCGCAAGGCAAAGCCCTTCATCGAAAGTAAGAGTTAATAATTTCGTGTGCAGCTTTCAAATTGCGGCACACCAGCACGGCTAGGCCAGCGTCTGTAAGGCAATCGCCTCACTTTTACGTGTATGCAAAAGCATATGACGTGCATCGTATTTTATGCAAACCGCGAACGTTTGCTGGCACGCTGGTAAACGCTGCGATAAACCTCCTAGTGTGTTATTGGACGTTTGCAGCAATATAACAGCGCGAAATCATCCTTTCCGTGTACTTTCCTATTTGTTCAAAATTTAATAAATCGATTATTGGCAGACGGAATAAGGAATGCAGCAGTCCGACAGCATAGGTGAGGTGGGTCTTGCCGAGTGGTGGTGTGTCATCACGATCCTCCTCTCCATTTGGCAACCAGCCAGAGATACTCCAATTAAATGCGCGACCAGGTTGTCGTGGCCTCCACCAAGCACTGCGTGTGTGTGTGTGTGTTTGTGGGAGGTTAAGTTTGTAATCGTCCGCGGGTCTTCCTCGAGGGGGCGCGCACTCAATTTCCATTTTTTTTCCCCCAACCTGACCCATCGCCTGTAGCCTCCAGACAGCGAAGCAACCTCCATGGCCGTTGTGTGTCCACTCTTCAATAAGCCAAGACGTTGCGCGTCGGCTCGACCCAACCAACTCGACTCGATCAGTCCGCGCGGCGCAGAGGATCGAGCAGACGCCTCCGTAACCAATGTTCAAAGTCATGGAAAATCGTTGCTAAACGGCGTGTTGCTGACCCACTTTTCAGTCGCTGCTCCTCTTGCGCGCCTCACCAGCGCACCCCATACGACGACGCGGCCCTGACGACTCGTTTCTCGTTTGTTCGGTTCGTTTATTTCCCCTTTGGTCGCAAAGTAACGCAGCGCGCCTGCTTGCTTGCCGTTTGCCGCACCATGGCCCGCTCGACCGGGGCCGGGGGCAGCATTCGATGTTTCTATGTTACCGTAACATTTTGTCGTTTTCGTTGCCGCATGAAAAAGAAAACGCAGAATACTACCTCGGAGCATGCCGTTTCCTACGGGCCTTCACTCCAAGTGTGTTCGATCGGAACAAAGTGTCCAAGTGGCAGGCGCTCCGTAGCAAGACAATCGTAACGTTGGCGCACGGCAGCAGGCTGGCTGCTGGTAGGCTGGACTTACGTAGTACGCGGAAAGACGAAGCAGGTTGAGAAGGTTTTCGATTTTCGTGTGGGATGAGGGAGGCGCGGCATATGGTTTCGAAGTGCACTACTCGGCGTTGGACAAAAACGTACTGGGCTGGAAAACCTGTCGGTGAAGCGAAAAACAGAACCTACGCCGCGCATCAGGGCGTGAATGACTGTTCACACGAAATCGACGTTTTCTTTTGAACGATAATGTTAAAGGACATCTAGGTACAAACGCTTTGAATAGATATCACCCCCAGCCAGCCCTAAAACAATTAAATTTCATAAAATTTGGTTTGTCTTATGATTGTGCCATTGGCCAGTTTGAACCCTTTCAGCAATGCCAAGGACTAATTTCAGACGATTATTGGAAACATTCTGCTTGATAAAATAATCAACTTGAGACAGTCAGGGACGAACAAAATAGTAATAGATAATAGAAATATTACTACAGTTAAAGGAAAACAAGGCAAAACAGTAAAGAAAAGTTTAAAAGTTACGCCTTGTCTCCAAAACAACTTTTACTATTCCGTTGGGATCGGATGCGGAAAATAATGAAAGACAAAAAAGAAAAGCATCGCTGCCATCGCCAACGAACCCAAGAAGCGATTGAACCCCCCAAAGCATCGAGCAGTAACATCTCTTCCTTTTTCTTTTCCCACACACCTCCTTCCTATCTTTCTTGCTTCCTCGACACGACAAACTCAGGCAGACGTCGGTGTTGTGCTTTTGCCAAATCTCTCGCGCGAGGATGTTTGACCACGGTTCGACCGATAGTGCACCACCGTTGGCGAACGTTAATCGAAAGTGGTGCTATTTTTTCATACCACTCCACCTCCCCAACTCGTCTCCTTTCAGAAACGGCCACCTCTCGGTGCCGCTGTTTTGTTGCTAAACAGGGCAGCATACATATTTTGCAAAATAATGTTTGATAAGAGCAAGAATCGGCAGAGGCGTAACCAGGGAGGATTCTTTTCGATTGACACATCAAAATCGACATTCTGTGCTGTTAAAATATGAGAGCGTTGATATGCTGACAAAGTAATGTGTGGTTTCACACGAGCGTACGTCACTGAAACTCGTCATCTGATCGCCACCGCCGCCTCCCTTCCTTTTCACCCATTCCCCCCACACGCCATTCCTGGGCAGCCTTCCTCATCCGCACACATCTATACATCTCGTGTTTCCCACAACGCTTTTCTTGCACGAGGAGACACCGCGGCCTCAAGATGATGATGATGATGGCGATCGCTAGCCGCAGCTATACGGCAGCGAGTTTGATTACTGAACGCGCGAGAGTAAACAAAGGGCAGACTCCCGTTTTCGCCCATCGGCACTGTTGCCACGAGCCAGAAAGGTACAGGGTACCAGCAACAACCCCGGTGGCGGATGGACAGATAGTTGTGGAGGTGAGTAGAATTCACACTGGCGAGCAGAAGGTGGAGGTTTAGCAGCCTCGAATCGTCAGGTTGGTGGAGCGCTGCGCTGTTTTCCTCCCTTATTTCCCCAACTCCCCCGCATGGTTGCCTCCCTCCAGGTATCAAGGACAGACAGACTACTCCCTTCCCGAGCGGAGTAAAGTTTCAACCGATATATGGAAGGGAAAAATACACTCTTTCCTCTACGATGGCTGTTCTGAGAGTCGTTAGGATGAAACAACATTTTGAAGTGGTTTGCAACTTCCGTTATTCGGAGGAAAAATACTCAGACTTGCGAAGGTGAGTTGGAACACTTCGGACAAATTTTGGAGCAATCTGTGCCGACTTTTTGAGGGAGGCCGAGGAAGCGCAACCACTGTGATTGACTGTGCAGGTACATTGGCAGGTGTGAAGTCACTTGTCCTACGTTTTTGTTCCATGCCAGTGCCATCTTTGATTCCCTTAATTATCCTATAGCTAGAACGAGAGAAAAACGGCAGCTACCAAATATGTAAAATAACCAATCCATCCACTCGGCTGGTGGGCCATATTGATGCGTAATTAAAATGTGCAATTGCGTTTAAGATCACCTCGTGCCTAACAGAATGAGGTGGGTTTTGCTGTGGTCGTCTATTCAACACCGCGCGGGGTGGCACTTCCTGGCACTGCTGGTTGCATTGTTGTGCTTATGGATCCCTTCCCTACTGACTCAATGTTTACAATGTCCCGGGACTCCGGTGCGATATCCAACGACATAAATTAAATTAAATACGATTGCATTGCAGTGAAGGAATTTTACAAACCATCCGAGTGCGAGCAGGTCGGTCATGAATAAATGCCATGATGATTAAATTATACTCTTCCGCTTTCTTTATCAAAATGTAAATGAACCAATGCGCACGCACACACAAATACGCTGTTATTTCTCTCTTGCTCCCTCCGGGTTTGGCTTCGGGTGATGGCAGAGTTTAAAAAAAAAAGGAAAAGGGACAAGGTGACAAAGTGAAATTACATCGGAAAAACGCTTCGCTGTTTGCCGGAAACCGGGCGATGCTTGCAATGCAGAAACGAACGGCCCCGCAGTTTAAAGTTCTTTCTTTCCATCTCCAGAAACGAAGGAAACGAAACCAAAACGGAATGCAATAAAATGTTTGAAAAGGAAAAAGTGCACCGCATGAAAAAGGGGAGCAGTTCTAGCGATATGTACACACATTTTCGCACAGTGCTGCCAAATGCGTTCGATTGCAATTTTCGATCGCAGCAGGCACGCGGTAAGGGTGAAGACAAAATGGATCATAGATGGCGCGGAGGACGGTGGAGGAGATGTACGCACATCGGAGTGTTGTTCATCCCAACACAACGCGTCGCGTTTACCTCCAACAAACACCTCCCCCCATCATCCTCCTCCATCGCTCGTTCTCGCGATATCGGGGTCGAGTTTCAGCGAGCAGCTACTACGTCGTCGTTGTGTGGTCGTCTTCTTATTCTTCTACTTTGTCGCTCGCTGTTTCCTTGTTGTCTGTAGCTCACCCAATTGCTACTGCTGCTGCTGTTGTGCGTTTCCGATCTATGCTCGTCTCGCTGGTCGTGGGGGGTTTTTTTTAATGCTTTTGCGTAAACGATACTGTGTGTGTGTGCCTTCACTGACATGACAGCTGACGATGTGTTCGTGTGAATACGCGACTGCTGTCATTTCGCTTCATTGTTTTGATCGCGGGCTGCAACGCACACACATACGCGGGGGCCCTTCGAAACTGTGCGCACATCCCATCGTTGACGCAGGATCCAGGGGGTGGTGAAGGGCAATGGCGAGGGTGGTGCTGTGTTGTGTACATTAGCTGCAGTGTGCTACACCACATCGCACATCGCCATCAAAACATCATGACAAAGAAAAAAAAAAAGCTTCGGAACTGGTTTCCCAAAAGCTTTCCTACCTCTCGGCTCGGATTTACCGAACTACGGCGTACGTACTCGAGTATTTCCATCGGCCATTTTTGTTTTGCTACTCCAACGCAAAATTAATACGATACGATAAATTGCTCTCGTTGCAAGCGTAAAGACGCGTTAGAAAAAAGGACCCAAACTGTGAATATCCGTAATGGAAAATCCATTGTCTAGGAAAGTTGGATTCCGGACGTACGCACACGGGCACGCGTACAAACTTAATCAAGGTACATGATAAAGCGTCGACCATGAGCTTGTAGCCAATTTTCCACCAAGGTGTCCATTTGCAATTAAATTTCCTGTTTTTCAACAGGCCAGAAAATATCATTTGATATTTTTGAGCAGGGGATTAATCCACTGCATTGTCACCTTGTATTTTTCCTATAGGAAAAAAATCGATCGATTGGGAATAAATTAAAAAAATCATCCAAATCGATGGTTGAAAAAAAAACCCTTTTTTGCCAAATTGTTGCCTCGTAACGATAGCATGACAATTCGACGGACGATCAACATTTCATCCGTCGCGCCGTAAACGTCAAAACCTGCTGATTTTGGTTTCTTCCTGCGCTTCTTTGTCCCGTCATTTTCACTAGCCGTTGTTTCTGCTGTTGTCTCTTTCGCCCGTTCGGCACACTCTCCCGTTTCGTGCTTTCTCTTTCGCACGTTTCTGATCCATCTGCGACGTACGTACGGAGGCAAACGGTTTTTCGTAGGATGCTTGGAATTGTACGAAGCGACTATTTGCGCAACGAACCCACACACACACATAATGCCACACTGCTGGTCGCGGAGTAGGTTGGAGACGACAAGTGAAACGCACACTGTTACACGCGCGACGAGCAGCCGTACACAAGCGAACATGAGAACGCAAGAAAACAGAAAACAGAAAGTCAGTTCCATCGATGGACGACCGAATGGACATGGTGCTTATTTAATACGTTACTCCACCGCTCCTCCACGGGCATAACCATCACATTATCTGTTGATAATGAAGAAAGTAATAGCGAAACAAAAAAAAAAAAACAGCACAAATGGCCTAAAAACGAAAACATGCACGCACCACCGCGATGGTTCGCCATTGATGCAGAAAAGGGCCTACTGTTCCGTTGGCAAACGCTAATTTTCCTCTAGCACACACTTCCTTCCTTTTCGTGTGACTTTAGCGTAATCAATGCTGCGTAGTAGGCAATGTTCATATAATGGCAAATGTCATGCTGTTAATGCTTCAAATGCTGCTGTTGCTGCTGCTGGTCGCGGAAATCGCCCGACCAGTTAAAGCAGGCAATTTTGTTCCATTTCTTTTTCATTTCAAGCAAAATACATCAAACCATGTGTGCATGGGTAGCGGGGGAGAGTTAGCTGTGTGTTGGATTGAGGCTCGAACGGTTAGCAAAAAAAAAAACTAAAGAGACAAGATGGCTGAGTACAAGAGGGAAATAAGTAAGCACAGCCGTACTAAATTTAGATACCAAATATAAAAAAGGATGGAATGAGGAGCGGCACCGACCGAGGGGCGGCTGTCGCGGACAAAATGAAGTAAACCCCCGAGGCGGGGACGAATGAAACGGGGAACGATAAAAACCTTTGTAGTGAACACGTAGATTGTTTTGCGTTAATCCGATGGTGCTGCACTTGTCTTGCAGGCTCCAGGCGCGGGGCAGTGGGTCGACGGCTTCGTTGACGTTCGGATACAGAATCTTGAGACGGTCGACTGGTCCGGCCGTGGCCGCAGCGCTGGAACCACCGGCGGCTCCCCCGGCGGGGCACCCGCTGCCGCCCTGGTTGTTGTTTGGGTTGAACATTTTTCGTAAGGATTTCAGCGTGCTGTCGTGGGGCCGACGAACATCACTACACTTCACACTACTTGCAGCAGCGGCAGGAGCATTGTCAGCCATTAGAAATCAAAAAAAGCAACGAGCCCGAGGAGCGTGTGTATGGGAAACACGGTACAACGGTCTCCGATACACAATCTTGAGCTGCACTGCACTTCACCACTTCACCGAACACATTCGTGCGCACGGAAGCACATACACACTCAGGCACCAACACAAACGCCACGCACACTCGGCCCTGTCGCTGGCTCCCGCGAGGTTCTATTGCTCCCTTTCGCGCTTGCTCTTTCACTCGTGCTCAGGTGCTGGTCGTGTCGTGTCTGTTCGCTGTGTTCACTCTCGCACCATTTGCACCCTGTTCATTGTGTGTCCTCCAAATATGCGATTTCTTCGCTACACCCGATTTGTGCACACGTACAGTGTGGTTGGCCTCGCTCACAAACACCTCGTCCGCATCGCACCCACACGCCGTCGTTGTATGATCGTTGCTTTTCCTCAATTTTCCAACTGGGCCGAATTGGCAGATTGCTTCCACAACCACTTCCGCCCTTCGACAGATGCAGCAGATTTCGACCAGCTCCGCAAAGATGACGACGATAGAGACGACGTCGTAGCAGCGCTGCCCAGTTCTCACATAGAACACCACACGAGATGGTCGGAGAAAAACTGAAACTGAAATGACGACGGTCAGTTGTTGGACGATTGCAATGGTGCTGTACTACACGCCATTACGAAACGCAGGGGGAATGAGCGAGAGCGCACCAGTGGACGTACGTACACACACACACACTGTGCGCTACTGCGATGGCAAAAGATGGCTCGAGACAAAAGAACGGAAAGAAACACGAATTGCGAGTCTCTGCCAGATATACGCACGACCGAATTGCAATTCCAATCTGGCTAACGATTGTAGCAAAGATTTTCCAACAAACGGGCTGGCTTCCGATGGAATATGCTGCCTATGCTTACTTTGATATCGTTGATACTGCCAAAGTAATGAATGTTCCTTATTCGAAATCCTCCAGACGATGATGACTCTATGAAGCTAGGTGTTGTGACCCTACCTCGATGGCGGCTCAGAAACAACTAACATTTTATTTATCGTTTTGTCATTTGTCGAACCGCCGCTGTACCGATAAGAACCGGTTCCGGCCTCTAAAACGATATGTGTCTGTGTCTCAAAACCGATTTTGCGAAACGGTCCCCTGAACCACGATTTTTCAGACAACCCTGTTATTTTCCGTGTACATCGGTTCAAATGCCGAAACATGTCGTGTTCAGTGGAAAATCTTTTAGGAAGACTGGAACTATCGATTTTGGTCCAACGGAGGCGGTTTTTTTTGGACCAAAATCCGATCACGCGTAAACCGGTTAAAACTTGGACCAAAATCGATTCAAACTGGTTCCAAAATATGTTCTACAGAGGTTTCACGTGTAAACCGGTTCAAACTGGGACCAAAATCGGTTCACATTGCGTCCCATCACTAGATACTTGGGCATCTTCAACTGCAGCCCCATGGATCGTTGCTGTATATTTGAACTTGTAATGCTAAAGGTATCAAAAACTTCAACTGCCGAACTTTGTATGCGGAGAAGAAGAAGAAAAGTGTACGAAGTTCCAACGTGCACCAACAGTCCATTCAAAAAGAAACGGAATCGCGAACCCAGCGACAGTTGTAAATGGAACCATCGTATAGAATTTAAACTAGTACTAAAACTGACTCCTAGAGGTCGCTATGAATCAGCTCGTACCGCAAATCCAGAAAAACTTTCAACGTGTTTTTCAACGATGAGGAAAATTCTTTGCCCTGCTTTGCTGAAAATGAAGAAACGTTTTGTGGATCTCGTCCGAACGTAATACTCTAATAGAATCACGAAGTTCAATTGCCACACTAAATCTGTGAATAACGTTATGGTATTTTCTTAATTTGGATGATTCCCTTTTAAAATATCAACAATTGCTTCCAAGCTGCAAATGATTCGCAACCATCGTTGTTCCACGCAACAGCAGTTATCAACAGGGTTATCAATGTTTCCTAACTTACGGAATAAGGATTTAGGGGCGTACGTTTGACCTAGTTCTCTTTGTTTGGCCAAAATTATTACACTGCAGGTCTCGAGTACAACTTATCGAGAACAGATCTTCGGAACAAATAACCTCAGTTAAACGGAGCGTTCCTGAACGGCGTGGTTGAAGGCTTATTGTTTATGAAATATTGCTAGATTTATGCAAGATTTTTGTTGACTACATTGCGATTAGTTAAAACGTAATGCACAGTGATCTGGAAGCATTCCTAAATTACATTCGAAAGATTTTGTTTGAAAGATTTTGAACAGATTTGTAAGCTTGGGTTGTACAAGTATTGTTAAGCTCCTGGTTTAATATACTACTTACGATTCATAAGAAATCAGATTAAAGAATATTATATGTTGCATACGAATGTGCACTTTCATTTCATACATTCGCCGCTTACTTTCAATATTGAATCGATCGGATCTGTTGATCCAAAATCATGGCCCTTTTTTCTTCGATGGTACTACGTATTCTTTTTTTGAACGGAGTTTCGTCTTGAAGGAATACAGTCATACAATGCGTTCCATTGCAGGCCAGGCTTGGCAGGGAGGGAGGGTGTAAAGGAGGCGAAGAAACTAGACTACGAGCCCCCCGTAGTCCGTAGTCTCGCAACAATCAACTAACGCTGAGCAATGGAATAACTGTTTACAGCTGTGTTTCAAAAAAGGAAAGTCATTTATGGTGGTTTTTTTTCTCTCTCTCTCTCTCTTCCTTTTGAACCGTCTCGATAAGACGCCGCAGTGGTGCCGTTATGTCGTTGAAGACGAGATGTATTCGCTGGGCCGGGAGCGCTTTGAAAGTATTCTCATTTATTTATGTGTGCTTTAGATTTCGTAGTGAATGTGGAACGGTTCAAGATTTGATTTATGCGGTAGCGCGACTCTGTAATTAATTACACAATCTTCTTAACCTTAAATTAATTCTTTCTACATCTTAACCTTTCCATGCAATGCTGGAGTAGATAAGACTTTTTCTTAAAATATCTTTTTGATAAAAAAAAGACCATAGATTGTGCTATTTTCGTACACCACTCGAATAAAAAGTGTCTGTCTGAACGCTTATCTGTCTTCCATCGTCTAGCTTTCCTCTACGGCATTTCGCTCCACCACTCCTCTAGCCATATACTGTTCTCCTCCGAACTGGCAAAATTTGCTCGCTGACGAGCTATTTCTTGTACACACCGGAAGTAGAATATATGCGATAAAAATAAACCTTCCCCGCGCCTGGGGGTGATAACCTAGCCAAGTGTTTCAAAATATTCCCATGCTCGGAGGAACAACGTTCGCTGGAGCAGACCAGCTGGTTGACGTAAGCAACATTTTTAACCATTCCGAGACCCGGAGAAACCGACAGTGGTGGATACGGATAGATCTCTTTATATTTCTGAATACAGCACGCACGCGGCATCAAAATGGGGACTTTGTATTACAATTTGACGCAAGTAGGTGCTTAAACAAAGCGCATTTGTTTGATCAAGTACAAGCCATTGCCCTGTGTTTTCAATCCTCAATGGTGAGGAACATTCGTTCGACTTTGGAGTACCTTTGAGTTAAGGCGTTTTTCAACATTTTGTGATCGGTATTGCATGGAATTTAAAACGAATTTTCTTTCACTACTTGTTCCATGTATCTGACGACAAAAAATGGGCTGATGAATAAACGATAACAGGACAAAGGCGAAACGTTTCAAGTGCCGTTTAGTAAAGCAGCACAGTAGGTTCTATCACAACGGATACGAATCTGAATTTGATCCTTTCTGTTGTTGTAATGTATTTTGTAACTTGTTCTCTTTTTCTTTCTTCGCTTTGTTTAAAAATGCGATTCTGACTAAGGGTGCTCTAAGCTTCTATGCACTCAAACTAGACCATTACATTCCCATTGCACAGCTCGTCCTCACCCCCCGTATACGGAGGTGTAAAAGCATAAGGCTAGTCTGAGTTGGCCCCTTTTTGCGTGTTTCTTTTCCACCTGCTAACGATGATGAGTAAGCGTTTCAAAAAAAGAAAAAAAAACCGCCGGTCGTGCAGAAGGAAGTTGCGTTACGTTGACTTGAAAATTCGAATCGAAACAAATATTTAAGTCGCGTGTGTGGAGGATCTGGCTTCGCTTCTCGCCTTCATTTGATTCTCCATATTGCGAGGTACATTTTTCTAAGAAGAACAAAGGGAGGAAACTTGGAGCAAGAAGCACTTTCCTTGCATTGGCATTGCACGAGCGCTTATGTTTTGGCAAACCGTACCTGGGCAGCAACGTAATTGATATTTCCATGTTTTTGTTCACATCGTTTAAATGTGTCAGTTGATGCATGTTGCTGAAACGTAGCGAAAAACAAATGTACGACGAATATGGCGCAAAAGTCTACATCAGCGTGTTCCATTTTTATTTGACTCGTTGAAAAAAAAATCAGTACAGTAGGTTCACAACTACTATATGGGTTTTTTCTTCCAAGTATAGCTGTTGAGTAAAATTAATTCATAAAAAAAATTAAATAAAACGGAACATAAAAAATCGCTTTTCCATATGCTTTTCTCTCACTCTCTCTGTAACAGAATAGCCACTGAATTGATGTTTTTCGGAATAGAACGGGTCGAACTCAATACGGATACCGAGTTCTTTCATGGAAGACACGGACATGTTTGAGCATATTTGCAAATTGAGCATTTTCAACTACGGGTTTTCATAATGTAGATTTCTTCTGCAGGCCCCCTCAGCAAAGCCAAGATATGGATGGGTATTATGAGTTTGAAACCTTATACTTTAACATTGCATTGAAAATTAAGTTGATGTTGCAACCCTTCGTCCTTCGCCGAACTCGCCGGAGGGAGTTCAATGAAAAACTGTGAAAAATGTGAGACAGCTGAAAACGGAGACCGGTGGGGTCGAGATTGGAAAATTTTTACCATGCAAAGCACCATTTACCACCAGTTTGCTAATAATGGTAGCTGGCCAGTTCGCAAGAAACAACACACTACACTCGCCAGCCAGCCAGTTAGTGCGATTATGTGGCGCAATGCTATATTTCGCTGTAATTTTATGTAACCACGCAAAACCGACCGAGACTTGCGTCGAACACGGCGAAGAGGTAGAGAGAAGTTGAGCTACGCAAAAGGGCAGCCAAGTCGGCAGCCAAAGGCTGGAGACTGTGGCGCAGGCGCAGCTACTAATAATGCGAGTACGGTGGTGCGGAGCTGCGCGCGACTCATGCATGGGAAAGCGCAACACTGCAACTTTGCCGACCCGGTGCACTAAATCGGTGCATCGGTGTGCGGCAGAGCCCTGGGACTTGGTGCCTTTTCTTAGCTGGCTAACAATGTTTATCCAAACAGACCATCGCCGGGTGCTACCGTTTGCCTAAGTGCAACCGGCATCGACTGCACAGAAACTTCCCATAAGACCGGCGTGTGCACTTCCCCGAAGAACGCAAGCAAGTGCTATGCGATTGCAGCAACTCCCTTTCCGAAAACAACAATAAGAGCCCCCGTTTCGTCAGGTGCACATGCTCCAGTTTTACTGTCAAACAAGACGCTTGTCGCGGTTGAGTCATGCACGATTCTGCCATACGCGAGGACTTCTCGGAACGAGGTGGAGGTTTGAAGTAGGAATCATACTGGTAATATGCTGACGTAGTATGCGGAATTTGAGCGAGTGTCTCTGAAGGCCACGGTAGTTTTTGTTGCCCCGCGGGCACACCGGCAAAACGTTTCATCACTCTCCAAGGGCCAAGACCAATTTCTGGTCGTCGTTAAATGGCGTCTGACTACGAGCGAACCTGCTGAAGTGAAACGAAGTATGGTAATCTGTTTGCCAAATCGCGAAACATGCATGCAGTGGGGCAAATATAACAAGCAACGAAAGTTATGCGAAACAACCTGAAGCGAAGTGAAGCTCATATGCTTATGGTGCTTTTTACTATCGATTATTGCATGGAATTGCAGTCAGGCTGTCAAGCTTACGATCGACCTTAGCACTTCATTTTAGCTGGGTACAATTTAAACACAATCTTTTGGCACACATGCCTGCAGTTTTTTGTCCTCATTTTTAGAAGATGGAAGTTGTTCAGCAAACATCATTAAAGACTCTCGCCCTTGCAAACAACCTGATCCTATCGTTTGAAATCACTTCAAAGTAAAAATAGAAACATCCTCGAAAGGAGTTTGAAATTTCAAACTTAGCCGAGTGACGATTACAGCGAAACAAGGAGCCCATCTTTGTCCACTACCAGGTGGTGCAGTCGTATGACGCATTGAAATTAAGTTTAAACCGTTTGGAGACACGCAAAAGTAATCACGTCAGCGCAAGGGTAATAAGCAGCGTGACTTTCATGGCTGTTTTGCGTATTAAACTTTTTGCCGACCCCGGTGAGGGGGGGGGGGGGGGGGGGATTGTTGGCGAGGTGTTAGAATTAGTTCTTTTGAATGTTCCAGAATTAGATTTTAAGCATTATTATGAAATACAAGAATGGATTTTTTACCTTGAGTTAAACCGTGGTAACATCTAACACGATGTCGTACTTAGGGTCACAGTTGGATGATGACTTGGACGGAAAATTGTAGCCAAGCTGTGGCGCATACATGTCCGTAATTGTAATCGAATCGAATGCCCTGACACGGTTGGCGTGCCTGGGGGCCGGTAGTAAGGGCAGGGTTCGGAAGGAGGAGGTGGGCGGGGGGACGCGCGCGGCATGGTGCTGGATTATTACCGACTTAGATCGTGTACTTTTGTGCAGCTATTAGCCGGCAAGGGGAAGCCAAGGTGAAGGGGTGGATTTATTCTCGGCATCTCTGACGAATTTGGAAAGTGTGCCGAAGGTCGTGGCGCTTTGTGGAGCACTTTTAGCCCGATCGTTGGTTTGATCTAGTCTCGTCGGGCGCGTGTGCGTGCGATATGCGGCCTGTGAAGGGATTTCGGACTCTCCTTGCCGAACGAAAATCCTAGAGCTGGTCGGTCGGCTCCGATCTCCTCCCAAGGTGGATGACAATGAAGCTCCTTGTTTTGTACCAGCCACAAAAACCTTTTCAATTTAATAACATGGAATAATTTAAGAAGTTTTCAGGAGCGTAAACTTGCTCATAATGAAATACAAAGCTCATAGAGAAACACAATCAGGTGAATAATGTAAATTTTTCAATATGCTTTACACATCTGTGACCACAGGGTAAGTTTTAACAATCGCATAGACAGACCCCCTATTTCCCCATCTAAAACCTGAATCCGCGGTTCGATTTGACGTGTTTAAAATGTGAAAATACCATCAATCAAACGAAAGAAAAAACAAACATGGACAAATTTGATTTTTCTTTTTTTGTTAAATTAATTTACCCTCAAACTCGACGGGAGAATGGAGAAGCGTAAACGGCCGAAGCCTGGTGCCTAAAATTTGGCATTGAATGATGATGGGAATGTCACTCGCGGCTGCTGCAATGACCCGTAAAACTACTGAAATCGATAATAAAATTGCCGTAGGCCAGTGTTTCTCAACCGCAGTGTCCGACGGATCCTTTGGGAGTTGATTGCTGTCCCGATAGCTTCGCATGGAACTAGCTGCAGAGGCAAAAGAAAACAAGATCAACTAGTCAAATTGTGCTCTGATGGAAATGTAGAATTAATATTCCTTTCTTCTTCTACGAACTGCTTTGGCGGTTATGTTGGCAGCGAAACAATTTAACTAACACACCTGGAGATTATGCAGGCGAGTCTGAAACCACATGGATGCGCTTTGGCTTTGCACACGTAAAATAGAAGCTCCACAAAAGAGAATGTGCGTATACATGCAATTTACGCTTTGCCGTTATGACATTGGACAACAAATTAGCGGATACAACAATTGGCCAGCTGTTTTCGTTTCGAGTTTCGCTAGCCACAGATGATGATGACGATGGCGGAGTGCAGCGTGGAGCATATGGCAAACAAGAAAGAAAGAAAGAGGCAGCGGACAGCGCCTGCAGTGACGTTTCTCTGGCACAGGTGGTTGCCACATCTTGCACTCTCGCTTATTGGTTCGCTCTCGCGGGAAGGAAAACTTCGCTCTCGCGGCTCCCTCATCGATGCTCTCTAAACAAATGGCGCAGGGGGCTGGTGCATCGTGGGTGCAGTGGGGCGGTTGTTTATTTACATCTCGCCGGCCCGTGACAGGACGGGCGAGAAGCACGTGCTGGATGGCGCGTTTTACTTCATTTTTTTCCCGCAACCGTGCACTGCGGATCGAGCCGTCATGCTGCAGTAGCGAACTGCTGCACACTCTCTACTTCCATTTTTCGTGTTTATCGTTTCGGAGTACTGCACTAGATGCGTGTGTGTGTGTGTTTTCAACAGCCGTTTCTAAACATTTAAAAAGAAGTAGCCAAAAGGAGGCGAACGATCGAGCGAATGGGAAACTCCTCTCCCGTCTTGTATTCAACTTTTAATCGCTCTCCGTTCATTTCATCTCTCTCTCTCTCTCCCCTGCTCGCTCGCTCGCTTGCTGTGTGAACCAGGCGTAATTGCTGCAGAAACGCAACAAGCGTCGACAGCGCGAGTTAGTTTGCAGCAAGAACCCATGGAGGGTTGAAGTGTCTCCGCGTTCGTTACGTCGCGTCGTTGTTGTGCAGTTGTGTGGATCCGTTTACCGTAGTGTGGACATTTGGCGTTTCGTTCCGGCACTGTAGTTTTTCCTCCGCCGGTCGGCTCTCTGTCCCTGTACTTTATTCATTGTTTCTTTTCAACTTCCAAGGGGGTAGACTGCTACTACTACTAGTAAGTGGTTTCACGTGGAAGTACTGTTTGTCTGCCGTTTTAAGAATTGTTTCTATCCCCTCGTTTTGTGTGCGCGGTCAAGTGTGTGCCCCCAAAGAAGTTCTTCCCAAGAAAGCAAACGCATAGCCCACCTACTGCGATTAAGATTCGTTTCCACAAAACACGTCGTGAAATGTGAAAAGCGCGTGTCAAACTGTCAAACTGTTGGCAGCATTGCGCGGTGTGAAAATTGTCAACCGTCATCGGAAACGGAACACGAAATCAAACGCGGCACCCGCATCCCGTCTGTACGTGCCTTCCTCCTGCAGCGCCCAACAAACGAACGCCACAGTTGGATAACATGGATACGTATGTGAAAAATCTTCTCAACGGTTGGAACATGCCAGAGCTGATAAAAGTGTTTCAAGGTAAAAATAAAAACGTTTTCGTGTGCACCATCGATTCCGTGGTAGTTGTCGTAGCGTATCGTACCATTATAAACCTGCAAATGCTACTGAGCGAACCAAGTGAGTTCATCAAGTGGATCCGCTTGAAGAAAACGTAAAGTTGTGAAAGAAATTCGCAGAAAAACTAGAAAATAAGCCTTTTGCTCGTAATGGCAAGAGGGCACGTAAAGTAGTTGTATTGTTTTGGAGAAAAGTGGTGTATCCGTTCAATGGGAAATCTTGTGGGGCAAAAAAGAGGCTGCAGTTCATGGCGATGGGAAAACACTGAAATCGCATAAAATCATACGCATACAAGCGCTTGAAATTTCAACACACGTGTTGAAAACCACCGAGATGCAGAAAGTGATGTGTGTTTACCATGGAAGTACACCAAAAGCTGTGTATTATTTTGCCTTTGAGTGTTATGATTTCTCACGGTTGGGAAATAGATTCAGTGTTTCGAAATGGGTTAAGTGTGTCACTATACTGTTCGTGTCGGTTTTGTCATTTGCCTCAGGCAGTAACGGTTTCGCCTTGTTTGCCATAGAAGGAAAAAACTGTTATATTTTAATCAAATACTTTTAATCGGAAGCCGAAAACATCAAATAGCACTGGTAGCATTTAGTTTTTTGCTTCTCCACGGTTTGAATCGTTTTTTTTTAATTTTTCTCGGCAAATGATGTCTTTAATTTCAATGTTTTCTAGATTACCAAACGTTGAAAGCCAACCTCAAGTATCGCGATCGAGAGACATCCCAGATAATATCGATCGATTCGTATTGGTTTTGTGTTTTGTGGCATGGTTAAATAGAAACTTTAGTAAAGGAATTACTGGCACCAACCATTCAAAAAGCAACCGATGTTTCTAATTTCAATGTTTTCTAGATTACCAAACGTTGAAAGCCAACCTCAAGTATCGCGATCCAGAGACATCCCAGATAATATTGATCGATTCGTATTGGTTTTGTGTTTTGTGGCATGGTTAAATAGAAACTTTAGTAAAGGAATTTCTGGCACCAACCATTCAAAAAGCAAACGGAAAATCTCTTCAACAACCTGGCTCCGAAAGGAGACGGACAAAGAGCTTTGCCAAGCTTGCACAGTACGGTTGGTGTTTCGGCCGAATTCATCTCCGTTTTCTCGATACTTCTTTCGAGTGGAAACTTTTCGAAAAGTTTTAGTAATACCTCCGGATCGTTCCGCCTGAATCTCACAGCGCCTCGCACCTCCGTTTTCTCCTCGTCACGCGCCGTCTTCTTCTCTCAAACGGTCTGTCGGTAAATGAAGCAATTGTTTTCGACTCCAAACCCACAGTATGCTCCCAGTCGACGTTACGACAGCGTTCCGTGGCTTGTGTTTTCGTGGCTGGAGTGAAATTTAATTTGAATTGCAATGAGAATTATATTTTTCCATCCCAACGTCTTCCCCGTGCGCAGTACCGGACCCCGGCGCCTTCCGATCTTGGCCCGCATTGGAGCCGTTCTTCGAGGTGGAAGTTTTCCCCCACGTTTCTTCCATCTGGGTGGAGTGGGGTGGCCATCGTTTGCGAGTGTGGTTGTGTGTGTTTGTGAGGGGGTTTTCCGTGACTGGTACGCACAAAGTGGTGTAGTACTCCTGCAGCCATGGTGGCCCCCTCCTCGGTAATACCCGACCGAATTGGCGTAATTCGCGTGACTTTGCGGGAATGCAGTTTTGCGCGAGTTGATTTTCCGCACAATGTGCAATATTGTACTGTGCGGAGCGAAAGCTGCCTGCCTGAGTTCGTTAGTATATAGTGCTGATGGTAATAACACACATGCACACGTCTGCTGTTCCCGGTTTCGAGCGTTTGGCGCAGCTGCGCACACGAACGAACCACACAGTGACCCAACTTGGCTCAGCATAATCGTCGTTTCTGCACGACCACGCCACTATTCTCCTTCATTTGGCGCGATACAAGACGTGCGATGCGATTCAGAAATTTTGTTCAATGAAATGAGTATAGCATTGAACACAAAATTAGCTACAAACTGATTGGCTTTTCAATACTGAATACTTATCCAACTTATTAATAGGTTTTTTTTAAATATAATTTGAAGAGCTACGAAAAGAGAAGAACAATAGAAAAGCATCAGATAACGATCCAGAAATACTTTCAAATGCACTTATGCGTCTGGCATTACGCTAAAACTGGGACAAGTACTCGTGAATAAGTCTACTTGTGTCTAATGGAAGAAGAAGGGATAGAGATAATGGAAGAAAATCAAGCATCCCCTCCACAGGGGGAGGATAAGGTTGAAGGATTATTTCGGAAATAGTACGAGTCAAAAAAAAAGGACCGAAAGATTATAAGAGCTCTTGTAGAGTATTTTCGCTCCGCTGAATTTACCGTTTAATCTTCCACTGATTCGTTTAAGCTCTAAACATCTGTTTCATTTCCTCAATTCGCCTTTGAATCAGTGGAGTGAATGGGAAATTTTGTATTATATTAGCTGTTTTTAAACTTTACAAAGATCGTCTTCTTAAATATCTGTGAAATTTGAAGCTGTACTATCAATTATTCGTATCAAAGATTTGCAAGCCATTTGCCTTTTTTTTTATTTTAACCCGTTTTCTCCACACGTTTCCGGGGAAAATCAATCCACGGCTCCCTACATTTCTGTACGAACCTGCGATACGCTTGATGAAATGTTGTTGGACGTTTGATTCGATAATCGAACGGTAGCCCTCCACCAGCCGTACTCCTTTTCCCGTTACCCTTCAAAAACAAACTTCACCGGAGCCAAGGACGGCGGAGGGCAGCATTGCGCATGCTTCGTGCAATAAAAATTACGGCTATTATCATTTCGATGGCGAAAATGCTAAATTATACCGATTTCTGTGCCATTTAGCAGCAATCTAACGGTGGTGCATGCGCTCCCCCCGCCCTGCCCCGCCTTGTTCAATCAATATTAAATCCATGCGGTTGTAGGTAGACATCTTGGTGGCTGGAATCAAACATTGAGTTTTTAAGTAATCTTTATCTTAGTACTCGAAGATGCTGGGCCACATATCAATCTAACCCACTGTGCCATTGCTCGAGTTGATGCATAACAGGAAAAAATAAAATATTAATGCTTTCACTTATCCAGGTTCGCACCATGTAACGCTAGACTCGTCAGAACTCCGCTCCAATTGGCACTGGTTGGCGGAGGCCGGTCTTACGCAGAGGCCACATTATGCGATATGCAAAGTGTCGGCTACGATTACCCCCCTTGCATAATGTCGAATCAATACTTCCTGACTGTAGGCTTCGTCTCCATCTCCGGGACCAACGAAACAACCCCCAGCATGGCTCAGTTGGCCGGGGTGGGGGTCTGTCGAAGGGGTGTCATTTTCCACATGTGTATACACAACATACACACAAACATACGTAGATTCTCTCACATCGGTTGGCTGCACCATAGGCGGAGTGGGTTGGTTAGCTCCACGGCTCCACAGTCCACCTCCTTTAAAATGCCTTCCCTCTGGCTCATAATATTATCACCATCGCCGGGACAGATGGAAAAATGCTTACTTCCAATGCGTTTCGGGTAATACGATCGTTGCGAGATCTGCAGCAACCATCATTACGACTTCGGTCATTCGTGCGGCCCAGCGACCGTCACAGTACGCTTGGTATTCCGAAGTTTCATGTCTGCTATCTGGATCGACAGTCGAGTCACCGAGAGGCGCACTGCACTGTGCCACACTAGACCGGCCTCGTCGCCGTTGGTCCAATTTCCAGATCCAGTAGATAATGCCCACTTACGGTCCTAGCGCTGTATCACACAACATCTCATCAGTGCCACCACTACCACAGGCACGTTTTATGCTGCCCATAAGAGTTGACGCGGCTATCTGCTATGCGCTCTGTACTTGGCGTTGCCTGTTGTGTGACCTAACCGTTGTGTACAGGCTCATGCCCTGCTTTTCCGATAACGTGTGTGCGTGTGTGTCTTGTTTTGTCTACGCACATGTGTCTTTTACTGGTTACTAACATGTTTTCTCATCTTTATGTTTCCGTGTCTTTTCTGCTCTCCCTGCCTGCCGTATTCGCGTCGCCAAATGATGACGCTGTTGCCGCGTTCCTGCCATCACGATCAATCGTCGCACGCCGGGGTACCGAAATGCATTCCATAATGCGGGAATATCTGCGTTTCCCCACAGAGGAGGAAGTCGACGAGGCCGCCTTCAAGTGTCTGAAGTACGATATGATCAAGGAGATAATCCCGCGGATCGGCAAGCGGGCCAAGTTCGTGCAGCGGTACGAGGAGTACAAGGAGAACCTCACCGAACGGCCCGCCTTCGCCGAGATGCAGCTGGACGAGAAGGTAAGCAGCTCCAAAAGATCGATCCGATAACATGAGATTCTTGTTCCGTTCCTTCTAGCGATCGTTGCCGACTGGCGGGATGCCAGTGAGTGGTGAAGAAGTCTGAGCGAATATTTGACGAGCTGTCGAAAGGAAATCTCGACCGGAAGTAAAGCACAAGATATACGAATCAGATTGAGAGATAGGAGAGTCTCGATGATAGCGATGATTGAATATTCAGACGGTATTTTTCGTCGGACCACACTCCCATCTTTCCATTATTGTGGCGTACATGACACCAAAGAAGACGTTGCGTAAGAACACCCGGGTACAGAATGGGAAGTACAACGATATTACTTTCTTCTTTTACTTATCGGCCACGGAATACCGGGGAATGGGAGTCGATGGGACATTCTGTATCTGTTCAGGCGCAATTGTCAACGGAGGTCGCCACACGTGTGTGTGTGTGCGCGATCGGTTTGGCTGGTGATAAGCAGGAAGCACAAGCTGACGCTCCACGAAGAGGGCGCGCGTCCAGCTTTTGTCGCGCGGCCAGGGCTATCATTACTATTCAACAAGTCAATGTTGCTTCAGGCTGAATACACACCATGGGCGCAGTACAGCGTAAATGACTGCTTCAGCCTGGCTCCAGCTATTCGAGGGGGCACGGGAGAGGTGCGGGGACGGAGTCAAGCCACGTGGGGTCAAGTGTATTCGGAATACATTTCCAAAGATTACGAGAAGAAGTGGTTCGTTCGCTCCCCGATACGAGTGAATGCATTGGATGGTTTTATTTATTTTGTTTGAAACGTTAACGTTAAGTTCTTTTTGTCGCGTTGGACGACTGTTTTCTATGTGGGACGAAAGCGAAGAGGTTTTTGCCTTATAGTTAGTTCCCCGTGTGCGGTGCTGCGAACATCGTGGAACTGAGCAATTCAACGCGCGATCCGAGCCACAGAGATGAGGTTTTCTTGCGTATAATCTAACTATGGTATTGCAACTACTTCGCCTCTACCGTCTGTGCCCTTATAGTTTTTCTTCCCGCCGTCTTATGATCTAACTGTGTTTTATTTCTCCCAGCAAGCATTGTGTGCCTATTCAGCGTTTCTCATTTATCTTTCGAAGTGGAAAGAGTGGAGCCATTCCGTATTTATTATGATTTCCAACAAGCCAACCACCAAGTCTTCGACTGGCTTCTTCGTGGCCCTCTTCGCCCGGGCTACGTGTACGTACTCCAGTTTATTTCTTCTTTTTTTTTGCCTGCCCCGCTGGCCTCATTTTGGGCTCGGTCGGTAGTGTTTCTTTTTTCGTTTTTTTTTTTCGTATTGTATTACAAAGGCGGACATAGGTTTAGAGCCCAGCGATTCCCGCCAGTGTTGCGGTGACGGTTACCTATCACCACCACCATCGGCGTGACTACTGTTGGCACTATTGCTCCTATTGCCATTAACATGTCTATTCGTCGGCACCAGCGAACGCGCAGTTGGCAACAAGGGACACCTCCCGTCAGGTATTTTTCATTTGCCGAGTATGCCTGCTGGGCGTATTTCAAAATTGGTTTATATTCACACTTACCAGAGCCACTTTTGCCTACTTACGGCCGGTGGGAAGGCGCCTTGCTTCGCTGGTGGAGCGGCGTTGAATATGATAGATTTTCTTCATGCGGTATGTTGTTGGCGAATTTTTGCTCACTTTTCGCACACACCACCACGCACCGTGCCGCGTCGTCTATTTTCTACCGCCCGTCGGAACGGTTGGTGAAACGTTTGGAATGTTTCAAAATGGGTGTTCTGATGCGATTGCGCGCTGAATCGTCAGTTCTGTTTAAACCCACCCCAGCCGCGGGGAACGTGGGACGATTGGTGGGTTGGTGGGTGGCTGGAGGGGGTGTGTACCAACAAGACACTTGTTGCGGTGTGGTATAAAGCAATATATTCATGGTGTGGCGTGGTCCCAACTGGGACAAGTTGGGGCGGCACCATGGACGGTTGGGTGCTCCGGAAGCGCCTCGGGAAGCTAGGTGCAGGAAGAAGAAGTCAATGGGATGATCGAGAAGATTACCGACACTTTCACCACCGCGGCCAACCGAGGAAATGGTAACTTCAGAGCATCTCGCATGTTGCTTCAGAATCGTGATGAGCATCATTGATGTGCATTGTTAAACTACAATCTACTTTTTTTTCATGGCAAGACCTTGGGATGCTAAACTTTCCTTTTTGCATGAAAATGGTCCAAAATGATCGTTTGCTACGCAAGAATTGTTAAAGGCTCAATTTTCTGGTCTAATTTTTACCCATTTCTTCTGTGGTTCAAGCAAAGCCGCCAACCAGTGTTGAGTTGGTAAAACATCTTAAGGACCAAGGAAGATAAGTGTTGAAACAAGAATTTATCGAATGAAATATTTTACAGAAAGTTCGCTAAAAGAACTGTACCGCTGTGTCCTGTGAATGTCAAAGAAACTGCAAGAGACCTCTAGGAAACAATGAAACATTTCCAAACTTGAACCGATCCAGGAACGATCCTAGATAATGAGTGTTTGTGTCGAATGGGTATACTTATAGGTTTGCATGCTGAGACTTCTTTGGTCCTGTTGTACCTCCATTGAGATACAAAAGCGTCGAGGGAAATTATGATTGCAGCATAAATCATACAACTCGTTACGGGCACACTGCGCGTGGGATTGCTTCTTAAATTAGCATTGTTTTAAGAACCGCAGTAATGGTTCCTCCGCACGCATTAATGCACGCCCGTGTCGTAAAATCCTTCGCACACATGCACGCATTTTATGCACCCAGTCTTCAGTGGCAAAACTGCGCCGATACTTTGCTGTATTACTGTAGCGCCACTGCAGCTCCACTTCTCGCCGTTCTCAGCCGTTGGAGCATTTTGCGCAGACGATCTACAGTACCACCGGCCCATATGGCAGCGGGCGATGGTGTTCAATAAAACATTATGCCAATGGAACTCGTGTCTAGGCCCGTGCGCCACGGCGCGGTGCGGGCCGGAAAATGCACATGTATTTATTCCGCCTCCGGTGGGGCTCTTGTAGCTTAGCCTGTGTCTTGACATAGTTTTCTTTATTTCTTTTTTTCTGTACCACATACACTCTCTCTCTCTCTCTCTCACACACTTTGTTTTTATTAAAGCTAATTCCAAAGCATCATGTGACGAGCGACTGTCTCTCACTGGGAATGTATTTTTCCTCCGCGTCATCCCGATGCCGGTGTGATATTTGGTTTTTCTTGTCTTTTTTTTTCTTCCCCCAAGGGGAATCGGTAATGGAAAATGGGAGACCCGGGGCCGAATAATGCAATGCATTGTAATACCTTGGAGGGCTCTTGTCTGCCCCCTGGCCCCGTTGTTGCACCCGGTGGATACGCTGGTTGGTTGCTGCAACGACGAAAGACTATAACCCACACGTGACTGGCGGGAGATATTTTAATAGCAATAAAGATGGTAAGCATCTGATGGAGTGAGCTGACGGAGCGCAACCATTTTTTTCCGTTCGCTCTTCAAAATGGTACTAGAATATATATATGTATATCATGCCACATACTGTTGTTCCACTTTTCCCATTTTAAATGGGCTCGAGCATTAATCGTTTCATTGGTGTTTATCTATCTGGTGATCTTTGAGAAATTTTGCCAGTTCTTTAGTCTATGTTTGCAACGGTACACAAGCGTCGATTCCAAGGGAAATGTTGAGAATCCAAGTGAATGTAAACTGGTCTGTTTTGAAAATTGTTTGTCCTTTTTTTTAATAAACAGCTATGCATATTGATGATTGCCTAACAAAATGGAACTGTTTATCCAGATGGGAAGACAACTGTTCTTTTCAACGCACAGCTCTCGTCGACGCACGTTGGGAGAAATTGAACACAAATTTACTCTTGGTAATGATGACTGGATGTTTTTATGACTGGCAGGCCTTTTCATTCTGATGATATTCGAATGATCAAACTCGAGGAATGGATAAGTCGAAGAGAGATTCGATCGATGGTGAGGGCGAGAAAACTTTTTAGTGTTTTTTTTTTCTCGGAGAGCTTTGAATAAAGAGAACATTCTTAATGGATGGAAAACACGATATCGTACTCATCTGTGCATAGAATATTAATGAATGTTGTAAAGTCATTGCGATAATAACGACAGGTGTGTGAAACCTATTCCGTTTTCACAAGAGACGGCCCTTTATTCAAGGGCAAACACTATTTTGAATATTGATATTTTGCTTGCAAGGAATTTGAACAAGTGAATGCAATATTTCCAGAAAACCTTGCAGTTCACGGAGTATGTCCCACGTGTTGTTTTATTTAAAAACACTGTCCTTGTTCGCGATATGTCCATCAAAAGGTGCTTGTACTTTGCCAACACTATAAGTTGAACCAAAAACAATTCACTAATTACGTAAACTTCGCGTACGGCGGTAAGGAGGAAAGGTACAATATAATATTCAAATGACGTCGTACACATGTGGCCTTCTTTCACACGTTACCCATTTGTTTTATGGGCGAGAAACACTTTATGATAAAAGAAGTGCATTATACTCTAGACAAACGTGTAATTGTGCTTGTTTTGGATAAGAGAAGAGAAGGAAACACAGGAAAAGCTCGCAATGTTAGGCCACGGCAAGAAATATTGAATTTTGGTGCGTGGGATTCCTTGGGTGTTGCTTTTTTTACACAACCGATTTCAATTGTTACCTATTGATAGCAAATGCCTGCGTATTAGAAGAAAAGGGAACGAATGAAGAGGGAACATTAAAGGATTTAAACTTTTGGGTTTTGATCTGAGAAAGTAAACACTCAAAAAAGCTCTTCGTACAAATAGAAAACATATGATCGTTTCTAAATCTTTCGTTTGTCTGAATGTTTACAGGAACGTTTCTCACCCAACAGCTCCGCCCAGAAGCCATCACGCATCGACTGGGGGCGCATCGAGAAGGTGTGCGGGCCGGTGCCGATCTACCTGAAGAACCTGCTGAAAATGTGCGGCTACGAGGCGGAGAGCAGCTTGCGCAACCTGAACGACGACGACTTCATCGACATGGAGCGGTTCGCCCGGGAGGAGCTGATCCACCTGGTACCGGCGACGCAGTTCTACTTTCACATCTTCTGCAGCGATCCGGCCCGCGAGTTCCGGCTCGTGCCGGGCCACCGGAAGCTGCTGCTGCAGATCAGCGCGTACCTGAACTACACCAAGGTGGCCAGCGAAATCCAGCGCCCGGAACCGGCTGCTCTCCGACTGCCCACCGAGCTGGCACACCAGCGGGAGCGTGAACGGGAGCATCGGCTTCTGCTTCAGCAGCAGCAACAGCAGCAGCAACAGCAGCAGCAGCAGCAGCAACAGCAACAACAGCAACAGGACCAGCAGGTGCAACAGCAGAAGCAGCAGCAGCAGCAGCAGCAGCAACAACTTCTCCAGCAGCAGCAGCAACTGCTGCAGGAGGTGGTTCGGATGCATCAGCAACCACTGTCCGATATTCAGGAGCACATGCTTACGGAGCTGAAGATGTCGCACAAGAATTCGCCGCTCGCGTTCGAGCAGGCGACCGTCTTCCCGCCGCTGAGTGACGAGGAGCGCATCAAGAAGATCCAGGGCTGCATCGTAAAGCTGATCGACATGTGGAGCGAGAAGCAGCCGATCAAGCTGCAAATCACGGAGGAGATGATCAACGTGACGTACGAGACGAACGGCTACAACGCGTTCATCAAGTGTCCGATGTGCGCGGTGCAGATCAAGGTGTCCAAACTGCCGACGAAGAAGGGCGACCGGTTCGTGATCTCCAATTTCTCCAAGCACATCATCAAGATGCACTTTTCCCAGCTCACTGAGGGCGGTGGGGGTGGCGGTGGCGTTGTCGACGGGGCCATCACGAGCCGTGGCGGATCGGTTGGGTCCGAGCGTCACCTCAGCATGGACAACGTGTCGTCGTACTACGGTGGGGAAAACTCGGACAGCAATAATACCTACCCGTACGACGATTATGCGCCCGGGAAGCGCCAGAAGACGATGCACGACGAGGACGAGGACGAGATGGACACGATGCCGCCACACCTTCTGCACCCGTACGTCAGCATCAAAGACGAGATCATCGATCTGGACGCGTAGCTACGCTTGTGGCGGGGGCGTCGGGTCTTTCCCCCCTTCCACGACAAACCAAGCAGACCCCGGGGTGCGACCCAGGACCGGAAAAAGAATAGCTAGACGATCGCGCACTAAGCAAAAAGGGCCAATAATTTCCATTCCATTCCTCAGATAAACCAAATAGCCTCTCTTTAGTACGCGTTCTTTCGTAGGTAGAGTAAAACCATTCCTAGATTTTAAGACGGACTGTTACATTTTAAATGTATCGTTACTCGAATCGGCTTAGCAAGGGGGTTCTATATTTTTACTACTAGTTCAATGGCGTAGTCACTCGAGACGTGTAGCTGAGTGTGTGGTATGAGAAAAGACTTAACGTTTACTTTTATTTTCGGAAAAAAACGACAATTGAAACGGCTGAAATTTGAGCGTACCACAACAATTTTACGAATAGGTAGGGTAAAAGTGAAACTTGTACATAGAAAAACATATAGCTTATTTATATTAGGACTTTCTAAATAAATTCAGACACGCAGTTCGGCACGAACAAGTGTCCTGTTGGGTATCTCGGATTTTGTTTTCAATTGATTTACCTTCCAGATGGAGATCCAGAATTTTAGTGAAACGACCAGACGACTCTCTACAGAGAAAATAACTAACGATATTCCTTCCGTTGTACATTTTGCGGAAATGTCTTTAAATTGTGAAAGCTCTCTCCGTTGTATAACAGTCATCTGGAAAGCGTGCTGGTACGAAAACTTGCATGCAACTGCACGTGCACGCCTTCCAAACGATATGTCCGAACATGAACCGGTTTGCACTTCAAAAGTGGGGGTCTGTCCGGTAATGCCTCTTGGCTTGCGTGGTGTGAAAAAGACGACTCATAAACCATATTACTATGTATCGATTACAAGTCCAAATTGAATATCTATTCTGCTCAATTAACCCTCTAACCCCTCTCGTCTTTATCCACAATTTGAGTGCCACTTGAAAGGGGATTTCCGTCCGTCAACTTTTCTTTTCATTCCACCTCAAGTGTTCAGATGCTTTGCTATCTACAATGAGCTCTAATAGTCGGTTTGTTAAAGGGTATCTATATATAAAAGAATGAAAGTGAAGTAGATTTGTTGCAATCGTCAAGATGGTTCGGTGCTCGGTCGTGGTTTCCTCGCTCGTTCTCGTGGCAGGGATCTGTGTGGTCCGGTCACTTCCCACCGGTTCGAATCGCATCGTAGGCGGGCTGCCGGCAAGCGACACGCAAATGCCGTACCAGGTGGCCCTGTTCTACGATGGTCAGTTCCGCTGTGGAGGTTCGATTATCAGCGCACGGCACATCCTTACCGCGGCCCACTGCGTGGTGACTGCCGGCCAGCTGTAAGTATCGTAACGGCCAAGTGAAGATGGGCCACAATTACTGAGCAAAACTCTTTATCTGTAACGAGTGGCATACTGTCTTTTTGCTTCTAGTCTGGACGCCTCGCTGCTCACCGTTCACGCCGGATCGGCAGACGTGAACGTTGGGGGTCACCGCCATCAGGTGCTGGAGGCACATCCACACGAAAACTACGGCAACATGCGCCACGACATCGCCGTCCTGGTGATGGAGGACGTGTTCGCCTTCGACGCGTTCACGCAACCGATCGGGCTGATGGAGGCCGAGGTACCGGTCGGCAGCGAGGTCGTGATTTCCGGCTATGGCCGCACCGGCGACGTTCTACCCGCCTCCGAAGTCCTGCTGTACAACACGATGTATGTGGTTGATGACGTGTTCTGCAATTCAGTAGCGGACCTCTTCCACACCGGTCTCATCTGCTTCGACAAGCCCGGAAACCATGGGGCGTGCAACGGGGACTCCGGTGGTCCCGCGGTATACGACGGAAAGTTGGTCGGAGTGGCCAACTTCATCAGGGACCACTGCGGAGGCAACTTTCCCGACGGTTACGCAAAGGTGTCGTTCTACGTCGCCTGGGTCCGCCAGTTCCTGGAATAAAACAAACGAAAATCAATTTAACCAATGTGACGTTCCCCTTAAGAAAAGGGTTAGGAAACCCCATATGTTGTGATTTTTAGAGTTTTATTTCCTATAATTATCCTAGCGAACAGGAATCTTTTCTTAGCCTGTCTCTAGACACACCATGATTTATGGTCTATGTAAAAGAAAAAAAAAACATGTCGTCTCTTGGCGCTGTGTGTATTTGACGCCAAAATTTGGCAGTTTGCTAAATGGACGCCATATTGCCCATGCCGGGCCTTGTAGTTCACTTTGAGATGTCATTCCAGACGTAAATAAAAACAATGCCGTAAGAAATGTTGAATCTTGCCAAAATTACTTTGTTAAAACAAGAAATTGGAGTAAATATAAGTGCTTGAAGTTATTAAAATAAGCTGTGAACAGTTTTGTGTTATCAAGCAGCATGCATAATGTAGGTTGCACGATATGCAACTGATGATTAAAAAAAACTGGTCTATGACCCTCTTTCGTGCTCGTTGGCGCAGCATGTTTTGTGCTACCTTTTCGCTTTGGCAAGCGTGTAAATCGTTAGCGTGTGCAGACGCAGGCTTACAAAAGACACGTCGAACCGGTGCGGGAGCTGACGAAGAAATGGTTTCCCATAAATAAATAAAACTGAGCTACTGATAGAGCGAAGATGACGCACTGTCAATAACAAGATAGCTCGCTTTAAACAGATAAGTTCCTAACCCTAACACATAAACGCTCACTCTCCGCCTTGCCTGGACCTATCTTGCGCAACATAAATTTGCCTGCGTGAAGCTAGTGCGCACCATCATCGCGATTCCCAGTAGAGCATTTGGTGCGTTTGGTCAAGCGAAAATCTACATCAGCTCTTGTGGCAAATAAAGCGTGTGAAAACTAAACAATATGGCTGGAGGAAAGGCAGGAAAAGATAATGGAAAAGCCAAAGCTAAAGCCGTGTCACGCTCCGCTCGGGCCGGATTGCAGTTCCCGGTTGGTAGAATTCACCGTCATCTCAAGAACCGGGTTTACAGCCATGGACGCGTTAGCGCAACAGCTGCCGTATATGCGGCCGCCATTTTCGAGTACCTAACTGCCGAGGTGCTCGAGTTGGCCGGCAACGCCGCCCAGGATCTGAAGCTGAAGCGTATCACCCCGCGCCACTTGCAGCTGGCCATCCGCGGAGACGAGGAACTCGACAGACTTATCAAGGCCACCATTGCGGGCGGGGGCGTCATTCCACACATTCACAAATCACTGCTCGCCAAGAAGGGCGACCTGGAGTAATCGGCTCTTCTAACTAACTCATGGTTGGCGGTGTGATGGATGCCATTCCACACGTCCTCCTGGCTGGCTAAAGCTGCTAAATTTATTTTGTATGCTGCTGTATGTCTTTTGAGAGCTTAAGACCCTAAACTTGTGAAAATAAAACGGCACGGCGCACGAACTTATTGAGCCGCTAGACAAGAATAGTTCGATTTTGTTTTCTTTTCGTTAAATAAGCAAATTGATTTCTAAGTGCTCCTCCGCGCATGAGAGAAAATGAGAAGATGAAAAGGGTTTTATTCGTTTTTCGGCTAAACGAAGGATGTTTTTCTCACAAAAACGAAAGCGGAAGCAAAACGAAGGACAATTGTGAGCCCATTGAATTTGTTTGCAGTGGTTGTAGCCCTTGGTCATCGATGTAGGAATCGAAGAAAAAAAATAACAACGTAGGGTTTTCCTAACAAATGATTTAAAAAAAACCCAAAACTGACCGGTTGTGGTGTCTGTACGACAGTAATAATCTAATGAAGAATTTGGAGAATTGGTAATGGCGCTAGTGATTTGATGAATATTGCGTCATCAAGCTTAAGTATTAAATTGACAAATTAACTTTATTTCCTAGAGGCATATATAATTTGGTGTCATCGGGTTCATTCAATTGGTTGATTCTAACTACGAGCTCGTTTCGATGGCATTCTTTCAATTCGTCCGGGGCCCTCCAAACGTAAGTGTAGCTCGACAACTAACATTATACGCAATAGATCAGCAGCGGTGGCAGTCTGATTCTTCATTTATAAACCTGTTTGCGGACATTTTGTTCAGATAGATCATTAAATTCCCCATTGCCCGCAGTTGCTGATCGGAGACGTTGAGCGAACACAAACAGTTTCTATAAAGATGCAGCTGAAGAAGACTTGCCGGCAGCTTTGCTGGGTCGATCGTTACGGAGGAGAGTTTGTTGAACGCTAGGTTTATCACCTCAAGGTTGGTCATCCCGTAGAACTGATGCTCGTCGAATACTGCGATCTGATTGCCCTGCAGGTACAGCGACGACACGTTCGGCAGCATCCACAGGCATTCCGGAATGCGCGTGAGATTGTTGAATGCAACACTGAGTTCCGTTACTTCTTGCAACACGTCCCATTCGCATAGACTCAGCCGCTTCACCCGATTATGGGCAAACAAAAGGGAAGCGAGGCTAGCGTTAGAAAAATGGCCGGCAACGTGTCGTAGTTTGTTTAACGACACATTTAGCTCGGTCAGGTTCGGGAATGGTGCGAAAAGGTTGAGATTCAAACTCTCCAGTTGGTTGTCCCGCAGCAGGAGCGTGCGTAACTTCGATCGGCAAGGGACGAGTTGACGAGCGTGAGGTAAACCAACTATGGAGCTTATTCTGTTCTCATCTAGGTTCATATACTCCAAGTTTTCATAACCGTTACAAAATTGGGCTAATTCCAGCCGGGTGATGTAACTATTGCGGAGCCGTAGCTTTGCCAAACTGACCAATCGAACTAACGATGGAACTATTTCCCTCAATGCACTACCAAAGATTTCGACGTTGTTCAGCATCGAATTGTCCTCAAAATGGGCATCACTCAATCGCGTCCGTTCGATCGTGAGGTGCCCGATGGTACAATTCCCTGGCACAAATATACGCCGAACGGCGGGGGAGTTCACGACGTGCACGTGTTCAGTGTGTTCGATACCGTGCCAAAACAGTGGCGCCAGAAGAATGGCTTTAACATTTATAACCTGCAGAGTGTAATTGCCATCGGTTGGTATGTGCGACAGGACGTAGAACCCTTCTTCCTTGGGGCTCCAGTTTTGCAGCGTACACTTTCGGTGCTTCTCCACGCAACAGAACCGGAACACCTCGACGGGGGTCGAGAACATCACAGTGGAAATAATGAAACTGAAAGTGGAATTTAGGCGCAGTTAAGGTGTGGCCATCGATGCACTCAAGTCTGTTACCACACCTTTGATAAAACAATGTTCCTACACTTGCCGAGACCATGATGATGCAGTCCAATACCCGCACGGATGCATAGATATAGTTAGATGAATGTGACCAAATCAAATAAAAGAAAAGTTAAGGTAAGTTTCAAGCAAAGCAACAAAAATGTTTTTTCCAGCAGTAGATTGCTTATAGATAGATTTTTAATAAAGCCAGGCTACGGTAATCTTATTTATCGCTTTTTTCAGTTCCGGTCATTTGATGTGAATACCGGTCAGTGTATTACAGTTAACAGGTTATAAATTACACTAACATCCCGCACAATGGTTGTATGTGGCACGGGTCATGTGTGCTAAGGTGAGTACTGAGTATGTGACTGGTATTCTTTTTAATGTGTTGTAAAACAGTTTATTTTGTACATAGTTCTTGCCACTTGAATCCTTGAACTTTGGAGGGCTTAGCATTATTTCGTCTTCTCTTTTGTATACAAAATCATAGAATAGGTTTAACATGATGGTTTGCATGGTTTCGTTTACCAAAAAAACTGACGGGATTCCCCTGAAACCCGTTTCCTATTAAGTTGTTCCATTTGTTCAGCTGTAGCACTGCTTATCGTAAGGAACAACATTTTCAGATTATGCAAAATGGAATCGACCAGCATTTGGGAATTCCTACATCGGTAAGTTTAACTTGACAAAACAGTGTGCAGCAATTAAAATTTGATAGTGGCAAATGGCTCTTTCGTATAACTTTTCACTTGTTAAGAGTATTCTTTGGAACGATTGGTTATCTTAGTTGAATTATTCGGTTGTTTTTAAACATAAATAAAGGATACAAAACCGGTTCAATGCTACTCTAGGATCGATTGCTTCCCAATTTAAATCAAATCGCATTTTTCTTGTTGCTCTCTATTTATTCTCGTCGATGTTTCACACACACATAGTCCGATTAAAATTTGCAAGTCCTATATTCGGAAAAAAAATTAGGATGAACGTGTCTTAAAACCTGTTTCATGTTTTATTTGAATTTCGCTTTTCGCCTTCGCTTCGATTGGCAAGTTTAGCCAGGTTTCTATTTAGTCGATTGGCAACCTTTGCCAGGAACAAATCTCTACTTCCGTATAGTAACGAAGACGGGTGTTGTTGTTAAGTAATTTACCTCGTGCTCGAGCCTGAGAACGGAGGAAACTGTTAGACAAATTAGAAGGAGGGTAGAAGACGTTGATGCGGAAGAACCATGGTGACGCTGCGCAATGCTTATGCTTTTTCACCGGTCCCGGAAAGTACGGCAAACCTGGAACGGAGTTTGAGCATGCCAGATTATGTGGCTAATAATCGCAGTCGACGATTTAGTATCGTTCGCTCGCGTGATACTGCCAACAGAGCTGTGGCAGCGATTGTTTCTGCGGAAGAAAATGTGCCACCAATCGTGAAAAGACTGTTCGAATATTGCGTTCTGGTTGACTATGATACGCTGCATAACCGACCGTACGTAAAAAGTGTGTTCCCGTCACAGGCGGAACCACACGAACAAATCGAAAACCTCGTCATCCCGATCCGCGATGGAGCCAGCGCCCCGGGATGGCCCTGAAAATCGAAATTTTTCACTGATACTCACCGACCACACGACGCGCATGTACTGCTTCTGTCGGCGCGTCCTGCCAGAGTCGTCCGAGGTCTGCCTGTCGCTCACCTACTGCCTGGTGACCAAGCATAATGTACCGAAAGTGTTCTACAAACTGCTGGAATGCATCGAAGGCCAACACGGGATCGGGTGCACTCCCGAACTGCTGATCGAGCAACTGTACACCGATCCAGATGCCAAGAGCAGGCAAAATGCTGTCTGTCATAGTCAGACAACCATCGCAGCGGGTAATAAAGATGGTCGTAAGACGGCCACAAGATATGCGGCTGGAGAACACTGAGCTGTGCGACGTGTCCCGGTGCCTCGGGCCGAACGGGATGCTTCAGGTGTTCGAAACTCTGCTTATCGAGCGGACGGTAGTTCTGCATAGCCGGCACGTGTCACTGCTTACATCGTGTATGCATGGGCTGCTGCTCACGCTTTACCCCATCCAGTGGCAGTTCATCCTGATTACGGTCGTGCCGAACGATATGCAGGAGATGCTGGAAGTGGAACCAGTATTGCCTATGTTTGCCGGCACGTTGAATCCCATTTCAGAGGAGAAGCAAAAAATGGGTCACATCTGCTACGTGCAGCTCGACGAAGGGACCATTAAGCAATACACCACCGAGCAGCAGCAGGTCCCTAGGCTTCCTAGAGCGCTAAGAAAGGCACTGCTGCGATCGTTGAAAGACATGGAAAGATTCAAAGGCACCAATGAACAGGCTGCCGTGCGGATCGCGGAAGCTTTTACGTCCTTTTTTGCGAAGCTTTTCGTCGACCTGAACACAGATGCATATGAGGTAAGGAGCAATAGACGTCTCTAGAGGGTTCTTTTTAAATCAAGACACTAAAGACTTTCCCTGCCTTCCAGAAGGAGCAATTTTTGGATCAGGTCAAGACGGAAGACAAGAAACAGTTTCTGGAGCACTTGCTCAAAACGGAAATGTTTCAGGAGTTTGTAGTTTCCTGGCACTTTTCCAAGGCCAATATTACTGCCAGCGTGGAGAACGGTGGAGTTGATTACAGTTTTTTTAACGCAAGCATTTCAGAACTTCGGAAACGGGCCGAAAATTCGTTAGTACACAAAATGCAACGGATGATGAAGAACAAATGAAACTGCCGTTCGGAAGACAACGAATGCAAAACGCGGAGGAAAGGTTGAATTTATATAAAATGCATATATTTTCAGAAATATAGAAAAGTATAATTATACAGCACGATATGTATTGAGTGTATTTGTGTTCGCGTTTGTGATTGATTGGTACAACACGGCGGTTTGTTCTCTTGTCCCTTAGCTGTTTCTCCACTCCATAGATTTATCCACCCATTTCACGATTCCTCCAGTAAAGTACAGTAAGCATTCGAATTGTAATAATAAACTTCTTCTTAATGTCAATAGTCTAACCCCACTGCATGCCCTACCTTAGGTAAATTTAATTGTAAAAACTAGTTTTCTCTTTGCACCTTTGCAATATGATGCCCAACCTAATCGAATAATCGAACCGAAGGCGAGAATGCGCGCCGGGGGGCTTCAATCTTGCTTCGTCTACTACTCCCGTCGGTCGCGCTGCTGCGCCTGGGCCATTGTGATGTATTGGCGCACCAGCCGCGAGATTTCGTGCGCTTGCTCGGTCTGCACGCGAATGACGCGCTGTTGCAGCAGGTTGCCCACCTTCATGTCGAGAAACAGTGCACCATCCTCTGAACGTACCTGTGGGGAGGGAGCGATTGTCGGTTAGAATGGGAAGGGGAAAAAATAATAATCCTTGGCCGTGGGTTGATCTACATACCTTTCGCGTTGAAATCACTTCATTAAATGGCCAATGTTGCATCGTTTCGTGCGTGTTGGGATCGAGGAAGAGCACGCCGCGCCGGTTGAGGGCGAGTATGAGCTCGCGCCACATCGGGCTCGGCTCCTCCATTGGGTTCTCGTCGGCCCAAACGCGCTTGACGGCGAAGAAGCTGCTACCGAATAGGGGCCACGACGACAGCACGTTCAAGAATTGCGCCTTCACCTGAATCGGGCTGAGGCCGGCCACCGACGGCCAGGCCGACTGCACCAGCGCGACCCACTGGGCAGGGCGCAGCTCGCGCAACGAGAGGGCCGGCTTCGGCAGCAGGAACTTGATCTCCTTCATTGCCGGCAGGTGGTTTAGGTCGGCCGCCCGGTGCAGGATGGCGGCGATGCGCGCCATGTCGCGCACGTAGTCCGGGCTCGGAGCACCCCCGTTCGGCAGCTCCAGCAGCAGCCCCTCGAGGTAGTCCGGCGCGACCTGGTTGAACAGGACCTCTATGTACAGCGGGGTGGGCGCCGGGTCACGCTTGAGCGCAAAGTGCCACACCGAGCGGCAGAAGATCAGGTAGAACGGCTGGCCGGACTTGAGCAGCTCCGTCGTCACGTCGAGAATGTACTCGTCCGCGGCCAGCGGCATGGTAAAGGCGTCCCCCTGGACGATGCAGTAGAGCGAGAACTCCTGCTGCTCGGCGGGCGATTCGATGCCGAGCAGCGAGCACAGTTCCGCGATGACGTCGCCGACGACGGTCGAGCAGCGGGTGTTGACAATTCTTTCGGCCCCTCCCGGCAGGCGATATATCTGCCGACGGGCCGATCTGTAATAGAAACGCGATGGGGTTACAGAATAATAAGACATAAGACATGGATAAGACATAAGTAACATTCAAAGGCAAAGGGAGACTTACCTGCCCGCAGAGACGGCGGTAACTTCTTCGACGCTCGGCACATTTTTGCGTCCACCGCAGCGGGCCGTCTTGCGCAGGTTCGTGAGACAGACGGCCGCCGTTCCGTGGCACGGGCGGCGCCGATCGGAGGCGGCCGAGGTAAGGTGCTCGATCAGATACGGTCGCAGCGCGTCCGAGCAGCCGAAGTAGGCGGCCAGGATGCTCAACAGGCGCCAGGCACGCTGTGCCGAGTCCGGGCAGGCGGACCGGTTCGCCGTCGTCTGCTTCATCAGCTGGCAGTAGACTTCATCGCGCAGGGCCAGATGTTTGTGGCAGTGCTGTGCAGGAGAAACCGAAAACGGACGAGGAGGAGTGTTACAATCAACGAACGTCGGCGTGTGAGACTCGATGTCCACGTACCATCAGCACCGTGTAGACGCACTTCACTTCGGACAGCTCTGGATCGACGGCAAGATCGCCGCAGTAGCGCAACACGCAATCGAAGCATTCCAGCGCCAGTGGGGTCAGATCGGCCGGAAGCCGGAGCAGCGGGGCCCGCAATGGGTAGCCCTGCCACTTCACCAGGTCCGCGTGCTGGTTGCGCATGGCCCGTTTGTCCGAGCGGTTCGATTTGAACTCTTCGCTGTTAAAAACAAAACAGGGCGTTGTTAGCAAACTCTTCCAAAAGCGATCGTTTGCGCCTCGGTACTTACTCCGTTCGGAAGTGTTGCATCGCGAACTGCAACAGTGAGTGCTTGGTCAGCGACGTTTGCGTCGGGGACGAGTCGTTCTCCGGGTGGGCCATAATGTGCATGTCGCTGAAGCTGCCGTTACCGTTGCCGTTACCCATGGGTGAGTTTTTGTGGTTAACTATCATGCCGCCGGCTCCGCTACTGGTGCGGCCCCCCGTGCCCTCGCCTCCACTGCGCTCGCCGTATGACGGAGAGTGGAGCTGCTGTTGCTGCTGTTGGGGGCCGTTGCCATGCTTCATCAGCAAGCCGTGGCCTCGTGGATCGTTGCCGTAGCCGGCGTTGCTCATCGGTGGCGGTGGAGGTGACGACTCGGGCAGCCCGTGTTCGATATGCATGTCCTCGAACTCGTCCATCAGCTGCTGCTGATGGTGATGGTGCAGCGGATGGTGCGGTCCGCCGTGCCCCAGGTGATGGTGCATGTGGCCCTTCTCCGTCGGGGAGTTCTGGTTAGGCGAGCCGGGGCTGTTGATGTTGGAGGTCTCCAGCCGTTCGAGCGGCACGTTGAGGGTTGCAGCGGCCGCTCGCACACCGGACGATATGGTTGAACCTTTCGATTGGGTCTGTAAAAGAATGCAAAAGCGGGAGAGGGATGGGTGAGTATGTGTATCCGGTAGCTAAGAGACAGATTTCAAATGGGGCGTGTGTGGAGTTCCGTGAACATGCTATTAGAGTTTGAAATCAATCAACTGCAGTCACATGCCACTTTATGACGTTTTCCGTCATGCTTTCTTGGCACATTTGCAAATAAAGGGGGGGTGTAGTAAGTAATGGAATCGAGTTTTCTCGCCCCATGGTCACGGTGTAGTGTTGCAAGTAGAAGTACACACTTTTGTATTTCTCTGGCTTCTTACAATAATATAAAGAAGAATCATAGGAGAAGTTCTATGAACTCAGGGTTGATTTTTGAACAGTGGTATAATGTTTACTCTAAAGCTGTATTTCCAACGGGCTAAAGATTTTTTCAACTAGGTCGAGCATGTCATTCATGAGTTCATATTTGTCGTAAGCTGGCAACAGTAAGAGCAATTCATAAAAATGTTGTGCACCATAAAAAAAAAATTTCCTCCCAAAAGTCGATTGTCGTTTCGAAGAGTCAAAAACAAAAACAATGCGGTTTGGAAAATGTGTTACTGCGCTGCAAAGATTAAATTATCAAACAACGCATAACCGAGCATGTACAAAGGGCTAAACAAACAAGCAAAAGTCACGATCAGTACAAAGGTGATCAAGCCTTACTCGTTTTCGTAAAGTTCCCTTTTTTTCCTTTATTTGACCAACCTCATTTATCTTTCGTCAAAACTCTTCGCTTTCCACACACCACGGCCTTTCCGGCGTCGTCAGCGAAGTTTCCGCTCCATTTGGCAAATTACATCAGCCGAAGTTATGCAAATGTTTTCAGTTTAATGGCACGTTCCGGCACGGTACAGCGGGCGGGGAAAAGGAAGGGACAGCACAGAAATATGCACAAATGCGTAATGTCCCGGGTTAAGCAGCAAGCAGGGGCCAGAAGGTCGCCAGGCCGATAAACCACGCAGCTTGACGAAACGTGATTGGTAACGAACATGCTTGGACTCTTCCAATGGTTCCAGAGACATTCCGACATTCCGATAAATTTTTTAATGATGCACGTGTTAAAATGATGGACTCCTTTTTGTACACTACCACGAGTACTCCGAGGTACTCTCGATAATTTCTTCTATAATCGCATAATGTCTCTCTTATAACCGAATCAGACTAAATCCGTTATTAACAGAAGCTCCTGCACACATCAGTCTTGCGAAGATGGCGACCAGCGGTACCAAAACGTTTTTCCCCGAGTGTGTTTCTCCGCCGGGGAAAGTAAACAATTTGTAACGAAACAAAAAAAAAAAAAACCCACAAATCGGCGGAATTTGCTCGGCGGAAAACGTCGGATGAAGAAAAACGGCACCGCCTAGGGCGATCGACGACGACCAAGCCAGGTGGCCGGGTGAAAAGTTTTATAACGCGATCATCACCGTCATCAACCGTCGGTGTCATCGTCGCCTGGTTGATGGTGTGTGATCTTGGGTGAAAATGCGGGACGACGACGACAACCGACCGACCGACCAGGAAAAACGAAACGAAGTTTTGCTCCTGCTCCGCTCGGCGATTTAGCAATTTTAGTAGCATTTTCGTCGAGTTTACAATCACCTTTTTTCAGCGATGAAACAAAAAAAACTAACGTAGGAAATAACACAACCATTGGCTGCCTCGGAGCGCATCGAAGCAGATGGAAAACTGTGTGGTTGGAGAGACAAGCTGTTTTTTTTCTCAGCGGTTTTTTTTTTTGGCTTCCCTTTATTTATGACGATGGTGGAAAGAGTCATTTTTCCCCCCCGTTCGGTTCAAAACGCGCCCCAATCGGTCCGCCGCACAGACGACGGGTAAACAGACCATCTCGAATGTACGCCATTAGTATGAGCGAATAAATACATATTTTTCTCCACTCCTTGGGCGCCCCGAAAACTTTCCCAAATACTTTTATGCCGCCAAATCGTGGCCAGGGCGTAACACCGCACATATGGGCACGTAAGTTTTGATAAGAGATTGAAGATTGCCTTGAAGTTTAAGCTTTTTTTTTCGTTTGTGGTTCGCAAAGACAATCTGTTTTTTTTTTTTGTTCCAACGACAAGGATTTACGTTGGACCTGGAAAAAGGGTGGAAAAACTGTCTGTCTGTGGCAAAGAGTTTTCGATACAAAAACTAAAATCAGGTTGCTGTTGGCATACTTTAAATTTAAAAATGAACCCCCGAACTTCCCGTTGCCTCTTCGGTTTTATCAGCGATTGCTGGCGAAGGCAAACTGGAGCCAATTAAAATCTGTTTTAGCCTAGTGTCCGGAACTGACATAATTGTCTTGGTTTCGATAAAGCACACCGAGCTGCTGTGCCCCGTTTGAAACGCTTCCATTGCTCCAACGGCATAGGGATTTTAACCCAACAGGCTAATCCATGCCATTCTCCAAGCCGGTATTCAGCCCAATGATAAGGTAGCAGTATCGAGGTCGATAAGTGGAGTCCATGTGTGTGTGTGTGTGTGTGTGTGTGTTGTTTGATTTTATTTTTAGTTTATTTTCCTCTTCCTGGTGGAACCATCTGGCCTTTCAAGCTGGCGCGGCGTAGGTTGCGCGCACTGTGGAATGCAATTGAGTTTCTCCGGGGGGCTAACGGAAGATGATTTGGTTGGAAAATTTACATCTTCGACCACACCACCTTTGAGAGTGAGGAGGAGTTGAATTCCGAACGGTACCCACACCCCCTCCAGCCAGCCGGGAAGCAAAGCGTTAAAAGCACACGGCGCTACGCCAAACGGCTAACCACCATACTAACCATATCCAATTGCGATGGAAGAGGATAACCTGCACACTTCAAAGTGGGAAGGTATTTTAACTCCCGATTGAAAAGGAGGAAAAAATCTTCCAAAAATAACAAAACAAGGTGGGAAAGGAAAAACCAAACACTCTCAAACAAAATACAAACCCAACCCAGAAGAAAAAACAAAAAAAAAAAAGATGTAAAGGTGCATTAACCGCAAAATCGATTACGCATTTTTGTGTGAGCGATTTTTATTCGCCTTCTACCGACGTATACTTTGGCTCAATCAAGCCGATCGTACTTCCCGATCGTACTACCACAAAGGGGGGGGGGGGGGGGGGGGGGGCTGGTTGAGAAGGCAGCGGTTTGTGATGTTTACTTTGCATGTGCATACCCAGTTTTGCTCCCACAGACCAACAGGGGGGAAGGAAGAGAGGATAAAAAAGGCAAATATCTGAAGGAAAACCTACAGGGAGGAAATTGCACATAAAGGCAAACAAAAAACAAAACAACAAAAATCCATAAGACCTCAAAAGCGGCCGCAGTCGCGGTTTGGTAGGGAAAACGATTGTATAATGAGAGCCGATGGTTGCGCTGCCGTGAAAAACACCCTTGCTCCGATGGTTGCTTCGATCGCGCAAGGGAAGGAAAGATCGTCATCTGGCACTTAGGGGTTTTTTTTTTCTTTTTGTTTTACACCTCCATCTCCGACTGCTCGTCTCGTGCCCATCCAGTCCCGGAGCGGTGGACATCGATTGAGGAGGTGAAATCGGTTTCGATATTGGAAAATTATATGATTGACCAGGAGCACTCACACACACGCGAAGACAGTAGGAGAGAGCGAGAGTGCAGGAGGAGAAAATTTTCACTTCTGGTCTGGGCCGGGGTAGCCGGTTTGGTTTGGATCCCATCCGTCCGGCCCTCGCCGTTCAGGGATGGGAAATGGAAACTTAATGATCGACTCCGGGGCGGCTGCAATTCCAATATACGCAACACACAAGCACAAAACGCAACCTGCTGCACATCAGTCGCAACTTGCAGAGTACAAGTGCGTGTATAGAGGGGGGCCTTTTTCAATTGCAAACGAGGTTAGGTTTAAAAGCATCACGAAGATTGATGCCCTGCTCCGCTTTTGCTACCGGGGTACAGCAGAGGAGGATCCATCCAGAGAATTCCACCAGTGCACGCAACATGGAGCACGCACACACACACTTTTTGCCGTTCCATTACCTCGGCCGCTTCGCGCAGCGTCTCGAAGCGGGCCAGAATCTCCTTCACCGACACCTTCGGCTCGATCGGCTCCTCGATGATGGTTTCCATGCGGCCGACGGACCCGGAGCTGGCGATGCTGTTGCGGCGGTTCTTCAGCGACGACGAGGACGACGACGAAAGCGAGCCCGATCCCGAGCCCGAGCCGTTGCTGGTGAGGGTGCCGCTGCTACTGACCGCGGCGTTGGCACTGCTGGAAAGCACGTCCGACGACGACGACGATGACGATGACGACGCGGCGGAGGCGGACGTCGCCGGTGACGACGGACACGAGGATAGGGGCGAGGTGGCGTGGAAGTGTGGGCCCGACCCCGTCGACGCAGCCGTTGTTGTTGTCGAAGTTGTCGGGGGTGTTGTTTTCCGGCACCCGCTCGTCCCCTCGTCGGCCGCCATTATTTCCAGCTCGTCATCGTCCGGGGCTCCGTCGTGCCGCCGCCGGTAGCCGCAGTTGGTGTACTCGCACTTTTCGTGCGACTTCTCCAGGAACGCCTTGATGACCGGCCCGTCCAGTGGCTGCACGTTCTTCACGTCGTCCAGATCGCTCCGCCGGTGCACGTCGACCCGGATCTGCCCGGTAATGCGACCGATCTCGGCGATCGAGTCCGAGTCCGACAGGCGCTCCAGCTCGTCGTCGTCTTCCTCCCCGTCGTCGTCGTCGTCGTCGTCGTGGGTTCCGTTCCTCCGCGGCTGATGGGACCCGGATGGCTCGTCAAGGTCGGACCCAGCCAGCTCGGACGACTCCACCAGACTGTCGATCGAGGGCGATCGGTTGAGGTCCTGCTGGTGTTGGTGCTGCCGCTCGTGGGACCCGCGACGTCCGCCCGAGTGGCGCGTATCGATGGACCCGGACCCGGAACCACCGCCATTGTCGTGCACCGTGCGTCCGCCCCCGATGGGACTGGGCGTGGGGATTCCGTCGTAACACTTGTACGAGCTCTGTAGCGACTCCAGACCGCGCCGATCGTCTATGAGGCTCATCTCTCGTGTCTCGTGGGCAGGCGGAACCACTACTCGAACTGCTCGAACCTTCCCGAAGCCGCGCCAGGTATTCTAGCGGACAAGCACTTTCACATACCCCCCGAGAAGGGGGCTCTCGCCAAAAACCCACCCCAACTCGCACTGCACTTGGCCGAGTGTGTACGTCGTGGCCCGTTTTACTGGAGCCTTCCTATTTTTTCCTTTTCTCACTCGCCACAAGAGATCGATCTTTCGGACCGCGAACGGAACGAGTTTTCCTGCTATCCAAGCGCCCTCAAGGCGGGGGGCAGTCTTGCTCGCTGCCAACTACAACCTAGACACGAACATCAGCACCACCACAGCACGGGCCAATTTGCGGCAATTCAAAAGTTAACTGTTTTTCCACCACTTTCCACGCCTGACCGTTTTTGTTGCTGCTGTTGTTGTTTTGTTTGCCGTCCCCTACCCCCTACCGCTGGCCGCGTCCACCGAATTCCTGGCGCTTCTTCCTGGCGCACTTAACACTTGCAGCAGCCGTTTTGTTATTTCTCATCCACCGTTGCTGGCCGTCTGGTCCGCGGCACGTCATACACGGGGCAGCATATCAAAAACAATTCCTCACTCACTGCTTCGCCCCTGCTTGGCGCCGATTCCGTTAGGCAAACGTTTCAGCCATTCATCAGCATCGGGCGAAGGGGCCTCGGGCACTCGGTGTGGCGGTCAGTAACGGCTTCTTGGGCCGCGTGAACCTCTCGCTGCTGCCTTCCTCTTCTTTGCTTCTGCACACGTATCCGTTTTTCCTATGCAATTTCGGTTCCTTTCATTGGCGACCAGCGAAGATTGGCCATTGAAAGTCGCGATTTGCTCCGGGATATTTTAAAGATCGTTCGTCCGATCAGGGTTATCACTCGTTTGAATCCGCACTTGCAACTGGCTCAGCACTTTATTCAGCCTTCAATGCTCTCTGGCTGCAATTTGGAAACTTTATTTCGACCCGTTTGCCACTACCACAGGACACAAAGCACATTTGACCCAAATAGTCTACATTCTCCTGCAGCGCACTTTTCGAAATGGTTTAGCCACCGATCACCACCATCACCACTGGCCCCCGCCGTCGGATGCCACATTGCACATTGTGTGTGCGTCAACGGACACACGCGTCACGGATTATTCGCACAACAGCCGCCGGGCAAAGAGGTCGGAAAAAAGTGATATCCACCGACTGGAATGCTCACCGATCACGTCCCAAATGCGAACTAACCGCTCGCGTCGATCGGCACCGCTGGCAGAGCCGCGCTCCAAGCTTCAATCCGTGGCTGGCGTGGCTCCAAAGGCGGCCACCGCCGTTCCCAAAAGCGAAGAAAACGGTGCATTAAGTGTGGCAAAACGGGCGGCCGGAGGAGCGAACGCAAAAAGATCCTCTCTTCCGTTTCTCTATAGCCCTGCATGTTGCTTTTATCTCGCGCGCTTGTTCACTCTCCGATCCCTTGCGAGACTCGCGAGCAAGCGCATGAAAACTACGCGAGTTTATGTTATCTCCTCGCGGATTTCCACCCGGACATATGTTGCCTGATCGCTCTCTCTCTCTCGCGGGATGGATGTGGGTTCGCCTTTTTTGTATATCTTAAGGAGCCCTTGCTTTGCCAACACCAGAACAGATCGGGCTCTGGCGTTCCATCGCATGCGTTTGCAGACGGATTCGAGACCACGCGCCCGCCAAACGCAGCGCGTCGGGATGAGCCGTGGCGCGGTTGCTCGACGCAGGGGAAAGCTATCGAACGTAACGCACACGTCATGTTGCGCGAACAAACAAGCGAACAACAGCAGTGGACACGTTTTGGCAATGTGAAACGGTAGCGTAAAGGAGCGAAAAGCCCCATTTCCCGCACGCACACGTGGACCTTACCAGTTGACAGGGGGTGCGATATATGGGTTCCGGCTTATCTCACGCGCCCTATCCGTCACGGAGTCAGCGTTGTGTGCACGGCTTATCCGATCGGTCGGTGCGGGCTCGCCTCCACCCGGGCGCGCTTGGTCACTCTCGACACGGAAGGATAGCCTTGGGGCGAGTTTCATCTCAGTTCGAGAAAGTGTGCATACACGCACACTCTCCACTCCTCAGCCTCCTGGTCTGTCTCTCTCTCAGCTGAACCCGATCCCATACAGTTGTGAATCATGGCTGACCATCACCAGCTCGGCTCCACCATTTGGCGCCCGCAGTCCTATTGGGTTTTCGGTTTTTCTTCTCCACGTTTCACTCTCTTCTTCGACTCCACGGTGGTACTTTCTTTCCGATAGCCCCTGTCTCTCACTCTGCTCCATGCTCTTCCAAATCTTGGTGTTTCCATTTACTTCCAACCCATTTGGAATCATGGATTCCATAGCATAGCCGCCTGCACTCCATTTCACTCGCACGTCTAGATTGTTCGATGTTGTAGCCTCCCCCCAGAGAGGAATCAGGAATCTCGCGCCTGCAAAGCCCGTGACGTTCGTGTGTGGAAAAAAAAAAATATTATATTGCAAGCAATATGAGCGACCATTTGTACCGGTTAGCTAGAAACGGGAGATTCGCCGCGGCCGTGGCTCGACGACGAGGCCACCGGGACACGTGGGAAGTGCGAGGCAGAAGAAATGAACGTCTTTTTTCATTTTAGATCTGGTTGGCAGGCTGAAAGAAAACTCCACAATTTCTCCACCGGCCAACGTCGACCGGGTTGGTCGAAACAAGAAGCTTGCATTGGGTGCCTTTAAGCGAAGGAGAGTACGTGTACTCGATTGGCCGAGGAGTGATGGCAATCTGACAGTTTTAATTGAATTAATTTTTCCAACTGCTTGTCTGCTTGTGAGCTTGTGAAAAATTGGTCACCTCTGGGGTGGACCTCGAGCAGAGTGTTACTTTGCGCACATGTAATTAAAGAACAATTAGGCCCGCTTGCATATTGCTTGAGGGACACTGACGAAGACATATGGAGTCCATCCATACCGCGGTCTCGTTAACGAGAGCCGGTATTTAAAGCATCCTCACAGCGTTTCGTAACACGTGGTTTTATTACACCACATAAAACCGAAAGTACGAAAGTGTCCCCTTGCATCAAGCGCGAGCGCGCGCGCAAGTCCGTCCCGCGGTGTTTGTTATGGCTTCCTTTACCGTCGCCCGCTCAGCGGCAGCAGCGACATTCCGGATGCAGATAATTGCCAACTTTCCAACATTTATTACCATATCGCATGCATCGGTGATATCGTCGTGGATAACGTTTTCTTCCACCCGAGCCCGCTTGCAGCGTGGATCGATCCAGGTGGGGTTGGAATAATTTAAAACGGATCCATCGATCGGCGCAAAGTAAATTAACAATTACCATCTCTGGTTTACATGATGGACCGTTAAAGTGGACATGCAGTAACACGGGTAACCCTCATCTAATGATCCGTTGGTGTGATATAATCCAGCGTGTTTTCCAAGCAACATCGAAACACTTTGCAGTCCCCCGCGTTTTGCGGTGTACTAATGGTCGTTGTTTCACCGAGTTGCGTCCAGCCGGTATCGTTGAATAAAGTATTAGCTTACACTGCATTTCACACGCGGCTGCACTCGAATGCAACCGAAAGGGGGGAGTCAATTAGAGGAGAGCAGGTTGCAAAATCGTGATGAAGGCATTTTAAATTATTTTATTGAAATCGTCAGATCAGTTTTGCTTTCACCAAGCAAGATGTAACGCCAGTTCCAAACCAAACGTCGATCTTCTTGGAAACAAACATATGCGCATGCTGATGCAAGAGTTGTAAATGGTTTTTAAAATGATTAGGCATGGAAAGGCGATGGCTATCAAAAGTGAGAAAGGCTCTTTTTTATATGCGCGAATGATTGGGCTAGGGATTTATCGACTCATAATCGCCAGCTTGGCAACGATCATCACTTTTTAAACTGAGGCGGCCGATCGAAATACAATCAATCATTTTGCTTGCAGCGTATTCATTTACGAATGGGTTTGTGAAGGATTGTTAACTTAATTTGAGAAGTGCTGATGCCCCAACGATGCTGTCACGACGAACAAATTTTGATTAGGTTTAGTAGATTTTGTGCAGTTTTTACTGATCAAAAAAACAAACCCCGTCGTCATAAAAGAAGCACTGTTTCGAAATTCATACAAAAACGATGGCGAAACGTGATAAAACATTGATTTAGGGTGCCTCATTGCCTCATTTAAGCGTAGCGCCTTGAGTTGGCATCTTCTGCCATAATTGTACACTTCTTTGAGGGCTTAATTTTGTAACCACCCACTTTTTTAAGATAAGAAAAATAAAAATTCGAGACCCTTTGGGAATAGCGGGGGAAAAAAAAGTACACCTACCTGTCGGTACTCGGCGAGATAAGACTGGACCATCATCTGGATGGCGTTCGCCTTGGCTGCGTGCAGCACGATGCGCGCCCCAGTCTTGAGCGTCACCTGCAGAGTCAGCGGTCTCGGCAGGGTGGTAACACTTTGTATGTCGTCGTACGGGATGGCGCGCTGGATCGAGAGGAACTCGGGCTCCTTGCCGGCCAGGTAGACGCCCATGTGCGAGACGGCCAGCAGTGTGCCCTCCTGGATCGACGGCGATCCGTTCATCACGAACAGGCGCGCAAAGTAGAGCGGCCAGCCGCGGGCCATGTCCAGCACGTGCCGCTTCACGATCGCCCGCACGTGCTGCTGCTTCGCTGTCGTATGGCCGTTGGCGGTGATGCCGTGGCTGCTGAGCAGGTTCACGGCCAGCCGCTTCTCTTGTGGCGATATTCGCATACACGGCGTCACTCCGAACACGTCCGCCGTGATCTGGTTGAAGAGCAGATCGAGCGCGGCCGGTGCCGTGACCGTTTCGCTCGGCCGGAATACCTCCTTGCGTACGCGTAGCGTCCAGGTGACACGATTGTACGTCAGGCAGGCGGCGGCGGGTGCCTTCAGCGATGGATTCACCTGAACCGGCATGACCGGGGCCGGTGGGTCCGCCATGCTGCCGTCGTCCATCCGTTCACTGTACACCGAGCCGTTGGTGGTGGTCGCCGACGATTTACGCTCTCGCTCCTGGACACTCTTTTGCACCATGTGCGTCTTGAATGTGGCGATCGAGCTCGATGCGTTCGCAGAGTATTGCTTCTGCTGCTGCTGGTACTGTTGCTGGTGATGTTGGTGGTATTGCTGCTGCTGATGTTGTTGTTGTTGTTGATGTTGTTGATGTTGTTGCTGTTGCTGCTGCTGTTGCTGCTGCTGCTGCTGTTGATGTTGTTGCTGCTGCTGCTGCTGTTTGTCCTTGCCGTAGGCAGACGGGTGGAACACCTTGTTGCTTTCCTTTTCGCGCTGGAGCTGCGACAGTTCGTAGTTGCGGTCGCGGGCCTCGCGTTCCTTGTCGCGATCGCGATCACGCGGATCGCTCGACGTTGACGAGGGTCCCTCCACCTCCGAGCGGTCCCAGACCGACTCGGAGAAGTTTTCGCGGTCGCGCGATCTCGATCTCGATCGCGATCGTTCACGCTCGATAATCATTTCCTTCTTGAAACCTGCAATCGATGCGAAAAAGAAGAATTGACATAAACGTGCGTCGGGTTGCCTTTATGCCATTATTCCAACTCACTCGTTTCATAGACCAAATCGAGCTTGGCCGCTTCAGCCCGACCCCACGAGTCCATGAAGCTGTCCTTGGCTCCGAATGTGTCACGCTCTTGGCGCTGTACGAACGACGGTATCTCCGACTGCCCATGGTTGTGGTTGTTGTTCTGGGCGATCATCATGCCATGGATCGGTGGTGGTGGCGCTGGCGGCGTTGATGTCGGTGGCCGAATCGGTGGGGGTGGTGCCGGACCCGGCGGGGCTGGTGGAAGCACCTGCATGCAAAAAAAAAACAATGAAACATTAGTTGACAAAATGTATTTTTAGGCAACCACAATTTGAAGATGTTTCTCACCGTTGGCCAAGCCGTGGCGGGCGCTTTCTTGCTCGCCTCCATCCGCTGTACCTGGCTCTTCACCGAGGGCGACTCTCCCATCGCGCCGGGAGACTTGGCGGAGGGGCCGCCGGGTGCGTTCATGCCACCGAGCTGCTGCTCCAACATCATGCGGCGCGTGTCTTCCAGCTTGGCCGGGGTGCGCTCCGGCCGATCCGACTTGGCACTGGACGAACGGACCGAGTGGCCCGCGGTCACCTGCTCCAGCCGCTGGCGCATTTCGTTGCTCAGCTTCAGCTTGCCAACGCTGTTCGGTGCGGGCCGGTCGGCGCCGATGTCGAAGCTTCGTTTCGCCGAGCGATTAGCAGCCCCTGCTTGACCAGCACCGCCCTTCGAGCCACCTTCGGCTTGCTCCTGCAGCTTCTGATCGATTTCGAACTCTTCCCACTCGACGCCGTTCGGGGAGCCGATCGGTGAGTCCAGGTTGCTGCTGTGCTGTGATTGGGGCGTCGTCTTGCGGTTACTCTGGCGCGTCATCTTAAACTGGATAAAGTTCTCCTCCGTTTCGGTGCTCGCCGTCACACCTTGCGGCGGTGGCCAGCGCCACTTGCCGATGCGCACCGTTTTTGCACGCCCGTACGGATCCAGGAAGGGGCGCACCTCGAACGGGTCTTTCAGTTCGAGTGGCGGCGGTAGGGGCGGCGGAGGTGGTGGCGGTATAAGATTGGACGAGGACGAATCCTTTCGATTGCGCAGCATCTCCGAAAAGGAGGACGACGATGCCGACGCCGACTGACCCCCGAGAGGCACCCGGTCGGCGGAGACGGCTTTGGCACTCATTTTGCGAATCGGTGAGTGTTGGACGGATGTAGGCGATCCGGTGGCGGCGCTGGCCGCGCTATGCTTCGGCGAGATAGCTCCAGGGATGGCCGGTGGGGAGGACGAGGGTCCAGCACCATCCTGTTGCGTCAGTAGGGTTTGCAGAGCCTGGTTTTGCGCCATTAGTTGCTGCTGGATCTGAATGTTCTGCGCCATGGCGGACTGAAGGAAGGCACGCTGCATCTGCTGCTGGTAAGCGTTGCTGTCAACCCCCGGGGGGATTTGAAACACTGGCATAACCACGTCTGGGCTGACGGAGCCCATCATTAACAGCGAGTTGGAGTTTATCGGCGCTATCGGGGTGATTGGGTTCGGGGCGTTTGCAGGCGTGAACCCGTTCGAGGTGGCATTCTTCGCCTGGTGCGTGGTGCCACCCTTCGTGGCTCGGCTGACGGCGTCACTCCGTTCGAGGTCCGTCAGTGAACGGTCTGTCCGCACTGATGACAGCAGACCGCTTATGAACTGTTCGCATGTGTCATGTGCGGTCGTACGGTGTACGGTGCTGCCTCGGATGCTGGCTGCCAGCGAGCGTGCATCCGAAAGTTCGTCCAGTGATCCATCCAGCACTGGACTGAACAGATCGTCCAGGAACTGATCGACGTCGGAGGCCTGCGAGGGCACGCGCACGCGGCGCACATGGCTAGCTAGCGATGGGGCCTCGCTGGTGTCCGACATGGCGGACGAGCGGACGCTGAACTCGGACTTTTCTGCGTACTTTAGCGAGTGCGAGCCGGCCGTTCGCTTGCCAGCGTACTGCGACTTTACGAAGCGCGGATGCTGCTCCTTGAGGGGCGCGATCGTGTCCACCGAGCGGTACTTGTTGCCGATCCGGTTCTCGGCAAGCGTCAGCGTCATCGAGGTCTCTGGCTCGTCCGTGTCCGGTGCCATGCCTTCGTCCTGTTCACCCGCGAGCAAATCGTCCAACGAGCGTGAACGGCTCTTGTCCTCGTAGAACGCACGTTCTTCACGCATCTTGTGCCGCGACAGGGACACATCGTGCGACGTCTTTCGACCGACCATACCGGACGATTGTGGCATCGGCTCCATATGCCGCCCGCCATACGCTTCGGAGGGGTGTTCGTGCTTCGATGGCTGATCACCGTGCATCATCTTCTTCGCGCTTCCACTACCACCAGCGCCGGTTGTCACTGGAACCAGCTGCATCTCTACCAGCTGGGAGTTTCGCTTCATCGACGGGGGCTCCGGTGGAGGCACCTGCGGTCGCTTGGGGCTGCTCGGTTCGATCGCCGAATCGACGCCGCTACCGCTGGCCGAGTTGCCCGGCGACATCTTTTTGCCACAGCGCAGGATGTCACTGCGTACTGCTGGGAACGCCGGTGGGAGTTCCTTCTCCGCAACCAGATCGAGCACAAAGTCTAGTCCGCACGAGTCGGTCATCTGGTCGGACTCGTCGATCACAACCGTCCACCCGAGATTCGGGATGCCGAAGGCGGAGATTGCCAATGCGGCCGCTTCCTCACAGGTCGTCCACGAGTCGACCGCTACCGTCTGAACGCTGCTGTCGGGCAGATTGAGTCCAAGGGCCGTATCTGCCAGGCGGGAGGATGCGCGCCACTCGAGCCAAGATGGTGGAAACAGCCGGCAGGGGTTCGTCTGACCGGAATTGGTGTTGCGCAGAAGCTTTTTCAGAATCTGCTCTTTCGTGTTCGGCGGTGCGTTATCCACGATGAATTTGATCAAGTACTTGCTGAACGCCGATCCGGGCTGGAACGCGGACAAACAGTGGGACATCAGTGTCCATAGTTTCTCCGCGGTGGCCTCATCGGTGCGGTACACTTGGTTGCAGATCTGAACCAGAATTTCGTCCCGAAGTCCCCGGGACGAGAGTCCCTTGTGCACGATGTAATCTGCTAGGATCTTCTCCCGGTTTGCGTCCATGCTGGCGTCGGTAGTCCAGCGTATGATGAGCTTGAAGATTGCGATCGCATCCTTAAAGTCCTGGTCTCGGGCGGCTGCACGCGACAGGAAAGGCGCCGTTATGATGTCCCGGCGCGGCGACAGCTTAACGCCGTTGCAGTACACCGAGCTGAACTTACCGAACGCAAACTGATCTAGGTCGGGCGGGAGGTCAGCCGCCGACGGCGGACCCGGCACCGTGCCGACCACCTTCACCAGGTTGCGATCGCTCTGCTGACCGATCCAATTCTCCGATTTGGAAAAGATGAAAGCCAGCTCGGCCGGAATGTCCAGTGGGACGGCTGACCCACGTTCCACCTGCTCCTTGGCCAGCCGCTGCGCCGTACGTTCTTTCTTGAGCCGCTCGGCCTCTCGGCGGCGCTTGAGTTCGTTCTTCAGCTTGGCGTACCGCTTGCGCTGCAGGTGGCCCTTGTACAGGGCCTGGTACTTGATGACGCCGTGCTTGATCGTGAGGTAACGGTTGCGATCGCGGTACCCGCGCCAGTAGCGCTGGATCGTGGTGGCACCGCGGACCTCCCGCAGGACCTTCTTGCGCGCCAGCATGCCACGCACGTTCCGCTGGATAGTGACCGCTGCCAGGCGTAATCGATCCGCTCGGCTCGCCTCTAGCGTCCGGTGGAGTGCTTCGCGTAGGAATACGCGTGTTGCACCGAGCTGGAAGTCGGGCCCTTCCGTGTTGGTGCCGGGTAGGGCGTCCAGCACAAACCGGCACAGCTCCCGATACGGAGTGCCCTTCGGCAGGGGAGTCTTCATCAGGTGTCGGTAGCGTTCGACAAAGTGCTGGAAACGCAGCCGTACCGGGTAACCCGACTGGCGTATCTTGATCGTGTCCAGCATGCCGAGGTAGCGCAATTGCTGCAGCACACACGGCATGTCCATACGCAGCGCCTGTTTGTCGTTGTTCGGCTTGACGCAACGCACGAACCACGGGTTGCACTTGGCCATCGACTGCAGCAGCTGCTGCAGCGAGTCGGAGAACCGGGCTGCCACCGTTGGCGTGCGCGGCTTCATCGTCACGAACCGCCCGTTCGAACCCTTTGGCAGCGTCTTGCCAACGTCCCGCTGGGCACGCAGTTGTTTGGTCATTTCGCCTACGAGCGGTTCCGTGCTGGAGCTCAGCAGCTCAATCACGTCCATACGTAGCGCGTCGCGGTTCTTCTCCAGAAATCCGTCCACGCAGTACCACACCTGACCAGCGTAGTGCGTGATGCCGAACTCTTGCGCGCCCACCCTCGGTCGCGAGTACAGCTCGTTCAGCGCGTGATTGTAGTGGCACTTCTCCAGGAAACTGGAGTCGTTCGCCCGCGGGAAGTTCGACTCGTCGTCCAGCAGGTGGAAGATGCCGACGGGCTTTTTCGCGAGCAGGTGAATCACCGGCAGGTTGTCCTCCCACTCCAGTGCGGTCCATTCCAGCCGTTCGCGGGCGTACTCCGCTTGCTCCAGCTTGAAGACGTGCTTGTTGAAGTACAGCTGTAGGCTCTCGTTGGCGTAGTTGATGCACAGCTGCTCGAACGAATTCTCGGCCAAATCTTCGAACCCGAAGATGTCCAGAATAGACAGACGTTGCGCATCGTGCGTTCCGCCGCGGTGTACGATCGAATTGATTCGCAACACCAGCCTGTGGAAATGAATGATTGCAACCAGAGCAAGTAAGTCTCCATTCTTTATCACACGTCAGGATGAGCGACATGAATTTATATTTTATCATCTAATCTTATCCTATATTTGACGAACAAGTTGGCTACCAAAAGAGACTTTCGTTCAACAAAATGGTGTAAGAAACACAAATACCTTCACGCGAAAAGCAAACCAATGAGTTATTTGCAATGTAGCCTACCTCACTGCCGATCGGTTTGCGAAATCACGAAAAAGAATGTCCCTATGGGGCACGCAACGATGGCGGCCCGGCAATCGAAGGTTATAACACAAAACGTTGGGCCATAAGTGAGCGTGAGGTTTGGTCCCCTTCGCGCTTCGATTTGTTCGGTACGTACCAGTTGAATAATCCCGAGTAGAGCGCCTTGGCCAGTGCGTCCCGTGCGTCCAGCGCCTGATCGATGCCGAGCGGTGTGTACAGCCGCTCGGAGCGCGTTTCCGTGATGCGTGAGGTAAGCGACTTCAGAATGCCCTCGGACGGCAGCTGCAGCAGGTGGGCGGCCCACTTGATTTCGGCGTCGGACCCAATCTCGACGCCCTCCTGGCCGTGGCGCAGCTGGCGCCGGTGAAAGTACACGTTGCCCAGGTGCAGTACCGAGGCGAGCACCTTCACGATGCCCTCCCGTTCGCTCTCGGTGACACCGAGCACCTGCATGGCGCTCTGGAGCGACGCCCAGTCCATCCGGCCGGGAGCGCAGTCCGAGCCGCCCTGGTTGAGGTAGAAGTACTTCTCCGCCTCGAGCAGCCCGTACTTCATGCGCTCGGTCTCGGACAGGCCGCCGAGCAGCTCGTAGAACACGTGATAGTTCCGCTCGCCGGCCGCCTGCGTCACGATGCGCGACTTCTCCAGCAGATACTGCGTGATCTTGGCGCCGATGATGGCGCCCTGCTTGAAGTACACCTCCAGGTACTTGCCGAACCGGGAGCTGTTGTCGTTGCGTACCGTGCGTGCATTGCCGAACGCCTCCAGAAGCGGGGCCGCCTCGAGGATCTGCTCGGTGATGACGGTCGAGGCGGACCCACCGCCGGGTACGACGGCCGCCAGGTACTGCATCACGAGCTTGGTCGACTCCGTTTTGCCCGAGCCGGACTCGCCCGAGATGACCACCACCTGGGGCGTCGGGAGGGCGGCATGCGCGGCCGACCCAATCGCGAACAGGTGCGGCGGCAGCGTGCCGGGCGGCTTGCCAGCGTACAGTTGCGCCATCTCGATGCCGTACGACTCCGGGAACATCTTGTACGGGTTGATTGCGATCAGGATGCTGCCTGCGTTCGTGTAGATGAGCCCATTGTCGTACCGCAGCTTCAGGTTCCATAGCAGCGACGCCTCGTGCAGGTCCTCCAGCTGCGTCATGTCCTCCACGCCCGTCTTGCCCAGGTCCTGCCGGGCGCGAATGTTGCCCTCGCTTGGGCCAAGCGTGAACGTTTGGGGCTGCAAATAAACAGACACACAAAAGCTCCATTAGCACACGCTTCGGAAATTTAAACCCGTTAACGGTGATTAATCGTCGCCGGTTCGCGACCGCTTCCCCTACGTTCGGTGGCACATCTTCCGCCAGCAGTTGGTTGCGCGGTGGTCTCCTCGTTCTGACGATGGGCAGCTTTTTGGTACTTTCTTTTCCACAACCGCCGTCGCCGCTGCCCCCGTCGGGCGAAAGTTCACTGACCGTTTCCATGCGCCGCTGGCGACGCCGTATCCGCTGGGGCAGCAGCGAGAGCGACTGGCTCGGTGAGGGAGTACCGCCTTTTTGCCATGGTTCCAGATGGAAGCTAACTGTCCGCATTCAGGACCGGCGGGGTGCCTGATTACGGTACAGCATTCGAACTGTGTTGCTATTCCCTCAAATACCAAATGCACTTTTTGTACTTCTAACTCCTGGATCGACGATCTTGGAAATGGACGAGTTCCTTTCGGCAAGGTCAGTAACCGCTCGAACCTCTGCCTCGCGCACGCTCAACTCACTTTTGCTTTCGTTCGTGATACCGTTTCCAATCGGACTGCCGGAACAACCGATTGCAATTGCATCTGGCCGCACTGGGATGGATGCTTCGTCCCATTCTGGTCGGGCTTTCTTTTCCTTTCCCTCGCGCTCTCGTGCGAATCTCGAATTCATGCTCACCAAAAAAAAAGAAACATGCTCTTTTTTGCAGTATCAGTAGAAAACTGCGCACACCAATCGATCGGGAGGGAAAAGTTGCTCACGCGTTAGAAACTAGTTTGACCACCAAAGGCTCCAACGGCGCTCCGACACCAACGCGCCAGTGCGCGGCGGCACCTTTGGACCGGTGCAATTGCAGCTTGCAGCAAACGCGGCACTCGGAACGCAAAGCTCCATTGGAGGTTTTTCTGTTTTTCACCGATCCTCTAGCCCGGTACGATCCCAAGCCCGGTTGTTTGTAGCTCGATGCCGTGCTTGCGCATGCAATTGATTTGAGAATCTGCATTTCGCTAAAATTGTGCATTTTCTCTATGTTTCGCCGCAGCCGACGATAATTTGCACCGTGCACTCTGCCGTCCGTTAGAGCGTGTGATTTTTTCTTTACGACTTAATTTTCCCCCGGGTTCTTTTGCTCTCTTCTTTCTGCTCTCCTCGCTGTAGCATCCGTGCAGTTTTCCACGCATAGCTAATTAATGATGGCGCACCGGGCCTGCGACCTGCGCCTCATCTCTCCCTGCACCTGCACCTACCTTGCCATTGATGAGTGCCTGCACGATGATCATCTGGGCGGCACGGTGAACCTCTTGGATCTCACCGGGCAGCGGGTGTCCAAGGCCAGGATCGAACCACACCAGATCGCCCGTGGACCAGTCCATGGTGTCGGCTTTTGTAGTTGTCTATGCCTCGTCGGATAGCGTGTCGTGTTTCGATGTCACTAGGTTAACTGAATCCTGCGGGGAGGAGGAAAGACGGAAAGACATTATCGTTGGCATTAGACAGGATTTCCTTGATATATACAGGAAGTGAGTTTGCTTGCAAACTGTTGTCGCGTTCACAGGTATGCAAACTTCATCATTCAGATCAGAAGGCATGTGCTTGAAAAAACAAATCTTTTATCATTGAACAATAATTTGGTAATAATTTAATGACGAGGAATTCAATTTCCAGTTGATACAGTGAATTTTAATAATATTTCAACTTAGTAACATCGTTCCCAGGGGTACGTAGAATGAAAATCTTGACCTTTTTCAGAACCTCAATGATCAAAATTCATGATTCACTTCATATCCTTGACGAACATTTTATCATTAAAAAAAACTTGATATTCTCAAAACTGCACGTGAGTGTTTTTACTTATGCAAAATAAATGATCGTCCATTAGTTTTTCGTGATGACGTTGCTGATCCATGGAAAAGCTACTTATCCCTAGCACGATGATTGAAAGGGATACAAAAAAAAGATGTGTGCAATGAGCCTATTGGTAAAAGTTGATCACCTTAAAAATCGTTCGAACCGGTGCACTGCTTTAGCTAAGCAGCGTTAAATAGATTTGTAATGCAGGCTCTGCGTGGCAGGTTGTGCGCCGCTGCTGGCAGATTCATGCTAATCGTCCGATCGCATGAATATTGTGTGCATAAACTGGATGAGCTTGTGCTTGTGGTGGTGATACGTCTAGACGCCCTCCTGCTGCCCCTCCCCTCGTTGATCAAGCAATGATCATAGACATCTCGTTGAGGCCACTACGAGCAAACGCGGCAAACGCGCTAATGAGGCCAGTCCACCCGCGGGTGGACGGGGAAGTGTAAATCGATCGTCGATTTTGTTGGTGAAACCATCGCCGGTTTTCAAATCAGCCGGCCCACGATGGTGGTGGCTCAGTTATCTTTCCGTCATTGCGGGAAGCCAGGCCCGAACCGAGTGAAACTCGATAATCTAGATCGTTACGTTTTAGGAACGGAAAAACAATCAAGTATTTCGTTTCTGTGTTTTGATTTGATCTGCTTTTTTTGTTGCTGCTTAGTCTACGCGAAAGAGGGTCTGGGATTTTATTGGGTCTGGGACCGCCGCGGCCCACAGGGCTTGCCGTGGAAAGCCGGAAGAAAATCGCCCGCAATTACACTCCCTCGGCCAGCCCAGCCGATAGATTGTGGCTACTTTCGTTGAAACAATTTGCAACATTATTATCGCTAATTGAATTAAACGGCATAAACCGAAACGAAAAAAAAAGGAAGACGAAGCGCCCAATGTCAATAGCTATATTTTATTGGAGCTAGAAAATTACCTAACTGTGCACCGTTTTCATTCGATGGATGTAACGAAACGAAAGCAAGGAGAAAAAAGAAAAAAACACGAAACAATTATTGCCGAGGGCAGCTGCGTGTGAAGGACTGCCCCCTCCGGGAAGCTAGGGGAAAAAAAAAAAACGATTGGGCCATAATTGGATAACTTCTGCGTGTCGTTTGTTTAATAAAACATTAAAATATGAATTGTAGTCGATTTTTCAATTGGTGCCGTTTTGTAAAAGAGGGGCTCAATGAACCGATTGTTTAACCGCTGATTCTTAACCGTGGTTTCATTTTCAACGCACCCAACCCAAATTCTAATCAATGTGGATAAAGACTAAACTATTGAAAGACAAGAATAAGAAAGTACTGTCTGATAACAGACAACAAGCGAGTCTTCCATTGGCCTTTAATCCCAAAATGGAATCATACAAATTGGAAATGTATCAATGCATTTAAAACGAGTAGTTTATGTTGGTAAGACGATTTCGTAACAGCCGATCGTCATCGCCGCACTTCATTCAAAACCTTGAAAGTTATGGAACTTCAATAAACATTCTCTTGCAATAAAACGTAACATATTGTCCACCTGTTTACGGTACAATAAAACCAAGTGCACCTTCACGAGACTGCCGTGTGGAAACGCACACAACATCTGTTGGACGCTCTTACGGACTCCATTTGACAAAGCTGCTCTGCTGTGCTTACACCTGTGCCATTGGAGCTTATCCGGCGCGTCCCGTGCGTTGAAAAATAGAGTGTTCCATTTCGGCGCAGATTTTCGTCCAACAATGGCGGAACCACTGAGTTCAAGGACGTAACGTACCGCCTGCCGGACGGAAAAGTATAAACGGTACCGCCGCGAATGAACGAACCGAATAAAAGTATAACACAGCGAATAAGGGAAAAAACGAATAACATTAAATAAAAAATAAAAAAAACGTAACACATTCCATTCAGCCGTCCCAATTAAAACCTTGGCCGTGACGCGTACTGATGAAATTCGGTGAATCGACACGATTTTGTCCGTCCTTCTTTTTTTTTCGTAGCTGGCCGCGGAATACCGGAATCTCCAATCGGACGGAATGGAATCCTCATCCTGGGTCCGGACATCGGCGCAGTCAGCCGTGTCACACATAAAGAGAAAGTGTCGTCCACACGGTCACGTTTGTTTTCATTTGCATAGAGATGCCTGCGCATGCCACCGATATTGGCCGTGCCGAGGACAGGTTTGCCCAAATTTTGGGGCTTCGCGTTGGCTGGTGATTTCTAAATACCGAATGCGGCGGCGCAGGCAAACACGTACGCGCATCGGGGAGGGGAGACACAATCGGGCGAAAAGCACGTGAAGAAACCGACACAGTACCTCGCGAGGTTCGTCGCTTCTGCGTTGCATCTCTCGCTCGTTCCCTTACCTGGGGATAAGGGGCTGGGATGTAGCGCTTTTATTTGTACGTTTCATACCGCTGTTAATATGCTGATATGTCTGAAATCGTGTACATTTCCCAGTGCTGTACCCTTTTGCGCTTGTTTTAACCTTCCCTGGTGTTGTTAGATCGTTGTTTTGTTTCCTTCAGTTCTCCACGTTTCCCACAACAGGCTGGCAGCGGTTCATTTTGTGTCAACGCAGCATATCCCTGTTGCGCTGCCGCACGTTTGTCTGCCGATAAGGTATGCACGGCCCGTCCTCGACGCGGGCACAACCCGGGGACTTTCGCCACGGTCTAGGTCAACCGCGTATTTATGCATACGGCCGAACACACTTCACACACCGTGTAGCGACGACCGCGCACGGTGTGTGTTTGCATATCGATCTGGCGCGCCTGGGAACGAAAGTCTCTCTTCCTTCCCCAAAACTGGCTTGATGATTTCACCGAACCTTCCGCATAGTGCAAAACGTGGACGGAACGGGGGAGCGAGAGAGCAAATCATTTATTCGTTTACGGAAACAATTATCATCGTGGTGATTGACAACGGTTTACGTGGAGCTTCAAGCTTTCTACTGACGAACGAATTCATCAGCCAACGGCGGGTAACGGGCGTATCGGGCGTGTGAGTATTTGCCGACGATCGGAATGAAATCATTTTCTACAAACAGATATGCTAATTCGGCTACATTTAATCACGGCAGCATATTTTGTTAGGGATATCGGACAATGTAAATGAACTCGAGTAGATGTACGAACAACTTCCAGAAGGTATACAAGCGTACTTTGTTAAACACGTACATTTTCTCCTTTTTATTCCAGGCGGATTGGATCCGGGTGCAGCACCCGGAGTTTTGAATCTTTCTCAAACGTTTACAGTTGCTTTGCCTAGCTACCCCATCTGGGACAAACTGATTTGGCACTTTGCGAAACGCCACAGAATGCAATCGCGTCACCCGGTTTTTTGCTTCCATTTAAAGCGCACAAACTGTTTATGACATTTTAATTTATTGCTCGCCACGATTGCCAAACGCAAAGCAAAACTGTGCCAACGGGGCCCTTCCCCTCTCATCGGCCGCTAGTCCTTGCTGAAGGCGGAGCAAGTGGATTTGCGTTTGCGTGCCAAGAGAGAAGCGAAGGCGTGCGGCCGCACCTGCGCCCCAAACCGAGCAGGTTCGTCGCTTGACACCATCGCGCGCAAGTCTTTCGATCGGCTGCTTCGTCGCGGCAACGGGCAAGGGCTTTCGACGGGAGGATTGTGGTCGGGCTTGTATGTATGGCAACCTGCTTCGATCTCCTCCAATCATCCTCCACACGGACTGGGTGGCCGCACCGGCTCCCTTCTCCGGGGCGGGGTGCCGGCTCCGTCTCGCATGACAAACCTGTTCGGTCAGCGCGAAGGGATATTACTCAAATACGCGCTCTTACTATCATCATCGGGCGCGCTATCAAACGTCGCGCGTTTTCTCCACCCGGGCCCGGGCCACATTCCGATCCGGCAACACACATCATCGACTCCCGTCCCACCAGAGGTGGCGCAAAAGTGGCACAAGACACGAAACAATTTCTTCAATGGAATTCCATTCTGTTTGTGTGTTTATATTCGTAGCGTGGTGGTTTGATACCGCTTTGGAAGGGAACGAGAGAAATAGAAGGAGATGGAAACAGACTAGGAGAAAAAAGGAAACACAGCACCACCAGCCAACTGGGAGTGCCGCTTACATAGTGTTTTTTTTCTCTCCGCGCCTCGTCACCCTCTACCCTCCCGCGTGACGCTCTCATCTTTCGATGTGTGCACGGATGTCGGATACATGTCAAGAGGCTAGAGAAAGACCGAGAATAGCAGATCACCGGGCGATCGCAAACGGGCACAAGAGCGAGACAATGCCGAATCAACGAGATGATGATAAAGGAGTGGCGGGGCGAGGGAGAGAGAAATCTCGAAGATCAACGACAGAGACTGAGGGACCGTGGGAGCGACGGAGAGGGAAGAGCAAAAAGGAAACTAACTTCGTAGGTTCATCTGGTGAGGTACACACAACATGCCAGCAGCTTCATGCATACCGTTTCAGCACCCGTTAAGATGGATACGTGCGTACGATTGTATAGGTGTTAGGAGGTGGGAGATTATACAAGAATTTGTCACGTCACTTGTTTTGGCTCCCAGGGCTCGCGGGGCAGAATATTTTAACCCACTCCTTGATTTTGTACCTTTCGAATCGATGCAAAAAAAAAATACGTTTAGATCATACACAACCCGTCAAAGGGTTCGTCGCTTGACACCTAGTTTTTGTGGAGTTTCGAATAAAAGCCATCGCAAATGTTTCTTAAGAACATTATTGCCTATTCTCGTTATAGGAGGAAAATTGGGAGTGGCTCTAAAAGCTACTTGTATCAATGTTGATGGAAACTGCAGCTTAAAATATTTTCTCCATTTAAATCGTAAAAGCACAATCGAACTCACATGTACGACATGTCAAAGCGGATTTCGGGATCCGCCTGTTCGCTTCGAAGAGTAGTGTTTCCGTAATTTGTTTTCCCACTTTTCACGAACAACGTTAATCTCACTTGTTTCACAAATTATTCCGTTTTGCAGTGCTTCCGTGCTACGATTCCACACACTGGGCGGCCAGGGCTAGCCGTATGCCTTTCCGTTCGTCTCAGCACGAACGCACCGGATAACACACAAAATGCTCAAGAAACTGCATACGTAGCACATTTAGTTTGACCGCAAGCGCCGCGCACGGTACGAACTCGCCGCCGCGCAACGCGAACGCTGGGGGTTTTTTTTTTCTTCTCTTTACACCACCACGGTGGTGCGCAGAGGCGATTCGACCCCGTCACAAGCACAGATACCACTGGTGATCATAATTTTTACCGAACCGCTAGTGATCACAGCGATCACCAACGCAGTCAGAGGGTTGGAATTTTGCACACGATCTCGCTAGCCGAATTACTACTGCCTGCCAACAGAACAGAGCACGGTTTTCGTGAAGGGAAGGGTTTCGTTTGTGCGTTCGAAACCTTTTCTTCACCGCACACGAACACACACACGTACACACGGCACGGGGTTTGGTCCGGTAAGCTGACGACGACGAGCGATAAACGATCACACACGCTCTGGCCTGGCGCTACTCCAGGATCCGTCTGTTCACCTGTTTGATCGTGGCGATACTGGTTTGTGGGATTCGATCGAGCCGAACTTTACGGCTACGATCGCGGCTGGCAGCCCTGGTGGGTTCCCACGGCAACCATTTTGAAATCCCACCAAGAGCCGTACAGTAGAGGTTGGGTCAGGGAGCTTTTCCGATCAGCCATCTTGGCCGCTTCAGGTGGTAGCAAAACTTGTTTACATTTTCCAGTTCAATCAGCTGTTGCCAAGATACCAACATAATGATTTTTTTTAAATCTTGTGATAATCAAATTTAATCACATTCATTTGGAAGGAAAAACGGCATTGGTAAAACGCATCCTACTTGCAATTGTCGAAATGCATTGGGCGAACCTCAAGAAGTAGCTACCTTGATTCATTAACCCTTAATATGCAATGCATCTGTTTTTCAATGATTTTTATCGGAGAGCTTACAATTTTTTTAAAGATTTTTTTAATAAAATAATTAAGTACAAAACATAGCAGTTTCGGATGTATACTATGGCAGCCACTGATGCGGCTATTCGAAAAGATTAAGATGCTAAATCAGTAGCTTCAAAACTATATGTAATTTATAATTCACCCGAGGATATGTTTCCCGGAAAGTATGTCTACCTTCGCCCACTTGCACGCAATATTTGCTGCTTTGACTTCATCTATCAGACTCTCACCTATCGGACACTTGCCACTAATGTCCACGGTTCCATAATCCTTTGTCATATCCACGGTGTCCTGCGCCGCGAGTTTCTCCACGCCATTCCACGCGATCATAGTGCCATTATCCGTGCAATATTTTTTCGGCGGGCGATAGGTGCCGTATCCGAACTGGCCCGCCATCGTACTGAGCGCACCGAAGATAACGTCATTACATGCCACGCCTCCAGAAATTACCAGACTTCGCTGCTGATTTTCACTGGTGAAAAGTTTGAACCGTTCACAGTACTCTATTGCACGCTGCGTACGGTGCAGCATGTGTCGCGTCACTCCTTTCAAGAAACAGGCACAGAATGATTCATAATCGGGTAGCAATTCATCGGGCGCAAGATCTAGGGGGAGAAATGAGATAAAATTGGGGTTTATAGGTCGACTTGAAGAAGCATTTTACTTACTAAGCGTCGATTCCCGTTCAAGAATATGTCTCGTGGCTGTATTTTTAAGCCCAGCAAAGCTAAATTGGCAATCACGGTACTTGGCGAGGGGCAAAGGAAAGTCATACGCGGAAGTATCACTAGGTGCAGCATGGGCAGCTTCTTCAATGGCCTGTCCACCGGACATTCGGGCGTATTGAGCAATGTTCCGCAACTTTAGGCGACGAGCAATCTTGTCCAATGCTTCGCCGGGTGCATCATCTAGCGTTTCGCCTAGTAACCGGAACCGTGCTGTCCCTTCCACGAATACCAGCAAAGAGTGACCCCCGCTCACCAGAAGACATAGAAAAGGAAACGGGATGGTTGCACTCATTCTGGCCATTAATGCATGTGCTTGCATGTGGTGGATAGGAATCAACGGCTTGTCGTAGGTCCTGGCGAGATGCTTGGCATACCGCATGCCAATAATTAAACTTAGTGGCAACCCTGCAAAGAATGTCTCGCTGTGAGTACGTCCGCTTCATTTGATTAAAAACCAACAAACCTGGCCTATTTGTCACAGCCACTGCATCTACATCTTTTGGTGTAAGCTTGGCCAATTCAAATGTTTTTAGCACAACATTTTCAATATTTGCACGATGAATGTCTTGGGCAACGGGTGGAATAATGCCACCAAATCTGCAACATTTGCTGTGTATCTTTAAAACTATGACGGACATTAAATCTCACATTAATGCTTACCGCAGATGACTGTTTTGTTGAGAGTGAATGTACTCCCCCAGGACTTTTCCATCCCCGGTTATCAAGGCGGCTCCGGTATCATCGCAGCTCGTTTCGATGCCCAGCACAATAGGGGAAGTGTTTGATGAATGCCTGAAATAATGTTACTCAATCGGAATCAATGACAGAATTTCACAAAGTCTACGAGCATGCATACGCTGTTTGCACTGACCTCCTGAAATGTACCGCATTTTTTGCTAATTTAGCTACTTTCCAGCCGATCACTTTACACTGTTTGAGAATCATGTTTCGCGGGAAAAAGTAAACACAACTTGTAAACAAACCACGGCCAAGGTAAGTGCATACATGATATGTCAGCTGTGGCCAGCATCAACCGCACTCGATTTTGCTGATCATGACTGAAATTATTTGCAATAAGTAAAATAAAATAAAAGGTACTTTTATTTCATATCTTCAGTCTATAAGCTTGATGTTGGGTATTTTTGGATCGTGAAATCTATATACAAGGAGTCGTTCAAGAATAAAAATATTTGAATTGTTTTACCTTACTATACATACCTCGGTAGAAGGTATTTTGACGGATCGACGATGATTAATTTGCAGTTTTGTGTTTCGAGACAAAAAGAAAGTATCCCACAGTCGTTATCAGCAATTTTTCGGGCATTCTTGGTGTTTTATTCTGCTGCTGAAGCCTTCTTGCAGCCTCGTCGACTAATTTGGTGCTCGTGAATGTTTATTTGATATATTTCTAATGGATAGCGAGGTAAGATGAATATGATAATGCATGGCTTCAATGAAGCGACATCAAAACATTTGTTTCCATTTCAGCCTCCGTCTGATGGGCGTCTGATCGATATAGTGGACAACGAGTGGCTCGCAGACGAGCTGCCGCACGACGACATTCTAGTGCCTTCCGACAAGCTTCCTGATCCCGAAGCTGATAATGGAGATTCCCATTTGACGCTAAAAGAGCAGGAGCAAAAATGGGCCGATCTGGCACTTTCCTCGCTGGCTCCGGATTTGTCCGTAACTGAGCAAGTTAATTTCCCGAGCGCTTAGTGGGGGTAGCGTGAGCAATTGCATATTTGATTTTTTTTTATTTAAGTGACTAACCGAACAACAGTATACAGATATATAAACAAATAGCGTAACATTATAATACAAAATGAATCGTCACCTACATTCCCCATCGATCCTGACGGAATTTGCCCGCTCATTTGAGGAAGAGCAGGAAACTATATTCTCGAAACTCGTCAACAAGCTCACTAACACCAGGCCTGCCTCTGAGTCACCGATAAATGCTGAGGTTCTTTATGAGGAGCCATATCGAAGAGAAAATGAAACGGCAAACGAAAAACCTCGCCCTCCGGCAACCGTCACGAGTCAACCAACTCCATCATCAAACCGCGGTTCGCTTTCAACAGCATCAAAGAGCAATGCATATAGCAACGTTGCGCCGTCCACATCTTCGGGGCAACCGTCGCCGGCAGAACGAAACTCCACCAGTGTTCTTCGGCGATTGAGCAGTTTAATATCGCAAAAATCAAACGTAAGCTTAATCTTTTACCTTTACCGAAACAAAAAAGGATCGCATTTAGAAAATCGTTTTTTTTTTTTCAGACCACCCGAAGCTACAAGCACACCGATCTTCCGAAATTCTGGATGCCCGATTCCACCTCGATCGAGTGCTACGACTGTTCGGTAAAGTTTTCCACATTTCGCCGCAAGCACCACTGTCGCCTGTGTGGGCAGATTTTCTGCACCAAATGCTGCAATCAGGTAGTGACGGGCAAGATCATCAACTGCTCGGACGATCTGCGGGTGTGCAACTACTGCTCGAAGGTGGTGCTGACGTACCTCAAGTCGTCCAGTATAGCGGCCGACCTGAAGCCCGACCTCAAGGCACTGCAGGATGATCTGGCGCAGAAACTGTCCACGCTGCAACCGCCGGGAGGTGCCTCCGACTCGGCAGGCCCATCGGTGCAGGGTGGCGGTAGAAGTCGACGCAAAATATCTGTCGGCTATCAGGAGGAGCGCTTTGCGACCAGCGCCGGCTCGGGCATTTCGTCTGCCGATCGCAAGTCCATCCTGCAGCAATCGAACTCGCTGAAAACGCTGTACGATGAGATGTGCCGCTCGCTGCCACTGTACAATCGCGGTCACGAGTTGATCGATTTTCTGTTCAGTAAGCAAAAATCATCGAACAATATGCAGGCGGTTGCGATACTTAATGCGATGATTGATGCTGGTTTTCTGATAGCCATCAGTGAGCTACGGAATGATAGTGCTGTGGAGGAGATGGATAATACTCAACAAGCTCACAATCAGGAGCAGAATCAACAGTTGAAACGAGGAAGCAGCGGTGGATCAGCTGAAGATGAGGAGGACTCCGTTGCTATGACGATAGAGTTCAGCGAAGACACCGTGTACAAGCTGGCTGTGTTGCAGGATCGTGCCGGTGGCGCTGCTGGTTCTGCCGGGACCGGAGGGGCGTATCATTTGGAGCTTAATTTTAAATCTAGCTCCGTGCTGATGCGCTCCGGAAACGACGACCAATCGTCTCTCGACAGCGAGGATGGTATCGGAGGGCCCGGAGGTGGTAGCACCACGCTAAGCGGCATCAACCTGAAAGACTCCGTGATGGACAGTTCGTATCTGATTTCGACAGGCGCCAAGGCCCTCCTGCAGGTGTTCTGTGAGCACGAGGAATTGCTCGTGAATCAGCTACTGCGTGCCCAAAACCTCGATCCGTCATGGTGCAAAACGCTCATCCCGACAGTGGCCCGTGTGGCGAACACGCTGCGGCTCGACGCGGCCTACGGAACGGACGCGATGGACATCCGGAACTATGTGTACTTCAAGAAGGTGCCCGGTGGCGAACGGTGCGAGTCGCAGATCCTGGGCGGGGTCGTGTTCTCCAAGAACGTGGCCCACAAAGAGATGCCGCAGAAGGTGGACAAACCACGGATATTGCTGCTCCAGTGCGCCATCGCGTATCAGCGCGTCGAGGGCAAGTTCGTCAGCTTTGACACGCTGATGCTGCAGGAGCGCGATTACCTGCGGAATAAGGTCTCGAAGATCATCAGTCTCGGTCCGAACATTGTGCTGGTGCACAAGAATGTGGCCGGCATTGCGCAGGACATGCTGCGGAACAACGGCATAACGTTGGTGCTGGACGTGAAGCTGTGCGTGCTGGAGAGGATCGCCCGGTTTTTGGATTGTGATATCATCAGCTGCATCGACTCGAACGTGGGACAACCGAAGCTAGGCGTGTGCGATCGGTTCCGCATACAAACGTTTTACGATAATCAAGGTAAGGAAGGAATCAATATATTTTACAGAGCACAGATTTTACACTACATTTTCCCTCACGGTAGGATCATCGAAAACATTGATGTGTCTCGAGAAGCAGCACAGTCCACGGGGCTGTTGCGTTCTTTTGCGTGGGGCAAAGCGCAGTGAACTGTCCAAAATTAAGAAGATTGCCTCATTATTGCTTCTGGCGCGCCACAACTGGCGCTTTGAGCTTTCCTACCTGTGCGATGTGTACGCCATGCCACCAACGCCTCGCGCCAGTATTTTCGACTCGAAGGAGTCCAGTCCGTCCGATCCACCGCCGCCTTCTGCATCGGGCATTCCAGCGCTCAGTGGAGGCGAAGATAGGCGTAGTGAATTTTCACAGGATGAACGGCAGCCGCTATCAAACGCGAAAGCAGTGATCGAAGCTAGCGCGAAGGTTATCCGTACGGCAGCGGGCAACACGACCAACCGGGAAGATGTAGGTGATTGGACGGACCCGTTGCGGGCCAATGATGGTGATGGGCATGCCAACGAAGACGATAACTCCATCGAACTGGCCGTGGAAACACCGACCGACAATAGGTTCCGATCCGCGCTCAGCTCCACGATCCTATCGATCAGCCCGTTCGTTGGGTTTCCTCTGCCCTACCTGGAAACGGACGCCGGGCGGAAGTGCGCTCTGCGGTGCTACTTTCCCGACGAGCTGTACTACTCGAAGCAGTGGAGCGATGCTGGCAGTACAGCGGGAGTTCCCGGTGTGGATAGATACGGGGTGGCGTTGGCCGGTGAAGGCGCAAGTGGACCCGGTGGGATTGAGAAAGACGACGATGAAAAGCAACTGCTTCCGGTACATCCGTTTGTGACGCACAAGATCACCGCATCGGTCGATAGCAAGGAGATGCAAACAATTCTCGCTAGTTTCCGTGCTTGCGGTGGAAGATATCCCAAGGTGTCCATGAGTAAGTATCAAGGGGGTTTTTGTTCTCCTGTATAGAATTGGCCAACATATTTCTCATTGATCTTTGCAGTGAAAAAAGGATCCTCGCGCAAACGTCGCTTGACAACTCTTGCGCAACGGTCACTGGAAGAGTTCGTGCATCGAGACGCGCTGGACATCGAAAACCACCAGCGGCTGCCGGTTCTATTCTGCAGCTTCAACTACAACGAAAACGTACCGTCAACGTTCTGCGCCCAGCCGTCCTACTTGGACATGCAGTTCTACGGACAGAACGACATCATGTTGGGCCTCTTCCTGGAGCACTACTGCTTCCGCAGCTCGTACATTTGCAAGTCGTGCAACCTACCGATGATGGACCACGTCCGCCGGTACGTGCACTCGGGCGGTTGCATTCAGGTGAAGCTGGCCGAAGATCTAACGAAGGTTGACACGGGCACGATACTGATTTCTTCCAAGTGTACGATCTGCAACGAGCTGTCGAAGCCGGTGCCGATGTCTCACGACACGTGGTGCTACTCGTTCGCGAAGTTCCTCGAGCTACGCTTCCACGGGCACGCGTACAAGAAGCGGAGCTGCGAAGGCGTCACGGACAACGACATCGACGGCTGCGGTGGGGTGGGTGACGGGGCGATGGTGTGTCGTCACTCGCTGCATCGCGACTTCGAGCAGAACTTTTCGTACAAGGGCATCGTGGCGAGCTTCCGATATACCGCGATCGACGTCTGGGAGATAGTGCTGCCGGCCATCTCCATCTCGCTACTAGGACCGGCCGCGTCCGAAGGTGCTCAGGCACGCACCAGCATCACCGACCAGCGCACGGATGAGATGAAGAGTCTCGCCATCATGGGGTACGACGTGTACGTGAAGATCCTCGAAAAGCTGGCGGAACTGTCGGCCGACACCGATACGTTCGCGAAGTTGAAAAAGAAGGCGAACCAGGACCAGGTGGCGTTCAAGCAGCGCATCGAGAAGGTGCAAAGGCTACTGACGGAGGATGTGCTTTCGGTGGAAATGATTGACGACGCAATCGTGACGCTCAAGCACGTGCTGGCAGAGGCGATCGAAGAATGGGAACCGAAACTGCACGAAATCATCAACCAGGCGAAGGGTGCGCAGGTGCCCAAGAGTGCCGGGGCGGGGGACGCTGGGAATGGGAACAGTGGGAGCGGTTTGCCGGTGGACAACGGCACGATCGCTACGGAGGAGCTGGATCTAACGCAACCAGTTGGAGGTGGTGAGCCGCAGCACATAGATGGCGCGCCTCCAATGGAGAATCAGCCGGGTTCGGAAGGGACGGAAAATGATCAGCCAGCAACCAAAGAAAATCTCAGGGACGTTGCATCGGGACCACCCACCGAGGAGGACCGATCACTGGTGCCGACCGGGACCGGGAGCGACGAAAAACAACCGGCACGGGATAGCATGAGCGAGAAAAAGACGGTCAAGACGCTCCTCAGCCAGCTGCTGTACACGAATGACTATGCGCAAATACTCAGCTCCCCTTTGCCGCCCCACGAGCACCATTGTCTGAAAGCGGGCCTATTTCCGATCGTCGTCAATGAGTTGGACGTGGGATCCTGCATCGCGTACAGTCTGATGTCGCAGGAGTATCGCAAGATGCTTGAGAGTATGAACAGTGGCGGTAGCGGAGGCGTTTCTACGATCGGTGCGGTGGAGAACAGTCCAAACCTGAAGCGGAAATCGCAATCGGTTAGGTAGGTGATAAGAGAACTCTTGGTTTACCCAGTACCGTTAATGTTAACTTGTCAAAATAATTTTCCTCAGCTCGGCAACGGATGCGGATGAAGGAACTGCATCGACCCACGCCAAGAGTGAACAAGATAAGAAGCATAAGAATGCTGCTCATAGCGAAATTCACTTTCAGGCAAGTTTTTCCGTTGGTTGTTTTTATTACACCCTCAGCAGCGTTTTTTGTGGACTTGAATTTTGTGTACCTAAATCTTTTCTAACAATATCTTTTAAGGATGCGAATTGTAACTTTGTTTGCAAAATTTACTTTGCAAAAGAGTTTGATCTAATCCGTTGCCAGATATTGAAGCGTCCACCAACTCCCGGCTCGACACATCGTGTATCCAGCACTGGCGGGACGACCTCGGCGCATGTTACTCCCGGTGGAAGTACTCTGTCTGGCAATGGTAACAGCACAACTTCCAGCAGTTCAGCTTCTGGCGCCGCGACTGGCCCCACGGTGGATTCCACGGAAAGCTCCCCGGAAGCAATGGATGTAGTGCGAAAAATGTTCGCCCGATCGTTGAGCAAGAGCGTCCGCTGGGAGGCACGCGGGGGCAAGAGTGGGTCCAAGTTCAGCAAAACGGTCGACGATCGGTTCGTGCTGAAGGAGATGTCGCGCACCGATCTGACGATCTTTGAAAACTTTGCACCGAACTACTTCGAGTATCTGCAGCGGTGCATCAAGCAGAAGCATATCACTTTGCTGGCGAAGATTTTCGGCGTGTTCAAAATCACGATCAAGCGGAAAGAGTAAGTGATCGGTCGGGTTCGGATCGAGTGGACGAATGCGTGCCTAACGTTTCCCCAATGTCATCCGCAGCAATACATCCGTCGAGAGTTCCGTGCTGGTGATGGAGAATTTGTTCTGCGGCAAGGAGATTAGCGAAAAGTACGACCTCAAGGGATCCGATCGAAACCGGCTCGTGGATCCTAACCGCCAAACTGGATCGGAGCGTGTGCTGATGGACGAAAATTTCATTCAGAGTAAGTTGTGTTCATCGAATGTCTCTTCATGATGTAACTTTTTTTGTCTCGTCTCTAGTGTCCTGGACGAATCCGTTGTACATTCTGTCGCACAGCAAAACGGTTCTGAAGGAAGCGATCACCCGAGATGCATGCTTCCTAGAGCGAAACGAAGTGATGGACTATTCGCTGCTGGTTGGTCTCGAAAACTCAGAGAAGAATCTCGTGATAGGCATCATCGGTTAGTGTCGGACGTGCGAAACGGCTTACAGGGAAACTTAAATCCTCCTTTGTCCTCCTTTCTCTGTCCTACAGATTACATACGAACGTACACATTGGATAAGAAGTTCGAATCGATGATCAAACAATCGGGCCTTATGGGCGGCCATGGGAAGCTGCCGACAGTGGTTTCACCCAAGATGTACAAAAACCGCTTCATCGTGGCAATGGAAAGGTAAGAGACTAAGGTTAACAATTTTATAAACACGGATGGTTTCCTGATGGTGAACCTTTTCCTCCCCCTTTTTTTAAGATACTTTTTATGCGTTCCGGATCGTTGGGAAGGTTTGTTGAGGAAATAAATCTATTAATATCTACTAGCTACAAACAAATCTAGAATAGCTGGGTTTTGGGTTTTGACGCGTCCGAAATATGATTGCTAATATAGTTTCAAAGTTTCCATGAAACAAAGTATTACTATCACGATAAGTTTTGCCTAATATTTTATTTAACTAAATCTAAAATTAAGATTTTGATTGATATTTCGAAAGTCATATACAATAACTCGAATCGCCCTGCTCAAACATTTCTGGCTTTGTTACTATACGCGGAATGCAAACGAAGCCCATTCGTAATACGAGGGCCGAAAAGTTTTCTCCGTCGGTTAATTTGCTGTCAACCTTGACGGCACGTAACCAAATCACCAATTGGACAAATTTAGCAGCTTTGACCCTTCACTACCACTCTCGATATTCATGTTTTGCGGGTGACCTCGAGCAGGTTGCCAACTGAAATATTCCTTGCTGTAATAATTATTCCTTGTCGTGTAACCGGTCCATCGGAAAGCGTTGGACCCTTTGGTTTAAGTTTTGCGTTCGCTAGGTTTTATTTAACAGGAAAAGTAATAATGGAGTGTATGAAGTTTTTACATTTATGTTGAAACATTTAATTTATTAAGTTAAATTTGCTTCATCCATCCTTTGGTACAACGAAATGACGAATGTAAATTTAATTTAAACATAAATACGTAAAACAAACCTTCGTAAAATGTACGAACACTAGTCAGATTGGTTCTGCATATTGTTGCTAGGTGCTTTAACCATCCCGTCGTACCTAATTTCGCGCAATTAGGCGACAAAGATGAATGTGGGCGGATTACATCGACAGACAAAGACGTTCAGTAGAAATGTGAATCGTAGATAGTGGCCGGCTCTGCCCATCGGGTCGTTCGGCGCTTGGCCGGCGCGTTCAGCACCACGAACGACTGCGTTCCGGTTTTAAGCTTGTCTCCCGCGCCCGATTTTTTCACTATTCCTCGGGCGGTCGGCTGCAGGTTCCCCTTGCGGTACGCGGGATTCGCCTCGATGATCTTCGTGCGGTTGCGCACGCTGTGGTCGCCCTTCCGGTGCAGATCCTTGTAGAAGATGATCGGTTCGTTCTCGCGCTGGATGGCAATGATGGGCGATTTCGCCCGTCGGCCATGCTTCGCGATACGCACCGGCAGCTGCACCGGACTGGCTGGGCGGACATCGTGGCGCCGGCTCGTCGTACTCGTGCTGGTGGTGGTGGCGGCGTTAGCGTTCGTGCTGGTGGTAGCTGTGGCGTATCCTTCATTGGTACTGCTTCCGCCGGTGGTATCCTGCACTTGCACCACTGGCACTGGCGGCTGTTGGTGCGTTGGGTTGCCCACCGACGACGACAACTGACCGTCCTGGAGGATCTTCTGCGCCAGCACACTGCCCCGTTCTTTCGGTGGTGAGCGCTTCTTGATCATCAGTTCTCGCTGTGCCTTGCGGTACTCGGGCTGGGCAACGAAGGTCTGCAACACGTCGCCCTTGTTGCCTTCGGGGGTGGTACCGGCGGTGGTGGCCGCAGCCGCCCCAGCCGCGTGCACGTTGTACTTGATCGGAGACGATGTCCTACGACTGGTATGACGATGCGGTGACTTTTCATAAACGTCCTCTAGGTTGATGCTGCACACTGGCTTCTTTACATGCGGTCTTGAACGAGGATAGTCGATGTACGAACAACTGGAGGGCAACAAAAAAAAATTTGTTACACTTAAATTAATGATTGCTTCAAGAAAAACACAAAAAGTCAGACTATCCTATGACTGAGAAAAGGAAACTCTAGGCTTTTGAGAACCAACAAATGAGTTGGGAATATAATTAAAATTAAATTTATAGCCCGTTAATTACCACATCCGCAATGGCGGTACCTTGTTGTAGGTTGGTTCAAAATGATGGTCTGGACATAACGACCGTATAATTTTCCGTAGAAGAAAATAGAGAGCGCTTATTAGAGGCCGTTTAATCGGTCACATCATGGCGAAAGTTTACTTAGAAAATGCATTGCAAGTATGGCAATTTTTATATAAATTACTTGGCAATTGAATTGAGAGTGTCGCACATTCTAAAAACGTTTAGGAAAAAAGACAGTAAACAGTGCACGTACCGATACATTGGCGTATAGTCCATGTCGCCCTGCATCGCGAGGAAGTTGTCCTTTGGTTTGGCCTTCTCCGGCTTGCACTTGATGTGTGGGTTGCGGAAGCTGTGGCTATACTCCGGCTCGCGGCCGAGAAACTCGCCCTTCAGCGACAGATTGTCCTTGCGTACGACGCACTGCGAGCGCCACGGGTCTCCGGCTCCCCCAGGTGGCAGCTCCCGGTAGCTTTCCTTGTACTCCGGCCGGAACTCGATCGTGCCGTGCAGGCTCAGGTTGTCGAACTTTCGGATGGGGGCGCTCTTGGTGAAGTGGTCGTAGTATTTGTAGCACTCCTTGTACTCGGACGGTGCCTCCCGGAAGTTGCCGGTGAACGCGATGTTGTTCAGCTGCGGCGTCGAGCGCGACTTGTCTGCCGCCTGCGGCAACCCGTACTGCCGCTTGTACTCCGGCTCGAACGTCGCCTCGCCGGACAGTCTTAGGTTGCTGCGCGTCAACTGCTCCTTGTTGTGCAGCTTCGAGTCGGACGCGCTCAGGTCGTCCCGCTTGCCGGTATCGCTCCGGTGGCGAAACCGCTGGTCCATGCTATCCGGCAGGAAGTCGTACGGCAGGAAGGAAGCCTTGTACTCGGAAGACGCATTGGCGAGACCCATGCCCTGGGTAGTGCCACCGTCCGGTAGGTGAAAATTTTCCTCCGGACGAACGGCCGCCGGTTTGGATCTGGAAAGCGGGAGCATTATTTAACCCCGCAAATCTACTTGATCCTCAAAACGGAATCCTCACTTCACTATCGTGTCCTGGGAGTAGCTGACGAACTTGGAGTGATTCTCGGACAGTCCCTTCATCGTGCCGGGTTCGATGTGCAGTGAGGTGCTCCTCCGGAGCGGTACGGCTCGCTCGTAAAGACCGCGCCGTCGGCGATGGTACTGATCGCTGTACTCCGTCCGGTGTGCGTCAGTGACAGTCGGGAGCAACGGTTCGGATTTGTTGTACAGCGAAAAGTTGCTGCCAACGTTTTCTGCAAAACACCAATCGAAGCGGAATCAGTGCGCCATCGCGCCAAGGGCTTTTGGGTTTTGGTTAAAGGAAATTTGAACGGTAAAGAAGTTTGTGCTTACTGGCGTGTGCCTCCGAAAATTGTCTCTTCCGATAGGCGTGTACCTGATCGATCGTTATGAACTCCTGTGGATGATCTACGTTTGTTCGACCTTGTGCGTACCACCAACTACCGGTCCCTTGAAGAATGCGTAATAGGTTAGCCGTTGGAATTTGCTATGCCATACCATTTTTGATTTTGATCTATGAGATTTTAAAGAACAGTTCCTCAATCCATTCTGATTGTTTTATGAAGAACCTAATTTGCGTAATTCGTGCTGGGTGAGTGTGGTTTGTTCTAATAGCGCATGATCTAATTTGAAACATGATATAATCTTCACTTACTGTGCCTCAGTCGCGGTATGTCCGGCTCCGACACGAAAGTATTCCAGTCCAAATAATTGTGCCCATGCGACCTGTGGAAAGAATTCAGAAAACTATCGTAGAATGTGTCACACTGATACACGGATACACAGTTTGGTTCACAAATAAAACTAGACTGAGAATGTCTTATCCACTCGAATGATGTTACCTTATAAACAGATACCGCTTGAACAGATGTCTTCAAATCATTCTGTCCCTTCTTCGGTGGCACTAGTTTTCAATTTTCTTCTAAGCACACGGGAAACAACATATCGATACACCAGCGCGGCCCAAAATTTGTTCTCAATATCAAGAACTCCGACCGCAAGGCTTCCCAAACAAACAAGCCTCGATGCGTTCCTGTGCATTGATCCAAATAAATGACTGGATCTTATCGCTAGGCAACTTTGCAGCCATTATTTACTTCACCACCGTTGGCAAGGGTGGGCGTTTATTGAATGTTTGCGAACGCATGCACATAATCGAGCAATAGAGGAAGGGCCACCCGTTTTTTGTGTGTCATTTGTTGCATATTTCTTTTCATTCTTCGCGCTGTGGTCAAATCAAACGTCACGGTCTTGCTGGCTCATCGAGCGCGATGTTCCGTGATCAATTGATAAATCAAGTGGAAAGACTCATTTATCCTTGTCGTGTGATACAAAATTGATAACCTTAACACTATTGCTGGGTCTTTTCAAGTACAAATTAATGCTAAAGTGATGAAGGAAGGTGGTTATTTGAATAACCACAATATGGGCTAGATTCTGAAAATCAAAGAGAACATAAACCAAGGCTCGCTGCTTCTAGCAGCTTAATTGACCTTATTGTACCATACATCCCGACAACAAAACGAAACAAAACTGTCCTACAACCTTATCCGCCTGCGAATCATTTGATATCGTTGGTAGGGGCTAAATTGCCGCTTTGTGACTCCTTCGGTCGTAGAGCGATTCCGACCTGTTTTACGACCTGTAAACGACGAAAAAGAAGTCCCAACGTTTACGCGCGGGTCTAGATTACGTTTCCGTGGCAGTTTTAATCCGCGTCCGGTCGTTATGCTCACAAATTTATTGCGCAGAAAGATCTTCTATCTCATCACAGTTGGTAGGTGGTTTATTTAATGCCCTTTGTCAGGCCTTCTTGTAAGCAGTCTGCAATGAAGGCGTGGGGAAGAAGTTACTACAATACTTTTGACTTGATAAGGGACGGTTTACAAGTTAACAACTGTGATAAAAACAAAAGTGGCTTTTTCTACTGCATAAACTAAACCACTTTAGTTGACTATCTACTCTTTATCTTGCATTCAAAAATTCAAAAAATCAAAAGCCTAAAGTTCTAAAACTAGAATAGATGCAATAATCATAAGATGCCGCAGTCAGCTTAAGCTTTCCTCAATCGATGCCAATGTCTTTCCAATGTCGATGCAACAATACTCCGTTATCCCTAGAGAGCTTTTCCCCGGCTGGATGCACACAAGGGCAAAAAAAAACCGGCAATTGTTTGGTCGATGTGTTTGAAGAGATACGTGTTTCGGTTCCCCATCCGTGCACCCCGTTCGGGTGCATCATAACGGTCGCTTACAGGCCAATTAGTTAGCGGAAATGTTACTTACACGATTGACCTACTTGGGGCGCGCACGAACCCAAGTTTGCAACCCAAGTTGCATTGCCAATTTTTTTCCCCCAACGACCTCCGCCGCCGGTATTGGCGCCGACTCAGGGCAAAAGGCACTGCAGGGCCACGAAGTGTGGGGGTAAATGTTTGAACTTTACTCCGTTGCGTGAAATGTCAGTTATTTAGAAAGCCTCCACCGATAGGTGTGGTCTATTTTGGAATTCAAATGGGATTCTCTTACCGCGCCAGGGGTCCTGCTTGCTGCTGCTTCTGCCTCGAACGTTTGCTCATTTTGGGATCGGGCTTCGATCGATTGTTGATCACAGTCACTATTTATTCCTTGTCCGTAGTGGACTGACGAACGGATAAACCTACTATCACTCACAGCACAACTGGAACCACCGAAAATCTAGTTTCCGCTTGGATGAAGTGGAAATACTGAAAGCTACTTTAATCACATTTCTATTTTCGTGACAACACCACGCGAGCGTTTCAACCAGGCGTCTACCGCAAAGTGAAATAGGCTGCTAATTAACTATTTGATCATTCCATATAAACTTTATCCATTCGCAAACTTATCAGGGCTTGTTGTTGCCTTGTTATAATTATCACATTACAGGACGTTCTCCAATACAGTTGTAACACTTGCTTTGCTTGCACCATAAACCATGCTTTACTATCAAGCGTTTGATAAAATCCTTGGCGTGCGTGCGTTTATCACTTCATTGGAGGAGTCCGTAGGTTGGTGGGCGCCTTACACGCGAGGAGGTCCTTTCGGCTCTGTGCTACCATCGCTGGACAACACATCCTTCACGCTAGCCCGCTGTGGCGGTACTAAATCCGGACCCGTTCGTTCGTCACGACTCGGACCTGCTTTTGAGGTCGCTAAAAATAAATTACGCCACCCGCGGGAGGTGGACCTTCCACTGCCCACCCACACACGTGGTGCTGGGTGCGAAATTTCCTCACCATCCTGTCGATTTCTTCTTCCCACGGGCTTTCCACGCCCTGAAGGTCTGAGGGCCGGCCTAGCGTTTCCCGGGTGCGCCATGTGGCGTTCGGGGGTTCGGGAAAAAAGCACGACCATATTTTCCACGCAAGCCCCGACCACGCCGCGGTCAGCTGCTACGACACGTTCGCGCTTCGGGTGCACTCACACTTGTTTGTAGACGAGCTCTCTGCGATCCCGTGGGTCGATGGAAGTGCTGGAATAGTGAGGCAGAAGGAGAAGAAGGGGCGCTGGGAGGAAAAGTCACGCCTTGACCCTTCCATCTCAAGGCAATCGTGCCAACGGTGAACTAATCGTTATTGCTTTCCGTACCGCCAACGTTCGTCAATCGGATGGGATGAAATGAATTGGATGGACGCTATTGGGGGGCTTTGGAGGCGGCAGTGAGGGGGATTTCCTTTTGGCCGCACCACAAAACGGTTTCCTATCGACACGCAGAAGGCTGCGGCAGGGGTAAGGAGCAGGAAATTGGCAAATTCCAGCGCCTTGCTACAGGTGAAAGTAATATTTCTTATCCAATAATTATCTAGATTGAACGCGTAAATGTAGTAGGGTCATTTTTTTATTTTATAAGACAAAACAAGACATATGACTACGGTTGAAGTTCAGATAATGTTTAAAAATATCTTTCGTGTGAAAACAAGAGGGTCCCATTTGGACACGTTTATTAAATGTTTAAAAAATGCCATGAGCTGCACGAGGTTTTGAAATGCAAATGAATGGATTACATGCAAAGGGGATGCTTCTCTACCAAAAACTGAAAATGAAATCATTTGATGACTCCACTGATATAGAGCGGATTGCAACGATAGCAGTTTTTCAGCTTGCCTTCCTTTGGGGGTCGTTCCTTGGTCGAAGAAACAAGAAACATAGAACCGAAAAGGAACCCCCCTAGCAGCGCGACGGTCAGCCTTCCTGCGGATAAAGAAAGGACCAATGGACAACACCTCCACCAACGCCTTGCTGAACGGGTTTCATAAGCACGTGGGGAACTCTCTTTCTCAGTCTTTTTCAATCCCTCTCAAGTTCCGATCGTGCCCCTCCAGTAGGCCACGCCAAGGTGGTGGAAACACTAAAATACAACAAGAGTAACAAATCCAGTTCAAGGTTGCAACTAGCAACAGTTCGTTGGACGGATGTCGGTACGCTCGGTACATCGACAGGACCTAGCGCCTGAAGGAGCGTAGCGCGGACCATGCGCCGGGGAGGATTAGGGTTTGCTGGACTGCTAATGTTTTCCATTAGGGACCACACTTGCGAACGGCGTTTGGGCGTTGGTTTTCTGCTGGCGTATACGTATGATAGAGCATATTTACCGCCGAACCGGTCACGGTCGCGGAGCTGGAAAACGCGCCAGGAAAATGAGGCCCTCCGCAATCTGTAAAGTCATCAATTTAAGTGATGGCGCTCTGTTATGAGGCCATTTGTGTATTTACATGGCGCTGGTAACGGACTCCGCCCCGATATGCCCGAGCTGATACACGATTTTTCGATCGATTTGAAAGCCTTGCCGATTAATGTACCGTTTCATTAATTAATTGGCGCGGAAGTAATGATATGTAAAGGGTATTTTATCATCCAGCAGTATCTGGATGATGGCAAGAAACGGTGGACCACATGTTGACTCACAAAAAGTTCCTTTTCTGAAGAGGCCTTGTTCCTGTGGATTTTGTTTGACTTTTTCTCAAGATAAGATCTAGGTGCCAATCGTTTGTTTAAATCTCCCTGTAGCCAAGCCGGAGCCTCGATAAATTAAACACCTTCTTGTCTTGTGATGCATGCATAACGGCGTTTGGACCTCTAGTCACAACACTGCTTTGATTCATATAGGTAGTTTCATTCATCAACAACTTTAATGTGTATCATTAGCATCCACAAAATGTACAATATATACTTGAATATTTCAACAACAGATGTGTCACGAGATTAGCAGAGAAATGATACCCTGGTCAGATATAACTTTTTTTTGCAATTTTTGCTCCATTCCCTTTATGGTGAATGTGTCAGCCGGTGAGCATAAAACGGTCGTTGGTTGTTGTTTTTAACGATTACAGCGTTGATTATAGCCTTTTCCTTTTTATGTTGCAATTAACAAGTCTGACCAATTGTATGCTATAAGCGCGTAACGGTTTTGAAGAAATATGTTTTCGCGCCTAACGATGCTCTCTACCATGCGCACGTTGCTCGAGCCGAAGCAAAATGGTTGAATTGCACATTCAAAATCCATTTAATTAAAAAAGAACACATCATGTGTAGCAGACTTCCCAAGGCTTTTATTGCAAGACTCTATTGTACAGTTTGCAGCTGACTGTACTAGCTCTGGATCTCGTGTCTAGGGTGGCCCAATATGTGTTTAAGAAGCATGAAGCATGAAAAAGAAACGGAAATGAAAACAGGAAAAACCCGAAGGAACGAAATTGCGAATATTACTTTCATGGCATGGTGTAACTGACAGCAAAACCAAATTGTGCAAAAAAGCTCTCCTTTCGCTCGTAAATTTACAGTTTTATTCATCCATCCATCAGTATTGAAACTTGACCGGCAAAGCAACAAGCTTGCTAAATGCGTTAGCGTCGGCGATCCTTACTGCGCCTGTAGGACCGGGGCGACCGAGATCGTGAGCGAGAGCGCGAGCGGGAGAGAGACCGTGATCGGGACCGTCCGTGGCGGCGCGACGAACTGGAACGTTTCGTGTGACTAGTCGAGGAAGCCGTCGATTTTGTGGAGGCCCTTTGATCGCCCGATCGATGCCGTCGATCGCGGCTGGGAGATTTTGAAGGTGAGTGTGAGCGTGAGCGTGAGCGGGAACGGTGGTGATGTTGTGACGGTGGTTTGTGGTTATTGCTGGAGCTTTTCACGGTCGGTTTCTTCGCTGCGTCGGCTTCGTCGTCCCCATCGGACCCCCAGAGATCGTACTTGGAAAGATCCTCGTTGTCTTCATCGTCCTCGTCCTCTTCGTCCTCCTCGTCGCCAGCATCCGACTCGGCGTCGTACTTTTTCCGCTGTTCCCTTCGCCTGTTGGTCTCGCGTTCTACGCTGTCTTCGGAATCGCTTCTGCGCTGTCGCTGCGCCGAGCGACCACTCTGTTCTTTCGGTCTTGATTTTGGTTTCTTCCGACGGCCAAATTCGTCGAACTCGTCGTCGGATTCCACGCGGTCTTTGTATTCCACCACGCCCCGATCGTTGTAGCCCCCGCCATAGCCTGTTGAACGAGAAGAAAATCCGATTTCAGTTACATAAACACAAACGTCGTCCCAATTCCTTTCGCCCGGTGCTTACCCGTCCGTTCCTCGACGTCGCAAAACCGAGGGGCACTGCAAATGTTGCACGTGTGCCGACGGGCCCAATTTACGTTTGCGCATTTGTTGCACTGCCAGTCTTCGGCGCTAAACAGGCCGCGCGATTTTTCCGCCGCCGCCTTGCCTATCTCGGTGCCCACCTTCTTCTTGCCCCCACCGCTGCCACCACCGTCCGAGTCGCTGGCCGCCGATCCATGCCGCGAGCCGCTGTTGGGGCGCTCCTTGCCGCACCGGTTACACTGGTTTCGACGGGCAAAGTTTAGATTCTTACAACTACGGGCAGATTCGGACCGACGGCGATGGCATTATGTGCCGCGCGGCAGGGTGGCAAGTTTTAACGGAAGGATGCATGGAGGAAGCCAAAAACGTTAGATCCCAAATACTCTTCAAATGTGCTGTGCTAATAATAAATTGCCTGGAGGGTTTGCTTACTCGGGCTCCGGACAAATCCAATCGCCATTCTTGTTATTGGATGGTCGCTTTCCATCGTCGGATTTGGCACTTCCGACGCTGCTCATTGCATTTACCTTCCTTGCTATCGAGTGCACACGGCAGTGGCCACTAACGCTTACTCCTTCCCCGGAGGGCACTGGTTGAAGGTTTCCGCTGGCAATTGATTGTGGGATTCTTTCCGTGCCGCGGACACTTTTTTCGCATCAATTATTCTTTGCAGCCTCTCGGTCTTCTTGTTGTGCAGGTTTGGACAGGGGAAAAAATCGACAACTGTCAAACTTGTGCTGGGGGCAGTGTTGCCAAACAGGCCCAGGCGGAATCCCTCAAGGAAACGGTGCGCTGAGGTAACGTTTCCACAACCTACAAGCTTGTGGTGGGAAATTTATCCATTTTCAAACCGATTGAATCTTTTTGAGGTTGAACCGGTATGCATTTAAAACTACGAAAGTTCCATGTAACCGATTCGGTCTCATATAAATTGAAACATTTAATCGTACATCAAAAAAACAATTTATAGTCAAAATTTTACATCAAACGGTTATCGAACCGTTGGTTTCAAACCGACCGTTAATTTCGAATAGCTTTAAGTGCCAACGTTTTGTTATTTACACAAGCTAATTATTTAAACACATCGCCTTCATTACTTGCTACAAGAATAGCATTTCTTTTTTTTTTCAAAATCATTTCAACCCATTTTTTAAATATTTTTCTATTCCTTCTTTTTATCAAGTTTTTGAAAATTTGCGCTCATGAAATCAAATGTGTTGTTCTTTGTTAAATAGTTGAGATCCGATCGGCAGCGAACCTGTGTATGCAGCTTAATTTTAGGTAAATTTCTCAGTTCCAATCCACACTCCTAATTTGACGTCGTCAAAAATTTTGCTGTCCAAAAAAGCTTCGTGCTGATTATTTGTTTTAAAAGACAGACGCTTAATTCGCACTCTACAGTATTTGGTATCTAATGCCAATTTGAGCTTCATAACATACTCTCACCGGCATTAGATCCCTACATCTATGTATCCAGTAGGAATTAACGAATATCTTGTTCGACGAACCATGCCGGTTACATAGACACGGTACATGCAACTGGTTAAGCCGGGCAAGCTCTCCCATCACCCCCTTCACGCCACCCATCTGTCGCTCCGGGCGGGCCAAATGAAGTGCAACCCCCACAGAAACACCATCCCCCGGCTGTCGCGAGTTGCGGGAGCGATAATTGGTGGTGATTCTTCACGATCATTAATAACAATCATCCCCCTCGCGCATGCCCCAGTGTCCGTCTGCCCTGCCGCAATCGTTTCGGAGGACGATACTGAACGAAAATAGGCAGCAGATGCTACCAATGAACGGATAGGAAAGCACGGTCGAGGGGCTCGGTGGATAGAATCGAAACATTGAGATTCTTATCGGCGGCTGGGATGAAATGGAATGTCTCCCACCAATGCGAAGGACGGGGATGTTTTGTCGAGACACGGAAAAAGGGACCAAGGGCTGGATGGGCGGGATGGAGTGAAATCTAATGCTACCGAATCACATGAGACGAATTAGTGCGACATATAGGACGCATTGGCTCGGTGGTTCGTACAAGCGGTGTACCTATGTACAGCACTGGTGGTGTCCCGTTTCGCCGTCCCTTTTGGCTCCGATGTTGGCGTGTTAGTCCTGCAAACAAACACCACCGTCCCGCCATCCATCGCGTTGATGATCTCCCTGATGGCTGATACGGACGGAGCAGGGACTAAAGGCCATAACGGAACTATTTGCCAACCAGGTGCGGCTATCGGGTTGGAGAGCAGGCGTTCCACTATTGGTTCTAGGAGACACGGGTGGGCGGCGATGGCACGGAATCTATTTGTTCGCCTGTCATGCGTCGAGCACGGAAGATACTTTTAATCCACAGTGCATAATGCTCGGCAAATATAGTTAGCTCCGTACGTCATCGTCCCTTACCCGGCTTGGTCCAATTTCAACTTTGCTTAAGGATCTCATCGACGTCCGTGGTAAACTCCGACAGGGAGAGACGTTTTTTGAAGGCAAGGGCGCACTATCCTGCTCAGGTCTTGGAGCAGGACTTGCTCCGCCAGAGGAAAGGATGTCCAGTCGGTCTTTTTCCACTTTTCAAACTCTTTTTGCCCATCGTCCACACTTGTGTTCTTGTTGTCTCTAATCCTATCTTCTTTGTCGGTTTCCGTTTTTTTTTAGTTTCCCGCTGATACTAGCCCTTCTGGGTCGTACGCTTGTTTGCGTATCCGGGCCAACTGCCGACTCCATCCGTCTGTTGGAATGTCGCTCCTAAAGCTCGAATAATGCGAACCGTATTCCGGTAGTGGATCGGCGAAGGGTCTCCGCAAGTGGCAAGTTTGGTGTTTGCACAACATCGAAAGCCCATCGTCGTCGCAGAGTGGCCATGGAGCGTACCGGGGGTCTTATCACCCGGGTATGAATGTATTCAAAAGCGACCCACACGATGGACGGGTGAGTCGAGCCACCATACAGCATTGTGCATGTTTGGCATGTGTGAAGTTCTGGCATCCTTGCTTCCAACCTGGACCAGGCTTCTCCGGTCGCCACTCACGGTCATCTCATCATCAGCTCCTTGATAGGTCGCACGCATCAATGGGGAGGAAGGGACACAACGCGCATAGATAAATGGATACATAATGTCGACATCTTGATGGTTGCACACATATTGGATTTCCCAGTCGGTCGGTCGGTCGGTCCGTACGGCCGGTTCCCCGAATGCTTCCTGTCTACCATTCGTCGCTCGGAATACCAGGAAGATAGACCGACGGTTAGAAAGGCTAGATGTCCGCCGGACGGTCGATCGCTTCCAAGCGTTTGCCAGAGCCCAAAATCTCCCGCCTTTTCCAAATCATCACCCAGGCATCCCCCTGCCCCCATTATCCCTACCGTTTGCTGACCGTGCCGTGAAGAGATGAATTTAGGTCCATTCTTCACACTGCCCCATTCGATGGAACTCGCCACTACTCAATCTATCGTTCGAATCGTTCGTGTACATACGCACACACACACACACATTTTGGTGTCTACGTTGTTGATCAGTGACGCGATTCAACGGGAGTCCTCGGGGCATTATACAGCCGGAAGGAAGGAAGAAGGTGCAGATAGGTAGTGCGACTGGTATATAGCACTACGCGAGACGAGTACTCACCATTTCGACTACCGGCTCCATGAGTCAATAATGCAAGGTAATGGATATTTGAGAATGCGAGTAAATAGAGCAACTCTGCCAATGAACGAATCCATGACCAATAGGCTCCGGTTTTGGGCAACAAAAAAAAAAAAAAAACGAAGAAAGAGCATTTTCTTCCATTCACTTTCTCTTTCATTTTATCCTTCCTTTCCTCTCGTGTTTATAATGCTTGAAAAGGTTGAAGAAAATCCTGCACGAGGAAAAAAAACGCAACGATCCAACGGCCACAACATCATGAAACCGTACTAAAAGCAGTAATAAATGTTCGACAAACAGTTTCCCAACGACAATTGCCCGGCTCGCATTGGCTGCCGATCCCTCAAGGGTTCGCTGGTTAAAAATACAACACTTTGCCAAATTGCAAACAATCCTCCCCCGCACCCAGCGTAATGCTAAACAATTCCGGTGCACCTTATCGTCCCATAGACAATTTCGCCAATGAGTTCCCGATAAACGTCCGACGGTGTACATAAAAGGTCACCCGCCGTGCAGGACCAGCAGTGTTCATCTCCTTCTGTCCATGGTGGTGGAGGGGAAGGGAGGGGGGGACCCTGTGGAGGAAGGGAAAGCCGGACCGAGCGAGTATCATCATATTATCCCCTCGTTCTTTTCACCTCGACAAATGTGTAACATTCTAACAATTTTATCTCTGTATGGTTCGGTTCCAATTTCACCAGCGCGTCGGCGAGAGCAGGGGATCTCTTTCGCAACATCTCTATCTGTCCGGTCCCGCCGGCAGTGTGGGTGCGCGGAGGAAGGGCAGGGTGGAAGCAAGGGCAAGGTGTGGGGAGCGGGTGATAATCGTCTAGCAGCGATCGCATGTGTGTGGAAGGATGCACGATGAACCGATGGAGGAGAAAGTAAAGGACGAAAGTATCATCGAGTGCCGACCGGTGAAACGTATCATCGCCATCATCGTCAGCATCATCGTTGCCGTCGTCATCGCCATTCCGGCCATCGGTTTCATCGGCTTTTCGTATCAGGATGTGTGCACATATACAGTACGGGTCGTATGAATTATTCACTTTTACCTGGTGAGTCCTGAAAACTTTTATCAAATCTTTCTCCATGCGTGATATGAACTAGTATTGGCCTATGCTGTCATTCCATCAAGAAGTTTAAAGATGCTATGTAAGGCACTCTGTGCAACGAATAATTAACTTGGAGTATTGTTTCGAAAAGACGGTGTTGGTTTAGTTTTAACTTTGGGGATAGGATAAGGAAAAAACAGGTCTTCATGTCGAGGATAAGCCAGCTTTTTAAGTTTAACTGGTATCAAGAACCACGGCACTATTATGACAAACCGAAGAAAGATCTTTTTATAACAGATTGAATCGTCATTGCTGATGACAGTCCAAACGGACCTCTTCTATCTTAACAAACTTCTCGAGAACTTTGGAAGGGTCTACTGATATTGCCAGCACTGTTCGCACATTCTGCTCTCGGTCGGTCGCCATGTGCCATGTGTAGCCTTAATGTATCCTTTTCGGAGATGAGTACGAGAAGCCGCCTCGCACACATGCCAGATACACGACGATGCTGCTCCACGATGGCGCTCGACTCGGAAGAATGACAACACAACATCCTCCGTCTCCACACCACCCACGCATCCGGCCCCCCTCGGGATGCCCTCCACATGCCTTGTTACCGGTGCGGTGCAGTTAGCGCGTGGTGGATCTCCCCATGAATACGAGAATGCTGAATGAGCAGCAGGGTATAGGCGGCAACTGCACACATACGAAGGGGCGCACACGTACAAACACAAATCCACACATGCAGGCGGCGAAATGGCGGGGGAGGACGAACGCGTGCGCGTTCGGGTGGTGCAGGCAAAGGGGCCCTTTGGAGGGGGGAGCAGGGGGCGGGGGCGCGTGCACAGACACACGGATGAAAATTTGTTTATATATCATGTATCATTCCGAAAGGATTCTTAGCTAGCGAGGATATGATTCTATTTGAAATGATATAGTTGGCGGTTGGCCGTCGTAACGTGCGGACGTGCAGAAAGCTCGGTGCGGTAGTGTTCGACGGCTCGTGCTGCTGTCCTGCTGCTGGAGTTCGGCTCGTCGTGCTGGAAGAGTAGCGCTGCTTAAGCAGGTGCGCGCATTCGCCCGGAACGCTTTGCTTTGGGTGATTCGGAGTCGGAGTTTTTCAGGTCACAGTAGGCTTAGGCCGAAAATCGTTGTGACAGTTCGCTTCGGTGATTCGCAGTGGAGCAGTGGAGCACTTCGAACTTTTAAGGACCTTATCCACTCGCCGGTAGATGCTCGGACATGTGCGTGCGTGTGTGTCATTCGGTGATTGAAGGGAAGAACTTCAAGTGAGCCGTGAGCGCAGCAGACGGATATCGTAAGAGAAGCGATAGAAGAAGAAGATATCGCAGTGCAACACAGTGAAAGTGAGTGATGATACGTCCCGAGAAGCCGTCAAAGAACTGTGCCGTTGATGCCTTTCTTCATCGCTTCATCGCCGAACCACCAGCAGAGTCAACATCACCTTGCGCATCCCGTTCCCCCGCCTCTCCAAGGCGTTTCACAATCCGTCTTGGATACGAACTCCAGACTCGCAAAAAACCCTTCGCTTCCATCTCACCACCCGAAGCCGTACCACCTATGCATTCATCCTTTTGCTGAAAAGGTACATTATCACTTTGCACCTCTCTCCTGCTCACGCTCTCCCGCCCCCCTGGCCCTCCCTTCTGTCCCCGCATCGTGTCTACTGATTTTATTATTCCTTCCCAGCATCCACCCTCCCAGTGACAAACACCCTTGAACCCCCTTTACACCCTCCCACCGGTCGGTCTATCATTCGTGTGCAATCTATGTACAGCGCGGCCGACTCGGCAAACTTCACATTAGGAAGGATTTCTGTATCATGGTAACTGTTTGTATCTCATCATCCGACGCGCCGTAGTAGGCGCATCCTCATCGCTGCTCCGGACTATCGCTTCGCACACACACGGCCGCCTGCAGGATACATTTGCGCACATACCGTCACACATACGCACACACGCACAGGCACACATACGCGTCGATTGATACGCATCGTTTAACATGTGCGACGTGGAAGCACAGTGACACATGTGAGCCCCGATAATGTGGCTAGCTGGAGCGATAAGTGTTGCGAATTGGGACATCCTGTGGGAAATTTCGACTTTTTTTAGCAAAACCCTGTTTTGCTGGTTTATTTTTTGTCATCTGTGTGCTTTTTTCGGTTTAAATTGCACTTCCCTTTCAAATTCCCGTTTGCTCAACTTTTTGGAGCACGCTTGATGATGAATATGGAGTTTCCATTGATTTAACTCTCAATGCATGAGATGAATGAATGGTTGAAAGCTGTTCTTTCCTGGTTTAGCGTATATTTTGTTTAGGATAAATATAGCGAAACGTTTCCATCTTTTGAAAATTTTCTATAATGAGCAACAATTCTCCTCTAAGACACCATGGATGTGCATGTAACGATTAGTCGTTTCAAGACACTACAAATCTACTTTTTCTTGAATATGAGTTTAATTTAAAGGGATTCTTACCAAATTCTATTCAAGCCAGATTATAGACGATCCTATTTTTATTTCCACAATCCAATAGACAACAAATCTATAATCACTTTATGTTTGCAAAGGGATTGATGATCTACTTATCATTGACAAAGTTTCAAACAAGCTCGACAATGTCTTTTACCCATCCAATTTTTCGGAGAACACCAAACGGTGATTCCACTAATCCAGTGATAACTCCTTATGATGCATGCGAGTGTTTTTGCTCAGTTGGATGTTTCTCATGCAATGTTTTTTAATTGCAATAGCTCTGAGTGTCCAACCAAAATTGGAAACGAACTAAATGCATGGGTAAGTCAGTCAGACATTGGCGAAAAACGGACAACTTGATCACGTTGAAGAAGCGTCAAGCATCCTCTTGTGCCTTTGTTCACACGCTGCTGCGCTAAGTCGCATTCCGTCCTATTCCGGAAACTGTTCAAGCAGAGCAACCGGAGCTTGTGGCACAGGCCCAGTGCAAATTCCGGCTGCTGGTGTGAGCTGGAATCTAGCCGTTCACATCGCTCCCGGTTGGGGGGTCACCATGGGAGGCTGGACCGGAAGGGGGCCGAGAGGTCGCAAGGAGCGAAGGAGCGTGAAGTGAACGCTGAAGTGAGTCGAGTGTGGAGTCGAGTGAATGAGTGAGTGCGGAGTGCAGAGTGAGTCCATGTGTGTTTGCTCAACAGTTTCCGAGTGTGTACACGCTCGGTCTTCCCTCCCGGTTCAGCCCCCCTCCAACCCCCCCCCCCCCCCCACCAGTGGGCCATCAAAACCCGGAAACGGAACACACGGAACGAAAGGTGAAGTAACGGGGAACGCTGGGCGAGGATAGATAGGATCGCGCGCGCCGGCATGATACCCGAGCGGGAGATGATTTTATTGCTCTTCGGTTTCGGGTACGTTTGAATAATTATGTGAATTGCAGTGTTCACCAGTCAACCAGCCCTAATGGATGCCCCTCTTCCTCCTTGTTCCTAGTACATACGTGGCGTGGAGGGATACATAAACCAGAGCCGAGCCGGGGCAATGATACAAATGTACGACCGAATCCGGTCGTCCGGGGAAAAGGGGAAAGGGCTTTGCTCGTTACAATTCCGTTCTTGATTGCGTCCGTGGCCAAACAGCGTCGATCGGCCATCTTTCGGTTCAGTTATCAGTCCACCGTCGAGGTGGAAACCGAAGCGGGAGAAGTTTGTCCATCCGACACATACTGCCGCCGCTAGTCGAAGTTCATTGAAAATCACTTTCCACCATACAAACGATCATCCACGTGAATCAACGAGGGTGTGTGTGTGTGTGTGTGAATGTGTGCTGAGTATGGACAGAACGATGAAAAGGATGCGTTGCAAGTGCACGCGAGCCAGCAAAGAGGATCCGAACGCTAACACGCGAACGGAAAGCGAATGAAAAGTGAAAGCGCTCGGTCAGGCTTTTCAGAGTGTCACAGGAAAAGGAGAAAAAAAACCCGCCCACAGCAAAAATAACGGTCCCATTCAGCGTAACAGTTCTATCCGACTTTCCACTACGACCGGGTGGTACGATTTTTCAAACAAACGTATCACCGAAAGGCAAAAATGCACAAAAACAAGGAGCACAACATCCGGCGAAAACTGTCCTCCTAACCGTCGCTCTGTCGCACTCTGTCTCTTGCGTTGTGACCAATTATTTGCGTCCCCTGTCCCTATCGGGGGAGGGATCCTGAATATCGTGACGACAACTCTGGCACGGAAATTGTAGGAAAAAATCAGGACAAAAGCGTGGGATTGTAGCCGTGAGGAGGAGGAGGAGGAGCAGAACATAAAACCGACAACTGCCACCGGAAGCAATCGAATGCAAAACAACCGGCTGCCCCGCGTGGTTGCACCGATCCAACGCCACGCCGTCGAAAGATTAGAGCGCGGCCGGTGATAAATGGAAATATGTGACAACAATAACAGCGGAACACGTTCGTTATAAAGCGAACGAGAGAGACTGACACACACACAAAGCCACGTATGGAAAGTCAGCGTGACGAGAGCCAGTTGAAGGTGAAGCAAGCGGGCGAACGAGTGGAGTAGAATCGGATAGCAAAACGCAAAGGAAGGATAATTGGTCTCATTTATATCCTTCCGCCCGGTGCGCTCGAGCCACGCTTTCCAACCTCTGCTTGTCACTCGTCGTAGTTTTTCCTACCGTGCATTGTGTGCGTGTTTTTTTCCTCTCTTTTTTTTTAATTTTCCTTCATTATTTCATCCACCCCCCCACTGCTGGTTTACGCGAGCAGGAAAAAACCGGCACGTCCTGCGAACGCCTTTCCGGCAAAGCAAAGCAACGAAAAGAATTAAAAAAAAAACCAAAGAGGGAAAACGCCACACGTTCACCAGCACACACGGCCACGGGCTCGACCGACGGTGCAGGTGCAACAGTGCAACTGGAGTGTAATAAAGTGATGAGATAATAATGCATACACGAGTTCTTCATTTCGTAGCGTCTCGCTGCTGCTGCTGCCGCTGCTGCTGAGTGGAAAATGATTATGATAATGAAACAGCATAATGGGAAGCGACGCTCGTGAAGGGGGTGGCAAGTTACGTGGAAAAGCGTGCAGTGTGTGTGTGTGTGAGCGAAACAGCTAGAAGCAATTGTTTAGCCGGGCTGCGTGCGTGATTGCGAGCAAAAAGGGGGGTGCTTCAAAGTAAAAGTCGACAAAATAGGAGTGTAAAAACGCCACGATGCAATGAAGTGCGACTGTACCACGTGTCCTGTTGGCCACTAATGCCGATTGTGGGTGAGTGAATTGTGAACATGCAAACACCGAACGTCGGCCAATGCGCTTCGGTGTGAGGAGCTGAGGAGATTTACCCAGGATAGTCGATACAGTAGAATGCGACAGGTAAGAGCCTGCTTCTCTCATTACGAGTTAATTGATGTTTTATTTTATGCCGTGTCATATTTTGTCGTGGATAAGCAGACTTTTTTAAGCATTTTATTTTAAATTTTGTGTCACTCTTGTCTGATTAAACTACATACCAAACGTTCTAAATTGTAATAAGAAAAAGCTATGCAGCTAAATTGTAATATGATGATAAAGTGAACATCAAAATTGTAACATTTTACAGGCTATATATCGAATTATTAGAATTGTATTCGCATCACAACGTGAGCCAAGGATAAGCAAATCCTAACCTGTTAAAGGCTCGATTGGTAAAAGAAATGAGCTTGTCTTTTTTTGTACATTGCTCAAAACCTAATTCAAACAAGGCGCTACCCGTTTGCGCACTTCAATGTCGTATTTATGAGTGTGTCGTAAAACATCCGGGAAATTCGGTTCCCTTTGACAACACGATTCATTTTAACACCGGCGCGAACGAGCGACACGTACTAAACTCGCTCGTATAAAATAAATGTAAGAATTTTATGGGAGATTTCAGTTTTCAAAAGAAAAAAAAAGGAACAATCTTTTAAAGGATGATCGTCAATGAGGATTTTGCGTACTTTGCGTATTGTGTGAAATTGTAGGAAAAACATTTTTCCAACAACGGTTCGATGAAATTTTCCGTCTAAGCCACGAATAATATCATCTGTAATGTATCTAGTAAAACTTGTAAGCTTAAATTAAAAGCCTAGATTGTGTTTCAGTTTTCACACATTCCTATTTGGCCGACATATGGACTATGGAACGGGAATCTTTTCCTAGAACCTTTGAATTTTCTCGAACATGAATCTAATGTTGGTACAAACAATATTTGCTCCGCATGATGCTGGGCAAATATATGAAAGTAAATGTAATGGAAGTTCAATTAGAAGATGGGATGAGTTTGCGATGCCGTCCGAGTTTGCCTTATGTTATTCAAATTCGATCGGATGTTGGTAGCTTACCGAACATGCTGGGAGTATCAAAAATCAGTTTTTGCATCCACTCAGAAATCCCTACCCGACTGTGCGTGTTTGTCTTCACGTTTGTTTTCCGACCGTCCACCGTCTAATAAGAAGCGCCCTGCAAGGAGCGACGGGATGAATATTCAATTTCATGTAGATTGATAGCATCGGCTGACCCTAGCATGACAACGTATTGCCCACGCCGGGTTAGGGTACAACTTTTGCGATTTCGACGTGCGGCAGAGCTCGTTTTTTTCTTCGTCAGCTTTTTCGAGAGCTTGACAAAAAAAGAGCGCGAAAAATGGTGATCAGTATTTTGCTGTTTTTTTTTTGTTGAGCAAAAAAAAAAAACCACCGAATGAAAGCGAAACTATACTAATCGAGCTGGATGTGCGAAACGAATACGGCTATATCTGGTTGGCAGCGACCTGTTGAAGCTTAATTTCCTCACAAGTTTGCTGTGCCCGAAAACTGGCACGTTCAGCCTAACGGTGATGATGTGGCAATAGGATATTAGATTTATCTTTTTGTCCCAAAACTATGTCTGTCGCATTCGGGGTTTTTCGGGCCCGTTTTTTACGTCTCTTTTGTGAGATAAATTTTACCCTTTCACGTACGGTAAACGGTGAAATGGTGACTTTTAATACGCAATTATGGTTTTTCATCGCCTGATGGTTGGAAAAGTTTTTCTCCTACAACTGCTTGAGCGCGTTTTTTTCGTTCCCTTTCGTTTCGTAGAAAACGCTATATCAATTAATAGCAAAGTGAAAGCATGCAGCATCTCCATTTAATCGGTTTATTTTGGCACCTTTGAATGTTAATTTATTTTTATGTTTTTAATGAACAGCTATTATCTGCTGTCAACTAAAATCATTTGGATGCAATTTTTCAAAGAGATAAAATGTATTACTCTAATACAAGTATTGATTGGATCTCCAATATTTCAACTCGTTAAAATCTAAAACATTAACGGTATTAACCTTTACAAACTTTCAACTATAGAGGAAACGCGACCGGCATTCGTTTGCTCCATCGAATGCAAGGCGCCTCCATTTCAACCATTCAATGTACGATGGAGACGCCTTATCTGTGGTGGTCTTACACAATTTATTACATTTACAGTTAAATTCGTGAAATTTAGAACTGAAAAAATTGGAATAGTAAACAAATGAAATTTGGTGTTTGTTTTTTCTTCAAACCAAAGTTCGTAACGTTTACCATTACAACACGCTGCATTGTTGAAAAGAAAACATAGTTGTCGGCACATTTCGAATAAATACTTCCCTTTGCAATACGAAATTCATCACACGACTAGCTTCGGATTCTACTTGCATAGCAGAATCTCGGTTTTCATCTGTAGAACATATGCCATTCGGACGAGCTGGAGCTGGATCGCGCTTGCAAACCACGTCCTCCGGAGTTTTGCCCCAGTTGGGCGAGCGAAGTGATTAAGTATTAATGATACGTATAATGATATGGTTTAATGCCATTCGCATAACGGTCTCATTTGCCGCCGATTTTTTTTTATTCCATCACCAGAATGCTATCTTCTTGCAAACAGGCCGAGGTTGAAGAGGGAGAATATGTGAGGGAAGATAGGGAAAATTCAGTCGAAAATTCCATTATTTTTCCTCCCAAAACGCGCGCGCTCGATGATGAAACACTCGGTGGGAGTTGAACCGCGTGGGATGGTTTCAGCCGACTGGAATGATTATCATTGGCAAGCATTGTCGTATCGTCACAGCAGCATCGGCAGGTCGTGTCGGCGATATGCAGTTGGTGATCCCCAGAGGTGCAGTTTCACCGGGGTTCACCGAAGGTACCCGTCTCCACTTGACACAGCTCGGGTCTCAAAGGGTGCGCCTCCGCCCCTGCGGGTGGTATTTTCTTAGGGTTGTTCTTTGTCCGTACGAGCCGGGCCAAGCCGAGTCGACTATTCCCACTTGAGCCTACCGGTGACAAGCCCCGGCTGGGGAATGGGGGCCTCTCAAATCTTACCGGCATCTCGGCCGTAAGTACGCTATCGAGAAGAAAGAACCGCTGAAAACAGCCAGCGAAACCCGCGCGGGAAGTCGTTACTCTCGCCTGGCGCTTCTGTCCATGCACGCTATGTTGAGTCCCCGTCTGTACGGGGAAACCAACAAACCGGAATCGTGTGCCATAGAGCATCATCATGCTATCTTCCTAACGACGAGCTGGGAAGGACTGGGACCGAGTGCTGCTTCTACCGGGGAGAAACAAAAAAGACGAACACTCCAACCATTCGTATACATCTCCAGAGATGCGGTCTAACCACAAATCCCGTCCTTGCGTACTTTGCACTCCATCTCAAAACAATCCATTCCAGCGCACCGACAGAAGTTGCATTCGCCGGCAGCAGGCCTGGCGTGTGAGTGGAAAAGTATCCAAGGGCAGCCAAAGGCTTTAACACATCGTTCAAAGGGACGGGGGGGTGGACCGGGGAAGCACTGGCACTGGTGAAGAATAAATTTTTGCGAATCAAAAACCCATTTGTACTTCATTTCGCTGCAAAACACCAACTTTTCCCATCTCGCCCCGCCGGGCTGCGGTCTCGCGCAGGAAAAACCACACACAAAAATGATAGTAACATCGTGAAACAGACACGAAACAAGGAAAAAAAAAGTAAGCAAATCTCCCACCCGCGTAGATCACCTCGCACAGGGACGCCCTCCGATAAGCCGCATTCAAAGACGGGTGGTTGTTTTGTGTGTGTGTCTGTGTTGTTACGTTCTAGGGATTGTTTTCTCTTTTTTTTCTCGCTTTCCGAACTCCGAAATGCATCTCGTAATGTGTGCACTCTCTCGGGTCGGGGAGTCTGGTGCACCAGCGTCCCCGGAAGGCATTTGGTGGTCCGTTCCGAGGGTGATGATGGTGGTGGTGGTGGTGCTGCTGCTGCTGGTGGTTGTGGTTCGCGCTCCATTGTTTCCGTTGTGCCTTCGAGCGGACGCGTCGCCATGATTGCCTGCGAGGACTGCGACACTCCACACACACACACACACACACACACATACTCAATGCCCATTGTCGTCCTGCCTTTGACACTCTCAACTTCTACCCCGCAAACCGCCACAGCCGCATCTCAGCCATCCCAGCCCGGACTTTTGCTCGCCATGAATTATCTACTCCGGCCAACGCAAGTCCGATGGGCTGTGGGTTGCAAAACACCACGGGTGGTAATTTGTCATTTGGTTGATTAAGAACTACGAGCCACCCCGAAAGCCAACCCCGATCTACGTGGAAGGACGATTTTTGCCGTCACCCCAAGGGCGACACATTAGAAACACCGTCCGTGTAAGGGCTCCACATTTGCCGCCTCCACGCACGAGCCATGGGGAGAAAGGCAGGAGAAGAAGGCCCGGATCGAGGGCACGGTATCACGATTTTCAACATTCATGATTATCGTAATACATCTGGTTGGGAGAAGGAAAAAAGGGAGATGGGGGCGTCGTTGGCAACGAGAGGTTGTCGTGAATCGCATAACGTTTCCGGTGGTTGGTTTCGAACCGATTCGGTCCCGTCCAATGACTCCCAGGGGGGCTCAGAAGGGAGGGCACGAGTTGGAACCTTTATCTTTAATCGCACTTTGCAAACGCGTCAGTTCCAATTCGGGAAAAATTGCTAAACATGTGGTTTCATAATTGCATGGAAAACAGAATTCAGGGCAAAGTGGAAAAAAAAAATGCTGTGCGATTGGATTTCTCGTAGTTGGCTTTTTCCAACCGATAAAACAAAACGCATAAGTTATCTTTGTATAAAGTTATCTGAAAAATAAAATCTACTATTGCTTTTACCTAGATATTATTCTACAACCTATAATTCTAACTTTTAATTCATATACAGTTCAATTCAGTATCTTCTATTTGTTTTGTTTTGAAAATAAGTTTAACATATTTTTAAGCTTAGCAACAATTGCATTTCGCGTTATAAACTCGTACTCCCAGCTTGTTATCGGCGTGACAACTGTGTTATACTGGTTATCAGTATTCACACAGAAATGTGAGAACACTACGGATGTGAACAACAAAAAAGATCTTCCGCCCCCGGGTGGACTCGAACCACCAACCTTTCGGTTAACAGCCGAACGCGCTAACCGATTGCGCCACGAAGGCGATGTGTTGGCTGCCCGACTATTACTATTTTTAGATAAGAATTATGCTTCGTTTGTTTATTTTTAAATGAGTGAGAACGTTGAGTGGATGGGTTTATTTTTGTAACGTTATCGTTAAAACTGTTAGCTGTTTTAGTCACGCTTCTCAGATAACACATTTACGACCGATGGTCAGGACGCTTGCATTGGTAGTAATTATCTCATAAATGTATGTCGCCGTGTGTTTCGTGCTTCAATACGTTAATGGCAATGTTTCTATGACTTCCAGGACTGCCAAGGAATTATGGAAGTGGTAAAAACTTCAATATCACGCTTGCCCGGTAAGTATCTGAACTTCCCTCGGGCTGTACTTCTCCTCCCAGCGACCGCCATCTACTGAACCAAGACAAATTTTTGTACAAACAGTAATAAACCCACTAATAAACTAGCGCGTCCCACCATAAATCATCATATTCGTTTTCCCTCCCGCCATGCACCGCCACCCTTACCGCGTCGCAGCCATAGTACAGTACCTAACACTGGCGATACTCATCAAGGAGACGGGCCGGGCGCTCGCATCGGAGAACCTACAAATGCCCAACTTTCTGCACGAGCTTCCGTCGACCATACTGTTCAGCAATGACACCGGCAACGCGCAGCTCGTCTGCCAGGCGTACGGCGGCCCGCAAATGATCATCCAGTGGATACTGAAGGACGGAAGCCTGGTGAACAGCGTGCCGGGGCTGCGGTGAGTGGCGAAAACTTTTCAGATCACATATCAAAACATAAGACTATCACGGCGTGTAAGTTTGTCAGTCGGCGAAACTAGCTCGCCCCGTTTGGCCGGTGGCGGTGGAGATGTATGTGAATTATTAATTAAAGACGAACGAACTGAACCATATACGACCTGCACAAGAACCGGGCACGTACACATAAGTGTGCACAGTTCTTGGGTGCAATTTTCTAAACCAACTCCCCCCCTGCTTTACCATCACCGTGCGCTCAGGCACGCTCGGGCAAGTTTGTGTTTGCTGGTGGCCAAGTTTAAAAGACAGCCAAAGTCACGCTTTGCGGTTGCGACCTTTCCGAACTTCAGCGTCTTGCGAGGCACGACCAAGCTGACGGTCTCCCTGGAGAACCGCAAGTAAAATAAAAAATAACCACCATCATGTGAACCCCGGGGTGGATTCAGAACTTGCGTGGGGTGATGGCCACAGTACACTCCCACGCGAGAAACTATCCTTCTTCTCCCGCAAGCTCCCTTGAACCATCATGCTCCCACAGCCCCAAGCTGGCTTTCAGAAATACCGCATTAATTCGTGCATACGCAATCTCGGGCCGGAAGGAAAGCCAAGACATGCCATTCTTTACGTCCGTCTCATGATAATACCGTTGATTATGTGCGTACGAGCCCGTTACTCCTCGCTCGCCTCTTACCGCCGTCCTATGTACGCCGGAACGGTGGCGACGGGGCCAACAATGCCACATAAAAAACGCCCCCACAGTCGCCCGTGCGTATGCTATGTACACATGGTCAGCCTTCCGTAAACTGATCAGTCTCGATGCAATATTTATTGGGATTACGTGCGTACGTTGTGAGCCTTTCCTTCGTTTCCGGTGCGTTGTCCTCCAGGGCACCCCGCTAGCCAGCAATCAACTTCGATACATTCAGTTTGCACTGAAATAGTTACTGTGGCAATGGAGAGAAAGCTCGAGAAGGGTGAAACGGGGCGAATGATGAAGTGTCCTGCTTCTTAAGAAGCTTTTCTCCCGGATACGGTGTGGCGGATTGTACAGATTTCTCATTCTTGATACCTGTCTCCTTCGGTAACGGTTTATAGAGCAGGACTTTGCGAGTAAGAACTTTTATTAAAGTTCCAACAAGGCTGTGATTGGATGTTGGAGAAAAATTCCTGATGATTAATTTACCGACGACTAGCGAATACAAGTTTGATGATGGCAAATTCTAGGTCAGGAGTTGCTCCCGTTTGCAATACTTTTCCAATTATCCTTTATCTTTCCCACTCCCATCAGACCCATTTGAATAAAAAAACGAGGGTAAAATCATTGAAAAATGTAGCATAATCGATATCTTAATTAAATTACAAATCAACCTAGTAAATAAAGAACACATAATCGGAGAGGGATATCTAAGAACGACGAACATGAACACGCAGTGAGTTGCTGCTGCTCGAAATATGTTAACATGTATCAATTTCTCGACCATTGCTGGTCCTCATGTTGCGCAGAAAAGATTTACGATTCCAGGTATCGAATTGAATTTACCAAATAAATTGTCATCAATCTAGCATTGTGCTGTGCCGTCCCCGAACGGGCGATGGATCGCAAGCATCCCAAGCTTGGCTGGTTTCATTCTCTCCACCCTTGCGGAAAGAAAAAAAAAAGAGTAGAATGATGCACTCAGTACCTGAAAAATCTATAAACCATATCTCACCATTACCATAAAACCGGAGCGAGGAATAGAAATGTATATATGTAATATATCACTCAACCGAAAATTCAACTACGGATCAACATATGATTCCCGGACAACATTCGGCACCGGCCAGCGGAACGGTGGTGGAATGTATCAAATTTACATTTCCATGTATCGATGGCAGCCATGTTTACCATACATGCAAATAGCACCGTACCGTAAGGCTCCGGGAAGATGTGATCCGCTTCGTTTATCCGGCCAGGACACACCGGGTTCGTGGTCCGGGCCGAAAGGACGAGTTGGTGCGAGGCAACATCTTAGCCTTAACCCTCTACCTTCTTCTGTCTCTCTCTCTCTCTTCACTTTCTCTCGGTCTCTGTCTCTCACACGCGGTCTCTTTCGTTCACCAGCCAAGCCTTGCCGAATGGGACACTTTACTTCCCGCCGTTCGCGGGCCACCTCTTTCGGACGGATGTGCACGATACGACCTATCGGTGCCGGATCAGCTACTCCTACTACGTTCTGCTCAGCCACGACATTCGCGTACGGGCAGGTGAGTTGCGGGTTGATTGGAAGACCGACTTTTCTGGCGAAAGTAAGCTCAATCAGATTCCCTGTTTTCGGATATGTCATCCTTTTCGGGGGTTTATTTTTACTTTCTGAAAGCAGTAACATGTCAGTCTAACGATCCAAGACAAAGGGATAAAATCGATACATCGTTGAACTAACATAAACTAACTGCCTCGACATGCTCCTGTTTCTGTGTTATATTATTTAGCTTTTTACATACCTGCCAAGATTGGTTCTTATCGCTCGAAAATTCTTCGAAAAATGGTTGTACAAGATCGTTGATTTCTCGTTGGTAGGATCAATTTTCCTGTATCCCCTGGATATTCTACGTCTCACTGAATACCTACTTACACACCTGAAGGCGTGCAGAAATCCGTCATTAAAATTTCAAAAAGAGTCTGATTGGGCTACTGGTTGGCTGCTTGGCGCCAAGAAGATGGCTCGGAAACTTCTGTTTTTTTTTTTTCGCGCAATTGCCGCTGTCCCTCCGAGGGCCTCCGAACGGACGTCGTACATTAAACATCGATGCGAAACTTGCTTTCCTATCCTTTCTCTTCCGAATCCAGTGGTCCGGCAGCCGTACGAGGTGAAGGTGGAGAGCGCGGACGTAACGCTCGGCAACACGGCGTTCCTGAAGTGCTTCATCTCCCCGCACGTGCGGGAGTTCGTCCATGTGTCGTCGTGGTTCAGCGAGAAGGAAATGCTCCTGCCCGGCCGCTCCGACATCGGTGAGTCGTCGGCGTAATTGGGTGGACGTTTTGTGGGTTGGGAGTGGGAGCACAAGGGGCGCTCGACGTCACACGCAACGGATCCAAAAGGCGCACACATTCATTCCCCAGCATCGCCCCCGGGTGGGATGTGCCGTCGGGCGAGTCGAGTTGTTTAACTTGTCAGCCTTCCGTTGGATACCGAGCCCTCCCGACCTCCGTGGCTTCCTCACTTTGGAGATGATCGTCGGTGTGCGTCGGGACTGACGTGTTGTCCTTTCTTCTTGCCAATTCCGCTCCAAAACAGGCACCCGGTACGTTGTCACCACGCCCGGCGGGGAGCTGTGCATACGGAACGTCAACGAGGAGGACAGACTGAAGCGATTCTCCTGTGTGACGGCCGACCGGCTGACGGGGGAGCGCAAGACGAGCGAGGCGGTGCTGCTAACACTCAAAGGTACCTCCGTCCTCCGCCTTCCTGTGCATGTTTCGCGCAGCAGTTGCGACAGCCGAGTATCGAAAGTTCTAATACAATTACTCTCCCACCCTAACGCACCAACACCAACACGCAGATAACACACCCAACATGGCGCCATCCACCAGCCAGAAGTCGGTGAGCGAGCTGTCAGCCGGCAAGGGAACCAGCCTGCAGCTGCCGTGCAACGTCCAGGGAAATCCGGTGCCCAGCTTCTCGTAAGTATTTTCATCCCATTAACTTTCATAGTCCTTCATGATCTCCCTCTCCGTTGCGCCCTTTTGCTTTTCCTTTAGTGCCGCCCTTTCTTGAAGCTCCCACGATAACACGGGGCATCCCGTTTTCGCAGACCTAACCTAACAAATTTCCATCCCCCGCCACCTCTCCCTGCCTTCGTTCGCACCCTACCAGCCTGGCATGCAACACTGGCTGCACCGTCTGACTGCGCTGCGGTACCGAGCACTTCTCCCCGGTGAAAATGGGAAATTTATGTTTTCCACCTTTCGACACAGAGCCTCACGAGAGTTAGCGGATAGGGCGGGTCGGGCCGGCCTCGAGCTTGCCGGTGGTGTGGCTTGAGCTCATAATAAATTCATTTATGATCATTCATTGATGGATACTGCAATTTTGATACACTTTGATCATTGCCGGGTCCCTTGGCCGTGGCGACCCGTATCGTCGCCCTAACATCCCCTGCGTTCCGTGGGTCGAACCGCCAGGCTTTGGGTCTGAGTCGTTCTCAGACGGTGTACTACCACACGATCAATCACGCCCGTTTGTTTGATCTCGGGAGCAAGCGTTTATGGTCCGTAGGACACTCGTTGTAACTTTGTCCTGTCCCTTCATCTTTAGCCTTCCGTGTAGTTTAATCGGAGGAAGCACTTGAATTTGGCCATAAACTTTGAAGAGGCCCTAATCCACCCGTAAACAATAGATTAGGCACGTTATGATACACATGTTTTAGTGCCCCAAGGCCTCTTGAATCTTTGCTTGATACTGGCTGCAAACGAATTTCATGTTTGAATTTCATTCGTTCGTTGGTGTACGTGGACAGACTGCCGACAGACTATCGTTTAGGACATGTCATCCAATTAGGACGAAGAACTTAAATGTATCAATTTATTCGAGAAACTATTTATAAAACTGTTAAATCTTTACCCATGACTCACAACCAACTATCCTAATCAATTTCGTTTACTTTTTTCACAATGTTCTTTGGTAGAGAACAATTCAAAACATTTTAGAATTCATGGAGCACGAAATCTAACTGCAAACGTGATAGCAATTCTCGATTAGACTTCAAACTATAATATTTTGCCCATATATCTTGGCAATTATTTTCAAAGTGATGTATTTCTAGGAAAATTCATCCACGTTCATCATGCGCTAAATTTCTAGCATTGCTTTCTAAATCTAAAACGAATATTAAAATCCCACAACACAATCAAGATAAATTAGGAATAACATTTAATCACGTCTGCTGCAGCTCCCGAATTTGCCCATCCAAAAACTCTAGGACTGGCAGGACATTCGAAGCAATTTCCACACGAAAGGCCACACTCGGCTCGACGATATCATCGATGGGATCCCTTTCCGGGGATAATGCATTTGCATTTCGACCACGTTTCACCGGAAAGGGATCGGGCGCTCTGGCGTGGGAAAATGAATCACAAAAATGTAAATTGACCACTCCGCCGGAAACGCCTGTAATGTATCCAGGTCCACGGCAATCAAATCCATTAATCGGGGGCGTGCAATCCAGCCGAGTTTCGAACGCGTTCACCACAATTGCAGCCCGTGGTCGTACACGATCGCCGGTACATCGTTGGCAAGCCGCTGTTCATGTTGTGTGGCATATCGTCTCGAGATTGGGTCCCGCTCGTTTTACATAGCGAAATTTGGTATTATAGAACAATGCACACCCAACTTCCCATCACCATTTCGTCATCATCAGCCCCACATCATCGTGGGTTTTTGATTGTCGTATGAAAGCTCCACACACTTTATCTCTTCACTTCCATCGACGATGCGAAAGATGCGCGCCCGAATTATCAGAGCGTAAACTAATTTAAATCGAATTGATTGAACATTAATTATGCACATGGTTTGATTTATTTGTTTCCCGTTCCCATCGCGCCCAATGATGTGACCGATATCGTTGATGTTTTTTGCCTGCATCCTTCCCGACTATCTTTCTGCTCGCTTGCTCCCTCCTTTCCCGACATGTCTTGATTTCTCCTGCAGCGCCTCACCCTCCCACCAAACCCTTTCCTTCTCCTTGCGAAATATAAGCTCATATCATCATGGACCAATTGTGTGCTTCTCTCTCTCTGTCTTCCCTTTCTCGGTACCATTAACATCATCACCGACCGGAATGCCATTCCTGTCTCCCACACGCACACACATACATCCTCGAACACATACCGACGGCATACCACGCACCGGCGGGGCGAACAACATCATCGCACATTATGCTCCGGTAGCTGGTTTCGCATTTCTGACACCGGATCGTTATATACCGTCCCGTCCTCGCAGCGGATCGTGCCATCGCAGTCGCTACTGTTCATACGCAGCGCCGACGAGCGGGACGCCGGAAGATGGGTAATTATTTACGTATAATAGATTCCGCATACACACACACACACACACGCACACGCACACGTAGAGCAGTTCTCATCGTTGGTCCGAGCTGACCAGAACATAGCGAAATCACCCAAGCGTGTCCGCACTTGGCACTGCTTGGAACGTCGTACGCAACCCGGCACTTGTTGGAACTAGGCGAGCGAAGGGAGTGAGGAGGAAAAGGAGACCTCACCCCCCCCCCCCCTCGCCAGGGGAAGCAGGAGGGGAGTGCAGCAGTTCGATGTACCAATCAATGGACGCACAGCATGGAGAATGCACTAATCCGGCCGTCCGCGTGGCCGGTAGTTTATTTTTGTGTTTTATCTTTTCCCTGCGTGCTTCTACGAGTGGTTTGTTCTGCTGTTGCTACCTTCGCGCATCCATTTGCAGCATCCATTGTCGGCTAATTGTTGTAGCTCTATTATACTGTTCCATAATCTCGCCCACGGTTCCGCACAAACCCCTAGAAACCGTCCATCCCCCATGACCCGATTACGGCGGTTCTAACTTTCTACTCTCGCTTCCGCCGATGCACGGCTCTATCGGCTACACCATTTCCCGGTGGAGATTGGATTGATTGATTTGACTTCAATTGTTTTGCCCTGGCTGTGTTTGCGTTTCTCTGTTCCATTTTGTTTCGAGTGAGGAGAGTCCTTTCAATGATGTCTTCAGAGGATGGAGCGGTTTTTTTGCTGTGGTTGTTATCGATGTGATCGATGAGGAACAACACTTTTCATTACGCTTCCTCGTCGATTATGGCTCAATGCTGCTGTTAACTAATTAGTTGTTGCTGCACAATGAGCGATTAGAATCGGAAACTGTTACTTCTATTAGCATCCATTCAATTTACAGTTGCTAGTCATTCTATGAAGTGTAAATTATGTGTTTGGTTAAACATTGAGCTCATTTAAGCTACTAAGCTCATTAAAGGTTCTTAAGGTTCTTAAGCTCATTAAAAGTATCTTTTCGCTTTTTGAATTTAATTGTTAGGCATAGTTCTTTAAAGTTTTGGTTGATAAATCCAGGTTTTTTTTTTTTTTAAGGAACCACCTTGTCCCAAAATTAACACGCAGAGAAAATTTAAAGAATTGTCCCTTGAAATTAGACAAGTAATTTTAACAGACCACCGATTGCTTGCCTGATGAACATAAAATCACACAACGGGGGAAAACGTGCACCCCGGTTCGAATGGGCATAAAGGGTATTCCCCGAATGTGACGGAAAAACGCGCTAATTCTCACCCGTCGCTTCGCCCGATTCGTTTCCGTGCAGATATGCAAAGCGTTCAATCAGTTCGGCGAGCAGAAGCTGGAAATCCATCTGACGATCAGCGGCGAGCTGGTGGCGCACATCCATCCGCAGATCCAGATCATCAACTCGGGCAGCTCCGCCCTGCTCAACTGCTCCATCTTCGGCAGCGAGGTGCACAAGATCGACTGGTTTCACAACGGCCAGGAGCTGTTCGCCAATGGCCGCACGGAGCGAAGGTAAGGTTTGCTCATGGAGACGGGGGGGTTTTTGTTTTCTTCTTATATTTCATCCCGCATTCGTCTTTCCTTCAGCATGAGCTTACTGGCGGCCAACACACTCCAAATTGATAGGGTAAGCAAGAAGGATCAAGGAATTTATCAGTGCATCGTGTCGAATGCACGCAGCAGCGCTCAGGGCAGCTCGGAATTGAAGCTCGGCGGTACGTACGAGGCCCTTCCGTCAAAAACGTGGCGGCATTTTATCTCGCTTTTCCCGCACCGCTTTCACTGCTTGTCCTTCCTTCCCCTCCCCACACAGAGAGCCCGCCGGAGATAAGCTACGGCTTTGTGGTGCAAAATGTGCGCGCCTCGGCGTACATTTCGCTCAAGTGCTCGGCCGCCGGGTCACCGCCACCGCAGTTCGTCTGGCTGCTGGACTACCAGCCCATCCTGGACGTGTCGTCGCTGCACCGGTACACGATGGACCAGTTCCTGGACATCAACAGTCACGTCACGACGCACCTCAACATCAGCCACGTGCACAGCGACGACGGCGGCCTCTACACCTGCGTCGCGTCTAACAGCATGGGCTCGGCGGCGCACAAGGCGCGTCTCAACGTTTACGGTAAGGCAGGCCGATGGTTGTGGAGTGTGCAAAACTGGTGCAATGTGCATTTCGAGCTATCCTTTTACGAGTTGTGTTCCCCCCTTTTTTCGGGATTGCCTCACACGATGGAACTCGCTATTAACACCTAACACTTCCAGGCTGCCGTTGGTGCACCGACGGCCAACAGCTGGCCCGAGAGCTTAACTGCTCCAACGGCAACGCCAAGCCACAGCGGAAGCACGGAGTTCAAACAGTCGGAAAGAGCAACGTTTGAATAAGTTTGCTACAGTGTAGCTCGAAAATAAACTATTACTGTATTTTGGATTGAGTTCTCCAAGAACCGAAGGCACAGTGCCAAAGAAGACTTCTTTTGCAGCAACATTCATGCACCTTTTTTGTATGAGATTTGACTCATTTGACGTTTAGTTAAAGAATGAGTGGAGTAGTCAATATAAAAAATGTTTTTAGGATAAATATCTAGAATGAACCCGCGGTAAAATGTTTAACTGGCCTAAAGAATACAGTTCGAGAATTTTTAGAATCCGACCCTTTCTGTGCTTCGCACACGGAAACTTTCCCTTATTATTTATTTGAATGTAGCAAATAAACTGTAGTGTATTTTTGAAATTGAATACACATTTGAAGATGCTTAGTATGATTATATTTTTTAACCATGCCCAATGTGTCCGCTTTTTAACGATGCAACCATTTATCTTGTTCGGATTAAAGCTTCGATAAATAAATGCACATTTGCGCCCTCGTCGCGCACCGTCGAATATCTCGCAGTACACTGTGGAGCTTTACAAACGTTGCGGTTACGAGCGTCCGGTTAGCCAGCACTTTGTACCTGACCATTCATATCGTTCTCTCACACCACTCGCTCATCGTTTCGAAACCGTTTGCCCTTTTTCGCAGGACCACCGTACGTACGTGCCATCGGGCCCATCACGGCCGTGGCCGGCGAGCCGATCGAAATCCACTGTCCCTTCTCCGGCCATCCCATCCAGTCGGTGCGCTGGGTACGGGGCGGAAATGAACTGGTTTCCGGTAAGGGCGTAATGGCAAAACATAATGTGCAGCAAGCGACGGGAAGAAGGGGCGCTGCACCGTTGTCGATTAAATGTAATCCTTCGCCCTCCGTCGCTCACTCTCCCTCACTCTTTCCATTCTTCTCCCTCGTTCTCGGTGCATTGCTGTTGCGCTTTCCTGTATCGTTTTCCATCATTCCATTCGGGATTCGCTCGCATTCGGCATGACGGACCACATCCGGTTTCCGTGCCGCAGGACCACGGTACAGCGTGGCGGACGTGCAACGGGGAGGGTTTTTGAAAATTCATACCGTCGACCCGGCACAGGACCGCGGCCCCTACACGTGCATCGTGGCAGGTGCCAATGGGGACGAAGGGCGCAGGGAGCTACAATTAGTGGTACACAGTAAGTGTTGCTTTCGACACTCCTCCCCGTTACACCATTTACCAGTGCGCGACATCACGTGGCAGGTTCGGGTTCCTCTAATCCTCTTCCTCCGTCGCCAGGTCCGCCCGTCATCGAGCCGTTCGCGTTCCCGAAAATCATGAAGGTGGGCGGCCGGGCGCAGCTGACCTGCTCGGTGTCGGCCGGCGACATGCCGATCTACTTCAGCTGGAAGAAGGACGGTGCGCCGATCGCGCAAGACCTGCACGTGAGCGAGAAAAAGGAGGAGTTCTTCTCGCTGCTGGTGCTGAAGGACATCACCGCGCGTCACAGTGGCCGGTACACCTGCTTCGCCACCAACACCGCCGCCCAGACCAACTACACGGCCGAGCTGCTGGTGCAGGTGCCGCCGTCCTGGACGCACGAACCGCACGACATCGCCGTCGTGCTCGGGCACCCGATCGTGCTGCCGTGCGAGGCGGACGGCTTCCCGCAGCCGCGCATCACCTGGTTCCGCGGCAAAGGCAAGCTGTCCAACGATTTCCATTCCATCGCCTCCAAGAACAACTCGCTCAGCATCAACTACGCGACGTCACCGGACGCAGGTGAGCATGGGGAAGCATGTTGGTATTTCATTTTGAATAGTATCAAACACACTTAGGACAAAGATACTGGGGCACAAATCCAAGCAAGGTGGAATTTCCTTCTGCTCATAATGAAAGATAAGTTATGTATAGTTGAGTACAAATATTCCAAGCTTCTCCATGCAGGTTGAGTGAACGTTTTCCAAGGCGAAACATGCCGATCCAAGTCAAACTGTTGAGTTAACAATAACTTTGTAGAATTGCTTAGACACTCAATGCATTTCATTAACCCGATCGTATTCATATAGTCAAAAACGAAGTTCTACGAATAGTTAGACCACTTATGTTCTGCACTCTACGCGGCACAGAAAATTGAGATCCATTTTCCATGGATGTTTTCGCTAAAATAAGCCCAAAAAAAACCTCCCACTCCATCGTCCGTTTGTGAAAACAAGTCGTGCATCAAAAATACATTCGTAATTGCATGCGCCCGAAACTTTAGAAATGCATTATTTTGCTGCTTCCAAATTATTATTCATCGAAAACATGGGTTCTCGTTCTCGGTTCACATCAAATCATCATAACAAACTGATGAAAAAAACAAAAATCGGTAAAAATACACGCCACTGCTCACAATGCAGGCTACTACATGTGCGAGGCGGCCAACGGAATCGGAAACAGCCTGAAGAAGATCATCCACATCGACGTGAACGAGGCGGTCCATTTCGACACGCCGGTGAAGAACGTGTCCGCCCGCCGGAACGATGCCGTCATGCTCGAATGTTTGGCGCTCGGCGATGAACCAATCAACATCATCTGGACGCACAAGCACCAGCGGATCGATTTCAACAACTATCGGTAAGAGGCGAAGTGGGAAGTCTGGGCGGGACCGGCCGAAGCCAATTTTGCAAAGCGGCAGCAGTGGCATTTTGGGAAATGTGGGAAATGATTCCGGCTTTCTACTGGCCTTCCCGCAGGTACAACATTATCGAAATGAAGGAAGCCGTCGGCGTGCGATCGCAGTTATCGATCAGCCTGACCGAGCGGTACGACTCTGGCAAGTACGTGTGCACGGCGGAGAACCTGTACGGCACGAGCGAGCACGTTATCTACCTGGCGGTCCAGGAGCGCCCGGACGCGCCCTCGGACCTGGAGGTGATGGAGGTGTCCAGTCGCCAGATTCGGCTCTCCTGGAAGCGCCCGTACGACGGCATGTCGCCGGTGCTGAGCTACCTCGTCCAGTATCAGCCCGTCCGGCTCGGGCGGGAGGCGCTCGTCCCGGTCAGCCCGGTCGGTCCGAACACGGTCGCCGTCTGGGACAATGCGCTTACCGTGAACGTCACCTTCTCCAAGGTGAACATGATCAAAAGGTACGGCAATGGGGGACAAACATGCAAAAAGAGGGCATTGGAATTTCTATCACACATCTCCATCGATATAATTTGAACGGAGGAAATCTGCTTCCAGAAATAATCAAATTAAGGGATTTGCAACGTATTTTCTATTTCGTCTTCCATTCTCGACCTGAATGATTCTAACCCAACCGAGTTTGTTCGGCTTTTTGAACGTCCTTTCATCAAATCTAACACTCCTCAAAAATTTTAATTGGAAATTTAATATCAATTTGGGTCATGTTGGAACCTGTTTTTGTAGGGCAATTATATTTTTGTTTTAGCCCATTTTAAAACACTTCTCGAAATCTACATGAATGGTGGATTGTGCTACCTTTTTTGTAGTTACTCTCACAAAGGATGACTTTTAGAAGTTTGTCAGTGTAACCAAAATAAAGTTTTAGTTTCATCGTAGTATCACTTGCCGTCCCTGTTCGGCAAATCAATTGCAAATGGCCGATACATGTCACCTTCGAATTCCAACAGCATCGACGGGGGTGTGCGAGACGAGACGACGGTCGGTGGGCTGCTGCCAGCGACGCAGTACCTGCTTCGCATGCTGGCCATCAACGAGATCGAGTGCTCGTCTTTCACGAACCCGCTGGTGGTGCGAACGCAGGAGGAGGCGCCAAGCGAGGCGCCCGGCGGGCTGAAGGTGAAGGCGGGCGCGATGGGCGAGTTGGTACTCACCTGGCAGATCCCGAACCGCGCCTCCTGGAACGGCGAGTTGCTCGGCTACACGGTGGGATGCGTGGAGGAGCGTACCAACATCAACTTCATCGCCAGTCCGTCCTCTAGCGTTGCCAATACTACCCACACCGTGCACGGCTGGGCGACGACCAAGACGAGCGTTGGTGGGCTGAAGAAGTTCACGAGGTACGCGCTGCGCATCCGCACCTACAACAGCATCGCGCCCGGCCCCTGGAGCCCCGTCGTCTACGGCACCACGCAGGAGGACGCGCCCGAGGCGGCTCCACAGAACGTGTCCTGCGCCAGCCTGTCCTCGCAGAGCGTCAAGGTGCTGTGGCAGGAGCCGCCTCCCCAGTTTCACAACGGCGTCCTACAGGGCTACAAGATCCTCTACCGGCCACTGACCAAGAACAGTAAGTACCGAGTGTCGCCCTGCACCGCAATCCATCCATCCTTTCTCCTTCTCTTTTTCCCGCAGATGAGTTCGTGTATCCGTTCGAAATCAAGCGAACCTCGAACCTGGAAACCTATCTTCACGCGCTGCTGAAAGCGACCAACTACTCCATCCAGGTGCTTAGCTTCACCCTCTCCGGCGACGGCGTGGCCAGCGTCCCGGTTTACTGTGCCACCGAGGAGGACGGTAAGTTTGAACGGGTGAATTCACCCACGCTCTCCATTTGCCGAGTAGAACGGGATAGTTTTCCCGCCAGCACACCGTGGTTTCGCTAATGATATGCATTGTATTATTGGGCACCGTACTGACACATATTGTCCTCGCCCTGATGTTAGTTTCCACGAATCGATAACATTCGGATGAACTTTGATCAACCGAATACTGGCACACAGGGGAGAATTCTACGGGGAGATTGTGTGCCAACATCAAAAACATCCTCACGAACCTTCCCTTCGTTTGGCGTGTTTGGCTCTCGAATGGATATTTTTGCAGCAGAGTCACACTGGCGGTGGTTTTTGCCTGTAAATTCCGACCGTAATCACCTCGCGTTTTGATTAAGTTACGTACTACAACAAAGTATTGCAAATGCACATAATTTCGAGTGGCGATAGTAACGAAATCAGCGCAGCGGGAAGAGAATTTAAAATTACATTATCACGGGCCTCGTTTAAAAGGGTTTTCGCGTTGTCAATGTGAACGGAATGTTGGTAAAACCCGTTATTGATTTTTTTTAAAGTAACATGAAAACAAACCCTGCATATTGTGGAACCGATATGAGCATTATCCACCAGCTTCCAAAAAACACGTTTATACATTCCATTCCAGTGAAACTTTTTCTATTAGCAAAAGAGTCATTGCGGACACACGGCTTTAATGTCACATTATCAGTCTATAGTGTAGCATCGCATTAACACTAAATTGAGCTAGATAAAATATGGTTATTAGGTCCAGAATCGAAAACTTAACAGTATATTTTGTATCTACTCTACTAACAGAAAAAGAATGCTCGCACTTTTTTTTCGCGCAGTTCCCGAAGCTCCCGGTGGCATTAAATCGCTCACACTAACGGCCGACTCGATCCTGGTGTCTTGGTTGCCTCCAGCTCATCCGAACGGCGTCATCACGCACTACACGGTGTACGGGAAGGATCATGGCAAGAAGGGTTCAGCAAAGCGTACGTTACGGGTTCCTTCCGGGTGGTTGTTTGGTGGTACTTACTCGTTACCCACTTTTTTTTCTTCCTTACTGCAGACAACATCGTGCGCGTGGACGAAAGCGGTCGGCCATCGATGCACGAGGTGCGCGGCCTGAGCGAGAACAACAAGTACGACTTCTGGGTGACGGCGTCGACGGCAAAGGGTGAGGGCGACCCGACGCCGGTGGTGTCGCAGACGACGAGCACACGCGCCCCCGCCAAGATAGCCTCTTTCTCGCGCCTGCTGAAGGTGCCGGTCGGCGTTGAGCTCGTGCTGGAGTGCGTCGCCGTCGGCAACCCGACACCGCGGACGCGCTGGCTGACGAAGGAGCAGGCGGTCACCTTCAGCCAGTACTACGTGATCTCGCAGGGCTTCCTCAAGATCCACAGCGTCGAACCGCCGATCGCCGGCAACTTCACCTGCTCGGCAAAGAACCTGTTCGGCGAGGACGAGATCCACTACACGCTGGTCGCACTGCAGACGCCCAACGTGACGCAGCTATCGGTGCAGTACACCTCCTTCGACAGCCTGCGCGTCACGTGGGAGGTAGCCGGCGACGGTGGCGCTTCTATCCAGGGGTACGGGCTATACTTCCGCACCGCCGGTGGTCCGTGGGTGAGCGTGCCCATCCCGAGCGACCAGCAGGCGTACACACTGAACGGGCTCAAGTGCGGCACGCAGTACTTCCTCAAGATTAACGCCCACAACAAGGTCGGCGTGGGCCCTTTCACCGAGGAGCTGGCCGTGCGAACCAAGGGCAAGGGTGAGTGCGGGACTAATCACCTAGCATTGAATTCCACATTTTAAGTTCACTAAGCGTGAGGAGTGCATTTATGAAAGCAAATATTGTCGAAGCTCTAACATTACTGCTCGGTTTTGCTCTGCATCAAACTATTTTGCAATGCAAACATGGACTTCAATGCACACACTTCCTAACAGAAAAAACGTTCACCGGTAGAGGGTTAGTTCCGGCTGCAAACGCTAAGTAAACAGTATAGTACACCACAAATATAGTTTAGTTTTTGTGAGGATAAATCAACGGGAGCTACGGGCTTGCTTGAATATGAGCATTGGATATGAGAATACTGTTGGATGGATTGAACGAAAAATAGATGAGTTCAAAGTTCAGGTTATATACCATTGCTCTCTCAGCTCACCAATCGATGTTCTAATACTACGAGGAACAGAGAAAATGTTGTGGAAATTTTGCATTATCACAGTGCGGGCTGTCGTATCGCTTTTCGTACCGGCTTTACTCGAATATCTGGGACATGTGTCCCCATCGAATGGCCTGTAAATACAATTTAAACAATCTTCCTACTAAACTAATAATCGTAAACCTGGCAAACTTATCTACGAAAATCCCGCAAACACCCTCGGGGGTTTCCAGCATCTACCTGGGTCGTTTGACCCATGCATACACACATTGCGCCATTAAAATACATCCCGAGATAATCCATCGCCCCAATCGGGGAAAGCCCGCCCGGGGGAGACATTCGCTCCAAGTTTACAAGATGCAGCACCCGGGGCTGCATTTGCATACCACTTGTGCGCCCATTTGCACGTGATAAATATCTTCCCTGCGGCCAAAGTGCCAACGTGGTGGGTGGGGAAACTAGTAGAGGACGAAGGTCGAGCATAAGTTTCGCCTCTATTTACATACACACATAAAACCACACACACACACACACACACCGGGAACGCAAATTGGCAATGCATTCAAGCCATGCCGTGCGCCCTGTGGGATCGTGTGTTACTTTTGCCGGGCGCTTCCGGGCGGAAGGATTTTGATATGCAGTTTATTTACATCACACAGCGACGTCGCATACATTTATCGGGATCGGGAACGAGAGGGGAGAAACATTTTATGCGGAAAGAAACTTCGTGATGCGGAAGTTCGATTAGTGAGGCAAATTGATTTATCTCAAGCCGCAAAACGAAAAACTCCCCCCTTAAAATCTTAGGAACGATGAACAAGATAGACAAGACTTGGTTTCGTCCATCCCATGCCGATGATTTGTTAAAACCATCTCCTCGTAGCGTCCAATGAATGGGTGAAGATGGGCGTCTGAGATTGTCCCGCACTGTTTCGGATACATTTGCATACGAAGGAACCCGGGAAACATGAAATACCGTTGAGGAAATCCGTGTGTCGCAAGTTTTGCTACTTGAAAGGGAAACCGAGCGGAAGGCCCGGTCAGGCATGGCGCTGTGAGAGTTCCCAGTTTTCCCGGGGGTTTTGCGCAAGCTACACAATTAAAAATAAATCCCAATCTGGCGACGCTGCACGTCGGTTGGTGTTGGTGGGGGGTGTGAACGGGGACTCAATCGTGGGGAGATAATTATCAGCTCGACTGATTCGAAAATGAGATTTGAGAGAGTCGCATATGTGCAGGGAAATTCGAGGCCTCGCCTATCCACCCGGAGGGCCGTCCACCGAGCTCCGGACAGTTTCGACACGTTTGCCGGCGTGGGCCTCCCGGTGTGGCACATTCTGAGAACGTGGCGAGGTGCGGAACACATTATCCAACATTTCAAGAAGGAACGCCATGCTGGGAAATCGCCCCACGTGTTCCCTCCTTTCTCTCTCCCGTCGGTTTTGCTTCAATACTTCACATGCCTAGTTTTCCCCCCTTTGGCTTTGTGATAACAAAACGGGTTGGAAAAATCCTGACACAGACGAATGATAAGCGATGCACGTTCCCCCGGCCCCTCACCCCCATCGAAGGAAGGGGATTGGGGTATCCTCAGGGACCCAGGAGGTCACGAGTGCCAGTGTGTAGCATCATTAAATGTACGTTTAATTATACACCTCAATGAACCCCAAACCTAATGTGCGCTCGGCTGCACACTGCTCCAAGGCACACACACACACAAACTGGAATGGATGAGCATCCCCACATGCACATGCACCACTCGGTTCGCACCGATGCACACACGGATGCGACATTAGAAGCAGCAAAATCCTGTCACTGCATCCGGGCCGGGGCTTTACGAAACATAATACCCCGGGCAGAGCAACATTAGAATGGGTTTCGGTGGTCGACTGAACCGACTCGGTCGTCCACCACCACCCCCCCCCCCCCCCCCCCCCCCCAAGCCAACCAGGGTCTCCGGATAAGCGACAGCACACAGAAGCGGCGCACATACATTGGGCATGTGTCCGGTACGGTTTCCACAAATCTCCCCGAACCGACCGTTTGGACTATTTATCGATCTTTTTCCCTGGTTTGCCACACCGAGGGGGCGGTGAGGGGAAGGCAGAATGGAAATGTGAGGGCGGAGGGAAGATAGTGTGGCTTCCCTGATGATTACCGCACCGGCTCCCTGCCAGCTTTCTCGCTGCCGCTGAACCCATCGAGATGAGAATCCGATCCATCGGATATATGTGCAGTATTGCCACGAAACTCCCACCATTCCCACTCATGCGTCCAACCAAACCGCCAGTGCTCTCTTGATGTGCTGATGTAATTGAATGGATTAATTTGACTATTTAACAAGCATCCAGCACACATACACACACACACACACCTCAAATGCCTGGGTTTTCCGAAGGTAGACGGGCGAGATATGTGCGAGGCTTCGTCGAGCTGGAATCGCATCGGAGCAATCGTGTTGAGCGTTTGTTGCAAATTGTTCCCTCAAATCCGGACTAAATGTTTTTAACATCCACTACCGAAGCCCATGCACCGCCTCTACTCCACTCTCCCCCCCCCCCCCTCCCCCCTGCACCACAACTCTCAGCCATTGGATGCGGGTGGAAAGTGCTATCGTCCCGCACAAGCTACAGCTACACCTTTCCGACCGCGACCTACGCATATGCTAGCTGGCTACGTGTCATCAATTATTTCTCAAACTCATCCCGGCTCGAAAAGATGGCTGATGGTTTACTGGAGTGCAACTCACACAAAAAAGACAAAACGAAAAAAGGAAAAGCAATAGAGATGCTTCCGAGGGAAAACCTCACTGGAACAACGGATCCGCATTGTTGTTTCTTCAAAAACGGACCAATTGTTTAAGGAGACTGTGTTTAACTGATTGGGTTTCGCGAGCCAATCTTGTTTTCTGTAAAAAAGGTGCCATTAGTTTAATTTGTGTTCGAATGCATATAATTGGATCGGTTAGCGGTTAATGGAGTGAGGAGATTTTAATAAGATAGAAAAACAAATCGAAAACTGCGTTTCCACTGAAGCCCCGTTCTTCTGGAAAGCTCTTCAAAACAGGATTTTCCAACGCGAATATATAGCGAAGTGCAATAGCCGATGCATAAAATTTACAACAACTTTGATTTGATTCTCTAGCACCAATGCGTATTCCATGTTTGCATTCCTGGAACTCGTTGAAACATTTTTAAAAAGCTTTTCTTTCCGATTTTTTCCTTTTTCGGAAGCAGGCTGAAAAAAGCCTTTAATATCCACGCAAATTAACCTTTCTGACCAATATTTAACACTAGGAGCGGGCTCTTCTATGCAACAGTTATTACTACAGATTATCTTTTTCTAATTAAAATAGAGGACATGATCAAAAATGCGGATGAAAGATGTCTCAAGTGTTCTTTAATGATTTGCTACTATTTTCCATTCATTTGAATCGTGAGAAAAGTCTTGGTTTTGTGCATTTCTTACACGAACACACATTTGACTTAGACATCGTTCAAACAAACGGACAAGCTTTGGAAAATGCATGCACTGCATGAATTGTATTTAGAATTTTCCTCGAGTTGATATTCACATTTAGATTAACACCACTTGGTGATTGGTGTCTTTTCAACCGAGTTATTGAACCTTCTTCAGGTCGTTATATTCTACCAAACGGTACAAGATTCATTTGCTTTCGGTGCATTTGCTGTGGTGCCTCAAATACGGGCGGGGATAGTTACACAAGCTAACCTGAGCATTCACCGCGTACGTCCTCAGGCTGCCAGGATCAGTTGCCAGGAATCATCTTACGTGGCATGGTGGATGAATTCGGTGTGCCATTTAGGATCAAAGAGCATCGCTCGCTCGCTCGTTCGGTCTTCAAGTGCTGCGGTTCCTGTGGAGTGTTCTTAATCAAGAGTTTGAATTTGCCGGTAGGAATCTAGTACAGCATGATGCGGAATGTGCGGTACGTAAATGCTCGCCATTCCAGCTCAAATCATTCCCATCTAATTGGGAGTGCCTAAATGCAGCAGCAGAGTGTCCCTAATGGCAAATTTCATATCGCACATCATGAAAGTTAACCGACTGTGTCTTGTGCTTGGGAGAAAGGGAATCAATCTACATTTTCGTAGACTTTCAAGTCCAATCGTATTTTGGCTTCATATTGTGCTTCAGATTGGTACTAAGTAAAACATCTCGTTATAATGTTTCCGTAAACCTTGTTCAACGGCGTTTTGAATGTGACATTGCCTCTTTCCTTCCAGCACCACACATCCCAGAGGAACGAGAGCTGTTCAGCACCAACTCGAGCTGCCTAAGCCTGTTCCTCACCTCCTGGCTGAACGGTGGCTGTCCCATATCGCACTTCTCGATCGAGTATCGGCGGCTGCACACGCCCTTCTGGACGATCGTGTCGTCCGACCTGTCCGGCAGCGACCAGCACACCAACGGTAGCATCTCCTTCTGCGACTTCGTGCCGGCGACCTGGTACGAGCTGAAGATAACGTCCAACAACGACGCGGGCAAAACGATGGCTCAGTACAACTTTGCCACGCTGACGACGTCGGGTGAGAAGATTCCGCCGCCGGAGTACAAGGCGATGCCGGAGGAGGACCGCGACACGGATCTACTACAGCAGGAGGACTTCCAGTGGCTGCAGTCCACCGTGATGGTGGTGACGCTCATCGTCGTCGTGTTATGCCTGTAAGTGGAGCAATCAAATTGCCCGGCTAAAGTGTCGGTTCAGTTAATATTTTCTTTCTCTCTCCCTCGTGTCGCCCCTTTCTTCAGAGTCGTCGTGGCAAAGTACCGTGGGGTTTTGTGCTTCACGAACCAAGCCGATCGCTACAGCACACAGACACTTTCGGCCGACCTGAGCCTCAAGGAGCAGTCGGAGAACGTCCGCAACCAGCAGGTGTACAGCGCGTCCCCGGTGAAGGTGATCAACAAGGAGGAAAGTGCGGAGATGTACGAAATCTCGCCGTACGCCACGTTCAACGCCAGCACGGGCCGGCTGTGCAAGGAACCGCGCAATCTCAACCCGTCGAACATCGACTACTCGCTGCAGTTTCGCACGTTCGGTCATCCCGAGTGTGACCTGAACGCCACTGCCTACCCCCTGCTGGAGGCCACCGGACACATGCCGGGACATATCAAGGGAAAGTCGAGCTGGCACAAGCAACAGTTCTACAATACAGGTGAGCACTCCACGGGAAGTGTAAAGCCCCGGATTATTTTCGATCGAGCAATACTCATGGTTTCATTGGGACTTTTTTTGTTTGTTTCATAGATGAAACCCCGCTAAACATGCCCAACTCAACGAAAGCCATCGCAGGCAAATGGGACGACGGAGCCTTGCGGCGCATGGGCCAACGAAGCTTTGGTCCGAGCAACTATTCCGAGTCGGACAGTAGCAGCCCCATCAACGAATTCTCGAACGCACCCACCTTTAGAATACCATCGAAAACTCCTTGCCCAAGTATGGCTGCAAGGCTGTGCAACTGCCGAGCCCGAATGGCGAACTCCATGATGATTCAATCTTTCCATCTTTCAGCCAACATCTTGCACCACGAGTCGAGCACGGAATCCATCAAAGAACTGTCGCCGGTCAGGGATCATCACCGGGCCAACACGCCCCGCCACGTGCAGGCGACCGCGGCCAAGGGCCACTTCGGTCATCCGCTGCGGACAAAGGACAATCATTGCCTAGACATGCAGCCATCTTCAAGTACGCACAGGTAGTTCAGGTACCTAAATCTCAGATCCAAAATCTAACCAACGGAGCACCCACTACTGCATTGCGTAGTACTATTAGGGCGGCAAATACCAAATACCGTTTTGCCTCACCCTTCTCACTCTCTAATCGCGTCCATTGGTAGCAACACTGCAGTAATGCGTCCCGAGCTCAAAATTGATACAAACACAATGCCAAACCGAGAATGATATTTTAAAACACTAGAGTTACCAAAAAATCAGCCGGATTTGGAACATACTGCCACCGATCGACGGTGTACCTCCTCACCCTTCATCAGCCCTCACACCACTCAGTCAACAGATGCCTGATGTAATCGCCTTTTGGCTTCGTTTGTAGATACCACAATAAGACCTACGTGACAGCGGCCGAGTTTAGCGAAACGGAAAGTGATCGTGAGCGGGCACTAGATCTCGAGGTACAGCGAGCCATGGAAAAGGCTATACGGCAGGATGAGTGCAAGTCGTCGACGAGATAGAGCGAATCATGCGATTTTTTGAACTCTCTAAAACTATCTCTCCCTCTCAAATACACACATACAGTCCGTATCACATTCCACTACCGCAAATGGTGCCCTTTCCCTATTCCACCACCCCGCCCCACTTTCCATGGTGGTAGATAGTATGCATCCGTACCGAACCATTTCGATGCGTTCGTTCCAATCCTGCCGGCCCTGGTCCTTCCAGTATTCCAATGTCAGCAGTACAGTGTCCTTTAGTGTAGAGCAAAATATTGTCGTTATCGTAGCACAATACCCACATCGTGAGATTTTTTATATCTTCATTAAAGTTGAATAAACGGTTTTTGTTTGCATTGAATGTAGAGCGATAGGAGCGTCCCTATTGTTTTTTTTTCCCTTACTTCTTTCGACAAGGCGAGCATCCGAAAAGTTAAATAATATACAAAAAAGTTTTATTATCTTTTCTAGCTAGCGGATCCTCTAGCTAAAAATCGTTTTTCACAAGCCGAGCCTTTTCGCGTAACTGCTGATCTTGCAATGCAACCATTCGATCGCCTTTAGACCTCTTTCCTATGCCCAACTTTGGCAATCCTCGGTTCAAACCCTCCAGTAGCACGCACGCCTTGCACGGTTGCTGCGACGATACAAATCCGCAACGACCACAAATCCCCCGGACGGGTTTCTTCACCGTGCCCTTGATCTGCAGCTGCTCACCTGCATGTATTATGTCCATGATGGCCGAAGGGCGCACCTTTTCTAGATCTTTCAGGAACGCCCTCGCATGGCCACGGTAGGCGTTCGGTGCAAAGACACACTCAGTGGAGAAGTATACCAGCTTCTTGAAGTGCGCGTACATGACTATTTCCTTCTCGTAGCTGTACTTTAGCGGCTTGACTCTCGGGATTGTGTCGGCTTCTTTTGACCCCGTCTTGATATCGCAGCATCGTCGCAACCGGGCCGTGTCCCCCCGCAGTATGTTCATAATCACCGTCTCCGCGATATCGTCCGCATTGTGACCGGTGGCCACACAGTCCACCTCCATCAATCGCGCTCCACGGTCCAACGCTTGACGGCGAAACACACCGCAGAACGTACAGTTGTTGCTCCGACCGATCTCCGCCACGATGCGATCCATCGTCCACCCGTACAGCTCCTGATACGACAGTACACGCAATGGCATCCCGTAATCGTCCCGATTCTGGGCCACGGTCTTAAGACTGTCGTCCCGGTAGCCCGTTATTCCTTCGTCGATCGAAAGCAACACAAGATTCAGCCCGTACTTGTACCGATCGTTCAACACGCTCATCACGTGGGCGAGCACGGTACTATCCTTCCCGCCGCTTGCCGCTATTGCCACCTTTTCTCCCGACCGGAACAACTGCTCCTGCTGGATCGTGTTGTGTATTTCCGTTTCGAATGCGAGAAAGAAACAGTCCTTGCACAGCACGTCTCCCGTTTTTGGCCGCTGTAAAGCAGGCATCAATGAATGAATGACGAGTGTTTGTAAACTAAGCTCTTCTAAACTTACTTACCCGCATAAAAGCATTACGGCCACATTTGCTTCCACAAGGCACCGGCATTTTCTTCGTTTTCCGTAAAACTTAAACTATTTCCAAAATCATGACTTCACACGTTGTTTGTTGTTTGTTTACCATCACCGTCAACGTGCATGCCGAAGGTGAATATACAATTATCTGCCCACCCTAGCTACCTTGGTTGAATGTTTGCATTCCGGACCAAGGAAAGAGTAGGGTAGGTTGGCTTTTTGAATAAACGCAAAAAACTAAGATACAAATTGACGAAAACAATTGCAATGAATGGAACCGTACGTTTTTTTATGGTCCTTCTTCCTTATGGCTTCGTTGAAACAGTGCAGCTGTCTTTTTACGAACGAAAATTTAATGTCGCGAGCCAAAGTGCACTGTGATTGTCAAACCGAAATACAAAATCGAACCACCCTGTTCAGATTGTATCTGCTTGAGAACTGTCGGCATGCTACAACTGTCAAAAACCTCGTGTTGAACAAGCACGATCATTTGTGATTCGGAAAACACCGTACGCGCCGCGTTTTCTTTAGTAATTGTTGTTTTCCGTCGCTAGTAGAGATGGGCCGCAAAGTAAACTTTTTGGAAAAGCCCAAAAAAGGGCCTGGGCGCAAGGCTCGGAAGCAGCCGGAACCAGTTTTCAAATTTATAAAGGGTAAGTGTGGCGGCAAAGGTGCACCCGTGCGTTCGTGCCCGGTGTCCGGCGTGGTGTAGCGTGCGTGGCGGCATAACATTCTGTTCCACCATTCCAGAGGATGACGAGGACAAAAAGTTGTCCCACCGTCAAAAACAAAGGTTGGTCAATCGGCAACAGAAGCAAATGCAAATGCAGCAGCAGTCGGAAAAGAAGTCCAACACTAAAAAAGCAAAGCCTTCCGCAGCAGTCAAAAGCAACGAAAGTAACACGATCGATCCGGCGGAAATTTTCGATTTGGAAAAGAGCCGACAAAAGTACCAGCAGCTCGGTCGCAAGAATGTGCTGCCGGTGGGCGCTACCACGAATGGCGTGAAGAATGGAACGGCCAAAAAGGGGCGCAACCTGTTCGACAGTGACAATGAAGAGGACGAAGAAACACCGAAAGCAAAGAAAGCCGTCGGAGGGCTCGTTAAGATGAGCAACATGAAGAAGTTCCTCCAACAGAATGATTCCGAAGAGGACGATTCGGATGAGGACGAGGAAATGGACAGCGAAGAGGAGGTCCATGGCGAATCGGACGGTGATGACGAGTCGGTTGAAGACGAAGAGGATGAGGACGAAGAAGACGAAGACGACGATGACGATGATGACGAAGATGAGGATGATGATGATGAAGATGCCGAAGAAGACGAAGATATGTTACCTATTGAAGCAGCGAACAAAAAACTGAAGAAACGAATGGAGCGTGAGCAAAAACTGGCCGATAAGGAGATGGAAGAAGCCGCTGCGAATCGTGAACTTTTCCAGATCCCAACGGAGGAGGAATTGGCTCAAACAACAAACCTTCAGGATGTGAATATCCGCATCAAGGACGTCATCGGTGTGCTGTCGGATTTCTCCGCCAATCGCGACCCAAACCGTTCGCGTTGCGAGTACATCGATCTGCTGCGTAAGGATCTTTGCCTGTACTACTCGTACAACGAGTACTTCATGAACTTGCTCATGGAACTGTTCTCCCCGAACGAGCTGCTCGAGTTCCTCGAGGCATCGGAAGTCCAGCGCCCGATAACGATCCGTACCAACAGCCTGAAGACGCGACGGCGCGATCTTGCGCAGGCGTTGATCAACCGTGGTATCAACCTGGATCCAATTGGCAAGTGGTCCAAGGATGGCCTGGTCGTCTACTCGTCGCAGGTGCCGCTCGGTGCGACCCCGGAGTACCTGGCCGGGCACTACATGCTGCAGGGTGCATCCAGCATGCTGCCCGTGATGGCGCTAGCCCCGGAGGAAAACGAGCGCATCTTGGATATGTGCGCGGCCCCGGGTGGTAAAAGTTCCCACATTGCCGCGCTGATGAAGAACACGGGTGTGCTGTTCGTGAACGACTCGAACCGGGACCGTCTGCATGCGGTGCTGGGCAACTTCCACCGGCTCGGCATACAGAACGCTATCATCACGCACATGGACGGCACCAAGTTCAACGACGTGATGAAGGGCTTCGATCGGGTGCTGCTGGATGCGCCCTGCACCGGCTCGGGTGTTATATCGAAGGACCCGAGCGTGAAGACGACCAAGACGGAGGCGGACGTGCAGCGGTGCTACAACACCCAGCGACGTCTGATCCTGACGGCGATCGATTGCCTTTCGGCAAGCTCGGAAACGGGCGGCTATTTGGTGTACTCCACCTGTTCCGTGCTGCCGCAGGAGAACGAGTGGGTTATCAACTATGCGTTGCAGAAGCGCAACGTGCGACTCGTCCCGACGGGCATCGACTTTGGCGTCGAGGGGCTAACCAACTTCGGCAGCCAGCGGTACCACACGTCGATGAAGCTCACGCGCCGCTTCTATCCCCACACGCACAACATGGACGGGTTTTTCGTGGCGAAGCTGCAAAAGTTCTCCGACGCCATTCCGAAGAGCGTCGCGGACGACCCGGCGGAGGACGATGAGGCGGCGGAAGCGGGCGAAGCGGCGGACGACGAGGTGAAGCTGCCGAAAAAGATCGACAAACGCGACTGGTACTACAAGGAAATTCTCGAGAAGCGTAAGGCCGCACGCGAGGACAAGAATCACGTCGTGACGGTGTTCCAGAAGGCCACGAACACGAAGACGAAGAAGAAGAAGGCGAACAAACCGGAGGACGACAGTGGCGCCAAGGCCACAGCGGGTGAGAAGCAGAAAAACAAGCCGGACAGCACCGGGGCAAAGATGAATGGCAGCAAAAAGATAACGCTGACCAAGGCCGAGCGTAAGGACGTGGAAGAAAGGCTTCAGTTTACGAAGAAAATGAAACAGCTGCAGCAAAAGATCACCAACGGAAGTACTGGCAGCAGAAGCCCGTCCGCTCCGGGAAGCAAGAAGGCACAGAATGGCAATCAGAAGAAACCGGACGGCCAAAATAAAGCTAACGGGGCATCCAAGCCTGGCCAAGCGAGCAAGCAAAGTAAAGAGAAGAAGGGACCGGGGGTGAAGAAAACAACATTCAAAAAGAAAGTGGGGAAAGCCGGGAAGGCGAAGTAATGTGTTAAATATGGAAATAAAAATAATCAACTATCATTTTTTCCCGTATTCCCTTCGTGTGAATACGATTAGAATAAATAAACCATGCGTTTTCGTTCCGTTTCTCAAGCCAATTCTTCTGCTATCGATGAAACCCGAACTCTTGAAAGCGATCAGACATTTTGCGCGCAAACTCTTATCTTCTGAGCAGATGGAAATGTAATGTTTTAGATTCTTTTCGAAGGCACGTTGAAGCTTTCAGCTTATCGGCGGGGAACGTGACGGGCTCGATGCATCCGTTCGAGCACGTGTTGAAACCTGCCCAAATACAAACGCCATCCTTTTACGCATGCATGTTACAAAAGGGCGTTAACTTGAACTCCTCAAAGGATTCTCACTGTATCAAGCACGCTCCTATTTTGTTCACTCTCTCTCTCTTTATCTCCCCTCTTTCCTTCGGTCACTAACGCACACGCTGGCACCGGAACCTTCGTACACGGGGGCGATGTCGAGCTTTTGCTCTCCCACCAGGAGTGTTTGTTGTCTTATCGCGCGGGTAAGTGCGTTCGATCCCGCCGCAGCCCGTGGAATTCGATCCCCAGACATCTTCGAGCAACAAACGGGGGATCGTCCCCCCCGGAATGAGTTTTCCGCACTACTGGAAAGAAGGATTTTTTTTTCACTCTACCCCTCTACCCCCGGTTTTCCTTTCGGGTGGACTCGAAGGTAGGCCATCCTTTTGCTTTGTAATGCGTGCGTGTGTGTGAGTGTGAAATAAGGCGTGTTAAAATATGCCAAAACAAAATATTGCTTTCAGCTTTACCGGATCCCGGTCTTTCCCGGGACCGATCTCCGTTTGGCGTTCGAGCGTCAACATGAGCAGATATTCACACATGGTTTCGTGTGTGGTAAATGTACGTTGGAAAATAAACCCCAACGGTGGCCAAAAACAACGAAGGCACAAAGACGATTCAATTATTGAATCGTAAACCAGAACGCGTAAGGAATCCGTTGCTGAATTATTAAGCCCTTCTACATCTCTTCATATATTTATGCTACGAAGGGTGTCGGTGGGTTAGAGGGTTTCTTTTTTTTCCCCTTTGTGTGGTTCCTCGCGGGGTCCCAGGCATTGACCATCGTCCGGCACACTCCGGCGGCGGGTGTAATTGAAATTTGAGAGTTTTTCCTTTTTCTCTTTCGCTGACCGTGGCGCGAGTCATGCGCAGTAGTAGCAATCAACGGTTTGAAACGGCAGAATATGCTTTCCATGCACTTGACCTGAAAGAATTCAAAATTCCTTTCGGCCTTTCGGCGTGTCGGAGCGAGGTGCAACACCTGTTCCCGCAATCAAAAGCCGATCCGCGGTGTGGTAACGCCTGGTCTGGTCGATTCACCCGGGAAGTAGGTTTCCAGAACTCCCGTGCGTAAGGTGCGTCCGCCACACACACAAGCGTTTCAAGTTACAGTTTCTTGTTTTTGAATAATTGAAACAAAAGTAAATACGCCAGGCCCAGCATCCAATACCTTCGAAAAGGGCGCAGCTTCCACGAGCTTTTCCGAACTGGCGGTCCCTTGCGATCTCTCTTTCTCTCCCTTATCCCGAGTGAAAATGCTCTCCCACACACACACACGCACACGTACGTAGACGCTCTTTTTCTCCCGTTTCGTATCTGTCCCATTTTTTGGCAGTTTTTCCGCCCTTAACAGCGCAAAAGGGAGCAGCATCCGAAAGCACCAGGCTCGCCTCGTAGGTAGTGTCATCGTTTTACGTGATTTTGTGAATTAAAACCTGCAATTTTTCGACCCCCGATGGCATTTGCGGTGTGCCAGGAGAGTTATTAGCGGCGGAACACGCCGATATTCGTACAGCGTGGAACGGCAATTCAAGGATACGGTCACTTTCAACTGGTTCAAGGAACTCGACGGGCCCTTCCGACGGATGTGTGTGAGATAAACAAAGAGGCGCTAGTTTTCCGGATGCCACTCCTGCTCTATCGATTGGCGCGCAATAGTTCCACGCCTCGGGGTCGGGTCTAATCTGAATCTAATATTCATGTGCCCAGAGAATGGTTGCCCTTGCTTGCTGGTTGCAAGGTGCATACACAGAACGATACAGTTGGTACTCCTCTGGGTCGTTTCGCTTATCCTTGCCCCCGGAACCCAAGGGCTCGGCAAGTGCATCTGCATACTCCGTTCTCCGTTCCCTTTCACTCTCACTCCCGTTCGCTCTCTTTCACTAACGTTCTTCTCGTGATTCCGAAGACGTTTAATTAAATTTTCTGTTTTATCTCGACGACGACGGTAACGTCTCTTATCAACCGCACATCTCGCACAGCCCGTTCAACCCCGTTCCGTCACATGTGCGAGATTACGAAATACTAACCACCTGCCCCCTAGTTCTTCTAACTGACCCGATTCTCTGCTCCTGCTCCTTCTCCTCCTTCCAGCTCGAAGCGTGAAGCGGTAACGTGTTGACGACGATCTTCGGTACGGGCTTCTCTCTGGCTGCCAACGACAACGTCCACCACAGTTCAGTTGGTTTATCTCAAGCGCCCAGCCAACAACAGCCCTAAACCCGCGAGCAGAATCACAGCCGTCCCCGTGTGAAAAAGGGCAATTAATCATCGTGTGTGTCTGTGTGTGTCAGTGTGTCGGTTAGTGGTTAGTGGTTAAATAAAAAACCGCCAAAATAAAGCTCAAAATGGACGGATCCTCCGTGAGCCCCCTTCCCTGCGAGGCTCCGCTAGCGATGATGGAGAGCGAGAAAACGCCACCGAGAAGTCCCAGCCAGCACGATATGCCGCCACCACCGGACGAAAAGTAAGTCGACTTTTGAATTTTAATTCGTATGGCATCACACACACACACATCTTCCAGGAGGTTCCAGGCTTCCAAAGGATCGCCCTGGTGGGGTGGCTTGATACTATATAAGACTGCTCTAACCCGCTTGCGTATTCCCTGGCGTTGGCGTTCCTTGTTACATTTGTTTATCGTCCCAGCAGGGGCATCGTAATTGAAATCCCCCGTAAACGGGCCAATGCTTCCTTCAATCACCATAAATTGATCCAAAACGTCCCGGTTGGAGCGCGAGCGCGAATGTGTTCCGTCACACCGATGGTCACAAGACCGGCGGCCTCGTTGATCTTCGTTATCCATATGGTGGTGGGATCATGGCTGTAGCCTATCTTGTAACGCCTCCAGCAGAGGGTTACGCCGTTGATCAATCATTTGGACCTGCGTTGGGTTGCGCATCAGGTTCTCCTGAGGTGCTTTTTCCTCTTTCTTCTCTTGTAGCTTAACACAATTTGGTTAATGTGGAAGAAAATATTTATAGAAACGTAACAAATGATTCAGATTCGTTGCACAACTGTCTTAGTAGAACCTTGATCACCTTTGAAGTTTGATTGTTCTTTATCAAGCTTCGTGTTGGACAGCCGGAAAGCATTTTAGCACCACCTTGATGACACATTATCACGGATTAAAAGTTGCCCCAGGGTGAAATATCAAGGCTTGGTTCAGGGAAGAACGCATCGTCCAGCATCTTTTAACGTAATTGTGTTAATAGGAGCAGCGGCACGCAAGAAGATGATGGTTTTGTTGATATAGTTTAAGACAGAAATCAAATTGCCACACACCAGGAAACGAAAAGCGCCAATGAAAGACTGTGAAAGCAACGGAATTTTCTTCTGTTCTGTGGTATCACGTGGTGTTAATCAACAAAATGCTGTCCGGTTTTCAAGCCCATGTGCTGCTTTTTGGTACAGCAGTGTCGCACACTGAGCTGCCCAAAACGGATGGAAAACTATAACGCTATAACGCTCGTTGGACGCCTAAGCTGGGAGATTTTCCTCTCAACGGAATTATCCAACGGAGAGAAAAGGGCACTTTTGTGTATGCATTTAAGCGATCTCCCGTCTTCTCCATTTTCTTTCCGTGACTCTCCGAGGTTCTCTTCCTCTTTCTCTCTCTTTCTCTGTCGTGGACGCACTTAATTGCAAGTGGTTGAGGGTTGTTGTGTTCACTGCCCGGAGAGGAAAGACGATCGCGAGATGATCGTAGAGGCGCGCGCGCGCCTTGCAAGTTAAATGGAGGTCCGCGGGGTTGGCTGTGTGTGTGAATGTGGGTTTTGTGGGTGTCCCACTGTCGGAGAGCGAGAGAGAGTGCTGGCCGCAGAAAATACAGTCCCGGGGTGTTGATAAAACGTTAAAGGCGAAGATTGAATTCAGTTAAGCTAGAGATGCTGATCGCATTCGTAACGCTGCAACGCTGAGTCTGTCGAGTGCGCGCGCGAACCTATCCCGGGGTGTTTGTGTGCCTGTTTTTGCGTGTGTGTGATTTTGGAGAAGGAAGTTTACAATTGAAGATTTGCTTTGATTGCAGAAAAAAGAAACAACGGAGAAGCTGCGTTGGTGTAGGATAAAATTTCAAATTCCGATTCCCGGAGGAATAGTGAAGCATACAAGCGCTGATTCGATCGGCCGTTCGAGACATATCATATCGGCCGCTAGTCGTAGTTGTTCGCTAGAACGACACACACCAGCCGACAAAGTGTCCACCGTGTGTGGTAGTGCATTTACAGTGCGTTCCAACGGGGCAATACGGCGGCCGGCGTCCAGAACAAAAATGCCACGAAACTCAACCACCACCAGCGGAGCCGGAGGGTAAGGGATAAATTTGAGGTGCACGTAGATTATCGGCCCGTCACGTGTCGACATGTGGCAGTCGTGCGTCAAACACGTGCCTGGAGTTGTGAAGGGCTGTGTCAGGGGGATTTATAAAAAATTGACTTCCGTTAAAACTTTCCCGATCAATTTTCCCGCCTTAAAAGAGATAGAGTACGCTGTGAAGATGATTTGTTTCTATTGTTATTCGTGGTTTTGTTAAGATCAACTTCAAATATAATGAACAGCCAATTTCACAAAACCGCAACCTGAACGAAACCCTTACACAGATTCCGTCCGGGTGTATGAATAGGACTTCTCTTTTCCATTGAAAGAGCTGCTCGCGTGCAATTTGAATGCCGATTTGAATGGCAATGCTTCGTTTTTGTTTTCTCCAACCCCCGTCCGTCCCGTTTCTTGGCTCGATGGTGTTAAAGTTTTCCACAAAAAAAAAAAAAAAAAAAACAAACCACCAGCAAACGGGTGAAATGGCGAAAGAGTTCCGTCCATCCGTCTATCGATCCATCGATCAAGTTGGGGATGGCGTGGGGTACACCCCAGAGGGTGGCCAATTTTCATCGGCCAGGTGGTGTTGGCGCGCCAGATCGTGCCCCGATCGCGGTTGGTTGCTGCCGTCGGTCATGGCGGCCTTTGATAGGAAAAGAAAGTGAAAATAAACCTGCCATAGCGGACCAGACGGAGAGACGGTGAGATCGGGGGAAGAGCGAGAGAGAGAGACTACGATGGGGGGTGGCAAGCCGCAGGGAAATACGTACGTTCAAATCACCACACCTGGTCTCCACCTCCACAGGCTCTTCGTTCCCTTTGCAGCCTCCAAGTGTCTCAATGGCAACGCGCGGTTGAAGATCTTCATGAAACTCCGCTCCTTCCCTGACCTGTTGCGGTTGCGGTAATAGAGGACTGAATGGACTGGCCTCGAGCGGCACGGGAAGAGACGCAGAGCGCGAGAGAAAGATAGCTAAAGAAGGCAATAGATTTTGGCCGGGAGGAAGCGGTGGCGACACCTGGGGAAGAGCTTCTTGTAAACAAGTTTGATTTTCCACCCACCAACCACCCGGAGCCCTTGGAGCTCGTACTCTGCGGCGGCGGTGGTGGGATTGCGCACTCGCGCCATGCTTGCACGCGAGCCTGTCCGCACTCCAATCTTACGGCTCGATCGGACGGCTTGCGGAGGAATGCAAGCAGGGAGGGAGACGACGGGGTTACTTTCACTCTCGCATGCCGCGACCGATTGGGCTCCGGTCCGGGGTTGGATTGGATTTTCTTTCCATCGAGCTCTCCACCGGCAGCCCTTCACCGGACGGCGTGCCGAGGGCGCTCCGGATGTCGTTCGCTTGCCGCACAGGGCAAAGAACTCCGGGCCTTCCGTTGGACCTGCAACGTGGTTGCGTTGCGCGGTGGGTTTTAAAATTTAAATCGACCAATTAATATTCATGTCGGTCTAGGACTGCATTAGGCTCAGGTCTCCGCAACATCTCACGATTCCTTTGCATTTAGGGTTGGAATCAACAAGCTTCTACGTTTTATAAGTTCACAATAAAATGTGACTATTGTACATAAAAGTCTTTGGAAGCCGTACTACCGTACAATCATGGGTCATGAGGAATCCGAAGTCACCTAGACATGGCTTATGAAGTATGTCGGTGAAGACTTTAAAAACTTGGCATTTGAGCCAAGAGATTCATCCGTGCCATGTCGCAACACCATGACCTTCAGATAGATTATGTTGGCCCACGACCAAATGGAAGAAATTGCCATGCAATAATGGACTTTTGCTACTAGTTTTCCAGCTATTCTCATCTGAAAATATATTATGCATGTGGACAATTATATGTTAAGCTTATGGTGAATTGCAATCATTGCTGGAATGTCTCACGATTCCCCTAACTCCACCGAGGCTGTCCGTGGCTGGTGCTACACACCCGCGTCTTTTTATAGCCTGCAGAGACAACTCTACCTGCCCTGCAACTGTTTCGGGAGGCAGTAAATTAAGATGACACAGGCGTCACCGCGTGGCCCACCAGCCCGATTCCATCATAAACCATCGCAATCTTACGCACCTCCAGTGCGACCGGACAACAATTTGTACCAACCGTAACGCAATGCGCAATCGCTAAGGCACCGAAACGGGCAGCATGCGTCCCCGCCCCCGAAAAATAATAATTTTTTGTTGATGAATTGTCCAAACAGATAAACCGAGAGACCTACACCCTCGCGCCGATTGTCCATTGCTTTAATTATCTTGTAATTAGACCAGCGGGAGGCAAAACCCGGCGGCGCCGACTGTGTTGAAGTTTGTCAAGAGTTTGTCGGTTTTGTCCACAGCAACGGAGAACTATGAGCTGGCCGCGTGGTTGAGGCGGATAAGCTTTCACACATTCACACATTAACAAATTTACTGGCAATTTATGATAGACGAGCTCGGGTCCGATGGCAGCGGACACAGGCAACGTGTCCGTTTTCCTGTAACACTAGCAGTCTAGGCCAGTCCGGCCAGCGCAACCATCGCGAATCGACCCCAAAACCCACACGGCCGTTGGGAAATTGGTTTGAATTTGGAGCCACATTGAAATATGCTGCACTATGGACCTGTGCGTCTGTGTGTATTAGGTTGTGTGTTCAGCAGCTTCTCGAGACCGTTTCGCCGCGCCTCTGGACACGACGATGCGACTCTGGTGCGCGTCCACCCACTTGTTCCTATTGGAACTCGTTAAATGAGCAGTCGCAGCTCTCGCACCATACGTACGGCCAATTAACTAAATTGACCTCTTCGCGTCAACCGTACCGAACGCAGTGCCGCGGCTAACGGAGACACAACACCATCGACCAACGTGCAGGAGTTGATTCATCCGAAACAGGATGTCGTCGTCCATTCTCTCCATCTTTCTCGCTGCCGCGGTCTCGATGGTGAGGTCTTTTAAACTTTCCCTTCCTTGGTTCTGGACGTTCTAGAGGACTGGTTGACCAACGCTTTGTTTGTTCGGGGGGAACGCTTGCTTCTGCATCTCACTGTATACATACGGGACAGTCGCGTCGACCCACCATAGGGGTCACCGGGGAAGATTGTTGGGATTATAATTTCATTTGCTACACTAATCGCCCATCAAAGAGCAACTCAATTAGGCAAGGCAAGGGCAGACCCGGACGATCCCTTGTGACGTTCCGCTTTCTAATGAAACGCTCACGTTCTCCCGCAGGCGGTACGACAACGATGACGATCACGTCTGGAACTGTGGCGCATGGTTCGAGTACATACTGGTCGTCGTGGTCTCGTCGATCCTGCTGATCGCCGCCTCGGTGCTGACCATCTTCTGGACGATCTACTACCGGAAGGGCTTCAACATGGACGACCCGAAGCTGCAGTTCAACCTCCATCCCGTCCTCATGATCGGTGGCTACATCACACTCTCCGGATTCTGTACGTTTATCTCACGCGAAACCGTAGATCGGAGATCCCCCGAGAGGCGGTGGTCAAACATTGCCGTTTGTCATCATTGCCACCTTTCTTCTTCTGCTTCTCCTTTAGCCATCCTGCTCTACCGGATCTGCCGATGCTGTTCGCACCTGATCGTCAAGCTGTGCCACACCTTCTTCCACGCCTGCTCGATACCGTGCATAGTGATCGGCTTCATGGCCGTCTGGGACTCGCACAACCAGCAGCAGATTCCGAACTTCTACTCGCTGCACTCCTGGCTCGGTCTGATCACGATGGGCCTGTTTGCGCTTCAGTTTGTGCTGGGATTCTTCAGGTACGTCATCTTCGTAATAAGATTCTGCTGGCAAAGATCTCATGCGGTACTTTCTATACTCCACAGTTTCCTCATTCTGCTTTGCTGCGAGAACGCAACGTACAAGTTCCGTTCCACCATGGTCCCCATCCATGCCAGCTTCGGTGTGGCCACGTTCATGCTGGCCGTCGCGACCGCCGTCACTGGTTTGACCCAGAAGGCTCACTTTGAACTCGGGTAAGGCACACCTTTCGTCTACATTCCGATTCCCCGATGCTGATCGATCTGCTTTTCCTGCTGTTTATTTTTTTCCAGTGAGAACTACTCGCAAACCATCGAAGAGGGCATCATCATGAACTCGATCGGCGTCATCCTGACCGGGCTCGGCATCATTATTCCGTTCGCTGTGCGCCGCTCCAACTCGCCAGCGAACTGCAAGGTCTACGTCACCGAGCGCATCTAAATAAGCAATTTTCATAAAATCATCTAAACAAAACAAAACAAACCAATATGCTAATGGTCGATTTAAACACATTTGATGCTCGAACGGTCGCGCGTATCTGGTGCGTGTAGCCGCTAAACATTTTACATGATAAATTCGTGTACGGAAACGACCGAAATCTATAGATTAGTGAAAGTAGAAGAGGAAAAACAAACACAACGCAAGAACGCAACGTGGGTTTGTTGCAGTGTCGCTTTATTTAACGAACGTCCTAGTTAAAGGAAAGGAAAATTTTAAATATTATTTTTTAAACTAATTTTACCGCCGTTGCACTCTGTGTGGTGCAACGATTTTTAAAAGTAATCATTCCTCCGCACTGCAAAAAAAAGGATAAATTGTTAATGTTTGGTTGTTTATATATTGTTGACCCGTTTGTTGGGAAAAATGTATCGAGCCGGACAAGTTGCTGGCAGCGGTTATTTATTAGCACATGTGTCAAGAAAAGAACCACAAAATTTAACAAGGTTTACGTGTAAGAACATTCAACGTTCAAAAGTGTCAGCAAAACATAAATCGAATACGTTCAAGGAAAGGAATCGTTTGAAGAGTCGAAAGATGATCAAGCGCGAAACACAAACCCCTAAAACCAGTGCAATACGGTAGCAGCTCATATAACATATAGATGAACATAATATAATCAAATCAACTCGAACAAGCCGAACAACCCAGCCCGTTTGGTGGGGCGTGATGCAAAGACGCCAAGCATTAAAATAGATTCAAGCAAAGCAACTTATACCATTTAATCGCTAAAATGATACAATTTCTTCAACCACAACAACAACAAAAAACTCATATTCGTCAGCTAATTGGTGAACTACTCTAGAAGTAGACGCTGAAAATGGTAGGCAAATGAAGAACCACAAACGGAAACGATAGTGAATAAGCTCAACCAATCAAAAAAGAAAGAAAAAAAGATACACAATCCCACACATACAATGTTAGTGCCAATGACGTCAAAGATACGGATATTACTTGATCCTGAACACAGCACGGTTCAGGTGCGTATTTGTTTGAGTCCTTACCTTTTTTTTTTTTATATGGCGTTTGAATTTTATCCAGCTCAAGTTTATTATTCTTACGCTACTATACCGTGAACATTTGCTCATTTGAGATGACGGAATTGAATTTACTATTTATCAAACAATCAATCAATCAAACCATCGGGATTTCAATAAATAGTTAAAAAAGAAAAACGATACATAGTTTAGATAAAATTAACCCTCTTTCTTACGAATACCAATCTTACGGCATGCTGGTAAGGAGCTGGTAAGCAGAACCACGAATCGATTTTAAGGCGATCATTGAACGGAAAACAAAATGCGAACGCACACGAAAGTGTACGAAATGCAGATTGACACAAAAAAAAACAAAACAACATATACAAATATTTTAAAAAATGTGTGTTCAAACAAAGTAACGTATAAAGCATATAAAATCGAACAAGGCAAACCCTTTATTGAATGTTTAACGTAAGATTGCAGCAACAACAACAACAACAACTACACAAAACGCAAAGGAATACCGCTGGCGAAACCTCCGGTGAGGAGGCGGACAGGCCAAAGCGGGCGTGTGTGTGAGGAAAAGAAAAACCCACCAAGTTTTTGCAAACATCTTCTCTTTACATAGGACGACAGACATAGGGCGCCGAAAGCAGCCGTGTTCTAGCCAAACTCGTAGCTACTAACACTACTTTAAACGAGGGAAAAATAATATATAGCGAAACGTGCGTGGGCGATGTAATGCGAAAAATCATATTTATGTAGATTTAACTTCCTCCAACCAACGTCGGGGTCCATACACGAACGCTGGAAAAAGGTAAACTGTTATTTGTTTTTGTCGTTACGTTTGTTCGTTTTCGAATCTACGCCATCAAGGAGCATCTTTAGCGTTGCGTTACAAACTCGAATGGCAGACCAAACCACTTTTAACTACCAGCAGCGACAGCGGAGTACGGAGGAAAAGGGCACGGGAACACGGACACGGCAATCAGATGATGATGGGCACGAGGCGTTTACTAAAGAAAAACTAAAATTTACCATCCGATCGAAACAGTACAATTTGAACTGGTTATTAGAGGCCAATATTTATCGATTTTCCGTAAAACCGCAATCTGTTCCACTGTTCATGCGTGCGATGCTCATCAGCAATAGCTCAAAATTTGCGAACCATTCGATATACATATATATTTCGCCGTTACGACCTAGCTTGAACACTGCAATAAGAGAGGACCGACCGGCGGCAAACCGGCGGCGGAAGGAGAATCCATAGTAATCTTGCGCAACACACATTTTTTATACAAGTATGGAGGAAAAAAACCCATTTTGCTATCGTCTCATTTCCTAGCAAATGTTACAAATAATCAGCTGTGGAAAATCATTTCATACCATAAACACAAGTATATGTAAAATAAATGAATCTGTAGGAAAAAAAAAACGCTCGTGTCTCTTGTTCTACCTGATTCAATGAACTTTCACTTTACGAATATTATTTGAGTTGAGCTGTGGGGAAATTTCTTTGGATTAGTCTTGCTTCCTGAAGAATTTTCACAATTGATAACAATTCAAAGGTTATGCATCCTTTTCCTATCGTTCAAGCATCTGGTGAAGACTTTCAAAAGTGGAAAAATATGCGGCTATATATATAAATAAACAATCGAAGGCTTAGCTTCTAATGGTAGAGACATGACCTCGAAAGTTAGAGTTGTTAGGGTTAAGAAGTTAGAGAGTTGTTAGTGTTAAGATCATAAGTTTTGTTGCCTTCCTTTAATTTTCTTTACTTCAATTTATTAAATTTTTTTACATTCCCTTTGACTTCCCATTCCTTTTTTTTTAGGTTTTAATCGTCTTGTTGTCTTGTATTAATTGTTAATTCAAGGTCACAACCCGGGGACCTTGTTTATTAAATCGAGGATCAATCTTTAGAAAGCCATTTACGAAGCATGCACACTTTAATGAAGTTGCAACTGCCCCCTTCAAGCTATTACACGGGGAGGTTACGCATGCTGGGGGTTTTTTTTTGCAACCTCCTAAAGGTATGTCCCCTTCCTCCGGTGCACCTTCCCTCCACCCACCACCCTTCATACCCCGAGGCCCTTCGAAACCACAACTGCGAGAAATAAAACGACACGAGTCACCCAAGGAAGCGCTTCCTTGCGTTCGTTCTCCGTGCACTCGAGCGCCGGTTATGTCGCGGAAAACGCATTGTCGCCGTCCCCCACAGCCGTCCCTATCCTCCGTACTGCGAACAAGGCAACATACCTGTACTCCACGACCCGATCGCCGCAATCGAGACGCTTCTCCGGTGTGAGCTTTCCGCCAGCGCGAGTCGTAACGCGCTTCCCAGAAGGAGAAAAGCAGCAGCTGAGCGCATTTACCTTCACCCACTCGGCGGCGGACCCTGGCGGCGGACCCCATCGGAGTGAGCGAGCCAGCACACGTCCCACCGAAGAATGGTCCGCGGACCGTGGGCATAGAGAGAAAGGAAGAAATCACATATGCGCGGTCTACCGATCACACTATTGCATCTCTCTGCCAGCCCGCGCCGCGAATACCAGCGCGTTCCGAGCGCGCTGCAGGTTAGTTGCGTTCGGATCGTAATCGGATCTGGTTGTGCGTCGTTGTCGTCGTCGTCGTCGTCGTTGTGGTGTGTTCTTTTGCACTTCTTTTTTGTTTCTCTCCACGCATCGTTTTTTTCCTCCACATCCTCCTTCTCCTCCTCCGTGCATCGATCCGGATCGATCGAAACCCCGAGGCGTGCTGATAGTGTGCGCGATCGAACTGCGGTTACATTGAACTTAATATATATTCCAACGCAAGCTCGCCGCCATTCCCAAAAAAGAAAGAACTGCGTTACACGAACCGTGAGGCTACGCGTAGTGTATTGCTGCATGTCCGTGTCCGTGAAACAGGTGTCAACCAAAAGCAAAACCTTTGCCTCGCTCCCTCCAAACTCCTAGCACGCCGTCTAACCAGGTAGTGGAGGTTGGAGAAGCAAAAAAAAAACCCCTTGAATGACCACTTTTTCCTCTCCTCTCCTTTTTTCCCGCCGTGTAAATCAACGTAATCGCATAGCTCTGTTATAATAGTACCGTGGCACCGTACACGGTGGCACTCTCGTCGCGTTCTTGGCCTAATCAAAGCGGCGCTGTTCGCCCCCGGACGGACGATCATCGAGAAGGAGACGGAGCGGGGAGAGAAAGAGAGACCGTGGGCGCGATCTAATCGCCGGTGATAAGTGAAGAAATCAACAACAAACCCTAGCGGACACAACTCCCTCCCACAATCGCACGGAGCGGGTTGCAATCATATTGTGCTTGGAATTGGCGCGACGCCGATCCGTGAGAGGGTAAAGTCTGCCGCGTCCCGTGGTCGACCGTTTTTTGCGTGGCACTTTGGCGTGTGTGTGTGTGTGTGTACAGAGAAAACGTGTGTCCATTCTAGGGGAACGAAAAAACGGAAATGTACCACCAGTTCCTGGAGCTGCGCATGCTGGGGGCCGTCCTGCTCGGTCTCTGGCTCGCCCGGTTGAGCCCCGTGCTGGCATCGGGCTTCGGCAAGTGCCCAAATTACCCCTCGATGCCAAAGTTTAACATGACAAAGGTAAGACGAGCAGCGACCAATGGAACCCTTTTTGGGTTTGTTGTTTTTTTCTTTTCTCTCCCGTCTTCATTATCACGTGCCGCAACGATCGTGGCGGGGTTGCGCCAAACCCGAGACGCAGCTATAGTCGCACCAATCCGTCATCAGGTGTATTGTTGAAAGTCGATCGAGTTTTCAATACCTCTTCGTAGTGCGGCTGCGAGTCCATGACCAGCGCGAGACGCGGTTCAGGGTTATTCATCAAACGGCACCCTCTCCAAATGCCACGCTTAGCTTTCTAACCCAGTTATTCGTATTAAGGTTAGAGGCCGCCACCAACCATCGGGCCACAAGCAAACACACACACATACACACACACAGACAAACAGAAGAAATAAAATATGACCGGTCAGTGAAAGGAAAGATAAATTGTAAAATCCGACCCCACCCGGCCGCCGCCGCCGCCTTCCCTGGCGATTGCAAAATTGCGTTTTGTAAACAATGTAAACAATCCGGTTTGAAGTAGAAGCAAGAAAAAAAAACCCCCCATTGCCCTACCACCCACAACCACCCTCACCCAACGGTGGCTCATCGGCTTCACCACCCGCGAAATCGTTTAGCATGCAGACAAGCGCTCGAAAGTAAGAAAAAAAGAAAAGAAAACCCCACTAAAAATTAGGATCGATTTTCCGTTTCGCGCCGGCCAGCAACATACATGTGTGTGGTAATCGGTTGGCGGTTCCAATTCGTTAACAAAGCGCGGTAGGAACACGAAATGAAGAAGAGAAACAAAAAAGTGGACTGAAACGAATCGGAACACACACACACCCTTTGGGTCGATAATTGCAGCTCCTTAAAAAAACAAAAGCGAAGGTTAGTTGATTAGTGCAGCGCCATCTCGACCGATCGTTAACCAATCCTGGGTGTGAATCACCCTGTGTGCCAATGGGTTAGCGCGCTTCTCGCACTTTCTCGCGCCCCGCAAGTGAGAGGCTTTTCCATTTACTGCTGAGGATTGTGGTGAGGAGGGCCTACCGGGTTTGATATATGTATTTGCAACTCCTCGACTGGACTTGGATGTGGATGACCGATAAGCGGCACTCGAAATAAATATACATTCGCTCAGTAGGAGTAGGAATGGCGGAAAGTCCAGGTGAAATCAAGCACCACAACAAAAAAAATGGCAACGAACTAAAGCGCCATTGGCACAGTGCCAAGGAACAGCAAAAAACTAGTGACAGTCCAGCCGGAGTTGCATTGTGCAGAGCCGCATCAGGCGAAAATCTGTGTCGATTTCGCCGCCCGTCGTCGTCTTCGTGCTTCCGCCCGACCGTCCAGGTCCGTGCGGCCTTTTCGACGCTACAGCTGACGTGCCAAACTTACATAATTAAAATCCCCCTGGGTGCAATGGCGTGGGGGGAGGGTGCACTGGTACGTGTGTTGCCTGTTGGGTGCGTCGGTTTCGATGGTTTCGGTTTGCTGACCGTAACAGCGCCCGGTTGTAGGGGTCTCTTCCAAGTCACGAGACGCACATCAAGCCGTCGGCGCATCTTCGCGTAACCAATCTTCTGCCCGTCCTCGCGCCCTACGTCGTCTCCCTGGGTGGGTGGGCCGATGGTGAGGGGAGGGTGTAGGCTTGTTTTTGGAAAGTACCTACCCAAACGTCCCCAGGGGGTCAAAACACGGGACGACAAACGCAACTGAGAAAGTGGAAATCTCGACAGCTCGGCCGGATAGGGAAGATTTATTGGAAATGGCGCACGACGCTCTCCCTCTTTCTCCCTCCCTCCATCTTACGACGGTTGTTTTGTTGTACTTCCAGTTTCTAGGCAAGTGGTACGAGGTGGAGCGGTCGTTCTATCTGCCCGAGCTGGCCTCCGGCTGCACGACGATGACCTTTGAAAACACCACGCAGCGGGACGAGGCGGGCCGCAGCCAGCTGGAAATTTCGATCAAATCCGTCAATCAGTGGTAAGTGGGGCAGCCGAACCGCCTCACCAGGGTTCCCCCCCCCCCCCCCCCCCCCCCCCATCTCCGCCTTTCACCTTCGACTCACCGCAATTGATTGCTTCCCTGTTTCTTCCGACCGCACAGGACAGGAAACCCTTCGATAAGCATCGGCGAAGCCCTACCGGAGAGTGAAACGTCGTCCATCATGAACGTGCAGGTACGTTGGCGCCCTCCGCTCCTGGCCCCCCCCATCCAGAAGGCAAAGGATCGAGACGCGCACGAAACTTCTCGTCGTAACGGTACCCACCGCAAGACAAGAATCGCCACAGACAGTGCAACGGTACACTGCCATATTAGCTCCAACCGTTTTCTCCGTGCGCTTTTTGGCCACGCAAGAACCAATCAAATATCGCTCGCTCGACGCTCGGCAGATTGGATTTTCATTGACGGAAGTGTGCAGGCCGATCGTTTCGTTACGTCGTACAGGCAGCGGTGAAACTGGGCCAAAACTTAACCCAATTCTTGCCCCGTCCGTTTTGGGCGGTGCTTTGCTTTCGCTGGTCGCGGCCACCAGACGAGGAAAACCAAAACCCTCCCCGTCCACCCCATCGGTGGCCAAACAACGCAAGCTAATTAGTTGGAAAAGAGCATTCCATAATTAACCTACACCGTTGCCGGGATTCCCCGGCTTTCCTTTCACGTGTTCAATGGTGTGGGATTCTGGGGGAAAAAAAAATGAACGAATGAAGCTTCAAGCCAATACGAATTTATGGTTTATTGCTGGCGCTTCTTTATTGCCCCAATGAGGATAGCTGGAAATCAGCAAATGGCCAACGGAGCTGTACATTGGTTTTAAATGTCCGAAAGTGCAATGGCAGAGTTCTTGGAAACGGAAAATGGAATAGACTATCGGTATCAGGATGCACGATTCTATGCTGTCGATTTGACTTTAGCTTTCATTACTTTCTAGCTTAAAACATATCCATTGCATTTCATAAAATGTTAGCCAAAACTTAAATCATATCCCCCAGAAAAATGGTTGCATTTTGCAAGTGCATTATGTAATTGTAAAAACGGCCAATACTGGTTGACCACATTGTTCACTAGCATGGAACTGTGGAACGGACATTCCCTCAAGAAAGCAGCGACCGCGCACATAATCAAAGAGACAACGTGTTTTAATGATTTCGTCATGCGGTTTTTTTTTGTTTTCGCGTCGCTTGATTACTCACTCACCATCCGCATTCCTTTCGTCCACAGCTTCAGTCACGGCTTCCAACCGCAATCGCGCGGCTACTGCCCGGATCCGGCCGGTACCAGGTGCTCTACACCAACTACGACAATTTCGCCATCCTCTGGTCGTGCACGAGCTTCGTGGCGGTCCATGCCGGTAAGCGCGAACGCGAGAATCTCCGCAAAAAATATCCATCTTATATTCCATCTCATTTTTCTCCTCCCTTTCTTTTTCATTCAATTTCCCCGAGGGGTGTTTTTTTGTTTGCCATACGGACCGCACAGATCAAATCTGGCTGCTCGGCCGTGAGCGGGACTACTCGACGGAGATCAGGAAAAAGATCTACAACGCCCTGGAGCAGCTGAGCCTCGATCCGGATCGTCTGTTCATTGCCAAGAATAAAAACTGTCCCACTACACTGTAGGCCAACCGGATGACCGACACCAGGGAAAGGCAAGGACATACTGAATACTGAAAATCTGTGATATTATGAAGAGAGAGAGAGGGAGAGAAACAAAAGCAAAACAAACGATTGACAATATTGGTGTTTAGTGCAAAGAAAAGTGAAGCATGCTGGGCCATATATAAATATATATTTTCGGATTCGTAGACTACAATAAAGAAAGGCGGACACAAAAAAAACAGAAATGAAACAAAACACATCGGTTGGAATCGGTTGGAAAAAATGGATACTGTTTACTTATACTTTAAGAGCTGCTGCAAAGTATCGATCGAGTAGGTGTGAACGATCATCATCATATGGAGCTTGATTATTGCGTGATTTTACGATGTTTACTAGTACAATAAGTTCTTCACTTCCCACAATCTCTAAACCTTAGAAGTCTTACGGCAGCGGGCCGGCTACTAATACGAGTAAAAACTATTATCCTGGCGTAGAGAGATAGACGGAGAGAGATAGAGAGAGAGTGAAAGAGAGATTGGCTTGTAACACAAGTTACTAACGTATCGTGAACGATCAGGATCAGGCACACGTCCTCGCTGACGTCTTTTTTACTTTAAAGACACACACAAAAAAAAAAAAACATAAATGCGCCGTCACCCCCGCTAGCTTAAGTACTGTTCTTAATCGATAATGTTTTAAAATAAAACTAAACGAAATGCATGTACGGTTTTACCATTAAACAGCGAAGAACACGAAACACGGAAACGGAAACAGATCAAACGTTGCACGAACAAAATTAAACAAACAAATACAATTTCTGCAAGCACGCACACGTTTTCTAGGGAAGGTGTGGAAAAATGCACATTAGTCAATGGTACTGTGGCGTACTGGCGGATATACTAGCGAGTTTCCCTGACTGTTGCGTGCGGGAGATAAATATTTAAAGAGAAAGAGAGAGAGAGAGAGTGAGTTTTATTTTTAAAAAGTCGAAGCGATCGATTGAATTGAAACATTCTCATCGATCGGCTTCCACAGTCGATAGATAGTACGGTTGGAGCATTGCACTCATTTTCCTCTCACAGACACCTAATACTAAATTGCCCTGCTGATTCTGTCCTCTGTGTTTGCGTTAATACCTCCCCGGTTGCCTGTAATACCTCTCCGAACTCTCAACCCTACGCTGGGGTATGTGAGGTGGGACTCATCGTCGTCATAGACATCCTGGATTGTGAAGCTTCGCGGCTAAAGAGACGTCCACCTTTTCCCCGAGGTAAAGTGTTGGTAGAATCCACGACGTATTGCTTTGTGCTTGGCGGTTTTACGGTACGATTAAGGAATATTCGACTGCGCACGTACGAACGAGGTAAGGATGTGCCGAGGATCGCACAAAAAGGGGGACGCCCGCCTTCGGTCCTGTGCGTGAAACAAGCCGCCATTGCGCTATTGCAACCGGGCGGTTTGAATACTCGCGAATATATAATACTCGGCCCCTTTACTTGGGTTTGTGGAACTCCTCCTTGCACAGCTTGCAGCTCCACGAGCCCTCGGGCGGCGAGACAAGCGGTGGCGAGAGGCAGTACATATGGTACCCGCGGTCACAATCGTCGCAGAACAGCAGCTGGTCGTCGTTGTCCGAGGTGCCGCAGATGGTGCAGTACTTGCACTCGATGCACTGCCACCGGTACTTGCGCACCGAGATGATCATGTTGGCGGTGAACTGCAGACAGGAAGGGTGCCCCGATCGGCCACAGTCCGAGCACGAGACCAGCTCCTCCGGTTCCAGCGTTTTCTTGTTTTCCCGCGCGTCCCCAAGGCAGAAGTCACAATACGGCGATGGGACGGCACGGCTTTTCTCCACTGCGCCGACACCACCGGGCCCACCGGGGCCTGCCACGGGTGCACCCGGTGCGGGTGAGGCCGGGACACCGACCACTGGCGGCGATGCGCTCGCAAGTGCACCGGCCGTCGGTCCCGGCGGGGCAGAGTTTACGCCCGGTCCGGCCGCCGTGTGGTTGGCCGCTCCCGGACGATTTCCCAGCTTCGGTGGTCCCGCGCCGTCCGCCGCTTCGACGCTGGGCTCATTTTTCACTTCCGGCACCAGCTCCGGCATCGGGAGCTCATCGGATCCTGCTCCACCCGCTCCTCCGGCTCCGGGCAGGGTCAGTGGGGATGAGCTGTTCGATTGGGGGGTGAGGTTGGGTAGTGTTTGAACACGGTTCTTCTTCGGTGTTTCCACCATATCCTTGAAGCTAGGACCCAGCTCGCCCCCAATACCTTGCGATTTGCGGCCGCGGCCCCGTCCGCCGCCCCTTCCGCCGCGCCGATTGTTTGCGTCCGACAGCGACGAACCGCTCGACTTGCTGCGACCACCACCGGACCCACCGCCGCCGCCTCCGCCGCCACTGCGGGCGCCCTTGCTCTTCTTCTTCCGCTGGCTGAAGCTCTCCTCGTAGTCGCAGTCCGAGTCGGGCAGGTCGTGGTCCTCGAACGATTCCATGTCGTGCATTTCCATCTCGTCGTAGTACCAGTCCTTGCCCGACTTCTCCGACTCGTGCTCCTTCAGGTCCGACGCATCGACCGCGCTCGCCTGGTCCAGGTTTGAGTTTTCCGAGTCGTACATGCTGCCGCCACCTCCGACCCCGACGGGAGCGCCCCCGCGGTCGCCTCCTCCGCCGCCGACACCGGGCAAGATCGTGGGAGGCGGGGCCGGCTGCAGATGGCCAAACGGTCGATGCGTGTACGCCGGGAAGGGCGGGTGCGGTTTCTGCAGCAGGTACTGGCGCCGGGACTTGCGCCAGCGCGCCGCCGGGTAGCTGTACACCTGGCCGTCCTTCATGCCGGGGATGCGGTGGCGGCTGTGCATGAACAGCGCGCAGTGGTTCTGAGCGACGCCCGTCTGCGGATCGAGAAACGGCATCCGGAGACGCCGCTCGAGGCAGAGCCGCGTGTTAAACGATTCACTGTTTTCGATGATCTCCTTGTACGTGGAATCGTTGAAGAAGTTCTCGATTTTCTCCAGATTATTTACGTTCACTTTCAGATTGGGCGACGCCATTGTTGTGTGGTCAAAATAACAAACTGGAAAACAGACGCACAATTCATCCGCGACACCGCACCACCGCGAACTGGCCTGTAGCGAGTGATGAAAACTAGGAACCATATGGTTCGCTAGTCCGTTCCGATCCTCTCAAACCTGTTTAACCAAGGTTTACAGAATAAAGGGTGGGAAGGTTTGTATAGGCAGATAAACTGCAAAATTTATAATCTACGGAGGAAGTTTTTTTTTCTTCTCAATTTCCATATGGATGCATGAAACTTTCGCTACGGATCGGTTTTACAACATAATGTTTTTATTTTACAACTCATATTCACCCTCGTCCGTTGTCTGGTAGTAGCCACTGTTGCGATTTCTCCACCTCATTTGTGCACACGACGAACAATTCTTTATCATTGCTCTGCAACTGCTCGCGAAGGTACTGTAGCATACTTGCTTCCTGAAAATGAGTCGCGCTTTAAAAAAAAAAACGCCCACAAGCAGCTTGAAGCTAGCCCGACCCCGCGTACTCACGTCTCCTAGGCACTGCGGTGCATCGAGTTTCGAATCCAGGTTCCAATATTCGTTGTTGATTTGCCGCACGGCAATCCAGTGCCTGCGCTGAATGGGCAGCCGGACGAACCCAACCTTGTAGTTGGTAGGAACGTTGAGTATGAAACCAACTATTTTGGTTGTATCAATACACGATGGATCTCTGGAAAGGTAAAACCGTTTCAGTATGCGTCTTAAGAGCATTCGTTCCTGCACTTACTTTCGCTTATCGAACCAGACTGCTTCACAGTTTTTCAGCTGCAACGCGGAAATGATAACATTGACATCGTAGTTGCCGAGCCCCAGAATCGATCTGTGAAAGGAAATAACTCGCATTAGCTAGTTTCACGAGTTTCGTGACATTCACGGAGCCCTTACCTGTGGGGATTTATGTATTCGTTGGGTGAAAGATTCTGGCAAATTTGGTCCAGCTGTGATTTGCTGAAGGAAGCTTTATCTGCGAAAAACATGGAACAATTGAAACCAGTCCTATAGTTCACAGCCGGTGGAACCGGTCAGCATACGGCAGTACAATACAATACCACCAAAATACCTTGGAATAGATTGTTCAGAGCGTGTAGCGCACATAACTCTCTCTGCTGCTTTTCGTGGTACATGATTCACGGTACGCCACAACGATGAAACACACAGTAAACCTATTGTAAACAGAGATGCTGGGATTCTATTGATCGCATTCTGTTGTGATCTGTATTTGTTTTGATTTGTTCTCTACGCTGCCCCCACATGCTTAGCCAAGGTTCGTAGATTTATGCGATGCCAGGCGTTGAAGGGCGATTCAGCAGTTTGCTGAATGTTTTAAATCGTAATGTTGGGAAATTTTGTATACGGGATTTCTACGTTAATCACACCCGAAGTTTCATCATGCACAGATAAGAATCCAATCTTTGCATTTATTCTGACATCAAACGTAGGAAACGGCAGAAAACTGGCATCAAACGGCGAACAAATGTGTGCAGAAACGGACGCTTTGGTGCTCTCCGCATTCCTTTCAGCATTCAATATTCGATAAGCCAGCCTCTACAAGCTCTCTATAAAGTAATTGCGCTGGATAGCCGTAAGATCAAAACCAAGTACATTCCTAGCAAAATTCTGTTCCAGAATTCTTATAGGAATTTTTGGATAATTTTTATGTGAAAATGATCTCATCCTGATTGGTGGCGGTGACGTTTGTATATGGAAAATATGTGCTCTGACATCGATGACAGTGCACCGCCGTGAAACGTTTCCCCTGCTATCGTTGCAAACATTGCCAAATATACTCGATTCTAGAGTTGTACGTCACAACATTCATTTCGTTTGCTGCAAGCAGGATTCCGTTGTCTGAAGAAAGACGAAAGAAAGCATCTATATTTGTCGATATGACTGTCGCTGTTGTATCGTCGTGCATGCACTAGTAGTAGGTGCTATCATCTGCGCCCGAAAAAAAGATAGTAGATCCATTTATAGATCGAGGAGTACTGCACTCCACGGGGAATCAAAACACCAGAGTTACGATAATTGTTACCTCCCCAACATCGGAACCGCTAGAAAGTGAAAGGGATTTGTGTAAACGTAACGTAAACATATCGTAGGGATACTGCTGCAGGCGAAGCTGAAACGATTTGCCACATCGAAACGTTACGGGTCTGCCCAAATACTATGCTTGAAGATCCACTGGCTATCCTCACCTCACCTTCCGTTACTTATCCGTAAAGTGAATAAAAAAAGAAGATATTTTCTTTATCTCTGCCAGTAGGAATGGCACTAGCTGTGACAGGCAGAAAGTTATGAACATTGTTGGTGCGCGCGAACTATTACGAAAACAAAAAAGATAAACCGTAGGGTGAAGCAGGATGAAGCCAAGCGTAACAAAACAATCTGCTTCGAATGCGCAAGGTCCGAACGCTACCGCCGGACCGTCCAGTAAGCTCCCGGATGGGTTCCCGGGCGCGGCGAACGGTGTTGTCGGGGAGCGGAGGTTCGTCGACTACTCCAGCATCCGCGAGAAAACCGTGCTCGTCTGTCCGACGGAGGAACAGTTCGACTTGTTGATGAAACGGTTAGAGGAACGGATTTCCGCCAGCCGCGGTGAGACGGTGTACGAGATCGGTATCGGCGAAGGTGAGATGGTAGACGCAATCGCGCCTACTCTGATCGTGGGCCTGTATACTAATGCCAAATGTTTCCCATCGTAGATGGTAGCGAGAATGGGCTAGAGTCGGAGGAGTATGCCGCCTCGTTGGCAACGTTACAATCCCTGGCAGCGATGCTGGACGCCGAGTGTGTCGAGCTGCGAACGAGAAAATCGGAACAGGGCACCACCGGGCAGTATCTGATTCGGCGGAAGGTTGAGGAAGACGACTTCACCGAGGTGCGGGTGGCCGTGGTGGGGAACGTCGATGCAGGCAAATCGACGCTGCTGGGCGTGCTGACACACGGAGAGCTGGACAATGGGCGTGGATTCGCTCGGCAACGGTTATTCCGCCACAAGCACGAAATAGAGAGTGGCCGTACCAGCTCGGTCGGGAACGACATCCTGGGGTTCGACAGCTTGGGAAATGTGGTCAACAAGCCGGACCACGGTACGCTTGATTGGGTGAAGATTTGCGAGAAATCGGCCAAAGTTATCACCTTCATCGATCTCGCCGGACATGAACGATACTTGAAAACGACCGTTTTCGGCATGACGGGTCATGCGCCGGATTTTGGCATGTTGATGGTAGGGAAGGGAAAAGATGATAAGAGATGATTTGCTCGTACATGGGAACCTAATGCCATCGTCTCGTTACGTTCCGTTTCAGATTGGAGCCAACTCTGGTATCGTGGGAATGACCAAGGAACACCTTGGGCTCGCCCTTGCCCTGTCGGTGCCGGTGTTCGTGGTCGTCACGAAGATTGACATGTGTCCGCCGAACATCCTGCAGGAGAACCTGAAGCTGCTTTACAAAATCCTTAAGTCACAAGGCTGTCGCAAGGCCCCGGTGATGGTGAAGACGAGCGACGACGTGGTGCTGAGCGCCACCAACTTCGTCTCCCAGCGGTTATGTCCCATCTTCCAGGTGTCGAATGTGACGGGGCAAAATTTGGATTTGCTGAAGATGTTCCTCAACCTGCTGAACGTGCGCACCACGGGCAACGACACGCTTCCGACCGAGTTTCAGATCGATGATACATACGCGGTTCCGGTATGAGTCCAGTTGAACTGGTAACTTGTGAAGCCATTTGAACTTGTGATTTTTTTTTTCTCTGCAGGGTGTAGGAACGGTAGTGTCCGGCATTACCCTGCAAGGGGTAGTGCGGTTAAATGAAACGCTGCTGCTCGGGCCGGATCCGCTGGGCGATTTTCAATCGATCACCATCAAAAGCATCCACCGCAAGCGCATGGTGGTGAAAGAGGTGCGCAGCGGTCAGACGGCCAGCTTCGCGCTCAAAAAGATCAAGCGCTCGCAGATCCGCAAGGGCATGGTGATGGTAAGTCCCGCGCTCAACCCGCAAGCCTGCTGGGAGTTCGACTGTGAAATACTGGTCCTGCACCATCCGACCACCATCTCGAGCAAGTACGGCCGTTGGTCGGCCATGGTCCACTGCGGTAGCATCCGGCAGACGGCACAAATTCTGCAAATGTCCAAGGAATGTCTGCGCACTGGCGACAAGGCGGTGGTGCGCTTCCGCTTCATCAAAAACCCCGAGTACATGAAGCCGGGCCAGCGGATGGTTTTCCGCGAGGGGCGCACGAAAGCGGTAGGGAACGTGATTCAGCCCCTGTACACGCTCGGCAGCATCCAGCAGCGTTCGAAACCGAACAAGATGCAATCGAACCGCGGTGGCGCCCAAGGCTCGTCCGGTTCGGCGTCCTCGGCCAAGATGCCGCTGTCGCAGGGTTCCAGCGCCACCGTCGATGCGCCAGCCACTGTCGGCGAAGAGAACGGCAGTGCCAGCTCGCCGATGGCCGAGTCAACACCGGTGCTGGACATCGGCACCGACAAGCGTAATAATCACAAACCGTCGGGGGGAGGTGGTAAGAAACAACGCTCGAATATGATCGCTCCGACGAATGCTGCACCCACACCGTCGGCATCCAGTTTACCGCCCGCAAGCGGTATGCTTTTATCGGTCGGTGGAGGAGGCCCCACGGCGTCACAAACCACGGTTTCGGCTGGTACCGCACCGCCCGGAGCTTCGGTGGCCGTTGACATGGGCAAACTTTCGATCGCTTCCAACTGAGAAGGGACGGAGGTGCAGTGGAATTGGTTTGTCCAGTAACGGTCGCTTCCCCGTGCACACTTTCAGAGGCACTGGTTATGCCTTTAAGACTAATTAACCTGCCAGCAATACTAGAGTTTGAGTTCTGTTTCTTTTTTTTTTTAAATCAAAACTCACGTTGGCCTCGATTGTTCGGGCATTTTACGGTTTGGTTGAGGTGTCGAATGGATCGTATATTGACAATGGAACGGATGGAACAAGGATGGATTACAAACTGGACTGGTAATGTACATTTTATTGAATTTTAACTCATCCAGTCACATGTGTGGGTGAGTTTCACGGAGTTTATTTAACAAATCCACATTGCGGCATGGAAGCTTATCCTGGATCAGGGAGCTGGATGTAAGTGTGTTCCACCGATGATGCACGATTTTTATTCTACACACTTTGACTGTAATTTGAATTCGAACTGACTTTGGGTTACAAAACTATGAACGTACAAGGATGAAGATGTAACGAGAGAAATATTTGTGCCAATTTGGCGAAAAACGGATTTATTTTAAATACGAATGACAACGGCAGACAGAAACGATATGTACAACCCGCCCTTAAATGCGGGCAAAAAAAAAACACAGAAAAGAAAGAGTCCAGGCAAATATGACACACTAATAGTTCAATGAAAATGCCCTAAGAATTACCAGTTTATCAAACTTTCTTTGTGGTGTATTTCACAGTAACAACACAACACAAAATACTTTCAAACTACAAATAAAATTTTAATTACATTGGAGCACGACACATCGCCCAGTGTTTCATTTCTGTTCTGTTCACAATGTACCTTCTCCAAAATTGCTTCCGGGGCCCGAGGCTTGTTGATTTCACTTCTTCTTGCCCAAATCGTTCTTCGCGTTCTCGATCTCCTTCTGCACGTTCGTTTTGAAGTTGCGTATCGCCTGCTGGAGCCGCTCCGGCGACATGCCAATGAATTTCTGCTGTTCCGCGATCGACCGGGTGCGATAGTAGGCACTCAGCACCATCTGTGCGGCTCGACGCAGCGGATACGAATCGGCCAGACGCTGTATGAGCTGTTCGTTGTTTGCCAAATATCGCAGGATCATCCGCAGCACCATTGTGAGTGGCACGGGGAAGACTTGGGCTGATTGGGGTGAACTAAAACTGCACGTTCTTGTACTTTTTGATCAGCTGCTGCTTGAGTGCCAGCTGCTTTCGCAGGCTTTCGAGCCGTCGCAGTTGTTCCTCCTTGCTGTACTCGATGCCCTGCAGTTTGCGGATGGTGCCCCGGGCGGCTTCTAGCGTTCGCTGGAGCTCAAGGACCTGCGAAGAAAGAAACACAATCAAGGATCAATTTTAAAAACACGCTTGTTCCCCCCAATCGCATGCTCACCTTTTGACTGCACTCTGCACTTTCCTTTTGTTTTGCGGTGTTATCTATTGGATCCTTTTCGACGCTGCAAATAGGCACGGTTCAAAACAAAGCATTGATAAGCGTTGTGAAATTGCACTGTTTGCGAAAGGTTTTTTCTTTATGTAATTGTTTTGGTTTGTTTTGTTGTTTGACCGGTCGGGGATTTATGTGTTGATGTTCAAACGGAGCCTGCGGCAGGCTGTCCGGTGAAGGTTGTTTCGTCCCCGAAAGAGCAGTTTTCACAGTTCAGCGCATGTAGATTGATGATAGGAAGATTGCCAATGTGCAGAAACGGGCGCCCGGGTATCAACCGAAACGTCAACCCTGTTCGTTTCCACCACCTTACCTACCTGCGGATGATATCGTAAACAACGGGAAGGATCTCTATTTCCACCGGTTGGATTTTCGGCTCTGTAATGTTGAAAAGGGAGAACATTACATCATTTTCGCAAACTGCAGACTTTTACGTACTTGCTTACCTGAAATTTGGGCGATTTGTGGTTTAATATCCACCACATCCATCGTGCTTGCGATGGCTAGATCCGCCAGAACGACGGACGTTTGTTCGGAACGCGATGATGACAGCGCGAGTGTTCAGTGTTGGGAGTGCTGTGAAGCACCTACCATTCGTTCCGGGATGCGTGATAATGTCACTAATGGAGTGGAAATTCAAACAACTTGTGAAAAATACAAAATCAGCGGGGCACTTAGATTCTGAAAGTGCATCCAGGTACGGATTATTCCTAAATAGATTTCCATCACACGAGCAGGTACGCGGAACCAAAGTGTATATGCAAAGAGGTGACGTCAAACGTTTCCCGTGGCAGCCATATTAAATGGGTTTTTTGACAATCGGGGGTAGTGTTTGTTTACCAACAAGAGCTCGCAAAAAACTGCTCATCGTTGGCCACTACCGTTCTGAAGACGCGTCCTTTCGGCTAACTCTTACGAGGTAAGTTACCGTCCACAACAAAAACTATATCTCCGTCCCTTATAGGTTGTGTTGGCGCGAACCACATCGTCCTGCGGGTGAGTGTTGGAAAATGATTAGCTACCCACAGCTTTCAAAACTAAGGAGGCCACCAAATTGACGTGATGGCTGTCGCGATAGTGCGGTTGCTGATGTGTTTCCATCTAAGCTTCTCAGGAGATGGTTGGGCATAATGGGTAAGGCGTCATTGTCGTCTAACGATGCATGTGCTACCGGCCTGGAATTGATGATTTTATCTGTCCCTTCAAGCAAATGTTGTAAGCAACACTTCGTCCATCGGAATACGTGATTCATTTGTTGAGGCGTGTTCTTCAGCGATCGCACTAACCGTATCCACCCGAAGTGATTTGAGCAGAAAAGTTAAGGTGTCCGAAGATGTGTCTATTCAAAGACCGAGCACCTTCTTTACCGCCAACTGGAAACAGATGTCGTGAATTCAAACGAAGTTGCAAATCTTGATTCCATCTTGTGTGTCCTTCAGTAAAATGAGCGGAGAGCGCGTAACGCTGGCTAATAGTGTAGAAGCGACAAATATATCGCAGGTTGCTGCGAAGCTTATGCAGTCGTCAATTGTCCGAACCATCAGAAAGATCGTTTTCCTTCATTGTAAGTTTAAATCACCCATTATAAAATTGATGCGAAATCAATCTCCGAAAATTACTGTTTAGTTTAATCACAGGCGATTTTTGTAACTGGTAATCATCACTATTAAAATGTTCAGAGCAAACAGTACTACTTTTGCACGGAATCCAATTCTCGTCTTTTCTACAAAATTTAATCCATTTTTGTTTCAATTGATCCTCTTCCGGGAACTGATGGAAAATAACATCAATTCCGCGTTTTCGAATATTAGATACATTATTTGGGCAAAATGAAGCTGAACAGGTTTTATATGGCATTGTAATATTTAATTTTCACTAATTTGTAAAATTGCGAAACGAAACGAAACGAGAAAAACCGGCTTACAGAAAACATAAACAAGAAGTGCCCCCGATTGTCAAAAATTTCGTTTATTTTTCTAATAGAATCCAAGCGATTTGTTCGGGATGACAACACCTCTCTATATAAGCTCTTTGCGCGGAACGCTGCGAGTGCAAAATTTGACGTTTCGATGCAGCTGTGTTTACATTCCATGGCGGAAGTGTTTGAACTAACAAACCAAGGATGGTATAAAAAAGGCAGGTTAACATCAATCAATTTGTGACTGGTGTGAAACATCGCGTACAACATCGATGGAAGTGTCGGTTGCATTTTAGATCCGATTTGAATGGCACGTGAATAGCACAAGAGGTCAGCAGAATTTGATAGGGGACAATCAAATTAACTGCAGTATGCATCAAACTCAATTGGAGCTTGATGTTGGGACCGCTTTATTTTCCGATACAGGTTCTTGCGTGGGAATATATGAGGTTCCGTGGGAATATAAAATTGTAATGCAACTAAAAAACCGCTCAACGTTTGAAGGAAGGTTGTACCTCTTGGCGTATTAGCTGAGTTCGGCAAACATGGGGCCAGGGACAGCAACGCAATATATCTTTCCGGTAGACATGAGCAAGGTCAAATCGTCGGTTGTTTGAATGCGAATATTCATTGGTCAACGCCCTGTCCTCTGTAGGATATTGACTTGCAGATCAAGTTGGAAAACCTTCCGCTACGCTCCGTGGTAGAAAATAAAGCTCCATAATGAGAGTAAATGACCGACTTTGTCAAGTTATCTGGAAGGATGGATCACTGGCAATAATTTACACAAACAAAAATGCTTTCCTGTGATCTCTCTTGCTATCGAATACAAAATTCTAGAACGCTGTAAATAACACGGTAAAATTCAGTGGACTGTCTTTTGTTTTGTAATCGGCTACAAGCTGTTCAATACGTATCAGCTGGAAGTGTACATTTTCATCGCATTTAAGGTTGAATCATCTTTTGTATACCATGAGAAGTGTCCTTTTCCGTTTCTCAGAAGGACAGTCGGGCCCTTGATGTGAAGGCTGGCGTAAAATAGGTATAGTCTATCAATGCAACGCCGTCTGGCAGCCGGGTCTGGAAGATTAGCGTCACCACTTGGAAGAGCACAACATTTTGGAGGTACGTTATCCTCGACAAAGGACTAGCCGATAGAAAAAAAGATCGAAGGGCCCCCTGAGTGAACGCAACCAGTCGTAAAAGTTATCTTCGTTTAGATTGTAGCAACATGCCCAAAAAAATTATTTTTCAATCATTCCGTTCCGTGGTGATGAAGTGCGAGAGCTGAAGGAATGCAGGGTGGAAGTATCGCTAAAATAATCAGGATATTTTCATCTCGACTACAGACAGCATGGAATGGCAAACATCAAAAGGCTACCGCGTTATTGATGCTACGACTAGACAGCGCAGAAGATAACGACGAGGTTCGGTGATTAATTTGTCTCTAAGAATTCCAAAACCGATTTCACAGGAATGTTCGAGAATCCTTTTCCGATTTACATCAGAGCTTTGAAGATGTCTTACAGATCGAACGACATTTTATTATGAAAGAAAGTTTATTTATTTTTCAACTGAAAATCTAATTTTGAACAACTAAGCATCATTAGCAGCTTCGTCATGAAAACCTTTTGAATTAAAAACACTCGTTTGTGCATTATGGGAACATAAAAAATACATACCATTTGCTTCATAAAACCATTTCTTTCATTAACGTTCCTTACCGGACCCGATAGACATTATTAATTCATCTACGAAAGCAAACAGTTACTAGCGAAACCGTTAATCCTCTTTGAGTGGTGCGGTTCTGTAGCTAATTAGGAGTCCTTCAGCAACCAAATCCCACAGCGCTCTCTCGAGGACTCTAAGAATAATGTGCCTAATTTAGCGTCACTTACCTTCCGGATGCTGTAAGTGCGTGGTAAACTTGCCCGCTTCCGTGAGTACCGATCGAATAATAACGTTAATTAAATGTTTCATCATCTGGTTCCGTGCGATTTCTGCCGTTCGTGTCGGATGGCTCCTCACTGTATCTCCTAGCAACCGACTACGACGGCGTCGAGGAAAATGAGTGTGATATCGGATTGCAACGCCTGGATTGCGCCCCAAATGAAATGTGTGCCATCTTCCGGAGGATTCCCCCTCCCCTGGGGAAATTTGGACAGTGCAATGACTCAACGAATAACTTTTCCCACCAACGTTGTTTGCTTTTTTCCCCGGTGTTTGCTGGAGCGCGAGTGGCACTTCCAGTGGTTTGTTCTGTGTTTAACTCCGTCCACTGGTGTCGCTGCCGGCCACTTGCCAGCCCTTCGAGTAGGTCCGGGAGCAAACTTTGCCACACCGTTCGGGTGCGTAAGTGGAGGCGAAGAAATCCGAAACTCTTCGATAAATTTCCTTTCGCCACCTTATCCCATTGTTGTCCGCATGAAGTTTGATTAACAATGTACCGTTTCCCTTTGTGATAGTCGTGCCGCCATCGCCAAGGGAACGGCGTATCTTGGCTGAGCAAACTGTAAATGGTGTCCTTTAAAAAAAAAAACTGATCGAAAACTTCGATGGGAGTTTTTCGATACTTCCGAAAACGTGTTACCTCCCCCCCCCCCCCCCCCCCCCCCGCGCTCGGCAAATGATTCCCAAAGGAACGACTAAGGGGAGAATGGTCATTGGTCGAGGAACGCTCAATCGTTTGAAGACATTTTAACCGAAGATCGACAGAGCAAAAGGACTTTGTGCCAAGTTTTGTTTGTTTTTTTTTTTCGTTTAATGGAGAAATAAAATGAGAAAATTTGTGGAAAAAGGATCCCATTTTGCACACACCTATCCGGTGTGCCCGCGTGGGGGAAAATGGATAATTAAAGTCCCAATTGTTCCGGATGGACGATTAAAATGAAATTAATTAGCTGGAAGGAGGGGAGGGTTTCTTGGTGTTGGTGGAACGAGCTTAAATAAGAGAAAGGAAGAAATGAACCTGCAAAGGCATCTGGGCAACCGCATGCAAAGGCAAATGTGTTAATGTGGATTTAGCTGGGATGGATGAGGATGGTTTAGGATGTAAATTTAATTACCGACTTTTAACGGAAAGGTCCTGTTTGCTCTTGTCGATCCTTCCCCCCCTCCCATGCGACTGCTGGATCAATGAGTTTGTTTCCGGTCCGGTCGCCGATGGTCATTACTATGCGTCTCGTGTGTCGAAGCGCTCCTCTCGAAATTGGATAAAGCCAGCCGGCAACTGCAGAACTGCAGAGGCGGACGCGCACAAAATGTGCCAGCTGTGTGGAAAGCAATATAAATGCAAATAATCTCGCTCTCTCTCTCGCTCTCTCACCAGCAGCAACACCACGCCGACAAGGTTGCAAAGAAATGGCAGAAAATCAACAAAATGAGGAAAAATGTCACCGTCATAACGAACTACACATTATGTGCGCGAAGGAGTCCGGGGGCATTGCGTCACGAGACAATGTGTTTACGGTTATGTCCTCTCGGGAGGATCCCTTTCCTGCCATTGATTGACTTAAGGTTTCCTCATCATTGCTTCGGCGTTCCGGGAATGTGTGGCTCGTTGGCAAAGGGTACGGGTACGGGTGGGCGAAGGCTGTCAAATTATGCTTTCTTCATTTTTTTTTTCTGTTTCGCTGCATAAGTGATGGCTGCTCCGTGGTTTTCTGCCGCATTTTGATGTATGCGCTCCTTCCTTTCCTGTATAGAGCGAGGAACGGTCCGCTGGTCGGGCTGGTTACATATTTTATGCAAACTTTATTAATAACCTGATGAATTCGATGTGAATTATACATTTATCTCGCAATGGAATATTTACTTAAAAAGACCTCAATTAACTAGCGGACTAGCGGACACGGTTCTATAAAAGCTCATCAACGTTGCTATTTGATGTTGAAAAAAGATAAGATATTTAAACTGGCAAAATGTAATTGTATGATACGGTGAGACATACTTTTGGGATACTTCTTGTCAAAGACAAATCTTTCTGAAACGCCATGGTTTTTTAAGCCTATTGGAAAAAAAAAAATCTAAAAAATAGGAAAACTGCTAAACTGTTTCCTTCCCCGATTGCCTTTGAATCTGGAAGAGCACCATGAACCTATCCTATACCCAAAATAAAACTCAAATCACTCTCGGGATAATGAAATGCGTCGGTTGTGCTGGGTGATCTACAATGTGTAATGTCCTGTCAATTCCGTTGATATCCCCCATTCCATTCGTCCCCTGCTCATAAATAGTGAACGATGTTTCCCAGCGTCAGCTCATCCATAACTTGTCGGCAGTTTATTTCATTCTGCGCGCATTCAGTAAACAGATCCGTTGCAATCGACAGTTGTCGGCTTGATCGAACAGATCGCGAAAGAAAGGTGGGGTCCATTCCCCGGACGAAGTTTTTGCGTTGTACGCCATCCGACTCCGGCAAACCGTCGAAGCGAATTCGAAACAAACAATGCTTGACCTACAGCTGCGAGTGTTCTCAAACATTTTATTGGCTGTTCAGGGAAGTTTCCTTCCATTGTGCGCGCGCCCCGGTGCTGAAGTTCGGCGCCGCTTCTTCGACTCATGGTTATTCATGGTTTATATTGGCGAATATTGAAATGCGATATTTTATTGGTGCATTCGGAAGGTGACGGGCGCGATGATGGCACGAGCGGAGGTGGATGGGACTATTGCAAGCCCTCGAATTGAAGCGCTGGAATTGCTCTATTATGCAGAACAATTCAATTCGCTTCGAAATATGGCTCAATTAGAGATTCTTATTCCCCCCCTCCCTTACTGACACAAATGATGTTCATTGAAATGAAAAGAAATATGATTAAATATGAATGCAACTCTTAACTGGGTTTTTCATTTTTTATGATTATACTTTCACCAATTCGATTCGGTTGAAATTTTTTTACAGCAAAATCAGGGAAGGAAAAGGCGCGTAGTTTTATTTGAAATTTCAAAGGCATTTATTTGAGAACGCCACATTTTTGCACATGAACATTTTGAACGTTAAAATAAAATACATTTATGTCCACCTGTACGTTTGTATCTAATCTGCAACACCTCGAATGCTTTTTAGTTCTTAGTTTCGATGATACAAAAATTTGAAATAATATAAAAACGAAGAAAAAAAAACCGTTGCCCTCTCGTGGCAGTTTTCCTTAACCTAAACGCCTAAACGCAAGCCTAAATCGAACAAGTTTGTACAATATTTTGTTGACGTGTTTAGAATTTAGTGAACAATCACTTACATCCGACTAATTTCGGTTCCGTGTTTCCTCACCTTGTCGGCAAGATGTCAAGGAGTAGCTCCTTAGCAGCAGAGGCTCGAACAAACGACCGGCCACCGTGTTGGCGATCGGTCTGCGAAAATCGGCTTTGCTGATCACTTTTGCTGTCTCTCTCTATTTGTGTGTGCGGCTTGTAAGCTTTGTTTCTTGTTTAAAAAATAACCTACCACCTACCTGGCGCTCACAATCTAAATACTATCTTCAAAAACGGGAGTATGCACTCGTTTACGAGGGGTTTTTTTAGCTTCATTATAACTTTAAACTGCTGCACAAGTAAGTAACCGTCTCGACGGTTGTGAATCGATCGACACTCTTTGCGCCGGCGACATGGTAACAAGCGCTTCGCTAGAAAACCCATCCCGTTCGATGGTTCCGTCGCCGGTTGGGCCCTGGGAGGGGGTACAATCATCATTATTATCTGCTAATAGTGTTGCTTAATCGGGGGCACCTGGTGGGAAGCCATTGCAATCCTCTGCCCAGCTGCTGCAGCATCTTCATCGGACGAATTGGGTCGAGATAATTAACCCGGCCCGAGCCCGCAACCAGCATTCGTCTCAGTGGATCGAGCCAGCAGCGATGGCGAACCTTTACCCACGCTTTGTTGCAGGACTTTCTCGTTGCTAGAGCTCAAGATGTGGTGAAGTGTTTCTACAAATATTTACATTGAGCACAACATAAGTAAGGAACATTGCTACAAAAAGCTTATTGCCACGAAGCTCAACGCAAATTAACCAACCCCATTGCGTTGAGTTGGACACAATTAAACACTTTTCTAGATTGACTGTGTTTAAATAAGAATTCCGATTTGCTTGTAGCCCATTGGGAACCTTCCGAGTGACCATCCTGTAGCTGGCCTAGCTGAACCGATATTGTCCAACAACTGGTAGATTAAATGAGTTCTCTCAAACATCTGGAGTTGCGGAGATTGAAAGTGAACCAGGGCAACATCCAAGATTCCTATCCTTGTGTTCCGTGTTTCTCCACAAACAATCGGATTCCATAATTATTTCAAACTAAAATGCCCGCCTTACACTAGCCTCGCGAAGCTGAGTTCTTCGGCATCTGTTCGGGATGCTGAAACATTCGTTGACGGTCGTAGATCCAATGGTGATCCACCAACTTTGGAACGTGAGGTTCGCAATCGCTGGCTTAAAGAGGGCTAGTGCGGGGAGGCGCGTTTGGTGGGACGTCGCTAGAGCATTGCACAGTCGTCGTGGTTCGCGTGGGTCGGTCGCTTGCTAATGAGTGCCCCCGCCAGGGCAGACGCAAACTGTCCGAAGCAACCGTGGCAATGCCCGTCCGGACGCCCCGCTGGGCGCTATATCTGCGTGATCTGCGTGGTCGCCCCGTCCTGATGGCGGCCGCGGCCCCCCTGCTCGTCCTCCGTCTGCGGCACGGCCATCCAGCGGTCCAGCAGGCGCGGCCGGAACAGGTCGCTGAAGGTGCTGCGGAACTGGCGGCTCATCGAGCAGTAGAGGATGAAGTTGATCGCCGAGTTGACCAGCGCCAGCACGTCCATCACGTCGCCTTGATGGGTAGAGGGAGAGAAAAGCGAGGGGTGAGTCTGGATGGTAGAGCAAAGAAAAAGGTTTCATATACTTCACATCGCATCGTGCGTAACGAGCAATGGTTAACGTCTGATTGCATTCGTTGGTTGGAATATATCAATCCTATCCAATTATCTCACGAATCACATTTACAAATGAAAACCTGTTTTTTTTTATATAATAGAATAGGAAATAATCTCACTTTTGCCAACCCTCCACCGATTCGTGTTCCGTTGTTAGTTCCTCGAAAAGACTAAAACGCTCGGAATAATGTTGAGAAGCTTCAGTGTTACCAACAATTTAAATTACTTACACGGAAACCCGAGGGAAAACCAGTGTATCATCTACAACCATACGCAGATCTTGATGTCTCTAAAAATCCATGTTCATGTTGAGGTAACGAGTTCTTCGGAAAAAAACTGCGAACAAATAGCTCATCGAAAAGCGCGCGTCTTTCGTGCAGATGATTGAAAAATAAACCGATAACTCTTTGGAATTAGTGGCTGGTCCCTGTTGCTCCCTTTCCGAGCACCGAAATTTCCGCGTGCCTAGGAAAGGGGTTGTGTTCCGGAACAAACGCTGGAAGACACACGCTTGTTTGCCGTTGGTGCCTGCACCACGTTTCAAATTTCATCCGCACGTACTTTAATCCAAAAATCCTGTTTGTTCGTCTCCAGCCGTGGCCGTTTGTGGCCGTTCCAGCCGCGCTCGGAATGTAAACTGTTGACCAAACATTGGCCGCCATTGCGGAATTGCGGAACCCGTACCGTGCCCGATTGGCCATGTTTACCGGAATGCGATACACACGCCAGCACACGCATTCCTGCATAAATCTTCCTGGCGCCGATCAGTTTCCACTCAAGCAACCGGCAGCAAAAACACGCCAGCAGTTCGTGGCCAGCCCCCGTAGATCAAAAATGATCTACTTTCGGGGTTTTGAATTCGCATCAGGTAGCGTGAAAATAATTGCCCAATAAATCAACCGCAAAACGTTCTTTGACTGGCGGCGAGAGATCGGGGAGTGAGGACAAGCACGCGTGCATGTAGCAGGGGCAATATTCGCTAGAGAAAACTCCCATTGGAAGTCCTAAGGAATTGTCGAGAAACACACAGCGTCCGTTTCGTTTTCTGCTGTCCCGTTTGATCTGCCGCTAATGGGAGCCTCCAGCCCTAATGGAAATCCCGTTGACAAATGGCCGGGGTCATTGAAACAAACGTTTTGTTGGTCCTTTTTTTTCCGTGTGTTGCTCCTGCGTATTGCGCTGACGCTCGTTCCCTGCTGATTGCAAAGGTTTTTTTTTCCTCAAGTGGTACAAACACAATCGGGGAAACGGGGAGACAAAGAAAAAAGCCCCTCGCCATTTCCCGAGCGCTTTGGCTTGGGTTTGCCTCGCGGTCCTGACAAATGGCGTCCCATTTATATTTTCCCCTCGACGACGATGGCGACGACGAAAAACAACACCGACGATAACGACGTCGTGTTGTGTCCAATATCGTACGCCGATTGACGTGTGAAAGTGTCCCCTGTGGGTGGTGCACTTTGGGGTAGGAAAAAATAGAGAGAGGGAGAAAAAGCTCGTCCATGGAGAGCAGCGATATGCGTTGCCGAGGATCATTAGGGAGTCGTTCGGCTATTTGTTTTGTCCTTCCATTGTATGGGCATGCATTTGTCTTGAAGGGAAATAAAAAAAAAGAAGAAGAAGGAAGGTAAAGGCTCACCCAGCTTGAGGTAGCAGTTGAAGAAGAAGGGCTGCTCGAGCACGGCACTCAGCAGGCCGAGGATGCCCTGCGGGAACTCGGTGATGAGGAAGAGCAGCAGCACGGCCAGCAGCATGCGCGTGGTTCGATCGGTCTGGCGCTCCTTGTCCGTCTGCTTGCCGCCCTTCGCGTCCACCACGCGCCCATCGACGATCTGCTTGAGACCGGTGGCGGTTCCAGTCAGCTGGCTGCGGCGCTGCTTCGCCTCCAGCAGCGCACCGATGAGCCGCAGGCTGAGGATGGTGAGCGCGATGCACGGGATCAGCTTGAACACCACGCTGTAGATCCAGAAGTTGACGTTCAGGAGCGCCGGGTTGTCGCGCACCAGCTGCGACGTGCCGAGCTGGTACAGGGTGACGTTGCGACCGGCGGCGTGGGCGTCCGGGGGTAGCGGCGTGTTGCCGTCGCCGGCCAGCACCACCACCCTGGACTGGATGCTGAACGAGAGGTAGATCGGCACGGCGAGGAACGGGCAGACGGCGTACGAGCTGAAGATGGCGGCCAGCGTCTTGGACATGTCGCACCACTGCCGGTTGCGCTGCGGATAGGCGACGGCGATGTAGCGCCAGATGGCGAGCGTCACCGTCAGCCAGATCGAGATGGTGTGGCAGATCTGGGCGAAGATCGAGTGGAACATGATGTACCAGGCCCAGCCGTACGTGAGGCGCTCCTCGCGCGACAACCGCAGGTAGGGGATGGTGTTGAGCGCGTACGGCATGTAGTCGAGCATGACGAGCAGGTCGGCGATGGCCAGCCCGGTGAGGATCGCGTTCGTCGGCGAGCGCATCTCGCGCCTCGTCAGCACCACGATGTTCAGCGTGTTGGCGATGCTGCCGAAGACGCACACCAGCAGGCACACCAACCCGTGCACTCGGGCGTAACTGCGGAAAAAAAAAAACACAGAGAGGGCAAAATATGAAACGGAAACCAAACGAAAAACCCTCCTCCCCTAATTAGCCGCCGCTCGATGAGCCGAGAGCTTACACTCGATGACATGTTTACAGTACGCTGACGTTTTAATTCACGCTTCCCCTCTCGCTGCGTGTAACAAATGGGCAGCACCTTGCAAACGGGCCAAACTACGCTACTGACTGCTTTTTTTCCCCCAAGTGGCAAGTAAACACATCCCCCCCGAAGCATCGGTCACACGGGATAGCAGCGAACCTTCAGTGGCATTTGCAACACAACAAAACGGCTTGGGGCGCGTAAATATTGACACCAAGGGCGGGAAAATAATTCACGAAGCGCAACTTTTTTTCGAGCTCGAGCCAAATTCCCGGCAAAAGTCGTCCTCGCAAAACACGCGAAGGGATGCGAAAATGCTTTCCCATTTGTTCCTTGAAATGTATGTCTTGTTTGTTTTCGTGTGTGTGGGGTTTTGTTTTACCCTTCGATTTCACGTTCAGAAAATGAAACAATATTTGCAATGCTGTCGGGTGCGTTCATATGTTCCATCGGTGCAATAGTCGATGTTTATTTGCTCCGAACAAATCGAGGGTTCAACCCTTGTTGGACTTTCCGCGACGGAACATTTGATTTTCCTAGCTACGTAGGCACATTCGACTCGAATTTGAATATATTCACATGGAAATGAGGTTAAGAAAGTGTGGTTTTATCTTACATGCAAACCATTGAAATGATTGCTTTTAACCTTTATTCTTTGTTTTTCACTTAAAACAAAATTCTTTACAAAAATCGATAGTCAATCTATTAAGAAATATCGAAAATGAAGAGTTTAGCAACTTTAAGGTGCATTGCCTAGCATTCCCAATACTTACCTATGTATCGAAGTATTTTCGTATACAATTAGAGACACAGAAAAAACGGACTTGAAACAATAAACAAAAACCGAACTCTAGCAGTTCTTTCCAAATCATGCGTAAATCGATAATACAATCTCATGCGTCACGTCCCGCTAGGTAAAAAAAGGAAGAACTTCTTTGTTTCACTTGCCGTCTATCATAATACCCCCCCAAACAGTGTTGCTCGAGTGGCAGATGAAAGGAACAGGTCTGCAGGAAAGTACGTCGAAGCCGGGGTCGAAGATTTGCTGTTATGCTTCCCTTGTGCGTTTACTGCTGCCATTGAAGCAGACGGTTTGCCATTTGCCGTGCATTAAGGTTGGTTGTTTTGACATTTAATAGAAATAGCTGCGCCACGCAAAGTCAAAGTCCTTGAACCGACCGATGCTGTTTCGCAAGCTAGGCAGACTTTTGCTTCGGCATCTTGGCGATTGGGAATTCGCTTTAGCTCAAATTTGTTTTACTTTTTTGTTTCCGATGCTGACGGTAGCACATTCCCGCACGTGGCGTGATAAGATGCGCTGAAGAAGTTGATGATAGTAAGCAGAAATAATTTCGTTGGGTTCGACAAAATAATTATAATGTCACATCATGGATCAACTGCAAGTGAATGTCGGTACCTTTCGCAGGTGATAACTTCTTGTTCGATTAAGGTCTCTTAAATTTCATTATGAAAACCGTTCTGTTATTTATTTTAATTAATACTGTTAAATATAATAAGTTCTGTCTATAATGTCTTCATGTAAAAAGAGGCTCACTCAATCATCTTATCCAGCAGGTTCAATCCGTGCGTTAAACATCGCAGAACGAATTCGCTCGGACGTGTGTATGCCAAAAACGGTTGGTTCGCTTTGGCAGACTACCAACGCCAAGCGGTCGTTGTGGGACGAACATTCGTACGCTTTCGCAGTCATGCTTCGCTTGGCTCAAACTAAATAGCTCATTGGCCAGGCTCAACGATGCGGAAGAAAAAATCGGCAAATTAGCTGTCGCTCGTGGATAACGGGACAGGAATTCAAGCGTAATGGAAGTAAATTTGCGTGTCATTGTTTCAAGGACCTTTTATGGGGGGTTTCTGCTGGCAAGTGTATTTGTGCGTGCGGTATTAATAATGATTTACATTTGATTTCATGTCTCTTACATTTTCTGAATTCTATTTAAAAAAATAAAAAAAATGTAGCGTGAAATTGGGTGCTTATTGGCATGAATTTATGTATTCGGCAAACCCACGCGGTTCCATACAGTAGAAACATGTAATTCTTTGTTAGCCAACAACGTTGCTATTTTAAGATCTTTTTTAGACGAATTGTTGCTTAGCCCATGGAGGCGCCTGGTGTTTCATGTCATTCTCTGCTGATGGAGACGCCTGGTGTTTAAGCAAAAGAAAGTGGAGTTTTTATATAATAAAATATACTGAATAGGTTTTTGCCCCAATCCTTCTTGCTTGCGGCATTTCAATCATTATTTAATGGTCAACTTATCGACGTAAAAATTTTAACAATATCTTACATAAGGAAAGAGTAAAAAAATAACACCAAATGAGGAAAACCTTATCTCAACCAATCGCGTCTAATAGGTTCTCAAATGTTCCTACAAAAGCTGAAAAAAAAATCGTGAGAAATGGCTTATTGTTTTACCCACGATCAATTTTTTGACGTCAAAACAAATAGATTATTAAATTTTGTTCATGGATGAAAGTGATTTATAACTTTCTGTTGTCTTTCTACGGCCAAATTCGTCATCAATTGACCATAAAAGATTACTAATATTTCTCATCGCAGCTTATCTACGGTAATACGACCGAATGCTGGAAGGTTCGCCTAATGGAAATAAATGGAACAACCGAACGTAATCCTGCGTTCGACCAGGCCTCGCTGACAGTTACCTAAAGTGAGTCATTTGATTTATGCTGCCCGTGTGGCCGCCCTGATATTCCTTACCTGGTGTGGAAGTCATCCAACGCCTTGCCGCAGTACATCAGGTGGACAGTCGTCGCGCCGGAGACGTTGCTGCCGTCGCCGGCCGCCCCAGGAGGCCCCTCCGTGACATTTATTGCAAATTCTCCCAATTCCGTCGAGCTCATTGTTATGTTTTGATCAATATTACGCTTGGGTTGGCCTGCGGCCTCTGCGCCTTCCTCTCTCGAAGCGGAAAACCTTGCGACGCGCCAGGAACACACTCACTTCCGCTCGAGCGGTGACATTATGCTGCCGTTTTCCACCGCAAAGATGTTCGCCACTGTGTCGTAATGTTTTCTTATTATTCGGTTGGCCTTTCTGAGTTCTCCTTCCGGGATTTCGACCAGGTCCTGGCGGGAAGAAGGAAAAACTTCACACATTTTCAAATCGTTCGCATGATTTCATCGGCCGTCGCAGCGATATTGGTTCCGGTGTTAGGTATTTATTCGATTGTTATTATTTTCGAGCCGTTCCTTCCGTTCTTCGAACCATCGCTATCGGCACGTCTCCATCAGTCATCAAGACGTCGGGTCGGCAAGGTCCTTTCTTCGCTTACTTTCACACACCTTTCGCCCGGAAACGGGATCCTTCGAACGTTGGTCACTTTTTACGGGCATTTCTCACAACAGCCGATTCGCACACACATTCTGCTCACCCACGCCAAGATTTCCCGAGGGAAGGGGCACTTCCTGGAAGAGTCGGGAGTACTTTGGTGTGGCACGAGTGGGTTGAGAAATGTCATTTCCGGTTGGGGTGTGATCTCAAAGCGGACATGGGAGAAACTATTTCAACGTTCGCTAGGTGTACGATGTAGCACGGTGAACCGATTGCCATAAATAGGACTGGAACAGGATTCCCGGAGAATAAACACACGAACAGCAAAGCACTCCGCAACGGAAAGAAACATTGGGATTGGAAATAAACAACATCATCGTTTGCAGAAGGTTTCGTACGATCGGCCGGTGGCCCAAACTAGTTATGCAACGAAGGGCGATTGATTGTAGATTGCGTGAAAGGGAGGGTGTATGTTTTTATCGAGCAACCCCGTCAACGGATCGTGACGCATGAGAATCATTCGATTTACTTTTCTGCATATTCTTATCCCACCAGGAACACACTTTCTGCACATCACCGTGTCGACGATATCCTTCCGTTGGAGGTTTTTTTTTTATGAATCGCAGTTTGCACAAGGGAAATTTCATCAATCGGAAGGGAAAACGGCGGTAAATCAATTTCTGATCGTACATAAACACACACACATACGCCAAAAATTTCACGTGCGAAGATGAAGGGCGAATGAGGAAGTTTGTTTTTTACCGGGGAGTTTGATGGCCGTGCGTCGTGTTGGTGCGCCCGCTCAGCTAGTTCGAAGCAGGAGGAGACTGTGGGACGAGAAGGCAGAAGAATTCCGTTCCGATCAGAGCGACGCCAGAGTTCACCTTAGTCTTGGGGCTGGTTTTTGCTGACTGGGATTCTTTTTACTCACCCGGGTTTTTTTTTTAAGTATCAATATTCAATGAGCGAGCGAACGAAGAGATGCAGATTTCCAGCTTTTGCTTCTTGATTATCTTCTGGAATCCATCATTGAAGGTGAAGGTGAATCGAATTTAAATACCTAACGAACTCTGTGTCGTTGACTGTCGGGTCTTGAATTCAGCGATGACGGTGAGGCAAATCATTAGAAACATTTTATAAACTCCACCTTGACTATGTTCCACGTTGTGATAATTCAATTAAAGCTTTATAGATTCTTCCTGCACCGAATGTGATGGCAAAGATATACGTTTGATTAGTTCAGTGCAAACTATTTTATTTAAGAAAGACAATTTGGAGATATTGCCCTAACATGGTTTAAAGGAAACTTTTTAAGTCCTTAAATTCTGAAGCGAGTTAGAAATCACGTGCAATCCTTTAGTTGGTCAACGATAGAGGAGATTGGATGTGTGTTACTTGAGATTGATCTAAGCTCTACAAAATGCATTTAGTTGATCCTGATTGAGTGAAATGAACTTTACTGCGAGTATCGATCAATTTGTTTCCAGAATCGATTGTCAAACATTAATCTCCAAGTCGAACAAGAGAAGCTGCCGTAGGGCAAGGATGTAAGGATCAATCGATTTGCCAACGGTGAACGGTACACTTGGGTTAGAGCGCTTCGGGGCATGATAAGGATTAAAAATCCTATCAATCTTCGTGCTGTCGAAATTGTATTTGTAAATCACTATCTTCCTTCTGCGTTTCCTAATGCAAATATGTAAAGCCCGCTTGATAGGGTGTGTTCAAAATCAACTTAAGGCTGTTTTCCAACATAACATCCGAACGTCATGTATGGACTACAACTCGTTTTCGTTATGCATGTTAGATTGTTTCCAAATTGTCTCCTTTAAATTTATAGCCACTTCCAACGATCGCAGAGAAGCGAGAGGAGAAAATACACCCACCGTATTTCGTACGCTCAGCTTCGAAGTACAATGGCGGCGTGGGCGAGTTGAAATTATTTTCAAATCGATTATCTAGATTGGTTTTTGATGATGGGAACGCTCGAGCAGCTGGGAATTCCAACGGAGCGGCGAGAAACCAGCTTTAACCATACTTGAAGCGACCTCCAAGAGACTCCCAAGGCGTCACACTCCCCTCCATCTCTTTTGGGTGAAGTCAAACGCAAGCCGAAGCAGTGGAAAAAAAGGCCCAAAATCAGAGCAAAACTTGAGCGTGTTTCATCCCAAGTGCGGCTCTTGATTATCTGTCAGATAATTCGCTAGAGGCCCCAACCGTAGCGCGTCTGCTTCGTGCATATTTTGCGAGCGAAATCAAATTTCTACTTAATCATCCATTCCCGCGTATTCATGATGGGCTCGCTGCATGCTGCTCGCATTATGCCGGGTTAAAGTTCGCCTCGAAGCCTCGAGGAGAGCTGAAGAAGAAGAGAAAAAAAATCTGCCCAAGTGATTTCACACACACACACACACACACACCAACCCAGAAAGCACTCGTAGAACATCGTTGCATAAAGAGGGGAAAAAGAAGTTTAATCAAAAAGTGATACAGCAGCAAAAGGGCGCCCGGTGTGTCGTCGGCAATTATTCAAAGCCGCATGCCGCATGGGAACGCACTGGGACCAGCTGGAACCTGGTTGGGCCGAAGAAAAAGCTCCGGGCTCGGAAAATTAAAAGGGGAAAACACACAAATCCCTGCGGACATAATCGGCTCACCGGGAATGAGGGAGCAGTTGGTGGTGCGAAACGGGGAAAAACGGGGGAGGGAAAAGTTTCGTGTGCTATCGCCGAAAAGAATACACATCATCGCCATCTTCATTAGTGGGCGTCGTTCCGGTGCCGTTTACATAATTACGAGGCTGCGCTTGATGGTGAAAAAAAAGTTTGCGGAATTGAATTATTTCCAATTAAATCGCACTTCATCGGGTTGCGACGAGCCAGGGGGGCTGGACGGGACAAGGGTCGTCATCGGCTCTTCAGTGTGTCTACTACGCACTCTTCACACGCTCTCTCTCTCTCTCTCTCTCTCTCTCGCGCTCTCTGCGAGGCGTAATGGTTGAAGGGAAATTTGAAAAATAAAAATCAATCAACCGGTGCACAAAACCGAGCTCAGCCAGCCAGCCAGCCGTGCCAGCGAATCGTCGAAGCGAGATGGACAAGTTTGGTCCGGGTTTAAGCATTTGTGGCAACATCGTTACCGGTGCTACAATTTGACTAGATATTCACCGAGGTTCGTCACATTGTCACGCGGGAGGAAAGGACCAGGCGAATGGCGAGCCGTCCTCCTTGTTGGTCACTTTGTCCTGGACGAGCCGAGCCGGGCTGGAACTGGCAGGCATAGAAATTGAACAGCGTCCTCGAACCAGCGGCACCATTGGGCGGGTGAAGGGGCAGAGTCCTGGCGTTCGTTTTCCATGGAACTGTTTTTCCACTCGCAACGGCGTAACGCTTCCGCTTCGGAGCTGAATGAAGGCTCGTTAGGGCTAGAGGATGTCGTTGCGAACGCACGTGCAAATAAATATGGACCTAATTCAGGTTCATCAAGCTCACCGGAAAATTCCAGCGCGATTAAGCTTAATGAGTTATTGTTTAAAACAGTTGCATTCAGAAATTTAAAAAAAAAAACAGCACGATTGGATTGCTTTAACAAGTTCACTTCATCCACAATCCAGGCGCTTCTCTAACTGAGGCATTTTCGAAGAAGAAACCTAAAAAATGATCATTTGCCTGCTCGGAAACCGTTCGTTCGGAGAATCCCACACATTGTACCGAAAACTTTTCGGGCCATTTCAAACGTGGCGTTGTTTTTTTTTGTGTGTTGATCGGCCAGCCGAAACTTCCTGGAAAAAGTGGAAAGTTGGTCCTGTTGGGGCTGAAGGGATGTTGTTGTGCTTGTCATATTTTAATGAGTTGCGAAACAAGGGCAGACTTTCACTAGCCCGAAATATCGACTGCTGGACGGAACTGGGGATGGCTGGCTGGAGGGGGCGAGGTGAAGTGTCCCCGCTCCTAAACTGCCACTGACAGATTTCAGGTGAGCTTTACCCGTGATTGGTTTCCAGCTAGCAACCTTTTTTTTTTTGTTCAACAACCGCAATAGTCATTTGACAATCAAATAACCTTTAATCATCACTCCGATGTTGTTTTTTTTTTTAATCTGTCCACACGGAGCGGACTAGAGACACCAGTTCTCTCGTTAGTGCGTTAGTTTGTGGGCTAACCAATTTAAATGCTTGCCAGAGACTCGCACATCCAACGTTGAGCAGGTACTCAGAGACGGGGACTTCATTAGGACAGGACGGTAACGAATCACTTCCTACCAACCAGTTATTTGATGCGTTGAAAGAGAACAAGCGTTTGAAAGGTCGTTTGCATGCAAGAGAGCCCCAGGTGGTGAGCAATAGAAAATATGCTTCAGACGCCGCAGCCAACAACCGTACGTCCTCAAAGGCAAGCATTAACTTGGGGCTGGGGGAAAATGTAGCAAACATTTTTCACCGTAAACCAAAGTGGGAACGAAAAACACGGTACGAACTTCGTAGATATAGGCAAACATGGTAAATCGATACTGAAAAATGATTTTCCAGTGATGGATTGCATTCGCATAATGGCCAATAATGGTTTTTTTTTCTGTACAACAACAAAAAAAAGGGAAAACTTGGAAACGGCGTTTTGATTTATTAGAAAACCAGACGCTCATGTTCAATGGTTTGCGATGAATTTGAAACACCAACGTTAAAATATCAGCAGCCTTAGAAAGCTCGGCTTGAATTGCCTTAAAAATTAAGGCGCCTTTTAACCGAGAGAAAAATGTGTTAACATATGCTTGTAAGTGTGCTTGAACTTGGACTTACGACGCTCGTTAATGTCGTAAACCATATCGTGTTAAAAAAAAAATCAGCGAAAGCTTATTAGGGCTCGTTTTTTTGTTGTTATCCTTGAAAGGGCGGATCAGGTTTCGTATCCCGTTGGATCGAGCTGCGAACGCTGCGGGAATCCTCCGGCAAATCCCATCAATCATTCCTTCGAGTTGATGCCTTAATTTATTGAGCTTAGGGATCATGTGTTCCGGACTGTGTGTACCGACGGGCGTTGCTTTCCTCGATGTCAACCAATATTGGATTGCGATGCACGGCTCGTTGCTGTCGGGCGGGATTTCCCGGCCTTTATATTAGGCACGGCGCAAACAGGCACAGTGCACAGCCCTCCTCGGCGCCTCCACCTGTGCATACTGCATCCTCGTTACCCTCCATGGGACGAGGGAAAAGGGATCACAATCGCTTAAACGAGTTGCGAAACTGTTTCCACGGTCCCCGGCGCATGTCTCACACACTCTCGGCGGCAAGCGGGAGAAAAATCAAGAAAAATCGGCGACGTTAAGCTGCTTTTCGAGTGTGTAACTCCCGTAAGTCGTCGAAAGTATTTTAAAGTCAAAATCCACTTTTCAGATGCCGCCCCAGGTCCCAAGCTGGTGGTTCGGGGCATTACCAACCGCACAGCATGCAGCTTCTGTTCTCCCTTACACACACACACACACATGGGCGCGCGTGTACTCGAGCGGCAGAATGTGGCACGAGAAAAGAATTGCTGATTTTTTGAAAGCCAATGCAAGGGTGGGGTCTACCACTGGTGCTTGGAAAACCCGGGCACAAAAGAAGGTGAAAAGTCCCGAAAGGCAGCAGCAGCAGCAGCGGGATTGATGCGAGAAAAACCGAGATCGACTCACTGTTTGGCGTCGGGCATTACACGGGAAATTTGCGAGTGGTTCTTGCAATTGATACCACCGCGTGCCGTTGGTTCGTTTGCTTGCTTTTTTTTTCAATGCACGTTGGGTTACGTTAACTTTCCCTCGGATACCCTGCTGCCACCGGGGAGAAAAGGGGGTTTCCGTTAAACTTTGCCACCACTCGAGGGATGCGTTCCGCGGAACCACGCGCTTTCCCAGCTGGGAAACTGAAAACGAGCATCTTTTATCTGAGGTTTACTGGCCGCAAAAGTTAACCAGGGTTTTTACAAACATTTACGCGCGGTCCGCCAAAGGGGGAGAAAAACAACCCCACCTCCCTCCACTGGGTGAATTTCTAGCTTTGAGGATGGAAAGCTTGTCGAACGGAATGAGCCCAACGGGGGTTGGTGGGTTTTTTTTTTCCCCCATGGAAAGTCTTTCCATCCCCCCCGAGGGAACGCTCGAGGATTACCGGCGCGCTCCCGTGGTGGAAGGAAATTGTGTTCGCCCGTTGAATAACATGACCCATAAAATAAACTTCGGTCACCGGATGAGGGGAGACAAGAATACTTTTGCCACTGGGACACTGAGCACGAACGGAGGGAGGGAGGGGGGAAGGTCATGAAAAAGGTATGGTCAAACCGAGCAATATCCATCACGCAGACCGTATCTCCGTGGGCCATCTCGAGGACCGCGGCCAAAGCCTCATCGGTTGACGTGGTCCGTCCATTTCAGAGGCCTTTTATTTTAATTTCCGGTGCCACCAGTTCCACCGCCATTGTGGAAACACCACGTTTGTGGGAAAGGGGGAAAGTGGCCGCTATCATGACAACCGGCCCTCTCTACCAAGCCTACGCCTGAGGAGAATACGAAATGTAACGAGCTTCCGGCGCTTAAGAACGACCGCGGAATGGAGGCAACCGAGCCGGAGCAAGCAAATGGATTAATTTTTTGGAGATGCTGGTTTTGTTGATTCAAACCTCGCAACCAGCGGAGGCAAAGGGGGGGAAGCCAAGTAAACAACCTCTCAATCATGCGGCCCGCGGTTGTTGTCGTTCGTTGGCGCAGCTTAAGATTTTCCCCCGAAACTCGCCTCGCAATCGTCAGGCAAATGTAACCAAATTACTGGAGTATTTTTGCGCGAATGATTATGTTTTCCCCTTCCCTTCGTTCACTGCCTCTCCCTTTTTTCTTCTATTTTTCCGAGGAATGTAGAGATGCCTGACGCAGTTCTACGTTCGTGACGCCAGCATCCCAATTTGACGAAATTGAACAAGTGCTAGACAACCGGGACCAAAAAGCACTTTGTTATGCAGGAGATTTTGTTTGAAAATTCAGGACTGATTATTTACTGCTTTTGAATTATTTCTACCAAATTGCCCGAGCAAGAAGGTTTTATTCTATGCGAATGAATGTTCTTTTTGATAACTCTTGTTTATATGGCACTGCGTAAATTTTTTGGCTTGTAGATCTAATCGAAACCTGGATCATTTCAAACATCAGTTTTTCCCTCACCAAGCTCATTTAAAAAAAATTAACTCGTTTTAGGTTTCAAACCGTGTGCTTCGCAATTTACAAATCGCTTGTTTGACGAAAAATTACTTGCATGAAGTTTATTCAGCGAGATTTTCTCGTTTACATTTTCACCAAGAATTCTTTCTTCTTTTAAACCTTTCGTTGGAGTTTCTCCGCAGATCCTACGATATTTATTTCCCCCATTTCACCATGATTGTTCACCAGGGTTTGTCATCATCAAATGTAATTCAAGAATCGTGTCTCTTAGATCAGGAAGGTTGAACAGAATCGGGGAAAATTTCCCTACGTTTGATGGAATAAAAACCACCCGTTGCCTCGAATAGATTTCGTCATGTCAACCGATTTGGAACGGTCTTTACAATTTCACCCACCGGGCTCGAGTAAACGACATGTTAAACCTCCCTTCGCCTTAACTACCGATTCCAAAAAAAAAAAAAAAGCAGGGCAAATAGATTCCCGGAAAACAAAGCTCACAATCCAATGTAGGGAAGGCAAATATTTGATTTCCCTTCGCCGGATGCACCCTTTCGGGGACTATTGTTGGCGACCCCTATAAAACAAGAGCTCAAGCTTCCGAAAACGCAGGCCGCTCACTCGTATCAAGGGAGGGAATTTGTTGACCGAATCGTTCCCGAATCGAACCCCGGATCGGAATGGGCTTTATTTTGGGGAAGCCCAACCGAATGGAGCCAACGTCTGCTCGATAAGCTTCCAATAAATAATGCGTTCCGAGCGTGTTGCGAAGGAATAAAAAAGCCAAACAAGCCAATGTTGGGACATTGGATTGGGACCGTATTACGATGAGCTGGCACGTGTACAAGCCATCAGCAAGGTGACGTTGCGCAATATATCGTTATCGGAAGTACACTGAAACCGGTGTTCACCGGGTGTTAATTGCAGTGGATAAAGTTACGCTCGTCGTACCTCATCAGCCATTATGGTGCTTCCCAATCCCAATGCCCGGCACCAGCGTCGGCCTTTTCGGTGTTGGATTTACAGATAGGAAGCTTAACCCGGGAAAAAAAACTCAATACCGATCCACCAAATGACCTGTCGATCATCAATCGGTATGCTGGGTTGCCAGGGATAAGGCAAGGCAGATGGCAGCCAACTACTGGAAGCAGCCGGAATGGCACCATTAAACTGACGAATACATGGAAACCCCCTTCCCAGGTGCGATAAGGGTACGATGTGTCCCAATTTGACGAACCCCAACATACGAGTACGGCACCATAAGACCATCACAGCCGCCATAATGGTCGCAACCGGTTGGGAGATAGAGTGAAAGCAATTTTCACCGGTAGGTATTGTTAGTTCAACAACCGACTTAACAACCACCGGTGGGAAGCACTTGCACGAAAGCCGAACGATGTTGAACATCTTTCCCGGAATCCAACACACATTATACAGGCGGAGAGGATCGCCACGTGCATCTACTACCTACGGAAACCGGTGCTACACAGTGGTTACTTACGCAACCAACTTATTCCAAATAACTGTAAGATGATATTACTGAAAGAAATATTCTCCTAGTTGCTGGCTGGATTGGTCCACAACATGTTCAAGCCTCATTTTCCAATTATTTTTAATGGAGTTCCGTTGGGTTTGAACTATAAAAATATTTTGATCGACAACAAACTCCTCGATAGTAACCTAAAAAAGATTTTGTAGTGATAAGATTCAAACTCTACAATCAGCACTAAACTAATAACTTACTAAAGCACTAGTGTTCAGCTTAAAAGAATCGTACCTTTCCGAGAGAAAGGCAGCGCAACAAGTGGCTTCGGCAGAGCTCGTTTAAATTCCTCACGCGTTTGTCCAGCAAGAATCTTTTTGCCTTCCTTTTCTTTTGTCATTGTTTAAATGTGTGCTAACCTCTCGCCAAATCAGAAATCGAATAAAGTATTCGATACTTTTGAAGGTCTTCTACGTAATTTGTTTGGTTTGTGTTGCAGAGAACTATTTTCCCGCTTGCGAATGTTTTGAAGCCTTCAAAAACCTAGCCAACAAGGAATTTACTAGTCAGTTGTAATTTTTGAAGCGAAGAAAACACCAAACCGAACGCCTGGACAAAAAATCATTTTGCAAATGGAGGCGCATTCTTTGTCCAGAAGATATTGCAAACTTCAAATTCTAAGCACAAAAAGCACACCTTCAGAAAAAAGGACCCTCACTTTTGGGGAAAAATTTCGACAAAGGAAATGTAAATAAAAATGAGGAACATAAATCTCTCCACGGTCTGTGACCTGGAAAAGCGGGACGCTTTTACGCATCTACTAACCCGATGGAAGTTAATCTTCCGGTAAAGAATACGCTTCATTTCCGTCCTATCAATCAACCAAGACAATCGCCTAACTCTTTAAAAAAAGGAAAAGAAAACAGTCCAATATTTTATGTCCCGACTTTTGGGCTTTCTGGGTGTCCAGTTGAACGAACGACCGCGGCTCAACGTGCCTTGTTGGTGTTGTAGGCGGGAAACCGACCCACACACACACACCAAGCACACGGTCACACGGAGAACAATCACGAGCCGGCAACCAGCCGAAGCGACCCTCATCATCCGGATGCATCCGAGGGTTTTTGTGTGGACGTTGTTCGCCAACGCTTACAACCCTTGACGGGAGGAGGAAACCGTCCCTCCCCCTTGTTCGGACTGGGTTATGCTCAACTCCACTCACTAATTGAGTGCGGTTAGCCGGTGCGTGCGTGCGTGTGTTTCCCGTATGTGTGCTGTGAGAACAAATGTAGGCCAGAAAGGATGCTGACCGAGTGCGACGGTTCTTGCGAGCCACCAACCGTCAGGGGTCGTTTTGTTTTGCAACATAAACTCCACCCTCTCCTCCCCCCCGAACGTGGTCCCGGTCCTGGGGTCGCGTCTGGTTAGCAAGGCGACTTCTTGGCCCGGTGTCCCTTCTCGAAGGTTGGCCTTTTCCATTCCGCCGCTCCGGCGTCCGGCAACAAAGCGACGGGTTGGCGGCACATTTAAATTCATACGCTCCGCTTCCAGCTGCTCAATAGGAATGGCTGAGGAGAGGGGGGATGGGGTGCAAGGGAGGCCTAGGAGGTATGGAAAACTCCATGCCGTTCCCAGGGCTTCTGTGAGGACATATTGTTCCCGCGGTGTACCGGCTCGGTGATAGCCGAGGAAAACCTCGAGCGTTCACTTCCGTCGACTGCGGGAGGGCAGAAGAAAAGGCGAGCGGGAGAAGGGGGAGGGACGGAGGAAGAGGGAAGCGGTGTTGGCAGAAAGAAGATAGAAAAGACTATAAATGAGGTGGGCAGCAAAATGTTCTCCCCCCCCCCCCTCCCTAACGGTCCCCGGTCCCCGCTGTTGGCGGCTTTTTGTTTTCATTTTTTAAGTTATACTTTTTAAATTATTGCGGCCTCTTGCATGACGGGTCCTTCTCTCTGTCTCTCCGTCTGTCTCTCGCTCATCGTTCTCTCGCCCCCTTGCACCGGTCGCAAGTGCAGTGGGATTTACCACTACAAACGTATGCGTGTGTGTGTGTGTGGGTGTGTGCTTTCAGGGACATGATGCTGTATGGTGCTTCATTTTTCACGTTTCACCTACCCATCCAACTTTAATGAACGCTATTGTTCTTGTTTTAACATAATGTTTCTCACCAATGCAGTGGAGGGTTGTGGTGGGGGGGGGGGGGGGGAGGTAGGGATGTTGGGGCTCCTTGAGGTCCTTATTCCACCTTCCCCTTATCCATCACTACCTCCCTTCCCTCTCATCATCGCACATTTATCCTTATGGAGGCGAGTGCGCCGATTCGATAGCGTCCGCATACGTACGTAACGCCATAATCCATCCATCCATGTTGCACACGGCACCCGCCCCTCCTTCTATCCCTCCTTCTGACCGCCCCTTGCGCAACTGAAGGTACTCCCCGTTCGACCGTTGCGAGATTCGCTCCCTGCGTTCAACCATTCGTTCGGAGAAGCGATGGAATGGAATGGCGAAACAAAAAAAAGAGAAAAGTACAAGCCAAGCCTGAATCGCGAAACCAGAAAAAAAAGATATGGTAAGAGCAGAGGAAAAAGATAAACACATCCGATAGCAGTGGAGCCTGGTTGTGTGTGCGTTTGGATGCTGTAAGGAGTAACGGGGGGGTCGGTGGGTGGTTACTAGTCGGCCGATAGTGGAAAATTGGGGCGAAACGATGATCAGCTTCTCGCATTTTTTTCTGCTTCTTCTATTTCCCATGCTTGTGTCTGCGTGTCCTGACAGTCGGTAAACACACGTACTCCATTTAAAGCGCATGAATGCAGAGCGCCTCGAAGGTTCAACACGGTGCTGGCATGTTGCTGCTTCTGCATTCCTGCCTTTGGCCCCGTGGGGCCGGTCGAGCATTTGAATCAAATTTGTGTAGCCCAGGCTCATCTCCCCGGTGGTGAAGAAAAGACTCGAAGTGGAAAACCACCTTGCAACAGTACAGCGAGGTGCACGTAGCGTCCTGGAGTTTCGTTGTTTTGCCGGCACGTTTTCCAATTGTTTCGTGCGCCGAGTCGAGTGACGCCGTCGCCGCCCTTCAGGCGTTCAAGTGAGATGGAAGGCAAATTCCTGCTGAAACACTTCCCTCGTGGGATGTTAATCATAATGTTGATAAAGTTTACGAGGGTTTAGGGCAATGATAGCCGTCATGGTGGGTTATTTTTAGCATCGAATCCGGGCATCAGAAGTTGCAACTCATAGTTTTACATGAAACTAATTAGCTCAACATGCCTTTTTTAATACGCTTGGGAGACCTAAGCTCAAACTCAACTTTCAACCAGATTATTATGTAAAAATAAAGAAGGAAACTTTCATACAACTAAATAAATTTGTGCACTCTTGCCTCTTCTTGGAAATAAAACCATATCTGCGAACCATATCTGGTTAGTCATACAATTCGAAAGGTGAGACGCAACTGAATATTTATCAACGAGTCATGTTTTTCTGAAACGCACCAAAGAGGAAAATATTAAAATTGGTTTCTATGGATTTTTTTCGAGGTTTCTTTTCCCAGGACTAGGACTATAAACACCTCAGCCATCCTAGAATTTGTCCAGCGAAGAAGTAACTGCGTGTTATTTAAAAGTAAATATGCTTCATAAACATTTCCTCCAGTCGTGCTGCAACAACATCATTCGCATAAGTTTATGGCTTTCGACAGGCGGCGACGTACTTGGTGCAGGTGGATGGTACATTAAACATGATTACAAAACTTTTTGTTGGCTAACGTCGCCTAAAATTATGCGGAATTCGGTTTGCGGTATGAAACCAACAAAAAAATGCCATGATGATGGAGCATGTAATTCAAAGAAGAATATATTTTTTCCTTTTAATGAAAAAATATACCAAGTAAAGCCGTTGGCTGAATTGTGATGAAAAATCGTATCAAAAATTCATGGAAAATAAAATTAATGTAGCATATGACATGCGTCTCAAAGGCATGCTTCAAGTATTGCAGATTTCTAATAAACTTTCGCGGGGAAAAAAAAGGTGCCAATTTTCGTTCCCTAATCAATAAAGATGGCTCAGAGCAGGTGTCTAGGAAATAAATCTCTCAAAGCACAGTTTCAATTTCACCCTAGTGTTCCGCTTTTGATCGGTTGCCCGGTGTGGATGATTAATGAAGCTTCAGTTTGTCTCGTTTGTCTTCGTCTTCTACCCCCGTCGTGGAGGCGGCTCACTTTACTCGATACGACAAGCCGTACGTCCAGGGGATGGAAAATCAATTAGAGGTTTTCGGCACCCGTTCGGCCACGGAAACGGACACGCTGGTTTTGTTTGACCAGGTTTCGTTAATTTGTTTGCACATTCTTGCTCACGCTCAGCTTCTTCCGCTTGATCGCTTGATTCGTTAAGACACTTTTTCTTTCGTCTTTTCAGGAAGCAGGTGACAAAGCAACAAGTGTAGCGGCGACCAAAGAAAAATTAATTCTACGGGAAAAAAAAAACCACACACAAATCGTCCCGTTTGCCCTTCGTCCCGACGACGACGACGACGATGACAATCTTACACGATTAATTACACTTCCAGGCGTCGCCGACACCGGTGTCTTGGGAGGTGGGAGAAAATCTTTTTAATTCCTCCTTTCCCTTTCTCCACCATCGCCAAAAGGTCTCGCACTTCCCGCGTCGTCGTTATGCGCGACGAAGATAAGAATGTCCGAGAGGCGGAGGCGCGCGAGAACAAATTTGCCAAAAATAGTTCCCTACACTCCACACTTCACGAACCACAAACCGCCAACAGCTCTGGCCGGATAATCACCGGAACGCAGTGGGGAATGGAAGCGAGGAAGCAAAGTCGTTAACCGATGACCGTAACAAAATCTACAACACTCTTCCCCATGGAACCAACGAAAAGAAAGCAAGCACGGAAGAAAATGAAAGTCACCAGTGTTTCGATTTGGGGGGGAGGGAAAATTCCAGAGGCGCGAAAGTCACCACAAATCACGGCCACGGCGGTTTTAGCGGTTGCTTCGTGCGTGGTTTTCACGTAGCTTTTCCCGATCGGAACGCACCATCCTTTCGGGACCGATGCTCGCGGTCAACTGGTTGTGTTCGCTGGTCTGTCTCCACGGATCGCACTCCGTGTGAATCCTCCCGCTAAATGCGCTTGCGCGTCCGTTCGGCGTGAAAAGGTGCATCCTATGTTTCGTCGACCGAGCGCGGTTGCACGGCAACATACTTCACGCGATCGTCATGGCCTGCCGGGATGTGCATGGTTGACTTTGTTTATCTCCACCACTACTTCAACGGCTACTACTTCGACTTGCTGCTCCCTGGCTGGAGATGTTTACGCAACCTTGTAACCGTGTGAAGAACAGGAACTGCCGGTGCAGCGGACGTAAGATGACGACAGCGCCTCGGGGGTGGGAGAGGAAATAGAGCGCACATTTCATATTTTACCCTTCCAGCGCGATGCACAACTTCCTGAACGAGTTCGCGACGATCAAGACAATTCTATAGCGGCGATTGGAAAAAAAGAACCCTCCAAAGGAAATGCCATACCTTCATTGGCAAGCGCGCCCCGAAGGGGGTGGATCGTGTTTCTTTTCCAGCGAAAATTGCACATCGCTCAGTCGCTCAGAGGAAAACGGATACATCATTCGCAATCGTTCGCAGGTTGCACGGGTGAAGCGTGAGGTTAGCTCCAGCTCTCTTTCCCTTTTTCCATCCCGCAACACTCACTCCTCTCATCGGCAGTTCGTTGAATTTTCCCCGATTGATTGATATTTCCTCTCTGGCGAAAAGGTGTGCACGTATCGGTTGTCGGAGTGTCGGTTACGATTTGCCGCGGCGATGGCTTCAAACGGTGAAATCATTCTCACTTCCATCTTCATCGTTTAGCGTATGAATTATCGCCACATGCCAACAACGAAGAAAAAAAGAAGCAGAACAAAAAATATCATTGAAATCAGACTCAAACCACAGCCGGCAAAAAAAAAAAAAAAAAGGGGAACCTCTCACTGTTTGCGTTAAACATTTTACTTTCTGCTTTGTGAAAAGATTTCGTATGATGTCAGCAGTCTCTACTTCCTTCGGTATCGATGATCCTATTGATTCTGCTCGAGACATCTGTACCACCAAGCGTGGAGCACTAGACGAGACTTCCGACAACGTGGCGTGGCAGTCTTTTCGTTTGTTTTTTTTTTTGTAGCTGCAGTTTACATTTCAATTATACATCTGATGTTTTGTAGTGACGTTTCCGGTAGTGAGTTGCTTTGTTCGACTTTCATAACACCCTTGCTAGTTTCCATTTTCATTTACTGTCTTCTTCTTTATCTTCCCAACAGTCTGTCTTCAATATCAACAGTTAGATTCAATAGTTTTGGAGTCAAAAAGGGAAGGAAAGGAGGTTTGTAAGCGGACGTACCGTAAAACGCTAATTCATTAATTACGGATAATCTTTCTCCGCACATTTGAAGTGTGTCAGAAAATCTCGTTGAAGTTAGTCCCTTTTATAAACTTTTCAGCAAAAGTTCGTTCCATCTTGGACCTTCCAAGTAGTCGCCAAAAAGGAGGCGAGCACGGTAGCTGCAGAAAAGTTGTAACCAAACCAAACGGAGAGACAAATGAACCTCAAGTTTCGCAAAGACTTATGATCAAGAGAAAATTTGAACAAGAGAAACCAATGCAACCCACTTTCTATCGATGAGTTTTCCACTTTTCCCAAAAGTTGTTGGCAATGAACTGTTACTAACCTCCAGCTAGGAGTTGAAGCCATCAACTCCAGAACCGTGGAATGCTACATACTGGTCCATTTTCGTTCATGCATCGGATCAGTCACAACTGTGTGCTTCAAGTGAAAATAAATCACCTGTAACCAACTGCTCCGCCAGCCAGTTCGGGACCGGCCGCGCTCGCCCACACCACTGTGGGTGGTTGGTTTTCCACGGGGCACGCAAACATTCGCTGGTAATAAAATAATAAACCAAAGCTTCGCGGTGACACGAAATTTCGGTTACCATACGGCTGGCGGAACAAACATGACGCGTCGTTCTCTTTCCCATGCGCCGGTTGTGGAAAAACTATTTATAGCACTTATCTCTTTGAGTATCAGCTGAATTAATGTTCCACTGGACTGGTTTGCCAAGGAAGTTACTCTCGGGGAAGACAATGTTGCACTGCGTGAATAATGCCAGCAAAAGGAAGTGGAGTGCTTCACTATTGGAGTGGCCGTTAATGGTTATTTAAGTGTTGTTATAGTTTGCCAAAATCGACAAAAGATCGACGCATCTATTTTCATTCCACAGGTTCTCAAGGAGTTGTTACACTTACAGCGTTGTGTACGTTGGGAGCAAACGTTTCAACAAAACAAACGAAGGTCACCGATGGTTGCCGTTGCGTTACGTTTGCTTCATTGCTGCCGGAATTCCAGCTATCAAATATCAAACGGTAAGGAACGCCTGATGAAAAACGCGCCGAGCAGAAATGAAATTGTTTCTTTCGGATGGAAAAATGCTGCCCACTTGTTGCGAAACGGTCCAAGGATGGAGACAGCCTTGCTATACCCGATAGGCTGCGTATATTTTCTTGTTTGCAGCATGAAAACACACGCACAGACGGATATTGCGATCGCAAAGGAAAATGTGTTTGATCTCGAGCACGCGGAAAGCCTCGTTCACGCCGGGTATGTTTATCAAGAGAATCTAGTGTTCTTTGCTCCTTTTATGTAATTTTCCCATCAACGATTTTCTAGGTGGACTAATTTTCCATCATTACTAATTCGATTCGCATTGTTGGAAGGATAATTAAAATCGTTTCCTTTTTTTTTTGTTTTAGCATAAATGCAGATGTTTCCCTAAACGCAAAGTGCTTTAAACCGTGTTTGAACTCTACTAAATAAGTACCAAATGTTCCTCGTGTTCGTTACGGCTGTAACTGTCATTTTAAATTAAATGTGATCGTAACATTTGTCATCGCAGAGAAACCGGTTTTTTCCAATAGGCAAAACAAAGCTGTCCGTCGTACGCTACATTTAGGAACAATTTGTTTCCAGACCGTCGGCGTCAGACAGATTGCCGTCCACTTCCGCCAGAGCATAAATCACACTCAGGTCCATCGCTGTCACTCTACCAGGCACACACGCCCTGAGACAAACAGCATCTAGCATGGCTACTTGCTCATGAAGCTCATTTACAACCGCAATGTACTCACCAGATGGAAACCGTCCACCGTTTGGCCCCCTAATAAATCGTTTCCGTGGCGCAACACGTGTTCCCTGTCCTGGCAGCGGCGCAACCGTCGGGCAAGTCGACAGATCATAAATCATAAAAAAAGAGCCCGCAAACTCGTGCTGTGTGACTTTAATGCGCCAAACCGTCTGCTTGAATATGCCCCGGACTGGTCGTCGATGTCGTTCGTGTCAAACGCGTGTTGCCCGAAGTTCTCCCGGGGAGCGAAGGGTTGGACCTTCTGGACATTCCTGGCCAAGTTTTACCTATAAATACAATGGCGACCCGTAACCATGGCCGGTGGGTTGGGAGAGTTGAAGGAAACCATTTTTTTAGGACGTTCTTTCTCGCTATCCGTACCCAATTCTGGTGCAAATTTGTGGCCTGATGTTTAGTTTGTTTTATTTTACATGACCGTGACTCCACAACATCCCCCTCTCCCCCCTCCCTCCCGTAGACGTTTGCCCCAGTTCCATGTTCGACATTGATCGTGCGTGTTGTTTTTTCACCTCTTTCGTTTTCCCACATGCCTATTTTTTTTTTCTTCTTTGGATGATGCTGGTACAGGGATTTCGGGAGGGAAAACGAAATAAACACCGTAAATCTTCCAAATGGCCACGCTTGGCACCGATCGGGGAAGGGAAACCACTATGGTCGCCCAAGAGGGAGTCGGGAGGGCCGGAAACTTTGAGGTCGGTTTTGCATGTCCTAACAAACTCCCAGCATAAGCGGGGGACCCCGGGATCCCGCACCGAAACCAGACACGCGGCGGTGGCGAAGAGATACTGCGTGCTGGGTGGTTTAAATTAGATAATTTATGGGCGCCAGGCCGCAGAGGGCCGATTGTTTCGTGATTTTCGTGAACGCAGTTTCAATTAATTGACCGCACGCACAGATTATGCTGAATACAATTAACCGCTCAGGTGAGTTTGGACGCTCGGTGCAATAGATGCGATTGCAATGGAATGTGTGAAGCCAAGCTAACGTATGTTTGGTCACTGCAGACAGAATGGGATGTTCTTCTACTTGGCAGCACAAATTTCCTTTTGATAAATCATCCATTTCCCGCAATGACCAGCGATGGCGAAGAACCGAGGGACAGCTAATGGAATTAGTGGATTAAATTTCGGCTACATTAATTACCTCATTACAGGTTAACGGTTGTGCATCGACTAATCAGTGCTGGTTGTCGTAGCAACATGAGAAATTGCAGTGATAGAAATCTCAAGAACAGTGGATAACATTAAACGTTTTTAATGATAACACGAATTAAAAAAAAAGATATTTTATGGCCTATTGTAAAGCGCGTTGGTGTGGCTAAAAAGGCAACATAATTTTCACCTTGGGAAATGCGTTTTCTTTTTCATCCACGTTATATTTATGACGCCAAACGTCGCGGGAGGAACAGGCTGCGATTGGACCGCGTTGGAAAGGAATACCCTTTGTTTGGAGTCTTGTTGAACAAAATGGCTTTCTTACAGCAGATGCTCATGAGACTTTTGGAGATTCATGGATGGTTGAAAGTTTGTAGGCAACATGAGACATGCGTCTGGAGCGACCATAAAGTACTCTTTTTGATGGCAAACGCAGTACAAATAAAATGGAAATTACATTTTGAAGTTTGCTCAGCGAGTTGCTGGTGAAATTGCCGCTATGGTGTATCAGACATTAAGGGGGACCAACAGAGAACACAACCTCGCCTTCATCTTGGGAAATGTGTTCTCACAAGAAATCAAGAGTTTTTAACAGAAGAAAAGTCGGTAGATTTATGCCAACCAACAACTTCGAAGAAGGAAATTAAATGTATTATAAATTAATTTATGTACAACCTAGGGGCTGCAGAATCGCGTTTAGTGGTTACGATAATGTTATACAAGATACTTTTTCCAGCTAATATTGGATGTTTATGTTGGTCCGCCTCTTGGAAACACCGCGACGCCGAAAATGCCCTGTTTAATCTGTTTCGCACGAGTACCGAGGCCGATAAAATCCGCGGATTAGAATTTTCCATTAGCGCGGCTCCGAAAGCGAAATGGCTGGCTAAATCAATTTCCCTTGTACAGCCACCGAGTCTGTACCACAATAATTAGTCCTATCCACCCGGCGGAAAGCTTTTTGTCGGCCTTAAGCCGCCTGAATTTTCCACCGCTCGGGATGTGCTGCCTTTTCCACGGTGTTGGAAAGCTGCGCGGTCAACGGACCCGGTGCGGACACATCTTTCCGATTTGTTGTCGTGTAATCCAAGATGATCGACCGCACCGTTTGGAAATCGATACCCAGGCGTTTTGGAAATCGATACCCCCCCCCCCCCCCCCCCCCACGATGGCTTTCCAAGTGCTCCATTGACTTTTCCGCGATTTCTTCCCCCAATTTGTTTTATAAACAATCGAAACACACTTTTCGTCATTCCAGCCGAAGGATGGAGCTTCACTTTTGCCGGCACCATAATCTATTCTATTTTCAGCACCACCAACCAACGAAAAAGCGCTGGCCGTACATAAGGGCAACGTAATGCCGAACAAATCCATCCTTCTTACTTCCAACTGTCTCCTCCTTCTCTTTCTACGGCTCTCCGGGTCAACTACAAGACGCTTGAGTGTCCCGAACCGACTGCGGCGCAATTAATCATTGTCATAAAACGCACGTTTATGGATTGCGTTTATGAATCGTTTTCGGATATGAATCATGCGATTGCAGTTAATTACATTGCAAGAAAGGATTTGGAAGAGTCCCAGACTCCTCGTGGTTCAAATTCATTCAAGACCTTTGCATGCTCAAACTTAATTTGATAATCTCTGAAGCAAATAGTACTGCTATTCGTTGTGATTTCGTATCAGAATTCTTTCCCCCTCCCATGAAAGCAAACGCCGAAGCTTTATTCCGGAAAATAAACATCGTGAGGCATTTAACCCATCTTTTTATTTTTCAAGTCCTCCTTCGCCATCATTTGATCCTTAGAGCGTTGAGTGGTGCGGATGCTTAAAAAAAGCGTACAGAATGTGCCTAAAATGTCAGAACCACGCGGTCTACCCCACAGGGGGAATGTTAATGTTAGATTTCATCTCGCGAGATCAGAAAGCGCCCCCAAAAAATCCTTTGAAATATTGCTCCCAGTAAAGTCCCAGACTGAATTTATTTAAACCATCGCTTGAAAATAACGGAACGAGCGGGCGAAGATTTAAAGCCAAGCCAAACGATGCCCATTTCACTAATTTGGGACACGCGCCCTTAGCTTTATCTCAGCTTAGCTTAACGAGGCTTCTTTTAATCAGACCGTGCATCTATAATTGATGAATTCTACAAAAATCCCCCGAAACTTACGAGCGCAAGTGAAGTAAGCTCCGTTGGCCCTACTTGTTTTTTACTGAAGTATATGCTCACGAAGGACTTAACTAACCTTAAACCAGCACCTTAACTTCAATGGAGCGTACACGTGCAACTTGGGGTGGATACAACCTTGTTTCCACCCAATTACGCTGAAAGTTGTGTACGAAGTGAAGCGAGTAATTGTTGATGGACAACTGAACGAATTAATCGCGAATTGACAACGACAAACTTTAAAACAAGATCCTTCTCAAGAACACTGTTTTTCGTGCATCTTTTTTTCACTGTCATTTTGATTTATTAAAAACAACTGAAGAATTTAATACTTATTTTAGAACGCTATCGCAAAGCTTACAGACTGAATGTAAAGAAGCATAGCTTCGACGTACTTCGAATTTTATGTTATAGATGTTTTTTCCCCAAAATATCTACCCTTCGGTGGTAAGATGAGGCTCATCTTGTGTATGAGTGTGTGTGTTTGTAGAAATTAAATTCATCTAACAACTCTCCACTACCCCGTTGCCATTTCGTCCCATTGCCCCGGAAAACATCCACGAATGGGACTCTCTGTGGATCGGCTTACGTCTAGAAATTCCACGAGGCGTACTTGAAATGGATACACGTAGTAGACCTTAATGGGTTTCGCATTCGCAAGCCAAGCCACATTCGCCATGAGTCCTTCGGCGAATTTGTCAAGGTGCGTTCGGCCAACAGCAAAAAAAAAAAAAAAGAAACACGTTGCTTGGGAAAGAGAAAAGCTCACGACACGTGAAGGGGCTTAAAATACCCGGGGCTCATTTGCCAAGCCATCTGTTCGAAAATTAACCTGTTAAAAGGATACGTCCTGACGCCGGAAGGGCCGTGATGTCATGTGACAGCAACACGGACGCCCGTCGCACATCCTTGCCCCGTCGCTGGCCTGCCGGTACCGGCTTATGTTCCTTTCCTTTTGCGACGACCCGACAACAGTGTGGAACCATCGTTTCGTCGAGTGCCGTTAATGTAATGTGCCCGGCTCCGGTTGAATGTGCCGTCAAACGTCAAAAAGGCGTCTTTTGGGGCGTCATCTGTGGGTGTTTCGTGTTTCCCTTTGCTTCGCACGCCCTCTTCACGGATCGCCACCGGAAACACTCGCCAAGGGTCGGGTCGGCAAGAAGCAAGGACGCTCTTCAAGCTCAAGGACGATTATGAACTATGGCCGGCTCAAGATGCCATTTCATTTCCGGGCCGCTTCTCGACACTCACTTTCTCTCTCTCTATCTCTCTCTCTCTCTGTCTTTTTCTTGCCTCCCAGCTTTTCTCACTCTTCACTGACCCTCGACGCTCCTTCGGCATCGTTATTGAACTCGTCAATCAATAGAGCAGAAGCCAATTGATTAACTAACAAATTGAATCGCACAAGAGGAGATTGCTGGGGGTAAGGGAACAGTTAAATCTCTCTCTTTCATACCCTTACACACACACACAGCCTATTACACACACGCTTGAAAAGGTACAAGTTGACCCAGATCTATTGAGTGTTTCCGGTTTCCGTTCTGGGCCGATGGTGGCGTCGAGTGCTGGATTTGATGCACAATCTCCTTTTGTCCTCCACCTTACGGCTGGTTAATGTTCGGAGTGTAGTTTCCATTCCATTTTGGTTCATTCATCGGAGCGAGGACCGACACTGAGCTGAATTGAAAATAATTAGCTGGAAAAGGGTCGAATCACATGTACTTGTTGCGAAGCATGGAGCGATGTAAACTCGGTTGGTTATGGCGTACAAAGGGGCAACGTCGAGGGTTCTTGATTTTTTTGTTTTATTCTTTTCGGAAGGATCAGCAGGATACTAAGCTTAACTAAGCTGGAATTCAAAGTATTTCCGTTAAATTAACCACCATCGAAAAAGGTCGATCCCAATTCATAGAACACAATATCAAACACGTGTTTTGGGATGTAGATGTGAAGTGCTTCCATGAAACCCCTCTCCAGTTACTTTCATAATTCCAGTGTTTTGAATACATGGTGAAATTTTTAACGTATGGTTTCTCTTTTCGCCCCAAACTTTTGCGAGAGTTTGAGATGGTTTGCAGCATGCTGATTTTGAACAACACATGTTGAAAGCAAAGATCGAATACGAAACGGATTCTGCTCGAAAATCGTCTCCGTCTTACAAAGCTGTCTATTTCAAAGCGTGATTCTAAGACCGATTATATTTAGTTAACGAGCATAAACACTTTTTTTCACACCCGCATACCTTGAAATTGCGGCAAGAAAGTAATTGTAAAACTTCACAATTTGTTCATTTTTAAACTGCTCGACTTTTTCGCGAAGCCACCTGGCGGATCTTATGCATACTATTTCAAATGAAAAACGCTTCGTTTAATTTTCACTTACGATCCGGAAGCATTAACGTAAATCCGGTTCCGCTTACGGCAAAAACTTCTGAGCAAAAAAGCTCAAGAAGGTTTCAAAAACACCTAACGCTAGCAATTTTTTCTCTAGGGTGGTTCCATGGTTCCCAAACGATATGTTTAAGCCGGAAACGATATGTCTCAGGTGCTGAACCGGGTTACAAGTTAAATTGGGGGACTGTCTCAAAATTTAAGTTTTGATCTAAAAGAAGGCCACTAAAACCACATGTCATCATCCACAAACACGATAGACACAAACACTAAAATGCTTTAGATTTGATTAGTTTGAAAAGGTTTTAATATTAAACGCTATCATTAATTTTTTTTCACAAACCCTACAATGTCTTCTGTAGGCGAAAGACCTTCTAGCTCAACTATGGTTTATTTGCTTTTTTGGCCGACTGCGCGCGCCCGCCCTCAACCGCCCAACCCTCCGTTTTACCTATTCCCTAGTTGAGGCTTTGTTACGTTGTCCGATATAAATAGTACTTCCTCTAACTCGATACTCGCTTGAACCTATTACAAAAGTATATAGTGTATAATGCATTACGTCGTCTCAGTACGGTTTGTAACGTTTAGTATGTATACAGAGCAAAATAATGTTAGATGTAAACTCCACTGCCCCCTTTCTGCTTGACCCAGCGTTTCCTGCAACTCATGCATTTGAATATGCACCATGGATGATGTGTGATTGAATGATTGTTGATATCATGAGAAAAATGTACGACGGCCGAACGAATAATAAATTGATGCATCGAACGTTTGCCCTGCTCCCGTTACCGACCTCCCCGACCTAACCACCGGTTTTCCACTACACTTTCCCTACGCAACGACATCTAGCGGTTAATTAGTACCTAAAGTGACACAGTAAAATATGAGCCCACGAACGAGCCCGGGAGATAGGTGTTGGTGACTACTAAGAACAAGTGGTATTTACGATACTTGCCAACGGAAACGCGGTGTATTGGAATAAACGGTAGAACGGGGTAGTTCATTCGATTCTGGCTGACTTCTACGACTCCTGCCTTAACATCCGATAACATTCGATCTATTACTTCCTGCTCCTTGCTATAACGTGCTCTATTCTCTGCCAGCGAGGATCTTGTGTCAGTGCATGGTGAAGTTCAGACCGTGACCTTCCACAATCATCGATCAACCAAAGTAATACACGCGTACGTCGCATCCTCTATTTCAATTACAACAATTGTACCGTAGTTGTGTTGTTTACCGGTTGTTGAAAATCCGTTATTTCCCTCCTATTCGTAAATTGGTTGTGTGAGTAAGTTGAAGGAACATTCGTTTTCTATTGCTCTGCTATTGTTTGTCTTCAAAACCAAAAAAGGAAAGGAACCAATCAAAGAACTACACGAAATCGATGAATGAAAAGTAAAGTTTAAAGTATGCTGGATTAAGAAAATCCACAAAAGCAATCTACTATTAAGAAGGAAGTATTATACACTACACGAAGAAATATTTTGTTGTCTTTCGACAACAATCGCTAGTGTTGCAAAATAGTATAGAAGAAGCTTTAATGCATTTGAGGTTAGCAAGACAAAGATAAAATATAAAGTTGCTGTGAAGCAAGGAATAAAAAAAAAGAAATACATTTTATCAAGGAGAGCGCTAAGATAAACCTGTGACCTGTAGGGTGTATGCAGTATTTTACTGGAAATTGTATTGTCGTGTCTTGTGCTTGAAACTCTATTCCTTTCGAACAAATGTGAGAAGTACTTTATCATTTTAAAAAAAAAGTGGTATTTTGCCATTCTTCCTTCGAAATGCGTGTTTTTACAAACTATCTCTCGTGTCCTTGTTACCTCACGGGTCACAACCATGCTGTACCGCTAGGTCATTTCATTATAACCACTAAAAGCCCCCTGAGGATACGCTTGTAACGTTTCACACAATCGAAAACTTCAACCCTTCAATTCCATCCTTCCTATCTTCCCTTTTTTGTTTTTCTTTTCTTTCGATCCTGTGAGAAATGGTGCAAAAAATTCTTATTGTCCATCAGTTCCAACCATTCTTCGTTCGCTAGATTGAATGTATTAGTATCTTTGCATTCGCGCTGGCTGCTCTGTGTTTATGAGGTGAGAAACAGCCGTGTCCTGTTTCTGCTGGCAGTTAGTGAGTCTCCTGGTGCCATCGTTTTGATTGGTTCGTTCGAACGCACAGGAACCTTGCATGAGTCGTGTGGGCGTACGTAAATTTCTGCATTACTTTTCCTTTCAGTACAATTCAACTGTTCCGTCCCGAACGTGGGGCAGATTACTTCTTACCCTTAGTTTTAAACATACTATCACAAAAGTTGTTATCTTACTCGCTAGTGTTTTATGTTCTCCGTTGTTGTTGTGTTTGCGCTTGCGTAGCGTAATATAGCGCTTCTTTATTATTTTCCCCACAAATTCCCATCAATTTCATCCGTAGTTCAGTTTACCTCTCCTTAATTTAGTATAAGGTGCGGCTATATGCCCGTGTGCATATACCTATACGCAGTAGAGGATTGTAGTACATATTAGTTTGAAAGAAACATTTTGCATTCCTTTGCTAAAAGGAACAAAAATATTACGAGCTGGGGGTATATATCAGTGTAAACATACGCCTAAACACGCTTTGCTTGAAGTAACCTGATTAGTTCGCCAAAATGTTTTTGTTTTGTTAGTTTTTCTACGCAAGTCTTGGACATGCATGCACGCTCGATCCTGGGCATCAGTGTACCGCTCTGCTCAATCCGGCGCTCCCGTGTGTGTGCAAATGCACGGCATCTTGCTAATCGAACACGGTTGGCTAGCTGGCGTACGTCCTGCGTATCGGTACCGGTGGAGGCGACTTGAGCCGATCCTTCGCACCGATTGGAACGGGGATGTGGGTTTCCTAAAATCACAAAAAAGAAGGAGATCCATGAGATGTACAAATTAATAAACATGCCGAGAGTTCACCTCCCTCAAAAGATACTTACGTGAGCACCATTGCCACGCTGTACTCTCCTCCAGCCCGTACTTCTCCGCCAGGTCGTCGACGCTGGCGATTGAATACCGCTAAGCTTCGTTGCTTGACCCTTCCCATTCAGCTGACTGTGGCAGGTGATCAGCACATCCTGCAGAAGGTCGGCCGTCTGCGAGATTGGCAATGGGGTTGTCCTTCCGCCATGCGACCTTCGACCACCGTTGATGTCCTCTTCAGAGACACCAGCGGGCTTCGCAGCGATTGGCCGACGACTTGGGGACTGGGGCAGCGACTGGGCACCTCGCTTTACGGGCGATGCATGACAACGGATGACCACCTCCTCGGAACTGTCGACTTCGTCGATGGTTGTGTTGGGGCCAGGGCACGCCAGTGGAGGAAGCTGCAGCTTCTCGGTCAGCGCGTCGCTCGATTCGCTCGACGAACAGCTGTGCACCTGCGCCCAGTTGCCATCACTCGGCGTCGGACTGTGCGAAAGTCGGCCGTTGTTGTCATCGTCACTGCTGTCGCATGCTTTATCTTCCGCACCGGCCTCCAGCGTACTGGTGCTTGTTTCTTTCGAGTCCCCTGTGGTCCCCAGTTCGCCACCGCCAGCGGCCGACGGTGACTGTAAGCTACGCGTGCTCCCGGAAGTGAAGCTGACTAGTCGGTAAAAGTCTCGGGTAAAATTCGTGCATGCTACCTCTTCGTCCTCAGAGTACACAATCTGCAATGGGAAGGACAGAATTTGACATTAGCGTGGTTCAGAGAATGAGAGAGAGAGAGAAAGAGAGACTGATTTTTACCTGATCGTGCAGCAGGGCGGTAATGTCTTCCGTCTGCGTTTCCGCCGTCGTGAGGAAGCTCGAGTTCCAGATCCACTCGTGGTTTTCCTCGTCGAGCGCGGGTGCGAGCTCCTCCTGCGACATGCTCCAGTCCTCCATATCGGCCGTGCACGGCTCTGCCGACATCAGCCACTGCTCGGGCTCTTCCGGCAGCTCCTCCAGGTGGCCCTCCGCCTGCGGTTGCGGCTGCCCGGAGCTCATCGTGCAGTAGCCTTCGTCGCGACTCTTGGCCGGACTGGCGTGCGTGACGAGGGCCGCGTTCTGCGCTTCCAGATCGCGCACGCGCCCCTTCAGTATCGCCACCTCATCCCGCAGGCTGTCCTCCGCCACCAGTGCGTCCACAACCTTGCGCATAATGTCGTCCAGGCACGTCTCGTACTGGCGCACTCTTTGGTGTAGCGATTTGTTCTCGTTCTGCAGCGTGAGCAGACTGTTTTCCTGTTTCTGAAAGCGAACCTATCCGGCCGGAACGAAACATGACGAAATGTTTATCAGTAAATAAGGTAGATTAGACATTTCAAAATCAATAATGAGCTGAGAATTGATTTAACATAAACGAATTTTCAAAGTAAAACTTCGAAGCAATACCAAACTCAACCTCGAATGCACCGTTGTTTGTGTTGGTGTGTGGTACCTACCTGCAATGTTTTATGCTCCCGGCAGACTTGCATCGATTTTCGGTCCTTTGTTTTCATCGCCTTGGTCATGCTGTAATCGTAAAACGGGAAGGAGAAAACATTATTCAAGCGGTTCGGTTTCAACGTAACAGCTCCGCAAATTTGCGAGCCCTTTTCGGGCATTGCGGGAACGTAGTAGAAGGAACACTCCCGCTATTAACCCGACCATTTTTGGTCAGGGTGCAGGATTAGCGTGTTGCCTGGAATTTGTCTATCGCCCTCCGAAAACCGGGGACTAAAACCAGAGTCGTTTCGAGAGGAACGGTTCTCACCAGTAAGACAACATTTTCCCACCGCGCGTTTCCATGGCAGCCGAAGGGATACTGATACAGAGCGGATCGGTCGGCATGGAGATAAGTCCCCCGGTCTGTCTATTGTGTTTTATGGGGAATTAAAAGTATCCGTTTCGTACGGAACCGGATGAGATGCAAACAACCCTAATTTCCTTTGGGGATGTCAAAACAAACACGAACCGAACTAATTCCTTCGGGATGGAGTAGGAAAGTTTTCCTGGCCCTGGGCGGAAATTTCTTAATCGATAAAAAATGTATGACTTTTCAGTACGGCAAAGCCATTCTGATGGCCATCGAATTTAAAGCGTATAAGGAGTGATTTTGGAAGCTGTCCGTCGAAATCTTCCGTCAGCTAGGGATGAAGCGTGCCTTCGGGTTTTCTTCTTTTAGCCCGCAACGCCGTTTGCTCAGGTGGATACTAGCGTTGTGGTTAGGGTGGAACGTATTTGCTCGAAAGATTATACTACCAACGAAACAAACCGAAAGAAACGGAGAACCGTGCATCGATGATTCTATGCAAACAAAGAAGCAAAGAAAGGGTTTCCTCCGGAGAAGAATGAGGACGACGACGACGACGTCGATGGCGACGGGGATGCTGCTGTGACGGGGAGGAACTTCTAGTTTGCTTTTCCTAATCGCTGCCACTCCACCCTAGGGCATCCGGGAAAGCCTCCCTTTCGAAGGGATCCCTCGGTGCCGAACGCGTCCTTAAAGACGCAAATTTCCTATGCCATTCTCCTTGCCCCGGAACATAAATCTCAACCCACAACTCCCTTCCCCTACCGCTGATGCTTCGAAACGCACCGTCGTTAAACGGAAAACCCACAACACCTAACCCAAGCCAGGGGGATTCCTTCGACTTTTCCTTTCCATCCTTCGATCGTGACCAAGCACCTAGAAGCTCGCTGGTGACTTTTGATGGAGAAAGTCTGAACGAAGCCATGGCGCGGGAGGACGGAAAAAGGGGAACGCATTCATTTCCGCACTAGCTAAACAGTTCTTTCCGGGTTCGGAAGCAAGCGCGTCTCCACCGCTCCGGTGTGAATCGGTTGACAAAATAAAACGTTTTCCGCCTGTCGCCGGGCGGGAAGCCAACTGCCAGGGCTGGCGTCTTTCACGCCTGCTGTGATTCTCCTATTTAGACAACTTATTACGAACGCATCGCTGGAACAAAGAACCGAAAACGGGAAGGTAAATATTTGCACGTTTTTTCGGCTTGTTGCTGTCGGCTGCTGCCTTGTCGACACGGGGAACGGAAAGCGCGTAATACGTGCACGTTTCACGTACCGGGAGGCGGCGAAGAGGGTGGTGGCTTTTCTGCATCTGCGCCTCACCGGTGACCTTTTTTTCACCACGTGTTTATAAACGTAAGGGTGTGATTATTTGGAAACGGCGGTGCGTAAAACGTCGTGGCAAAAGTTTGTACACCAACGTACGAAATGTGGAATATGGTTTCCCGTGTTTTCCTTTTCCTAACCGTACAAAACGAGGGGGTTTCAAAGCAAACAAACCAACCAAGTTGCTAGACATTCTGTTATCAAATGGAAAACGATACGTTTCGAAGAAACGCACAAAAACACTCCGTGCACAAACATACAAACTACGAAGTTGAAGTCAATTCTCCTCATTAGTTTTGCAGGGATCTTAAATGCCACAAGGATGTCTACATTGGGCGTCTTGACATTTGCGCCTAGGTTAGTTGGAATACTTACACTTCCAAATGCTCCTTTATCTCCTTCTCCAATGTTGGTGAGTTGCATTGGCTCTGTAAAGAAAACAAAAACACAATTTATGATAAGTTAAATGGCAGGATGCTATAAGGCTAATTTGTAAAGAAAATACGCCAAAAAAGCTGTAGACATTGAACAGAGATAATATAGTAACTAGTATCGAACAACTTTTAATTCAACTTAACCAATCCCACCGCAACAGCTCCGTATCACATACGGCAAGGAAATGAGCAGTTCCTATTCCATCATCCGGATCCTTTCCCGGCTCACCGCTGCAAACGTTTCCACTTCAAGTGAAACTTTTGCATTCAATTAAAAACCCCAAACCGAAAAGCGTCACACGGTATCGGTTGCAGCCTCGCAGGCGGAAGCGAAAACGGACAGAACCAACACACAAACAGAAAAAAACCAGAACCGGCGTCAGTCGCATCATCTCATCGTCCTGTCACTGGAAGAGGAAATACAATCGCAATCCGTGCCCAACCACCACGTCCGGTCTTTCGTTTCCCTCTTAGCACCGGGTAAAAGGTCCCTCCCAGCCCCCAAACGACGGCGGGAGAAAATGGGAGAATTTAAATTCACTTCAGGAAGGAAAACTTCATCACAAAGACACAAGAGCCATTCGGAAGTCATCTTTGCGCAGGCCAACCGCCATTACCACCACCATCGGCGTCATCATCATCATCGTCGTCATCAAAATCATCTTTCCTGCCAGCCAGCCAGCCAGCCAGCCAACCAACGATAACACAAGCCGGCTTTTGAGGGCCGGATAGAGTTTCCCTCGCTTACTCATTGCGCCCCCCGATTTTTCGGCGTGTTGTTGAAGGGGAGCCGTTTATGTCACGTTGACGTTCTGTGCCGTGATAGTTATGGGAACTCACACTGGCATTTCCGCTGAATTGTCCGTTAAATTAGAGCTAAGGCAATGCTACGGAGCAGAGTCGTCCGCTGAATGGGATGGGCTCTGCCCGTGATGCGATACGGTTCTCTTACACTTTTTCCTCTCTACGTAGCTCTCCCGGTTGTTCCCGTGAAGCACCGAGTGTTTGCTAGGGGTAAAAAAGGGCTTGCGCTTTTCCGCTGTTCTTTTGAAGTTTAATGTGTTTTCTTAAAGCACATCCAGCTTGACCGTTTAAGAGGCGAACTGGGGGCCTCTCCAAAAGAACGAACTGGTTTTACGAGCCATTTTCCCAACCCCGTTTATCGGCCCACCGAAACGCGCGTTTTGATGAAACAAAAACAACGCCGGAGCGAATGGAGGAGTACATAAACAAAATTGAAAACCTTTTTCTCCATTATTTCTCGCCTCACCTCAACGCCAATCGTTAGGATGCGTTTTCGATACGATTCGAACGGAAAATGGGAAGGTTAGCCCTTGGACAAAATCGAAAGGGTTTTTCTGCCCGCTTTTTTTCTTTAGTTCCTCTGCACAAATTGTCACTCAACTGTGATTCTCTGCACCGTATCATTATCCGAGGATAAATGGACACGCTCCGTGTTTTCTGCCTCTTTCGTAATAACGATGTCGATGGCGAAAAGCAAAACCGTGACCATCGTGGCTTAATTTTTTTTTCTCCTCAGAGTGGCGTTCCCGTTTGTCACCGGGCGGATGGATTGGAGGGGTGGAGTTTTTTGTTTTCTTCTCGATACTAGGCGGATGAGAAATTTTTACGCACGTGTTCCATTTCCGAAGAGCGGCCCGCACTGCGCGCGCTCCTTTCTGTCCCATTAACACCGCCATCAAAGCGGAGCGCGCTTGCTTTATGAAGTAAGAATGCGTAAACACACATAAAAAAACACACTGTAAATGTGTTCTCCGTCAACCGAATGCCACACGCGTGTCTCGGCAGCATAATGAAGCATAATTCTGTGCATATTTCCCAACAGCAACAGCGGCGGCCTCTCGACGTCTCGTTCCCTCCAAACCATCCGACCTTTTTTCAGCTGTGTTTTTTTTTGTCGTTTTCGTCATCGTTCCTGAGTACCCCTTTATTCTAGGCCCTTTCCTGATTCACGCTTTTCCACAGCTCTTTGCCGTGCGAAGCGATGACTAATAGAACCAATCGAAGGGAAAGCCACTAAGTGGCGCATTGGATGGATCAAGCGCGTTCTGGTCGCCCAGAAGGAGGAGAAGATGGAGAAAACAAAACCCCCCCGGGTGAAATATTCCCTACCGAAGCAATAAAATATGCCTGCGCAATCGAGGAGCCTCAGAAAAAGCTGTACACAATTCAATTACAACGCCTTTCACTGGATTCGAAGTAAGAGATTGACAGTTTCTACTACTTTTTTTTTGCTGCCACAAACCAAGACCCCCCCCCCCTCCTTTCTCCTCCCTTAGGTCCAATGCACAGTAACGTACATATAAATAGAACGGAAGAAAAAGATTTCTGATTAAAAAAAAAAAACATCTTAAGGCAGGAATATCTAATGAAATCAATTCAGAATGGAATACGTCGCCTTTGTCTCAATGAATTGCAAGATTTTAGTACATTATTTGAAGTTCTGCAATTTTAAAATATTCAGCTGCACGAATTGAACGACTCACCCTAACACGAAGTTTTGGTTGAATAAGATATCGAAACAGTTTTTAGTTTCTAGTTCTATCACAACCAACCTAGCATGACTTGCGTCCAACACTGTAGTTGCAGACAGTTGTTGTCAGCACTGTATAGTTGGTTTTCCATCCTATCCGGTTGCATGGATGATGCCGCCCATGACTTTCGGCCGAAATAGTGCGGTTAGAAATCAAAATAATTCCTCGTCATCAATTATTCATTTTTTTGTTTGGGTACCCATTCACTTCATGTGGCGTCCGTACTTTATCAACGTCTGTTTTTTTTTTTCTCAATCGCCTCCTCACTAGAAATTGCAGTTTGTGTGTGTGGGTGTGCGTTCATTACATTTCCGGAACGCGTACCGATCCACAACCACATTGCATGGCATTAGTCGAACGGGAGGATTCGTGAGGGCGTCACTGCGATGGAGCCTTTTTTGTGACTGCGAGGAAGCCCACCATCGCGACATAAACCACCCCCTCACCATCCGCAAACGTGTCCGACTGGAAGCAAAGTGTATTAGTGTTATTGAAAACATCCATTTTCCACGAACATCTTTGCCCCACACACGCCGCGATTCCGGCGAGGCGTCGGCAGAGGTCAGGGAGTCGGCATGCGATGGGAAAAGGTTAGTGGCTCTATTCTGTTCCTTTTTCTTACACAATTTACTTGACCACTTCCCTTGAATCGTCGTTTTGCCACTGCCGGACATGTCAGGCGCACCCGCCGCTGACGGCGATCACCCTTGTGGCAGCGGCACTGATTTCTTTTCCCCAACGCTAGGAACAAAATGGCTCGGGAAAACCGTCCGGGAAGTGAAATGACTCGAACGAAAACGCCTTTGGGTGTGTCCGCTCCATTTGGCGCCACCGGGGTGGCATTCATTTCGTTTTCATTAACGCGGGACACAACGCAAAGGGCGCCGTCAAAACGGTTCAAGACGGGATGGGGAAAACGCAGCGGCAACGCGGGAGGCCGCTTTCCACTCGACCGACGACTTGCGTCTTACTCACGACGCCGGTGCAGGTGGAGGTGGGGTTGATATTTTCCTTGGGCATTGGGTTTTTCCAGGCCTATCGCTTCCGGGCGGCAAACTCCCTCACCCGGAAAGCCTGTTTGGCGCCCGTCAGCCGCATCACCATCGGGGCGAGGGATGGACGGCACGACCAAGCGCGTTCGTCAGCGGATGACTGCTGTAATAAAAGGGGGCCCACGTTTTTCCTTCGTCGCTCGGGTTTTTTTTTAAATGCAAAATCGTTTTCCACTCAGTCTTACTTATGCAAAATCAATTACTTGGTAAACAGAGACCGGAGTCCCCTTTTGGCGGAGTACACGATACGTTCGCCAAAATTTGATGACCTAAACTTGCCAGTTATGTATTTAGGAAGACACACGAGAGGTCGACAAGAGACGAGTGGCAGGCATACATTTTCCGATCCTTTGCCAGTTCATTTCCACTTCGCTTCGGTCTCTCCGCGTTCCATGTTTCCGTTTTTGCGACGCGTTCCAAAACCTTTGGGCTTTGTTTGCCACTGTTATTCCGGGAAAAACACACAGACACACACACACGCAATGCCGAAGCAATCCCTCACCCGGCGATCCCATCTGTCCTGTCTTGCGTATTCTATCTTCTTCGTGCTCTCCCTCGCTCACCCTGTGTTAACGTCCCTTTTTCGGTTTCTTCCTTTTCCGTTACGTTGCGTTTTGGATTTGTAATAAAATGCGGATCATATTTCTGGTAATAAAGCAAGATTTTATCTTCTCATACGCACACCGTAAAACCCGCACCGGATGGACCCAACCCTCGGGCCGGAATCCTTCCCTCCCCGCGTTCCCGCCCAGCAAACAGTTGCCGGCAGCATGGCGCAAAAAAAAAACCCCCATCCTCCCAAAACCAAAACTCGTTGCTCACCACTGAAAATGATCCCCTGGGATCGCGCATCCTCGGGGTCGGGACAGGTTGCCAGCATGTGGGTGGGGTGCTGGTGTTGGTGCAACAAACAAACGATAGCGAAGCCCTCATCTTGGCTGGGAAGGGTAAAGGTGACTGGTAATGGTAACAATCTATCTATCCGTTCGCTATCTTTGCCCGTGCAGCGTGCTGGATGGGCAGGCAAGGGGTAGCTTGTCCGAGACCGGCACAACATAACCGAACAACCAGTTCCGTCCGTCTGGACACACACACACACACATACGCGGGCGCATCCGGAGGGGTCCGACGGTCGTCCTTCGATGCGAATCCGTAACAGAGGCATTTCCCACACAAACACCGGTGGGTTGGGGGAAAAGGATTGTAAGTGGCATTTCTGGCCAGTTCGTTCGGGGATACGTATGTCTTTTTTTTTTTTTGCCTCCATCAACGAAACCAGTCGCACGATTGGGGAGAGAGTACACCTACGATACCACCTCGGACCTCGGCGGTGAGCCTCGGAGCCTTCTTTGCAAGTATGGAGCAGTGATAAAATGCCATTCCCCACGCAATCCTGGCGCCCATCGACAGCTAGAGCTCCAGGGGCGAATGCGGATATGGGGAACGGAAATTTAGTTTACGCAGGAAGCACGACCGAACCAGAGAACCGCCAGGCGCGTCGTGTACCTTTTCGGAGTTTGTAATCCGTGATTTTAATTTTCGGAACATCATAAATTGGAATCCCATAATGCCATAAATTAGCCGCGGAGCCACAATGTGGGAACAATTTCAAGGGTCTGCACTTATCATAAATCTGCCGCCCCGGCTGTGCTACTTCTGACGTGTGGGAAGGGATTGAATCACACTGAAGAGAGGAAGAAAACAAATCCCTTGGTGTCTGCATCGCATTCAGAAATGTGAGGCGAATGAAAAAGGGAGTTTTGTACCGGTTTGGGAAAAATAGTTAAGTGAAATAAAATTAGAATAATCTTATCAATCGTTACGTCAGAACGTTCCAAAACGGGGTGTCATCATCATCGAGTAAACTTATTACGGCAGCAGACGTCTGTAAATGTAACTTAATTTCCGGTGCGCAGTATTTCTCGAAAACCCTCCAAACAGACACTAACCACATCAACTCGTAATCACATTCAAGGTGAATCGGTCGATGTCCCGACCGTCTTGTGCCTTTTGTTTGCTGGTTTCTTTTTCCTCCCAAACTTCCCTTCGAACACTTTTCCTCCGCCGCACAATGGAAAACTCTGTAACGGTAATAAGTGGAAGCGATCAGGCGAGGAAAATGTGGATCCCCTCCTAAACGGGGACACTGATTCACTTCGATTGCCAGATTATAAAACCAATTCCAGGGGATAATTCGAATAACAGATCATCTCAAGAAATCATTCCGAACACCGACCGAATCCAGAGGATTGTCCTCCCCGTCTCTTTTGAAAAGACGAAAGGGCGTTTTTCCGCCTACGCTCCACCGACATTCCACCAAAGAAAAACGGTCGGGATGATTCCGGGAAGACAAAGAGATTTTCTTTCAATTTCATCGTTCCTCCCCCCAATTCGCGCAAGGAAAGATGGGACGTTTTAAGCGCCCGACTGAAGGGGGGGCACAAAGGGAAAGGGCTTCTTCGAAGCTCGTAGGAAAGAAAGCGCTCATCCCGGGAAAGCCTCTCGGGGAGTAAGGGAGTTGTCTACTCGCGTCCCGATGGCGCGGTTGGCTTGAAAATTTAAAACGCAACAAAACGGAAACTTGTTTTCAGACTATCCACAGCAGGAATGAAACAGATAAATCGTGTTGTTAAAAACTTTACCATTTTGTCGAAAAATATATATATCCGTGCCATGTAATGGTTTGTTCCCTTTGACGTAGATAGGAATCGGCATTTTGTCACTACGTAGTAAAAGCTGCGTTGTTCTTTTGCATTTCCTTGTGACGCAAGCGGGCAGGAATACCCAGTTCCTCTTTTCCGTTCCCCGTTGGCACGCATTTTCCTTCCTGCCTGTCCTTGCCTTCCTTAAGATCCTTTGAGCCGGGGAACTTTTTCGATTTTTCCCCCTCGCGCGTGAAACTTTCAACGGAATTGATAGTTAAGCCCGGTCCCCAAAAGGGAAGGCCGCATCGAAGGCAGCAACCATTGTATGTCCGATGCAGAAGAAATCGAGGCGAGAGTTTCGTGGGGACGAAACTAAAAGTCTTGCGCTTGCCGGTCGTTTCCCGCTGTCCTTGGAGACGGGGTGGATTTTCTTTCGTCTCCTTTTTTGCCGGGAGGTCTTTGTGCGTCGTGGAAAACGGAAGAAAATTCGGTAAAAGCGAGCAAAGCACAGCGTGAGGGAAGAATTGGAGCTTTGGCGCGGTGTACGAGCAAATGCAATGGAAATGGGGTTAAAAATTTACATCGCCACACGCTACGAAGTTGCGTCCCGATCGGTGAAGGTGAGAACGGCTACCTTTACAGGAACAATTTACGCTACGAAATTGCGGCCCAAACTTACTTGGTTTACTCGTTCTTGTAGCTTTAATAAGGCCTCTTCTAGTTCCGCAATGCGAGCTTCCAACATTTCCTGTGGACGAAAAACATACAAACATAAGAAACGGGGGAAAATTATAAGAAAACATTGGCGGCAGCGTAATTTTTGACGTGAGTTTTTACACCTTCTCTAACTTCCTTTCGACACACCAAGGCAAGTGGAAAATGAAAAATGAGCACAGTTACACCACTGGCAATCAAGCCTTATCCTGAGGGACGGGGCTCGAGGAAATATTAATTCCACTTGTCATGAACGTGGGCGACGATAAGTGTGTAATCTTTCATTTGGTCTATCTTTTTTTTTCATGCCAGGATTAGTTGGTAGCAGCGAAGGAAAAGGAAAGAAAAAAATCCGTCAAAATCTTTCCTTCAATTGCAAAGAAAAAAAAACCTTCCATGACACCCGGGGATTCGTTCAACCACTTAAAGAAAAGAAGAGTCTTCGGTTGCTTTGATCTATCGCTTGATTAGTTTCCACTCATCTCTCAGCGCCTTCTTTTCTCACAACCGAAGCAAACGACACCAGAATCATAACAACTACAGCTCAGCCCCATCGACGAAAAAACACTCCAGAGGATTGACTGACACGATTCCCGGACAACGGGAAGATCAATTTTGAGTTATTTTCAAACGGAGAGCACACCGATGCTTTGAAATAATAGAACACGCGCGCTTGTTGTTCCCTGCAACCTCAGCCAAGATGCCAAGATGCGGCCGGCGTGTTTCCAAAGCAATTCCTACCGACGGTGAACCTCGGGCCACGAACCTTAACACGCCACAGTTCCTATCGCTCTGCAACCGGGATGCACTTGGGTACAAGGTTAGGCGAGCGGTGCACCATTTTTCTTCCGTTTGGCTTTTTTATGGGAAAAGGAAGAAGCGATGTTTACAGTTCTTTCTTCGCTAATGCTCACTTGGCGGAACATAAGACGCGCGGCCGCGTCCAACTCTTTTCGTGAGACATGGGGCAGCAATCGAGATGAAAGTGCACCATCCTGCATGGTAAAGTGTGGTTCTTCGGAAACAAGCGGCAAAAAATAGACGATTTGATTCTGTTTGGACTTTTTCTGAACACTTCAAGTACCCCATCATCGCATCTAGGCGATCTATTCTTATTTAAAAAACCATTCCAATAAAGTATGTTGGAGAATGTTTGATTTGTTAACTAGTATTCTCGTTCTGGTGTGAGTTGTATCACTTTATCGTTCGAATATTTTCTATTTCAAATCCGTTAAATTTTAAACCGGCAGATCGAGAACAAAAAGCACTCTAGTGTTAAAAGACATTTCCTTTACCAAAACGCACCACGATGTTACATTGCCCCATCCGAGGAGGTCTGATGACTGCTCTTCGGACGATGCTGACGGGTGAGCGATGAAGGGCTGTCAATTTTGGCAAGCAGAGTCGTTTGATATTTTGCGCATAAACCAGCATCGAATACACAGATGCATATCATTAGCTCCCGATGCCCCCACGGATGGCCGTTTAAAGGTGAATGTGGTGAATCCGTTTGGGCCTGATGTTTTTTTTTCGCGGGCCACTTTCGGGAACTCGGTCGTGTTTGTGCGGAAAGTGTCACACCATAAATCATCGCCATTACCGAAGATGACCGAGATGATTCCAGCGGGGCCAGTGGAATCCGCGCCCGAAGCGGAACGGCCGGATGTGAGCCGACACCGTTTTCTTAGCGCTGCGTTTGGTTTCGTTACGTTTTTTTTCATCTCTTTTTTAGCGAGATCATTTGGCGAATGCGTGGGGAACACAAAATCGCGTTAGAAAGATGAGGAAAAAAAAACACTCTGACCACCGTTTTGGCGGTTCAATGGTCGCTTCGCCGTCGATGGAGTGGTTCTATATTTGCCGGCGTTTATTTATCATTCGTCCCATTCTCTTCGCTTCGCGCTTCATCTTTCGCCTGCGCATCTTTATTTACATTTGTTTTCCGCAGCCTCTAGCCCCGGGGAGAAAATGGCAAGCAAACAAGCGGGACGCCCCGGGACCGAGAGCCACCGACGGCCTGCCACCACATATGATGATGGAACCTGTTTTATTTGTTCGTCTTTACCTTAAAAAGAGTCTCGACCGGTCGCCCATTTGCATACCGCTAGGCTGAACCAACAACATCCGCTGGGCAGCATGGCGATATGCCAAAAGGGCCGGTGGTGTGCACCTCACGCACGACGCTCGGATGCGCACAAACATTAACGATACACAAGCGATCGTCAAATTACGTTTGACGGCGTTCCCATGGGGCGCTCCACAACCGAATGGGCTGTCTTTTCTTTTTATTCTGTTGAAATGAGGAGAAAATTGACCATTCGCCTCGGTGGGAGCTTGCATCGGATTGCGTTTAATGAAAAATCGATCCATTGATCTCTTCATGTCTTCCTCTCTTTCTCTCTCTCTCTCGCTCGCTGCCTCGATCACCTTTAGAGTGCCCCTTGACGATTCATTTGACCGTTTCAATTTGATAATAATACCATCGAATGGGGCTTTCGAACATATCGAGCCCGACGGACGCCGAGGATGTTTTGTCGTTGATGATGATCAACTCGAACCTGCGTGTGATTACACACTTGATTTATGTGGGTCACCCCATAACCCATCGCTCGATTATTATTTGATGACCAGCGCATAAAAATGAAGCAATACGATGGTATCCTCAATTGCACTGCATATTTATGTAGCGTTCAGTGCGGACCCACTTAAATGTCCCGTTGGGATCCAACGATGTGTTTGGTTTCACAAATCAGTGCTTGAATGGGTTGGTGTTTAAATTACTGTGAAGTAACGATTTAAACTTTTATGACCACCGTCGGCAGGATACTTTATAAGCCCCCTACCCTTACCCCCGTTAGGCCGATGCAGCGAGATTTTTGCAAAACATATGCTACGTTTCGTTGGTGCAATGTGAAGTGCGGAACTTTTTATTGCAGTCAATTTTACAAAACGCACTCTCTGAACAATTTAAGGTGCAACAAAGACTTATTCGTCAAGTGCATAACTGTACATACATTAAAACATAAGTCCATATTAAGAAGCGTTTAAATCGACAGGTATTCGAAAGGGGAACCTAAAACAGTGTGACTGGAAGTAATCGATTTTTAATGCTTAAACATTTTTCTTTTATGTTCAACATCATGCCTTTCAACATTCATTTTCACAGTGATTGAATAAGCAAGCATGAAAGCCTGTAATCTTTTAGCTTGGGGCTTTAAACACCGTAATATTACTTCAAAAACCATCCGGCTACAATGGGTCAGTTGTTGTGTGCCGAAAATGGCAAAGAAAATGAAGCTTATAATAAATTGTGTTTATTTATTCCTTTCTCGACATTAAAATGGAAAATTTATCGTGTAGAAGGGAAAAAATGAATTATATAAATCCGGCTCAGCAAGACTGCAGCCCGCTTGGGACACGTCTTCGGCTTCCCCTGTCCCAGCATGGCACTTTCCGACAACGATGCTGCAGTCCGGCTCATCACCGCCGAAATGCACACAGCATGTACTGTTTGCTGGGCGGGAAGCATGAACATTCGAACCTGCAGCTACAAGTGTGTAATGATGCATCGAGCTCTGCGCTATGCATTTATTTTTTGTTGTTATCCCTCCAAGATACAAACAGTGGAACGCAGGGGAACACGATGGGAGAGTGGGGTTTTCTTTTTGCATAAAACTCGAGATAAAACAAGTCAATTAATGATCCGCCCAGGCAGAGTGAGAAAACTATCCACCAGAGAAAGCGTGATCCATATTTTTCCACTATTGCTGCCAAGGAGGCTCAAACCGAATTTTTTGTTTCTTCATAAGCCTTTTTTAAGCCTTTTCCTTTCCTTATGCAGCGGCGGAGGTGCAGTGCCGTTAATAGTTCGTTAGCAATTCATAAACAACACCAACGCCGACGACGGCCGCTGTCTTAATAATCCGCACGATCCGTTAAACAGAAAGCAGACACAAAACCGTAAAAACTGTCTTTCAATACTGGGAGTTGGTGGTAAAGATGCTTTCATCATTCTGCAAAACGCGGCACATTTCCCATCGGATCCGACGGACCGGCCTGGCCGCTGCTGCCCGCTGCTCGATCTATCTGTGTGCTCACGTAACGGGGTTCTTCTATTTTTCACAATGAATTATTTATTTCAAAAAAAGGTACACCACCGGAACCAACCGGTTGCAACGACACCGGTGTGGATCGGTTTGTGCCGTGGGCATCGCGCGAATATGGTGGGCACACTGTTTGTTTTGGCCTTTCGCCACCCGCCCCGAACAGTAGGAGGGGACGGAGCGAGTGGCCCTTAAAGAAAACGAAAGACCGCACTACCGCCGACCGTCATTTGTACCACTTGCAAATGTAGCACCACTTTGTGCGCCCGACTGATGGATGGACTGCTAATAGATTATGCATTTTTTCGCGGCCCGGAAGCATTGTGGCATTATGTTTCGACGGCTGCTTTCGATTCATCGCCGAACAACAATTGCTGGATTGTGCTGGTGCTCTTTTGCTGTGCCAAAATAGCTTAATTATCCGGTCCAACCTAAAGCCGAACCACGACCAATTAGGCTTGCGGTGAGCCATTTGTAAACTGTATACTTTTATCCACAACAACCAAAAAGCCTTCTCTTTCAATGGATCAAAGGCAGAGGCCATCGAAATGTTGATTACAAGCAGTTTTCCCATCCATAAACTATTATCACTACGGTGCGTACAAAAAGTGATGAAGATTTATGTTCCCGCGAAAGAAAACACAAAACAAGTCGCGGTTGTCAGCGTCGGCCGTAGGAACGTAAAAGTCCGCGCCGTTTAAATGAAGCGACACTACACGAAGCGCACCTTTTTTATGGCCATTCTTGGCCCGTTCCCGAGTTTACGAGGATGCCATCGAAAAACATGTTTTTTTTGTCCTCCTAAACATTATGAATAGCTGTCACTTTTTCTTGACTTCCTTGATGGCATGGAGTTCCGGCGCCCAGAAAGACACCATCCCACAAATGGTGTATGGAATTTTACGAGCGTGCCGCCGAGAATACATCTGAATCACAATCGCAGCATTCTTCAGAGGCATACGGCCTAATTTTTGTCGGACGAAATAATGCGAGCTGCCATTTGTTGGCGAATAGTTTGCATAACTCCCAAACACGATCTCTACCATTCCGACGCTTGCGAATGAATTCGTTCTTCCGTTGCCCCTTAAACATCGTGTAACCATACAAAAATACACTCGCACACACCCACCTATTAGTGATTCAAATGGTTCCATCTTTAGCCTGTACACCGATAGCCAGCCACCAGCCAGCGCTGCCTGTTGCCTTCCTTCTTAATGTACCGTTTTTCTTGCCAAGCTCAATTGTCCCTATCTCCTGGCTGGCATATGCCGACACTTTCCGGAGCAAAACGCAGTCAAAAAGCAAAACACCATGCGGAGAACGACGGCAAACTGGCGATCTTCGCGCAATCTCAGCGATCACGTTGCGAACAAACTCCCTCTCAATCCCCCCACGCAATCGTTGTGGAACAGATTATTCCAAAACGGAAAAGAACCATCAGTCCCATCAGGTTCGGGGCTGCCGAGGGCAGGTCGTCGGACGTTGTTCTTTCGCAATAAACTGTTACGCACTTACGGGAGTTACAGAACCGTGCGCCGGTTGCAGGCAACCATCGGCATTAAGTCAAAGTCGGGTCAGGTCAGGCCAGGCTCGGCAGAAGCGGAGGTCTCCGGCGCACTCAAGCATGCGCGCCCTTTAGGACAAGATTGACGATGGGCGAAAGAAGCCGGGCTGCGACCGTGCGGTGCGGGGCTACAAAACAACGCGCACAGCAAATAGAACAACGTACGAAAACACGCAACACGAATGGGGCCCATAAAACAAAACAGGAAAAAACAACCCTCACTCGCTGAGTCGTTCTGGATGAGAGCGCCCGGTAATTACTGGAGTATACTGTAGACGGAGCAGCAAAGTCAAAGACGATCCAGATAAAAAGGCAACGCACCACGGAGAACGACCTGCTCCCGCGGCATTGGTCTCGGTGCATTGCGGACGCGCGGTGGATCAGCCTCGTTCCTTTGCTTTCGCTCCGTTCCGGGAGTCGCTTTTCCCGCGACGGCATCTGGCGAATGTGTGGGAACGCGCGGGCCAGCGCGCAACGCATGGCTAACTGGAGGGAACCGAAAGGCATGCCGGGCAAAGACACTGATGATTCTTCCCCCGAGTGCCTCTCGCCCTCAACGTTCTTTGCCTCGTTCCGCACCAGTGTGGTTCCAAGGTGGTACGCCAAGTTTCGATCGCTCAAGTTGATTCTTTCCCTTTCGATTCCTTCACAATCCGTTCCATCCTCCAGCCCGCCCGGTCGAAGGGGAGGGAAAGGCTACGGTGAAACGAGTTAATTACGCTCTGCGCTCCGATCGCTTACCGTGTTCTTGCAGGAGTCCGACATCGAACCGGAAGTGTTCCGAACCAGATTCCCACACTCGTGCTGGGGCGACGAGCCGGCGGAATTGTGGCTCTCCCACTCGCCCGGTCCTTGATGGGCGGGCGGCGGTGGCGGCGGCGGTGACGGGGGCAGTGGTGGAAAGGCCGACTGTTCGGCGTCCTCCGGGACCGCCGGGAAGCCACCGGCACCAGCCTGCAGCAGCTTGTCACGCGCGATTCGTAAAACCGAATCTCGGCCATGCTGGTGGAGGGGCTGCTGCGCATGGTTGCTGTGGCTGTGGTGGTGGTAATCAGTCTTGTCGCAGTCCGGGGGCGCTTGGGCGCCGTTTCTGCTTGGCAGTGGAGGTTGGTGTTGCTGCTGTTGCTGGGCGGAGGATTCGAGGACGATCCGGCCCTTCCGTACTTCGATGTAGCGCGGCGAGGCGGATCCGACGGCGGGGGCGGGCGGCTCGGGCGTTCCGGTTGCCGCCGCCTCCTCGCGGTAGTTCTTCAGGAACTCCAGGTAGCGCGGCGCGGCAATGATTTCGTTCAGCCCGTCCCGTTCCACCTCGTACTGATTGTCAGCTGACACGGATCTGCAATAAAGGCGAAGATGAAAGAGGAAAAATCACACCATTAGTGAGCGGCCACTTGAGCGACGGGGAGCTACGGGAGGTGTTGACGGTGGATGAAGATGTACAAACAGGTGGACGCGAAGATAAACACCACGGGGCTTCGCACCGGAGGAGGCAAACACCTTACATCACCTCCTCCAGGCGCACACACCGGAGCGTGACGTATCTCTTCGAATCCATCGGGAACGAATGCCGAGCTGCCTTCTCCTTGTTAATCTTCAATCGGCTGAGTTCTAATCATTTCCTTCTTCTTCGTCTCGCCATTCACCAGGAAAGTCACGCTCATTATTGTGCATATACTCCCCTGTCCTCCTCGTCTTCTCCCACCTCAGCAGGCAAACATTATCTTCACAGCAGGGCCTATATTCCTCTATCGCACGAGGGCACACTCTTGTGTTTGCGCACAAGATGATTTCATATTTATAAATCTATTTACCAGCCGCATTAACGAGGTGAGAAAAATACATCACCTACGCGAACGCTGAGCCATTCACGCGAAGGAAACTCAACCGGTGACATCAACGTTTCCACTATTTTCCAGATCAACAAGTGCCGAGTGTCTTACACCGAGGTGTCACATTTATCGACGGAAAGGTCCCAGAGAGTGATCAATGGCTCTTCGGGGGGAAGACTAAGCTGTCGTGAACTTCCAAGACTAGCCATATGGGTTTTGAACACCTTCACGAAGGTCTTCTACGGTCGGGTCGAAATTCTAAGCCACAAATCATTTACTTAAAATAAAGTATTCGAAGTACGCGAAGACACGCAAGCTGGCACGGGATAAACCGATTTTGGTCGTTCTAAAATAACTCTATAATAGCAACATTGCATTTGCTTCTCAGTCATAACTCAACAGTGATTGGCGGAGATTTATTTTCGAGGTAACTGATGTACGTCACGTAAAATACCAAGTTCATCAAGTCGTTAGTAGTCGTCTCGACCTGCTGTGAATAAATAAGGGAAAGCAATCAAGCAATTGGTAGGAACATTTAGAACGCAAATTGGAATAAGGGCGTACCCCTACTGCATTTCCCATTCCTAGCTTCAGGTTATATTCCAAACCGCGTACCCGGTTATTTCTCAGAATGCCTAAAAGTCTTTTACATCCACATGACTTGGCTTAGTTTGAAAACGTCATCGTGGTTAAATGGCGTGTCCACTGTTCCTGCTTTTGTTTGTAATCTTTTACCTGCAACATAATTAAAGGTTGGTAAATACTGCCATTTCCCCTACAAATTATTGTTTTTGGTTCATAATTTTGGAATTACGATCTCGGGCTGGTGATAGGAAATGTCTACCACAACCACTGCATAACAGGCAAAAAGCTCCGGAAAACACATGTTGTTCTAAAAGGTAAACATGTTTGTCACCATCTCCACCCACTCGGTGAACGTCGTCCTTTTCGGCTCTCCTCAACCTGACGCCTGAAAATCTTTTCCAATTTATTTTACGCATACCATTTGTCCTTTGGGCGACGATTTGCGTGTCCGGGGCCGTGCACGATGAAGCGAAATAAATATTCCAAATCATCCACCAAGGACCCCGAGGAGGCGTCCCGAAACCCCTTCATGGTATTATCTGCAACTTCATGGCGAAAACTTTGCCGGCGACCTCTGCTCACAACCGAGGCCATAAAAGGAAACACATAAACACCTTCGGCGTTCTGGTACAACCACGCCATTTCTCCATCCGACATCATCATCATCATCGTCAACTTCGCCATCCGCCCTCTGCACCGTTTCCCAGCGTCTCACCGACAAAACCTCCGTCGATCTTATCGCATGGCCCAATCGATCGGATCTCTTTGGTCAAATTTGTTCAAAAATTCATCCACCAGAACCAAGAACCCAAACACCGAACCGGCCCGTTCAGCGTCACTCGAGAGTTTGGAACGGGCATGAATGGAATGCTTTTCGACAAATTTGAATATGAATACCCAAAATACCGAACGTCGAGGCAAACGCGAGGGCGTGCGTCCAAAGGGATGGATATTGTAGTTTTGGTGTCCCTCGGTCATTCAATACTCGCCTTCACACACGCGGACCGGGGAGTTGACAGGGTGAAAACTTTGTGTGCGAAGGGATAAATTCATATTTTACATAATCACTCCGAACTTTGGCAATTAACCTTTCCCGGATGGCATTCTAATTTATTCATTCGGCACTTTGGCCAAATTGAAATAAGTCTGAAAGACACACTTAGCATATCCGCTTTTCCTTCCCTTTCACACTGGCAGCGCAGACAGACAGCGAGCGGCGTGTGTTAATATATCCACCAGGATTAGGAACGATTCGTGACCCAAATACATCTTCCTTTGTTTTGAGCGTTCGCAAATCCGCCACAGTGCCGCCGCTCCGATGGGCCATTTTCCATTCCCCGGTGTGACAGTGAGTCAGAGGCGAGCCTGAAAAGCAAGACAAAAAACAAAAACACAAAAAGAAGCAAATTTTGCGATCCCTTCACGAAAAAACGGAAAACAGGAAATGTCCAAATTTGGCTTCAAATCTGTTTGTGTCCCGTCCCGGCGGGAGGTTGGTAGATTTTCCATTCTTTCCGATCCGAACCGCGTGTGCAATTTTCAATCTATCATCCAGGGGGTTTCTTTTTCTGACGGGCATTCTGACAGGGGGGAAAATTCGGGAAAATTATACGACCTGCCATTGACAGCACAGCCCGGCCGAGCGTGTGCGTCCATCCGCTAGCAGGGAACCTCCTACAATTTGCTCCCTTACTTCTAATTGAAACTCCGGGTTTGTGAGAGTGTGTGTGTGTGGGTGTGGGTGAGGTTTGGTGCACGTGTGTCTTACATGTAACATTTTCCTCACTCTTCTCCGCCCTTGGAGTCGGGATTCGTTTCGCAATCGCGAAAAACGTTCCTCACTTTTTTGCACAACAGCGAACGACCCTCATCCGTGTCGTGGATGTATTAGCAACCTAGAATGTGGCCCGTCAGGACAGCGTTCGTGCACGAGCCGGAAAGGTAAATGAAATAAGGGCCAACAGCAGGGTGCTTCTTCTGCCCGTCATCTTTTGCGTTCTTCCCGGCTATGCCCCGGCGCTGTCGACGGGGACGGGAGGAAAACCACCTTTCCCCCTCGACCGAAGACGGAAACGATGGCTCAAAACCGTTCAAAATCTCTTCATCACGGTGGCGGCCCGCGGTCGAGAGCCGGGGAAATCGATACATCTCTCTAACTCGGCTGTCTTCCACCGAGTCGTGTGATTGAGTGTGTGTGTGTGATTCACTGAAGACGGATCGAAGCGGGCAGCACGGGAAACTGTTGCTGCTGGCTTTCCGACGCAGAAAGTCGCCGTGCTAATTAATTTGTCCTCGGAGGGAATGGGCGCCTTGGAAATGTTTCCAATTTTCCCAACGAGCTCTTGGCGTTTCGTTCGCTCGTGACGGTGACGTTCCGATACCGCCGGTCATCTCGGTCGGCGTCGCTTGTCCTACCGTCGCCGCGTTGGTCTAATTTAATCTTAATAAAGCAACCATGAGGACCGACAGCGTGGTTTTACTCGGCGGTAGAGCTTAGGCAAGTAAAGCAATTTCCTTTAGGATGACACCGGACGGAGAACGCAACTGTTTTCAACATTAGTTCAAAGTCTTGACAATATTGCATAACATTTTTTCATATAACATTGATAAATTCAAGTGACCTAACAAACATTTACTTTGATTCAGATGGTCAAGTTGATTATTCAATTTCTTGGAAAATTCAAACAAAGCTTCACATGAATTATTATTTGTTCCGGAGGTTGGATTTTTTTAAAAAATTGGTAGTGTTGACCAAAGGCGTTTCTCTACAAAAACCCAAAAGACATGGGATTGGGATCCGACATTGCCCTATCTTACGCTTCGTTTGTCAAAGTACTTATCGGGCATCCCATTAGCATGTGGTATGTCGGTGTCTATTTACACGCAAAGAAGTTTTTTTGAGCTACCGTGAGAAGTCGAAACTTTCTCTTTCATGTCATCATCGCCGACGCTAGCCCGAACGAGTCACCGGCAAGACCATGCCATCTACTAGTTAGCAAGCCGATGGTGAACAGTAGCTCGTCTTTTTGCTTCTTTTTTTTTGTTATCAAGGGACGTAGCCGACGAACGAGTTTATTTATCATGTGACAGTGATTTAATTAAATGATCGCTGCTGTCCGTTCGACCGGAGTGCCGTCGCTCTCGTCCGCTGCGGATCACTGAGCTTTGCCCGGCTGTCTGTCCCTCGTCCACCTAGCCCTGCCTCCCCAACGACAAGAAAGAGCACTTCAATTAGACGTATGATAAAGCCCAGCGCACGCTGTCGGCCTATGAAAGGGTGCGATGCGACGTATCACGTCGTTGCACAATTCATCTCGCTCATATTGCGACGGCACGGTACTGGACAGGGTCCCTTTGAAGGTTCGGCGTGAGGGATGAAGAGGTGTGGTGCTACCGTTCGACGAACCTTTTTCCGCTTTCCAATACAGTTCGCTTCAAATTGGTTGCTCAAACATAAACACAGGAGCTTCCAAACTTTTTTGAAAGATTGTCTTAAGGAGAAAAAAAAAACCTTTGAGCTACTCAAACCGTAACGACACACGTTTACATTCCCATAAATTAGCTAGCAACTGAGTAATTCATCTGTCTTTCCTCTTTCACAAATCTATTTCTAGAGCAAACGATCTCTGCAGATTCTGCAACGGCACGTAAAAGCGACGCGCACTGTAAAACTGTCACAATGGAATGCGACGAACCGTGAATACGGTAGCTGCCTTTTCACTATTGACGTTGACTCATCAAAGCAGCAGGCGAACCATTTTACAGTTTAACAAGTTTTTCACCGGCATCCCCAGCATTCCACATCCCTTCTTCGTGTCACATCGCACCGTGTTCAATTAAATTACGGCGATCTTCTTCGAGAGCGCGATCATGTTCGTGCTCCCGCACGGGAGGGAACCCTTTGCCACCCAACTTGAACCTTTTCCCTCCCTACAGCTCGAGCGTAGAGTGACACACGACCCGATTGAAATGAAAGACAAAAAACTCTCCCCAGCTCTCCGCGCCACACAAAGTCGATAGCGTTCCGCATCGCCGATCGTTCGAGGGCAAGCGGGGCCGGCCGGACGGTTGGCTGGGTGGGTCTCGGTTTAGCGAAGATCAGCACTTTCATCACGTCACGCAGCAATTGTGGAGAGACACCGCGTGAAAGGGTTCAGAAAGTGCATTGGCACACAGAAAATCGCACCGGCGTCGAGCGGAGACGGACACGGCTGCTGCTGCCGCTGACCAATTGAAGTTGCGCTGCCGTACGAGCATAACCGGGGCAACCTCTACTCATGGTCCGAACCTACGAACCTCCGTGGCGGTGGGTCGCTGCATATGACGGGAATGCAGCGCGAAATGCGTTTTCGTTACACCTCACGAAAATGCCATTCCCCGACCGAGTGACAAGAATGAACCCCACCCCTCCACTGCGGCGTGTGGCGAATCCTTCCCCAAAACCGTTGGAGAAATTATGCTGGCTTTTAACCGTGCGCCCTTAATCCACGCGTGCGGCGGTTGACGCGTGTAGGAGATTTACACCAACACACGTCGCGGAGCTGCGGCTTTCCAAATGCGAGCGCAGGAGAAAAACCCTTTTCTGCTGTTTGACACTGATCCGGACACAATTGTTAACAACATGTCGCTGAAACCAACGATGGTACACACACACACGTGCAAATCCACACACTTCCAGACGGTCCGTTATGTCTGGGTCGATCTCGTAGGTTAAATTACCCGGCCGAAGGATGGAAAATGTTGTCGGGGTATGGAGCGAAATGGAGCCTTTTAATGCAATTACAGTCGCCCACGAATGACAGCTATAGACGGGGCAAGGTTTATGGTGTCAGTGAAATGCGTTTGACAATAATTTTTACGAACCGAACCGATCGTAAGAAAGGAAGCATTTCGAAACGGATAGGGAACTTTTGCGCAAAATGTTTATGAATCATATTTGAATAGCTCAAAAAACAATCGAATTACACGAACCATGCGCTTGAAATGAAAGCCAAACAGGCAAAACGCTTGAAGTAATTTTTTTTTTAAATTTTCTTTTTTTCAAAAGACAATATTTTTAATACACCTTCCGTTCCTCTTACCAGTATAATACACTAAATCAACGTTATCAACCCAAGCCCTATGATAAAAAATAATCTGACGTATTTTATTAATATGTATGTATCCAACCATGAACCGCCCGATTTCACTCCATACTGACTTTTATCCCCTTCGAGTTTCTTTGCAACTTTGTTACAGAAATGCATGCCCGCATATGTGTGTCCTGACTTCCCTGCTGATAATTTCGACCGATAGCGGAAAGTGATCAACGAACACAAATTATATCTTGCCGACGCTCACCAGTGTCGACTCTGGGCTCCGAGGCGTTTGGGAAACAACAGGCGAACTCTGCCTGTGGTGCTTCTGTTGCTATCTCTGTGCAGTGGAAAACTTTTGTCACAAACCTAGCCCACCCCCCCGTACCCCGAGGAAAAACACAAATCGGAAAACTTTTATCCCCTTGCAATGGCTTTGGTGCGTGCTCCGTCTGTGCATGTGGGTTTGGAAACAACTTGGAGGGGGAAGAAAAAGAAAAGGCGGGTGGAAACCGATAAAAAGCACACATCAAAATATTGGAGAGGAAATGGAGCGTACGACCAGCATCCGATACGTGGGAAAGCGATTCGGCCGAGCGGAGGTGTCGGCTCCAGTCATTATCTTACGCGAGCCAGCAAAGCCTCGAACTGTTCCGCCCTTCCCCGTGTACAGTGATGATGTACGATGGCGCAGTTGCCATTCTTTTCTCCCGAAACGCCTTCCCATAAATAGACGATAGGCCGATGGATAGATAGATGGATAGCAGGATAGAGCGACGGCGTTCCCGGTAGGGCTCACGGGGGCGCCAAATTGGTTAATAGTGTAGAAAAATACCGACAGCGCCGCCGTATTATAACAGCAAACGAAATTATCTATAACGAGCGACTGGCTGGAAGCCGGAGGACGTCTCTGCGGTAACTAACGGGCAACCCGGGCATTATCAGTCGTTTGTGCGCCTCCTGCGGGTGCATTCCATGAGGGAGCCGAGTCGGTTGTAAAATGGCCATAGCGAACTTAATGTTCGCAGGGAAAGGCACAGGAGTTATTCCAAGCGAAGGTTGGGAATGCACAAAAGACACAATCCACTTGTATACTATCGAGTTGGACGAAGCCGATGCACCACCGTTCAGCCAATTCTGTCGACATCCGCAAGGCAGCCTCGGGCCTCGGGAAGAAAATGGAAAACGTGACTCGAACGCCCTCGAAAAGGAGTTTCGGCATGAAGCGATGTGCGCGAACCGGAAGGTGTGAGGAAATGGGGAAAATGGAAATCGTTCCGGCCGCCATCATCTGCAGTCGCGCAAAAAGCGAAGCAGCAGAAGATGATCTTCAATGATCTTCGAACTCCAGCCGGCAACGATCGGGTGAGTGGCGTCTTCGGGAGGTGGCGGTCTTGGAGCACATATTTCTTCAGCGCTCGAACGAATCGCCACCACAACCACGGCCACAAACCCCGGGACGCCCCATTAAGGAGGGAGCTCTCGAAGCGCTATAAATACCGTCAATTATGGCTGAGATAACTCCTCGAACTCCCGGCGCTCCTTGCGAACCCGAGTCAAGCCGTCTACGGACACTTTTGCCGTTTTCCAGCCGTTCGGTTTTTCGCGGCCCGGGCGGAGTACGTTTTTAAGAATCTTTTGACGCAACGTGGTGCGCCTCTTCAATCCCTTCCCCCTATGAATTTTTTCTCCAACTCCATCCCGGGCTGACACTCTCCAGAGGTCGTCGTCGTCGCCGAGATGAAAAATGGGAGTCAAAAGTTGTTGGGCAATGTCAAAGAAACACTCCGTTCCTTAAGCAGCGTCAGGGGAGGGGAAAGGACGGGGCGCTCCTGGGAGGACGGCAGCAATATGAGAGAATGTTTTCGAGGCCGAGAAAAATGTGATGCGCCGCGGAAGGAAAATTCCTGCTCGTCAGCAACATTCTATCGCCTCGTGGCGCAAAATGAAAGAGTGAATATGAGAGAGGAAGAGAACGCGAGGGGAAGAGCGAGAGCTGACACATAAACGCACGCTTTCCTCCTGTTACCAGGACCTCTAGGCAATGTTCGCGTCAGCTCTTTCCTAACGTGGCAGCAGGCGGGAGGGAGGTGAAATTTATTTTCTATCCAAATTCCATAAACTCCAGATATTCGGTATTGCAGTGTAACAAAGGCCAAGTGTGTATGGGAGTGTGTGTGTGTGTGTGTAAATACATACCCCAGCTCCCCATACGCCCCTTAGATACCTCCTCCTCCCCCAACTCGAGCTTCCGTGAAAGGATTGTTGACAATTGGCCAAAAATGTGTCACCGGCGAGAATTGGTGTTCCTCTGGCAGACGGGCGTTGGTTGCCTGCGGCTCCACGTTCCAATGGCCGATTTTGTCATTTTGATTTCGGGTAGGTTAAACAATGCAATATCCCCACGGCGTGCCACCCGCAGACCTCCTGTCGCCTCACCTCCGTAAGGTCGGCCGCCTTCGCTCACAAACATACCATTGGCGCCAGAACTTGGATTTCCAGGGCAGTTTCGTCTCATCCCGGGACACTGGGCGGGAGTTATTTTGTTTCTAGGTTACGCAAACAATACCAGAAGATAAAGCTGACTTTTATGGTCCCGAAAGGTTTGATGGCTGGGGGTTTCTTTTTCCGTTTTCCGTTTTTTTTTTCATGGAAGAGTACAGCATGGGACCTGATTATTCGCCTTTAAGCCCTTTGCCATGATGGGCTAAGAGAGATAAAAAAAAAGCCTGGAGCTCACTGGGGCCCTCCGGATGGATGAAGAAAACGGTCGAGGGGGAAGTGCAAACATCCACATATGCTCTGGCGAGAAACACTATGCTTAAGAATGCTCCATGATGATAACACAATAGAGAGGCGCAGGCAGCACGGCACACAAAAAGGAACACACAACAGTCGTGGAGGGGGTCTTTAAGACTTGTATGAACACACATCAGCAAATAAAAGTGTGCTCCAGCAATCCTCTCCCCCCCCCCCCCCACTCCCTCCTTTTTCTCCTGAATTAGTAGTCGCCATTAAAAAGGGTAAGAGCGGGAAACGGAGCACTTGCACGCGCCCCCTTTCGGGAAGGGTGTGTTGATCTGCCCGGCGGCTGTTGTGCTCTGGGTGCCGCAGCCGAATAAATACCCTGACCCAATTTCTAATGCGTTGTTTTGCGAGCACTTAAACGCCCATCCACTAATGGAGTGGAGCTCCTGCGCCACCGGTAGGGCTGATGTTGGCGGTCACGGAGAACCTGCTCTCCAATAAAACCTTCGACCATAAATAAAGCTATTTGTTATAATTCCTACGCCCGATGGTAGCAATAATGCTGAAGGCCGGGAGGGGGGGCACGAGGACGAGGACCTGGAGGAATCAAATGGAATAATTTAATTGAAGAACTTCCGTACCGTGGATTCGCCCGGATTCGGGAGTGTTTTTACGAGCCTCTCAAGAATGGCGGCAACAAAAAGTCACACTCATCCCACCGAGGAAGACGAGTGGAATTGGACTCATCAGGACGAAAGGCAATGCCGTTGGCCGGAAAATCCCAATTCATCTCCGCATCGGACGGACACTTTTTTTGTTCCTTTGTTTCCGTCGACTGATATTTTCCTGCGTACCACCTTCCGATTTGCGAACCGGCGAAACACATCCAACAAGATTTGGCCATTTGAACCAAACGTTGCCACTCCCGAACGAACGAACGGCGGTAGCTCCTGTGTTCTTTTTGCGGATAGTTGATCTTTTTTTCTTTCTTTCGTCTTTGCTCCCTCTCTCTCCCCCTTTTCTGCTAATTAATCCACCACGAGGCAGCAACTACCGTCGTCGTAGCCGCCGTATCGTAAAGCTGACAGTCGATATCTATAAAACCCAACAATCTGCACTAATTAGTCACCGTCGTTGTGCTACTCCCCGCGTCCCAGCCCAGAAACGGAGCAGGTTGTTCGGTGTTCGATGGTAATTGGGCGCCCAACCCGCCGCCATGGCTTCCTTCCGCACCGGCACGTCAACGGCAACCGGTAATAAAATGCACTCGCCTGCGTCTCCCGCGTCGAATGGGCGGGAATGGGTTAGTTGGTGGCTTGTTTTCGCGCAGCCCGGCCCGGTTCGCTCCACCGACATCGACGAGGTCACGCCAGCGCGCTCTTTGCGCCATGCGACGAATTTCCGAACGGGCTCCACTCGCCCGGATCCTTCGCCTTGCGGTCGTGCTCCATGTTTCCCGGACTCCGGCTAGTAGCACGCCCAGATTCACTTGGGGAAATTAAATAATGCTGACAGTAATATGGGGACCGATGGAAGGGGCTCGAAGGGTAGAGGCCGGGCAGGCCCCGGCTTCGAGGAAGTTCAACTTCCTGACAGCCAGCAAGAAAGCGACTAGAGGCTTAGAGACGATAGGCTAGAGCGGCCTTCCACCACCGGAACGGATGGCTGCTGCTATTTGGTCGAACTACAACACGTTTTTTGCTCCTCCCGTTCTGTTGTCTCCTTCAATAAAAATGTATTATGCTGCCATCCATCCTCGCCCCAAGTCCTGCTCCACATCTCCTCTTCCCACCGGTTACTCCCGTGGACTTATCGGATCGCGTTTTCGCCGAATGGATGACATGATACAGGCAAATGGGGATGTTGTAAATATGTCCACAATTTACGCGATGGAACGTGACACGATAGATCTTTTCGTGCTATTCAACCCCCGTCGTTTCTCCTACTCTCTCCACGCTTGAGGCAGGATAACAAGCTCTTGTTAGACGAGCGGGAAGGAAAGAAAAATGGAAAATCTGCATTACCACTGCGCGACTGTTCGATCGGTCCGGGTGAAAAAAGGAACGTTACTTTCACGCCCGGGAACAGCGGCAGCGTGTTGCTGGACGATTGCACAGAATTTGCATACGACATTTGAAGGCATTTGCTATCTTGACGTAGGCTTTTCTTCCCTCTTTGGCAGCGAGTTGCTTGCACGTAATCAATCAGCCCGAATGTCCGGGGCATTGAGGAGTTATTAATCTTTGTAACAAGGTTTCTTACACTCCCAAGGAATGTTTATCCATGTTCATCCATCCAAACCTTTTTTTGGGATTAATATTTTTAAGGAAACTCAGAGAGCAAAGTGAAGTAAAAAAAGTAATGTAATTTTGTCCACCCAACAACATAAAACAGCCAAGTTTCCCCTTCTCTCCCATCTTGATAGAATTTGAGCCGAACATTTTGTTTTGGAGGCTAATAAAAATGCTAATCAACGGCGACCAGCTTTTACGGCACGGCAACTCCCAGGCTCCAGCATGTCCTGGAACCATAGAATTCCACGAATCTTTTGGTACAAAAATACAATCTGCCATCGTACGATGACGTCCCCCGTTGCTGTCCACCGCCTTGCTTGGCCCGTTTTATGTCCGTCCCCAGGATTTACGAACTGCACACAGCACGAAAATTAAATTTTTATTGAAAAATCGAATCAACCACCGATGGGACGAATAAATGGAGGTTCACTCAACTCCCGCGAAAGATGACAAATCGTTCCGTTCGGTTCCTTCGTTTCGCGCTCCAGGGCTCCGGGGGTTTTTTTTCTTACCACAAGCACGAGCCGATGGCGACGGCAACCGTTAAATTGACGGCAGCATGTTTCCAAAGATGATAATCGTTTGCGTGACCAGATAAGAACCCCAATCCGATCGGGGGAAGAATGGTGCGAAAGAAAGAGAACGAGAGAGAGAGAAGAGAGTGTTCCCCGTTGGAAACGCTGGAGTCTGCGCCGGTTGCGATATTCGCCCGTTTCACCGCGCCGAACAAATCATAAAACCACAATAAATTACGATTCACCATCATCATCGTTAAGGCACAAACCTGGTGGAAGAGAGAGGGGGGTCGGGGATCACTCGGCCATTTTTCTCTTCCTTAGCTGGCCCATTCCCTTACACTCGTGCCATCTTGTGTCGCTCGTTTTCACTTTGCAATTGCAGCAATCGTCGGCGCAAATCGGCGACGAATTGGGTCACTTATATTATCCACCGCGGAAGAGGGGGCCAAGGAGTGCACAGGCTGCAGAGAATGGAGGAGAAAGGGTGCACCGGTCCATTGCACAACCAGAATGCGCCGTGCGGTCGTTCATTTCCCGGGAACCCGCCGTGGTTCCGTGCTGTCTGGTGCGATAGTGCGGCCCGGGCCGACGACACGAGATGATTTCATTTCATGACTCTCCCAGGAGGCGCAGCGACAAAGTGTTACGGAGGACGGGGGGCCACAAGACGGGAACTTTTTCTGCCGCAGCGAACGGTTCCCGGTGCGGTCGTGTGCGCGGTTTGGTCTAGGCTAGACTTCCGCCGGCTTCGTCCGCCGTTATCTTCTTGCCGCGGCTTATTTTAACACTGCAACCGAATGCAAGCTGTCGGTGTAGCAGGGCCAAGCAAGGGGGGAGGGGAAGGGGGCGATGTTGGCGCTGGCCCAGGATGGACGAAAGTGTTACCGATTGCCTACTTTCGGGACGGATGTGGCGAGTTGATGCAGCCCATGCGCATGGCGTTGAAGTGCGTCCCATCATTCGTCATTCTGCGTTCGGTGTGGTTTTTGGTCCACGCTGCTCTTCCCTTTCCGTAAACATCTGCGCGTTTCAGCGGTTTTGTGTTTCTCTCCCACTTTACTCCGTTTTCTACTGCCCATCTTTTCTATTTGATGCATCTTGGCCAACCCAAGGGGGAACGTAAACGAACGAATCACAAAGATCAGGAAAAAGGTTATCACCAAACGTTTTCCTGCTCCATTCGTTCGCCTCCAGTGACAACCAACTGGAGGATTTGATAAGTTTAGCATCTGAGGACGCAACTTCCGTGTCTTGCCCTATAAAAATGAAACTATAGGTTTTCAGCTTATGAACAGATTTAACCTAATCGATTTCATAACTAGCACAATTGTTATCATTTCTTACAACTGTTTGTTCTACTTGAGTTGAAAGCAATAACATTACATCTTAATGGCGTCATGCTTTTCTTATATGTTTACATCATGTTTTATTACACTGAGAGCTTGATAGTATTTCTTTTACTACAAATACCTTACGCTATCAGATTTTCCACAAACCCACCCTTCAACTACTGTGACGCTTCTACTGTCCATTGCTGGACAAACGACCAACCTGAATCCGGGCGAGCATAAAAACACGAGCGACAGCACAACAAAAAATCGCTAGAAAAAAAATCCAAAAAGGGCCAGACAGTCTGGGCGAAAGGCGAAACGCTACATAATACGGTTGTCTCTCGATCTGCGCATTGCAATGCAATGCACTGCAGTTTGTCGAACTCTCTGACAACGACCCGTATAATGATACCTTCTGGACACACCCCACACACACACACACATAAGCTCTGCCCACCACCTTCCCTCTTTCGATGGTATTTTGTTGTCGTTTTGTTCCACGCCATTTTCCGCACCAACATGATGGTTCGCCCAACCTGACGTCAGCTTTGCCGCGTCGGCCGTAGCCGGGCTCCGGGGGGTTTTTTTTTTTCGGTCGATGTGAAGCAACAGAACGAGCGGAGAAGAAGTAAGAAGGGACCCCCCGACCATCGGAAACGGACGTTACACAATACGGCGAGCCACAGTTGATAATGCTGCCACCTTCGTTCCGTGTCCTTTTCTGTACAGCGGCGTAGGTTTTTGCTCCTCCTTCTCCCCGTCGCTGGACTCGGATCCTGTGAACTTGGAGCCCGTTGTAACGGTGAGCCAGTCGCCGGCCAGCAAGGGCGCAGAGGGCAAAGGACGAAGAATCACGTGCCGTGTCTGGGAAGTGCAGCGCATTTAAAATCATTTCCTGTCCCCACAGAGCCACACGCGGCGAGGCTCCGGCGGGGAAATGCAATCCAGACAATCGCATACCACGCGCGTCCGCATGCGGAGGAGGAAGTACACGAACCAAAATCTCCCTCCTTATAGCTTCATTCAACAGAGTTTCTTCACCAGGTCCAGGCGTGGATGGTCCATTCATAATGTTGGTTTACTTTATTCCTCCGCTGGTGTAGGTTTTGTTTTATTAATGGTTCTGGCGATTTTTTTATCGTTCAATTTGTTCCGAACTCGCTTTCCGATAGACTTTTCCTCACATTTGACCATTTATAAAACAGATTGCCTTCAGAATTGCAAGTTACACATAGGCCAAGCTCCAGTCGTAGGTAATAACATCAATTAAGTTATATTTCCCTCGAGAAAAAGGCCAATAAATAACCCAGAAAGTCTTTACTTAGTGACACTTTAACTAATGTCATGTACAGAGTCGAGATCGACTAGCTTCTTGTTCGGCATTTATCACACCAGCTCTAATCAACTTTGTCACCGATTCGTTCTCTGCACCTCACAATTACCTTCTCGTCGTCCTCCATCGACGCTTCAGTGCACCCAACATCTTGACTGCTGCTTCCGTGTCCCAGGGCGCACCGCTGCTACTGCTGCATCGACGGGCAAAAGTGCATATTCGGCGTCGGCGACGGCAGCACGGCTAAGGGGACGGACGCACGGTTCGGCCGGCACTACACTGGATTCGACGCGCTCGTTTGGCCGTCGACAGAATGTCCATAACACACAAACAAGCACACGTACGGCTGGGGTCGTTCGGAGTCACTCGAGTGATGATTTTGTTTTTCCTCAAGCTAAAGGGTTTTTAATGCAGTTCCATCCTTGTTGTTGACGCCAAACTGCGACGCGACCACGTTAAGCAACACTTTTCGAGGATTTTAAGCAACCTATTTTTTGTACTTAAATGACCCTGCTAAGCTCATTAGGAGTCGCTGACGAATGCACTTTGCAAGCAGATTTCTTTGCTTTTTGTCAAACTGTAAATGAAACTTTCAACACAACACATGGGTCAGAGCGGCAACCACTTTCAAGCAACATAATTATGCACGCATTTTACACCTTATTTTTTCATGAGTTTAATTGCGACACTGTTAACCATCTGTAGAATACACGGAGAGGTGAAAAACAGCCACTTTACATTTCACATTTTGTGAGCAAGTTAAGTTTTTGAGAACAGCTTCAGTTGTTGAACAGTTGATAGTGCATTGAAAAGCCTAGACAAGGTTTATTCCTTTTCATATTCTGTTTCGAAAAGCGAATAAATTACATTTTAATATCTCTGCTAACATTGTAGGAGTACCTTACAAAGAGGAATGTGCAGCAATTTATTTAAACAATGTTCTTGTAGCCAAAACAAGTGTGGCTGTTCAAACCACCAACCATTAATCTAGGGCTAAGGTGCACTAGCAAAAGGAACCCTTCGTTAGGCAACGCGTGAACCACTCCCCAGGCGGCGGGTCAATAATTCTCTGCCTATCTGCCAACTACACCTAATAAAACGCGATCGCGGGGCCTTTATTTATCTTGCGGTCCGTAAATTATCCGCCCTCCCGCGTGTGGACCCGCACCACCTGATCGCGACGCCCATCGAACCAACTTGGCGAATCATCTTAGCTGGCAACGTCGCCAACGCACGCTCTGCGAGTGCGAAACTGCGAAACGGAGCCTGGCTTACCCTGTTGCCGGTCGCCTGTTCTTCATCAGACACGCTGTCTGGAGAACGCAAACGATCGCATATGTGTGTCTATCCTACATAATCCCCAGGCATGCCTGCATGCTTCCCTTCCCACCGTCGTCGGCGCGATCTGTCTCTTGATTTATTTTTCCTCCACTCGAACGGCCTTCTCGTAAAAATGCCCTGCAGGCGATGTTTGCCGCCGCACAAATGCCAGCTAACCTTCGTCACGACGACGACGCATCCTCCACGCACCCATACAGAAGCTGCTAACCCCACGGAGGGCAAAATAAGTGGATAAAAAATCAACAAGCTTCTTCAAACAGAAAACAATATTCAAAAAAAAATTGTTACGAAAACTGCTGACGTGCGCGAAGAAAAGGGCAGCGCAACTCCGCCTCGCGATCTAACGCCAGATCTTCTTCTTCTAGCCTACACCTTTCCCTGCACCGAGTTTGTTGCATACTGCGCTGCAGACCCTTTCCCTGCTCGTTCTGCTCACCTAGGGTTGTAAAATTTATGCCATCGGAATTGGAACTGAATCGCACAGTCGCAAACGCACCCACCCGCTCGAAGGCTACATATAGAGGCCCGACTATTCCCTCGATGCTTTGGCCGCCGTCGGACGCGTGTGGGAGTTGGTTTTTTTTTCTCTCAAACGCCAGAAAGCAACCCGCTCCGGGAGCGGGGCGAACGGGACCAAAGTATGTGCGTACTATATTATGCACCATTAACGATCGACTTCGTCACATTCGTAACGAAACGACGGCACACGCCGCCGCCAAACGACCGCACGGGGAAGGGCTGGATTGAGAAGCGTTGGGAATTTTTGTCAAGCATTTTCGAGTGGAGAAGAACAAGAATTAGAACAAGAATTTACGTGCCAGCAAAAGCACGCACATGGAAGAAATTATTCATTTCTCGAAACTGCGAAGTATATTAACAATATTTAGCATACTTGAGCATTCAGGTTCCGGGAAAAGTCGTTACGCCAAGAAGAAAAAGCATACTTAAATGCTACTTTACTTTACAGAAAACCGCAGGCAAAAGTAAGATAACACAAACCTTCCTGCCCTGCCTAGATACTTTTCAAGCGTGAACGTGCGCCATTCCTAGCCCGAGGACATTTGAGAGAACGTAAAACGGCTGCGCTTGCAACTCCAGTGGGAAGGTTGAGTCCGACCATCAAATCTCTCCGGTCACATCTTGCCGGGCCGTGCCGTCGTGTGTCATCGATGGCATGCAGAGGCAGAAGAAGAGGAGAAAAGACCGCCCTCTGGCAAAGTGATTTCCCTCGTTTTCAACCTTTACTTCGCCTGTTCGGTTGGGTTTCGTTTTTGCGCAATGCTTTCCTTGAGAAATGTGATCCAAAGGAGGAACACTATTTATAGCATCGCACACCGCGAACCCCTGTCCACCGCAACTCGGTGAGGTTTGGCAATCGACGGACTGACCACCGGCATTCAGCGGCCGACGCACAGAAATGCGTATCAACGATCATAAAGTGTTATTTGTGAGAACAGCGCTCACACTTATGCTCGCCTATTACGACGTCATAAAAACGGCCGAAATGTGCCGTCGATCCATCACCGGCCTCTCTCCCTCTCCCTTCGCCACAACAGGAACGCGTCAACGTCAACGTCAACGTCAAGAAAAGAAACATTTAAATTGCGATCAAGCATCGGGCATCAGCTGATCGGTATTCGATGACGGCAGCGATCGGGGGGGCAAGCAACAATAGGACCACAGAAGTAGTTTTGCTAAATAGATTTTAACGCGCCAGGCCTCCTCTTGCCGTACATGGGCACACAAAATTTTCCATCGAGCACGGGTTGGGGCTGGTGGGTTCGTTAATTCGGGCCGTAAAATTTTAAATGCTAAACAAATCACCGAAATCACCGGTGCGAACTCTGGTGCGGCGATGGTCGAACTGCAGCAATCAACGACGGCGACGAAATTCGGGGTGGACAATGGCTAATTTACGCGGGGTGGGTTCCCCATTTATGACGGCACGGACGGACGCGTTGCGGCATCTTCGGCCGGGTAAGTATGACCTTTACGAGCGCCTGGCCACGTATGGAGTCGTTGGATGGAGTCACGCGCACCAGCATCATTAGACAAGTGGATTTGGTAGACGCTTCGGAGAGTTGGACGCAAACTGGTCCAAGGGAGAAAAAAAACCGGATGGAAAGATTGAAGTCGAGGAAATAAGTGTCTGACATTGTGAGCATTCGAGCCAATTTTTCTTGTCAATTCGGTATCAGCTTGCATTTTGATTGAACCTTGATCTAAGAGTTGATATTCCTTTAAGTTTCGTTTGCATGAAACTATTCGACTTGTTCGCTTGTTCGCTAAAAAAACGATTTGAAAAATAGACCAAAAACATCAATTGACAGCGCAAAACCTTAGCATCAAGAAAATGTTTACACGCACATTATTAAAAAACTTTCTGATTGCTTTCTCTGCGAAAAGATGTTTCGCTGGGTTCCGAGGGCAGGTTTACACATTCAAAAACTAGAAATGTGTACGGAGGAACAAATTTTCTTCAATTGCCATCAACCTTTTTTTCGAGCAGGTTCCCCAACATTTATTTTAATCGCTACAAGAAACAAATATTGCGCTTCTCGCCGTGGCTCAAGATGGCGTATGGCACGAGGACAGCATTCTCATGCTTCATGCCGACAAACTGGGTTTAGGTTTGCGTTTAATTACAGCGACCCATTAGGTGTCCCGAATTGCTTGTCGATTAGAGAACGGCCCACATTCTGACAAAAGAAGTTACAGGCTAGGCACGGCTCGCATCCAATACGGTACGGTACATTTGGGACATCCTACCTCGAGGGGCAAAAATGTCCTCTCGCTCGTTGCAATCACCGATAACTGCACACCTTATCCCTTCATAAACGGAGCGGAGGACGACACGGCACACCACGGTGGTTTCTAAAATGTGGCTAGCATGAAATTTAATTACTCGTGCTCGTTTCCCTGGTTTCCACCCACTCCCCTCACCACGAACGTTCCCATGGGGGCCGCCTTTGGCGCACCATGTGCGAACAAATGTATTTGCTCGTCGAACACGGAACAAGTGTACCCCGCCACCACGGAGCATAATGTTGCCCGCAGTTTCCAACGGGTGGTTGTTTTTTTTCCTTCTTCGTGTCTTTTCTTGTCGCTCCCCTTCTTCGAAGGATCGTGTCTTGGCTTGGCAGCGAGGCTCCATCGTGCACCCTTCGGAGGTGGGCAAAATGATTTGCAAGCCAGCCATTCGACGCGGCAAGTGCTAGCGGCATGGAGAAACCCCTTCCTACTCATCTCGAACGCCTACCACCCCCCAACCTCTCCCTTTCCCCTCCCCCCGAAGACACCCAACGAACCATCCATATAAGCCCGGCACCAGCAGAACGCGAGCCTGTGTATCATAAATGTAATGGCGGCAAGTGGTTTTTACTGTTATTCGAAGTGATAGGGCTCGATCCAGTAAAATAGCACCGGCCCCGCCGGTCGAGCCTACACATACGACGAGTGGCGGGAAAAGGGGGAAAGGGAGGAAAACCGCACCACACACATAACGAAACATAACATAAATTACTCAATGCGGATGAAGGTGAAACAAAGGAGAGGGAGAAAAATAGAACGTGAGGTGGGGCGCACACCGTTGGCTTGAAATCGTTAGGCTGCATGATCGACACACACACACACAGATGCGCGAGTGCTTCTCTTGATCGCAACGATCAAACTGGCTCACATTAGCTGGTACAGCGAACAAAAAAAAAGGGAATAATGAATAGCGAGAAGGACGTCTTCAGCGACTTCTTCGAATCAATATGCAAAAAGAAACCCGCCTAGGGCGGAAGGGTTGCGGTGGCGAATAGAGCTCGACAGGTTCGACTTGGCAGCCTCTATCGATCGTGGAGTCTCTCTCGCTGCTGGCCCACACAGAAAACCCTCTAGCGCAACATACACGGGGAGCTCGAAACCGGACCGTAAGGAAAGGGAAGCTGGTTTCGATTCGATACCAACCTTCGAGGACGACCAAAAGGTGGCCAGGTGGACAAGAGGTGGCCGCGCGACGTGAATCTGGAGCTCGCTCGCGGGGATTTGAACGCACACACGCACACACGGGCGGGCGGAGATGGTGAAAAGCCGGAAAAGCATGGGCGTTCGATTCCGTTCCGAAGAGCAAAGTCCGGCAGAACCGAACGGGCACAATGCGGGCCCAAGCCGTAGGCAGTAATTGCAGCCCAAAGCCCACCTCCCAAAAGGGAGTTGATTCTTTTCTTGGTTTTCTTCACCCATTCGCGTTCGGTTCAATGTTCCACCGATCGTGGGGAAAAAAAAGGTACAAGACGCATCTCATCATTTGCCTTTACTTTTTTTTTTGTCTTCTTCGTTTCACTCCGCTACAAGATTGTGTGAATGACGCCTACGCTCCCCCCCGAATCTTGAGGCCTGCGTAATCTGACGTGAGCAACTTGGCAAAATGCGAACAGAAAAAAAGGGGGCCACACTCTGAGCTGCACCGATCGACGGGGGCAAGACCATATGATATAGTTAACTTTTGCCACCGTTTCGACACCTTTTCCTGGCGCTTATCTCGGGCGCCCCAAAACGCATGACTCAAACCGACATCGTTTGCTGTACCTCATTTCTTTCTCTCTCTCCTTCCCGCGCCTCTCCTTTGGAATATTTGGCGTTTGCGGTGCGAAATTCGTTTCTTATCGCGCCTCGACGACCCAGAGACGAGGACGAACGAGTGTCACTTTTTGGCCTTTTGCACGTGAGATTATTTGTTTTAGTGTGCTTCATTTGCTTTTAGGCTCCACCGAAAGGCGCCAGCCGACCAACCAATGTGCCGCATGGTAACAAGGGTGCGGGAAAGAAAAACTCGTCCAGATGGCCGTATTGCTTTGACCCCGCGTCCGACTGCGTTGTTCCAGGGCAAGGTTTTTTTTTTTTTTTGTTTCAGGGTGTTATGTGTGTGACTGCCCACGAAGAGTTGACACCAAAGTATAACATTCTCCCACCATGTTAGCAGTTTGCTTGGCTGGTGTAGCTTTGGGTATTAACTGCGACATCTCTGTTGCTCGTTTTAGCTTCCTGCTTCGCCGTGTTTCTCTAGAAAGAAACAGGCGAAACAGTTATGCTAAGATTTACAGCACAATTAAACTGTCTTCAATGTTTCACACTTTTTCTGAGATCCTTGGTTCCTTCTCGCTATGGCTGTCACGGCCACGGTATGAAATATAAGAAATGCTCCATCATTTGCCCTCGAAACTGGGCAGTCAGTTGTGTTCATTACTGTAGCTCTAAGCCTGGTTCGCCGCTGATATGATAAATTTCTAAAAAGATTTACCTCTAATATAAAACATCTTCAGCGTCTTATTCGAATCTATTTGTGGTGTGCACCATCGCGCCCGCCTTAGCATTAGGATGAAAATAATTGTCAAGGCCAACGACGAACACTGCTTTTATCGCCTTGAAATCGCTGTTCTCGGTGTCACCAGTGATTTAACATCGGTACCGAAGTCGTGCAGTAGCAGTTAGGCTTCTTGGTAGGAAACGTTTCTAGAAACACATTCCCGTAATACCTTACGGCACGACAGCGTATATTTTACAACTGTGTTATTCTGCAAGCCCCAAAAAGAATAACAGAGCAAGGGTCGTCGTGTGTTTTTTCTTTGTGTTTGTTTGTTTAATTTGAACGCACTCGTCGCCCTCGGAGTCGATTGTGTGTCGTGTCGTTGATAGGAACCTTGTAGCACGAACAAGAACGGTGTGTAGTATCGAAAACAAGAAATAGAAGTATCGCACACGGTTGTTTGGCGACACGCAACAATCGAACGCAAGTGGACGACGGCGCCAGGCCGGGTTCCAGGCGATGATAACGCGAGCAAAGAATAATCAAACGAAATCTCCCAGAAGCTCTGACGAATGAAACAAATGCGGTGGCAAGTACAACAATCAGGAAAAAAGCAATCCGTTGGCCACACTTCAAAGCAAGGGCAGAGAAATTGCAAAATTTCCGCCAAGCTTTCAGGTGACGGAGAACTACAAACATCACCTCTTTGGCCATTCTTGTGGGTCCCTTTGCTGCGTTTGTTACCAGAGGACAGAGGACCGGAACACTTCGGGAGTGCTGTTGCTGTCTTTCAACCAAACATGTTTTTCCCCTCCTTTTTTTATGTTTGATGGTCATAATGTTTGTCTTCTATTCATTTTCCCTCCTCCTACAACATCACACATCAAACACCCTCGCTCGTTACAAACACTTGCGTGCATTCTCTTCTTCTTCCTCCGCATGCCTTTTTGCACCATACATTTATCAAGATTTGGTGCTGCATTGTTGTCCGGGTTCGCCCTTTCCTTCCCTTTGCTGTCGTTGCTGTTCGATTCGGTTCGGCAACAAAATGGCTTTGGCGTCCACCCACCGTTGTGCGGCGCGATGTGTTGCTGGCTACCGTTTGAACGTCGATTTTCGCGAGGAACACCCCAAACATTATCACCCACCAGTTCGTCATCGGCAGCAAACCTTCGACGTGCGTATCGATTATGTTGCGCTTGTTTTTTGGAGGGAAGTACCAACCAGGTGCCAGCAACAGACAGCGTACACAGCGCACGGCACAGCCGAATGTTGATTTTGTGCCAAAGAGGCCATCCATCCACTTGAACGGTACGCGCTCTATTTCTTTTCTTTTTTTCTTCAGTTTAACGTCCAATCGATCGCCAAGCAGAGCAACACGCTACTTCACCTTGCGAGTAATGGGTCACTTTTGCTTTTGATTACCAGAATAATGTTGCCGTTCGGGCATTTGAAGAGTTGTTCCTCTAATCCTTTGAGATATAGAAAACAAATCCACCAGTGCACAGCAGCATAAACTGAATCGCTTACGTTTCGCAAACACTCACACACACACACGGTCAGAAATGAATCGTATGAAAGCAGTATCGTAGCACCACCGAAACTTAACCCTCCTGAGAAGAATGCACAAGCAGTACGAGTTTTTCACGCAGAGGAAATAGGGAATTTCCCGAGCGAGCGAACCGAGTAGGGGTTAAGCGGAAACGCGAAACGGACCGAGGGGAAAGAGAATCTTTCTGCCGTTTCGTGGCTCGTCCCGTTTTTTTCCCTCCACACAGCACACCAGCACCCACGAGGAATAACAAAACGCCGAAAGCGAAAGCGACAGGGACCGCACGATAATGACGGGAAGAAAGCGGAACACGCGAACGCACACGTTGTTCACACACCGAAAGCCTAAACGCGACTGGCGCTTCCAGACGGAGCGGTTGGTCCTCGCGAGAATTGATGGCGAGAAATGAGAGATAGAGAGAGCACCGCGGGAGAGAGAGAGAGAATAGCGAACACAAAGAGCAACATAAACGACCAAGCGCGAGCCAACGACCCGCTGATGTTGATGATGATGATGATCGCGCAATCTCTGGCGTCTCTCCGTTCGTCTCTTTCAAGTACCGGCCGGGACCTGGCCCTCAGATAACGGGAAGGTGGTGGCGGTACCATGGAAGCAAAAAACGCGGTCCAGAACGAACGACGGGAGGAAAGGAGCGCAAAGGATGCGGCGGCGATGCAACATACGCCGACCGATGCGTTTATGCGGTGCGGTTCGAATGCTGCCGGTTCGCTAATTATGCCGGTTGGCAATGTTTACACAGAGATTATTATTATTGCCACAAAGGGGGTGATGGGGGGGGGGATTGCGAGATGCATCCGCCTTTCGGGTGCGCACGTGCAGCAGAGTGATGCTAGGAACTCGATTGTGCTTCAATGCTGCAATTCTAAGTCTAAGGCATCTACAAGAACGTTTAAAAGCGCGTATACACATTGAAACATTCTGTGAAACATTCGGCTGAAACATAATTTTGACATCTAATTTGACACCTGGTTTATCAATTTTTCCCCTCATTTTTGTTTCAATGTGGAGAGCTGGAAAACAAAACCCAAAAACTATTTGGCCCAAAATATATCATTTTAGCCGAATCAGTTGTGTTTCCGTTAAGAAAAAATTGTTTTAATTGCACTCATAATTATTGACATCGAAATCAAGTATAATTTCGTATGAAATAAACAAAAAAAATGAAAATGTTTCTAATTAAGATTTTGTTTTGTGGAAATTCATTAAACATAATCCTGTTCCAAAACATGTCAAACCGGGCTCGAAACTGTTCTACTGTTATACTTTCCCCTCAAGTCGAATGTCAAAAAAACGTTTCAGCCCGAATGTTTCACAGAATGTTTCAATGTGTATACGCGCTTTAAGGAGAAATCAAGATTTACATTGCGCAGACACAAAAAAAAAGACGAGACCAAACAAAACCAAGTTCACAAAACCAATAGAATACGCTCCGTTCAGCATAAAAGTACATTAGAAATGAATGTGCACGGAATAGAAATCATTAGCTTTGTAAAATGTACTCGGTGTGTTTCTTTGTTTAAAACATGTACAATTTATTGGTATCAACTAGAATTTCTGCTGCCTTTTATTTCTATTCGTTTGTTTAATTTCCTGCTTCAAATCACAGAAAAACTCAGTGACAAATGCTCCCTTTTCCAAGCAGATTATCTAACAGTATTTGTCACAAAAAGTTACAAACAATAAAACCACAGGCAAATTTATTGCCACAGAAACGATAAAACGTCACCGGCTAATTAGGCTAGATACATAACATCCGCTCTCGTTCCACGGCCGAAGCCAGAAGAACCCATTGCCAGAACTGGAGCTGGCAGTTGTAATTTAATTCGTTTGTCACGACGTTTAGAAAAATCCGTAATTAATTAAAGCAAACGTTTTTTGGATGATTTCCACCGGTTTTGCGCTCAGCCCCGTTCCTTCCGGTTGGATTTTCCTGGGGGCAACATTTTAAACATTCGCACATTCGAACCATTCTTACCAAAAAACCACGCAACCCATGCGCCGGATACTTGATATTTCTGTGTTTGTGACTGACGCACACATAACAGCACCGGTCCACACGATTGACCAAAAACCAGAATTCATTGACCTGTTCGTGTTGCTTTTCGCTCATGCTTTTCTCCTTTCCTCTCCCTTTGTTGGTCGATTTTTTTTTCTGGATTCTAAAAAGACAACCGCCAACAGCCCTCCGCAGATTCGCGCAGCATTGAGCAATATTCCATGGGCGATCGAGTGGATCTTGCAGCTTCGGTTGGCTTGCTGCTTGCTGAAAGATTTTAGGTCCCCGACAATATCCTTCCCCGTCCCGTTCCAGGGAAGGGAGTTCCTGCTTTTGGTCGACCGCAGCAACATTGGTCGGTTTGATTTTATCAGTGTTAATTATTTTTCGTACCGTGCCACACGGATCTTCGCCCAACAACCTTCCTTTTTATCTCGCATACCTCCTCACATTTATTACCCTCTATCTCTCTCTGCAAATACTTTCAACGATCCCAGAAAGTGGTCCATTCACTTTTTTATCCAGCTCGATTCGGGGCGATGCATCAACGACAAGCATAAGCCAAGAAGATTTGCTAAAAGCGAACAACTATTGATGCCACGATTGGCACCGGCTTTCCCGATGGCAGAAGGCGCAACGCTTTTGCGAGTTATCATTCTCCTCGGGGCGCACCTATCGGCCCGTTTTAATCGAGGCAGATGTTTCATCCAGAACCTTTTTCGTTGATCCGTGCAAGGAACCAGACGGTGCCTTCGTGTTATTGCTGGTGCATCATCGCGGAATGAGACGACAAACCGCAGCCACTTTTGGATGTCCTGCTCATTTTGGCAATCGGCGTTCATCGATAGGACAACGGGCGAGCGGAAAACAGGAAATGAAACCAAGACGGTCAGCCACGGTTTCCACCACAGAAGGCACCACTGGAACATGTTTTCGAGAGCAACTTGTTTGGATGGCTGCTTTTTTTTCCCCCCATTCCTCTCCGTTCCATCGGCTTGATTTCGATGTTTCCTCTTACCCTCTTACCCGTGGGTCATCATCTTATCTTTAGCTCGCCACGAAGCACGAGACGCCACCAGACTAATGGAGCACAACGGCCGACGAAAAAGTTAAACAAATGCAAGCACTCCAAAAGACAAAAACTACGACTACGAAGACGGGCGAGGAGAAAAAAAAAACAGCGATGGCGATAAGAACGGAACGGGAGGACACGGACGTCTGTTTGGTGAGGGAAAGTTGCCGGCTCGGGGCTGGCCGGAATCGAACGCAGCCAATAGGCAGAGAGCATAAATGCGGCGGCACATAAACGGGACACCTCATTTGCAACTGTCTTAGAAAATGACACCAAGTGACAACAAACCACTCCGGCTGCTATTGACGAGCGGCAAGCAAGCAAGCAAACAGGCACCAAAAAAAGGCCGATCAGCAGCAGCAGTAGTCCTGCAACAGAGGACCTAGCTTAGCGTGGACTTTCGTTTCTTTTTAGTTTTACTTCAACTTTTGCCTCTACGAAGAAATGGCAGTCCTGAGGACCTGAAGACACCTGGGTGATTCTTTCCTTTAATTTATTTTTTCTTTCGTTTTTTTGCAACCTCGCAACCAAAATAAATGCCACCCAGCAGCGAAGTGCAGCGGGCGAAAGGTAAGCGCGTCCATTGACCCCCGACGCGGGCGGAAAGCTGCGCGGAATGCGAACTGCGACGTGCGCCTTTCAGGAAGTGCCGCATTTTGCATATTTTTCGACAGCTTATCTTTGAAATACAACCTCCCGTAATGAGCTCTAGGCTTGGGGCACCTTTGCAGAAACGCAATACGCGGTTTATGGTTTCAAAAGCAACAAATGAGGCAAACCCGTTCAGTAAAAAGAGTTGATGTTTCATTTTTCGTTCGATATTTCGGTTATTTTTAAGTTTCTTCATTTTACAATCAGCTTTACCTGGATTGGAGTTCATGCACAAATGAAGAGTATAACTGATGTGAATACGTAACAAGTTAGGGTAATTTACTGTCGCATATTTGAAGCTTCCATCACAAACTTTGCTAAGACTAACTTCACACACAAAAATTATGTCGGCAAGTATCAAACAAAAGCGATTCCCTAACATGTCCAAAAAGGACTCCACCAAATGTTTGGTAATATTAATATTTGGTTCTAATATACATGTATTTCCAATCGATCAAACGTGCAGGTAGCAAAGTAGTGCTTCTTGTTGGGCAACTAGCAGCAAGCTCACACCGAACTGTAACCGAATAGTTAGGCCGAATTGCTTCACCAATCTCCAATCCGCTCTGCTAGGAATAACATCGCGTAATTCAAATCGGAGGCGTTTCGCTACAGTTTCGTCTGTGGTTTGGCTGTGGAAGACGCCAACTCACCGCACAAGGCGCCACCTTCCGTGGACAGTAAACATATGACGACGCTGCCAGTGCACTCTGGATGCAAGGCGTAGAGTGCAGTGTCTCGCCACGTACAAATAGCACTCTGCGAACGCAAGCATATGAAACGTGAGGCGCTCTTCAGTCGAACTGACTGGCAACCGCAGCGCATGATGGAGTTTTGCTGCACCAGCATACGTAGTGTTGCAACAGTAAACAGACGATTCGCAAGCTATTTAACTAAAGCGAGGGCAAACATGGAGGGCCTCAAGCGATTCTCTTGCTTTTATCTATTAGATCCCTGCAACAAAACGTAATCCTAAGCGAAACAAGCCACTGAGGATTAACGTACACTTGTGTGATAAATCCCACCGCTTAAGTTAAACAAAGCAAAACGCTGCCCTCCTCTTCCTCCTCGCCCTCGAAATGGTAAGCTCAGCCCGATAGCCTAGTTGGCAAGAATTTGTGCAATGTAATGTAGTGGACGAATCCCATAGAAAACCAAAACTAGTCAGAACACGAAACCAGAACGGCGCGCCATTTCTCATTTCCGTGAACGGGCCCGCCAAATCGCCTTGAAACCGGATCCAGAACCAGAAACCGGCGACGTATGGATCGTCATGTGTGGCGGCGGTCGTCAGTCAGTGTTTTTGTTTATCTCCTGTAACTACTTGCTAAGCACCGTCTCGAAAAGGGAACGTTCTATTTCGAAGGATCAAACTTTGCTGCTCTTGTCCATCAGCATATTTCAGGTTTCGGATGGTAGAATCAATCCACCGTCGGAACCGTTCGCCCAAGACGTTCGGTGACACCGCGCGGGCGAGCCGCGATTGACGAATTCCGACGAACCAGCAAGAAAATAACCGGCGGGTTATTCGATACCAGGCATGAGCAAGTCAGTCAGCGTAAAGACGGCATCTCCCACGACGCGGTCAAATGTCACGTGCGATGCAATCTTGCCGTGGCGTGTCAAACAGACGACCGCGGAGTGGAGAAACATTTTCACATCAGCTTCAACCCAATTGATCATTGAGAATGTTTGCCACCGATCGATGAAAGTGGGCGAGATGTTACAAAATTAAACGCTGTAGTTTCGAAATACTATGTGAAAACCAATACAAAAGGATGATTTAATAACACCAGTAAAGGTATTGATCGGCCTACAACAGGAAAAGCATAAGCAAATATTACTGGCACCTTTTAATCCCTTTCAGCGCGATTAAGCACAAATTCGGAGAAGTAGTAAACTTTTGAGTTTCATCATTCGAGCTTCAGTTTCACCGCCTTCCCTCTGCTTAACGGGCCTGTTATCAGTCAGTAATGACTAATCTCTGGCTCCCCGAGGGTAAGGGAAAAAAAAACTTAACGTGACACCAATCCTGCGACCGATTTTTTGATAGCAGGGAAGATTATCAACACTTACGTACTCGGCGAAGATTAATATTGTCGGAATTTGATTGAACCCTTTACCCTCCCTTACCGTTCCAGTATGATACGATTGTTAACAGGCAACAAACTCTGTCACGTGCATCGGACTCGGACCCCCAGCTCAAACGGGACACGCAAATAAAAATCACTCCACGATGTCTCCATTCGCAAAGGACACGATCCACGCCCACGAGAAATGAAGAACGGTGGCGACCTCCCCTCCCCCCCCCCCCCCCCCCTTTACTCTTCTTTCCCAAATGAATTGATGTCACTTCCGCGTGCACAATGAGGAAATAATCAAAATTTATTGCCCAGCCCATAAATTAACCACCATAGCAGCGTGCGCTCCCCGCCAAACCAAGGGAGAGTAGGCCCACCAAGGATCCTTGGCGCAGGACGAAGTGAAAATATTTCGGTAGCCGGCGAAACATAAACTTCGCACGTGAAGCGAGCTGGCAAACAAAAGAAAAAAATCGAGGGAAGAGAACTGAATGCCAAAAAAACAAAATATGCATAAACATAAATCTCGGTCAAATCGATTCCGTGGCCCCACGCAGCCTATAAGGCTGCTGCTAGGCCGGACGGCGCCTCGCAAGACGAACACGAACGCCAATATTTACGAGGAAAACCCCGGTGGCCTCCTCCTGGCTGGCGGAACGAGTTCATTGGGACACCGTAGTTCACCAACCGCGAAGGAGAGGGGAAAAAATAGTAAAACGCCGAAACTATGAGAACCCCGTATTGATGACCCCGTAAGCCCTGGGAGAGGGAAGCCCCGCATACTCGAAGCCATCTCAGAAAATTGTCATTTCCTCGTGCGCTGGAGCCAATAGAAACGATGCCGGCAAAGACGTGCGGCACCGGATTGTCTGGCAAATAAATACGTGGTAAGGATTGCGTACACTGCGGAAAATGCGGAAAACTTGCGACCATATCCTGAGCCAATGAAACGTCATCGGAAAATGGTTCGAGGAAAAAAATCTTATTTACATTACACCATTTTAGGAAACGGGCGTAAACAGAAGCAAAAATATTATGTTTATTACGTGATTTGAGAGAATTTTGAGAATAAGAGTTAACAAAAATATGTTTTAAATATTTCCTGTTTTGAGGAACAGGATTTTAGGGTCTCCTCAAGTAATTTAAACCTAATACCCACATTCCTAGCTTGGAAAGGCAGGTTTTCATTGAGGAAAATGCACTTACCGGATAAACTCCCAGGAGGTTGAGAGCTGCTGCGGTGTCGATGACTTCGACAAGCTACCCGACGCGTTGCTCCGGTGGTCGCCTTGGTTACGACGATCTTCATTCTTCCCGCCGCGGCCTTTGCTGGCGCTACTCCCGGCCACACTCCCACCATCACTGCCCCCTGCCGATCCACTTGCACCACCCCCTTCTGCAGCCACACTCTTGCGCGGGGAGCTGCCGCCTCCCCCGAACAGACGTTTCTTGAGCTTCGGCGTTATGGGAGGGTCGGGAAATAATCCCATGCTTCGCTCGGATATTCACGCCTTTCACGCGCGTTGCACCTTTCACCAGATAGCACACCCCACACCGCGATGCCTTTGATTTTTCATACGACTTTACCAAGCACAAGAAACTCCAGCCGCACTGGAGAGCGATAGGATGCAAACAGAAACGAAAGCGAAAGCGAAACTACACCGAAACGCGGACCGTATCGACCGTCATCACCCGCACGCTGCACAGTGCAGCGAGTTGGACGCCATCGTGCGGATGGCCACACCGAGGGGCGACAATTTTACGGCAGACACCGATCAAAGCGAGAGGTTTTCAGGCAAAATTAATTGAAGCACACACTGCACAAAGCAAAACGATGCACCATCGAACCGTCGTATTTCTTCTGTGCGGCGCATGCATAAAAACTAGTGTTAATAGCTCCGACCTGTACCCAACGGGTTCGTGGTCCAAAGATCATAAAACCGCATCACAGTTCCTCGCCGAACCTACCCAACATATGCCCGTTGCAGGTCCTTTAATTGATAATGAAATAACAGAACTACCAAGCAATAAACTGTCGTTACCATATCATCGCAGCTGACCAGTTCTTTTGTGTCTGAATAATCAATTAAATTAAATACAGACAATTAATAATAAAATTAATAATTAATCCGCGAACCTAGACCGGAACGCCTCTGTGCCGTTCCTATCGAACGCAAGTCGGTTCCGGACCTGGACTCGTGCATAACAACGTGTTCATCACTAGTTGCGACGGTAAACAAACATGGCACAAAAGTACACGATTTCCAAAACGACCAGGTTGGACCAAAGCTAAACGAGCCAAATGATAGAAACAGATCTTAAAACATATCATGAAAGGTGTTTCTATTCCCTGTTCTGTGACCACCCTTTCTCCCTTGTTTTCAAAAAAGGGGGTCTGTCCAAAACTATCTCCTCCTTTGCCCGGTTTGCGAATCGGTTATCGGATAAAATCCGGGACATATCGTTTGACTCCGGAATCGGTTCTTATCGGTTCAGTGGCGGATTGATAAAAACGATAAATCAAGAAATTGTTTGTCGATTTGCAATGATTTGTCACGTTTATGAAAACGTGATGATTTTTTGAATCCTTTAAACGTTACACGTTAAACATCTGATAATCATGGCTGATGCATTTTCATTCATTCTTCATTCATTCATTCATTCTAAAAAATTTAAACCAATACGATTGTTAAATCATATTGAGTTATTACAGAACAGAGAACAGAGAAGTTTCTGGATTAATTCTGGGAGAAAAAAAGGGTTAATAATTAGCTTGTCAGTTATAGGCGACCACATTTGAAGAGAAATTTTATTACAAACGAACAGAATATGCCGGATTTATGATGTAAGTGCGCACCTGTAGCATACAATCAAATTGCAACTTTGTTAAAGCGCGTGCAAGCTACAAATGTACAAGTATGAATGTAGTGCATCAACAATAAGCACGAATATACATTTAGCGTCAATGATTACCATGTTGCAAATTGTACATTAGACAAGAGAATCTCCATTTTATTCTAAAGTAATTGTCTCAAACAGTACATTCGTGAAACTTTTAAAACCGTATTTTTAACTGGTCAAATCTTCATCCTTGTTTCGTTATTTTTCCCCTGATCGGCACTAGAATAAATCCATCAGTGAATTATTCTCACACCCGTGGCGTTTATCTACGGAAACAACCAGATTTGCAAATCACGGAAATAACCCGTTTACAACGCACGTTTGCTCTTAAATTGTATCTTACACGCACATTCTGCGTTGCGTAAATGTCTGACCGATGAATGAAAAATATGACAGTCTCCCGGAAAGTTTACATAGCCCTTCGACAAATGAATTGATTAATCACAAGCCCCCGGCGGAGGAAGTGGCTGGCAGTGTGTCTAGTGAAACCTCCGGAAAAAAAACCCCAGCCAGTTGCACTAGCTTGCAAACATCAGACGGCGTTCTCGATGTTCCCACTACCCGATTGTATTCTAATTGGGTGCGCCGGGAATCTGTGCGCGCTTTCTGGTTCCGCCCGATCCGACGCTCCGATAGCGTAATCGAACGCAATACATTTCCATTCGTCGGTTCCGCCGGGAGTTGCAGTGTGCGCTATAAAAACTTTCCACCCCGGGTGCTTCAGCATCAGTGTTCAATTGAACGGTCTCAGCTGAGGTGCAAACACCAAACCGAGTTTTTTTTTCTTTCATCGAATTGAGTACGTGATCGTCCATCGTTGCATCGCAAGCAAAATGAAACTCACCGTCGCTCTCCTACTGCTCGGGCTCGTGTGCGCCGTATACGCCCAGGCCGATGCCGCCAAGGACGCCGCCAAGGATGCCGGCGACAAGGCAAAGGATAAGGCTGCCGCCCTGCCGACGGACGCGCCCAAGCTCGACAAGGATGCGGTCACCACGCCCAACCCGAAGGATGCCTCCAAGAAGGTGGAGGATGCGGCAGCCAAGGCGAAGGATCAGGCATCCGAGCTCGGCAAGAAAATCACCGACGGGTTCAAGCTGTAAAATTCCGAAACAAAAACCCCTGGGGTCTCTATCGTTTACGGAAGAGTGAAAATAAAAAATAAATTCCAATATCTCACGCCCTAAACAGAAGGAGTGTTACTCGTGGCAGATAAGCACCGTACCACATTGCGTAACTATCCGAAAAACAATCGCGGTTCTCTGTACGCTCCGAGCGGAATGTAACAAAGTAAATTTAAGTTATCAGACAAACGAGCGTAGTTAAGTAAGTAAATTGGGGTTATCATAACCAAGAACGGCAATCTCTGCGGTTAGCGTTCGCTTCGCTGATACGACGGCGATGGTTTGTGGTTGGCTTCTGCGCTGGTATAAAACACTGTCCGTTCGATCCCAGCATCAGTCAGTCACCGTTGACATCTCCTGGCGATCGTGCAGTGTCCGCAGAAAGTGAATTCATCTCAGATTCCAGTTGTTTCCCTCCCGAAAGCAAACGACCCAGCTTAGCCACCATGACGGACGCTAACGATCTGTTGGCGCTGCTGCAGCGCCCCCTGGAGCCAACCTTCCTGCCAAAGGACGACGGCAAGACGGTGATCGATCTGCCGGAGGACTTTCTGACCGATCGCTATCGGCCGATCGGGGCGGACCTGCAGTCGCGCTTTTCGAACGACGCCGACCAGCGCATCCCGGTACGCAAGGTGACCACGCCGGACCTGTCGTTCGCGGCCGGTATCGATAAGCGAGGGGCTTTCTCGCTGTTCGTCCCGAAGCACCGGGACGCGGCGGCCACCCTGATCAACCTGTTCCTGGAGCAACCGGACGTCTCAACGCTGATGAGCGTGGCCACGTACTCTCGCGATCGGCTCAATGCCATTCTGTTCCAGTACGCGCTGGCCGTGGCCATTCAGCATCGGGAGGATACGAAGAACGTCAACATCCCGTCGATCGTGTCACTGTTCCCGGATCAGTTCGTCGATCCGTCCGTGTTTCCCAAACTGCGTGAGGAGGGCGCCGCAGTGCAACAGGAAAATCGAGTAAGCTTGAGAGCGTTATAGTTGGACTGGAAGATAAATGGTAATTGAATGTTCTGCGGGTTTTGTTCTTCTGTCTTTCCACAAACGTTAGATGGTAGTTGACATTCCACCCGCGTACACCGCATCGGATCGCGAGGAAGAGCAACGGATGGCGTACTTCCGGGAGGACATCGGCGTAAACATGCACCACTGGCACTGGCATCTGGTGTACCCGGGAGACGGTCCGGATGCGGTGGTGCGCAAGGATCGGCGCGGAGAGCTGTTCTTTTACATGCACAGCCAGTTGATTGCGCGTTACAACCTGGACCGGTTCAGCAACAAGCTGAAGAAGGTGCGAAACCTGACAAACTTCCGCGAGCCGATCCCGGAGGCGTACTTCCCGAAGATGATCCGCAGTTCGAACAACCGCTCCTATCCGGCCCGCGGTGCCAACGCGATCCTGCAGGACGTGGACCGAATCGACAACGACACGAACGTGTCGGTTAGCGACTTGGAGCGCTGGCGCGACCGCATCCACGAGGCCATCGACCAAGGCTTCCTGCTGGACAAGAGCGGCAACCGCATCCCGCTGGACGAGGAGCGCGGCATCGATCTGCTCGGCGACGTGCTGGAAGCGTCCAGCCTCACACCTAACCGTCAGCTCTACGGCAGCCTGCACAATATGGGCCACAACTTGATCGCGTACATCCACGATCCGGACTACCGCTACCTGGAGGACTACGGCGTGATGGGCGACGTCACGACAGCGATGCGCGACCCGATCTTCTACCGCTGGCACGGTATGATGGACGGCATCTTCCGCCGGCACAAGGAACTACTGACCCCGTACACGCCCGAGCAGCTGGGCAACCCGGGAGTCTCGGTAACGTCGGTCGGCGTGCAGCTGACGCGCGCCAACACGCCACCCAACGTGCTGCTCACCTTCTGGCAGCGCTCTCAGGTCGACCTGGCGGCCGGGCTCGACTTCGGACCACAGGGTAACGTGTTCGCGTCCTTCACGCATCTCCAGCACGCCCCGTTCTCCTTCCGCGTTGAGGTCAACAACGAGTCCGGAGAGGTCAAAAAGGGCACACTGCGTATCTGGATTGCGCCGAAGGTGGACGAGCGCGGCACGCCACTGAAGTTCCGCGAGCAGCGTCAGTTCTTCGTCGAGATGGACTCATCCACCGTCACGCGTAAGTATTGCAACTCAAGGTCACAGCTTTCATCTATTGGACCTCTGGTTTCGATGATAATGCGAGTTTTATCCTACGCTTGCTTCCTCTTCTCCTTTAGTGAACCCGGGTATGAACACGATCGTACGCCGCTCGGACCAATCTAGTGTGACGATCCCGTACGAGCGAACCTTCCGAGCGATCGGAACCAATTCCAAGCCAGCCGGCACCGATGAGCTGGCACAGTTCCGCTTCTGCGGTTGCGGCTGGCCCCAGCACATGCTCGTCCCGAAGGGTGCCCCCGAGGGCGTCCAGTACGACCTGTTCGCGATGGTTACCGACTACGCCGATGACGCCGTCGAGCAGCCGCTCGATCCGTAAGTATCTCACCCTCTCTTCTTGGCTTGCAATGCTCCCGCCTACCGAAATCGCTTATCTAAAATCGTATTGCCTTCCCCCTGTCTGGCACCCACACTCACTCGTACAGCAACGCACCATGCAACGATGCACACTCGTTCTGCGGACTGCGCGATAAGAAGTTCCCGGACCGACGCCCCATGGGATATCCGTTCGATCGCCGCACAGCGGACTCTGTGGATACGCTGGACCGCTTCGTCGCCGCGAACAGCAACATGAAGACCAACACCGTTACGGTGACGTTCAAGAACACCGTCATCAACCGCACCTAAGGAATTGCAGGGACGTAACAGCACAAAGGATATGGGATACATAATAGCGTTCAAAGATCAATAGTTGTCTTTTCGAATTGGTTGCAATAAAAAACAGAGGATTGGAAACCCCAATCCTACTACCAAATTACACTTCGTAAGCTTAATTTATTGACGGAGCAAGAAAGGCAAACCCGAAAATGAACGATATCAAAATGGACTCCTAAAGGCCACCTCTAACCCATCGTGGGCGTACAAGACTCCGTCACGGTGACCGTTACACGCGTTGTGGTCGTGCTGACCACCGTCGGGAGCGTGGAGGTGGAGAAGACGGGGATGGTTTGGGTCGCCGGTACGACCACGGTGGAGGTCGTCGTGAATGGAGGCAGCGTGGAGGTTGTGGTCACTGTGGATGATACCAAAGACGTTTCCGTTGGCAGGGTCACTGTTATCGGCACGGTGGACGTTACAACCGACACCGTCAGCTCCGTGTTCGGCGCTAGCGTAACAGTCTCGGTAACACTGGTGACCGCGGTCAGCGTAGCCGTTTCCGTGGGGCTGATAGTGGACGTCGACGGTTCCAGAGTGATGGTCGAGGATGGGCAAACGGTGGCCGGCTGACTGTACTCGTTCGAATGAAGCAGCGAGTAGTACCGATGCAGCCAGACCGGCTGCAACCCACTGCTCACTAGAACGAAAAGCAGAAACAACGAAGGACGCTACCGTCTGCTTCAGTCGGGTGGCCATTCGCTAAGTGGTACTGGCATTTCACACAATCACAACGAACCATTTCCGAGTCAGCCAATCTTCCTGGTTCACCCGATGGTCAGCCCGATACTAAATTTGCGCTCCCAGTCCGACATCCAGGGCTCTCAAGTGCTTTTGAAATCCCGTTAATCGAAAATCAGGTTTATTGGACGGTTTAATGTTTCAACCAAAAAACAGCATTTCGTTCTCCTTTAACTGTAATTTTAAGCGATACTCCACAAGACAAAAATCTGCTGGGGAGATCCCAGAATAAAGATGCTGTTACAAATACGAGAAAGGTAGCCGATAAGTAATGTAACATTCGTTAGCGATTGCGAACAGGAAACATATAACTAATAGAATTTACTAATTTTGATAAGATGCCACATGACTTTTGATGTTCGTCGTTTCGAAGGATTCCCATTAATACTTGTAAGCCATTGGTTGGATTCATGGTTCGAATTTGGAAGAATCGTAAGTACCTAATGTAACTGGGTTCAAACTGCGTTTCACTTTACCTCACGGTGGATAGAGTACAGTCGTTAGTGCGCCTGAGTTATGAGATAATTGAAGAAAAAAATTCAAAGTCCTTTTTGACAACTTTTGGCGGCTCGGGACAGGTTTTTGGTTTGTACTGTTACTGTACAGTCTTGAGCCAGATTGAAGCAGTCGCATTGTCGCATTGAAGCAGTTCGAACGCATCTCTCCGGGATATCTGAGGTATGAAGGTGCAAACAATTTGGAATAAAATGCAAGGAATTGTAAGTGGGGCTTCGAAGAGAACGGTCTTCATGAATTTGTTATGCATTTAATTATTCTATCGTTCCAGCTATTGTTTGTGCTAGTTTTCGTTCTAAAACTTCCCGGTGGCCATGGTTCGTATTATTCCCAGCTGCACAATTCCAATACGTTGCATGAGACCCCCTCGGGGGTGACCTGCTTCCGGACGATCTCGCAACCCATCGTAACGACGACGGCCCCGACGTCCACCAGCTTCACCGCCGTCACCAACACGGTGAGCACGTACACGATCGTAACGCCGCCCCGCGTTCTCTTATTGGAGACGTCCACCATCACGGTCCCGACGACGGTGGCCACGATCACGCCGAGCACCACCATCTCGGTCACCAGTACCTCCACCGTTTTCTCCACGCCACCGATAGTTCCTGTCGTCACCAGCATCACCACAACCATCACGACGCGCCCCACCAGCACCGTTACCGTCACGCTCTCCATCACCTCGACCAGCTCGATCATCTCGACGAAGACGTCCAGGATTCCCATGTGCGTGTGAGCGAAGGCGAAATGTCATCCTCGCAACCTGGCGATCGTAACACCAACGTAAAAACGCAATAAAATGTGCATCAACATCAAACGCGTTTAATTGCCGGCTGTGACTGCCAGTTTGCCATTCTGTGCCGTAAATCAAACCCAAAACTGACTCTATACCTAGCTGTACCTTCGCCTGGGAGCTGGTACGGAGCTAATCGATCCTTTCAATCGAAGCTCCGAACACGAAGTGATCTATAAAATCCGGGAGCGTAGTTTCGTTCTTGGACAGCATCCAAGGTCTCAAGGGCGTAATTGTTATTTTTCAACTTGAGTTTCCGCATATTTGTACACTTGATGCAACATCTAGTTCATGCACCTACGCCACATTACTTTCTCCATCACGCTAGAATAGAATACAGTGTCGCGTGGCCGCGTAAGGATGACGAGGAGGATCAAGGTCCTGCAGAGCACAAATGCCTGCAGGATTCAGCATCTTACTAGCATCTATTCTTAGCCCATAGAAGGCATGCATATTTTATATAGGAGAAATGTTTTTGCACAAAACGAGCGCACCTCATGCGCGAAAGAAAAGTTATGTCCCTTGCCTATTGTGTTCTTCTGCATTCTTTCTATGATAAACATTGTCTTGTCGGTTGTACTGCAACGAAGAAGAGCACTAGAAATCCTAGATCTGCTATCAACTACCCCCCCAGTTTATTGACGGAAGCAAATTAGAATACCAAGAGATACGCGAACCGACCTCCTCTACCCGCCAAATGGGCACATTCCCGCCACGGTGACGGTTATTGGAATTGTTGCCGTGCTGACCACCGTCGTGAGCGTGGAGGTTGAGATGACGGGAATGGTCTGCGTCACCCCTGCAAGTACGGTGGAGGTCGTGGTGAACGGAGGCAGCGTGGAAGTGATGGTTTCGCTGAACAACACCGAAGACGTTTGCGTTGGCAGGGTCTGCGTTATCGAATTTGTAAACGTTACAACCGACACTGTCCGCTCCGTGTTCGGTGCTAATGTAAAGGTCTGAATTGCTGTGGTGGACGACGTTACCGTGGTCGTTTGCGTGGTGCTGACGGTGGACGTCAACGGTGCCAGGGTGGTCGTCGAGGGCAGGCAAACCGAGACCGGCTGGTTGTACTCGACCGAATGCAGCAGCGTTTGGTACAGATGCGTCTCGACCGGCCGCAATGCGCTGCACACTAAAAAGAGGACCAGAAACAACAAGGGCGGCTACACAGTCTGCTTTAGTTGGATCTCCTTTTGACACGTTTTCCACCATTTCACACAAACACAACGAACCATTTCTAATCAGTCAGTCTTCCTTCTCGCCCAATGGTCAGTTCCGAACTAAACATACGCTACCGATCCGGTGGAGGGTCCTGGTTCAACGACTTTAAAATGCGCATAACCGAAAAGCTGGTTTTATAATGATCATCCAAAACCCATCATCCTCTTTCTTCTACCACTTCTCACTGTCCTGCGCAAGAACCGAGAGCGGCAGGTCATGAGAAAGAACTTTAAAAAAGAGAATTTAGCGAAAAGGTATTGCAACGTGGCGTAGCTTTTCTTCAAGTATGATGTACCATCCCAGGCATTTCTTTAAATACCGAATAAACCGTTGATCAACCACTTTTTGCACCCCAAGGTGGATCGATAGCAATCGTTTCAATATCTTCCATTTTGCCTCTCACTTGATTTGATTTCTCTTACGTTTGCATGTCGCATTCGGTCTGGACATTTGTACGAATCTCAAAATGCATGCTGCATTGGATTTTTTTTTCTTTGCGTTACTCCAATATCAACGGGACGGCACAGATTCTTAACCTGTACTGTCAGTCTTCTCTGGCGTTTACTTTCGACCGCATCTCCCAGGCACTTCTGCGTTGTGGAGGGCCCGATAAACGTACGTAACATGCGTGGAATAGTAAGATCTTTTTATCTCAGCTAAATACATGGATAAGAGAGTAGAGTTTTTCTTTTAATTAACCGTTTAACGTTCATTTAATATGCTGGGAATTTTAAAATATCGTTTAATCCTTGCAGCTGAAACTACTGGGTGTGCTGCTAGTGTTAGTTCTGAAGCTTCACGGTGGCCACGGTTCGTCTTATTCGCTACACAATGATTGTTTACATCAGTTCTACTCCGTGTCCTGCGTCCGGACGTTCACGCAGCCCATCGTAACGACGTCGGTTCCGGTGGCCACCAGTTCCATATTCGTCACCAACACGGTGAGCACGTTCACGATCGTAACGCCACCACGCGTTCTCCTATCCGAGACGGTCACCATCACGGTCCCGACGACGGTGGCCACGGTAAGCCCGAGCGCCACCATCTCCGTCACCAGTACCTCCACCGTTTTCTCCACGCCACCGATAGTTGGCGCCGTCATCACCATCACCACCACCGCCATCGAGCGTCCCACCAACACCGTCACCTTTACCCTCTCCTCCACCTCGACCATCTTAAACACCTTAACGGTGACGAGCCAGGTTCCATGTGTATGAGCGGTGATTAAACTTCACCCACGCACCTCGTGACGATCGTGACAACACCACAACTCTTTCACCGAACCTTCGAAGTGATCCCTTTGGAAATGCATACGAATTTTGGCAGAGAAATAAAGATAGAGTGCTTTCTTTCATAATGATTGGTTTGTTCTCAATCTCCCGTTTCTCAGATCGCTACTAGTTCAATTGATGCTATATGAGAAGAGAGAGAGAGAGAATTTTGTCGTTAGGTAATGCACCAGTGTATGTAAGTATACCGAATTGTTTTGAAATATAATGAAAGAATAAAAACACTTATTCATCCCTTATCGTTCACATTCGAATAAATAGAATGGTTTGGGCTCGTTGTGCACTCAAAACGATGGAACGGTGACCTTCTAACGATCAGTTTGCCGTTGGTTACCCCTGGCGTGTCCCCACCCACTGAACATGTTCATTAGAATGGCGTGTTGAACCAATGATGCACAACACCAAAAAGAGTTTAAAAAAAATCCTACCCAACCCCGGTGAGCGGTCGAAATGCCGAAAAACTCAAAAGTACGCAAAAGTCACACCGAATGCCTGGCAATCCTGGCTTCCCCTGCCATGACCGCAGCAGAAGCACAGTATAGAAGCCCGGCTCGTCAGCCCCAGCGTGATGTCAAACAGCATCAGCAACCGGGCAAATAATCAAACATTTTCGCATAAAATTATCACCTCCAGTCCGGCATACGATGTGTGTATCCTCGACCGGCTCGACGGGGCGACCGGTTGATGTCAACAAGCGGCTGGCAGGGAATTGTGACGAACGGTTCCATGATAAACGACGCACGGTGGTGATGAGAACGGTTATCGGGATTGTAGAATCTGTTTACCAGAATGCGCGAGGTTTTGGGTAATTATTTCTGTTTGCTTTAAACTCCAGTCTAGTTTACGCTCGCCCGGTTTCAGTCGAGAAGGTTAATCTTCTTTATTTTCCGGAAGATGTGTGAGTTATTCTAAGCGGGACCAAATGAAACAATGGAGCATATTTTTATTATAATTTTTAAATATCTTTTTCTCAAATTCAAAACGTGATCATGCGGAGGTTTGGGATCGTTTAGAATGCTCCGTTGGACCCTCGCATACGTTCCCATACCTCACCAGATGAGGACCGTCTACCGACGACTGGCTTCACGGTTCCTTGTCGCTAATGATGATATATGTGAATTCAAGCGCATAAAACAACCGCCGAAAAAAGTCCTTCCTCAAAAACGATAAACTTTGATCTTTAAACATAACTTATTTATAGGTTTTGCAGTCATGATGATTGAGGATCTATCCGAGCAAAGAGGAAAAAATCTTCGAAAATCAACAACTCGACCATAGTGTGGAAAGTTTACAATCGATTGATGGACCACTTGTGGAAAGACTTGTTCATTAATTCTAATTGAATCAATCGGCCCCATTAGCGAATGAGTTTTATTGTTCCTTCGTCACCCTCAGAGCAAGAAAGCGAAAAAAGCCCATTTGCATACTTCTCACGCCAAACTGGCGGCGTGTTACCGTTAACCCAAACGAGACGCCAAAGACGGCGACCATGCGCGACTGATCCAGTTCTACCGGGTGTTAAAATAGAATGCGATCGCAAAAGCGTTCAGCTTATTTTTAAACCGTCCAGCCAAGAATAATTCCAAATATCATATGATACCCCGACCCCGACGGGGCCAAACCAAGCGAGATCCAACATGGAGACCATCTTCTATTCGACGCGATGAGCCTCATCGTTGTCGTTAGGCATTTTCTTTTCTTTTTTTTTTTATTGGCAGTGTTCTTGCTCCGCCTTCGTTCACCAAATGGACGATCCAACAGTTGGCGGACGAGTTAAAATTAGCTGCCGGCTGATTTTTTTGTTTTTTTTTTATTCAAACAGGATTCCGGCTTCCAGCGACGCTCGAGTCGAGTTTGGAATAAATTACTTTAACTTTTGCAAGACAGCCATGATGCATTCTCATTCAAACTGGAATTTGCGGAAAGATTCACCGCAAGGACGATGCGATGGTCAGCCTCGTGTCCGACAGGCTCATAGCTGAGCCCGAAAAGGGAGAAAAGCATCTACCGAAATAGGTTGTAAGTTATCAAATCGTAATATTAAACAAAAAAACAAGCGGCAAATTTATTTACGAACAAAATTTAGAAAGTTTGCAAAACTCCTAGAGGATCTATCCCAACATAATGCTTTCGTTTCATTTTATTAGTTTGCAACAAAGCAACATTCGTGATTTTCGTTTTTTTCCAAGTCCAACCGTCCGGAAAGGCTTCCTTTCTTTTCCTGGCCAAAATCCATCTCGATGGAGTTGCCTTGATATTCAAACTAGTTTAACCCTGGGGCTTATTAAAATATGTCTTCCTTTCCATTGGGGCGATAAAAGCTCACACGGTTCCACCATGTGTCTCGCTTTCCGTGCGTCATTTCTATCAAGATTGTCATCAAGCTGACCCAACTTCTTGTTAGAAGAAAAAAAAATTATAAAAAAACACACTACCGTGAAGATGACCCATCGTGCAACCGCGAGAAGATGTGTGATCCACATTACTCATCCTCCGATGGGATTGTTCCATGTGCATTAGATTAGCCTCGTTTTGTACCGGTAAAGAAAAGCCTGCGGAACGCACGCATGCACATTTTCCCGCGGTTTGTATGCGTCTTATTAAACCAGCGGAAAATAGGGACGAAAGCATCTCTTACCTCCATGAAACGCCGTCCGGTGTATGAGCTATCGTCAACGAGATAGAAAATGAAAAGAGAGAAGAAACGAGACTCAGTGTACTCCTCATCGGCGTCGGGGCCGAGATGCCACCATAGTGGACAGCAGAGAGAAGTTAACTTTGAAAAGGGTGCGTTCATCAGATGTGGTCAACCGTTTATGGTGAGAGAGAAGGAGTGAGAGCAATAAATAGAGGGAGAAAAGGAAAGGAGGGGGGCTTTTTTCAAGATCGTCAAGGTAGTTTGATTCTCCACGCGGTTGCGAAGATCCTCCGATTAAACGAGAGTTGGGGTTAAACGAACTCTACGAACGAATTTAGTGTTTGATAACATAGATAAAAAATGTGTAGATAAAATTAAAGGTACATATTTTAATGCAACCATTCACAAGCACTGTTGTGTGTTGTTTAATAAACATTTTTTTTTTTAATCGAAGACCTTCATCCTATGACATTCTTGATACAATCTGGTAGCGATGTAACGATTTGCTTCCTTCATTAGAGTTCGTATACACACGTCCCGTTTTGACCTGAAGAGCCCCAGTCTCCCTGCGACTACTCAAGACCACTATCAACGGCAGTATCTGTTGAAGATCAGCTTGACCGACACTCGCCCCGAACAACTCACCGACCGGGCGCGCCTATAAAAGCGTCCTGCAAAGGTGGAAGAAATTTCAGTTTACTTGTAAATTTTCGGTAAGCAACAGCAACCGCGCGACGTTCCGTTCTGAGCCGACGCCGCATTGGGCCGGTCGCGAAAAACGGGTTATCGGACTCTGGTCAAAACCGCGTGGCGTGGCCACAGTTTGCAGTGTGTTCCAGTCCAGTGTGCGCTTCAGTCGTGTGCAGACCACGAGGCCCTTCACTGAAGCCTTTTGACTTACAATAAAACCACCCGGGTAGTCGTAAAACGACGTTGTGATTGACCTATTGAAGCAGGAGTGTGAAAGAAAAGATAGCAAAGGAACGAACTGACCTGAGCGACACGTGAGCAAGTGCAAGTTGAATACCGGTCGAGTTACATCATGGTGAGTGAGAATCTTTTCGTTGCATTACTACGGCTGTCCAGCTCCTGTGTCGAAACGGTGACCCTTTGCGAAGGACTTGCAAAGCGCTCTTGCCGCTGACGTACGAACTCCTCTTCATCTGCCTCGTTTGATTAATTATGGTACACGTCTTTGGCGCCCAGTGCATTCAGTGTGCATATGTGTCAGTTTCAGGTGCATGTAAAACGAGGGCGATGGCGGGGAATCCCAATGAATGATCTGCCACTGGTGGAAGCTATTTAACACCGCCTTGACAAGCTAATGGAAGAGCTTCACCACAGGGACAAACTGAGTGTCACAGGGCCAAACGCCAGTCGATATTGTGTCACGGTTCTGTAAATTGAACGCACACGCGTGTTTGCTAGAGGAGGTGCCATTAACTCTTCTATGACAAAAAAACCTTGAGCAATTGTCCCCTATGAAACAATGGGTATATTAAAAAAGAAAGAGGAATGATTTAGCGTCACAAACAGGATCCATTGATAAATTCTAGAAAAAGGATTATAAAACAGCATCTCATTTTTGCATTGATTAAAATAACTTTTGATATTTCAACCTCAAGCAAAATGCATTAAGCTTGTGTAAAATGAAACAATTTGTACGAAGCTGTTATTCATCACGTACATTATTTAAATAAAATCAACATTTTGATTATAATTATGTTTGCATTGACACATTTTATCGATAAACTGATGATCCTGAACGCCATTTTCGCCCACTCACCTCTTATCAACCCACAAACAGCCGCACAAATTTCAGCAACAAAAAAAAGCCGACTTTCGGGCACGGCCACGATAGAAAGGTTCAGGGTTGGTGTTTTTTTTCTCTCTCTCTCCACATCAACACATCTCATTTCACGATCCTGATTTCACAATCAGATAGAAAATTGGCAACCCACCCTGAACCTGCACAATCTGTGACGTTCTCCGATCCGGACAATTGACGGCTAGCTGTCCGGTTGACTCGCCGATCAACGCTGGGATGCTAATTTTGCTAATTTAATGCCCCTCGCGAGGCCTTTCCTCCCATGTGGAGGACGCCACGGCCTTTTAGCAAACTTTAATCTAGAGCTACGATATGCGCTGGCCAAAGGTGTGACCAAATGATTTTTCGCAGGCGAAATGATTTTTGCTGACTCGAACGCCGTTTATGCTGCGGGATTAGAAGTTTTACGACCATCCTTGGGTGGAGAAAAATATCATTTTTGAATTCACCACCTGATCGTGGTTTCGATGGCTGCGAAACGGTAAAGCTCATGCTCAGCGTTTCCCTACAAGGCATGTGCTTTCTGAGTTGTGGACCGTGTCTTAAGACACAACTCTTGGATATTTATCAACGGTCGACTATAAATATAAATCGAGGTAAATTGTGCTCAATTGAGGCAGTAGAGGAATGGACCGTAAATTGAATAAATATGGCATTATCCTATAAGTAAGAGAGTTATCTGAGGAAACGATTACTATGAGCAAACAACTGTCCCGTTTTGGTTGTGGTCGTTGTACGTTATGAACTGTTTGGCAGTCAACAACGCTTACCAACTCCACACACAAACCATAACCCATTGTTGACAATCCAACACCATTAAGCAAAACGCACGGAGTTTTGGACTCAACAACAGTTTCATTTTGACGAACGACAACCGTTACCTTAAATAAGCGCGAACGTGGAAGCCCTGCAAAACTCACATGATCAGGCCTTTATACATGAGGCAAAATGTAACGAAACCATGTCGGAAACGAGCCCGAGTCCCGCGGCCTCTTCCAAGACAGATGAATACGTGCCCGGTTGGTCTTTCTCACGTTACCGTACAGAGTGCCGCTTCCCGCGGTTTGCGTAAATCATACCCTACCGAGTACGGGTGGCAATGATGATGGGCCCAAACCGGTGCTGTCGCCCGAAAAACTGCGCCATACATATTAATTTCGTTGCATTTCCACAGATACAGCAGCTGGCCCGGGCCGTATCTTTACCATCTGACCGAGAGGCTGGCAGCGTGGGTTTGTCACGTTTGTCTCTCAGGGTCAAGCCTCGGGATCGCCGGGGTCTTGCAAGAAGACTCAAGATACTTGCCAGCGGACTCACGGCCGAAAAAGAAATAAAATAAAGTATAACGCGGTTTTTCACAAATCACGTTTAAGGACTCACCCTCAAGTGCCTGGTACTGGACCAGCTTGTATATGGACTTGGACGTTCGTGCCGTGCAGCTTATCGTTCGAAATTAGCACTCGAGCACTCCTCTGAAGACCTGCTGTGAATTCGACCTATCAAAGAGACGTTACTGAGTATCTTCTTCTGCAATGGTTGTTCGTTTTACCCCCAACGCTCAAAATTCCTGCCAGATCTTACAAACCTCGATCGATTTATGTCTTTTGCATTCATTCCACCCCTTAGGGTAGGGTAAGGGCTACAACTGGCCTTATTGAACAACATTAAAATGGTAAGCAGATAATCACCGACCGAACAGTTTCTTGAGTAAAGCGCTCCGGTCCGGACTGCGATGCAGTTCCCAAGTTCAACGGGTTCCGTTGTTTTGCTTCTGTTGGTTTTTATCGTTCATTTTTTCCTTTTTGTGCTGCGACCCGCGGGAAATGTGTTTAACCCACCTTTAAAAACGCACATTGAATTCACCGAGGGTCACGTATGCGCACGGGTCAGGCATCACAAGTTGGCGTGGTCCAGCCTCCGGTGCAGAGAAAGAGTGTGACGCGCGAGCAAGTGACGAACCTTTCGACGAATCTTTGGTTTCGGCCGCTGTCCACCGTGCAGTTCCAAAGCGCCAATTTGTTTCTTCTTGTCCTTTGTCGTCCGTTGATGCAGGCAACGCGGAAAAGATAAATACATTCAATCCATCAGCATCGCAGCACACGTACGCCGGCAGCATTGTGACGATGATGAGAAATTTGCAGAAATTTACCGACACCATGCTGGCACTGAAGGCGTACAACATGTCCTGCCACTTCGTCGCTTATCAGCGTACTTTATCTTAACCAAACTACCATGATCAATTTGCTTGATTTCTCCGGCTGCAAATTGGGTCGGGAGAGAAATCTTCGCCCGGAGACAAGAACCACGTTTTCGGGTGCTCCATTGTTTCGCCAGTGTCTTCAAGATAAGCGGACAATACGCTGTCCATCCGAGCGCGGGTTAACTTCCCTGATGTAGCGAAGGACAAAGCTGTGAAGATTTGTTCATAATTTATCAAACACAACAGCACCAAGAACAATTTGTCTAAATCAGCATGTTGATGCACACACAAAAAACATGATGTTTGTCCGTGAAATAAATTTAAAATTTGCGAATCGTAAAATTAATGGACAGTTTTGCTTTCGCACACCTCAAATTCCACTGGGTGGGCGTACAACACCGGGGGTGTTTTGCAGCGAAACATGTTGACTATACCCAAAAAAGTCTACCGCACTGGAATTGATTTATCGTTGGCGCACATGTGTAACGAGCCAGCCCGGAATCGCTTGTGGGGAAATTGATTGCGATGCTAATGAACTGCATACGACGGGTTTATGATCGCCCCCTCGTTGGTGGGGATTTTTGAAAATTATCTACGATGAGTAGCCAAATATCCCTGACCGACTGCAGATACATCTCCGTAAGAAGTGTGTGCTCTTATCCTTGCATCCGGGGATGAGTCATCGCCTGAAAAATATATGAAAATGTATTGCTTGCATCATGATAAACGCTTGCGACAGAGTGCAAAAAATACTATCATTCAATAAATTTTACGACACCGCGGATTCGCATGCTTTTTTCCACCATAAAAATGACGCCATGTTTTGAAATTAAACTCACTTCGGCTGCTGTACGGTGCATTGGGAATGTTGGCACAAAAAATCAGCAATTTTCTCTCAGCTACCGGGATCATGAAATCAATCGGAAACATAACCGAAGAAACACACCCCGTGCCATTTTAGTATCTAAATATGAGCGTTGTTCCGGCAGCCGTAGCAAAATGTGAAGCCGGGGGAACAGGTTTTTTTTTGTTCGTTTTCTTGGTTCATTCCGGCAGATTCGTGCGCAGGTGAGACTTCTTCAAGGCCGTCCACGGGGTTCGGCCACATGCTTGCACGGGGCTGTGGCCCCAACGACGCTCGCGTAGCTTGCGTGAACCTTGCGCCACGGATGGGCGAACGATTCCTGCTCGCTTATTTATTCAACCGATTCGAGCCCAAACTCTCAATGTCAACCTGTCATACCGTCGGGGATAAAGTATCTTCTGCCGATTGTCCGGTTCCATCTCTTGCTCCCTACCACTACCAGGTCGAGGTAGAATGAGGCAGAATGCCGCCCCAGGCCGATTGGACGAAATGGTCAAATTTACATGCCTGTTGGACAAACACCACCCTTCGTCTATGCGGCAGATCGCGGATTATGCGGCGTGAAACTTTATCGGATGAACTAACGACTTTTTGCGATAAACTTGATTACAGGCAACAGAAGGGGGAAGTCAACGAGGGCAGGTACCGGGTTTCGATCCGGCAAATGATTTATCATTAAAGTAATTGTTATGAGTTTAGAAAAAACACGCGTCACAATCCCACAGTCAAGCTGCCTCTCCGGCTGGCGATTGGTAATCTGTTTATTATTGGCATTTTCATATGACAAATATGCATCGGTGGAACCTCAACACCTTGAAAACTAGTGGATCCAGTTTGAGGATTAGTGAGCAGTTTGATTTTGTTTTTTTGGTCTTCAAAGACATTTTTTATTTTAAGTAATACAACTTTTTCATCTTGCCATTAGCTTATCAGAATCACTAATGATTCTCGATGATATATTTCAATTAGAGAGGATTTTGCGGTCAACGTTCAGGGCCAAATGGGAAACAAGATGGAAGAACGATTTTGTTGAACCATTTATTCATAATAAAATTGATTTTGTGAGAACCTGTAAAAAACTATTTATCAACCAGCCTACCAGCCTACATCATGCGTTTTATACCATGCGTTATTTCATAATCGTTGGAAACCAATAAGCAAACGCTGTACTTAAAACAGGAAGCAATCAATCGAAGGACACTCGCCGCCACCCATGTTTCCCCTGTGCACATAATCTCCGGCGTATTGAGGCGGTAGGTCAAAGTTGACACACACGCCATAGGGAGCTTCGGGCCTCTCGACGCGACGTTAAATACGCTCATGTACCGTAACGCAACCCGGAGACGCTCGTCATCATCTTTTGATCCCAAATTGAGACAAAAGCAATAACTGGGAAACAGTATAATACCCTGTTGCGACACGGAGTTGCTCCCCGGTTTTTTTTTTTTTGCTTCATGCTTCATTTCAGCCATATAAACCCATGCAGGCCTGATAATGCGGATAGCGATCGCGACCCGCGCCCCGTCCATCCTCTGCCAGCAGCAAATTACAATGTACCGTCCGCTGGAATCCCACCTGATCGCATATGCATATTGCGATGGGTGTAGTCATGTTTTCTCATCAAAGCGAAAATTGCACCCGTGATTAATGTGCAATAATTATTTTAAACGTCAAAGGAGACAACCATTCGCGCTGAATGGTACACTTGTCCGTGCGGTATTTTGTGTCACCCTATACAAGACGCATCTCCATAATGTTTGCTTGTCGGTTTATGTTTCATTTGCTTGTTAATCCTGTTCTTTTTTCTCTTTTTGATTTGTTGATTGATTTGGTTGCGGCAAGCTGAAGAAGTTCATTGAATAAACGACATAAATGGGTTTTTTATGCTCAAATCTAATTCAGAAGAGTGCTGCTATTTGTTCGTGACAGAAAGATAGGGTAGGAAAAAGCAAACAAACTCACTACAATTCTCAATGTACACATCGATCGCTTCTTCTGCTTTTTCCATATGATCTCATAATACTATGTATATGGACAAGACCTTCAAGATTGCTTCTTCTTAGGTGGCTACAGCTCATTAGAATAAATCTATACGAAGCAAGCGGTTTGAACGCGAGTTCGAATACGAACGACTTCAACGATGAAAAAGCTACGAACCTTTTTTTTTTGTTTTTGCTAGCCCGATAGTGCGATAGCAGATTGAGTATGATGACGAAGATGATTCGTTTGCGTTTGCGCACTTTCCCTGGTGCATCACGTACCGATTTCCTTTCATCAAGTTCAATATCACCCACCACCGCTTCAACACAATGCCAATGTCACTAGGTAGTTATAAATGTCCTAGCTAGTTAAGACGGCATTCCATTATATCTTCGTCTTCTAGCGCTCGACGTCGGTCTCTGGCGTGGTACGGTACATGATGGCCATTTTGTGCGCTGTTTTTTTTTTGTCGATGGCCATTGGACGTTTTTTGTGCCATCCGGGCGTTCAGCTTTTTTTGCACCCCCCTGACCACTGGCTATTTTTGTGATTATAAAATGCAAATTTCAACCACAACTCCCTCGAAGCGACCCTCCGCATTTTGTACGCGTTTAGAGTGCGTTGGAAGGAGATGTTCGTTTTCTTCGTGTAAAAGGTTTTCAAACGACAAAATAAACATATTCTGGGTAAGAAAATCGAGAAAGAGAGAGAGAGAGATAGAGACATTTATCTGTGACAAAAATAGAAAGAAAACCGGTTAACATACACATGGTTCCCGCGCATGGTGTCGATATCACGGATCGCGCTCAAATCTTCCCCTCCTTCGCGAGGCTTCAATCTGTCGAAAAGCTAACGCACAAGAAAAATACGATGTTCAGAAAACGTAAAACACTCGTACCCAGAAGACACAGGTGGGTCATGCCTGTGCCAAAGGTAACGTACCTTGACTTTGGCGTCTTCTAATGCCGCTGCTTCTGATCCACTCGCGACAAACAGGTTGTCAGTTCATTGGACTGTTCCACCGTCCATCGCTCAGTCTGGGAGGCCGTCGTATTTTTAGGATCGCTTGTTTTGTTTTAGTTTCATTTTCGGATGGGCATTTGTTTTTTTTTTTCTAAAAAGACCCAAATGTGGATATACAGCCACATACGTGATCAGCCGGACGTTATGTCCTTGTTGTGTTTCGTCATTCTAGGCATACAATTAAGCATCGTTCGTTTAGGGTTCCTAATCACTTCCGTGCTACAAGGGGCTTATATACATATATGTTTGTTTTTCATCAATGGAAACCACTTCTTCTGTTGGAATGTTTCGATTGAGATGTGTAAGCAAACAACGCGCTTTATACAAGATTTGATTTAAGATTCAAATCTTTTCTAATCGTGTTGAGCATCATGTTTTGCATTGCATTTGCACCGCAACCAAATTGCAAACTCCGAGCAACGGAATTAATACAAATAAATCGCTCATCTACAAAACAGCCAGCTGCCTGGCGAACTTCCCCTCGTACATCGTTCGTTGTTTGCACGATCGATAATCGAGAAAGGATGCCGGCAAGGTTGCACCGGTGCTTAATCAAACCACAAATCACCCCGTCCAGCCCGGCCTGGTCGAGGCTATTTTTCTCTCTACATTTCCAACGCCCACCGCCCAAGGAAAGCCGAGTAGCCTGGCCTGGGCCGCAGATGATCTTGGCTGCAAAGTTAATTAAAAAAAAAGAGAATATAGCAAGAGAACCGGGCAACCCCGCACAAAAACCGGATAAGTCACTCCGATCCGGGCGCGTAGCGACGGGTCGAATTCTTTCATACATTTCTCGCGGTCGCTGATGAGTTCCGTTGCGGACGGGAGCGAATCTCAGCGAGCCGTGTAAGCTAACGCGCCACATGACTCCCCTATTTCACATTCATTGCCCATCGGCCCATTGCAATAAAATAACACCATCCAGCGGCGAGGGAGGACGAGGGCGTCTAAACGGCCTCCCATTTGCATGCGCAGATCCGTCATCCATCCCCGGTGGTGCACTGAGCTGTGCAGCGTCGTGTTGGATTGCATGTGCATCCTTCACACCATGCGGCTCCGTTCACACTTCACGTGGATCGAAATGAAAAGAAACGGCGCTAGCCTAGCAAACGTGGCAAACATTGTACGATGAGATCTCTATTGCCGGCTGAGTTGGCATCACCCCGTGCGAGGGATTTGTATTCCGAATTCTTCGGTTCGGAGAGCACAGTGTCAGCAAACGAAACAGATTGAAACATAAAAGGTTGGACAGGATTGCGCACGCTTGGCGCTTGCGTACTGATGACTGATGACGGTGGCGATGGTGATGCAGTTATACAAATTTACTCACCAGCTTGCGGGTTTATCAAGACCGACCTGATCGATCCATTGCATAATTTGTTGAGTCTGCGTCCAATGATTCTAGTAGTATAAAGATTGTAGCTATGCTAGGCTATTCAATGGAAGAAGTATCTAATTTGTTTTCTCTCGTTTGGTTATGGTAATTTGAAGACAATTAATGCATACGCAGACCTTGCTAACTGTCTAAAGATCAGCTTTTTCATAAGGTAGCAAGCATTCAAATCAATCAACAAACGCCCCCGTTCCCTCCCAAAATTCCAAAGACACACATCGCCGACCAGCCCCACCCGCTCTTACGGCCATTTATTTCGAACGTTTCTCACGCGTCTCACCTCACGTGGTACTAATTGATAGATAAATTACGCGCCTCCTGCGAAACTACGGTCAACAGTAGCCGACAAACAGAGTTAACCTTTCCCGCGCGACCGCGACCCGCATTTCGTTTGGCGACTATTGGCGGGAAGGCTTTTGGGAAGGAAAACTAGCTTCGGGTGGGGTAAAGGTCGATTTACAACCAGGGTAGATAAATATTACCCGAGAGCTAAACAAACCCCCCACAACGAGGGAAGGTATAATGTTCATAGAACCATGTATAACGGGAAGAGGATTGTTGATGAGACATGGTTTTTTGTGTTTAAATACAAAACCCCAATTGCTTTAAGATCCATTTAGTAATATCATTGTTTTGTAATTGTATCTGTATTTTTTTTCTTGTTTTAGATCCGACGACTAATACCGTTACTTGCGCTGGTAGCTTGGAGTCGCGCAGATATTCCCGTCTTCGAGATTGGAGAATTTTCCAGTGACGTGGCAGCGAAGGTAGCACCCAGCGAGAACGAGGTCCAGTTCCAGGGATACGGAACGGAGCGACCGATCAACCCTTTGCCTCTGCCGTCGGAACAGTGCGTAGGTGGGCCGGATGAGTGTGGCTACCCTAAGGAAAAGCCGGACTGCCCGTGGGATGGCGGTGTGCAGAAAACGTTCTTCTCGACCGTGATCAGTACGAGTGTGTCCACCTCCACCGTTACCGAGTCGACGACCACCACAGTGTTCAGCGCAACGCCCTTCTGTGGCACGAGCAACACCTACCTACCACCAGCGGAGACCACCACGCTACCGCCGAACCTGGAGACCATTTTTATAACGCCACCACCGGTAACGACCACCAAATCGTTGCCTCCGACAACGACCACCATCACCTTCCGCAATCCTCCGGTGACGACGGAACGAACGACCACGCCAACGACAACGATCGTCATCAGCCAGACGCCATATGTAACGGTCAACCGCACCGTAACGCCGACATCGACGAGCATCATCACCGCCAGCAGCGTATCGATCACACGGACGATCACACCGACCTCGACGTACCTGACGTACCTGCCCTCGGTGACGGTCAACCGCACCGTCACGCCGACCTCGACCAACCTCATCTATCTGGACTCCGTAACCGTGACGCGCACGGTCACACCGACGTCCACGAACGTCTTCTACCTCCCGTCGACCACGGTCAACCGAACCGTTACGCCGACCTCCACCAACGTGTTCTACGCCGGCGAGGTGACGGTGAATCGCACCGTCACGCCGACCAGCACCAACGTGTTCTACCTGCCGTCGACCACCGTCAACCGCACCGTAACGCCTACCTCCACCAACGTGTTCTACCAGGCCTCGGTAACGGTCAACCGAACCGTTACGCCGACCTCCACCAGGCTGTTCTATCTCGACTCGGTCACCGTCGATCGAACGGTCGTGCCGACTTCGACCGTCGTGGTTACGCTCAACACAACCCGCACGCAAACGCGCACCCTGACGCCTACCTACGTCGTCCAGCAGACGGCCAATACGGCCACCGTAACGCGGTGAGTAACGCTTTCCCAAGAAAGAACGGTCCCAGGACGCGCAGCGGTGTTAAAACGGTCCGGTTTTCTTTTCCTCCACAGAACCATCACGCCATCGTATGTCGTGTCGGAAACGGTACCGACGGTAACGGTCACCCGTACCGTCACCCCCTCGGCCGTCCAAACAACGACGGCCCGCACCACTAACACCATCGTGCGCACGGTCACCCCGCAAGCCACGAGCACCACCACCATTCCGGCACCGGTGCGCACCATCTTCACAACCGCCACGACGACCGTCACCATCACGCCCAAGCTGGAAGTAACGCCGACCATCTACTCCACCGTTACGCTGCCGCCCGTTACCAAGAGTGTTTGCCTGCCTGCCTCGACGTACCTGCCGGAGCCGGGCGTGAAGACCGTAACGCGCACGCAGACCGAAACGAAAACGGAAGTGTCCACCAAGATCGTGTGTACACCCAGCACGGGTTACCTGCCCGTCCGGCAAACCGTGGCAGCCAACGAACTGTCCCCGGCGTACGCCCGTGTCCCCGAACTGCACCGGGAAGTGCTCCCGCCGCAGGGAGCCGACGATCGTAACAACCTGATCTGGAACAACTGATTGTGCCTGATTGTGGGCCTACCCGGTTTAGCTGCCGGCCTGGAGAAGAGAACAACAAATGATCACAAATACTCATAAACCTTCAGTCGCGTCCGAGTGTCGCGGCTGCAGTAGCCGTAGAACGCTCACCTGCCAGTGATTCGTCGGTAGACATAAAGTGTAATGTACATAAGCCTTTAGAGAGGAAAAAAGCTTGATCCTTGGAATTGTTGCACCCCGCACCTTTTTTCCGTTTCCGTTTTCCGTTTCCGTCCCCCAGCGGAACACGAAACACAAATTCAATAAACAAGTAGGAATAATACTGACTTCGAATATTTGGCAGCACATCTTGAAAAACAAATCTGCGCAGACCAATATAGTACCGGCAACGGTTGTGATTCACTGTAGCATTTTTGTGTGCGAGTGTGTGTGTGTGTGTGCACGTGTGGTGTGCATTATGATTTCACAAATAAAAACTGTTTTGTCTTCAAAGAAGAACAAAAGCCAGACGTGTTTCCATTTTTTCCGCAGATCTCGGCGCTCTTATTACTTCCCTTTCTATATTTTCTTTTTGTTTCTTCTGTAAAAAATTTAACTCACCCTTACAAGGAAAGAAACATTCTATGAATATTAATTATTCATAATAAATAACAGGCTAAAACATGTTTGGGCCCTCCGTTAATCAGTTCATGAACCTGTCGTAAGTTGAACATTTCCGTCGTTGTTTTTGGAAACTTTAAGACAACTCTCCGTTAGTTGTAGTTTTTGTAACTTATGTATTTTTCCATGAAACCGTTGTAGAGAGTATCATCAAACGAATTTTATAATCGTAGCCTTTACATTTTAAAAACTCTCTCATTTTTAAAAAATTAAAGTGTTGCAATAGTCTTTAACTTATTAAAATTATTGTCCGATGAGAAGAAAATTAGAGCCATTGTTAAAATGATAGCGTTGTTAATGAAGCAACGGTTCAAAAATAATCCTTTCCAAAGGCAGATAACTTGAGTATTTATTTAAAAGAGATTTGCTACTGTTTCTTTTTAACCAAAATATACACTATGAGGCGCTTAGATGTCTAACGTGTTTAGATCAGATTCAGTGGGAAATGGCGCCTGAAGGTAGGCAACGGGAAACACATCGTCCGATCACGACGTTTTCGCCGTCGTTGGCGCAACCGTTGAGGATGACGATTGTTCGGAGGACTGCACGTTCAGCTTGCGCTTGTAGCGATAGCCACCGTTATCGTACGCAGGCGGAAGGGCTCCGATGTTGGGCAGCGAGTAAACTCCTCTCCCAAACTCTTCACCGCCACTCGGCTCCCCGAGCGATCGCTGACCGCCGGATCCAACATCGAGCGCAAGGAACGGTTCGTGCGTTACGGGATGATCCAGAACCGGCGGCAGCGACACACGCGGCGGGGGAATGAACGGAGGCGGCTGCTGGAGCTGCTGGAGGCCATGGTTGATCAGCACCGGGTTCGGCTCGAGCAGTCCCGAAGGTGGCAGGTAGGAGTTACCCACAGGCGCCGGTTGCACGGCTCCACTGAATTCGCTCTGGGCGAATACGGTCGAGACGACGGTCTCGGTCACGTACTGGATCACCGGGCTCGGCTGCAGCACGAGCGTGCTGGTCTCGGTGATGTACTCGATCTGCGGCACCACCACCGTCGAGACGGAATACTCGGTCGAAGTGATGAGGACCGGGTTGACCACGGTGGAGGTCAGATAGTCCGTCAGGTACACCGTGTTGACGTCCGTGAAGAAGTGGTTCAGCGTCTCGGTGGCATAGTCCGTCACGGTTTCGGTAAACACATGTGGCACGCACTGGGGTGTTGGGCGCGGGTAAAAGTAGCCCTCCTGCGGCTCAGCATAGCTCGCACTGGCCGCGAGCAGCAACAACCATACGACGTTACGCTGAAACAGACCAACACCAACAAACCGATCCATTGTAGAACCTCGTACGGGCCGCCAAGAACACACCACTTACCACCATCATAAGACTGCGAAGACACGTCCTACGTCCCTTATTACGTATTCAATTTCGCTTTCCAACCGATTACGGCACAATTAGCGAGCGAATTAGCACCTGCCGGAGCTACCTCGGGCTTGACGACGGAACCGGACCTATGCACGCCGGATCTACGAACACGACAGTTGGCCAAACCCTTGCGCACTTGGACGAACTCGCTGCTGGGAGACTTGTCGCTGATCTGAGGTTCGTACGGATGTGACAACGGACCCTGATTTACCGTTAAACTTTATATACGACTGCGCCGGGCCTAGCGAAACATGTGGCCACTGCCACTTCCCGGCCACCGGGAGACACGGTTGGTCAAAAACTACCCAAAGTGACAATTAGCTGCGCAAACATTGGCCCTCTCCAGCGGAGCAAAATAGTTGTACGGGTTTTAGGCAATTCCTTTTCGATCGCAATGCAAGATGTCCCAATCTCGAAAACCACGTAACATTGTCGCGGCAAGGAAGGAGCACGGGACAAGAACAGGACAAGTACAGCGAAGTGGATGGATAAGAAAGTAGGACACTGCTTCGAAGTAGAGGACGTTTAGTTACAAATTCAAATAACTAATGCAAAATTCGATAAACAGCTGTTATGAATGAATGAAAAGAAATGCAAAATAACTGCTATTAAATGTGAATTCCCACTATAATCGTGTTTCGTGTTTTAACATACATGTATCACAACTCCAATACAAAACTTAACTTTATAGTCATATTTTCCTTTTTTTTTGTCTATGTATTTCTTAATCACTGTCGATGGATATCCCTTTCCATCAAATCGCCAGCGAGGCGCACTGCTCAAACGCCACCGCGCCTATCTTTACCTTTCTCGTTTGAAGAAACGCACACAAAATGCAACCCAAATAAATAGACTCACAACGGGGACAGTAGTGGATAGCCTTGGGCGCATGTAAGAAAACCCGGCGCCGGGCCTCCCTGCTAATGCTACCCGATTGCAACGACGCATGCTGAGCAAACGTCTTCATTTTGTTTTTTTTTTTTGTTTTTTTTTATCCGAGGGAGTAAGTTTTCTGTCGCTCTGAAAACTGCCGCGATCGGCGCGATGGATCCGGTTTGTTAAAAATTCCTCCGAATAAGCAACCCGGATTCGACCGAAAAGCGCGCGCGGCAACCGGCCGGTACTCTTGCGGTGCTAAGATACCTTCTGTTTTCCGTTTTCATTCGCTTTCGAGAACGAGGGTTCTTAGTTTGGTTGAATAACAAAAGAAAAAAAACGAGCAGCTTTGATCCCTCTGCCCTCTGCCACCTCATCTGCAGTGGATGTTATTTCCGATTAACGCATGCGTCACGGTTCAAACGCTCATCAAACGCCAAGGATGAGGCAGTGCGAATCCCAACCGAAATCCTTACAGCGTCGAGTCCACCGATCTTTTGCCCCGCGTTCATCGCTAGTTCTTGGATTTTTGCAAATGTCAAGGGAGCCGGTCGAGTAGATCTGCAAACAATTCGACATCATCACGAGGCTCGAGTTTTGTTTGTATTCTACCACTCGCGGTTGGCTTCCGGTTGTGGCGATGGGGAATTTCTGTACCCGTGGGTTTCCCGTGAAAAATCCACACCCCAATCCGCAGGGCGTTCTGGATGGTAGCCATTGCTCAAATAAACCCAACAGCTTCAACTTAACACCTTCCGGGCCCTCGACCGAACTTGACCGCCGGAGACCCCCACAAATTGAGCGAATGAATCGACGGGTATTCATCTTAATGCAACACAAAAAAAACCAAAAAGAACAGACCGCGCGTTGCCGTCCGGATTTTTATATGAATAATGGAGATTTTTTTGCATCATAATTCGGAGTCCTACGCAACCCACGACTTCAGAGTTCTGGTGCATTCTTCCTGCGGATTACTACCGAAACACTAAAGGAAAGCCGAATCAACCAACATGTCAGCGTTCCTTGTATATTCATCGTTCGCAAATATTAAATAAATCATTCTTAAAATCAGAGGCATTATTCAGATGATGCACAAACACTCCGCGACCCACACACGAGGGCGGTGGCGGGGGGAAATCGAAATGTCAAAACAATTTGCCCTTGCGGCAGGCAATTTGATTTGGGTGGGTAAAAACGGGGGTTTGAAATAAAATACCCTAGCCTCTCTTGCGGTCACCGTCCGGCTCATCACCTAGACCAAAAGCACCGAACGAGGACGTTGCACCTGTCTTCCCCGGTGCGCCACTGGCCTCCAATTCGACTGGACTGGTGGGGACAGTGATTGATTGTACTTGTAGCCCCAAAAACTTGTTGTACGTCTAATGAAATTACTAATTTCCGTCTAAAGGTCACACATAGCACTTCTCCACCAGTACTCCACGGTGCAGGCTTTGTCGTGTTGCTGCCGTACCCCCTGGCCCGGTGGAATTGATTGAGGGATTTTTCAAACCACCCGATCGCCCTTTTATACTTCGACAAAGGTCTTTTTTGCCTGCATCTTGCTTTTCGGTTTTCTTGAGGGATACGAAAAAGATTCCGCGTACGCCGCAAAAAGCAAGGACAGTGGGAAACGAAATAGAACGACCGCTGGTAAATCTTAACGGGACTGTCCAACTAAAGCCCGCCCGAGATGGATACACTAAGCTGAAGATTGATTGTTGAAGAATTCTTCTCATCGCCTTCTTTAAGCGTCAGGCGTCGGTTAACTTTTACATAATTAAAGTGAGTGAAAAAGCATGTTCCCAATCGGATACGATTGGTGATGGGTTTTCCTCTGGATGCTGTGAACATCCGGGTGGAGCAGCTTTGTCGCATCCACTTCTAGTGTGCCGAGGAGCAAAAATGGCGCAAATCTAACCTCTCTCCACAAGCTGGCTCGCTGGATGCGCGGGTGTTAAGTATCATCGAGGCCACGAGGGTGGAAGATCTCTCGGGAACGGTAACAAGGATATGCTCAATTTGCAACTTACTTGCAAGAGTGCTAACTCCCGCCCAAGGTCCCTCACCCATCCCGACGGCGGTGGCAGCGGTTCGGCAGATGTGCATCCAGGCAAATGGACGGCGTGTGGCCATGCCGATCATCGGCCATCACCCAAGCGCGTACGATTCGGTGTTTCCGCGGAAGGGGGTGAATTCCTCGGAACGAGCTGGCCTGCCTTTGCGGATCGATTTGTTTGCCCGTTCCATTCGCTACCGAACGACAAAGGGAAGGAGTTTACTTTTCTTCCTCTTCTTTATTTGCTGCTCAACTACTCTGCGCGTAACTCAACCACACCGATGCGGGATACACCGAGAGCGAGCGGACGGGCAAATATTTGCGGCCGAAGATTTATTCATGCCAAAAAATTACCGCATAATAATGATCCCGACCTTGACTTTGATTAGCATCGCAGGTGGGGGCTCTAGAAATAGCGTAACGTGGCATAACGTGGTGTAACGGATGACGGCAGGATCGGATCGTTTGTCGTTACCGCAAAGCTGAGGGGTTCACGTTTTAAGGTTGACCATGCAACTACCGCCTTGCATCAGATGTACTTAGCATAAGGAAGCCCCGCGAGCACGCACGGCCATGCACAGAAGGCAGCTAAAAAAAAGGGCAAACGGCAGCATTCCTCGTGACCGAAGGCGCTCTTCAAACACTTCAGGTGATCAAACATACGTTTGCCGTGGATTTCGGGTGCACCAAAATTGACGAGTGCTGATGATCAATATGGTCAGATAAGCTGGCGGTGGGGTGCCGTCCTCATGCTTCGATGTCAGTGGTCTCTTCCGTGGGTAGCAGCTTCTTCACGGCCTAAAGGTCATCGGTAGCTTTCCATCCCTGCCAACTACAAATTTGTACTCATCTGAGGCTCCTCGCGCTTCCTGAGTTCACGGAATCCGTCAAGAGTTGAGCGTAAATATCAAACAAACGAAGAAACGCAGAAGCAGAGAAACCCACTTGAACGAGTGAGGAAATATGGGGATATTCCCAGTACTAGATTCGACATTTTCCACTGTAACTAGAGCCCCCGGTCCACCAAGCGAACTCTCCTTGCGCAACTTCTGCGACTACCGATCAGGAGCTTGAAGGTCCACCAAATTCCACGGCGCGAGCGAACATCCTGCTACCGATGCTTAGTGTCTGGTAGCCTACGTTTCCTATGAGGCCACAAGAAACTTTGCAGCTATCGGATCAGGCCATGGAAATTAGTTTCCCATTATCATCGACTCGAAGGCAGGCGCCACGGGGTGAGGATCGCCGGCTAGCCTTGCGGAGCGGTGTAGAGCTTTGGACGCACGCGTACTACGCTCACCCCGTGTTTGTATGGCAAACTAATTATAATCGCTAATGGTCCTCCACGCCAGCGCTCCCGCTCTTCTTCGGCGTGACATACGCCAAAGGAGTGGTGGCATATGCCATGGTTTAGTTCGACATGATTTTTTTTCTTCGGCATCTTCGCTACCTCCGTCTCATTCGCTTGCTTTCTCGCTCTCTCTCTCTCCCTATATCTGTCAACGCACACAATTAGTCTTCCAAACGGCTACGGTGGTTCCCCGAAACCCACGATGGAACAGGATCCGGATAAATTGATGAAAAAGCTATATAACTTTAGTTTTGTTTAGTTGATCTGGTTTTCATGCAAAAGCTAAGCATCTTCAATTGAGTTGTACTAAATTTTTGGTATAAACCTATTCTCCTACGAGTTTCAATTTTTACTAAGTGAAATAAAGAAAGCGGTTAAGTAAAGGATAAGCAATAAGTGTCCAAATAGTCGTCTATTCGTATACGATCGCCCCACTGTGCGATTGGCCCAAAGCCTGTGCCCAAGTATGCTTTATCGCTTTTCACCACTTCCCAGGCCGAAGCTCCCCGTTTGCCTACCGTTTTCCTTACCGTGAAAAATCGGCAGCGTCCACAGCAGCTCGTCTCGCTCGCTCAGAAGATGCTCCACCGAAACGGCCTCCCTTCTCCCCTGGGGTTGCCTTGATGAAGATATAATTGATACAGTGGGCTCGAAGGTTTTTCCTTCAGCTGACCGAAGGGTCCAACGTTCGGTACGGCTATGGCAGGGAAAATGTCACCGGATCGCCGCACCGCACGCGATGCGCACGCAAATGCACTAACCGCTTCGGCGCAGGACTGCGGTAACGACTCGAACTGTTGGCGTGCGAGTTGCCACGTGTTTCTAGATCGTTCCCAGCCCGATAAACCAGTACACAATCACATTCAATGGAAACCATTGTTTTAAATGTGTATTAAGGCAGTTTTTGTTGCCAAAATCCATTCCACAGTAATTGGCATGGAATTAATTTTGAGAAACTCTCAAAGTGGAAACAAATACTTGTAAATACCGAAAAATCAGAAAACCCTAGCATATAAGAACATTTAAAACCCCAATTTAGAATTTTCTGATAAAAAATATTGTATACTACTGGTTTACAAATAATTACAAACTCAGTAAAAAAAATATCGTACATTAAACAAAAAGAGCGAATCTTCCCAAAACGATGATATAGGTATGGAGCTAAAATAAACAACTTCAAATGAGTATGAACGTTTCATTTTGTGTGTGCGTGTAAAAGAAGCGTTAACTTCAAAAGCAAACCGCAACCGAGCAACAGCCGTAGAATTGAGTTGCCTGCCAAGTGCGGTTGGTAAATATTCTCAAGGGAACGGCCACTGCTGTGATTAATTGCCGGAAATCAATCCCATATTTGACGGTTGAGTATCGGATCTTCCTCTGTAGTGTAGATCATTTGCAAAGCAGTGTTATTCAGAAGAATATGATCTGTTTGGCACTCTCATTTTTCTTTTATAATTCGCGCAACAATTTATGGATTGAAGGATGGATCATTTTTTGTGTTCAGCTATGAACAAGCATCTGAGCATCTGTTAACAATCCATTCAAATTGTCTTTGTCACCTCAAAGTGTACACTTTCCGCGGTTATCTGCTAGCGTTATCGGCCCATTTGCCTGTCTTGTTGGATAAAATCTGCGGGCGCATTTGTCAACGGCGCGTTTGGTTGGACAGCTGTCACGCAAAAAAAAAATAGGGGTGAACATCACTTTTGTCGGTAGCCTGCGTTCTCACCGTTTCGCGCTTCTGTGCGCATTTTCACGCTGGAACAAAAGGGAAAAGATGATTCACAAATCATTGTCATACTGCACTGTGTGAGCTACTCGCTGGGCCCATCAGAAGTGAATCAGGGTCGCGCGCGGTGTAAAGGTTGTGATACCTGCGCCGGTGCTAAACGGATCATCTGCAAGCCACGATTCCGTGACGTGTGTCTTTCGATTTCGATTATTTCGCGGAGGACGATGATGAAAACTTCATGGAAGAGACGAGAGAAGAGAAAAAAAAACTACAAACACCGCAGTCGAGCGAAAGAAGTACGAAAAGAACGAAAGATTCCCACATAAAAACCAACTCCCCCCTTACGTCTCCCCTCCCGTTACTTCCCAGACGCCAGGTGGATTTGATTAAAGAGAAAAAAAAAAGAATAATAATGCCCAAAACATCCAAAATCGTCACAAAAGATTTAGCGGCAAAAAAAAGATGCACAGGTGCGTGAAGAGGTAGGCAAATGGCCGCGTGTGAACGAGACGGGAACACAAGTTTTCGGAGATCTTCTGACGATGTCCACCGTTGGCTTCTTTTCCAAAAAAAAAGGGAAAAAAACTGTTTCTCGCCTAGAGTCTACTGTTTGGATAGTCCCCGAGAGGCCTCCCACCTGCAGGCGGATGATGTTCCACTCTCGCGACACTTCTTCTTGGCTACGGCCCAACCCTACCACGGGCTACCCCCGAAATAGAGAAGAAAAAAAAACCGACACGAAGAATACATCGAGATTCGCACTCTGCACGCGCGAGCCGCGACGAAACCCCATCGATCGGCGACGTCGTCTTCGTCGTTGCCGATCTTCATCTCTGCAAACTCTCGTCATATAAAAAGATCGGCATGCTGACCGGTGGCGATCAGTCTCGTGCTAGCCTGGCTAACCGTGCCCCGGACCGAAAATCGATCGAATTTGTAGCATCCTGCCATCGGGGGGAAATCACTAAGGATACCCGCAGCAGCGTATCAAAACCTGAAAGTGAGCAGTGCGGATCGGGAAGCAACGAAGCCGGATTTTTCCGAGAGCGTCTTGGTGTGCATTAGCAGTTTGAGTTGTGGTGCTTGGTTTAAGCAATAATTGCTGCCCGATAATGGTGAGTCGAAGTCGCAGTCGCGTATCGGAGTCATGGGTGTTGTTTGCACGACTCATTCTAGCGATGCTGTGAAAAAAAAACCAAACTTTTTAGAAGTGAAGTTGCAATGTTTCTCAAGTTTCCGAACGTGTCCATCTTGGTGATAAAATGGCTTACGGCTCAGTTGCGTAAGGCATCAGACTCCAAGTTGCAAGTTGTAGTGTAATTCGCTAACAATTTGTCATTTAAAATACCAACTATCGTTTCAAACCAAAGGGTGAAGAAAAACCTTTAAAATCTAAGCCGTAGTGAAGTGAACTAAAAATACGTAGCTTCAGTGATATCGAAATTTAAAGACAATAGCTCAACTAAAACATCGTAGGTTAAACAAATTTAAACCTGCAAGACGCTACAAGAAAAGCTACAACGACAAGCAATCTAAAATTAATAATGTTTAGTTTGTCATTACCACACGGATCTGTTTTTCATAACGTGGAACAGCATTTAAAACGAGTGACCTTTTCCGGTCGGTTTTCCCATCCGTTGCGCTTTCGATGTTACTAATGATGATGATGGTGATCATTCTCATCGATTTAGAAAATACCTTTGGCTTTTTGATACTGCTCAGAGCGTCCTTCTCAAAACCATTTTGAATGCCACCACGCTTGGTAGAAAACCCGTTCAGCCCTTATTCTCATTACTAAGCCCATCATTTGAATATTCGAGTTGGTCAATCCGCCAGGGCTGGAAAGGGCCATCGTGAAGGTCAGTCCATCTTCGTAACTGTATCGCTAAAGAACTGCCCTTGCAATCTAAGGCACAGTTAATCTATTTCCATGAATGTGATCGTCACTCGGGTGGAGTCGGTGTTAATCGGTTAGCACTTATATAGATGAGACTCGCTTTCAACAGTGCTGCTTTTTGGAATGATTTATTGCTGTGGTATCGGTGGTTTGGACAGCATTTTCCAACCAATGCGTTTGGTCACCACCGAGACCGATTATGCCATCGTTCGTGTTTTGATAAAATTCCAAGTCTAATTATTGCAACACACAGCTATGCTAATAAAGACTGAGACTCCTTTTTCTCGGACACCGTGACTCGCCCGGTGACTCTTCTCTTTTGCAAGTAGGATCGGTTTTTTTCTGTTTTGTTTTCTATCGTATAAAAAACTACTTTTGTCGGATCAGACGGACCTTCGTTTCGAGGGGAATTTGTGGAATCTAAACATTATAGATTCCGCACTACTTTCTTATCCGATGAGTAATGTCCTCGCGAGTTGCTTCATAGTTTTGTGTCTATTTCTCTTTTCTCCCTTCTCTTCTTCACCTGTTGCAGCAGAAACTTTGCCTTCTTCTGCTGGCCGCGTTGGCCTGCGCTCGGGCCGAGCAGTTCAATGGATACTTCTACCCAAAGCCAGACTGCGCGCTGCCGTCGACAGTCTACTTCACCCAGACGGAAACCGACTACCAGCGTTACACGGAAACCGTTACGGCGCCGGTGTACGCCGATGAGCAAACGGTCGTATCGTCGGTCTACATCACGTCCACGGCCACAGTGCCCGTCTACCAGACGCTCACAAACACGATCACCTACACCGTAACGCCGCCGCTTCTTCCGCCCCAGACGGTTTACAACACGGTCACGCTTCCCCCCCAAGTGTCGACGTACACCAGCACCGTCGTGACCGCGACTCCCGTCTATCAGACCGTTACGGACACCCGTACCGTTACGCAGCCACCGGTAACGCTGCCACCGCAGCTCATCTACTCGACCGTACAGCTCCCGCCGGTCACGCGCACCGAGACCTCCGTCTACACCACTACCACGCCCGTCATCCAGACGGTGCAGGACTACCGCACCGTAACGCTGCCTCCGGTCACCCTCCCGGCACAGACTATCTACTCCACCGTCCAGCTACCGCCCGTCACGCGCACGGAAACGTCCGTCATCACGCGCACCAGTGCGGTCGTCAGCACGGTCCGTGATACCGTCACGCTGCCCCCGGTAACGCTTCCGGCGCAGACCATCTACTCCACCGTCCAGCAGCCTCCGGTCACGCGCACCACCACGCTAGTTTCCACCACGGCCACCCCGGTCTACCAGACGGTCACCGATACACGCACGGTGACACTCCCGGCCGTGCCGCAGCCTCCGCAAACCATCTACAGCACCGTAACGCTTCCAGCCGTAACGCGCACCGTCAGCACGACCTACACGCAGCCGGGTGGCTTCCAGACCGTGTACGTCACCCAAACCGCGGTCCGCGATGAGCCGCAGTACCAGACGATCTACAGCACCGTGACACTGCCCGCCGTCACCAAGACGTTCTGCGCTCCGACGTACCTGCCGCCCCAGAACACCCAGGCCGCCTACAGCCAGCAGCGCCGTTACACGAACGGACTCTTCTAGATGGGAATCCACTCGAACATCTCGACGACGATTTGGCAACCATCATCAACATCCTCCGAATGGGATGGGATTTGAGATTTTGCCCCAGCACCCAGGGGCGCCCCATCCAATCGGTAGCCAAGCGACGAACCTGCTCACCGCACCTGCAAGCTTTTCACGTTTCATCATCGAGCGCGAATCCATTTAGGAAAAGTTTTGTTTATTTTATTTTATTTTTTTCTCGATTGTGTTTTGCCCTACCCGTATACTCTCTCGGTCGCCTTGTCGGCGAGGTGACCTCCGAGAAAGCCTCTAAAATATGCCATACAAAACACACGGCCACCCGGCCGACGATGACGTTGGTTGGCTTGGCGTCGAAATGCTAATCAACCGAACGTGCGCCGCCTCGCCACGACCTTGAAGATGCATTTTTAAATAGAACGAAGCGAAAGACAGTCAAAATACACGGTGTCTTGGACATATAATACCACTACGTGATGAAAATGTGTGCGAACCTTTTGTTTGTTTGTCGTTTTTCTTGCGTCTCCTGAGCTTTTTTTTTTTGCGATACATTTTCCCATTTATCAACCCCACTCAGCAGTCCATCTTTTTACCCCTTCTCTGCTCCTAGTTTTTGGTGGATTTTTATTTTATTTGTTTTTTCTACTTTGGTGGAGCATTTCACAATAAGAAGAAACCAACATAGCAAATCATAACTGGCATGGAATCAACCCGAATTTTAATCATTGGCAAACCAGTTCAAAATGCGCGCATTCAAACGAGTGGGAATATGCACGACCAGCGTAGATCCAGCTCACCGACTCTAGCCATTGTTTTGACGTACTTCTGGTGGTGGATGGTTACCATAATTATATCTGCCTATGATTGCCACGCCAGCCAACAATGCCGAGCGATGCGATCTTTGAGACTGTCTCCCGATCTGACATATTTGAGTAAAAAGGTTTTGTGTTGCGACCGATCCTTTGGGTTAGCATTTGTAGTCGGTCCGACTAGCAATGTTCGCTATCCAATTAACAACAAAGGAACAATTTACTCGCTACCGACTTGTCAGAAAGAAATTAACTCAAGGCTGTCGAGCCAAGGATGTTCTGTGAGGGAACAAAAGGGTTTCCATCCCATGATTGGTAAGTTACATTGGAACGCTAGAGCGTAATCCATTTAGAAATTTCAGAAATAAAGTATAGTTTCAACAAAGCTTTCATTTTTTCCTTTTTTTTTACATTTTCTTTGTTGCTGAGGACAAAAAAGTTCCCTTTTTACCTTGACCGCAAGCTATCAAATGATGATTTCTTTTTCTCCAAGCTATAAATCTCCTACCAGGATGTATAACAACATTTGAATAATCTGTCTATGGATTGGAAACCTCATAAAAGACACCAAGAATACTTTAACGTACAGAATGTAGACATGACAACAACCGAAAAAGATAAAATGAACCATAGAAAAGGGCAAACCCATTGTTACTCGATCCAGATGGGCTCATTTCCATTTCATTATCTTATCCGTAACTTCTTGTCAGTGCCCATAATGGCTCGAGAACGAATGTAATGTGGTCGTTTGGGCGAAGATAGTTTTTCGCTGCATGCATAATTAAGCTTAAAAAATAGCACCTAAGAAACTTATGCTTTATTGAAAAAAATAAGTTGTCAGAAAGTGGAAACAGCTCTTGTTTCCGAATGGAATCCGATAGGGCCAACAGGGCACGCAGGTGTTCATTTGATGTATTTTGAATAAAACGTAAATGATTCATTTGGTGGAAGCAAGACCAACTAATGGTGTTAGGAATTGGATTCTTCTAGCTTATTATTGTGTGTTTACTTCATTGTGAAAGATCTTTTGAGTAGTTTAAAAAAAATGACTCAATGAATGCAATCTTGTTACCTCAGTATTATACCTAAAAGACATGAAATTTTCAAAATGGAAGAAACCTATGATTTTCTTGATCTATCTTTGAGAGCATGTAAATGAAATTTATGTTAGCAAGTTTTTTTTTTTAAGTTACATCCAATCAATTTGTAACGAACAATTTGAAAGGTTTGAAGGTCCACCGTATTGTTGCATACAAGTGCTCCCATGCAAGCTTTCAAACAACCGCATCCCCATCAGCTAGCGTATGTACAAAAGAGTACAACGTGAGCACAAGCGCGAAACCTGTTTATCGATCGAGACTGAACATTGAAATTGAGTATTATACTCTAGGAGTCGAGGCTAACAGTCCTCACCATCATCATGATGTTGATCCTTCCATTCCCGCTGGCTTCAATGAAGGGTCACATTGTTGCAAAGAAAACTTTCCCATAAATTCACTCACTAATCCTTGTGAATCAAAACTGTTTGTGTATAAATGTATGAAAAAATAGTGCCAATTCAGGAAAACCAACGTTGGACAACATAACAATTTCAAATTTCGCTATCGTTCAAATGGAACCTTCTACTGGGTAACCCGGTAACACAGCGTGTGTATTACCCGGTAACACGTCGTTTTATTTTCTTTACCTAAACAAGAAGTATTTTGATGAATTTCGGCAAATCTAATCACGTAGAGTTTCCTCTGTGCAATTGTAACGTACATGACCAATTTGTAAATCACCATGCACTTTTAGGAAGCAAACCAGTCGCGGGAATGTAAATAACGGTCACCATGCGTGCGCACATTCCGTGTATTTATGTGCGATGGGTTGTTGTACGCAAAAAGTTCACGAACGCAAAGGTAAACAACTGGAGCCCAAGAAGTAACGGCCATGTCACAGAAGCAAATTTTCCGCTTCCCGACAACTTGCATCACCCGGTCGAGAAGCAACGCAGCACACAGGTAGGTTGGCAACGAGGCGCGTGTGTGGCCCTGCCAAGACCAGAGCACGCACCGGTACGATCTCGCCGAAGTACCCGAGGGAGATGTTTTTCTTCAACGAGGCACGAACTGCGGCAGCGGACGCGACCTGAGCGAAAACAATCCCGCGGGAAACACAGCACTCAGCCGGGTGCTTTTCGGGCCGTGAGGAAATTCTTGCTGCTGTTAGGCTTGTTTACACGCTCGGAAGTTGACCGTCTCACGCGCACGGAGATGGCGGGTCCGCGGCCCGACAAGCTGCTCTCCACGAGCGAACTTAACGAGAAAAGTCTCGAACCGCTCGGTTTCACTCAGTCAGTCAGTGAGCGACGATCGACCGGAGCACACGCGTCTTCTGTTGCCTCAACGCGGATGCGCGATCGCCCGTCACCTGTGCAGGAGGCTGCACAACATAAGTGTGTGAGTTTGTGTGTGTGTTTGTGTGCGAGCCTAAAGGAGAGTGTCCGTTTACGTCCGTTGCTACCTGAGGCATCTGCCGGAGAGAGAAAGGAAAAAAAAACTCCGAACGCAGCTTCGATTAGCACATCCGTGACACGCCGATCGAATCGAGAAAGAATTTCACCAAACGTCGCGGCAAAACCTGTGCCGGTGAGAACAGTGTAACAATCGGGACGCACTGTCTCAGCGCATCGCGTGGCCCAAATATTCTTGGGTGTACCGCATCCAACCACAACCGGTTCCCGCGTGTGTACGGAAGCACGGGAGAAACTTCTCATCCCCGGCCCTTGGACAGCAGCCGACCCGGGACTGAGTCACACACGGCATCCGCAGAGAAGGCGAAGATCGCGAGGGGCTTCTTGTTTTACTTCTTGTCTTCCGTGTTCTGTTGTCTCGTTCACCTCCGCGAGCCACTCTACGGCGGTTTGAAAGGCGAAAGGCGAAAGAGGAGAGAAAAAAAGCGGTCGTGTCCAGCGGTCACAAACCGAGCAAACCGGGCCAAAGTTGCTCCCTGGGGTGTAGAAGCCGTTGACGGTATGGTGAATGATCTTCGCGAATGGAAATGAGTCAACACCGATCGACGACGACGACGACGACGACGACGGCAACGGTGAAACGTCTCGCGAAGTGAAAGATCGAACCAATGATCGGTTAGGGCGAAAAGTGAATTGAAAAACCCAACTCCACATTCCCAGAAGCATGTGAACGGTGTTAAGAAAGGGCTTTTGCAATTACGAAAACCTTACAGCGTTGGAAAACATCTAACCGAGTTCTTGCGGGCAACAATTGATGTGCAATCGTTTCGATCGGAATCGTTTCGAATTAGGAAAAAATCGGCAAGTGGCGTTGAGTGCGCAGCTTCACCCAATGTCAAGTGAAAACGTCAATTTACGATCAATCTCGTAAGCTACAGTGAAGTTCACGTGGTGATAAAAAATTGCACAAAGTGAGGACAAGTGCTGTGGTTCGGAAACGTTGGTGAAAAAGCCACGGTGGGTGTTTGAGGTGAAATTTCGTGCGGCAATGACACACCAAGTGGGCAAGTTTATGGGGGTCAATTTGGTGTAATACAGAGAAGAAGAAAAAAAAACGTTTGCCAGTACTGCATTACGTTGGTTTTCAGCAAGCAGCACGTTCACCTCTTGGAAGAGATAGTGGAAAACGGGAGCTGGTGTGGTGTAACAAAGTGGATTGCGCTGTGGAGTTGTGGGACGGCAACCACGTAGGACGGTCGGTAGAAACCCTTTCCTATTTGGTCACCATAAATCCATTACCCCTCCTCTCGGGTTCTCCCGGTCGGGAGCTACGCCAAAGATCTGCAAACTGTACGGAAAGCTGTCTCAGTGTGCGAAACCACAAGAGATCAAGTGTCAAGTGGATCAGACGGCCGAAGTTCCGGAAGGCGTACCGTTTGCGTGTAATGGTGCTGGGCCCCAGCGGATAAGCGAAGTGCAGAGTGTGTGAGACGAGGATCACGCAAACCGGCAAGCTCCCAGCGAGTCACGGGAGGTTTCAATTCAGACCACGGCAACTCTTCAGCGGCGGTTGCAGTTGCGGCATTCAGTTGAAGAAAAAAAAAACAGAAGGTGCCATCATGGTGGTGCATTCGTGCAGCAGAAGCATGCAACTGACCCCGGGTGGCGTTAAACTGGTTTTAACCACGCTGCTCTGCCTGGCGGGACTGTCGGACCGAGGACCACCGATGGCTCTGGCGCAAACCATCAATCGGACGCCGCACTTTATCCCGGGCAGCGGAGACATGTCCCGGTTCAGCCTACCCGAAAACACTCCCGTTGGAAGTGTGGTCTACCAGCTGCGAGGTAAGCTCCAGTGATTCAACTGGCCACTTTTGGTTTCGTTTCGTTTCGTTACGCAGCCCGGGCGAGGGGCTGAACCGATTCCGGTTCGGGCACCTCCAGAGTTTCTTGAGGGGCGATCCTGTTCCCTCCGAAACCGGCCACGTTCAAGGTGTTCCGCACAGCTTCATTTCACTTTTCGAACGACGGCGCGACATTCAAGCGCTCAGCTCTTCTCGTTCACTTGGACAGCTCACCCAAGTTGTGTTTCCAGTTTGTCCATTCACTCTATCTCCCGTCTGAAGAGTCTCCCACGTACGCCGGTCACCGTGGAGCTTTCTTGCCCAACCGGACACGGCTCGTTGACGCACCGATGGGTGATTCTCGGAGCAAACAACACCCCAAACCGGTCAGAGAACAATGATATAGTTTTTTTTTAAATATTTCAACGTTGTAACAAATACACCTTCCGCTTTTCCTACTCGCTCGAAAGCCCGCCGAAAGGAGAACGGAAGTGAAGAGTTTCTTTTATACGAGAAGGGAAATTATGACCGTGAATCTCGCACTGGACGTCGCGTTGTCTTTATTTCAGGGTCTTCCGGTAGGCAAAGGGGGGGACATTGTTCAAGATTGATATGGTTTTCTTGCCAGTTTCAGCAATCCAACCAGCAGGATGAATATTTTCAAATGAACATGTTGTAGACAATCTTTCGTTTCACCTGGTTGTTTTTTTTTCTACCCTCACACATTTTTGTTTTCCAGCCTCTTTATAAGATAAACATAACATGCGATTCGACAAACAAATAACATCCTCGAAGCTTAAAGGGTACCAACATAACTTGCCAGAGTTGTGCGCACAATCTTAGGGTAAACTAGGACGCGTTGAGATCGTAAATAATTCGCCCCTTTCCGTGCTACGAAACACTGCTTGCGACATTCGGTGCAAAAAAAAAGTAATTAAAAGAGTTGTTGCCGTGTACAACACGTGTGCACGTTCGTTGCACAATTTTGAACGCGGAATGTTGGTCCACCATGAACCGACCCTTTGTTCGGGACGAGGAAATTGCGAGTTTTCCATATGCTTCTTTTCGTCCACTTTTTTTGTTGGCTAAAGGTTAAAGTTGTAAACGAAAAAAACCCGGTTTATGAAACGATGCATTCCTACACCTTTAGTCGCAGCAAATTTCATGGGCTTTAAATCATGATTTCTTGATGATCGGTTTTTTTTGTTTGCATTGTTCATAAAACCTGTTTCGACGCAACATCCTCCGGAAATTGATTCAACCGACGGAACCGATACCACCGGACCGATTTCCACCGCACCGGTTGGTGTGAGTGAAACGGGCCACAAGTCCAGGGTGTTGGCCGGCGTCGGATGCCGATTGGAAAAGGCCCCTTGCAAAGTAGTCTGGAAGAAAAACAACGAAACCGGAATAATCAGGGTAATTGCCCTATCGATCGAAACCAGTTAGATCGATAAACAGGGAAAAAAATGGTATGGATTAATCAAAAAGGCGCCCCTAACGATCGGAGCGAACCGCGTTACGATACGGAATCGGTTCCAGAAAATCTGCCCTCCTCGCTCGTTATCCCATTAGAATGGGGTTGAAAACGGAAAATTGTTACACCAATTTTTTCTTACCTACAGTATCGGGAAAGTGATGGCGGTGAAGGTTGAGGGGAGCAAACGCGCACATCTGCTCTGACTTCTTCACAACTCGCCGGCCTTCCGGTGGCGTTCCGCGAAATGGGTTCGAAAACGAAAGGAAATCATTGCATAATCACCCAAAATCATTCATACATATATTCCATGCCAAACAGAGCATTCACTCTCGGTCGCATCTTGCCCGAACGAAGACGCTGTGAACTGGCTGAGCTGGGGGGTCGTTTTCGAGCATAAAATTGGAAGCATTTTCACCGTTTGCCATCCATACCGGTGCACATCTTGCTTCTCCCTATCTTACGCTTTTCTCTGGTAGGTTAGTGGTGTGTTGGCTGTTGATTAGGAAATGGAAAATTGCTCCACCGAGCGAAGTGTTAATGCAATTACACGATCTCTCCCTTCCCCTCATCGGCGTCGCTCAAAGGGTGTTTGTAGATCAATTTGTGGCCTTCGAGGAACAAAAAAAAAACAAACCCCTCCATCCAACAATCCATCGGAAGGAGAAGGCAGCAGAAGAATTTAACTTTACAGCCCTTATATGCTCGGAATGCTGTTTCCTTGGCGGCAGTGTAAAAAGGAAGGAACCAGAATGTAACTTGCAGAGGGGTGAACACCGTTTCCCAATTAAACTACTCAACTCACCGCGAATTATCCAATTGCCATGATGCCCAGATTAAAATCCAATCGGTGGACGGTTACTTTAATAGAAATAAGACGTAGCTGCATTTTTGCAGGGCGAAAAGGTAGCAAGAGAGAAAAACTGAGCACCGTTGCGTGGAAAATTCTCATAAAGTTCTGTTGCCGTTACACCCACCGGCCGTTCGAGGGTTCCGAGGTAGAGGTAAAACTTACTTCATCGATCCCTGATCGAACCTTCATTAACTGTTTAAAATAACTTCATCATGGCAGTGGTAGAGAAAATGGGATATAAAATAGGCTGCCAACCTATGTTTTTTTTCGCTAGTTTAATTAAGAATAACTAAAAACCCACAACAGCACACAGCACCTTGCTTCCACGGATCGTCATCGATCCCTCTTTCGCAAGCAATAACGGATTAACGGATCTCTCCGGAAGCGATGATTTGCGACAAAGGGAGCCGTTCGATGCCTGCGGAACGGAAGGGAACAAGCGGAACTAAGAAAAGCTTATGATGGTATGGAAAATGAAAAATTAAATCCTAAATCGAATAACGGATCGAACAAACAACGCGAAGAAAGTTTATTGAAACTAGGAGCATGCAACAATAAAAACATGGGAAAACCGGTTTGCAGCTGGCCCGGGGTGGGCACATGATGGTCACCTCTCGCTACCGTTAGAAACTGGAAATGAGAGTATCAGTCGCGCGGGGTTGAGATGAAACCAAGAGCCATTCAACATTCGGTTGAAAAAATTGGTGTCCAAATCAACCTTTTACTTCTTCCCGCTGTCGAATGATTTCTGGTGATGCTGAGAGGCGGCATTGGGAGCTTGTTTGATCGAATTTCAACCACTATCACATGGTTGCAACAAATCACAGGCATACCACAACTACGAACTCGATCAGACTCCCAAGGCGAACAGACTTCCCCGTCACTGGAAAGCGTCTTTCGTGTCGAAGAAAAAAGGGAACGCCATCGATATGGAAGGAAGAGAAAAAGAGTCACACAAGCACGGCGGCGGCGGCGGCTCAAGACAACCGAAAAGTGGGCCAACGCAGACAAGCACGCGGAAGGTGGTTGATAATGAAAATTCGATGGCACGAAGCACGGAAGGGACAATCACGGGGAAGTGATTTGACTGTCGCCCTTGCCGCGCTTGCGCAGGTCTTTCACGGCCAGGTGGGAGATTTTAAAGAAGTGAGAAATGTACGCTCTTTTTTGTTTCTTTCACTGACCGCAGATGCGACAATGGCCTCTGGGCTCGGGGGAAGGGAGTGGGCAGACAGTGCGATCACGAATGGGCCATGCTTTCACTTGCAGTGTTGTGAATCAGGGAAGTGCTGAGGGAAATGAAAATCGTTCCGAAATTCCCGCCGCCGGCAGGAATGCCACCCGGAGAAATCTTTTGTTTCGGATCTCCATCTGCTCGTCTTCGCGCTAAGGGTCGCGCAAGTAAGCACCCGGCTCCAACGACTTAAAGCCAAACAGCGGCGCTAGAGACGTTCGCTAAGCGGTTTAGATGTTTTCCTTTTCTTTTCTCGATCGAAAGCTGGGGAGAAAAAGTTTGGCCTATTGCCGCAGAAGACACGGGACGACTAGTCACAATGGAGTGTGTTTAATGATGCGAAATAAACACTCGAATGTAATGCTAAGTAGGCTTCGAAACTGTCAAACCGGAATTGGACGGTTGTCAGGTAAAATCAGCTTGAGTAAAGTTTGAGCATAAACACGTTTTGAAAATGTTGAAAGTTTGAAATGAAATTTCTTTCAGCTTTCAGTCATCGTTTTGACCGCGAAATAAATTTATTTTAGTATAAAAACGGAATGTTTTTGTAAAGCGCTTTCCGTTGCACAATTTCAATTCAACGAATGATATTTTAAATGAAACCATTTAATATGCTCATGCAATGCTTCACGTACATTAGTTTTGACAATCGCGTATCCCGCCTTAGAAAAATCTCTTCGAAGCCGTAAATAGTTTGTAAAACAAAAAACAAAACATCGTCATCATCATTTCGCTACATGCATAAGATGAAGATTGGGCTTTAATTAATCAGCAAACAGCACACGAGCCCCTCCTGTTTTTCACCTGCAACCCGGCTTCCATCTAACCAGGGGGGTAAGTTTGCCAAATTGCTCATCATTCAACCGCTCGTCGGGTTTTACATCGGCATCCATTAGGCATGGGTCGCCTCTAAAACACTTCCCGCATCTCGAATTCATCGACGGGTGGAAAATTCGCTACCAATTCGTCTCGCAGAAGCGCCGACGAAAGGCGAAAAGGAAACCGAAAGTGTGTGCTGGGGCCGCACAGGGAGCATGATGAAACACGCAACACAAACCGTCGATGCTACGCCATGCACGTCCATGTTTTTCCCCTTGTTTACCAGAAACTCACATCACTGCGCACGGCTTCTGGACCCAAAGTCCAAACTTCCCTGGAACTAACACGATTCGCGACTGCAGTGTGGTGTGCGGCTCGAACTTAAAGGTTACTCGCTTGGTCAGCTATGGCAATCTTCGGTTGGTCGGTTGCCAGGGGTTCCCCTTTCGCTTGCGATCTACCTTGCCACTTGCTGAGGCCGCTTGGCCTTCAAAGGCGTTCCAGCGTTGGTTTGTTCTTCCAAGTGGAACACGTTCGCATTCTAAGGGATGTTGAATGGTCTTGCTTGAGGCCAGCCAGGAAGGCATTCTACTAACCCTCGCAACGTCAGTCGATCCTTGAAATACTGAACCGTTTTGTCTCTAGGGCAACCACTTATTTGGTGCCACGAAAGTCTCACCGAACACGACACTCAGTTCGGTGATCCTCGGACACTGTTTTCATTAGGCTAAACTAGTTCATTTACAAGAAGTTAGATCATGACACACCTTCCATTCCTACAATCCGTTCCGAGCTTCTGGCACAAGCACCTTCTCATTGAACCCAGTCAAGGTCGTGCAAAAAATGAAACACTTCATGCAGCTCATGCTGGCTGCCGCAGACATGAATGCCAGTTCTTTTTCGATTCAACTTTGAAGAGAGTATCTTTCTGCTGCCTGACACGCTTTGGCAGGGCGCTCTGGTGCGAAACTGGACCAATGCAGCTTTTAAGTGCTCTTCAGACGCTCCTCACTCTGGAGTACCTTGTGCCCCCATTCAGGGAATGGAGAATGGAAACGGCAATGCAACGCTGTCTCCGTCGTCTGTCTCATGTCGGAAAGGGGGAACGCATAGTTTAACCCACGAGTTCCCACGATCCAAGCGCCAAGCACAGCGGTTTCCTTATACAGAAGCCCACTTTTCCACACTCGCAACGACGAAAACTGACTAAGAAAAGCTGTTTTTATCAGTGATCACATATCAAAAACTCTTTTTCAAGTCTCTTCCCACCATTTCACGCACGTTGCATCTCCGTCGGACGAAATTCGTCTTGTTGTTGCGCTGGCCGGCCGCGGTTTGTGTTCGTTTGTTTCCCGGCACACTTCTCTGAAAACAATACACACGATTAGTCACGTGCCATCGAGCAGACGACAGCCAGACTAAAACGCTTCACACTTCGCGTCCCGTCACGTGCTTTATGGGCTGCATGGTTGAGCTAATCCAACGAGTGTGCCGCTGTATGGTGAGGCGTTTTTTTTTTAAATACATTCATGAAGGGAACAAAATTAGCCGTTTTATGACATTCATGATGGGTGGCATTTGAATGGCATTCAGCACGTGCTTCGCAACAATCATTGGCTTGAAAAGCGTCTCGAAAATTGGAGTGGATTAATTAATGTCTTAAACCATTTACAAGGACGAATCTAGCAAAGGACAAAACAAACGAACCAGTTCACATTACAGTTACAACTGTTTGAGGAAAGCTTCATCTTCAGAAACCCTTTTTTGAGGCGATGTGAAATGTTTTTAAAAAGTAAGCAAAAAAAGATGATGAAATGTGTCTGTTGAAATAGTAATTGAAAAATTTGACCATGAAATTTAACACTGTAAGAACGCTTATAAGTGCTTGAATATAAAAGTCTCAACGGTTTCAAAAGGCTCTTCATTCAAAACCACACACATTGCAGAACTAAACCAGCATAAACGAGTCGAAAACGAGGTGGCAAAAAATGCACCGCTCCACCCGATCGGTGTGCACGCCATGATGCGATCAACAGCTCATCATCGTATGCGACCGCTACACCTTGTGCCACTTCTCATGCGCCAAACGGCAGTGAGTGCTGCCAAAAAAAAAAGATGAAGTTACGTGAAGAAATGCACATCAAAATTCAGCACAGCTCGCATCAAACGAACGATTTTCGCCCGCAGAGTGCGATACACTTCACGGGAGGAGTGAACTTTCGACTCTAATCGGTAGTTTTAAAGGGGACACAGACACCGGGCACACAACAACACGCGGAGATGTGCGTTCGACAACCGATGGACGACCCTTCAGACGGACCGATTTGGCGAGAACAGGTTTTTCTCGGCATTCTGCGCACGTTTGTCGCGCACCGTTGAACCGTTCTCCGCTGTCCGTCCTTTTCCTTGGGCCACAACATCCGCCCGAAGCCGTGTGGTTTTATGGACCATGGAGTTTGCGTTGGAGCTCCCTTACAACCTCATTCTCCCGTCACCACAAACCACCGGCAAATAATATCTTCTGGCATCGTTCGATCGCTAGCGTGCTAAATGGCCGAAGCAAACAAACAGCCCATAAGAAAGCATCGAACTCGAGTCGAGTCGAAAGAATCCGTTACACGATGGGCAAACGTTTCATTTTTATGAGTTCTAATTTTTCCATCGCGTCATTCGCGTCCGCAGGTACTGACCCCGAGGGCAGCAAGTTGCGCTTCAGTATCTCCGGCCCGGTGCTCAGCGTTGATCGGGACAGTGGCGTCGTTCGGCTGCGACAATCGCTGGACCGCGAGCAGCAGGACACGGTGGAAGTGATAATCAGCATTACCGGTAAGTGAACGACCAGAACCAATAGTAACGCAAATGTAACATGTAACCAATAGTAACGCAAATGTAACATCTGAATTACGGATTTACATGAACTCGAAAAACAATTGAAGCTGAAGCAATTTACATGCTTGATGTAAAATGTAAAAACTAATGAATTGACTCACCTGTTGTCTTCCACACTTGTTGCGATAGATGAGGGCATCCTAGGGACGGAACCGAACACGGTCTCGCTACGGCGGGAAATCCCGATACGGGACTACAACGACAACCCTCCGGTGTTTGTGGGTCGCCCGTACAGCGCGACGGTGAGCGAATCGACGAGACCCGGCAGCAACGTGTCGGTAGTACCGGACATCATCGCCACCGACCAGGACGAGGGCGTGAATGCCGAGCTGAGCTTCAGCTGCTACCAGGACCCAACCAAGGGCGCAGACGACATTTGCGAAGCGTTCGCGGTGCACACGGAAAAGATGGCGCAGGGCAAGTTCGGTGCGTGGATCGAGCTGAGGCGGCCGCCCGACTTTGAGACGCGTCCATCGTACGTGCTGACGATCCAGGCCCGCGACGGCTCGCCGACAAACGCACTGAAAGCGTACGCGACGGTGGCGGTAACGATCGTGGACGTGCAGGATCAGCCACCCGTCTTCATCAACGCGCCCTACTCGGCCACCATCCCGGAGAACACGATCGAGGGCACGCGTGTCCTCACGATCAACGCGACCGACGGTGACACCGGTAGCCCGAACCCGCTCATGCTGATGCTGGAAGGCGAGACGATGGGACACTTCCGGCTGCACTACATCGGACACCCGCGGTCGGGCGTTGCCGAGTTGGTCACCACCGGGAAGCCGCTCGATCGCGAAGACCCGGCAGTGGCGCAAAACGGAGGCGCGTACACGTTCGCTGTCCGCGCGACGGAACTAATCAATGGCGAACTGCCAGGGGATAGTGCCACTTCACCGATCACGATCGTGCTGACCGACGTGGACGACCATCGGCCGGAGTTCAGTCAGACCGCTTACGAGGTGTCGATCCCGGAAAACCTCGAACCGGACACACCCCTCCCAGGGCTCTCCATCGTCGTGACTGATCGGGATCTCGGCCCGAACAGCCGCTACTCGCTAGCCCTGCGCGACGTGCGCAACTCCGCCGGCGTGTTCGCGGTAGCACCGACGCACGGTGAGGGCCGCACGCCAGTGGTGGTGAAGGTGCTGAACTCCTCCCGACTCGACTATGACGTGCCGAGCGAGGACGCGAAAACGTTCACCTTCGAGCTGGTCGCGTCGGTCGACGGAGAGGAGCGATCGAGCGCGACGGTGACGGTGCACCTGCAGGACGCCAACGACAACTCTCCCGCCTTCCCCCTGTCAAGTTACTCGCTGAAGGTACGCGAGAATGCACCACGCGGCTTTCTCATCGCCAACATCAGTGCCACCGACCACGACGCCGGTATGTTCGGCCAGCTGCGGTACGCGGTCAAGGGATTTGGTGCGGAATTGTTCCGCACGCACCCGACCGAGGGAGGGCTGTACGTCGAGCGGCCGCTCGACTACGAGGAGCAGAAGAGCTACAGTCTGGCGCTGGTGGCCACCGATGGGGGCGGCCGTGAAACCAATGCAAACGTGTTCGTCGACGTGCTGGACGAGAACGACAACTATCCGGCGTTCGAGGCGCTCGAGTACACGCGCACCATTCGCGAGGGCGCCACCGAGTTCGAGCCGCAGTTCTTTGTCCGCGCAACGGACGCCGACGGGCCGCAGCAGGGCGGCGGGCGGGTCAGCTATGCCATCGAGTCGGAGAACAGCGTCAGCGGACACGTGTTCACGGTCGATCGGGAGTCGGGCGAGATCCGGATCACGCGTCCCGTCAACTCGATGGACACGGACCGAGGGCAGTACGAGCTGTTGGTTGTCGCGACCGACCACGGCGTTCCGCCGCTGAAGAACGACACGCGGGTCTTGGTGCGCGTCGGTATCTCCGGAAACCAGCGGCCCATCTTCCAGGGACACTCCGTCGCGGGTCGGGACATCCCTGGGCCACCGTCGTATCGGGCGACCATCCCGGAGAACGCACCCGCCGGTACCAACGTGACGCAGGTCAGCGCGACCGATCCCGATGGGTTAGACGACCTCCTGAGGTACAAGATTGTCGGTGCCAGCGATAACTTTGTCATCGATGATCAGTGAGTATTACAAACGTTCGTTCACCTCGTGGTTTACCCCACCTTTGTTCTAACGCTCTGAAAACGCTCTACTTTGCAGCACCGGCCTCATAACCGTCACTCGTGATGCACGACTGGATCGGGACACCAACCCCGAGAGCTACACGATTGTGGTGAACGCGATTGACGCCGGCTTTCCAATCCCGGAGACGGCCACGACGACGGTGCACGTGAAAATTCAGGACATCAACGATAAGCCGCCTCGGTTCACGCAGCAGTCCTACACGGCGTACGTGTCCGAGCGCAGTCCGATCGGCGCGGAGGTGCTGCGCGTAACCGCCAAGGACACGGATCTGGATGCGCGGCTCGCGTACGCCATCGTCGAACCGATCACGGCCGTCACCAAGGGTGGCATACCGCTGCTGACGACGTCGTCCTACGACTACCGCCAGGCGTTCCGGATCGACCCGATCGATGGTACGCTCTTCGTCAACAGTACGCTCGATTACAACTATGCGGCGGTGATCACGATCACGGTGGAAGCGACCGATATGGCGGCCCAGGTGGCCCCGGAAAGCCAGCGTGACCGGACCGAAGTGACGCTGTACGTGCAATCGTTCAAGGACACGAACCCGTTGTACCGCAACAAGGGCTGGTCGACGGTGCGCCCGAAGATTGAAGTAAAGGTAAAGGAGGAGGCACCGGTAGGGTCGGTCGTGTTCCGCATCGAGGCCGACGACCCGGTGGCTGACGTCCTGATCACCGACTACGAGCTCATGATGCCCGACGTCGATGGGTTCTTCGCGCTAAACGAGCGCACCGGTGAGGTCACGCTCCTTCGCCGGCTGGACTACGAGATGCTCAACAAGACGACGGTCGACTTCGTCGTTAATGCCGTCACCAGCAACCGGAAGCGCCACTCCCTGGCGTACGTCAACGTGACGGTGGAGAATGTCAACGACAACGCACCCGTGTTCGAGGCCGCAGGCGGCCAGCGTGCCACCGTCCTCGAATCGGACCGGTTCCCGCACGTGGTGGCTACGGTGCGCGCTACCGACCAGGACGCGGTCCGCACCGACCGGGACACTCTGCTCGGGTACAGCGAGGTGCGCTACAGTCTGTTCGGGTCGCACTCGAATCTCTTCACGATCGACAACACGACGGGCGAGATCCGGATCGCACCCGGCCAGACACTCGACCGCGAGAAGCAGTCCGTGATGAAGTTGGTCGTGGTGGCAGAGGACGCACCCGGACGGCCACAGGAGGCCCGCAAGGCGACGCTCGAGCTGGTAGTGGACGTGCTGGACGTGAACGACAACGCGCCGATCTTCGGTCAACGCTCCTACACGGCCGTCATCCCGGAGAACGTACTGGTGGACACGTTCGTGATCGCAATCACGGCACACGATCCTGACGAGGGGCTGGGCGGCGAGGTACGCTACGATCTGCTCAACGAGGGTGAAGCCAACGGTAAGTGCCCTTGTTCATTGCACGATCGTCGCACTGCTAATCCCACAGGTTTCCCGGTTATATCTATGCTAGGATTACTACAAATCAACGCGAAAACGGGAGAAATCAAAACGAAGGCGATGCTCACTGGTAAGGGACGCTCGGAGCCGTACGAGTTGGTGGTGCGCGCGCAGGACAGCGGAAGCCAACTGCCCAAGCAGAGTTCGCTCTACAACGACGTCTCCTTTACGTTATACATCGGCGACATCAGCGCGAACGACGGCATTCCTTTCTTCATCGCCCCACAGGTCGGCCAGACAGCCAACGTTACCGAGGTAGGTGGTGCAGTATGCCTTTTGGGGGGAGGGGAATACTTGTACCAGCGATTGCACACTCTGGAAATACGATCGACTTTGCTCTTTGCCGTTACAGAACGCTACGATCGGAGCACCGGTGTTCCAGGTGATCGCGAGCGATCCGGACAGTCCGGCCACGCCAAGTGGAACATTGCGCTACCGCATCCAGCCAGACATCGAGGATGCCAAGTCGTTCAGCATCAACCCAAAGACGGGACTCATCACGACGACACGTACCCTCGACCGGGAGGCAAAGGCCGCCTACAACGTCATCGTCGAGGTGAGCGATATGGGCGAGCCGCCGCAGGCCGCAACCGTGGTGCTGCGCATCAATGTCCTGGATATCGACGACCACGCGCCGCGCTTTGAACGGGAGGTCGAGGCGCAACCGCAGGACCTGACGGTGCTCGAGGAGCAGCCGGCCGGCACGAAGGTTGGAACCGTTGCCGCATTGGACGAAGACATTGGAGCCAACGGTGCGATCGACTACGCGATCGTCGAGGGCAACGAGCTGGGACTGTTCACGCTGGCGCGAACGGACGACAACCGGGCGATCCTCAGCACCACCCAGCCGCTCGACCGCGAGTCGCTGGAGTTGGTCCGGTTGACGGTGCGGTGTTTCAAGCTCGGCTCCACGGATCAGCTCGCTGGTTTTGAGACCTACAACCGGTTCGATCGGTCCCAGCGGCAAGTGGTGGTACGCGTGGTCGACATCGATGATCATGCGCCACGGTTCGAGCGCGAAAACCAGACGATCGGCATCCGACACAACGTACCGATCGACACACCGATCGCACACAGCCGCGCACTGGACGAAGACCCCGACGCGCAACCGATACGCTACTCGATCGAGAGCATCACCTTCGTGCCGCAGTTCTACCGGCGGGACAACCGCACCGAGGACTACACGAGCGTGTTCCGGCTCAACGGGGACACGGGTGAGATCCGGACGGCGCGGGCCATGTCCAACTTCGTCGACGGGTACTTCCAGCTCTCCATCCGGGCGGCCAACTCGGACCGACCGGCTGGCATCAGCGAGACGCAGATGAAGATCTTCGTCATCCGCGACAAGTCGCTGCTGCGCTTCGTGTTCGCGCGACCCCCGACCGAGATCAGCGCGGTGTTGGACCGGTTCGCTGCCGACATGCAGCACCGGCTCGCGGACGCCAACCTGGAGCTGTCCGTGTTCGACGCCCAGGTACTCAGCCACGCCGACCACAGTTTGGACTTCAGCTCGACCAGCTCCTGCTTCCAGCTGACGCGCCATGGGTCCGCGCTGGCCCCGACGGAAATGATGCGGCTCATGGACAGCGCCGAGATGAAGGAGGCCCTGGCTGAGGTCTACCAGCAGTACTCGGTGCACCGGATCGACTCGTGCGCGGTTGGCAAGAAGGTACCCACCGGAGCACTGATCGCATCCTCCGGCACCTGGCTTGTCATACTGGCCGGGCTGATCGGGTTCGCCGCGTTCGCGTCCACCATGACGGCCTGCTGTTTGGCGAAAAGGTAAGACAAACCCTCAGACGACTCTGAGCGAGCCCATGTCAATCCCGAAGCGATAGAAATACAGGTCTCTAATGCGTTTTCCTTATCGTTCCTATCAATAGATACAAAAGTCAGGTACGATCGACGATAAACTCGCAGCGGATCGTTGGATCCGACATTTACGGCAGTGCCACCCCGGTCCTCTACACTGAACCCATCTACGGCGCACTGTAGACGTAGGTAGTCGTAATGACCAAATCGGACCATTTAACCTCACGGGCGCACATGCTCCCGAAACGCTGAGAAACCTGTACAAAGTCAAGTCATAGCATAAAGCCGTTTTTCTCTATCTACTCGGTGCGAGCGATTGCCTCGCAAGACATCAGTGTGAGTGAGACTTGTGAGTGCAGGGCACGGACGTGCCACACGCGTAACCGACTCCCAAGGTCAAAGGGTATCCAGGGACGCTTACCTTCACTGTGGAACACCTTTCTGCAAACGCTCGACCTAGCAAGCTAGGGAACACCTGCGCCACCAAGAAGACTTACGAATCGCGAAAACGGGGACGGGCATATTTATTTTACTTCTAAGGGAACGTTGTTATTGTGCGCATCGCCTGCGTTTAGTTTTAAGCAACAACCGATGGTAAAGCACCGATCCGGACGAGTGGACTACCGGAACGCCGTAGCTTCCCCGTCCGTGCCGCACCAGAACGTGCCAAACCGCGTGCACTGTTTTGTCGTTTGTCTCGCACAGCATATCCAAGTAACGGCATTGACTTGTTTAGCCAAGAAACGTGCGCTGCCTTCAATGTATCGTGTAAATAAGCAATTAGAAGTAAGGGGAGTTGTTGGAAAGAAAAATATACCAATCCTCATGATGAGCATGAAATGAAAGGTTAAACAATTAAATTAGATATTCGAAAAAAAAACCACCTGCAATAAGGGAGAATAAAATGAAACATTACTCTGAAAGATAATAACCACCAAACTTTTCATTTTAGTTTTTGTAACCGAATGCAGTTCCAAGTTGCATATCATTCGGTGAGTTCGTCAACGCGGTGAATCTAGCCTCATTAAATTCTCCTCTCCTTCATGGCGGTCTACGACGTCACCGCAGCGTTGATTATCCAGTTTTATGCTCAGGGCATCAAAGCTTAAACCCACCAGGACCATTCGGGTCCGCTTCAACCGTCTTACAGATTTTAAAGATGACGCCCTTTAGAGAAAATCGAATTAAAAACAAATAATGCACTAACTTGAGCATTCATTTTTTAAATGGAATCATTTGGTTCCTTTATTAATCGTTAAATCATTAAATACAAAATGAAGAGCGATGAATAAATTCGACCCACACTTCTAAGATTAACGATCCCGGAAACACATCGGTCCTGGATTGAGACATATACATTTGCTACGGCATATTCATGACTGGTGTGGTGTATACAAAGTGAAAGGGACATTGTAATTACAAACATTTTGTATCAGTTTTTTGTTTGTTTTTCGTCCAGAAAAACGTTTTCTTTTTTTTCCTAAAACATTCCGCAAACGTTGGTTGCACCGGGATTTCATTCACTAGACTTTTGATCTCACGATCGTAGATGGGACGAAATAATATTGGCTTGAGAAGAACAGTATTGGTTGTCTGGACAGAGATAGAAGGTCACAGTTCTAGATTTAACTACAGGCAAGCCTTTACGCTATACACAAAGGACACATACATTCGGTAAGCCATACATAGTTGCTGTTTTCTTTTTTCTCACTCTCACTCACTCTCTCTCTCTCGCTATCCTACTCTCTTGTTCCAGGACGAAGAACATTTATCTACAACGCACTTAAACAGCAAACAAACGGCAGAGTGCACACACTGAAGTGAAAAATATCGAACCAACGTGTTCGTATCGAAATCTGATTTCCCCATTGCTTTAGTGTATTTCTTGACAATGATCTACACCTAATTTGATCCTTACAGTCAGTCAAACGATAATCTACGAAATATTATGATCCTTCACTCATAGCTTCATTGCTATCAACAATTTTGTTTTTTGTTTTATATGCTGACAAAATTTCTATTGCTTTCGGTATCAAAATCTCCCACAATTTACATCGAACTTGGCTGGACAAACCATTTCCTATCCTAAAGAGGTTTTTGGACACGAAACTGAAACAGATGAAAGTGAATTTTGAGAGACACATTTTAAAAAAATAAATGGACAATCAAGCAAAGGAACTGGCGTTAAAATATATGAGACACGAAACAGTATTACCGATGCTACCCATCGGCCCCGCAACCTAATGACACAAGTTTGTCCGTGCTACTGGGACAGAAATACTCGCTTCACCAACACACAACCCACGAATTATGTTGGAAATAAAAATAAAAAGTATTACAAGTGGTAACGGGCACATCGGAACGACCCTAGCCTAGATGTACATCATCTCCGCCATCGTGGACATCTTTTTCGGGATGTACACGAGCGTTTCGAAGTAGCTGGCCATTTCATCGATCGTCACATCGCAGGGCATGATGTTGAGGCGCGCTTGTTGCGAGCAGGACGCCGAAGCCGACGTCGCAGCTGCCGCAGTAGCGGAGACAGCTAGACCGTTGCTGCCCACCGCGGATGGGTTTGCCGAGGAGGAACTACTTCCGGGAGATAGCGAGGGAAACAGGGGCGGACAGGCGAGCAATCCCTCGCCGTCGATTACAACACTTCCCAGCGAACCGGGCGAGGGGCCACTCAGTGCGTTGGCGCTTTTAAAATTCACGTCCACGCTGCTGCCGTCGCTGTCGAGTGATGAGGTACTGTTGGATTTCTTCAGCTGCCGTCTGCGGTTGCGTCGCGCGTGCACCGATGAGCGACTCAGTTGCTGCCACGTCAGATCCGCCGAGCGCAAGGCCCGAAAACTGTGATGTGAGAAGTTCGGTCCCTCCTCGAACTGCCGCACCCCGTACGAACCGGCCTGGCCGAGGGAAATCTCGTTGCACTGCGCTATCAGTAACCTAAAATCGAGCAAATCGTCGCTGGCATCGTTGGCGAAGCATTTGGTGAGATTTGTCTCCGAGAGGGACGGCTTCAGTGGCGCACCACACCCGCCCGACGTAGCACCCGCCGTCGGTTTCCCCTCCTGCAGCTTCCGCAGGCTCTGATGCACACATTTCCCGATATTGCGCAGCATGGACTCGCGCACGATCGCTTTGCGCTCCGTTCGGTTCTTGTGCTTGAAGGTGGGCTGGTTCCGAATGCTGTGCTCCAGGTGCAGCGAGGCACTGTGTTTACCGTGATTCAATTTATTGGCGGCGGTTGATAAGGTACTCGTTCCCAAGGTCAATGGGGCACGCTCGGCACCGCATTCGCAGCGTGTCCCGAAAATTTTACGCACGAGCTGGCGATCCTTCTGACGGGAGTCACTGGCACAGTCCAGCTCCGTTCGGAACGGATTCTTTCCGATGCCGTCTGACGATCGTTTGACACCAGCGTGCAGCAGCTCGAACGTTTTCAACGTGTCCTCCAACTTCAGCTCCTCGTCTATTTCCGAGGCCATTGTTGATGCAAAGCTGAAATGCGGACCGGTATCATTTAGTAACTCACTGCTGTTATGGGATTTATGCAATCATTCAAGCACCTTTGTTCAAGTTTCAAAACACTCACATTACAGAGACAAACAGTAGTAGTTTAGTAGTAGTTTACGTCGAATGCGATTATCTGTCCTGTTGCAAAATTAGCCGCGCTGTAATAAACAATAATTTTATAAAATATTATTTCATCCATTGATCAGTAGGTTGCAGGAATAGTGGGGTATCGCCATTTCCAAAGCCAGTCTAAATTTACTGATTTAGTTGAAGATTTGAGCAAACATTTCCTCGCTGCGTCCTCAATACGGAATGTTTGAAAAATACTCATTGTAAATCGTTACACCATTTAAAAAAAAATCTACACAACTTTGGCACCCCTGCTCTGTTGCTGTTTAATGAATTATTCATTTTAAAATTGTTAATATAAAGCCTCCCACCATGCTGTCGGCTACGAATGAGACCAAAACAAAGCTTGGTGTTTTTGCGCACTCAGAAAAAGGCCTCGTCTGCGAAACAAGGAAGTAGAAATTTCCAGAAAAGGACCTGAATGACATGCGAAGACAGGAAGTCTTCTACAGATGTACTTCCGCCAGCGACGGAAGCGTCTCTCTAGGAAAAGGGCATCACACAGCTTTGTGGATGAAAGGTAAACAAACTGAGAAGATTTACTTTTCCCCAAATGAAGCATGGAATTTAAAAAACGGCATTGTTTTGCCTAGCTGTATACCCAGCAAAAAAAAACACCAAATGAAATGTCAAGTTACGTGACGTCAAGCAGGAAGACCTTCCATTTTTTTTTTTTACTTGTTATTATTTTGTTTCCCCACTCGTTGTACCCCACTTTTCTATTGCACTCTATACATCTCCGAAGGTATTGCCCTCATAGAGAATGCAACCTTCATATTCTGCACACAATGTACAGCACCAACTTACATAATTACTTCAAATTATTTCGCAAAACGGAGTGAAACTATCAATCAAAAACTGGTTGCGCGCACTTTGATCGACTGTCCACATACTGCGACACAGCGCCACAACACTAGAGACACGCGAATTGCAATCGAGATTTCGTCAGCTTCAAGCTGCTCAGCTTTCATCGAAACCGCGCACAAACTTTGCTGCCACGCTGCTGGGCGATGAAGTCCAATGAAAATACTCACTTACCTTTGAATTGCTCCTAAATGTTGTAAAATGAAATGCTCGCGCTGTACCAGCATCAAACCGTGTTGTGTTCAGTGGAAACTTTTGTGATGAAAACAAACAGCACACATCCACACGCATCGACAAACACACGACGAGCAATCGAGTGATTCATCAAAAATAGAACGATATTAGAATCGACGAACTGCGATGACAGCGTACGATACTTCATCGATTTCAGTGGGAGCTAGTGTTGGGAATTTGTGTATTTTTCTAAGCACGATTCGGAACAGTAGGAAAATACTTTTAAAAAACGAGGTTTTCGGGGTTCGGCCGTTGTACTGTTTGGCCTAATAACTTAGATTCTCACAGCTGGAAACAGCAGGAGCTGATTCGAAAAATATCCAACACTAGCGAACTTCTTATCGTTTTATAGACAACTGGAACGGTAGTTCCATGGTTCCCAAACGACATGTCTCAGCTAGAAACGATATGTCCCACATTGAATACCTGTTTACACTTAATTAAAATTAAATTGGAAAACAGTCTCAAGAATCCCGCTTCGCTCCAGGTCCAGTTTTACCTTACTAATTTTAAGCAACCCTCTACAAACAACCCATAGATATCAGATGGCTCTAGGTAGTTGATAATTGGCTGAATTGGTTTGGATTAACGGAGCAACCGGCGCACCATCACGCAAAGCATCGAAATCTGCATTACGAACCTTTCAAATACAACCATCGAAAATGCAATAACCGCTGTCTATCGAATAAAACAATCGAAAGGAAAGTAAACATGCCGGTAATGACTATTTTCCTTCTGGAATCTGACATGATACCGATTATCAATGTTTACTTTCCTACCTCAAGCAATATGAAAAAAAAAAACAAAAGAAAAGATTGCGAAAAGTGCAGGACCACGTAAGCAAAAGCATCGCGTGATGCGAAGATCAATTAATTTCCTTCCTTTCAGACCACCAGAGTAATTATCCTCCTGATTGTTATCAAGGGAATTAAAAGAAGCTTGCACTGGCATTTCAACATTTCTCAAGGTCAAACATGTGGATCATTTAGCTTATCTTGCATTTAATAATTTATTTCCTCTTCTTCAGAAGCACATAAAAGCAATTGAATACCACTTAAAACTTTTAAAAATAAATGGAATACACCGATCCACACAAACGAAACCGTGTTTACTCGTATACCCATCCTTCGGCGGCCGGAGTCCAGGGAACCAGTTCTTCATCCTTGAACCACAGGGCAATCTCCTTATTGGCCGATTCCACGGCGTCCGATCCGTGGATGATGTTACGGCCAACCTGCACGCACAGGTCACCACGGATGGTGCCAGGCTCGGAGTCCGCCGGGTTGGTGGCACCCAACATCTTGCGACCAGTCTTGACGGCGTTCAGACCTTCCCACACCATCGGTACAACCGGGCCGGAGCTCATGTACGTGACGAGACCGGGGAAGAACGGACGGGCCGACAGATCGGCGTAGTGCTTCTCAAGAAGTTCCTTCGATGGCTGTAGAAAGAATTAATTTTTGCTGTTAGTTACACGCATCCGGTCAGAGAGAGCACGTTTTTTTCTGTAGCTTTTTTAAGGTTATGACACCTGGCAGCTCCCGTGCTTTACACCATTTTTTACTTACCCACATGAACTTCATGGCAACCAGCTTGAAGCCCTTAGCTTCGAAGCGCTGGATGATTTGGCCGACGAGTCCACGCTGGACACCGTCCGGCTTAATCATGAGGAAAGTGCGTTCCTTGTTACCGGCCATCGCAGAGGAAATTAATGAGAAAAATGCAAGAATCGATCCGATCATACAAAATGCTCGATACGGAATGTTCAATTCTCCGCAAACCCGGCACGACCAACTTTCGCAACCAATCTAAAAATTGATTGAGTGCCCATGACACGTTCTGAGTGCCGCCAGTGCTGCCAAATTCATACGATGCTTTTAGTTTCCTTTTTTATGTAATTTTTACCAATAGCCGAAAGCAATATCAACGTTTTTTCATGCTTTAATAATAACTTCTACGAAAAATATACCGGAAAAAATAGCCCATTTCAAGCTATTTCATGGTACATACGCGTGTTGGCAAATATCCCTTTTCATGATCCAAACATCAAGGGGGAGTTCTACTTGAACAAAACTGATAAATCTTAAACATTTGTAGCAGAAACCAGATTCATTCTATTTATATTGTTAAATTTGTACTAAATAACTAAAATACTTACGAATCCATCGTAGGGCTCAAGGAGCGGAATATACCGGGCTCGGCATCTCCAATGGTTGATCCTTTTAACTTAGAAAAAGTTCCGCTTACAGCAACATCCTCATCCCGACGAGCCTGATTCCCGATATACCCGATACTACAAAAATCAGGGATTCTGGACCTGAATTGGTTGTCTTCATGAAACCCAAACAGTATTTAATTTTTGACATCCAATTCTGACCTGTGCAAGTAGTTGGCCCGTTCTTTCCAAGTAGAAGCCGCGAAAATGGGAAAGGAATCATCTCTCTCCTAGGATCACATTGAACCTGGTAGGTACTTCGCGAAATTCTCAACCCTACACGGATCCATCAAATCAGCTGCGGTGTGGTGTGGGTATCGAATGCATCAAGTGTTTTCCGAAGTGCACCATCGATAAGCAGATGAATTCAGTTGCTACGTAACTGTGGTACTGTATCGTCGAATTGTGCGATAACGATTTGCTTGCGAGTGCAGGCGTTTATTAAGTTGAATCAATATTCAGTACAGTTTTGTCAAGCGAAGTTGAAGCATTGCATTGCGAACTAAACGATATCTGATGTAAAAGCTGAACTCTCGTGACCCTAATATAATTCCTACCAGACGAGGCGTTGTTTAGTGAATTTCATGCAGTAATTGTCTTAAGTTGAACAAATTAGTTTAACCAAGTCAGTTAAGTGAGATTCAGTGTCAGTTAATGTGAAAGTCCAAGCGTCCGTCCTTCGACATATTGCAGTGCTTTTCGGTGGGGAACAATGTCCTCAATTGAAAATGCCGAAAACGGTGTAGGAAAATACCATTCGTATCAGACGGTGTACTATATCATAACCAACAACGCCAGCGCAGAAGTTGAAGTGGAATCTGTGGAAAATTTACCGACGGTAAGTGTTTCATTGTTGGCGAGATCCATGATGGTGGATCGATCAATTGACCAATCCTAATTAGGGGCTAGCGACGCGCAATGCCACGCGAATTCAGGAAGGGGAATACATATTTTATGCGCACACACTTTCTCGTAGTAACCGTAGGCGAACAGGGAGGCAAAATGGTTTAGAATCTGTGGGAATAGCAACACTTGTATAATTTTTGCTTTTATAAAACATTCTAGAACAATTTTATAGTGAAAAAGCACTAGACATCTTTTTTTTGGCTTCTACATTGAAGCCTGAGTTATAAACGCAGTTGTTAGCTGAAACCCCTTTTGTGTGCACGGACTCGTTTGTGCGCTGTTCCAATCGCTCAATGAGAGGTTGCCGTCGTCAGCGCTCTCCCTAAAACAGTGAGTGCGAACGAGATAGAGCCGACAGAGGAAAGAGATAGCTATCAAAAGCGCCAGCTGAAAGCAAAGCATTCGTAGACAACTTGTACGACAATGGTGCGGAAAAAGATGGCGATTAGGTGCTGATCGAACGCGTTCCGCGATAATAGAAAAGAGTGCAGCGTGTGAAGGTTTAAAGGTGTTTTTGTCTAATCCAGCACAGCATTACCCGACAATCAGTGAATGAGGTGTGATTCTCGAGCTAGGGTTTACATAACATCGTTTCTGACGACAAAATTAACACTTTTTTCTACCTCGTCCAACGCTGGATGGGAATGTGCTTTCCATACTGCAATTAAAACCAACAGATTACTGCTGCAGTCGACACTGACCTAACGCGGAAACGTCGGAAAATAGAAGCGGTAAAAATGCAGGGTCAAGTGGCGGGTGCGGGGCAGCCTCAAGGCGGTTCTCCACAAGCTGCGGCTGCAGCACAGCAACAACAGCAGAACATCTCCGTAAAAATGGACCCAACGAGTCAGCTGTCTTCCGCAGGTAAGCATAAAACACAAACCATTTCATTTATATTTATAAAGAAATTTTAATATACGAGCACACTTTACTCTGTGTGTAGAACGGACGATAAATGCTTCACGCTGTGTATGGCAATATTTTGTTTTGCTGAGCTGTATTTCATCCAGCACATCGTCTAGCGTGGATTAAAATGGCTTAATTTGCTTAGCTTAAGGAAATAGGTGAAAAGTTATATTTTTGTAATTTCTCAAGTGATTGAAATTGAAAAGTGCACATTGTCTTTTCCCCCCTATAAGAAAAGGACGTCGTCATACAACGACGCGCATATTGATTTTCCTCCAATGACCGCGGTCACGCGCTTTCGAGACACGCTCTCTTTCACGCTAGCATGCTCTTTCTTTATTGCTGCAGTTTTCTTGCTGCAACGTGACTGCCGCTCAGCAATAGCAACCACCAATGCAAACGGTGCGATTATAAAGACTCATCTATTTTACAACAACAAAAATACGATTTTTGCATACTGCCATTCTTGATTGATCCATCATTGATTTGCAGTTGTGACTAAATGTACGTACAAACGTTTTGGTTTATTTTTAGGTTTGCTGGAGCTTGCTCATCGCGAATATCAGGCCGTCGACTATGAAAATGCTGAGCGTCATTGCATGCAGCTCTGGCGACAAGAAAGTAACAACACGGGCGTGCTCCTGTTGTTGTCATCGATCCATTTCCAGTGCCGGCGGTTGGATAAATCAGCACAGTTTTCCACGCTGGCTATTAAACAAAACCCTCTACTTGCCGAAGCGTACAGGTGCGTTCCGTACCCAATGGTCTTACAAGGCCAACCGTTGGACAGCATTGTTGTGCCTTTTATGTAGACTGGTCCTGGCTGTGCTTTGGTGTCGTGATTTTGAAAAAAACATTCCAACTAATTATACCTCTGTTCTCTTCTACATGCACACGTAGCAATCTGGGCAATGTGTACAAGGAACGTGGACAGCTCCAGGAAGCCCTAGAAAACTACCGTCATGCCGTGCGGCTGAAGCCAGATTTTATTGACGGGTACATTAACCTGGCCGCTGCATTAGTTGCAGCTCGTGACATGGAACAGGCGGTACAAGCATATGTCACTGCTCTTCAATACAACCCGGTAAAGAAATGTGCCTTTTGAACGGGATATGGATGGTGGTGGCTGCGCTAGAGTTCTTAAGATTAATGCTCTGTTTTTTTTTCTCATTTTATTGTTCAGGATCTCTACTGCGTGAGAAGTGATTTGGGAAATCTGTTAAAAGCGTTGGGCAGGCTTGACGAGGCGAAGGTAAGTGGTTTATTGGAAACAGTCGGTTCTAGTCTCTTCACAGATCATTACTCGTGTCATGAAGTTCGAGAGATGGTGCTATGATTGTTAAAAGTTTGCTGAAAGTTATAGGAAAAAGCCTCATTATATGCAATTGCCTGTTAAAAACGGGTTTACACACCCGGAAAAAGTTGGTAACTATTATAAAAAAAACTCTGTAGAACACGAGATGCTTTACCATAAAAAAAAAAAACAAACAAATATTCCTATGCCTGGGTTCGCGATAAAGTACGTCGATCAATGTTTTATGAAATGTAATAATTACTGTCAAAAAATGACTTGTTCAGTTTGTTGTTTGATTGATTCGGTTCAATCAAGCAATTGAATGGCTTTTTAAAAAGCAATTGCATATTTTGAAAAACTGCCTCAAGATAAAAAAAACAACCCAGCAAGTATAAACGCAGTAGCCACATCCATCATTTATGTTTTTGATCCACTCTAGAAAACGAGCAATTTTTTTCATTTATTAAGCCACATTAGCTTCCTCTACAGTCCAATGAGAAGAAAATAATTAGTTATGGAGCATGTGCAAGATAACTCCATACTTCACGACGGAGGAAGAAATACGTACGATTGATGAACCAAACCTGATTGATCATATGCAATTCTTACCCTAAACCATTTCAGCACATTCGGTTGCCGCAAAAGAATGTCTTCTGTTTGTTTTATTGCATGACGTGAACGCTTCAATTGATCGGACCCGACCATATGATGTCGGATGAAGTGTAAGAAGCGCGAATATTGGCGAGGTTCACATTCGATTGAAGCGTTGCACAGGTTTTTTGTTTGTGTCGATTGAAAAGAAAAAAAAAAACGATGCTTGGGCGCTATGCGGTTGTTCCGGGTCGAGGCTGGTGACGAAGATCGTCCGCAGCTGAGTCTAGTAGCAGCATCCCGGCCCTCCGTGCGCGATCATTTCCGGTCCGGGATGGGACAGCAATGCCGAGAACGAGTTGGTTGGTTGGTGGGGCCCGCGTGGGAGAGCTTGCGACGCGTTGGAAAAAAAAAACCTTAAGATAATATTTAAGTGTTCTCCTGGATAATGCAAATAGCGGCAGGTAACGTAATAAGTTGGAATATCGAAGGGCACGAACTGCTTTGGAATTTTCTATGACGTTCGCTCATGCAACAACTCCTCTGTTGGAAATTGTTTTGCAGGAGTAATTTATTATTTTACATTCCTCTAGGATTTGTTGAATGACAGGAAGTTTCGCAAAGCGTGGTTCTTGCCTGATCGGTGCCAAACACTTACTGAATCATTCTTTTTAGTATAAGTTATTTGATGTAGAGATATTCAGATGAAAACAAGTTCTATGGCATTACCTAAGAAAAAAAAAAAAACTTAACGAGTAATCCCATGAAACGCTGTTGCATTCGATATTGAATGAATATGGTACGGTTAGCTATTCCTTTCAATCAAATAGAACAAATGTCTGATGTTTGTTGGAAAACTTCCGGAATTGCTTTCGTGACATTTTCATTCAATGGTTGTCCAAATCCACACGCCGTTACGCAAGTCCTTTCCCTCGTGCATGTTATAGTCTACGAATGCGGTTTCCTGGGCCAGCTCGATTATATACTTTTTACAACTTTAATGAGGAACATCCCCAATCGCAAACATGCTTTCCCTATGATTGCTTTCATTTCTATAATAATTCTTTTCTGGATTATATACGATCACTGTTCACCAATAACATGAAAAGGCACAAATAAAAAAATTTAAAGTTCCAATGTGTGGTATAGATTTCTCTCATATTTAAAGTGAACAGTGGACGTATCTGATCGATGTAGAGCGGAATATTTAATTGATGTTAGCAAAAAACCTACAAACAGCTATAATATAAGTTTTTGATGGTACACAACCCCGTACAACCCTTGATCACAGCATATTGGACAACATTGAAACACTCTTCTTTGCCGCAAAGGATGATGCTGCAACTGATGGTCTAGCAGAAACGAGGATTCACCGGCCAGATTTGTTTTGTTTGACAGATTTTCTCTGACTGTAGATCTGCAAGCATATTAATTAACACACTAAATAAGCTCTAAACCATTTACTTCTTCCTAAATATTAAGTAGAAAGCTGAAACCGACCTGATTGCACGGCTGTATTTGTGTTCTTTAAATAGTTTCTTTTCCAACATTAAGGCCGGTGTCATTGCTCCGTCGGACACTTTTTAAATCGGACGATATGTCAAATTTTATATGGGATTTGAATCAATTTTTTTTTATTAAATCGGCCGATTTTTATCGGCCGATTTTGCCATCTGTCAAATCTCATACAAAAATTTGACATATCGTCCGATTTAAAAAGTGTCCGACGGAGCAATGACACCGGCCTAAAGGGGAGGTAAGAATGTTTCAGGTTTCAATACTATAAAAAAACTCGATTATAAATATAATATTTATAGAATTCGCTCATCCGTTTACATTCTCTTTACAGCATATATTTTACTGAATAACATTTTATACATGATGATTTAACAAACTTTCCTTGGGCAGGTCGTTCAAATCAATCGTTTTGTATTCTGACAAGTCAATGTGTAATAGGGACAAACAAATAATTGATGGTACAAAAAAAAAATAGAATTTACAAGTTTCTATCCGCTTCTCTTCAAACTACACTTGGTGGTCTGTCTGTAGTCTTTAGCTGCCAATCTTTTCAAACTCTTGAAAAAGTAGTAGATACTGCCTTACATACGAATCGGGTTTGAACTTGATGCATTCACTCACACGTATTCCAGCCGCCGTTTTATCAAACTGATATCTGATTGAGGGAATGATAGCAAAACGTGCTTTTCGCATTTGCCCCACCATAAAGCGGAAATCATCGTGTATCTTATTGCCTCTATGCCTTGCAGCTATTAAATTTTCAGAGAAAATCTGTCAAACGTTACAACTGTAATCCAGTGCTTCACCATTTCTGCTTTCCCATTAGCATTGCACATTCGTCTTCTAGGGGCAGCTGTACACTTGATGAGCACATCTTTTTGCTCGTTCGTCTAGCCATTAAACTAATATCTATTCATACCTAGACATTTCCATCTTTGAAAAGCATCCCAACATTCCATCCCTGCGGCTGGAACAAGGGCGATGGAGCGCAATTCCTCGAGGAAAACAAAATAACGGAATGTATAGAAAGCGAAAAATACAAAACAAACAATATTTTCTTAGGCTTATTGTAGCTGTTTAAAGGTTTTTTTTCTAAAAGTTTCTCGTCCTCCCACTTTCAACCTCTGGCGTCAACATGAGCGATACATACTCGCTAAATATCCTTCCTTCAGCGTCGCCACACCCCGAACGCGACCCATCAGAGGGGTCGTGGGCGCTGTATAGCATGTGTTTTGCCTTCCCGAACTTATTTTAGACGTCCCCGGTCGGGAGTGCGTTTTACAGGGCGGGCAAATGGAGGAAGAGGGAAAAAAGAAGAAGGGCGACCCACTTCATTCGCAGAAAGGGGCCCGCTTGTCGCGGATAACCAGAGCGGTGGCGACCGGCACACCGTATTCGTAGACCACGCCAACCGAAAACCAACCAACCCCCTTCGATCCAGGTGGATGATGTGTCCTCTCGAGTGACTTGGCGCGTCAGTCAGTCTTTTGAATTTGCTACGTCTCCCGTGCGTGCGTGTGGATTTGCACTCAAACACTCGAAAAACAGGATAAAAAATGAACTCATCAGTGGCTGCCTCCTGAATGCACCGTTTCTCCTCTAGTGTCGGGATGCATTCGCGGGAGTGCACGTTATTGCACTTGGGAATCGTGACTGGTGGAATGAGAGTTTGAAAGTGGCTTGCAACTGGCGTTGCCACGATGCTAGATTAGCTTTTCTCCCTAGCAAGGAAGAAGAAGAAGGTCGCTCGTGAAAAAAACGACGATTGTTGTTTTCACCAACGCCAAGCATAACGTACCATTGTCTTAAGGCTATACAATCTATGTATAAATTTTAAATCATACATATCTTCGAAGCGTTACTTTTGGAAAAAATCTCAGTGCTGAGTATTCAATTGAAACTGTAGCTTATTCTAGCTTTCGGAAGCGAAATTGCAATCACTTCGTTCTCTCATTCCACATATGTTGCGCTAGGAGCGCTGAAAGAAGTGTATTCTAATATGTTTTGAAATAGATTTGGTTACTTTTCCTTCATTTTTTTCGTTTCAACGAAACATACATATCGTCACCATTTTCAGTCCTTCATTTGAATTTGTTCATTGAAAAAAGCGCAGTTTGAAACACATGGTTTTCGTTCATATTCATATTTACACAAGGACGGAGGTGGATTTTGCGGTCCATACATGAACTGAATTCAACTTAAACTTAAATGACCAGCGGAGCCGTATGCAGTACTAATTCCTTTTCCTTATCTCTTCTCTTTTCCACTGTTCTTTTTTTTTACATTACGATAAAAATAATCAAATTAATTTAAACGAATGCTAACTACCCCACGTTCGATTCATTATTCCATCATCATCATTGTTTCGCGTTTGGGACATCCTCCCGTAACGTTTCTTTCAACTTTTGACGAACTATTTTCTTGTGTCATGCTTAACATAATCAATGGAAAACAAATTCCTCACGAAAACTAACTACAAATCGTGCTGGAAAACTGACCCCACCCTTAACCGAACCTGCCGTATTGGGATTCATATAGGCATGCTATCTGAAGGCCATCGAAACTAGACCCGACTTTGCGGTTGCTTGGAGCAACCTGGGCTGCGTGTTCAACGCGCAGGGAGAAATATGGCTGGCGATACACCACTTCGAGAAGGCGGTCGCGCTCGACCCGAACTTCCTGGATGCCTACATCAACCTGGGCAACGTGCTGAAGGAAGCCCGCATCTTCGACAGGTGAGTCCGGCTGTATATTTGCTTCTCTGTAACGTAAGGATTCAATCATTTTGTGTCAGGGGGGAATGGAATACTGTTACAAAAGGTTTGCCTTTGGTCCGACCATTTCATAAAAATCATAGAAAAAAAAACAGAAAAGGAAGGTGAGGGGACGTTTTAAAAATAAAAATCCCACACACATTTCCCGTGCGTGGAAAATCATCACCATGGCTGTAGTCGCTGGAGTACATTGTACGGTCCATCGAGAAAAGTTACCATTTCCTTTGATGTGTTGACACACTAACGATCAATCACCGGCGATGTGTGGGTGAGGTCAAGCTTCGATTGTGTCCCTGCGAGTCCTGGGATCGACCAGGCTATAACCCCCAATTGTAGAAATCAGGTGATGACAGAGAAATTGCACAATGAAAGACGCAAGCACCTCACCACCGGGGCAGTGTGCTCTTATCTTTGGTACATTATTTTTCACGTTCCCCTTTATTGCGCTTTAGTCTGTGTGACAACGGGTATTTGGAGCGTGTCGTTTATTTAGGGAGGACATGCTTGCTTCGGGGAAACTGTGTACCTGTGCTCCGCGAGGCAAACTAATCCTTAACGAGCGTGAAATGGGAGGAACACCGTATCGTATCTTTAACTTGGCGGACGGCACCGAAATAATATTGATTGTTCGTTTTGGACATTTTACTCGGCATAGACTATTAACTTCCCTATCAGCTCGGGCGCATCAAAAAAGCCAACTAAGCTAAAACTGAAATGCACGTTAGTTTATCTATGAAATTGTATTGAATGTGGATGGCAATAGGACCGGTGACATCATGCTCCGCGTCCACCGCACACAGATCTATTTGTACATATCTGCTGTCGCTCCAATAGTAACATGGCCAGTGGTTCCATCGTGACATTGTCCGTTATCTACATTTGTTAAACGTTATTACATATGCCCCATTTGCCACATGGTTCGATCGGGCAGTTCTGCTGTGGACAAAAAGGAAGCTTTACGGTAACGGCGTTTTCCGGTTCATGGCAGCAGGAACGTTATTTGACGAAGCTAGACGTTTTAGCTTATTGTTTCATCGAAGGTCCTTGAAGAAAAAATGGGATTATTGTTGTCCTACATGCTACAGTTGTCCTCTCAGCAATGCCGCGAGGAAAAGAATAATCATAGGGAAAAGTTGACGAGCAGAAGGCGCTCCGCTTCGCGATCTGTTCAGTGGCTCCACCATCGATGGTAAAGCGATTTTGTAAGGGTTCTAATGAATGGCCTCCTCGCTGGGGATGAACGGCGATAGCTCATGTAAATCCATCACACTTCCCTGAGACGGTTCAACTTATCCGGTTAAAGTACCTGGCACGACACAGCTTCAAACCTTTCCTCTCGATCTACAATCTCGGGAAGGATGGTTGGGTGGCCCAGCGGTATCCGAAGAGCAGTTGTGAAGGTTTTTGGAGCGCGTTGCTTTCGCCAAATGGAAGCGCGAATTGCGTTGTGAATTTTCAAGAGTCACCGGCATCACATAAATTTCCACTTCTCCTGGTGGCTGCGGCACTTAGCGAAGCTGGGCTGTGTTGTAGCTGGCGGTGTTTTTGAAAAGTACTTGAGTACATTTTTCCATTTTCTGTTCTTACCGAATCGAAAATACAGCGACACTACAGCGCATTTCCATCGGTTAAAAATTCAAAATCCATCCGACAAGAGGCCGCACTGTTTGCACTCGCGGTGGTTAGCTAGATTGGCGAGAGTGCAGAAGCGAGAGAAGGGATGGTTGAAGATGTGTAAGCAGAAAGAGAGAGGGGCGAACAGGTGAGAATAAATAAAGGATAGCGGGAGAGCATAGGAGTCAGTGACATGGAACATGTTTTCGAGAGAAAACATGTCCTTTCTATGATTCCTGCTGCAAGCGCAACCAACAACCAGTGTTGGTTCGGACGACCCAGACGACGGTTGATTTCGTATCATTCCCATCTCGTCGGTAGGACAGAAGCACGTGTTGTTTATTCTCGCGATAGCTAGTAGATCGTTTATCGTCGTTAGAAGACCTTAAGTGCAGGAATTGGCTGTGTGTTATGGAAGACTATAGTTTGATTGATTTTTGTAGTCTTTATTTAATGACATCATTCAACATTATTCAAAACATTGCTGTAGAAAGTAAGAACAATAACAAAGAACAGTGGTTAGACTAAAATGCTTAGTGAAAGAAGATGACGATATTCATGTTAAACCATCCTTACCTTTTAAAAAGATAAGTGAAGCAACTTAAAAACGAGAAGTTTTCAACAAAAATGATGCAGTATAACATGATTTATATGTGTGTATATGATAGAAGAGAAGTGATAAAACAGACGTGATGTGCAAGGGTTAAAATAAAATTCTAACTAACCTTTACTTTAGCTTCCCAGAAACGAAACGATCTGAAAGCAGTTGTACTAAAAGGGAAGATGTAGATCAAACAAAAGCAAAGTCTTGTTAAACACCTACACTTCGACCCAATGTAACGCCATGCTTTGCTAAGTTGCTTCCAGCGGTAAAAGATGCTTCAGACATAGGGAAGGAGGGCCACACTGTACACACACGCGGGCAAAATTACACGACCGTGTTTCCGACAGTTGTTCGGTTCGGTGCAGCAAATGGCTTTGATATGATACTTTGTACACCTCCAACGTAGCACTGAGGCGATCGTGGCTTCTGCATTTTAATGTATATCAGAGTTCATAGGTCACAATCGTTTAAAATGGAATGTCTCAGACGTGATGGGGATTTATAAGCGAACAACCAGGGCCATAAGATATCACCTTCAATCACTTCGACTTCCTCTCAGGTCGGCAGTGTGCCAAATGTCGTCGGTTAATTAATGAACGTTTTGACATAATTTTGAAGTCACACGTAGACTGACTACTAGCGTTCTAATTTTACTCCGGATGCATTTCCTCCGGTGGGCTGGGCGCGGAAGCATGAGGCGAGACGCGTCTTTTGCCACGCTTTTGGCTGTTGCTCTTTACGACCGAAACGAACACATGTGCAAATGTACATGTGAAGCAGAAAACTGTCGCACTGTGTTATCTCCTAATTTTAACTTTTCTTGACAAACATTTGCTCACGCAAGAACAACACACCAGCCTGACGACTTAAGCAAAAGGCTGACGTAAGACGCGTTGTGCCTAGGTGTTGTGACAAACCGCTCCAATTGATCCGACCCAATATGTATCATCGGACGTGGTAAGAAGTTGAATCTTTCGATGATCCGAACTAGCCACTCACAAGTGAATTTAACTATACCAGTGTACCTTATGTCGCGTGTGACAAAAATCGGTTCTTCATACCTAGAACATTGGAAATTTTTTTAGCAAATAGCAAAGCAGCGAATACAGGTCGTTGATGTTCCGCGCCTTGGGCCTAACAGGCAGCTGATCATGGTTCGAGAGCATCCATAGATTGCCGTGTGGTGCCGTCCCATTCCCGGCTCGTTCCGTTTTGGGTCTCCTAATTAGATCATCATCAAGCGAACAGGTGTTCATCTAGCTAATTTAATTGCATTTCTTCTTAGTAAAAACTTGGATTCATTCTCTAGATCTAGCGAAAGAGGGAAACTGAGATCAACTTTACACCGCAGACCTGTATTTTAGATTTTTTTTTTTAAATAGATAAGAACTCGATAACCTTTCATATTTATAAACTAATTTGCACAGGGGTTCACAAACTCGCGTTGCAGATTGAGGCCAATGTAGCATTATGAAAGTTACGGGTAGAAGTTTATTCGTCGCTTGGGAGCGAGTTCCAAATCTGGAATCAGGCAGTTAAGTAGTAGTCGGAATAGAGCCTCTCAGGGTAAAGAATATGCTTTCCAGATCATGTGTGAAGTGGAGGTGATGATGGTATCCCCTAGCCACGTCCGGTTGTGTAGTTTGTTCACCCGGTTCAGCCCTCTGGGAAATTAGTTTGCGGTCTACTTTGGCATTTTACGTATTGTTTGAACAACGGTCGTCATTCCGGGTTTCATGCGGACGACACTGGTGGTGGTTGCCATGTGTATGAATTGTCCACGGATATGAAGCAGATGTGTTGCCAAGCCACCGGACGACATACCGGGATAAACTTGCCAACAACGGTCCTCAGCAATAGGACAAGATACGCCTTCCAAACGACCTGTTAAATTGTCCTAATTGCATGCGAATCCTTATTACTCGAATGTGGTGAAGAGAAAAAATAAACACGAACGTGAACTGTGAAGAAAGTGATGCACCTGGGTATCGTGCATGGTAGAGTGTAGTACACAGCTGCCAAATTACATTTGTCAACGAGGATGCTGTACAACAGCAACGTAGTTACAAGTGTTGCCAACTTTCGACAAACGTTGCTTTCCCGCTCCTGTTTCCTCCTGGTTGTATGCATCGTCACCTGCACAGAGGAATAATTCCATCCGTGCTCTACACGTGTCAACTTTCATCGAATCGTGCTTCTCTGCTGGGTGTAAGAGAAGCCAATGCACCGCAGAGATGGATTATCAGTGCATTGTGATTTACACTATCGTGCGCATCACGCCGTACCATCCGTATAACTCGCTCTCGGAGTTGAAGGCGAGCCAAGAGGGCTGTTTGGATTGGATTAAGTTCTACATTAAAAGGTTAGCACCGAACGGTGGTGTTGTGTGGGGTAAGGGATAATTAAATTGAGTTACGTAAATGTTTATGCTCCAGTAAAAATATGCCGACAAGCGGGAATTAAATGAATCTCTTCTGGATGAAATGCATAATATATTGTACGTTCGTTAAAGACTTTTTTAAAGTGTACGTGACGCGACAACAAATTTGTGTAGAATATCAACGTTAATTTTGCAATACCAATTGCCTTCTTGCTCTTGTTTTAATTAGCAGTAGTGAAAGTGAACGTCGATCCTTAAGATTAATTAGCATAAAGCGAACTTTTGAGCACAGGCTGTGGTTTCCCGTTTCTTCCCTTAGTCCTTATCTATGATGAAATCCCAAAGAATCCCTTTTTCTAAGAGTGGCTGGCGTCTGGGGCGTCTTTTTGTGCACGCCACCCACTTGTATGTAACTACGACACGTTTTTTTAGACTCAAGGATGCGTTAAAAAAGAGTTTGGACTAGCTTTTCATTGGTCTCGCGCACGGTTGGTTGTCTGTAACGAGTTTTTTGTGTCATCCCGTGGCACCCCTCGATAGGCACGCACAATGGCGTGTGGAAGAAGTGGTGCTTTGAGAAGAAGTATTTGAGATTCCCAAAGAATGTTCACTAGCTCGAAATAAAATAATAAGAGCTTATTATTAATCTTTAATTTGCCACAAGGAAATACGGCTATTCCTCTCGTTCATGTTTCTTAACAATTTCTATTTTATTCAATAATCGTCCCCGAGCAACAAAGCGATCCAAATGGAAAATCACTTCTAATCGTTCATGCATATAAAATAATCATAAATGAGTTGGGAAAAGTTGTCCAATCTTTAGGACGGCCCTTGTTTACGTCCTCTCGCAGTGTTTGATAAGATTTTGATAACTTTTTAACAAGCATGCAAAGGATCGGTTTGGTAGATGTCACTATAAACGACGCCGTTGGCAAGGTGGAATGCGAGTGAGATACGTAGAAGGGGAGACGCGCTTTCTAAAAATAATCTTATTGATGTAATGGAATTTATTAAACTTCCTGTTACCACTCCGGAGGCTGATCCATATCGAACCGGACCGAGTCAGGCGAGAAGAGCGCACGAAGTTATAACGAACGAGCGAATCTGTTCATCGTCGTCGTCAGATTCCATGTCCTACACTTGATGCAATCGGTAGGAAAAGGAATCAAGCAGTTATGAAAACTGATTCTTTGCATTGGAAAATGCCCCCACCAACTCCGTGCCTCTCTCCTTCTATCCAGTAATTGAGTGTTCCATAGCGCAGCGGTGTTCGTTCACATAATCCTCCTAATCCTTTTACCAGGAAGCGTTTTGCGAAAATCGCTTACAATTTATTTCACCTTCATTTACATTCCGGTGACATTTGAAACGCTGATGGGCGGGAACGAAATATATAAGATATCCCTTGTTTATGGATAGGATCTCGTAGGTGGAAATGTTAAATGAATTTCCTTTACAAACGTAGTGTCGCATGATGAATTTTATTTTAAGATAAACGGTTTACAATGCCATTTGAATTTGCGTCGCATTACTTTCCGTATTCTTCCGTGGATGGAGACCTGGAACATTTAAGCATTTTGTGTTTGTGCAATATGTTTTTTTACAGTTTTAAAATTTTAAAGAATTTTTTTTCTTCTCTTCTATATTCGTTTCCAGAGCTGTAGCGGCCTACCTGCGGGCATTAAATCTATCGCCGAACAATGCGGTGGTGCACGGCAATTTGGCCTGCGTGTACTACGAGCAGGGTCTTATCGATCTGGCCATCGACACGTACCGACGTGCGATCGATCTGCAACCCAACTTCCCCGATGCGTACTGCAACCTGGCGAATGCTCTGAAGGAGAAAGGCCAGGTGAAGGAGGCTGAAGAGTGCTACAATATCGCACTGCGCCTCTGCCCGAATCATGCCGATTCGCTCAACAATCTGGCGAACATCAAGCGCGAGCAGGGCTACATCGAGGAGGCGACCCGGCTGTACCTCAAAGCGCTGGAAGTGTTCCCCGAGTTTGCGGCGGCACACTCAAATCTGGCCTCGGTGCTGCAGCAGCAGGGCAAGCTGAACGAGGCGCTGTTGCACTACAAGGAAGCGATCCGCATTCAGCCGACGTTTGCCGATGCGTACTCGAACATGGGCAACACGCTGAAGGAGATGCAGGATGTGGCCGGTGCGCTGCAGTGCTACACGCGTGCGATCCAGATCAATCCGGCGTTCGCCGATGCACACAGCAATCTGGCCAGCATCCACAAGGACTCCGGCAACATCCCGGAAGCGATCCAGTCGTACCGGACGGCGTTGAAGCTGAAGCCGGACTTCCCGGACGCGTACTGCAACCTGGCGCACTGTCTGCAGATCGTGTGCGACTGGACGGACTACGAGGCGCGCATGAAGAAGCTGGTGGCGATCGTTGCCGACCAGCTCGATAAGAACCGTTTGCCGTCGGTGCACCCGCACCATTCGATGCTCTATCCGCTCTCGCACGAGTTCCGCAAGACGATCGCGGCACGGCACGCCAACCTGTGCCTGGAGAAGATACACGTGCTGCACAAACCACCGTACAAGTTCGTGCGGGAGTTCGTCGGTCGGCTACGAATCGGGTACGTGAGCAGTGACTTTGGCAACCACCCGACGTCGCATCTGATGCAGTCAGTCCCGGGGCTACACGATCGTGCCCGGGTGGAGATTTTCTGCTACGCGCTTAGCCCCGATGACGGTACGACGTTCCGCGGAAAGATAAGCCGGGAGGCGGAGCACTTCATCGACCTCTCGCAAATTCCCTGCAACGGGAAGGCGGCCGATCGGATCCACGCCGACGGCATACACATTCTGGTGAACATGAACGGCTACACGAAGGGGGCGCGGAACGAGATCTTCGCGCTTCGGCCGGCCCCGGTGCAGGTGATGTGGTTGGGCTACCCGGGAACGAGTGGCGCGTCGTTCATGGACTACATAGTCACTGATCCGGTCACGTCACCGCTCGCCCTGGAGTCGCAGTACAGTGAAAAGTTGGCCTACATGCCGCACACGTACTTCATCGGCGACCATCGGCAAATGTTCCCCCATCTGAAGGAACGCGTGATCGTGAGCAACCGGACGCAGAGCAATGGTCTCGCGGACAACGTGGCCGTCATCAACGCCACCGACCTGTCGCCACTGGTCGAAAGCACCGACGTGAAAACGGTCCGGGAGGTGGTCCTGGGTAGCAAGACGGTGGAAATACAGCACAAAGTGGCGGAACTGCCGACGACGACCCCGATCGAAACGATGATCGCCTCCGGTCAGGTGCAGACGTCCCTCAACGGAGTGGTCGTGCAGAACGGGCTGGCGACGACGCAAACCAACAACAAGGCGGCGACTGGGGAAGAGGTGCCGCAGAACATTGTCGTCACGACGCGGCAACAGTACGGCCTGCCGGACGACGCTATCGTGTACTGTAACTTCAACCAGCTCTACAAAATCGACCCGCTCACGCTGCACTCGTGGGTGTACATTCTGAAGCACGTGCCCAACTCGGTGCTGTGGCTGCTTCGCTTTCCGGCGGTCGGCGAAGCTAACATTCAGGCCACCGCGCAGCAGCTGGGCATTCCGGCTGGCAGGATCATTTTTTCGAACGTTGCTGCCAAGGAGGAGCACGTGCGTCGCGGACAGCTGGCTGATGTTTGTCTCGATACGCCGCTCTGCAATGGCCACACGACATCGATGGATGTGCTCTGGACGGGAACGCCAGTCGTAACGCTTCCTGCGGAGACACTTGCATCGAGGTATGTAGTCACTGTGGAGAAACAGATATCCAATTCATGTCTGATTAATCATGTGTTTTTTTTTTTTTCGTTTTGTTGCTTCCCCTACGGTTACAGAGTCGCGGCGTCGCAGCTGGCAACGCTGGGATGCCCGGAACTGATCGCCAAATCGCGCCAAGAGTACCAGGACATCGCCGTCAAGCTCGGCACCGACCGAGAGTACCTGAAGGCGATGCGTGCCAAGGTTTGGGTCGCCCGTTGCGAGAGCCCACTGTTCGACTGTAAGCAATACGCGCAGGGACTGGAGACGCTGTTCTACAAAATGTGGGAGCGGTTTGCGCGTGGCGAACGTCCCGATCACATTTCCGCGAAGGAGAAATAGATTCCTTCGCTCCTCGACTAAACAATATGAAATCTTCTATCCTTTTTTCGCTTCAAATTTTTCTTCGAGTGCATTTCACCAACGGCAGACAGAACGGTGGCTGAAGCTGAGATGTTTTAGGAAAGGGTTTTTGTTGCTATTTATTTAAGGGTTTTTTTTTCCTATGTTAGGATTTCTTTGAAAAGAAGGGCAGGTCCAGCAGGGACATATTCTTAGTGTTAATATTTTAAGAAAGGGGGTAGTTTTTGTTTGCAGTTTTAAGCGATGGACAGCTAATTGCAACTGTTGCACGCCCATCGATATTGAAGCTGCAACCAATGATTTAACTTTTTCAGAAACACAAGGAGGTTTGCGTCCTTTTGTAATTTGTAAAAAAAAGGTTACATTTATGGAAAAATATTCTTCTGCATTGGATGGTTTTCAAGTTCACTCTGTTTCTACTTGATGATATTTTGTTTAAGGCAAAGGCATACTGTAAATAGCAAACCGAATGACGATGTTCCGAATGTAGTGACGTTTGAATTGGGCGGTAATACTATAGAATTAGAGTTCCCCTGCAATACAGCTTGACTTTGGAGCAATATTTTGGAGTGAAAAAAAAATGGTAAAAAAAAGAAATCAATTTTTTTGTCCATTCCGCCACCCTTGGATGATTCGGAACAGAGCGGTGTTCGAATATTCATTCGAAAATAAAAAGTTTGATAGACGCATGAGGACTTACAATCATGGGTCAATTTTATTTTTCTACTTAGCTGCTTTTTTTTTTGTATGTAAATAATATATTCGGTGTATATTCTACAATAATAATTTGATCATTGCGCCAGGAGGAAAACACCTAATGAAAAAATGCATTGAACTTGTATTCTAACGACGCGAAACGGACGGATATGTTAGTTAAGGATTTCGAATGTATGTTACAATTGAAACACAAAAAAATTAAAATTACTTCAAACAAACATTGTGTGTTCATTAATGTAGAGATTGAAGATGACAGAGGGTTAACCAATTTGGGGGAAAGTGGAGAAATGCAACAAATTACGGGCCGTACTTCGATTCGACAGCCGACACATGTTTTGAACCGTTCGACATGATGTCCCGTAGGGGAGAATGTATCTTTCAACAATGCAATATAAACACATGCTATTTTCTTGTCATAATACCACGCAGAAAAAAAGAGTAAAATTGATGTTGTGTCATTTCCCCAGCATTTCCCTGAGGAGGATATTTCTAGCGTATCCTGAATCGTGCGCTTCGGCAATTTGGTAAGTCGTCGATACGAGCATCCGGCGAAACGAGAGGATATCAAACCAGAACAGAGAAAGCGAAAAGAGAGAGAGAGACAATGAATGCGCGAGGACGCGGCAGAGCAAATTGGCATGCGAAGGCTCGCGGCGATTTTTCCTTCTCCCTGCCTGCGAGAAGGATGCGAGGAAAATTCTCTCACACAAAAACGGATACGTGCAGCGAGTAGGCAGCAGTTTTTCCGCGATGACATCGGTACAGTAGAATGGAGGGGTTGCGAAAAAGTGCGATATTCTTTGCTTTGTACGCTTCGCAATTTCATCCGCTTGTGCTTTGCGAGGTGCTGTGTGTACTTTGTGAAAGTTAGAACATCCCGGTAGGAAAACTTACCAAAAAAACCTCCCAGCATCGGCCACAGTCAAGCAAGGAAACCTCCATGGTTGTACTGGAGAGCGTTTTTAGTTTTGTTGATGGTACCAGAGAAAACGAAGCATCCAAGCGCCATCGTTTAATGCATTGATGAGAAGAAAAAAATTGTCGTGACTACGAACCAAAATCCTAGAATGGAAGACCCATTTTTCGTTGTGAAAGAGTAAGTTACCAAACCCTGTGCTGCCGGAAAGTTGTCTGCATGTTTTCCATCAATTGAGTCACCATACCATCGTCGAGTATCATATTGATCGAACAAGTGTGGGACAAGGAAAACCCGTAGAAAAATTTCCCAATAGTATGTGCTGATGCTATAATCATTGGAAATATTGAAAGTTGAACGGTTCCACGTGGAAAGACTCCCCGCGAGAAGACAGTCTCGAATATTGGACACTCGAAATCCTTTCACGTCACGCTATTCCCGAACCGTATGGCGCATTCTAGGGCAGATGGAGCATTCACATCGAGTTTCCCACCCTGCAGATTCTCAATATTATTTACCGATGACGCAAGAAACGAAAAACAAGCTACAACACAGTAGTCTGATGCGTAAATGCTTGCGATCCTATTTGGGTTTTATTTCGTCCCCCCAAAGTGCTTTTGAATTAAACAGGAAGTTTGCGCCAGGATGACGAAAGCGCTACTCTGTCAAATCTCACGAAATCTATCTTCTAGATGTGGGGTCGCAACGCCAGGCACGGACACACTCGCCGTCGACATGACGCAAAAATCCTTCATTGCAGAAGCACTTGTCGACGCACGGCAACTCACACGGGGTGTTCCAGTCGTCCGGGTTGTCGCATCTACGTTCGCATCCGGTTCCGCATCGCTGGAAGGTCTCGTTTTCGCCGCAGTTGGTAGCTTTGAACGGTAGCAGAAAGTGAGATTTTATTAGATACCACTTACCCCCCGAGCGTCCAACCTGGCGAATTCTTTCTTTCCTACTTACCTGCATCTCCGAGGAGTGCGAAAATCGCCACGAAGAGAAGAGCGAAGATTGCGCGCATTTTGCGATCGTTCTAGATTGCTGTCTATCAAACGTAATGAAAGCGACTAGGTTCGAGGACAGTTTCGCCATCGGTCTTATATGGTCCTTCGACTCGTTGCTAATATTTGGACAGTTGGCAACCGGCAAAGAAGTCTTGGTGCCGAATACGCGATACTTCGAAACGAAAACGTACGTGGCGTTTTAAAAATTTCCACTCCCAAAATTGCATGTTCCTGTGAGTGTGGTAGCATTATTTGCGTGCTAAAACACCCTTAAATTCAAAGTTTTACAATTCCTTTTTTCTCTGGGAAATATGTAGAAAGTCTCAACCCAATCTACACAGGGTCAAATGGTCGCACAACCGGGTAGCTTGATGTACCTGCTTGAGAGGTCGAAATGTTGTTTAGTATCATTCAAATGTTATGTACGTTGCATATCATAGCAACCAAAGTAATGGGTGTTTATTAAGCAGAAGTGTAAAAAATTAATCCTCTCATGACTCACACTATCAGGAATACTCTCATAAGCAATGCAATTCATCATGGCCTAATATTATCCACATGAAACCCTCGCCGAAACATTGGGGATTCACGCTGACACAACCCAGCGCCTAACGTACGCAAAGAACTGTTTGAACAGCTTGACGTGGTCCGACCGCGGTGACTGACTGTAGCGAAACACGAATCAGTGTTCTTAAGAAAGGAAGCATTTACTTTATTGCCTATAGACATCTTTTTTCGTTTGTTTACCGGAAAAATCACTCCAGCCGATTTCTGGATAGCTTGCCCGGTTTTCGTTTCGAAGCCTCGTTGCTACATGCCCAGGATCGGACGCAGAGGGAATCTTCCCGGCGGAAATACCCGGCCGAACAGAAGCACCCCGAAACGCACGATCCTCGGCAGTTCTCGACAGTCTCGGCGCGGGTGCTACAACTTTTCTGGCACGGTGAGGTACAGTTGAAGTACTCCTCGTGCAGCCCGGTGCAATCTGGGGACGGAAAAGGGTTTCTTTGTTCAGTTAAACGCTACGGGTAATCGCTGAAAATGCGGCCTATAAGCATACTGTACCTTGGCTGTGCGCGATTGCCAGCGTGAGTGCGGCAAGCGCCACTGCGAGCAGGCAACGAACCCACATGACTGTTTTTTTTCTCTGAATTTCTTGTCCTCCAACTATCGGAATGGGAAAACTATTCCCGCGTAACCGGCGTACTGGCGATTTACAAACATGGCAGACGCGTTTTATAGTAAACGCACATGTACCCAGGTACCCATCTGCACTTTCGAAACGTTGGAAGATGTCGCAACATGGAAAAGTGTGTTTTAAACGCCACCATATGAACAGATAGTTTCGTCATGTGTGTGCTTTCTGTAAAACTAACCTGCTACAGCAGACGAAAAAATATAAACATCTGGTTCGATGGAGGAAGATTTTCGGTGACCTACAAAACTATAAGCTTCTCCTGACGCACCTTTAGCATGATTCACTATTCACGGTTTGATGATGAACTTATCGCGTTAACTTGTATTGTAAAATACTCATTTTCTCACTCCTATTTTTTGGATTTTCATTACAGCGAAGTATTCAAAGCGTTGAATAAAACACGAGGGCTGTATATTCGTTGGCGTGAGCTAAACGATGCTCATTCGGGTGGATCCACTGCAGAGGCCGACTGGACGACAACCGAACTGAAAAACTCACTCCGAAGCATCGAATGGGATTTGGAGGACCTTGAGGACACTATCAATATCCTTTTTTTATAAATGACTCTTTTGGTCACATTTTAATACGTTTCACTTTGACCTCGCACCCCATACTTTCCTTAACGAACCGTTTGTTTCCTCGTAGCCACGTATCGTAGAGAAAAATCCGAGCAAATTTAAGATCGACAATCGGGAGCTGTCCAGTCGGCGCCATTTCATCGACGCCACCCGGGATGAGGTGAAGTCGATGAAGGATCGTATGAGCATTAGCCGCAACCGCGACCAGGATATAACCGCCCGTCAGCCCCTGCTGGACAGCGTCGAGCCGTCGTCACCGTGCAGCAAGAACTACATCAACAACAACTGCATCATATCAAACGGGGGAGTCGCCGTGAGCACCGGTGCTGCGCCCGGCGCTGGGATCCTGAACAACAATTCGCTTAGCTGCAACCTGAACAACAACAGCCAGGTGAATAACCTGAATCTAGCGGAAACGGGTAAGCATCTGATCAGCTCGGCCGGTGCAGCGATGGCCTCGAGGCACAGCGGAGCCAAATACTCCAAGCTGGAGAACAACCTTGACGACAGCCCTAGCCACTATGTGCCGTCGTCATCGTCGAACGCGGTGCTCGACGCCAGCTCGGGCCGCTTCGTGGAGGACACGCTGGCGACTCAACATCGCATCCTGGTCGGGCAGGACGAGCAGCTGGACATCATCAGTGACTCCATCGGGACGTTGAAGACCGTCTCCCGGCAGATAGGGATTGAACTGGACGAACAGGCAGTGTAAGCATCTTCTTTCAGCATGCACTGTTGCTACCGTGTAGAAGCGAAAGCCATAAACCATGGATTATCTATGTTACTTACCCGCTTGTTTACCCCAGAATGCTGGACGAATTTGGCAATGAACTGGAGCAAACCGATTCCAAGCTGGATGCTACCATGAAAAAGGTTGCTAAAGTGCTGCATATGACCAACGGTAAGTAGAACCGTAGAACCGTTTTCTTTACTCATTGCCTTCCGCCAACTAAGAGCGAAAATCCATCCCCTACAGATCGGCGACAGTGGATGGCGATCGTGGTCCTGTCGATAGCACTTGTAGTTGTGATAATTATTTATATTATTCTTTAATCTATAACGATGCAACGGAAATAATATATTTAAAAAAAAACATCTAAGATTATAGGACAGAAGACATAGGATTAAAAGGTTAATCGTATTTTCCATATAACCAACGTACACAGACAGATTACGCGTAGAGGCGGCTATCGAGGACATTGTTTCCCCTACGGAGCCATGTTCTATCCACGAGGGGTGTGCGCCACGCCGCCAGCGATCTCGTATGATTGAATAATATTTCCTTACGCCCGATAGGTTGGCTGGAACAACACTCATTCCAAACCAAAAAGAATTAATACAATTATTTTTAGCACTTTATACAAAGACAGCTATAGTTATAGTTATGGTAGAAAACTTTTTTCGTCGTTCCAATTTTTGATAGTAAAATTATTTAGTTGATTCCACAGTGGTAGATTTTTATTTGTACATCGAACTCTACTAACTTTCTACCGATATTTTTATTTAATTTTTTAAATCTACGTCACAACTCGTAAACTTGCGGAAGTCCAACAGCGAATTCGTTTCGGTCCTAAGAATAGCAGTTTAAAATGTACTGTAAATACTATTCCTATTTCGTTCGAAGTCCTCAGGTTTGAAAGGGAACAGCGCGGTCTAAGTTTTTGCTTTCGAAAACGTAAAATAACCAATGGGCAGCAGTATATCGCCTATATATTCATGGGCTAATCCCTTCGTAAGGATATATACGGTTTACACAACTATCGTTTTAGTTTTGCAGGGAATTACGGATCTGTTCTAGTCATTTTGCGATAAAACAGAAAAGTCTTAGAAAACGATACAAAATGGTATATACAATGGGTTCGTGTTGCTGGTGTTACTGTTTCTCTTTCAAATATATCCTTTGCTGAACCTCTACATGTTTCCACTGAGTGCTTACGTTTACAAACGGTAAAACACCCAAAAGTTAATAACAATCCAGATAGTAGATACAGCCACAGGGGAAACGTATGGAAAAGGGTATCGGTATATATATTTTCACAGAGTGTCATGATATATCTTAATGGTACTACTCTTTTAAAGCAGCCAAATTTTCCTATATTTTGAATCACATACTCATGACCATAGTGCGTATAAATATAGCTGATTGGAGGTGATAAAGAGAGCAATGATTGTAGAGATAAACGGGAAAACATACCAGCAAACGAAGAAAACGGGAACGGAAGTACGGAAAGGAGCGTCTTCCTCCCTTAGAAGTTGTAAGGACCGACAACAAATATATATATATAATACAACAACCGGCACATGAACGTTCGTTGTAGCCGGATAGTAGTGCTAACATTAGTGTGGTCATGTTTTGAAATTCCAAATAATATTTTTGTCTCGTAGAATTCATGATGATGATAAAACACATAGAAAACAGAAACAGTAAATTTGTCCTGTAAATTTCCAAAATATCTTCATTTTCTTTACGACACGTGGTATATCACAAACATGGAATGGATCGACTGGGTTAGCAAGAAATTATGACTTGGCTATTGCCCAAACATTTTCGTTTTATTGAACAACTTTCTTGTGTTTTTCGTCTTTGCGAAACAGGTATTTCTTGAAGCTAAGCTCCACTTTTATCTCGTCCTGTGATTTTTTCCCCACTCTCTCCAAAACATGCGCCGCGATCGGATCTCCAAAGCGCAACTTTACCTTGCCACTGGCACCGAAAGTGTCCTCAATGATTCCTTTCTCGCCGCTCGATAGGCTGATTGCCAGTCCCACGAACGCTTGCCGACTGTTGCCGGATTTTTTAAATAGCCCCGTCGCAATCAGCTCCCTCTCGTTTACTACCCGCTGTATGGTGCCGGTTTTGGTTTTTTGCTTGAATATCTGCAGCCCGGGTAGCACGGTTTCGTGATATTTCCCATCCCGTATGATGTATGAAAGCCGACCGGAAAACGCCAACCGACACTCGGCCGAGTGGATGTCACTGTCCAGCTTCGACCCTATAATGAGGGCGTCCGGGAAGGCGAGGATCGGTTTTTCGAATTCCAGTAGCGTGAACACATGGCAGTCGTTGGGCGTGAGCGAGCTGTCTGATAGTTCCTCCAAGTACTCGTACTGTTGATCGTAAGAAAAAGTGTCACCTTTGCCGACGAATAGCAGCGCGGTGGCCAGGACCGTTTCGTAACCGCACGTGACATGAAATTTCGCTTTCGATCGAAGCGGCCGCTTGAAGTACCTTACCCTGGTGAGCTTTGTGATGCACGCGTGAACGTAATGGGCGTAACTGGAGGCACACACGATTCCGCGTTCCAGCGTTTTGGGGTCAAACTGTGTGATGCAAATCCCGGCGCGATCACCCTGCCGAATGGTTTGGTAGCTCTTGCGAAACATCTGTATCGATTTGACCTTACGGTGGAGCTTTATCTTTGGAATTTCAACCTCATCGTTCACGGAAAGCTGGCCTTGCAGGACGGTTCCCGTGCAGACCGTCCCCTGACCTTTGATGGCGAAACAGTGATCGACGGCGAACATGAACGGAAGGTGTGTGCTTCTTTGCGGTACGAACGATTTCGCTGCCAGCGTATCGACGAGCAGCTGGATGTTTTCACCCGTTCCGGCGGAGATGGCAACTATTGGCGTTTCGTCGAAAGCCATCGTCGAGAGGACGCTGGCTATCCCTTTGCTTAGCTTGTCCACCGTTTTCTTCCTCTGCTGCGGATCGGCCAGTGTGTCTATTTTGTTCAACACCACGATCAGCCGCTTGCACGTCAGCTCGCCTATCACGAGACACTCGGCCGTTTGCGCCTGGATGCCTTTTTCGGAGTCGATCACCAGCAGCATCATGTCGATGATCTGGGCCCCACCGATGATCGTGCGAATTAAACTGGCGTGCCCGGGACAGTCGACGAAGGTGTACTGCAGTTGGTCGTATCCTTGCGCCGCACACTGCTCCCGCAAATGATCCGGCACCTCTACCTGCAGTGCGCTGAACCCAAGGTCCAGCGTAATTCCACGTTCCTGAGATTGGGGATTTTTGTCGAACGCGGCCGTGCTGGCGATTGCGCTCAGTGTCCGCGCGAGGGTTGTCTTTCCGGAGTCCACATGGCCCAAGATGCCGATATTTAAATTAAGGTACATCGTGATCCTTATTTCACACCAAGCGCAAGGCTACTGCGATCATGTGTACGGCAGTGCAGCATTAACGTTTGTTTTTGTTTACAACCTCTTTGTTTTGGTTTCAATTACACCGTTTTGTTCTTCAAATGAACGAATTATTTTTTGTTGATTTTTAGCTAGCAAAGTTGGATGGATCCATCTGTTTTGACCAAAAAAAAAACAACAAAAGAAGAAACAGCAAATAAATGTTACAGCAAAAACTAACTTACAACATTTAAACAAAACAAAATACAGAAAGGGTGGTGTAATCGTGATGAAACTGCAACTCGCCGGTCATTTATTGACAGTTTTTTCTCCGGGAACTATTTTCACCGGGCGCCTCGATTGTCTCTGCGAAGCAACGAGTGGCAGTCGGTAAAATTTTCCTGTTTTCCTGCCTATGTTTTGGTCACGATCCCGCTGGTGACGGTTTGTTTGCGTGTATCGTCGTGGTTTTACTAGCAGCGCGTAAAAGTATCCAACACCCGTGCCCCTGGCGTCGGTGAAACGCGTTATCGTTATTGTCGGCGGATTCGTACGGGTTCTATTTGGGGAGAAATTGCGCTAGAGTGCATCTGTTGATTTGGGAAAACATGACATCACTTGCACCACCAACGGCTACGCACTTGGATGACGACGATTGACGCGTTGCAAAGTACCGGAACGTACGGAACGAACAAGGGAAACAGAAGAAAGTGTCCACGGGACGAGCGCGAGTCGTGCTGCTATTGTTGTTGCGTTTGTGTTTACGCACTTTCAGTTTGTGGTGTTTTGTGCACCTCGGACCCCTGCCTGCACCCGCTGGCCATTCGATCGTGTACATTGCGTAGGTGAGATCGCAGCCGTGTCCATTGTTGTGCTACTTTCGTGACGTGGCCATACTGAACGTCGGGCAAGAGGAATGCCCAACCGGACGAACGTGGATTGGTCTAGGTACGAGGGGTATGGGGTGCGTGTAGGGGCGGGAGGAATAATGTGGGCCACCCCCATTTTCGTTCCGTTGCAGATACGGGCTCGGTAGTGATGACTCATCGCCGACGGAACGGACCCGCGGTGGCGCACACAATCGCACCGGTGGCGGCAGCGGTGGCTTTGTGGATCTCGGCAACGAGTACGACTATGGCGCCGGAGGCCACCACGCGTCGGGGCGGGATGAAATCTTCGCCGAGGACCAGGGCGACAAGCCGTGGTGGCGCAGCAACTTTTTCATCTCACAGCCGGTGCTGTTTGGCACGTGGGACGGCGTGTTTACCTCCTGCCTGATCAACATCTTCGGCGTGATCGTGTTCTTGCGCTCCGGATGGATCGTGGCCGAGGCGGGCATCATGCATGCGATACTGATCATCTTCTGCGCCGTCGGGATCGCGCTCGTGTCCGTCCTCTCGGCGGTGGGCATCTGCGAGCGGTGCCGCGTGGAAAGCGGTGGAGTCTATTTCCTCATCGCCCACACGCTCGGCTCGCGGTTTGGCGGATCGCTCGGGCTGCTGTATTGCTTCGGGCAGGCCGTGGGCTGTGCGCTGAACGTCCTCGGTTTCGGCGAATCCATAGCCGGGCTGGTCGGGCTGGAGGGGAATCAGTGGGCCATTCGGGGTTTCGCCATTGCGGCCGTCCTCCTGCTCGGTGTGATCAATGTGGCCGGCGTGAAGTGGGTCGTGAAGCTGCAGTTTGCACTGCTCATCGTCATCCTGATGTCGGCGCTCGACTTCATGGTCGGCAGCTTCGTCGGCGAAGCGCCCGAGCATGGCTTCGACGGTTGGGGCACGGGTAACATGGGACTGAATCTGTGGTCGGCCTACTCGGACGGTACCTCGTGGTTCACGGTGTTCGGTGTGTTCTTTCCCACGATCACGGGCATCCTATCGGGGATCAACATGAGTGGCGATCTTCGGGCACCGTCGACCGACATTCCCAACGGCACGCTGGCTGCCCTCAGCACGTCCACGTTCCTCTACATGGTGTTCACCCTGTTCCTCGGGGCCACCTGCCAGCGAAGCCACCTGCTGACGGACTATCAGATTGCGGTGAAGGTGTCGGCGGTGGAGTTCCTGCTGCTGGCGGGAATCTACGTGTCCAGCATGTCCTCGTGCTTGGGCGCCATGTACGGTACGCCCCGGGTGCTGCAGAGTATCGCCAACGAGAACGTCATCCCCGGTATCGGCAAGCTGGGCAAAGGGCGCGGCCCGAACAAGGTGCCACTGTACGCGATGGCCGTCGTGGCCGGCGTGACGACGACGTTCATCATCATCGGCGACATAAACACGCTGGCCCCGATCGTCACGATGCCGTTCCTGCTGACGTACGCCTGCATCGACTACTCGTACTTTGCCCTCGCACAAACGTTCGACATTCAGAACAGCCGCGAGGAACGCTTCCGGATACAGGCGCAAAGTCCACTGTACGAAACGAGAAACTACGGCACGACCGGCGATTACCACGAAAGCAACGATCTCGATCAACTGTTTCCGGAGCGAACGAGGCACAAAAATCTCGGCGTAAGTGACCGGCGGCAGGCTGCAGTAGAATGAACCGCTTTATCGACAACTTTTTCTCGTCTCCCTCCCCCCAGACTCCCACCAACTCACCCCAGCATGTGCCTTCCAATCGGGAGTCGAGTTCTCGTGCAACGCCCGCAGTCCAATCGACTACCGTCGCCAACGGAATACCTCACAGTGCATCGGTGACCAGTGGCGATTCCGAAGTCATCTTCCGGGATGGCACCAACAGCACCAACAACACCAACTCGATCGGCGAAGCGGACGATGAACCGATTGCCCCGATTCGACCGCCAATTCATTCGAAAACGAAAAATTGGTACTCAGGTTTTTGCAATCGGTGGGCCTCTCTGTTAGGGGTGAGTTTTTTTTTTAACCGAGATATTTAGAAGCGTTTTGGAGGATTAATTTTTCTTATCTATATATTTTAAGGCTGGTATAAAAATACTCGTAATGCTGCTGGTAAGCTGGGTGTACGCACTGATTTGCATCGGTACCGTTTTCATCGTTTGGCTGTACGTCGGTACGGCGAATCCGGCCGTGAAGCCGGGCCTTGCTCACGAGTTCCGGTTCTTCGTCTGGTTGAAGAATGTCGTTTTCCGGTGCTTTGGGTTAGTAACAACAGACTGCCGGATCGAAAAAGCCAACTGTACTCAATGTTTCATTACGGGGTTTGCGATTTGTCCTTTTCTAGAAAGCGTGTCCACGATTACGAGCAGGTCGTGGTAACTCAAACCTGCCCCAACGTGAACCTCGCGGCCGCGCAACTCAATGAGGAAAACGAGGACTTTGCATCCCGGCGTCGGTACCACCAGACGGCGGTCGTCCAAGGGCGGTACGTGGACGAAGTGTGAAAGGGCAGAGGAACAGGCACAACCCCGATGGAGTACACTGGACCGTTGAACAGTTTAGCATAACAAATCAACTAGCCAGCGACCGGCATCGTTCTTCGTGAGCGATGCTTCCATGCCCCTAGGTGTAACCTCCCGCCGTTTGACCGATCGCCAAAGTGAGAGTCTGACTGCTAGATGTGTGCGACATAACCGAAGATTACGCAGCACAATAACAATTTATATTTAAAAACAAATTCCAAATCATAAGTATTCGTGAACGGGCAACGACAACCGATGCGATCAATAGGTCGGATGTAAAAAAAGGGGTAAAGGGATCGGAACAAGCAATATCGAGCAGCACACATCAAATGTTTAAAGTCTAGTATTGAAGCAAAAGTAAACCAGGAAGAAGTAAACTTTTCCGACCATATAACACAAAAGCATTAGCATAGGATCAAAAAGAAATTGTAAATACGAACGGTTCCTGAGTCCCTATTCTTACTATTACGTTAACTTCGATGGGAAGTCAGATGTGTAAGTTAACTGGTTTTTTTTCTTATTATATATTCACTTAGGCTTATTTATTGTACTAACTACCTTACTAATTCTGGCAGCTTACCGTAGTAAACACTTTATAGATATTGTTTTAAGTGATACTTACCTTAATTGTGTTGAGATTAAACCGATGTCGAACAGACATTAGCCGTGTTGCTTGCACGTATCATTGCTCAGTGCTATTTTTCTTTTATTTCTGCTGTAACGAATTATCTGCTAACCGTTAAAATAAATTCAATCCCTTGCGCATATACACTGAGCCAGAGTAGAGCAAATGAAAAGTACCAACACAGACATGTGTCGTTTCAAAGTGGAGGATGGAGAGAATAATAAATACAAAAGTGCAAGTGATTATTTTTACCATTAAGATAATTAAATACAAGAGAGAAAAAAAGAAACGCCAGAATAGTATAACGTTGTGTAAAATATACAAATAAATGAGATACATTAAAGGAATTTAAATGGAAACAACATGCATTATACAACCCGAAAAACTATCGGAAATGTGCGAAGAACGGTGAGTTGTTGATCGTTCCTTCCTGGGATTTAGTTCAGTTTGAAGAATAAATAAAACACATGTTATTAAACACATCAAGGCATGTCTTATCTATATTATAAAGTTACTTCCTAGCACAGATGTTACGATACACCTAACGACAAGGAATACGCGTGACATATATTTTAGTTTGCCGTCCGGTTACTTCCTCGGGCGTCTGTCGCCCGTTATCTACCTGCTACTATTCATCACCCCGGATCGCCTTGTACTTGCTGATTTCGACGGGGAATGTTTCGCTCAGCTCCTTCATCAGGTTGCTCTTGAACTTCCGATACGAATCGATCTTGCCCTTCACCTCCTCGTTCTTCGTTAGCGCTTTATCGATGCAGTCCTTCGTGTACAGCTGCGGGTTACGCCCCTGGTCGATGTAATCGAACACTTCCAGCGGCACGTTCACGTCGATCTGGTGCTTCAGCTTGTCGATCTCCTGCAGTCCGGTGACGAGCGATTGAATCTTCTGGTTCAGCACATTCTGCCCCTGCGGCTGGAAGTCGCTGACGATGATGCGTATCTGCCGTACGTTCTCGATGAACATCTCCAGATGGTTTTCCAGGTTTTCCAACGGTGAGGTCATGATGTGGAGTTCGAAAAATGTACCAGCTTGCTGACCAAAGCGATTTTCTTTCGCCCCTCGATCGATGTTAGTTGTTTTGATTCGCGTACGTAGCTGATACGTCAAACTTCGTGCAATCCATACAAACCCGTTTACGGGCCCGATTCAATACTTGAGTTTATTTATTTACCTTGATGCAAACAAAAATGGCCAACTTCGATAAGATGCTCGTTAACATTAATTATAAACTACACGACGATCCACAGTCGTGCAAGCGGAACTTAGGATAATTATACGAATACCGAGTTAAAATCCACACCATTTTCTTGGACTATTAGTCGACGTTTTTATTACTTCTTCAAATCAGCGAGCGTTTTCTTATTTTATGGTCAAACCTGTGTAGACTGTTACCAGAATAAGGATCAAAACTTCTGTTTGCCTCAAGAATGTGTGCTATGTGATTGAAAGAGGGTTACGCTATAGAGTTTGCAGCCGGATCAGGAACACGTACACAAGAAGTACGCCACCTTCCTTGGTCTACGAATAAGATCTGAAGCATTCGTACTTTTCTTACACCAGTTCACCACACGGGTGCTAACGTTAAAACAACAACCGGATCTTCTCCGGTCGATATTCAAGATAAAAAAAAAGAAATGAGCATGAATAGAAACTAGCAGCGCAGAGGGGCACCAGGGGTTTACACTCCTTTCCGATACTTTTCGCCGTGTGAGAATTCTGTCATCGGTTTCCCGGACACACCGCAGGTACCGATACCGACCCGGCCATTTACATTCTCCGGCGAAGCAAAGATACTTTTCGGCTTCACACCCGCCTTCTTCGAGGACTTGGCAGTAAACTGTAACCATTTGTTTTTCTCACATTCGCGTTCTTCCTCGAGCTCCTTGAAGCGCTGCACTTTTTTCATTTTCTTTTTCTTCAGATATTCCTTCTGGTTGTGTCGCATTCGTCTGAAATACGAAAGAAATCGTTAGTTATGGGTGCAGCGTGCCTGGAGGAGCAGAAAATTTCGTATTAGGATTTGCATACTTATTGCTGTTGGCCGGGAAAACCTCATTCCGCGTCTTTTGTTCCTTCAGCTCGCTGATGGTGGTATTACTCCGGTTCTGGTAGGCTTCGAATACAATGCTCACCTCCCCGGTGTCCGAAATCGATTCTATGGTAGCATCATAGTACTGACCGTCTTCAATCCACTTAGCAGAACATTTATCACCCACCTTCCATACCTTTGCTGGCTTTGCTTGCTTTTTGTCAGCCCCGGAGACGCCATCGAGGTAGCTACTGGTGGTTGGCTCTATGTATGCCGATTTCTTTTGCTCCGGTTCTAGCTGCGCCTTTATAAGATCCTTCGTCAGCTCGATCACCTCGTCGAGATCTTGTTTCAGTTTCAGTAGCTCCGAATTTTCCGGGTCAGTCAACAGTGCAGCCTCCACCTACAGAGCGCCAAAACATGGAGTCATGATTAGACGCTACACAAATGAAATGCTTACATTACACTCGACCGACCTGCTGCAGCTGAAGTTTATAGTTCTGCAAATCGTCTGCCATAGCACTAACTCGCTCGAAAAAACAGTGCTACAACCAAGTTTGTGGAATGTTTTTACTTTTCAGCAAAACGATCCTATCCTGTTGTGAGCACAAAAAAAACCTCCGTTGGTTCCATGAATTGTCAAACAACAGCTTTGTTTACAAGCCTGGGTAGAAAACTTCACTATGGTGACGAATTTCTTTGCCTACACAGAAAACCTACACGATATGCTTTTGGGTAGGGAAAAATAAAACGCACAACACTGCGCACCGTCCGTCGCACCATTTCCTGCAATTTAAATTTTTATAAAATTTAATTTTATCATCAAACGGCGAATGCACGGTGCGAATACGGGATTTCCCATTTTGCATATGACAGATCTAGGTGCTTCGGTGGTAGTGGAGTCTGGGACAATTGTCAAAAGTATTTTAGCTACGTTAGTGCAATCGCGTCGGGGAAATTGTATGGTGTCTCTTGCGTTCTTTTTATCTAATCGTGACCAAATTATTATCCAGTTCCTCATTTCTTGTGCAAACGAAGAAAAACGTTAATTACCACAAATGGCTTATCAGGTGAGTTGCGAACGACGGGTTTGTTGTTAGTCTGACGTGTTTTTTCGGCTGCTCTGTTCACCTGACCTTCGTCGCTGTGGTGATTTATTTACGCTATTTTCGAGTGCAAACTAGATGATGAATCAGAAAATGATAATGCCCAAGAGTGATTCACGTTAGTGCAGTGCTATTGTTCGCTCAATTTAACCGGTGTCTCCGATGCCTGCTTCTAGGGTGGTTTTCCGCAACAGCAGTACGGAGGAGGGTATGGCCAGCACCCGGCAGCTGCAGCAGGCTATGGCGCTGGTGGTTATGGCGCCTATGCGCCACCGCCCCAGCAACCAGCGGTGAACCCGGAAATTCAGAACATCTTCCGCAACATCGACAAGGACAGCACAGGCCGGATCAACAACCGTGAGCTCCAGCAGGCGCTTATTAACGGTCGCGGTGATCACTTCTCCGACACGGCCTGCAATTTGATGATCAGTGAGTTAAATGTTGCCACAAGGAAAGTGTGCCCCCATGATGATTGTTTGTGCATTTATGATTCGTTCCTTTAGGCATGTTCGATCGGAACAAGGTCGGCACGGTGGACATCTTCGACTTTGAGAAGCTGTACAACTACATCAACCAGTGGCTGCAGGTGTTCAAAAACTTCGACCGCGACGCGTCCGGCCACATCGAGGAGTCCGAGCTCACCCAAGCCCTCACCCAGATGGGTTTCCGCTTTTCGCCCCAGTTCATCCAGTACCTGATCGCAAAGAACGACCCGGTCAATCGAAAGGAAATATCGGTCGATCAGTTCATCGTGACCTGCATCCAGATACAGCGTTTCACCGATGCGTTCCGTGTGCGCGATACCGAGCAGAAGGGTGTCATTACGATCGGATTCGAAGATTTTCTCGGCATCGCTCTCTCGATGTGTTCCTAAAAGCGTGCGTGCCGTCGGACTAGAAGGCGAAGCTGATTCGACGCTCTCATCGCAACGACATTGTTGATCAAAATGTAACCTGCAACAAACATGGGTAATCGATCTTCTTTGAAAGTTTAGATACACTCGAGATGGTACGTTTAGTATTCTCAAGCACAGATCCAATTATGCAAGGATGGAGGGAAAGATGATGATGATGATGATGATGATGATGAAAAGCCTTATTCAGTTAAATGGAATACGCTTTTGTGAGAATGAATCAAAATAACGCATTCAAATGAACCATTACTATAAACGGAGCTAAAACGGGGTAGAACGATCCTATTATTGTAACAACACAGAAACAATCAACGTAACAAAATGCCGAAAAAGTAACCGTTAACATCAACATAACTTATTCCATACCAAAACACCAAAATGCATCTCATCGCAAGAAAAATCAGTTGAAAAGCATTTCCAGACAAATGCATCTAAAACGACCACAATACCGCTGTTCAGAGCCAACACATATGTACTACATAATTTCAGTTCTCAGTAGAAACGACGGGCACAGTGGAGGGATGCTGTGGATCATGCTCAGAGTCCAGGCGAGGCAACACATATATACACGCATTTCTAGCATAAGGTTCTGTTCTTTCTGTATCTGCCGGAATTGTATCTTTGAGTTGATTGGCAATGGTTTCTGCGCATTGGAGCTATCGTCTTATATGGTAATAAGATTTTCGTTATCGCCATCACACGTAGCATGCGAAAGAAGGGTGGCGAACGATGGCGAGACCTGCATTCTATTTTAACTATCAGAAATAAATGTACTATTATCTACTCCCATGTTTGCGATATATAAAAGAGAGAAAAGCTAACACGTGCTAAATTGTTAACTATCCATACTGGTAAACCGAATAGTTTTTTTTAATTTATCTGAAACTGAAACACTTGAACATGATTATTCTTTTCCAAGCAAACACTAGCGAAATCATTCAAGCAGGTAGTACTTTGGTTTATAACTTGTCATATTTATTTTTGATTTTAATAAATCGATTCTTTTATCTTTGGTCCTGAACTTGTGCAATTTTTTTCGTTTGCGTGTACGTTTTGTACTCTTCGTATGTTTCGATGCACGCCACTCTTTTTTGTTACCTACTGTCGTTTCACAACTTCCAGACATTGTCCTTGCAGCAAATGAATGGTTTCAGATAAGAAGAAAAGGTACAACAGCAGACAGCAAGACTTTAATAACTTTCGAGAGTCTGTAATCTGCAATGAAATGTTTCAATTCTAAATGTCTGCAAAAAATGTCCACAATTGGCGAACCTTCAACCACGCAGTAGAAGCCTCCCTGAAAGAAACGTAAACAAGTGTGCTGTCAAATTTTTGTTGTCTGCAAATGCAGAGAGTTGGTAAACTACGTTTCCAGTAGTCGTGTTTCTCTCGTGTGAAAAAAAGGAAAAGGAAAGCGTGCCCCAGGGATCGTGAATAAGCGTAGAGAAGCTCGGCAAAAACAGCATTAAGATGACCATGCGTCCGGATGATCACCGCAGGAAGTGGGACCGAAAGGAGTACGAACGGTTGGCGCATGAACGCATCCTGGCGAAGGACAAGGGCAACGAAGATGAAGGTGAGATCGGTAGCGGGTGGATAGTTGGGACAGTGAAATAACCGAACCAATGGATCTCTTACAGAACCCATCACCAAGGAGCTGCTCAAGCAGCGCGAGTACAAAGTCGACCTGGACAGTAAGCTGGGCAAGAGCATGGTCATCAACAAGAGCACACCATCGTCCCAGTCGGGCGGGTACTACTGCAACGTGTGCGACTGTGTCGTGAAGGATTCGATCAACTTCCTCGACCACATTAACGGGAAGAAACATCAGCGTAACCTGGGCATGTCCATGAAGGTCGAGCGCAGCTCCCTCGATCAGGTGAAGGAGCGGTTCAAGATCAACAAGAAAAAAACCGAGGAGAAGAAAAAAGACTACGAGCTGGAGTCGCGCGTTCGCGAAGCCAAGGAGGAGGAAGATCGCTACCGGGAGTACAAACGGGAGAAGAGGAAAGAACGCAAGCGAAAGGCGGACGATGGTGAACTCGACCTGGACGCCGGCGGCTCGGAAATGGCCGCCATTATGGGCTTCGCCGGGTTCGGCGGATCGAAGAAAAACTAAACAACCCCCCACCGGGCCAGGAGGGGGGTGTCGCTCAGGAAGGTTAACACCATGCATGTAGCGAGCGGCCTTTGGGGAGCCGTTTTCTACCGGTATCATCAAAGGCTGGTTGCCACACAATTTAAAGGGCCCTCTGGGTGCGGAAAATACCGGTTTCGACGCATGGTTCCAGCTCACCGATAATAATATATATAACCACACACGCACTCACGACTTTACATGCTCGAGGAAACAGACGTGCTTTACAATAGGAGCAACACTGCAAGATATAAAAAAGTCTCAATCAATCTTCAGTATCCGTGGAATACCGTAAAAACGAACTCGATTCTTCTGTTCTTGACGAATTGCAGCTGATGGAAATGTACATTGAAATAAATTATATTTAAAACCCATCGCCGGTTTTAATCGTGGTATTGCTAATGGTTCTACTTTAAAACAAATCAGCCAAACCATCAGTTCAGTAAGTGCATATCTTTATTTCATTAGCATATTAGTTTAGTAGCAGCAGAGTTGCATGCGCATTACATTCTGTGATGTATAGTTCATTTCAATAGACTTCAAAAACTGTAATACAAAACTCTAATCCATGTAAAAAAAAAAAACAATCAACAGTCATTATTGGTTTGCAATCAGCCACGTGTAAATATTATCGCATTTGAAAGACATTGAAAATATATATTTGTTTCTGGCAGAGGTTAGCGCGCGCACTTCTGTTACGTTTGGAAGAACACCGACTGTGTCAGAAGACCGCCTCGCCTTTCGTACTATCGTTTGCTGTTTAGTTTAGACATCTTGAGCGGTTACGTGGATGTTTGAGGAATATGCTTAATGTATGACCGAAAGCGCTTTAACCGAAATAGACGTTTTTTTTTAATTTAAACATAGATGTATGGCTTATAATTTAACTAGAGCATGAAATGAATGGTAGTATGTATCTATAAAGTATTGAGAAGTACCACCGTGCCATAGGTCTTGTTGTGGTTTCACGTAGGCATTTGTGCGATTTGAGAAGTCGAGATTTTCGTTAACATCTATTAATGATCGCGATTGTTCATCGATCAACTATTATCGAGTATTCAAACACGATTGCATTTCATTACACTTTTACCAAACGTTTCACCCCATACAGCGCGCAGTTTAATTTTATAATGATAAATTATAAATGATAGTGGGAGCCAATTGCTTGATGCAGGTATTTTTTTTTTTTTTGTTCGTTTGGTCATAACGCAAACCATGGTTATCTTGGATCGTTCTTAAGCTTTGCTGTTCTCCATCTCCGCCTGCAGGAACTGTGCGGAGAATGGTTGCTTGGTGATGGGCGTCAGCTGTACCTCTTGCATCGGTGCCTCGACGGCGTCCACTTCTGGCGCTTCGCCCAACAGGCGAGCGAGATTGCTGTCCTTCCAGCGGCCACTGTTGCCGTTGATTGTGCGATCTTCGCACACGCACAGGAACAACGTATCCACGACCATCTGGCGAGAAGGTAAAGCGAAAAATGACAGGAAAAGTGCGTCGCGTCAGGAGATTTCGAAAGACAGCGAAACGACGGTGAGAAACGATATGTTGTGTGGCAAACCGTACGTACCTCGTACAGCGAAAGGATGATGTGAGCAATGAAGAACGCAAACACGGTGATGATAATCACGGGCGCCATGTAGAAGTGCAGGTCCGGGTTGTCGCGCAGCAGTAAGATGCTAACCAGTCCACAGAGAGCCGCCACGGCCAGCTTGCCGAGGAACAGCACGAAATCACCGATGCCGTTGATGGTGGCCACTTGTAGCGCGTTGGTGACGAGCGCGTTCCAAGCCTGGCGCAAAGCGGGAGAAAAAGGAAGACAATTAAGGTTACCGAATAGAACAACTACCTCACACATAATTCTCCTTCACGCACAATCTTAGCAGCGGGACAGAAGTTTACACCCTCAATTGCAATGACCGTGTACGCGTTGTGGTTGAGGTATCGTATGAACTTTTCTAGCAACCAGAAACTACAAATACAGCACCGTAGGCAGCAACTTGCGCACTCCGAGCCCTCCTGTTGGTGTCGTTTCAATCTGCGATAAACGAAAGATGCAGGGTTAAGTAAATTTAAATGCCAGGAAGCGTAGATAGACGACGACAGCGAGGACCACCTACTTGGCGTACAGATAGGTCAAGATCAGTCGGGGAATCTTGAAGATCGTTATAATAAGCGAGCCTTTCGCTACGGAGCCAAGATGATACTTGACCAGCTTGGCAATGGAGTGAAGGACGGGCGTGTCGGTCGGTTTGCGGAAGTACCAGAAGGCGACCGCACCAGCGATGGCCAGCTGCTGGCAGGCGAAGATGAACTCGCTCGTCCAGATGAGCCCAATGATGTAGATCCATAGCATGTGCCGCAGAATGTTGGCGTTGTGATACTCCACCAGTTTGAATGCTGAGAGAGAAAATAACGAAAGGAACCATTAAAGCACCGCCGGGCACGGAAAATAATTATGCGTCCTACTCACATTTGAAGCTAGTTTCGTTCTTTCCCGCCAACTCGGGCCTAAGCTTCGTATCGTTCCCGATCGATGCGCTCTCCTCGAGCTGCGTCAGCGGGAGCAGCGGTTTCACGCCGGGGTAGTTCGAGGTCGCCAGGCAAACCACGACGGTTACCCAAAAGATGAGAAACAAGGAAAGTGCAAGAAACGCCAGCAGCGGTGGCCCGGAGAGACCCGGCAGCTGCAGCATACACTTGCCCGCCTCCTCGAACAGTGCGGCCAGACCGGTCAGCTTCTCGCGAAGGTAGTAAATGATGACGAGCAGGATGATCATGATGCAGGTCGCCGCGATCGCGAGCACGTAGATGGTCGTTTCGTTGCGCACCAGCTCCTCCAGGTAGGACAGCTGCTTGTCGGTATCGAGCGTGTGCTTGGCCTTGTAGTAGCTCCACCAAAGCACCCCGGTGATGCCGATGCTGGCCACCACGACAATGATGCAGATCAGCCAGGACACGATCGTTGCCAGCCAATGGAGCAGCGCGATCATGACGATCGAAAACACCAAACTGAGCGCGCACACGAGCACGACCGTTGGCCACGCCTTGTACAGGTCGCTGAACACCTGCTGCGTGCCCTCCCAGGAGTTGATGAGGGCGTACATCTTTTTCACCTGCACCAGCGGTGCATTGACGCCGGTCGGTATGCAACGGTGCAGTACCGGTGCTGATTGGTACACCGGGAACGGTGGACAAGGCCCATTGAAATCGAAATACTTCGGCCCGTTCGCATCCTGCGTCTGGAGGATGCTCATGTTGAAATCGTACCGGCAATACTTGGCGTTCCGCTCGTCGTAGTACCGGTACAGCTCGGCTGCGCTCACGATCTCGCGCGTGGGACATTCCTTGACGCAAATTTTAAGCGTATGCCGAAGCTCCTTGATATCCAGGAAGAACAGATAGGGCTTGTCTTCCGTGTTCATGCCGGACAGGGGGAAGTTGGAGTACTTTTCGTTGCTTCGAATGCCGCAGGTGTTTCCAAAAGAGTCATACCCATTGATGATGCGGAGCGGATTTCCGTATATGAAGGAAAATATTGCGATCACGATCTACAGCAAGAAAGGGGGGGAAAACACAAACACAGGCAGGTAATCAAACGTGACACTGGGCTGAGGAAGTGATGCGGGTCGGATGTGCTTCATTAACTTTGACCTTGGCGCATGCTCTAGCCCCGGGTGGCAAAGCAATGTGGCAAAAATAAGTCAGCTTAAGAAGAAAAAAAACTGCATTGTCCACAGGCAGAATAAGTTGGACAAGGTCAGGGAATAGAATTCAAAACCCATCTGTTATGTTGCAGGATAAAATGCGGGGTTCTCGCAAACTTACGGTTTTGCGGAAGCATGACTCTCATAGGGCGGTGTCGGTGCCATGGTGTGGCCCATTACATTGTAATTAGCTGCACGCACAATGTCCTTGTCTTGACATCGGTACGATACCCGCAAGATAACAAAGGATGGTTATCGTAAAGAGATCGTACCCCTGCCTCGTATCAGATGATAGATATGTGCACACTACCACAAGAATTTCTTTTTCTACATTAAGCTATTTAGACGCCAACCAACTTACCAATGCAATCCAGAACACGATATAGAGAATGAGCCAAAAAATATCCGTATGGCCCCTCACGGTGACCGGCTGGGCCTGTTGGTTTGGCTTACTTTCGAAGCAGCCCATTTTGAAAGGGTTTCCGTTTAAAACTACACGTTCACGATGTTTCGCAAAACCACAGAATCGTTGTATCTCAACTCCACCAAGCAGATGCTAATTGCACTCCGCTCAAAACATTCCACCGAGATGACGCGATCCGGCGGACTAATAGCGCTTCGGTGTTTATTGTTGTTGCTGGCGTCGCTTCTTTTTCTCCTCCTTTCAGTTTCGAACAGCTCGATTTTTAAATAGAACTGACAGCACGACTCGAGTTTTCAAAGGCAGGGCTGTGACGTACCCAAGTACGATACTCGAAAAAGATTTTATGTTCGGGTTCTGTGGTATGATCATGTCGTACCAAATTTTTATAAAAACAGAGTTATCGCATTTAAAAATGACGCATTTTCCACGGAATGAAAAGCATGAAACCAAATGTATTTAGCACCTGTAGAAGCAAAAAGCTTTCCCAATCCAAATGCTCAACTGCTACCTGCTCGAAATAGCTGCCTTTCATGCAGCTGCAGTAAACGCCAAGCTGGTCGAATAGCGCTTAGCTGCATGAACTGTCATACGAATGGCTTTTTTATTTATCATCATTCGGTATTTGCTCGTCAGACGGTAGAGGAGGCCTTTTTCGTAGCTTTCGAAGTGCAACCTCGGGTGTTAATATGGTGGTACACTGCTACTCCACAGAAACAACAGTTCTCTGTACGGGCGGGGATAGTGCACTGTAATTGGTGAATTGTGAAAAAAAAACGTTGCCGTGTTGTCCTCGGACCGTGCGTAGTAACAGCCTACCACATGCAGGGGGGAGTGAAGCAATAGAAATACACTGGCAGCGAAGCGGAAGAGAAAAAAAAATTGCAAATGTCAAAGTGAGGCAACAAAAGTATCTAATTTTTCTTCGATTGATTCACGCTGAAACAACATACGCAAAAGTGCGTGTTTCGACGCGATAGTGATATGCAATAAGGGTGGATTCTATGCAGCACCTTTCCGGTGGATCCGCCTAAAACGAGGTTCAACTTTTCTTTTCCGGGGCTCTTTGTTCGCTCATTACACACTACACAGCAGGGCGGGTAGTGCGGTGAAACCACGTCCCCCGTCGTAAAACGCATCAATTGCAAAGTCTCGAGCCAAAGTGCACTGATACGTCAACCCCGGACCAGCAGTTTAGTGCACTCTCGGTGCAGGCGGAAGCGACGATGGAGAGTGAATCGGAAAAGCAACCCCTCTTGAAGCAATCACAGCAACAGCAACAATCGCAAGAATCAGGATCAGTGCAACGTAAGTATGAGAAGATGCGGAAGAACGTCCAACAACTTTATATCATTTTTTCCTCCACACCCATCATCTTGCCGTGCAGATTAGCAATAGATGGTGTTATCAATTTCTTGAAAATAATGAATGAAAAATAAACAAAGAATAAACAGCTTCATCCAGCTAACCGCATTCTGAAGAGGTTCTAGTTGTTTTATGCCGTGTAGGGCTGCGGTTATGTGATGAGTCAACTATGCATGCTGTCTTGCTCACTCCCGCAGGTTTGTGTAGACTTGACAAACGAACACCACCGGCTAATTCAGCTCGCGCAGGATGCTAGAAGAAATCAGTAGGTCTTTTGTTTTTATTTCACATTCGTCTGCTTATCAGCGTAGCGGATAGATTGTATTTCTGTAACTGGGAACGGCCTATGAGCTCCCACTAGGGGACTACCGGGATGATGATGTGGGATGTGCGCCATACTCGCATACTTTGATAGCGGAAAATGAAGCACGCTGGAATGGTCTCTCTTCCCATAATCTGGCGTTGGCCGCTGGATGATTATTTTCTTTCCATGGATTTGTAAAACAAATATTGCATAATGAAAACTAAAGTAATTAACATATTCCAGTTATCATCTCAAGCTCTCAATTTTGTGTAGCCCGGAGAAAGCGAATCGGATTCACATTCTTGACCTTTCCCCTGTGGTTTACCAGCCCAAAGCTTAGGTCTATATTTAAAGACTGCATACCAATCGAATGCCACCGGACGGTTGAATTCTATCTTCCATAAGTTACTAAACTACATTTCTTCTCGATGATCTAATGATCGATCACTAATATTCTATAATTCTTACTTGCAGCAATTGTCAATGCATCCCCAATTGGCCCCGATGAGGTTCCACCGTCGTATCAACAGGAGCAGCAAAATAGTATTATCGTAACGTGCCGCGTCTGTCAGGCACTGATCGACATCTCCTGGAAAAAGGAACAGCATGTCGTCAAGTGTCTGCAGTGCAACGAAGCAACGGTACGTAAAACCCAGAGCGCCCACAGTTCACCGGCAGCTTTTGTTGATCTCGATAAGCGCTTTTTGGGGATAGATCGGGCACATGAACCTACATCATTTACGGAATTTACTTTAAACAAGTGTCTTATCCAGTTCTGGCGTACTCGTTGTTATTCTGGCGGCGATTCTCGTTTTGTCGCCCACATGCGCGGTTCCATGAAACTTGATCCGTTTAATCCACCCAGCCGACTTCGAAGCGCTCTTTGTATTCTTATGTACATTAGCTCAACACACAGCACACTTTGAAGGAACGAGATAGCGTTGTCGGGTTACTACGATGCGGACATCCTTCAGGAGCAATTTCAAGCTTTCATCCACGGTGCTGCACTCGAATACTCCACCTTAGTCGTCCACCAAACCTTATAAGTGGTCAAACCTTAAAAGAAAAACTGAAATTGAACCGTGCTGCAATTTAAAACCTAACGCATAGCTCAATTCGAAGAATTTGAACCCTTTGCAGCAGCATATTTATTCTAGGTTGTTGGTAGTTGTTCTCCATTTTAAAACACCTTCCTTGTTCACCTTCGCCTACAGCCGATTCGAAATGCCCCTGCTGGAAAGAAGTACGTCCGGTGCCCGTGCAACTGCTTGCTCATCTGCAAGAGCTCTTCCCAGCGGGTTGCCTGTCCGCGGCCCAACTGCAAACGCATCATCAACCTGGCACCGAGCCCGGTAACGCCACCGTTGCTGCCGATGCCCGGTATGTGCCGAGTGACCTGTGGTCACTGTCATGATACTTTCTTGGTAAGTGAACTGCAACTGTAAAAGTGCAACGGGTGCAACTGTCGGAGGTATTATGCATAAACTTCATTCAAACCCCATTTCAGTTCGACACACTGAAGAACAATCTGGCAAGATGTCCGCACTGTCGCAAAGTGTCTTCGGTTGGGGCTGATTTTTGTCGCAAGCGTCGTAATCTGCTCTTCCTGGGAGGCATCATATTTTTGGCGATCGGTATCGGTGTCACATTTGCCACCTATACTTATGTCAGGGTAAGTTTTCCAGAAATCAAATAGATTACTTTTCTTTTGTTGATCGGACAAACATAGAATATTCTTTTTCAAAAGTATTCTTAAAACAATTTTAGTTTGCATACCTTGTCTTTTGATATACCATTTTTCTCACCAAAATGATACGATACTTTTCATTCTCTCTTGCTGCAGGATTACAGTGGAATTTTCGTGGCATACATTAGCTTGTATCTCATCTCCTTACTATTGTTTGCAAAAACCCTCTACTACTGCTCGCTGAAGATTAGTAACATTGATGGGCCGTTTACTACAAGCGTGGCGTCATCATAAAACGCTGCACACAGAAACACATTCCTGAAAGAGCAGAAATTCACGGTAGTGAAACTGATGCAAAGCGATGATAGATGCAACGCGCGTGCAAGGTGATAACGGTAGATAAAGCGACGTGGATCGAGCATATGGACAGGACCGATATTTCATTCAGCAACCGATCAATCGAAAAAAAAGATGGAAACGGTGGGCGAAAGAACTATGCGATATCGAGCTAAAACATGGTAAACACATGGAGATTGGAATAGTACGGAAAACAAAAAACAAACAACAAACACATACAGTAGGGTAAAAAGGGAAAATGCAAACGATTAATCAAAATTATTCATCCGGCATATGGATCCCTCAACCGATCCAGCCGTCAAACTAAAGTAAACCAATCTAGGAAATTAGGTTCATAGAAACAAGGAGTGGGAGAACAAATTTGTACACCGCTTGCTGCGTTTCTACTTCTTCTAAAACGGAGCTTTGTGTATGGATTATTAAATGCAAATTGTGCTTTATGTTACTGCTTGTGTAATAGGCTATTATCCTGTAATGTGCCGTTTTTTTAAAAATATTTCTACAGTCCTGATTTTTATCTTCGCACTTAGTATATCATGATCTAACAATATTGTATAAAATGAATTGATTTACTAAACCGAAAGACAGAATGGCATGTGGAATGTCTCTCCATGTTCGTACACTATGCGTTGAGGCGTCCCGTTGCTGGCCACGGTGGTGAAACGGAACACGCTTCTGAACGACGGAACGATGGCAACATGGGAAGGTGGCTATGGGCTAGCTTGGTACGCTGGAACGTGCAAGAAAAGCATCGAATACAACAGGATAGGTTAAGGATCTCGTGGCTGAATGAACATCGGCAAAGGAATGCCATGCCATTACATGTTTCCTTTTTATTTTCCTTTCGTTCATTAAGAACATCATTTTCGATGGGGGGACATCTTTTCATACATATATACATACAATCAACAGGATATAATCATAAATAAAAAAAATAGCGGGATACGAAGATGATGGAGCAAACGAAGACATTTCTAGCCCATCAGTTCGAAACAAAAACGATCGACTACTTCTTCGGCGGCAAGTGTTTGGGCGGTATCACTGTAACCGCCAAAAGCATGCTACTCGTAACGGTTATTAGCTGATATTTTACCAAAACAATTAAATTACACACCGAAAACCATATAAATCTTGTCCCAACCGATGTTATGCTTGGGAAACCAATTCTTCCCCTTGTTCTATTCATGATATTATTATTTGTATAACCTAACAACTGCTGACGGAAGGATAAAGGAAAAGCAAAAAGACGGAATGGGAAAGAATAATCGAACAAGCACGGGAGGAAGCACACCCCTTAAGGTTATAAATCTTACGCCTTGTACTGGGGGAGCAGGTTTTGCCGGGGTAGAATGGAGGAAATGCTATGTTACGGATGACACACTTCAAAGCTAAACAATAGTTGAAAATACGCTTCACTTACTTTACTCAACAGTAGCAGGGCACGACTTCTGCAGTCACCTCTGTGCGGTAAAGGTGTGTAAAGAAAGCATGAGGGACAAATAAAACAAAATAAATGCAATTTGGATACACCAAGCCCATCGTCTTTACTAACCGGAGCAGTAGGAACTGGGAAGCGTATTACATTGAATTTAAAATAAAACAATACAGTAATCGCAAAATGGTTTATTACTTGTTTCCATTGTAGGTGGACTTCCCTTTGAAAATATGTTAATGCTTAAAGGCCACAGGAATTTGGTTCCAGCATAAAGGTCGCAGTATAATCGTTCGTCAGCCTAGACCCCATCGTCTCGTGTCGTGGGCTTGTTCAGGAGTGCTTTCATTTTCCTCCAGTACGCTGTTCAGATAGGACATCACCGTGTAGGTTCCGAACTGTCACGTATTGATCCCCGGCGGACCGCAATTAATTAGTTTCTCCTTTACTTCCTGCAAATCCACTTGCCTTTCGGTGCATAGCATCGTCAGGAACTGCATGTATTCTCCATAGTCTAACGAAGATTTTCTGTAGATCGAAAGGAATGACAAAAAGACAAACGTGAATCCTGGTACAGCATACACCAAACTGCTCCGTATCCCGGAAGGGGTTGTGAGGCATGTAATCACGCGATGCTCCTTCCCCAGAACCATGACCTTACCTAAACTCGAAGAACGTGAGCCCGGTCTGGGTTAGGGTGAAGAACTTGGATCCAATTAGGTCGGCCTGTTGCATCCAGCAGTCGCTTTGAGAAAGGAGTATGCGCTTCCCATCACCTTGGAAAGAGTTGAGCGTTGGCCGGTACTTGGCAAACAGTGCAAACATCGAGGCTAGCGTTGGCGGTTGCTTCGACTTTCCTTGTGGATTGGACATCGAATTTCGGCACGGACCAATTTAGTATGAACAAGACAAAACATTACCGTCGGCGACGTCACGCAGTTTCGTTTGATGGCAACGAGAGCCGTTGCTAGGTACACTTGGCTGCTTTGGTAACGACTTTTCTTGAGGCATTCTAAAAATTTCGGTTCAATACGATAGTTCAATGCAAAGATATTGTAGAACAAATTTTCAAAATTACCCGGCGATCCAACCAAGCGGTCAATATGAAAAATAACATCAACGTGACAAATCAACCAAAAAAACGATTCGGAGTTTGAATCGATTTTGGTCCCGGAACCGATTTTGGTCCAACGAAGGCGGTATTTTTTGGACCAAAACCGGTTCATCGGTAATCACAAATGTACGCAGCCAACCAGGGTTTGTATGACACGGCTATACTATTCTCGCTCTAGACACCTTGACCATCAGCTCGCCTGCCAATCGGTGAACCAGCTGTCAGTTGCGTACCGACATCGATGAGGTTTGCATGATCCTGGGCATTTGTGGGCAATTTTCCTCACAACACCGTCGCGATAATTGTGGCGGTCTTTGAAACCATTCGGCTCGCAGAAAAAGTAGTTTTTCTATGCTAAATACTGTCGGTGGTATGTTTTTCCATAGAGTGCACCGTAGATGAGAGCTGAATAAGTGCTGCTACAGTGTTTCCGCACTACTCGTTTCATGTGATCCCACGACCGCGGCAGCGTTCACAGCAGACCAGGTGGTGCTAGGGTGAAAGAATTTTCACTGAAAGTGAAGCACCCCATCGCAAGAGGTAATGTACCGTCGTGGTTCTTTTTTTTTGGTTCGTCGTAATGACGGATTAACGACTGGGGACGACTCCGTGCGTTTTCTAGTGAGAATAAAGAAGAGAAGTGCAGTGAGCCGCGTGGCGTTATGTCTGGTGTGTCCTTGTCCAAGGTACGCAATGGAAACCACGTTCTGGTGGTAAAACACGATAAGAAATTGACGTACTAATGGCGGCACCCGGCGAGACCGACATCGTTTGCCTGTGCGCAATGCTGCACATGATCGCGCCATTTCGGTTTTAGCTGCATTACGCGTCGTCAGCATCGAGTGTGTTTTGTGTAAAAAAAAAGAAAATAAAAAAAAAGATGGAGAACTTATGGTTGCTTGAGATTGAACACAAGCATCGCGAGAAGCACGAGGAAATGAAAAATGAAAATTAGACCGGCACAGGTGTTTCCGATTGGAAAACTAGAGCAACGTGTACACTCGTGGTTGTTACATATTCACTTTTTCATTTGCCTTCATTCGTTTTTCTTCTTAATTTCCATTTTCCGACCCACGCGAAAACAGTCCACCAAGTGTCAAACTGTGTGATCTTTGAGGAGGTTTTCCTTCGGTGTGTGCCGGTGGTGTTCAGGCTGTAAATATGAGAGAAAAAGAGACGCGAAGTCGCGAAAGAGAAATCAACATATGTCCGGTCGTCGCTTTCTTTGATAGCAGCACGCAGCAGGAAAAGTGCACATTCGTTTTCGCCGGCATACAATCGCAGTGGGCGAGTTGGACAGCGGAGCAGCGCGGAGTTTTGCGCGACTTTTGACTCGCCTTGGCTTTTTGTTGTGACCGAAAGCCGGAAAGTGAAAGCCGCCACCTCCTCCTGGGCATCGTGGTTCCCGTGCGCTGAATCCAGTGAGTCCGTAGGACACCATAAAAGGATGAATAGTTTCGCCTTTACGAACGGGCGGCACATCGCCGTATCGCAGGCAATCAATTTTTCATCGTGAGGAAGTGAACCCATAACAGCGCCGTCACGCAATCAATTAGAGGGCATGTGCAAACTCAAGCGAGATAAAGGAAGAAGAATGTTAACCATGAACCGACGATTCATATACGGAACGGCGAGAAGAAGAACAGCCGGAATCTTTACATTGCAAAGGAGGGCACGCTTGGCTTCATTCTGTACTAAAGCACGCACGGGTCCGCTCAGGCACGGAAGAAAACTTCGACGTGAACGCGTGCTACGAAATTCGTGTCACTCTATTTTCGATCTCTGGCCAGAGATCAGCTCGATCTGGTGTTGCAACCCCAAGATCGGCCGTGTGTCTGTGTGTGTGTTTGTAGTTATGTGCATAGAACGTGGTCCTATTTTCGTATGCCTCCAGCTGGACAAGCGCATCCGAGGGGAGCATATTGGGAGTACGAATTTTGTGCAGATGAACGACAATCCAATTTATTCGTGACACACTTCTCGAGAGCTAGATCACGCTATGTATTTCCCTTCGGAATATATTTAGGCCCACAAACAAATGAATGTTATTATGCCAGTTAAAACTAAGATTAAAATAAAAATGAACAGCAGGGCTGCAATCATTTAATCATGCTTGTGAGCTAGACTAGACGCTCAACGGCGGGAAAACTTACTTAACTTTTACTCACTCCATTTGTGTGGGTAAACGCATCCCACAAAGCAGTTACTTAATAAGCGGTAGATACATAATTTCCTCATTATCAATTACCTCACGAAGGGAAGGAGCAATAGCTTTCCCCCCTTGGGTGCACACCGTTTGTCACGGTTGAAAAAGTTGGACAAATAATATGCGTACTTCCTGCACTGCACTAGCACAGCTATAGGTATCGATCGTTACGTACCCTTGCCGGAACCACCTGTTTTTACTTCACCGGGTAGACACGCGAGGGCGAATGCCCATCCTTTTTTTCGTCTATTTTTACTTTCGCTTTTAGATGAGTTTTTAATGTGTAATCTCTCTGGACACAACCTTCCTCTGCCCCAAACGGATGTCTGTTTTTGCTGCAAAATCGTTCGGAAGCTTCGCAAAAGGACAATCGTTATTAACTGTTCAGTAATCTATACTTGCTGGCACCGCACAGTATTGTAGGTCAATGGTTCAACACGTCCGCGTCGTCCGATTTCTTATTCCTGCCATCGAAGCGGCTTGCACTTCACGATGCCGTACGCAAATTATTTCGAAGGTCAAAGGAGGAGGAGACCCCCACGGGGAGGTTTGTTTCAGAAAGGCTCGTCCGTCCTCTCTGTCTCATTATCATTTTGCGTACACGTTGGGGGGTAGTCTTCGGATGGATTATACTCCACAGTTTTGATGGCCAGGGCATGATTGCGGCTTCGATATGCGCACTGATGGATTGGGTGGGTTTTTTGGCGGTTTGTGAACGCCTTGAGCTCTTTCCCCTACCTGCCGCGAGGTGGTGGACCGCAACTACCTGTTCGGGGTGGGACGATCTTGCGAGTGGGTTGCGAAGTTTACACAAGCTTTTGGTAAGACTAGACCAGGTTATTTGTTTCTGAAAACTGGAGGCACGTCATGCTTGACCTTCAGCCGTGCTAGGCCTTCTGAGATCGGTCGGAGTTTTTGATGATTTTTTATTGTTCTACCGAAAGATCAAGCAAATCTATATTCACCGTACGCTAACCAACCAAGTAAGCTGTGAGCTGTAAGCGTTGCGTCAAATTTACGTCATTCAAGTACAACTGCAATAATAGGAATGTTTATGCTGTTTATAGCAAAGAGTTGAGTTTTCATAGTTGTTTTGCAATTCATGCGCAAGCGAACTTCCAAAACACGTGCGCTCGGACGTTGGAAATAATGTCTTTTGAATGAAACAGCCACCTAGAATGCATCTCCACACTTCTCGCCCATCCGAGCTGCATATGCATTCCCGTTCGCCATCCGCTGATACACTAGATAAGGTTCCATGACGTCGGGCTTTGTTATTATTTTTAGTTCGCCGCTATCGTTCTGCGGGTTTCCTGCTGGTCGATCAGTTTCGCGCGGGGTTGGCGCCGGTTTGCGTTTTGAGAAGCCGATGATGACCTACAGCAAGTTGCACCTGCGATTCGATTCGGCACTCGGATATTCGATCAAACAAAGCACACATACACAACGGCGCACAAACGTACAAACACAACCGCGTTGGTCTGTTTGACCTTCGGTTCCGCCTTCCCCCCCTCTATTTGAGGAGCGGCAGGAGGAGCAGCGACGGAGTAGCTTGCCGAGGGTGGACGAAGGAACGAGGAACACGTGCGAGTCCTGGTGCAGCACGCAAGCATAACATCAACATCGTCGATTCCAACCCCTCGATGCAAATGTCGTCGTCTTTTCATCACTGTTGCTTTTGGGGAACACGATCCCCACTGGCCGTTTGGAGTCGGCAACCATCTGCTGGGAAGGGAAGGATGGCAAACTATTCCTTTCAGATTGTCGCGCACCTTCGTGTTCTTGACATTGCGTGTGTAATCGCATTATTGTCCTCCCGGCAAAGGTTGATCATGGTCTTGAGCGCCGGTATAAATAAACACCCGGAAATACGACTCACGACTCGGTGCGGTCTTCGTTCGGGGGCGTTAGTCTATAGAGTACCTAACCATTCTTGGATAGAGTCTCCAATTAATTCCAGAAATCGGCTGGAGGTTGTACCTCTATGTCACAACGTAATCGATATTGCTGGCGTGCGTTGTATCAACCTGTTAACCAAACGCACGCCCAACGCTATCGTCATCTGATAGGCTTCGGTTCGGAGACGAACGGCCAGGGTTGAACATGGATTGATAAAAGAGGCCTGAGTAGCGTTGGCTTCGGTACGCGATGGAATTAAGTCTTGTTGATATTAATTGAGCGGTTAAGATGTGCCCGGGCTTTCCTTCCCCGCATGGTCGCCACAGTCCTTGACTTCGTTTAGGAGAAGAGCAACAAACGTGGCTCACAGTCAACGGCCGGAACCTCTTCCCTCAGCAAGGCGCCGAAGACATTCAGAGAAGTTCAGCCAGAAAAACAGCATAGACAAAATGAAGATCAGTAGTCTAATTTCTCCATAACAGTCAAGCGTATTGATTTTGAAGATCATTCATCAACTTTGCAATCGATTGTCTCTGGTGGGTCTTTTTTTTCTTGTTTCATTCAGCGTTATCTTCACCACCAAACCATCGGTCGTCACGTGATCTCTGACCTCATGATTAAGTTAAGTGGACTGGAATGTACCGACCGAAGGGCGCCTATAGTTAGACGTTATTAGTTGTCTATCATTGACTAAATTGTGCTCAATTCCCTATACACAATCATATGATGATCGTGTGACAAATTTGCATGACTCTTTGGCGCGAATGCAAAAAAGGCGTGCGACACACACAGTACCTATGCCTGACTTCCATTTGCAGAGCTGCGGATCTAGTTGCTGTCCTCAGCGGTTTGTTGGCACTGTTGCCATTTTAGGTGTGTGTGCTCTGACACCTTCGTCCGCTTGGATGGATGATCTAACAGACGAAAAAGTGTACATTCCGATTCTGTGTGTTTTCTGAGATAAGCTGACCATTTCTAAACGAGCGCAGTCGAATTTTTCAATCTTTTTGCGTCATTAATAAAAACGAAACGTAATTCTCGCACCGTTTGCGCGCTCTGATCGATCCTTATTTAGCTGTCCGCGGCGTACTGTGGTCAAAGTTGCGGCAACAAACGAGATCTGCCCACCGTCGTCGTGTGTCCATCCGTTGACCATTGATTGACTGGCGGGGGTACAGAACGAACTTCCAGCAATCGTGTGTGTGTGGGGGGCAATATTCTAATTACGACGACGCATTTTTCTATTGCCTATTTTTCTATCTAGATGTTTTTTTTTATGATGGCATTGTCGTTTAACAACGCAATTTTAAGCGGATTGAAATTGTTTTCCATTTTGTCCGCTAAAGCAGATAGGGAAAATGATCATCATCTACTCCCTACCGTGCAGCACGTTACCTGACACGTGCCCTTCAGTTCGTTCAGGTTGTTGGGCACTTGAAAGTTGTGGTGCTCCGACCTAACAATGCCTTCTACTGCTCCATTGTACTTTACGTTGATTGGCCAACTCCAAGCTGCTGCTTCGTCCGCGTGCGTGGCATAAACTTCGGAAATGTGCCATTCGGAGGTGCCAAAAACAAAATGCTTCCGAATCCAGCACAAACTAGTTACAGTCCTACAGAACAACAGGTTGGTGACACATGGCCGTCTTCCACACATTTACACGGTATCCTTATCAGTACTCGGGGCAGGAAATACGGGGTGGTGTTGGAGACTGCATGAAAGGGCGCTTATCTCGCTGTTTGCGCGCATGGTGCCCCAGTGGAGTTTACATATTTCTGCACTCGTTCACCATGTCCAGCAGCACGGTGATGACGATGATGGCAGTGATGATGACACGACGAACGCACTACTGAACCAGTGAGCTAATTCCGGGGCACAAAAACAGTTGGACGCGATTGCGAGACCGATTGTGGGGTTATTGAAAACAGACAGGGCTTAGACACTATTCCTTGACGTATCGTATGACGACCCTTGGGGTCTGAAATACGGGCTCTGAATACTGAGTACATTTTTAACCGACTCGCACCTAGAAGGTTATGAGTGTAGGCTCCCATGTTTATACAGCGGCTCGTAAGCGTAATCGACCGTAATCGGTTTACAATAATTCACCACTGTAGGCTATTGCACAACATCAAGCGACAGGCGTGTTGCATACGCGCATTTCTACATGTTCATTTCTGCTTCCAGGGTAGGATTTACACCGCATAGTAATACCAGCAGAGCATTGGGCAGGTACTCCAGTATGTCAGACTTGGCTACTTTATTTCCAACAAGGTTTTATTTTCAACGTGGACCTTGAAGTAAGCCCGCCAACTTGGCGCAATCGATGGTTAAGCCTTCGAAATTGTTTTATGACGCGGTCGCTTATCTAACGCACGTAGCAATCAATAATGAATCTGTTGAAAATCAGGAATGTAATGGTAGCTAGTATATTTACTTTTTTTCCTTTTTCATGACTCAAAACGGATTACCCAGCACATGCAATTAGGTATCGATAATCGCTTTGATTATTAATTTAGTTTGAAGCCGTGAGAAGTTTTACTCATTGTTCATGCTAACTCAAATTTTTAACTCACTTGAAATGTTTCACGAGCGAGCATGAGAAATGTTTCATGTCCATTTTATGTTTCATCTTGGAGGCAGGTTGGTTTCGAAACCCCCTTTGGAATGTTGTAGTCAGGATTTTAAAGTTGAAATTCGGCTTCTTGTAGTAAATGGATATCTGGACGATGCAATAATGTTTCATAATGACTTATGTCGATGTCCCTATGGTTATTTATGCTCGCGTGTTTAGGAAGGGATTCATTCCAACTCAGCATGCCTCCTTGCGCAGCTCAGCAGGATACACGGATACCGGATCAGACCGGGGATGGAGGCGTGCAGCAACATGTTATGCGCAAAGAATTTGGGCATCGATCATGCAACGAGACCACGGATCGCATCACTGTAGCCACTCGTGTGTGTTTAACATTCTTAAGCATTCCTGTTTCCCCCCTAACGAGGCAATGCAGGGTGTCATGGAGTGGATTGAATAATCGTTCATTACCTTCGTTTTCAGACTGATGCTGCATCTTTTCAGTGCTGTCATCGCAGGGCTTGCGCAACAGGACGTTCTGGGCAGTTTCGGCAATGGTTTGTGGCACATAATTTAACTAAAATTATCTTTTCAGGGTACACACACACACAGGGCCGCGCTCTTTGATCCGGTAATAAATATTTTGACGCACTCACAGGACGGACACTCTTAAAAAGTTCAGCTGGTATTTACATAGGTACATCTCCTCAAGAGTGGTCCTATAAAGGATACCGGACAGATGATTTTCTAATACCGAATTTTATTACGGGCGACGAGAGACCTACATGCAACCTACATCGGTACTACAAGATAATCGCGTGCCCAAAGCCTACTAAGAATGCTCATAATTTTTACCTACAGCAGGCTGTGAAAAATCTCTTGACTCTCAGAAATTTCAGTCGACTTGAGTTGAAGGTGCATGATCCAAGCATGCCCCAACATGTTTCATCCTGTTTCTATGGCCTCCAAAAAATCTTATGCTCTCGCTTGGTTCACTCCTTCCCCTTTTGGCATTTCTTGCCAGAAGGAAGGCCTTCTGTACAATTTGACATCAACGGCAAAGGGAGAACGAGAATCGGATCGCCGTTTGGTGGCGTATCTTTCTAAGGGCTGGTTTCATTTTTTGCCATCCGCCACATTTTCGCATGCTTTCCCACTGGATGGTCCCGGGTATGGTGGTTGGCATGTGTGGCCAGTGTTATTTTACCTCTTTCCGTTGCTTCCGCCGCACGGTGTGCGAAAGCGTTGTGCTGATTGGACAACATTTATGGTATGTTTTAAGGTGAAAAAAAACAAGTAGGGACGGGGGGAACGGAATCGCAGCGGGCGCAACTTCTGTCAGACGGTTTTGTGCAAAGAATTCATGTCAGATCCAACGAAATTTGGCCCGTCGTTAATTGAGCCCACGGGTTCGGTTGCTGGGTTTCTTTTTATTTAACTTGTTCCTGGTTTGCGCAGTGCCGTCGGTGGGTCGTCGCCGTTTCGTTCCGTTTGTTGCGCACCGTCGTTAAGCGGCAAGTTTCAGCGGCAACGGAATTCGTTGTCGGGCTGCTGTAGTAGTGGTGAGTTATAAAAGGCAGCAACGGATGGCGTTACTTCATCAGTACAGTGCCTGCCGTGTGTATAGAACCAACGGAAACGGATTTTGTTCTAAAACGGGCTCGAACTTTCGGTAGACATAGCACGTGTGGTTTAATGTGAAGAATATTTTACTAATTATTTAAACGTTCCTTCGTTGAAAGTCGTTATAGCAACCATAGTCGTTACGCAACATACTTTTCCTCATGAATGATGCGTTTGTACTAAAATTTACCATAGAGTCATGAAATAATCCGTACTTCCTGCAAAGAAAAAAGAAGTTATTTTCTGCAGCATGCAAAATTCAATCCTTCATGTTACGATAGAACTTTTCCTCATTGTACACATGTGCAATTCAGTTTTCACTTCACGGAGTACGTACCGCCTTATTCGATCGATTTCTGCCGACAAGAAGTAACGAATCCTTTCCACCAGAAAACCAACGAACATCCATTTTCTTCAGGGTCACAAAGCACGGGGCAAGTTCCCTGATGGGCTGCGGTGGGCACGATAAACACAGCAGTGTAAGGGGAAGTTTGATCAAACAAATTTCTCCATCCATCTCACGCTCCTCTCCTAACATTCGCGATAGTTTCCCCCCTCCTTACCGGTTTGCTGAACCTTCCATTTTTCAAGGAGCCGGAAAGGGCAAAGGATTTTCTCTGGCCCACCCGATTCATTAGCTTTCGCGAAAGCTAGTCATCCAAGCTTTCCACTGCCAATATGTTCCCGCCAGTGCCAAGGTTATTGTTGGGTGGGATTCAATGTGAGGGGAGGCCCCGAAAATAATGGATTTCGCGGGAGACGGTTTATGGTGAGGCTCTGGTCTGGCAACCGTGGCAGTGTAATTTCCAGCGCTCCCATGGCTAATGGCAAATGGCCGGGGTGAGTAAGTGGTGCACGTTCACCATTTGGCAATGGGAGGCGCGAGTGTGAAGTTGTGATTAGGAAACAAATTTATTCCTGTGGCTGAAAAATAAATAAACTTCAGTAAATCAGTGAGGGGCGCTAGTGTACAATTTTCCACTCTGAAGCCACTGGTAATGTGTCACGTGAAACATTTGTATACGGAGCAGTGCTAATTAAGCAAATGATAAGGAATTTACTGTCCGCCCGCACTCGGTTGTTCAACTTCAGCTTTTGGTGCAGCCGATTCGAAACTGTGTAAAAGTCTCCTAGCCAACCAACTCCAACATTTTCTCTGCGTGTTCCGCAATCGTGACGATCATTTGTTAGAGGTGTCTCATCAATAATTATCGCGACTGGTGCTGATATCGATCACCAGTCAGCCAGAAGGAGAATGCCTGAAATATTTAAAGGATTGTGATAAACCAGGGGTGCCTTTTTTTTTTTTATGCCTTTTTTTACCAGGGGTGCGTGACTATTTCAAATTCTAGTTGCTTCTAAATTGATTGACGTTGACTATTTATCTGGAAAGAAAAACGAATGTTTTGTCTTAACAATCATTAACCTTTTTCTTTCTTGTCGTTTCAGGCGCTTGTGTCTTTTGATCCGATGGTAGAATCCAGAGCGACCCCCAACACAAGAAAACATAAATGGAATTGAAAGCATTCGATAACCACACTAGGAGGTTACGGAGTGGATGCTTGTGGAGAGAAAACTAGTGAGCGTTCGCCGTGGCAATCAGTTATAAAAGGAGCTTCTGAAGGTCCAGAAGACGGCACAGAAGAAAGCGAGTGAAAACCCACTGGCTGGCGGTGGAGAGAACGAACGGTAGAAAAGAGGGGCTCGAAGAGTGGGTGAGAATCATTTTACTCCATTTGCCCCATCGAACATATCTTGGAGGAGCGGCGGGCCAGCAGGTGACCCGACGGCCACAGTGTCACGATGGCGCGTCACATAATGGCGGTATGTGTAGTGTGCTTGCTCTGTGCGGATCATGTGCCATGCAAGCAACATTTCGGCGACGCTAACTCGGTTGCGGAAGCAGGTGGTCCTCACAGGGGGACGGGCGGTGGGAAGGTGCGCGATCAGTTGCTAACCGATCACCAGCATCAGCTGGCGGCCGCCTACGATAGTGCGCCGGCGTACCATCGGCGGGAGGAGGATCATCGGATAGTGAAGCGGCACCATCATCATCATGATCACGACGAGGAAGAACACGGTGGAGGCCCGAACGAGGTACAGGAAACGGAGTTTGACCGGTTGCTGAAGGCGAAGGTTGAGCGGTTCGTGAAGAAAATTTTTGCCGAGTTTGGCAACCCGGAAACCATGACCATGGGCGTTCAAGGGTTCGAGAGTATGATGCGTCAGTTGGATATGTATCGACTGGTTTCCGATATTGGCGCTACCGATGCCTCCGGTAAAAGTCGAGCAGGCTCGAGCACGAGCTTAAACCTGATCAGTGAAAACAAGGACCAACAGGAGCAGGAGCAGGCAAATTCTTTTAAGGTAAGAAAATTGGAAATAGACATATTTAGAGATGTTGAATGATTTTTTGAATCTGTACTCGCGGGATGAGTGAAATATTTCACACTGCAATATGTCAATCCTTTCTCCGGCATATAGTAGTAATTCAGAGGTTCCTTGTACATGAGACAAACGGCGGAATATTTGATAGAAAGCCATCTTTTTAGAACAACTCGATCGCTTATGCTTTCTTTGTCTTTCTCTTCTCCAGTGTATTAACAGCAGTGACTTTCTGCGTCGCATCACACCACCGAGGATACGATCGCAGGACTGGGAAGATGAAATGGCAGCTAAAAGTGATAAACTCAATTACCGTGTGGCGGAAGACGGCAGCAATAGTAACATCTCTACTGGTTCTAGCATCAGTAGCGGTGGTAGCAGAGATAGTAACTCAACTCTTATCGCAGATAGTGCCGATAGGAGGGTACTAAACAATAGCAGTGAAAGTAGCGATGGTAGCAGTGCTTCTATCAACGGTAGCATTTCAGCGGATAGATTTGCCTTTGAGATGCGGATACCACAGCAGGAGGAGCTTGTCAATAGTAGCGCCAGTAGTAACAGTAGTGTTAGCAATAGTAGTAGCAGCGGCGGCGGCGGCGGCGGCGGCGGCAGTGGGGTTCCGAAGCAAGTAACGTTGGTAGAATCGACCATTATGTTCGGCGAACGCGATCTCTACAACGTGTGCCCGTTGTTGCTCGCCCAGCTGCTCTCCAATGTGCCCCTCGAGCGGGCCGGCTGTATCGGCGAGGACAGTATACCCCCGTTGCAGGTAAGCAGCCTGCACCACGATCATCACCATCATCACCATCACGAGGGGGATTCATCCGATGCTGCCGTGTGGATCTACTCGTCCATTGCCATCCTCGGCGTGAGTTTGTGCGGACTGCTTGGTGTCGTGGTGATCCCGTGCATGGACAAACACTTCTACCACCACGCACTGCAGTTCCTGGTGGCGCTGGCTGTCGGTACACTTTGCGGCGACGCATTGCTGCATTTACTTCCCCATGCGATGATGGGTTCCATCCGCTCGGGTGGTGCTAATGCGCACGATGCAATGATGTACAAGGGTCTGGCGGCGGTCCTGGGCATAGTGTTCTTCTACTTCATGGAGCGCTTCCTCACGGTGATCGCAGAATGGTACAAGAACCGGGAGAAGAAGGACAAACCATCGTCGCGGGTTCGCGTCATGCGCGACCCGGAGTCGACCTCGCTGCATGCATCCAGCGCGGGAGAAAAGCAGTGTAAGCACAAGTACAGCTCCTACCCGTACTGTTACGATGAGATCGCCATGGACACAAAGGATGACCACCACGAGCACAACCGGACCAACGAAAATCACAACAGTGCGCTGGCGAAGTGCGCCAACAATCATCACACCGGGGGGGAGCATGCGACCAGGACGACGACGACGACGACGACGACGACGGTAGACCACCCCGTCAATGAGTATACGGGACTGAACCACAACCATCATCACCACCACTCGGGTGAGGAGGTCACCAACGCGGATAACAACACAGTGTCCACAAATCTGGACGACGGGTCGATCGAGAGCGAGCAGGTGAACAACCATGTCGCGCACGGCAAAGCGGACGCTGGTGGTGGAAAGGTGCGCCAGGAGAACTACACGATCATTCTACGCGAGCACGAAACGAAGCACCACGGTCACTCGCACACGCACGGGCATGTCCACTCGCCACCGGGATCGCTATCGGCCGTCGCCTGGATGGTGATTATGGGCGATGGATTGCACAACTTCACCGACGGGATGACGATTGGGGCGGCGTTTGCGAACAATATTGCCGGCGGCTTCTCGACCGCCATCGCCGTGTTCTGCCACGAGCTGCCGCACGAGTTGGGCGACTTTGCCGTGCTGCTGAAGGCGGGCATGTCCGCGAAGGAGGCGGTGTACTACAACCTGCTGTCATCGCTACTCAGTCTACTCGGTATGGTTGTTGGCATCATCGTTGGCCATCAACCGGAAGCGTCGTCCTGGATCTTTGCCCTCGCTGCAGGAATGTTCCTGTACATTGCAATGGTGGACATGGTGAGTAGTATGGTGGCGTAGTAATCAGCGAGACGAACAACGGTGTAACACACAATGTTTCTTACGCTTTCCCACCACAGATCCCCGAACTAACGTCATCTCATGGAGCGGAAGAGCGCTGCAAAACGTCCGAGTTCGTGTTGCAGTTCCTAGGCCTAACGCTTGGCTTCAGCATCATGATGGTTATCGCCATGTACGAACACGATCTGATGGAACTGTTTGTCGATTGAGCCAGCCAGCAGACTCGCTAACGGTGGAATTGAACACCTCAGCCCCACTATCCGCTGCATTGGTTCCGTACGTTTGGTGCTCGTTCGATGAAATAATCACGTGAGCGAGGCGAGCACAATCCCTTCGCATCATCATCTCAGTTCCTCACTGTACTCGTGTCGACGCTAGGCGTCGGTCACGCGCACCATCGGCAAGTGTGTCAACTGTGGTGATTTTGAATTACTACGCTAAGCAGAATTTAAAGTTAAGATCAGTCAGTTTTTTCTCCCCTTTAAATACACAGCCACGTAACGATATCCTTATGTACAGTACGGTATATTGGCATTAGTAGCAGCAGCAGCAGCAGGAGGATCGAAATCTTTACTCATTCGCTATCTTTACTCATATCTGGTCTAAAAGAGCACATTTTGAGAATGATACTGTCATTTAAAAAGTAGCTGATAACGGATAAGCGAACAAAGGAAACAATTAAGAGCTGAAGAAGTTTATTGCTTCTCGCGTAATGCATGATGTGATCGTTGCGATAAAGTAGGAAATCCAACATTTAATATCGTCTAACCAAAACTGGAACTGAAATCTGAAATCGTAGCAAAATTGATCCTAAACGATTCTTGTACAGTGCGATCAACAACAAAACACAAACACACACACACACACATTTATAATAGTCTCCACACGCTACATAAGTTTCTTCAGTGATGAACGGGAAGCATACACGCGGCGGCAATGAATTAACGTATGTGGATTTGAAATGTTGCAAATGTTTTCCGTGCGTAACCTGCAGCAAGGATATTTTAATTTGCGGTCACATGCTTAGTGGGAACCGTTTTCTTTTTCTACAAACTCCTCGTAGATAGTAGTGTTGAAATACGTAATCCTCCATCGTCGCGCTCAGATGACAAATAACGAGAAAAGTATTACCGAATCTATGCATGTCATATAACTAAGCGAGAAAAAGTAACGTTCATCCCCATCGTTTGCACTAACCCCTATTGGGATACAATGTCGTTTAAACGGTCCCCCTTTTTTGATGGTCTATCTCCTTTACACAACCAATTTGTACCTTTTTATTTAGCAATAGAAGCGACTTTTGTTTTTTTTCCTTAAATTTAAATGCCTTTATAATAGTACGTGTTACGCACTTTTTTTTTTAATCTGTACATATTCACCCTCAGTTTCTGTTTACCACTGTCGAAGCATCTTTCAAACCAAGGTAAAGTCTGTAAATCCAGTACTTATGTAGTACATTAATTAAAACCAATGTCCATAGAAATGGCCCTTTAATTAGTAAGTCACCGCTACAAACACCGAGACTGTTTTTCACAATCCAGAGCACGTCTCACGAAAGGTATTTGCGCATCTGTAACTACATTACTTGTTTCTTGTCCTACGCGATCGGGTAGAACATCGCCAAACCACGCCAGCACTTCCCCTCCTCCCTCCCTAACCCTTCGGGCGGAATGAGTTGCTGTTGTGGCCAGCAGTGCATTTACAAAATCGCACGCACTCTCTCCTGTGCTTAAGTTGGAATCCGTCGAATTAATTGTTTAATTTTCTAATACACACAAATGGTGTTGGATATCTATGAATCGAGATCATCGGCAGCAGCAGCAAAACCATCTTTCTATATTAGTTTTTAAGTAGGATAACAAATTTTGCTAGATTCAAGTGTTCAAATAATTTTCATTACGTTTCCGTTTTGATGATTTTATTCTTATGCTTTTGGAAACTATTATGTAGCAGGCAATAATTGGAGAAAGTAAAAAAAAAACAAAGTAAAAACAAACATACTGAACAATAAAGAGTTCAACTAAACTATTTTGTAAAACATGCTACTTCTTGTGTACATCACTATCAAACAGGGCATTACTTTTCAGTCTAATCATAGTAACCATTTCGTTGTAAAATCGATCAGTAGGACTCAACACTGTTCTCCAAATTGTGTTCCCCACGTTCGTACGGGATGTCCAAATTACTAGGAGACACTGCCGTCGCAGCCGCCCAAACATCGGTCAAATGGCAACGGGCTGTTGGACCGGTTAGGAATCAATCAAGGACATACTGTTGGCGGCCGGCCGTACCACCGGAGAAGAAATGGCTCTTCAAGCAGGTGCTCGATAGTGTACAGTCGGGATTAGCTCCGCAGTTCAACCTGGCAAACTCTACCCTTGGACGGGCAACGACGAAGGTGTGGACGCAGCTGAACTTTGCTCATGAGCGTGCTCTGGACATTGCGGACGAATACCACCTGAAGGAGAGGTTAACGGCCGCAATCCAGCAAATTAGCGATGCGTGTTATGCGGTCAAGGATTTCGTTGTCCTTCGGCAGTACCACCAACTGGATGGCTTGATCGACCGAGGTTTGCTGGCATTAGAAAATAAAATACGAGCAACGCGCGAAAATATAATGCTGCATGAAACCTCGTCCAGTCCGGCGGGAAAAGTGTCCATCAACAATTGCACCATGATAATGCTTAAACGTGATCCATGCGTTGGTGTTGAATATCGAACCGATGGCATCCCAAAAACAACCGTAACGCTAGCTTTAGATAAATCTCAACGAGCATCACACCCTTGATCATTTTAGTACAAGTGGTTGTTTTTAAAATCTGAGCTCATTTCATTACTGAGAGTTCATTCAAATGGCCATGCCGTGGGATTGTTCCTGAAATTCAAATACACAATTAGTTAATGTTAACAAATGAGTTCATTTCAATTTTGAATCAATGCGTTGGGCTGGTTTTTATTTGTGTATTTAAAAACGTATTGAAAACGCTCGGGAATCGCGGCTTCTTGGGATGGAGTTAAAAAAAAACATGGCAGCCTTGTCCAAGTTGTCAAATCCAAATATATCGTTCCAGAGTGTACTGGTTCCGTGCATCAATTATTTCAGTCGTTAAAAAAAAAACGTTTATGAAGCTGTTTGCCCAACGAGGCCAGGAAAAGTTTTTTTTTAACCTTTTGTTCAACCATTTGTACACGGGTCTGTTTCGTTCGCAAAAGGGATCCCTTTCGATTTTCCGGTCAAATTATTTGCGATAGGTTCAGCTCTTTGATGGACGCTCGGATCAGGACGGTTCGGATCGTTTATGTCAACTCTAGGCACCTTTCTAGCTAGGGTAAACGAAAACAGGCAGAAAAAAGAAGAAAGGAAAAGAAAATTTATTTGCTAAACTTTGGATCAAATTGGTCTGCGCTTCTGGTGCGTCAGTATCACTGAACAAATATTCCTACCGAAGATTACTCGTTATCCTCTCTGCTGGTGAGTGTTAAGTTTCATTTGCCTGCAGCAATCCGGAAGCTAGTTGGTTATTTAATATCTCTTTGATGCTCCTTTCATTTCTCGAAAAGGTCGACGACAACAAGAGTGCCAAGTGACGAAATAGTTCAGGCAACTAGTGGAAGTGAAGCGTAGGCAAAAAAAAAAACAGCATATATCGGGAAAGCGCTACCAAATAATCACGGATTTCGGATAGTTTCGGTAAGATTAGTTTAAAGCTTTTTGCGTTGTGAGTGACACGTACGACATTCTAGAAAATCAATATTGTTCTACCAGACCTTGTGTTAGTCACCAAAACAGCGCTGTGAATATTTTGTTGATTAAACACTAATAGTATTTTTCCGGAAACACTTTCTCAGCAATACCCACAATCTGTGTGGCGTCTTATCCAACGAATATGAACTGTTTTAAAATTCTAGGAAATGGTAAAAGCGCGCTATTTAGTAAGATAACAACAATCACATGATGCAGAGCAAAAAAAAAAAAACACATAGCAACCCTTGCTACAACAACCAGCCATGATTAATTGAGATGGCGTGGAATAGCATTTCTAATTGCGTGTATTTTCATTAAATTTTTTCGTCGTCCTCGTTTCAGATCCGGTACTAAAAAGCAACAGAACCAAACCAGCAGCAACAATATGCCACCGACAAACAATCGACCGGATGAACTCCCGCCACCAAAGGCCGACTTCAGTGCGCCTCCACCGTATGAGGCGACCGATTCGCAGGGCGATAACTACTCACAACAGTCGGTCCCGGTGCCGGAGCTGACTACCAAGCTCCCGACGTACGAAGAGGTGCAGATGGAAAAGATGATCAACCACGAGCTGCCGATTCCGCCGATGCAGCCTCAGTTGCCCCCGCCGCCCCCCAGCATTACCTCGATGGGTATGGGTCGTGGACCGGGTGTCCCGGGTGGACCGCAGGTCACCTTCATTGCCATCGATGCTGACGGGGAGAACATCAACGCCGACAACGGGCTGCTCGGCACGGACATTGTGTTCGTGACGGCGTTCTTCATCGCGTTCCTGTTCAACTGGATCGGCTTCCTGGTGCTGACCTGCTTCTGCCACACGATCGCCGCCCGCTACGGTGCCCTGTCCGGCTTCGGTCTATCCCTGGCCAAGTGGACGCTGATCGTAAAGAACTCGACCGATTTTGCATCGCACGAAAACTCCTGGCTGTGGTGGCTTATCATGGCGTTCGGGTTCCTCATCTGCGTCCGGGCGCTCGTACAATACGTCAGCATCAAACGCACCTGGCGTCTGCTTTCCTCGTCCGCCCAGGAGCGGCTGCTCTTTTTCTACTAAATTCCCAACCTGTATTAACTAAGCATGCTTCAAGGAAAATTATCTTCTACTTCGACAGCCACGGAGCGATGCATTTGGCGCTGGTATCACATCACAAGCATGGAAGGGAATGCAAATCATGACGATTTCTGAAGATTTCGTATGATTTGTCGCCATTAGGCGTTATATGTTCACGGGGAAAAATTTTAAACATCTTCATTTTAACACAATCTATCCTTAACTGGAAATATTGAAAACATTTTAATGATTCCCTTAGGCTCTCGAAGAGATCTCATGTCTATTTAAAAACATTCAAAGCTCCGGTGGTATGGCTGGCGAGCGGAAAATGTTAGGCACTCGAGCCGGATTGCTGTTTTGCAGTAGCATCAAACACACAATTGTCCAAACGTGGCAATTCAGGGAAAGTCGAAACAAGTTTGCTGGTGGGGAGACGCGAAGACGCAGCTATTGTTAACACTAATCATTGTTGTAACGGATTTTTTCTTCTGTATTCGTTTCCTAATTGAGATTGGAGGGATATTATCATCAGTTTTGTGATAGCAATCAGTAACACCACCGAAAAAAAAGGATTTTCTTGAGTGTAAGCACCACGAGCCCGTTTGGAAACGAGATAAGAATTCACAACGATTGATTGTGTGAGAGTAAGTGTTGAATGTTGCAAAGAAAGAGTTCTCTTTTTCCTCTCCTTCAACCGATAATTTTCCCCCACGCCACGGAAAAGATGTTCGGAAAACGCATTCCTTGATGGTAGTTTTGCATGAGTGTATTTTAGTTAGGTGCGTTTTTGTCTTGTACTCGTAGGGTTATTATTTTTCTGTTATCGCAAACGGATGATTTGCTTCAATTGTTATTCTCTGTTGGACAGGCTTTTTGGTCATTTTCCCTTTATTAGACCGTAAAAAATAGCATATGCGCAAAAGGTTTGAAGGGCTGCAGGCAGATCGGTAGGCAAGCATGGAGGAAAGTCCTATTTTACAATCGAGAGTGAATTGTACGATTGGTTGGCGCGAGATACCATAAAATTTAATGTACTCCCAACACACAGAAACACACAAACACCGGGAAAAAGCATTCAACATTTTGAGTGCAAAACAAAGAGTAAACATATTTTTATACTTTGTAAATAGTTTGTAACAAGGAGCGTGGTAGAAAGGCAAGAAATAAAATGGAAGTTAACGTATGCTAAAGTACAGACAAAAAAAAGGGTAAAAGCTTGCACACAATGCAAGATCGAAGTGGCTAATAAGTAAAGTAGGCGGCGACACCCAGAGAAACTGGAAGAGCACAGCGAAAAATTGCTTTACTGCATTAAGAAAGGATACATCTGCATCTACACTACAATTAAACAAAAAAAAAAAATGTAAAAGTATATCTCAATATTGTGAAAACGTATAAAAAAATAAAATCTAGTGTAAACTGAACTCTGAAATTGTACCGTTATTATGTTAACGCTTGGTACACTCCCAAACTAACATCCGTCGATAGATTTCTAGTGGTCTAGTGTCCACTAACAACTATTACATTTTGAAAGCTAAGAACAAACAGTAAATACATTAAAATACATCAGAGTACTGTGGTTTGTTTGGAAGTTTTCTTTTTTTTTTTATTATCTTTTTCAACCTCCATTTACATTTTCCACATTTCCCATCACGCGTCATCATCATGTGCCGGATGTTGACAGTCATTTGCTTGCCATAGCAACAAAACAAAGCAAATCGTAGTAGCGGATGACCACCACCGCCACCACCACGACGACCAACGACTCATCGTGCCGCTTACTTCTTCTCCTTCTCCTTGAACTTCTCGTCGCTCTTGCCACCACGGATACGACCGGTACGACGGGCAGCGATGAGACCGACCTTGCGACCCGGGGGCGTGCCTCGCTTGACAGTCGAAGCCTTACCGATGTGCTGATGGTTACCACCACCGTGCGGATGCTCGACGGGGTTCATCGCCACACCGCGCACCTTCGGCCAGCAGTTACGCTTCACCTTGTACTTGTGGTACGCACGACCGGCCTTCAGGATCGGCTTGTCGATACGACCGCCTCCAGCGACGATGCCAACCATGGCACGGTTGGCCGACGGGAGGACCTTCTTCGCGCCGGACGGCAGCTTCACGCGGGTGCGCTTGGTGTCCGGGTTGTGCGCGATAACCGAGGCGTAGTTGCCCGAGGTACGGGCCAGCTTGCCACGGTCACCGGTCTTCTCCTCCAGGTTGCACACGATGGTACCTTCCGGCATCAGACCGATCGGCAGCACGTTACCGATTTGCAGCTGGGCGCGCTTGCCGCAGTACACGAACTGGCCGGTGTACATGCCTTCGGCGGCGATGAACAGCTGCTTGCGGATCCTGAACTTGTACGGGTCGCGGAAGTGCACAACCGCCAGCGGGGCACCACGACCTGGATCGTGGATGATTTGCTGCAAGGGGGAAAGATAAATAGGACATTTCGACGATTTAGTTCCCTCCGTTTGGCTCAAGCGGCGGACTCCTTACCTTCACCACTCCCTTCAGGTAACCATGACGTTCGGCGAAGTCAAGGTTGCGCAGTTTCGGCTGTCCCTTTCGCTTCTTCGTGTGTGCCCGGAAAACGGATCCGGCACCTTTACGCTGTGCGCGAATGACGCGTCCCATTTCGACGCCTTACGGCTACGGAATAGACAAGAAAACATAACATTAAAATCGAACATTTCTCTAGACCACCACATTGCAGTTATTTTCGCTCAAAATCAACACTAAACACGCAGCACGGCTCGGGTTAAACGTCAGAAGCATTCGTTCGGTTTGTCTTCACATCCCGCCACCGGGGAGGTGCGATGTGGAAAAACATTGGCCACGAACCGCTAATTATGGGCGATTCGGGGACTTTTAAGAACAACGCACAGAGCAGACAGTCACCGACACTATCGGGATGCATGTTTATGGTGAATTTAAGCTGATTGAAAACACTTACGAGGCTTAAAATGTAAATTTAATGATACACAAAATGTGTGTTCACTAGACTCAGCGACGAGCCGGAAAGAAAGAGAGATCGGCCGAACTGTCTAAATGAGGAAATGGCGAAACGCAAACCCGATGACAGCTGAGTAACGCGTTCGCCGCTGTCAAAGTATGCGTTCAGAAAGCGGACAGCCGATGCGTTCCGGGTCTCTGAGTTGAATTTTGAATGTCGAAATGGCATTACATTTCAAATCATAAACACGTGTGCTACAAGTAGGTAATCTTTTACGATTTGTATAAGCGTGGAAACCAAATGAATTGATTCGGTAGAGGTTTGTAATTCTAATGGACGAGTTTTTAATGCGACTGAAGTCCCAGCCAGACTTATGTACATAAAATAGAACGTTTCTTTATTCTTTTAGAGCCTTTTTTGAGACTTTTTTTTTTAAATTATAGAATTAAGCTATAACATTGCTGAACAAGTATAGAAATATTGATCTGTAGTTCAGTCGTTTATTGTATGCTTATTTTTGTAATATACACATATTTAAAATAAATTTACGAAAGAAAAGGAAATACAGAGATTTTACTTTTGTTATGGATCAATAATTTATTCTCGAAATATGCTTGTAACTATATAGTCCACTAATAATACATAGTCGCTTGACGTGCGCGCAATTTATTTGCGATTAGGCTCATTATCTGCAACTCAGTATTGTTTCTTTACTTTCATCCCCCATGCTTTGCCCATAAACTGTATGAAAATACCTATGACTTATCAGCTTTACACTCCGTGTATACAATGGTTTGGCTAAATAAGCCCCAGCGGAAAACATTTACTAGTGAAAGTAACGTTATTTTCTATTTAAAACAATTTAAAAACTGTAGCCTTTGCACTACATTAGAATTCACTAAAAACCTCAAAATGAATGTTCAATTAAAACTGACTCAAATTTAAGTAAGCTCAATCTTTTGATGTAGAAAAGTACAATCACATTTAAGGAGGTTTTTCACTGAATCAATTGCATATTTTTTCAGCAAGCCATCAAATTTAAAATCCTGAATTCAATCGTGTGGCGAGCTTCTACTCACTGCTTTGTCCAAAGTTCGTCTTAAGAAACAAAACGGTAGTAACGTTAGAATGCAAATAACCATCCAATCCTGTCCAGGCGTTTATTTTCCGAGTTCTCGTGTTTGTGCTAGTACTGCCTTGGCCAGTTTCCATCGCCCAAAAAGCGCGCAGATAAATACATGAGTTTAAGTTAGCATTTTGTTTTGTTCTTGCTTGCTTTTTTTTTGTCCTTCATTTAACATGTACAAATATTGGATTACACAAATCGATCACATTGGGTTTCAATATTTTATATATTTCTTCTTGTGTTGCAGGATGTTGTTTTGTCGGGTTATGTTTTGAGATATTCATTAAATCGTACATCAACGGATGGTTGTTTGGGTTGCTTATTTCATGCGTTACTCAACAAGGGGATGAACAAGTTTTACTTAATACGATATGATCGGATTGTTTACCGGGATGCAATTGATTAATTTGGCCGATGGGAAAACTTTCGGAACGAAAACACGATCGCTTTACTGGATGTACTGGTTTCCTCTTCTTCTTCTTCAAGCACCAAACTAGTCGATTTTGTCTATTAATATTGGCAACGTTTCTGTTGATGTTGAAGCAAGGCTTAAACTTTGTGTTCAACCTGGCTGGAACTTATTTGCAAAACGTTTCTTTTTTTATTAAACTTGACGACGATGGGGGTGAAGAGCCTCTAGTTAATGCTATGTTCTTTCCCTTCATGTACAAACCCTATGGAACTTAGAGCAAAAAACAGGCGGGAGCAGATCAGCTCCTTTCGAAAGTCTTAAACGAGGGAAACCTAAACTTGTTTCATTGCTGATAAAATAAGTACCACTACGAGCGTTTTTTAATAATACCTGGAACGGAATTGGGACAACCCTATCGTCCGCCGCTACCCACTAGCCCTTTGTATCACACGCCTATATTATTAGCCCACCTGCTTGCGTCTCCCTAATGTCCCACGATCCCATTTGGCGTGTTGTTGGCGCCAATCTGGCTGCTGCTGGGGTCGCTACATCCCACCGGTCCGTTCGGAAGAAGTTTCAGACCGCCCAGTATTGCTGCCCCGTTAACCACCGTGTCCGTGTCCGACTCGCACTCGTCGGCCGACGTTTCCTTGCCGCCGCTGCTGCTGCTGCTGCTGCTGTCGTTTTCGCACGTCGACTCGCCGGATGGTTCCACCGATCCATTCGTGTGATCTCCGTTGAGGCTCGTGTCCGTTGCGTTGCCGGTTGCCGGGGCGGTTAGTAGTTTCCCGTTGGCGACAAGTGGCGTGGCCGGGGCTGATTTTGACTTGAGCAGCGTTTGCTGCGCATCGATTGGTGCGATGCTGGCCCCGAAGGATGACGGTGGCCGGATGATGGTGGCCGCCGGTCGCTTTGTCGCACCGTTCAGTCCGTTTGCTTTGGAAGGATGTTGCTGGAGCCCGTTCGTTTGTGCCGAGGATGGCGTTCGGTTGGCGTGCAAACCGTGCTTGGCGTGCTTGGTCGCTGCTCCGTTCACCAGCACCGGGATGCGTTCGCCGTTCGTGGGCTGCCGGCCGGTCGCCGCCAGCGTGCCAATGTGCGTGGTTCGAACGGATTTGCTGGCGCTGGTGCTGGTGGGGGAGGGACTTCCGTGCAGTCCGAACGAGCTCAGGTTCTGGCTGGAGCCGAGTGACGTCCGGCGGAGTGCGGTGGGGCCTCCGTGGCTGGTCGGAGTGGTCGGGGCACTGCTCCCTGCGATGCTGTGCCTCACGGAGGACAGCTGCGTGTAGACGGAGGAGATCTGCGTTTTGTTTGGCGTGGAACGGCTGCCGGAAGACGTCGTACCGTTGGTGATGGAGTGGCTGGGGCTGGAGCTGTTACTGCTGGCCGCTGTTGGTGTGCGCAGGCCGTTCTTGGGGGCCGTGGTTGGTTGTTCATTGCGACTGTAAGAAATTGCGAATGCAAAACAATTAGTATGTCGGTAAAATAGAGTCCGATATGAAACTGGATGAAGTTCGTGGACGCTGTGGAGTGGTGGCTTTTTAAGCATCCTATTTCAGATGTTAGTTAGAAGCTTTAAAGGGTATCATTAGAATCTTGTAGATGTGTGAGAATGACTTATTTTTGAAATGTCAACTAGTCAACTAGTGTGGAGATTAGTTTTAGACAAAGACGATCGCGTTATAAAATTGTGGCTTTTTGTTCATTTTTTTTTTACATCTCGTTTTGCCCGTTCAATCAACGATAGTATATACAATGTACCCTTATCTCCCTTATGTGAATGTGAGTGTTAGTTTGTTGTTGGCGAAGCGGATGGACAATGAAGGTGGGCGTGCTCATCCAGTGACTAGATGTGTCCTTTTACCTTGTTCAACTGCTCGGTTAAGGCATGGAAATAGAGGGAACATAAATATGTTTGCTTCTTTTAAAACAAAATACCGTTAATTCTTTTCTGCCCAGGTCCAAAGGCAGGGCATCTACTGATAGGATTGCCTCTAAACGAACACAACAGAAGAAGAAACGAAACAATCTCCTAATAAACACCACGAGCGAAAGGACAATACTACAGCGACACCCGACAGGTTGGACACCGCCGACACGGACGGGCACGGCCCCGAGGAACACTGGCCCTGCCCTAGGAGCCGTACGGTGGAGCCCGTTCCGGCCACACCGACGACGACGCCGGGCAAGTGTCCACGCGGCTGTGCACGAGATGCAGGAGGCAGATGAGATTGATTGCACACAGCATGCCTATCGCTAGAATGATATCACAAAGCAGTACCTGTCCCAGTTGCAGTCTGTGAATGGCCCCGGTTGGTTGGAGATTTTGCGTTTGCGGAGGAGTAGGAGGGTTGGTGTTTTTTTTTATCGATGCGTCGACGGAAGGTTGGATGTTCAAGCGTGGCAGAGGGAGACGAAGGGCGCACGAGGGTTTTCAGGGGTAACATGGAGCATTTTGGTGCGGGTGTGTTATGGTAAATGGAAGCGCGATCACGGATGATCGAGTTAGTCGAGCGTAAGAAGCAGGTGTTACATTATTATTAGTTGTTACGGCCCGTGTTACGATACGAATGTTCCATTGGTGGATGATACATTTCCCGATGGTCATGGTGTGAGCATGTTCCGAGAGAAAGAAAAATAGAGAGAAAAAAACAAACAAACATTCCATGAGCTTCCGATGGTCGATCGTGCGGTTCGGTACTTGTTCGTGGTTTCTTAACGGAAGCGGGACAAATACTAATCATACTGTTCAGGACCCTCGGGAACTCTCTCTGTTTCGGCCGAAAAAAGTGCTATGAAACAATAGAACAGGGAGTAAAGCTTGCCAAAGATGCTACAAATGAAAGTGGCCGGCCCGGAGACGATGGTTCTCGGACGGAGGGGTGAGCAGAGATAGCCTAATTTTTCTGCCAGTCGCTGAAGGACCCGTTTCATGGCCAGTGGAACAACCATGATCGCCGGCTCGGTGCGGGACGGTACCGGTGGGCTTAGTAGTGTTAGTAAGCGTTTGAACAAATCGCGGATAATGAGCAGTAAGCGGTCGGCAAGGCAAACCAATCTGACGGCCGCGGTTTGGCAGTGGACGGCAAACCGGGTGGCGAGGGCCACCTCGAAGCCGACCGATCGGGGGCTGATGGGGAAAAAGTCCGCCACGTACACCGACCGCTTCGGTAGATGTCGCAGAAGAGCTCTTTATGGTAGGATAATTTAGGAATTAAAAACATTGAAATCAAAATTGTTAGGAGGTTACAAACGACGACAGAAAGAGTGAAAGAGAGGGATAGGAAAAAAGGCCAGAAGGTGGTGGAAAGAACGGAAAAGAAAAGGAAAACATGTTAAGCAACCTGAACCGATAGTAAGATCGTATACTGCCAAAACATGGTTAGGCTATTAAAAAAGATACACCTAATTGATCTAAATGTTCCACTAATAAGGGAAAGTAAAATCGATACGAGTATGTGAGACCGTCGTCGGCCCAAGCCACCGGGCAAAAAGTGAACCGATAATTACCTTCCTAATCCTTCCTGTCCACCGAAGGAGACGGGCCTCAGCTGGAAAACGGAAACGGAGCAGAAGAAAACAAATCGGGGTCATAAGAAGTGGCAAATTAGATTTGCTAAGAATACCGCCGCGGCCCGACCACTTACTCGTTCGGTCTGCGTTGCCTGGCTGACGGTTTCCGAGTGGTTCTTGTCGCCGGCGGGAGGTTCGAATGTTGCCGGCGCACCCGTCGTCTCCGTTGTACCGTTTGTCGATCCTTCGCGGTGCTGTTTCTCTCGCTCCGCTTCGTACTTTTCGATCAGATTCTGCTGTTGTCGAATCGTGCGATCCTTTGTTGTTAGTTCGCCCTGAAAAAAAGTTATTTTATTTTGGGAGAAGCATAAAAAATATATTTTGATTAAACTGCTTGCTATCGGTAACACTGTTGTCTAAGGGGGAAATAGTACAAAAATGCAATTCTAATGTAAGCTTAATTAACAATAGAATGCTACGACACTACTGCAACAGTTGCAATAGGTTGCTTTTTAGACTCTGCTCCTGAACGTCATGAAACTAACTATTTTGAATCGTTCATGAATGAAAATCTTAAAATCTGGGATATGCTTCTATGTTGCTACTTCAATAATCGATATTCAAAAGCTTTCAACTATGTACATAGTGGAAGAGTGGATTGTTGTAGAAATCATAGGTTCACATCAACGTTTAAATAAAGGCACAACAGTGAAAGCCAATACAGGGAAGAGATAAATCAGATCAGTTCAGAGCGCCCAACAGAAACTGTCGATAGAGAAGTCCAGCAAGGGAAGAAAGTATGCAGGAAGGGAAGAAGACAGAGTTTTGCAGATAATGTGTCTGTACAGTTGGTGCATTTTTCTTTTCGAACAGCGGTTTGATTGAGAGAAAATCGACGATCGACGATTGAGGTGATAGAAATGTGCTGAAAGAGCAAGCTGTTCGACACGGAAACGTCGCTCGGTGTGCGGTACCTTCTTCCTTGTTGTTGGACTTCCAGAAGTTCATTGTCCTGTGTGTTGAGGTTGAAGTGGGGGTTTTTTTTTTTTAATTTAAGAAGGAAGTTCAATATGGTTCACTAAGGTCTACGGCGCTCTTGCCAAGATGCACCTGCACGCGCTGCTCAAGAACGAAAAAGAGCGGTCTTTGGCGAACGCAACTAGAGCTAGCGAATGCAGTAGCGAAGTGTCGAGGGACAGTAAGAGCGAAAGAGAGACAGAGAGAAATAAACGGGAAATGAACGTGCAAATACCTGAAGGTAAACCACCTGTCTTCTGAGATCCGCCAGCTCCTGTCGCTGGTCCTCGAGCAGGGCCAGGGCAGCCACGCCGGACTCGCGGACGAGGACGCCTCCCGCTCCCTGCTCCTGCTGCTTGTTACTGTCGAGCCCACCGGGGCCGTCCGGGCCGACGCCCGCGGCTATGCTGCTGCTGGCGGCGCTGCTGTTGTTGTTAACCGTGGCCGCAGCGACCGCGGCCGCCGTTGTGAAGAATTGCCCATTGTTATTTTCAAATGGGTTGAGAGTGTCGGTCTGCATTGCGGAGTACAGGAGTGGTTTGAAAGTGGATGAGTTTTTCTTTCTGCTTACCAACATGCATGCGGATTGCATGACTTCGTCAAGGGTTAGTGCGCTGGGAACAGTTTCATTCCATCTTAATAACATTACTACTACTTCTACTACTACAAAGGACACATGCACATAAAGTGCGTTTCTTCACGACATAGTATTGACAGACATCAGATTTGTAACCGCGGAGTCTCCTTGTACACAAGACACAAGTGCTTGAGACTTTCGTCTTGAAATCCATTACGGGTTAGTAACAGTGCTTGAACGTTAAAAAGCTATATAAATAAGGCTTACAAACTAAAGGCATCAGCAGATGAAATTATAAAATTTAAAAACCTACCATCATCAAATTTTCTTCATCCTGTTGTGACACACACAAAAAAAACGACATTGACATCGATGGCAGCGAGGCGCGCGGGGCACGGATTGGTTGGTGGTACATCATCCGGGCCGCACATGTGATTTGTTGAGGCAGGGGCGAAGGGGAGGAACGAGAGGTTTGCGGACACAGCATAGGATCGCGGGAATGACACCAACATAAACCGCACAGAGGCACCGCAGTTGAAGCGGTTCAGAGTTTTCCATCCGGTCGGAGGAGGGATGGTGGTTTTGGTATTTTCCGGGATGAAGAAAATGTGTGAGCCACAACACACCACAATACACCACATAAATAACACGGACACGGAAGAAGATGCACGAAACAATGAAAAAAGAGAGAGAAAGAGAAAAAAAAGAAGAATAACGTAAAACAAAGAAGGAAAAGAAGAGAGAGAAAAATAACAAATCAATCAAACGAAGCGGATAACTTTGGTAAGCGTTGCGGTGGGTGATGCCAGAATGGGCGGAAAAGGATACGGTAATGGTAAAATGACGATGAATCCGATCCGAGATCCGGCCAGTCTTACGCGAGCACCAGCGATTTGCGAGTTGCGAATTTTGAGAGTTTATGCAACAAGTGGTACGCATTTTCGAGCAAAGGCGATAAAGATGTACGCCAAAATGAGGTTATATGATGCCATTAATCACAAAGAACAGAGCCAGCCTGCGACGCGGGAGCTAGACTTGAGGGAACCATTAATTACTGCGACCGAAAATAGCGTCTTAGAAGTCACGATCATACCGGTGTGTGTGTGTGTGTGAAATTAATTGTTGGATGAGGGCGGGTGTCCTTTAGACGATTTGTCATGCAATGGTTGCGGAGTGCGTGTTTTTGTAGTACATCGAATCATCGAAAGCGAATCTATAGGAATAAGCGCCTACCACATTCTAACCACGCCTCACCGGCATACAGATAGGGTGTGGGTGCGGGGGGAAAAGTGTGCGAAGCGGATGCTCATCCGATCCGGGGCCAGCCACCTACCTCTTGCAGTATCCGACGGAGCCGCACCAGCTGCTTCTTGAAGTGCACCACGTCCTGTAGCATGGAGTTGCGCAGCGACTTGTCGAGCAGGGTGAGATCTTCCGCGGAGTTGGTGGCGGTCGAGGCGGAGTCTGTGCAGCCGGCGTTGTTGTTGGCCAGGTTGTGGAATTGGCTCAGGGTGGCCGTCTTGTACGCGCCGGCGAACGTTCGCCGGGGCAGGCTGTCGATGGAGCGCGGACTCTCGGAGCCGTTCGTCGGGGTGGCATTGTTCTGCAGGCGCCGGGTGAGCAGTCGGGCCCTTGCCGGAAGTTGCGATCTGCGAAGGGACACAGGGACAGCGAGAAAGCGGTTGCAGAATAGTTGATGAGTTTGTTTATGCAGGGTGGCAAGTAGTAAATGGCAAGTTTGCGGATAAAATAAATCAGTTTTTATTCCCTTCGTTTTATAGCGCCCTCCGAAGCCACAAAGAACTCGCGTAGCGCAAGCCTGGAGTAATGTTACTTCCGCAGCGGAAGAAGGTCAACGCGACGCTTGCTTGTAAAGTTTGCTGATGGCACAAAAATCAATAGTAACCTATTTAGGACTCCGGCACCGCTCGGAAGTTGGTCGTTCGCTCTGCAGGGACTCTGGCTCAGCCTGGTGGAACCACCACCATCACCATCGCCGACGGTTTGCGGAAGTACTCGTTGGTGGGCGGTTAGTGTTTTTTGGGCGGACGTTCCCGTGCTGCTACTCCTCTGCCGGTTTGGACAGGGTAGGGCGGGCCGAGTGCTACCGCCGGGTACGGTGAGGAACGTCATGCTCGCGGGTGGCCCGGATGATAGTGGACCACCGGGGATTCCCTTCGGTTCACTGGCCGCTTTTCGGTGACCGTGCCTGCCGAGCAGACCGGCGTGCATCGGCGAGTTCGAGCGGGACCGGCCGACCGAGTGGACGTACAGGTTTTCCGACGTGTGCAGATCGGTCTTGACACGCCGGGCACCGGTCGGTGGTGAGCCGGATGGTGCAGTGGATTGCATGGCGCTCCGTTTCCCAAATGTTCCTCCGCCGTCGGGGAAGGCTTATATCGCAGCGGTATTTAAGGCACAATAATTCAATTATGAACGATTCACTCGTCAGGTTCGTTTGGGAAACGCAGGCAACGAAGCTCTGGAACCAGAACTGGGTTAACCCCTTCCGCCCGATTGGAGGTCGTCGAAAGGCGCAACAGTGCCTGCGAGTTTTGTATTGGTTGTTGCGTTCGGTTCGCTTATCATAAGCTCTCCGGTTGCCCATGTGGTTCCCTCGGGGAGATTGTCGATAAAGGGCTTACGCGGTGTGGCCACAACGCAACCACAGGAACGCACGTCAGGAGCACATTTTGGTTGATTCGTTTTATTTTATTACTTAAACATCGATTATCGTGTTTGCCTTCGGATCAGATAAGATGAAGTTGATGCTGAACCGTTTTCGAATGCAGTATCGATTTTCTTCACTGCCAGTCTGCAAATGAACCTTTCTTTGGAGTTTCGTATGAATTCGTAATTTTTCGAGGAGCAGCTCCAAGACAAAATTTAAATCGTTGCTTTTATGTATCACATTTATCACAGATCTTTTTCCACTCCACTCACTGGAACCTTTAGCGGTAGTATCCTACTTGTTTCCTTGCGAGCACAAACAACTCCTTGGAGTGTACAACCTGAAAGGCATTGGACCACTTCCTTTCGTCCTCGGCAAAAAAAAACAACACTTCTCGACGGACCAGGACGGAGCGAAGCAGGGCCAGTTTTCAGTCGAGTGAGGCAAACCGAGGCTTTCGGTTTTGCTGGGTCGATATATCAACAGGACGAAACCGCTCGCGACCGTCGGCGCTTGGCGAGTCGGAGATTTTCACTGCCACCTGCCCGCACAGATTTGGCACGCTCGGCTGTTTGGTCTGCCGATTGTCGATTGTTTCCACTGCCACAACTACAACTCCTCGAACGCTTCAATTATCATTTCTAATTTCCACTTCGCTGCTACTACTAACACTACTACTACTACTACTACTATCGGTGGCTCGGTTTTTCGATTCGGAAAATTTCTCCGAAAGCGGAGAAGGAAAACTCTCACTCTCGCCCGTGACGTTCTGTTCGAGAATCGGGACCAACTCTCGCTTTTCTCGGAAAAAATTGCACTCTCGCGGTAGTGTCACTGGTGTTGTCCTTCCTCCCCCCCTCGTTCGCGTTTTACGCCTGCCGGCTGATCGGCGGTGGTTTTGGGAAATAAAAATATTTTCCACCTCCTCAGCGCCAACCGTCTTCGGGGAAAATCAGGACTCGCCAACGGGTGATCGTGATCGTTCGGCGGGCTCTCGTTTGACCCGCTGGGTGGCCTGGCGGGTTGTGGCGGTCTTATAATGGGCCGAGCAGGAACGTAAACAAAACCGAGGAAAAAGGTCGACGACGACGACGACGACAACAACGAAGACGATACGCACCACACCACGCGCGTCGTCCGGTGTTGCTTGCGTACTGAAGCGCCACGCACCGAACACCATGCGCAGAGAGCGCGGAATCGATGGGGTGTGTGTGTGTTTTTTTTAAATTTTGCCAACACACACGCCGCGCCGCGTCTTCCTCCTTCTCATATCGCACATAACGCCGCCATATGTGTGCTACTCAGCTTTTCCATCGTTTTTTCCTACCAACCCCCTACCGTGCAGGTGCTCAAGTTTCGCCGAGACCAGCAAATAGACACCTGCCTGCAGGCGCAGGAAAGGAAGGAGGATTTTTTTTCCGTGTGTTGCACTTTTGGAATAGTCAATGAGAGCAACAGAGAGCGTGTGTTTAAGCGTGGTAGAGAAAGAGACAGTGGCATGCTTACATGTGAATGGGCCGTGTCTGCCCGCGAAACGGGCCGCTCTATCCGCGAACGTGTTGCTTCGTTTGATAAAACCAACCCCAACCCTTTTTCCCAACAGCACTTTGGGTCACACCTGAGCGCCTCTTATCTACCGTCCCTCTTCGGTTAGTTCCACCCTTGCTCCTTCCGCCGGGGAACTAGCAAGCGGTACTCTCGATTAATGGCACACGCGCGTATCCCTTGAATGGAAGACCAACACTGTTTGCTTTGGTGAGTAATCTGTCCTCGAAGCATCCCGGTCCTGGGGAACACTCTTCTCGTCGAAGCGTCTCCCGTCCCACGACATCCACTTGGAGGGTGGGAAGTATCGTTCAAATTAAATGGACGATGATGTCACCACGGAGCGAGAGGCTCTTGCGTGGAACGGATGAATGATGTTGGAGGATTTGTTTTCTTATTGAGACCATCAATTTCCGAGAGGTTTGACTAACTTGTTGATCCTCGCTATCACCGATCGATCATCGTTGGTACTACATCGAGATCAGCATCAGCATGAACGAGTGAAGATGAAAAACCGCTGCTCTCATAAACTACTTTTTGCATAGTGGCGACTGCCGGGGAACCGGTGCATATTTGTTTCAAGATAAACAAATTCCCGTATCGATCAAGCGGCGCAGAGTAAGGCAGATCGGTGAAATCGTCGAAGAAAGTGAAGCTCCCACAACACAGGAGCAACGGGCCAATTAAGGTGCACCGGCGCATGGCGCCGCTAACGATTGTCCTCCCGCGGTTTTTGGCACGCGAACGTGGCCGGCACACGTGGCCACCGCAAAACGTTCGCCACTTTCGCGAGGCCCATCTTTTGCTTATCACTACTCCCTGCTAAAATGCCTTTCCCACACCGATCGACGTTCGACGTGCGGTTCGATTTCCACTTTCCACCGCCGATGCCGAAGCTGTGACTCCGCTTTCACACCTTCGCGTGGCTTTTATCGGCGAGCATAGGGCCGATAAAGAGATAAAGACTACGAGCCCTTAGCTCTGAGTATAATTCAAAGTTTCGCGGATGCTGAATGTGCTAAGGTGCAAGCTAAAAAGGGAGTATTATTTTGACATTTTGTTAAATTCGTTAAGGAAATCCCATGAATAATTTGTGAACATGGAGCTAGGAATTTTGCGAAACATTCCTAACTGTTTTTTCGTCCCAAGTCGATCCGAAAGTCTATATGTTATCTTCATGTTAACAGTGAACATTTTCAGGGCTGATTGTTGAAGATTGTTGCGATTTAACTTCCCTGACGGGTCATCGTGTCGCTTCCACGTTAGTTCCTCGCTGCGTCAAACAACAAAGATGAGCTCATTTTTTGTGTTGTCTCGCGGAAATGGATTCCCCGAGCGCAGGTTTTTGAAATTTTGTTGCGTGTGCCATAAACAAAAAAAAAAAAACCCAAAGTTTATGTTTATTCATCTAGCACGCTTCGGCACCGGATCGGTACCGACAAAGTTGTACGAAATGTCCAACCGAACTTCCTGGCAGCTATCTTTAAAAAATTGTTCAAATATTTGTCGCGGAAAATTTCGGCACGGGCCGCCGAAAGTGTAATTCATTTGCGGTTGAAGTTCCTACGGTGACACTCAATGGCCACCATTCGATACGATGGTTCAACTTTTCACTTTCGGCCTGTGTTACTCCTTGCGTGTGTGTGTGTGTGTGCTTGGTGTTTGAAAATAATTATAGATGCGTTCTATCAACACCGCCCGCTTCGTATGAGGTAATCGGTTGGTTATAATTAAAAAAATGACACACCCAAACATCGTTTCGCGTCACAGCCACGGAGAAGAGAGGCCAAGCCTACGGGCGGCGGCAACCCGGCGGTCGCATCATCAGCCGCATCCGCATTAACCGGGTGAAAGGAAATTATGCGAGCCGGCGGGGGATTACCAAGTTGGTGCCCATCATCGAGCGCGGGCTCGGTGTCTGTTTCATTGATACTGTTATATTAATTACGGGTCAACACGGTGGCAGAAGGCTGTCAGTGTGAGACAGCTGAGGCTGCGGTGGCCGTTTGCCGTACCCACGCCTGCCCTACGATTGACTACCCTTCGTTTATGGCACTCGGAAAACCACCTTCTCAAACCCCCAACAAACCACGAGTCCACCACACGCCTCGGGAGGCCTTCGAAGGTGGTCAACCATGCGTCTCCGATCGACGCTACCGCGTATTTGACGCTTCGCTGTTAGAAAGGTGAACGGAAAAATCGTACTGACGATCGAACCGCTCCATCTTTCCGGGTGACTCATCGAGCCGTCCAGCAGAGGACATCGAAATTTTGCGTCTTGTGTGCTACGATTGTGAACGGCCAAAGACACGCGCACGTAATGGGCCGATGCCTCGAATGGCCGTTTAATTTTCCTCGCACGCTTCGTGGACAATCGATTCGTGAAATCGGGAAATTATATCACACGCCTCGTTCACCAACCCTTATCACAGTATTGTGTGTGGGTGTGTGTTTGTTTATGAAACAGCGGAATTTTCCGCCGGCTCTGGCACCGGAAAATTCCTCGATGCACGGGTTCGGTTGAATTTGGGCGAGTGCATCCGCAAGTGCAGGAACATGTTACCGAATTCAGGGAGGCATAACCACCGCCACCGGATAACTTCAACGCGTAAGCACGGAAGCTGACGAGATCTTTTTACCAATCTGAGTAGCAATTCCGGGGTGGGCGCTCAATCAATAATCATCATTGGATGCTCGTGCGTCGAATTATTCCCCCACATGGTGTTATCGACGGCTTCTTCTCCTTTCCCTCGCCTCGTACTGATACGGATTCACCTTTTCACTAGACGTCCAATTTTGCTTTCTATCAGCTACACACCACGCGGGTGAAGTCTGCGCTTTGAAGACACTTTTGGTAACCTAGGTCAGTACTCGGCCCGGGTGCAGGGAACCAATTTCCTGGCTGCTGGGCCCCGTGGGCCTTTTCACTGCCTTTTGCTTTTTGCTTCTTCCGGCGCCGGAAGTTTTTGCGTGTGCCAAATTGAGGCACTTTTAATCGATTAAACACCGAGCAGCATCGATTGCAGTGTTGTACGGGCGGAAGCTTATCGATTACTCAACACGTAATGGGGCCCGCGTGTGAGATAAGATTTGGGAAGCAAAGATTGGCTGGTTGGAGGAAGTTTTTTCATATCATGGTTGGACGGATGATTCATTGCAATGCAAACGGATCATTGGAGATATCACCCAACACTATTGATGAGAGTTAATTAATTTTAAAATGTAAATTAAGCTATTTTTAACCGTTATGTTTCTTGGAAGGTTTAACATATTCCATGGCAACGTTAAACATTACAAAGTGAAGTGACCAAAGTACAGTTATTTATACAATGCGGCACTTGCCATGTACATGAAATAAAACACACTCACTTTAACAGGTGAGGAAAAATCTATTCCTATCGCACTGCAGTCTAAACACACCAGGTGAGGTTCTTTATGCACCGACCCTGCACTTGAAACCAGACCTTCTCCTTTTTGTGCCGGGTGTGTTCATGTGAGAAGTTGAAGCAGGAGGTGAAAGAGGGGTGACTGATTGCCTTCCTGCGGTGGGGATTGCCGTATTTTAAGTTGAACGAAAAAAGTAAATGCAGCACAAGCAATGTCGGTGCTTTCGTTCGTATGTAACATTGGCTATTTTTTTTTTGCTTGCCATCTGGTAGAAGATGTTTATGCCACGTCTTGTCTGACCATCAGCACAACAGGGTCAAACTCATTTATTTTTTGCTGGCCCCAAAGCGAATATCATACTATGGTGGTTAGGCTAATTTATGATTTTAATGACCATAACTATTCAGGCAGTTTATGTAAACCTTGCCCACGAAAATAAAGATATTTTCAATAGTCTTCTATTAAAAAGAGCAAATCAAATCACATCACAGTGCATAGTAATGACTTAAATAGAACAGTAAGAGCGACAGAAGAAAAGCTATTTAAATCTATGTTGATTGCCCGAGAGGAATCAACCCCTCAACAATGGCCGAGTACAAGAAGATCTCACTCATGCGGCGTCCACTCGTCAAGCTGGTGATGTTTGGTAACGTTTCGTGGCACGCGAAATGCACGCGAGACTATCGCCGCCACAACAACCTTCACAGGCGGAATCCATTACACCGGCCATGTGCACTGCTACAGCGTCGGTACGTCACTCGCTATCAACGCGGTCGTCAGATCGATGATTCAAAGTATTTGGCGAGAGGAAAGAGGGCGTCCACGTTTGTTGGTAAATACGTTGGTCTTCATGCTCACAGTCCGCTTGATTGATAAGAAGCGGCAAGGCCAGGATGCTTCACAGTTCGAACGATAACGCGAGCCCCGATGATGGGTGCCTTCGCTAGTCTAATTTGTGTTAATTAGTCAAACAGTCTATGTCTTCATTATCACGAAACCTTCGGATGTACTTGCCGTCGTTGGAAGTAAGTTATTTTCATCTCCAGCAGAATTTCCCCCTTTAAATCAACCACAGCAATTCCCAATCGACTTTTTCAGCACTTAATGCTAAAAAAATTCATTTGCAAAAAATAAATAGGTAAATCAGTTCTTTTCGGCGAGTTATAACTCTGGCGAAACCGACTTTCGGTTTGGCCCTTAAAAAATATGGTTTTCTCGTTCCGCATAACTAAGGCGACTCGAGTCGGTGGCTGCTGTCTGAAGAGACCTACTTTACTAATAACTGCATAACTAATCACGTTCGGTTTGATGGTGCCATAATTTCCCATTCGCTAGAAAATGCTCCACAGGCTTTTCACAATTGGTTCCACGGCATGGGCTAGGCAGTTTCGCTGCTAATTAATCTTTCCTTTTCTTCTGGACCGTTCATACAAGAGTTTCTTGCATGTCTTGCGAAATGGAGGAAAGACGGTAGCCGGCGGTAGGCTTTGTTTCACGTTGCATGCTGCGGGAGGGAACTAGATTTTCCTCTGGTGACGAAATTTGAATAGAATAGCAGAAACCACCGCGGCCTTCTACTCGTTCCCAACGAGAAAGCCCTTCTCAAGCCACGAACCTGAAAACGGTGCTGCTGCTTGAACGTAGACTCAAATAGGAAACGATCATTTACCCATTGTTTGCCGGGGATTTCTCCGCCAGAACCGCCGAGCCTCCGCTGTTCGCTGCTGGTGCTGGCAGTTCAACCGACGTTTCACTATCTTTCATCGTGATCTTCTGCTTTCCACTTCGTCCTCTAGGGAATTTTCTTCAGCAGAAGAGCCGGGCAGGTCTAGGGTGGTGGTTTTTTTTTCCTCTCTGGAAGATGGTTCTCTACGATCCCGTAGTTCTTCTTCTCAGGTGTTTTCTCAGGTGCAACCTATCGAACTCTTCGCATATTCACAGCACCACCACACTGCCTCGCTGGACTGATTGTTGGCACATACAGAACACACGGAACACACACATACAGGAACGAACGAACAGGGGTCGCTCAAGAAACGACTGCTTGTTGCTTCGCTTGCTTAATGTTCACTTTTTATGCGCCGCTGCGGTTTATGCTGCAGCATCAACACTCTGCGCCAGGAGTAAGGCACTACCTGAAGAACGAGAAAATGAGCCTAGAAAACATTCGGTAGACGACGAGTTCATAATGGTTGGTCGGATGTTGGTTTTGTGCTCTCTTTGGGTTTTCGTTCGAATCGCTGGCCGTTGCGGTACTTTGTTGTCTTGAGCCGTTGGTAAGATTATTTAACTATACGAGAGGCAGGCTTGCTTTATTAATACCGGTTTTTGCAACAAATTAACACACATCAAAAAGTGTTTGTTGTGTTATACTAAAAAAAAAACCAAGCCAAAGACAAACGAATGAATTAGTCTGGTACGGCAAACGAACACAAACTAGCGAAAGAATGACGGAAAACCCGAAACGAAGCGCGCAGTATTTTCACTGCCACACGTAATCACGGATCGGGCCGCGGGAAACTGCAACGAATCTGAAGGAAACCAGAAGAGGGGCAAAGCTGGCTGACCGTCGTGGGGCTTTGGCAATAGAAACAGAAGTATCTGCTTTTTTTTTGTTTTACACCGGTCGCACGTGTGTGGTGGTTCGCGCGGTCACTCGACGACTGATTGGTGGGTTTGATTTCTCTTGTTTCTACCGATTGACGGGGTCGATCGTGTGAAGATAATAAATGCAACGAGTACAGGCCAGTGTATCATGAACCCACACACACACAAACACACGCACGAACCCTTTAATTATAGCGAGGGTTATCCTTTAACAGCCATTCTCCTGTGAGCTAGGCTGTTGTTTTCCAAAAGTTTCCAACCTTACCAGGCTATTTAAGATTAAGTAGGAGAAATGATTTCACTGTTCTCGCTAAGGAAGGTTCGTTCCACTTAGGAAAGGTTTTGTCTTCACGTTTTTACTCTTTCCCTTTGTTTGATTGCGCCACAAGATTGCACCAAATAATGTCTATCGACCAAAGCAAACAGAACAGCTGACCGTGAGGTTACCCTCTATTGGTTTCACCACTACCACAACGCTCCGCTAACCTTGCCTAACACTAGCGTCGTAGCGATCGTCGCAGCCGATGGTCCTATCCAACGCGTCCATCGCAGGCGAGGCACATACCGACCGATCAGTTCACCGATCCACGCACTCTTGTGAGCCCGCGTCTCGAATGCAGCCAACGTGTACAGCCACCGAACCGGTTCGGCGAGATGACTCTGACTGACAGGCGCGATTCTCGCTGTTCCGGAGGTTCCCCCGGGGTTCCGAAGCACCGCGGTGTGCCTCCAAAACAAAGCCGACAAGAACTGCGGTCGAGCCTCAGGGAGGCAGCTTAGCTGGCCGGTGTGGTTGTGTGTTGTGAGGCCCAAGCCGTGAGGAGAAATGAGAGACCGAGAGACAGAGAGGGAACACAATAGAGAGCGATAGAGGCCGCGTGCGCGCGTTCGCGAGCTGATGCTGGCCATGACTCACCAGCGGATCGCGTGTGGAGGCTTTGCGTAGCCCGCGATCGTTGGCAAGGAATGTTGGTGGTGGTGTTGGGTGGCTCGACGATCATTCCAAACTGGCCGCAGTGTTGGTGTTACGAGAAGATTTAATTCACATTCTTTCATCCGAGATATTTCCTACTGTCCGATAAGAATTATTCAAACGATCACTGATCCGCCAAGGGACTATCTGTTCAATCATTTCATCCCATCCAATGCAGCCAGAATAAGATCACTTCTTGTAAGAGAGTTCAGAGAGCACTGCATCCTTGGCACAACTACCAACTGTGCACTCCAGCCCTCGAAGAATCAACCTTTTTTTATGCAGCTACGGTTCGCGGTTTGGTACGCTTGGTTCATGCATGTGGCTAAATTTTTCACGCAAGAGCGCAGCCATGCGAGGAGGAGTGTTGTGTGTTTGCGGCCCCATGTGCTGAGGTAATATTGCAATGGAAAAGCGCACCAACTGTATCGAAAGAGCAACCTTCACAAGCGATAACCGTGGAGGCGTTTTGTTTCTTTTTTTTCGAATTAAATTCTTTCAACGACTCACGTGTACTTCCATGACGAAAATGCGAATTGTGCCTACGCTCGGTGAAAGCGGACCAAGGGCAACAATCATCGTTTGTTATCGATGATACACTTGCAACAAAAATGCGATGCGGAAAAGCAAGACGAAGAACTTGACTTGCTGACGAAAAAACATCAGAAATGTTAAAATATGAGTTACGAGCCATGGAAAATGGGAGAGATTCCATTCTGAGAGACTTTTATGATGCTCATATGTGCATACAGATTTTAATTCGTTTCATTCTCGCTTCTAGGAAAGACACAATTTATGTAGAATTTATACACTTTAAGAACATTTACAAATAAGCTTTTTCAGCAACGGTAGTTAGCACGATTTAAATTCGGGTTCCACAAAACATAGACACTAAATTCACAAAGTAGTGCAAACAGCGAGCCCTCACGCAACATCGTCACATAACAGTAAACAGGTTAACCGTACAACCGTCTGCGCCTGGAGGAACGGATCCATCCACCAGCACCCCACCGATGTTGCAACATTGTGATTCTTCGTTCAGTTTTGTAGCACTGTTCTAGCCTCGATCACAGCCAAACCCACCCCTCCCAGGACGTAAGCAGTAACATGATCGCGATAATCGCACCTTGTATCATAATCGCTATTAGTTACGCTTTGGGAGGAATGGCGAGAGGAAGCAAATTTCGAACGGCGAAGGCTCGTACCGTTTTGGCTGTTCGAAGCCCTATACGTTCTCGGAATGGGTTGCTGGCTTTGGGGTCGCTTCTGACAACCATGAATGAGCACCGCTACTCGAGCAAACCGACTTCATGGAACCGGCGGTCACGGTTAAAACGATTTATTATTGAAGAAGCGGGTTTTGTAAACTCATTACAATTTAAAAGCCGCACAAATTCTGATCGGGCGGCGTTGGTTTGTTGTATGAAAGCCCGTATTTTCGGCAAAGACAAACGGTTTTGTACAACTCTCCATCACGGCACTGATGGAATGCTTAGGAGAGCATTATGATTTTAAGGTGGATAATCACCTGGTGGATTGGGCGTACGAACTGCCGGAAATGGCGAACGAGAGCATCATGCTCACCTTAGCAAGCTCGTTTGAAACTGTGTGCCCTTAGGAGTCCTCCTCCCCTGCATCTATTTCTCTCTCTCTCTCTCCCTATGGCAGTTCGCCAAACTGGGGAGGCGTCTTGAGTGCAAACCCATTACGTAGAAGAGCTGTTGTTAGATGTTGATTCCCACCGACCCGAGGGTAAGAGGGCGCCCCTAATGACGGTGACGGTAATCCGTTCTCATTCGGGCCGTGCTGTTGATGTGCAGGCGTCGACAGGGTGGATTAGTGCAGCCATGCGAAAGGGTAAGCCAATTTGCTGGATTTTGTGCTAGTATACTTCAAAATGATATAAAAACCTGTTGGAAATTTGCAGCGTGGACATCAACGACAAGAGTTTAGAGAAGAATGTATGTCAAAAATTACTAGTGAATTGTGTTAACTTCGCACACATCCTGAAAGTTCGATTTTAAATTTTTTGTTTTTAAAAAGCTTAAGGAAGTCCAGTTTCAAATATGAAAAATTGTGACAACTCCGGTCTTAGCGAGCCCGCTGTCTCGTTTGAAACTGTGTGCCTTTTAGGAGTCCTTCTCCTATGCTCGTCTTGCATCTATTTCTCTGTCTCTCTCTCCAAAATACCAAATAAACCAACGTGTTTCCGAAAAAAAAACCGTTTCCGAGTTTGAACCGATTTTGGTCCCGATGTTCACATCGTGGTCTTCAAAGCGCCCCATGGTATGCAATCGTACAGAAAACTCCAAACCAAGTTGCATACTTTAAGGCGTTACATGGATAACGTTACTTACGTTATGCTTTCCCGGCTCGTGTTATGGTTGTTGTTGAAGCTGGTGGTCATGCTGTTTGGATTGCTGCGCAGCAGGGAGCTCCACTCGCGTATGATGTGACCACCTTTGTTTTCCAGCTCGGACCACAGCTGCAGTTCGTCCATGGAATGTAGGCCCGTGGCGCTTCCCGCAACACTGGACCTTGCAACCCTAGGGTAACAATAAAGCAAATAGAATAGTTAGTTGATGTAGCTGATTTAATGGATTATCTCTTACCGATCAATGGAATCCATGCTGCTGTTGCAGTCAAAGTCGAGCATAAAATCGTCCGATGCAATCGAATCACAGGGCGACAGGGTGTCAAGGGACTCGGCCCTGACCATACGGTTACCGCTTCGGGTTGACTTGCGCGAGAGCGCCGGTGACTCGTAGGCTGGCGGTAATACCTTGCGAGGTTTCGGTACGGGAGGTGCGATCTTAGCTGCAGCCGGCTGGGGAGTTGCGGTCGCATTGGGCCTGTTGTGGGAGTCCCTCAGCGTTGGCGTGTCGGTGTGTTGTGAGCCCAGGTTTAAATTGAGCGATCCCAGATCAAGGGTGCTGCCCTCGTCGAACACCAGCCCCGGTTGGTCGGCAATTTCATCGTCGATCAGAAAATCTCGGCCACCGTCCGAGAGCGACAGCGAGTTGGAAGCGTGTGTCGGAGTGCCTGGCGATACGGGGCTAGTCAGCTCCTCCAGTTCGGGCGAGATTTCATCGACGTCCTTTTCTTTTTCCTTGATATTTTCCGCGGCCTTCTTGCTATGGCGCGGTTTCTTTGCGTCATCAGAGTTTTCGGTGCAACTGCTGACCAAACTGTCGGTCGGGGACGTTTCGTCGTCCAGCAGCAGCACGTCGCTGATAGCGGCTGCCATTTCTGCAAACTTTGACTGCTCGTTACGGTACATGCGGTCGGGTACATCATTCTCGCTGCTGGCCAGTGGGTCGGTGCCGGGATCGGTGAAGCTGATCTGTACCTCCGACACGCTGTCAAGGTTTGTAGACACATCCATCGGAACCGGAGCTGACATGGAAGCTATAATGGCATGAACAAGATCAAGTTATGGCTCGGTGTTACCTTAACGCCTTCCCTTCAATGCGATAAAACTTACAGAATGCTGAAGGATTCCCTGCCGTTATTGTAACTGAGCTAACGTCTTCCTCATCCATTTCGGGGTGCGTTTGTGGCGGCGGCTTTTGGGCAGCGTTGTTCTTTCCCGCCCGACTGTCCTCGCTGCTGCTCAAGCTGAGACTACCAAAGTCTTTCGACGCCAGCGCTTCCCCCGCATTACACCAGGAGGCCCGGGAACTGCCCGGCGAAGAGCTCTTACTCTCGACGGATTGCTCCGTCAGCTCTTTGATCAGCGCTCCTTTGAGACTTTTCTCCGACGAGTTATTATCGCGCAGCATCTTTTCCTCCTCGAAACTTTCTCCATCCGAGGGGCACCGCGTGGAAGCAGAATCGATCAGGCCACAGCCCTTTGCATCGCCAATGTCGTACGTTGCTGCGGTGTTTTCTTGATCGACACCATCGTTCGCATCGGCATCGGTTGGCTCGTAGCGATTGTCATTGATGTCAATGTCGTCATCGAACGTGGTCGCACTCGCGCTGGCCGCCAATTCGGTCGAGCGGATCAGTCCACTCAACGGAGCCGTGCGCTGGTTGACCGTGCCTCCGAACGCACTTGGCAGGTCCGGCAGCGGCAACGGTACGATCGGTTCCGTCGTGAGGGCTTCGAGATCGCGCACCTCAAACTTGTGCCGTCCACTCATGACCATCTCGAGATTGCGATATCGTTGCCGCGGCATGCGGATGCTGCTGGTCGTCGTAGTGGTCGTATCTTCTAGGGCCGGTGCACCAGCCGCACTCGTGCTAGCGAACTCCTTGCGACTCACGTTGACCGCATGCTTGGCGCCCTTCGTGTCCATCGTGTAGCGTGAGCTGGCGACCGGGCCGGCCGTGGTACCGGCCAGCGAGATCGACACCGGATACTGCGGTTTCGGCAGGCTGGACGTGTGCAGCGTAAATTTGCTGGCCACCGCCTCCTGACCTAGTTTGGCCACAGCACTAGCCGCTTGTGCCGGTGGTTTTGCACTGCAAGTGAAAATAACGGACGAAGTAGCTATTAATAAATGGTGTCTTAGGAACGAACGGATTCCTCTATGCGTAAGGCCAAAATAAACACTGTGACAAGTACATGACGTAGATAACTGTCTCGCAAGAAATGTTTCACTAGGCCGCTTTTGGGACAGACGATCACCTACAAGCCAGTTGTACACCAAAATACAGCATTTAAACACGAACACACGCTTCCAATAAACAACCATGCAACGTTCGATACTTACTGTAGTCCCCCGGTAGCCGGTGCGTTCTGTCCGGCTTCGCTCGCTGGCGTATACTGATGCGGCTGGCTCATCTGGCGTTGCGTCGACGCGGAATGCTGAGTATTTTTATGCTCCCCCAGGTTGCATTTCGTCACCGGCTGTTGATAAGTACCGGCACCGCCGCTACCGTTGGAGTCCGGCGCGTTGATGGGCTGGTTTATTTTTGTAAACGGCGCCTGGTATTTCGGCAACGGGCGATGCAGGGCGGATGCACCGCCGCCGTACGCGTGCTGATGCAGTGCCATCGCGGGGCCAGTTCCGGCGGAAGCTGCACTCGGAGCTGCTGCTGCCGTCGTCGCCGTCGTCGTAGCCGGCAGCGGGGTGAAGGTTGTGCGAGCGGAAGCCGCCGACGAGGCACTCTTCGACCGGCGTTTGTCGGTAACGACGTACACGTTGCTATTGTTATTGTTATTAGCATGGATGTTGTTGTTGTTGTTATTATTGTTATTGGCGGAATGTTTGTCAAAGTCGCCGTTGGCCACCCGGGGCTGCAGTCCGACCGAAGCCGGGCGGACAATGTTGTTGGTCCGGAAGCCGAAGCGATTGCTCCGGTACGGTGCGCCATGGCTGTCTTTTTTCGCCGGCTGCAGGCGGGGTGTCGATCGACCGTTGCTCGAATGACGCCCACCAGCACCGCCAGTATCGTCGACCGAATCAATGGAGCCTGCGACGGTGGAAGAAGAATGGGAAACGAAAATTTAAACTATCTGCTCCCACGCCTCCACCGAGCAGCCGCGAGAACACTTATGAACAAACCACCCAGACCAGATCGAATCGAAAGGCACGTGTTGAAAAGTTTCATAACCTCCGCAGGCACGGTACTACTCCCCTGCAGCACGCTCGGGCAGACAAACCAAGACTAATGTCTCACCTATTGGAATGATTTGATTAAACGAACATCCGAACAGCGCGATTAGAAAAGCGTTTGACATTCGGATTAACTGCTCTACCTGCGAACTGCTGGTAGTGGGAAGCTGCGAACGAGTACTGCCACATCGACTGCTATAAGGTAACTGATCGCCGGTGTCACAGTGTCGATGAACTTTCTGGATCATCAAAACAAGTGATCTTGCTGGCTGGCAAACTAGCACCGAAATTTGCTTCAAAAGTCATCATCGTCATTAGACGAATAATTTATTTTAGGAGCACCTTTCAAACTAGCTTTTAACTTTTCAATCCATTCGAGACGATCCAGCTGAGTTTCACCGATACATCAGTAAACTTACCGGTATTGCCATTCTTGTCGCTCAGCTCGGCATCGACACCCGGATTCGAGATTACCGTCGCCTGCACCAGCTCCCTTTCCGCTTTCTCTCTTTCCAGTGCCGCGCCCGGCAGCAGGTTTCCGTTGGCGTTGAATTTCTTGATCTGATTGGCGACCGCTCCCGGGACTGCTGTGGTTTCTGTGGCCGTACCTGCATCGCCTGCTTTCGCCCCGCCCGGTGGCAATTTGCCGTGTCCGGTCGCGCCCAGTGCCGTGGCGTGGATGGTGCCGCCGGCCTGGTGCACCTTGTGCTTCTTGAAGCCAAACGACATTGCCGTTCCCTTCGTATGTGGACCGTCGGCGGCGGCGGCGGCGGCGGCTGCAGCTTTTTTGGATGCCTTCTTGCTCTCCGATTGACCCTGCGGGAGGGAGCGATAAAGTTGTTTCAATAATTGTTTGTTGTCATTGTCGATTAAAAACTCTGTCAGATTAATATTTATCTCTTGTTTTCTAGTCATTTCTACTTGATCGATGAGTGACAGCCGGTAGGAGGCGAGCAGGTGATCGTGAATTGAAATTGATCGATCTTTTACGCTGGTACGATCAATCCTGTTTTAAGTTCAATCTCGAGCCTCTAAACGCTGTAACGTTGATTGATTTAACATGAACCGTTTTCACCGTTTCGAATTAGTATGGTTATTATGATTTTCTTAACACGGGCATTTCGTTATGAAAGTTTAGGAAACCTTGTTCATTTTAACCTTATGAGAAAAAATGCTTAGTTTTAAATAGATTCAGCTATCCTGTTTATATTCACTTAAACTATGTCTGGTTGAAGAATGAATCGCTTTGGACTCTAATGAAAAAGGACGATACCCTTTCATATTGGCATAGTTGCTTTAAAGGCCATCTGAGGATGATTCATTGGAAAAGTTTAACCCATTTTTTATGTTCGTTTCTCAACTGGTGATGGGAAGGGCAGCGAAATAAAAGAAATCCAGGAATCTTTTGAATATGGCCAATGATGTTTGCATGTTGACCTTGGCTCACTGTCAAGGACGGATAGTTCACATGACTGCAAACCTGTTGAAGCGTTCAAACTGCATATTTGATGTGCGTGTTTCCAAGAGAAGTTAAACAAACATGCATCGACCTTCAACCCTTGGCGACCGTGCACTGAATGGGACCATCAGCAAACATGCATTTTTTTATCATACATTCCTTCATACAGCAAACATCCATTGTTTGACGTGGTTTCATGTTGGACAGTGCGGGTAGTGTAAATAACTCGGATTTAAGAGAAATATTTATGCAACTACAAAAGAAAACAAATAATGACGCAGAATTCATTTTGGTACGGAGGAAAAGGGTGCGTGCTTGTAAGTGGTTTCAACTTTTAAATCTTACACGCTTTTTTTTTTGTTGACAACGGCAAACAGTCGATGGCTTCCAAGCGAAAGGCCATCAGTTGATCCAATCCTAACTTGTCGATGGAAGCCGGAAGCCTTTTCTTTTGCAGCTCAAATGCGAAGAGAAGGCTTTAGGAAGCAATAAGTGCTTCTTGTGTTGGAACATGTTTCGCGCTGTAAGGTGAATACCTGTAACCTTGTTGCACGTTTCTCTGCCATTTCTATAACATTCAGCGAGATTAAGTGGAAACCGATCACGAAAAAGTTTGGATACTGGTGCATGTCGGAAAAGCGTTTAAATACATTGGCATCGATTTTCAGCCACCCGCGAAGGTTGCGCGTTGCTGTGGCCCTTAAGCAAACTCCAGTGAAAGGTGGCAACCAGGTGCAAAAATCGTTCGCCGGGAAGTAAGTTTAACATTTCTCTCCCTCGGTGCGGGGTTCTCAATGATCTGCAGCAAACTGAAGGGCGGTGAAAAGAAGGAACGGTGGCAGCGAATTGTCGTCCAACAGCAACTTGGCGAATGGGGAAAGGGAAACTTAATAGAGCGAGAGATGGAGAGGAAGTAACACATTTGCTAAATGGGCTCGAATTATGTTGAAGCAAAAAGCATCAGCATAGTCGCCAGAGAAATGGATCGTGAGTGTTATTTTGGGGCCTCTTTTTCGATGGATTAAGCAAAATAAAAATGAACGGATTTGAATGGGAGAAAGGGGAGCCAGAGATGTTGGTTGGGAATGGAATTGTCCAATTTGTTGCTTGGAATTATTTTCGCTGGCCTTCTGGAGACGTTGCTGGCATAGGGAGAAGGGTTTACTTTTAGCTGAATGGTGCTTGAATGAGGTTAATCGTTATGACGTTAATATGTTCACTTTCATGCACTTCTTTTGAAATTGACGTCAATGTGGATTCATTTTCAATAGATTAGCTGAACTGGGTTTAAAAAAAAAGTCTTGAATAACTTTTTCAATAACCCAAAGTAAACATATACCACACTTATGAATTTTTATGTCTATGTGTGATGTTTATGTCAGCTGTATCGATCGTTTTTTTTTTGCCTGGACGACCAAGTCATAAAACTGGTTTCTTACGAGTCTGTTAGTTTATCCTTAACGCTATTTCTAACGGTACTGCGGTGTCTGGAAAGTTCGTGACCTTTTAGCCAACATTTTGACACTGCTACTTTCAGGCGTTTTGTTCGTTGTCTGCTTATTTGGTTATGTTCTCATGTTTTTCCGCAGCGACATCTTGCTACTGCATTTGATGGTTGGTTCAAGAATCGATTTTATATTGTTGGACTGAAGCCAATTCGATTGAGCTGTATCCATTTCGTTTTAAGTAGATGTAATTTATTTTAACTATACTCTTCATAAAAGAAACGTTATGGCAACAAGAACAGATTAGAAATTGTGTGTGTACTGTTTAGCAATTCGAATACCAATTTCGAGTGCATAGTAGCTTATTGCATGCATTGACCTGCTTGCATTTTTAAAAGCAATAAAACAGAAAAGCGACAGGGGTTTATATAGGGCGTCAGGTGAACGATCTTATTGCACAATAACGAAAGCTGCCCGTTTCGCTCTGGTACTTGGGACAACAAAACAGGGCAAAGATGCTTGGAGATAAGGTTTATATAATTTCCTACGCAAAACATTTATCTATGATTGCTTGTGTCTATCACGTCGATGAATTGTTATCCGTTTATCTTAAGTATAGTTGAACAATTATGTTGCAAGCGATGCAGTAATGCACAACTGAGGGCCAGCTTGATACGCTCTCGTTTGGTTCGTGAACGTTTGCTCGAACGACCGAATTGAATAGGATGAAATTAACCTGTTATTAACCTTTCATTCGGTCGGATCGTTTACGTGAAGGCGCTTGCTTGCAGCTGAAGGAAAAGAGAGAGAAAAGAAACACGACCCTCAGACACCATCACTTAGGATCAGCACAAATGGGAGGGAAATTGTTTGCCATTGCTGCACCGCAACGAAAACCATTGCAGCAGGTTTGCAGCACTGTTTGCCGGGCTTGGCGTATCTAATGCAATGGAACAAAAAAAAATTGCTGCACCTCTTCACCTGCTTCAGCTGGGTTGAAAGAGAGCTGTCCAATTATCCTAGCACCCTTAGTGCCTTTCCTCTGACCCCTGCGAGATGTTTGTACTGCTTTAAAGACTGGTTTGCTGATGTTGAACTCAAACTGGTTTCAATCTCAAGCGCACTCGTGGCATGGGGCATGTTTCGATCGGTGACTGGAGCGGGGAAAATCGATTGTTGTTATGTATGAAACATCCCGCCCCGGACGGCCAATAGGCGCATAAACAGACCGCAGTCCTAACATTGCCGTGCTGCATCACCTTGGCCGTTTCATATTTACTTATCTTAAGCAGGCGATCTCACGAAACACGGAGATGTTTCGCAAAAAAAAAGGAAAGGAAACTGAACCAAACTGAAAACTAAAAGCAAACCGACGCGGCACGCGAAGCTATCCAACTCTCGCAACTCCCCGTAAGTGATGGGTTTTGGGAAAAGTCATTACGTACTAAAACGGCAGGAAAGAAGATCAATAGCAATAATCAGGAGAAGGTGAATGGCAAAAAGCAGCTGGAAATGGAAATGGAAAGGGAACACAAATGTGTAGCATTTTTGCTTCGATGAATGCTGGGTGCATTTTTTTTTGTATTTTCGAAAGTGTATTTTTTTTCGTCATTCATTCCCTTTTTGGAAGGGAAAAGCGAAATTAAAAGTGTTGTATTCAACGAAACTTCGCCGTCACGCAGATTCGGTGCCGTGGCGCTATAAATTGTCTAAAAATTATATGCTCACCAGGGAGGTTTGCGAGACGGCGGAACAGTTTTCATTGCGTTTTCTTGGTAAAATGCATCTGGTCTTTTTTTTTCTGCTTGACGCGTCGCAGTACCGCTCGTACTGCTGACCCTTCCTTCACAGGTGCTTGGAGATTGGGCACATTATAAGGCAGATCGTGACTTTCTCCGGTCCGTTTGCAGGCCAAAAGCAAACACTCCCCTGGCTGGACGGGGGAGGGCACACTTTGGAAACGAAAGTAACCTTCCCTGGAGCAGGAATCGGGTTTGACAAATCGGCAACGGAAATAAATCCAAGCGGATCCCCGAAAGCGCAACAAACCGTGGAAAGTGCACGTTCGTGTTTGGCAGGGGAAATTTGTCAACGCCCCTTATCCGGCGGTTCGAGGTTTCCTCTTGGCAGGTTGGCCAGTTGGCGATTTTGAGTGTATAGTCGCGACCTTCTAGCTAAGACCTTTTCCGCCTTACTCGTCCCACCCTCGGCTGATCTCGCCTCGTTCAACCGCCGGGCGGATTAGTTATGGGCACGCGAGCATATTACTGTTAAATCCGTCGACGAAAGTGACCGTAACGGGCCGAGGAGCATGACAGTTCCTCCCGTTGTTCGCGGGGAAATCCAATTATTATGTAATTTTATCGCATTTGTCATGTTTGACATAGATGTTGGGCTGTTGATGTTGACGGTGGCTTAATACCGGCACTAAATCGTACAGGTCCAGAGTGTAATCTAGAGTTAAACCTGTCTTTTGGTTGTATTTTACATATTTTTTAGGAACCGTGTGAAGAAGATGCACATAATGCACCAAGTTGCTGACTGGAAAACCTACACCCTACAGCACAAACTAAACTGCACTCCGCTGTGCTTCTTCTTTCCCATCAGGATTAAATTTTCTATTGTGCATATTTAATGGGGAAACATACTTTTATCAAAGCAAGTCTATCATTATCGACGCAGGGGACACCGGGGCAATTTTGCTGGCGTCTGTCTGGCGCTACAAGTGCATCCACATGCAGGAGGGCGCAAGAAACCGACCGCAAGCGATTGCATGGTGCAAGCTAAGCCAACGGAGTCCTCCATTTTTTCCCACGACAATGCGACCGTGCCTACGGCCGCGGGTTGTTCGAGGCCAATAACCATGTCGGTAAGGCCGTTGGGGCTGCTCAAGGTGGCAAAGGGGAAACATGGCTCGGGCGCTGAAGTTCATGAACTCCTGCACCTGCTGGAACGCGGACGACGTGGAACGGCGGCAGGAAGGTAAATGTGGTTAGAAAATTATCCGCATGAAGGTTGAATGTCGTTTCACTTGGATGTTATTAGGTGCGGAATGTTTTTGTTTGCTGTCATAACTACAATCATCCAATAATGATGACGTTCCTTCACAATGCTAAGTTTATGGAAGTGAATGTCTTGTAGGCGAATCGGTATTAATGATGCTTCAAATAAATCTTGTAGTTATGTTTAAAGTTAAGGTGTTTCGAAAAAAAAAATTGTCTTTTGCGTTCCGCGCTACAAATGAACCATAAGGAACGATTCCATCTTTTTGAAATTTCATTGCGGTCGAATAACAGCGTTTTCACTGTTCCAATGTAGGTTGGTACCGCCCGGTCATCCCTTTAAAAATCAAAATCGTGAAAGTAAACAAATACCGCCGGAAAGGACATGCGTAGAAGAGGCAGAGTTTGTTACTGTTCAGAGTTGTTTTTTTCTGTTTTACCCTGCGGTCGTTATAATGATGATGAAAGCTTTCTCTGTCCCCGGAGACCGTGCACTATTCCGTAAATCCGAGGTCAGTAGTAAAACGTAAACCTGCAGCAATGATGGCCTTTTTCATTCCAAGGACACTGGTTTCAGCCAAGGTGGTGAATAATAGGCGCATAATTTATTTTTGTAAACCTCTCTTAATGTCCAAGGTCATTTAATCACATGTGATGGATTGCATTGGTCCTACTTGCTCCAGTTAAATCACGATATGAATCCATGCGCTTTTAAAAACTGTGACAGCTTTCCTCGGTTAATGAAACGGTGCGCAACGACGCGCAATAAGGATTTGACAGGTGCACGAAAAGTGGTATGTTCCAGGCAGTTTTGATGCTACGTATCTTGGAACATTGGAGATTAAATGAATATGCGTTTCTACTAAGTTGTAATAATAAATCTATTGAAAGCAGAAACAGTTCCAGGGGAGAGAAAATGAAAGCTTGACAAGAAGTATCTCTTATCGATTCCTGCATAACGATGCCTCTCTTCTGCATGACACATCTGCTCTGTTCCGCCCGGAGACGTTTAGGAGAAGAAGCAAAAATCGATCTACGACTTACCATTGCTCGGCCTCTGTCTTCCACTCTTCCCCCACCTCCGCCCTCTTCACCACCGGTTTCACCCTCTTCTCCGCCCTCTTCCTCCTCAGCTGACAGTTCGTCCTCCGGAGTGTTAATGCAAAGTTTCTCTAGCTCCTCAAAGTCGAGCTGATGCTGGCATTCGTCCATAGTTGACCGAGAATGTGCTGGGGCCGCCCGGAGTTCGGAACTACCGGCGGACACTGTGTACACATATATTGCACCGCCGGGACAAACCTGTCCCGACCCACCACCCGATGGGAACGTATGAGAGGGGAAAAGTTTGGCCTATCCACGTCAGTAATGCGCTGCTAATCGTTTCGTTTCCTACAGATTTCTCTTGCAAACAAACAAACGCGACGTTTTGCGCACTGGATCCTTATTTCCTATCGATTTTTCCCGGATGTGGAAAATTTTCACCATCACCAGGAGCATATTTATCGATTGAAGGATGGCCACAGTCCATTTCTATCCACTCGCTCCCTCAAACGGTCTATCGTTTCGGCACTGAACTTTAGCTTGCTTCGCAAAAACACACCGACTGTTTGCTGCACCGCAAAGGACCTCAAGCGAATGAGGATTTATTCGTAAACCACTCGCCACCAGCAATCAGTCACCGATGCGAGTCAATAAAACTGTCTGCGGGCCAGGCGTTGCTCGACTTCTTCGAGTCCTCGGGAAAAGCTCGACGAACGCCAGTCGACAGGGAAGCCACTGCAGAACTATCAATTTTCCTTCATTTTCCCTTCACTGGAAGCGTGTGCGCTCTGGCACTCGAGTGCGACCGCGAAAGGATGGGCGGAAAAGGGGAAAATCGCAACAGCGTCTGCGAATGTGCGTGTGCTGTGTCGTTCTTCCAGCGTAAGGCTTTCCATTAGACCACGCAAACCGCATGTTCTGGAAAAATGGCCACGGTTGTCCGATTTCGGTTGAGAGCGGATGAAGTGAGCGGAAGACACACATTTTGCCCCGTTTTCCCACAGTCGTGTTTTTGCCGTCGTAAGACGAGGGGAAGAAATGAAAGAAAAATAAACCCGAAATGGAAAACAATGGAAGCCGTGTTATTCCTGCGCCGTGGGTTGGTATTCCTTTTGCGCGTGCGTTGGAATGGCTTCGTCGATTATTCAGGAATTTCAAAGGGAAAGCATGTCAGGATTTTCGCACACGGTAGAGTGCCATCTAGTGTGTTTTTCTTGAACACTGAGAATTTTCCTTGCATGGGGTTTCATAGAGCATAAGCTTGTTGAAGAAAAGTTGTATCAAAGATAAGCTAGCTTTGTGAATGAAATTGGAACTATGGAAAGTCTTTTTGTGTTCCAAATTATGCCTCGCAAGATTCAGAACTGTGACAAAGCTCAGCTTCCGCGTTCTTATTTCGAATATTTTATAACATTTAGGCGTTGCGTAAATGCTATAAATGTAGTGTTTATCTTTTATGTGATTCTAATGTGAGATTGCATAGCATTATTCGATTTTTGTGTTTCCAATTGTGAACAGCGTATTCAGTACAGCAGCGTGAGAAAAGTTTACAAATCAATCACATTCATTGCCAGGTAAGAAACACCGTTAAAGGAATATAACTGTCTCCCCGCTGAAGCATTATTGTCAATTTTGATTGATCGCCTAATCGGCTATAATTACCTACAACTTCACACTCTACCTACTTTTCTCACACAATCCCATTCTTTTTCAACTCCTCCATTTCATCGACGGCGGTTAATTCGTTAACAGTGTATGTTGTGCACACGAAGATTAACCTCGGAGCACTCCTCGAGACAGGCGTATTGAACACCGACTTGAGGGCAATGTTGGAGAATTCCAAGAGTAGTCAACTATTTGGGTTTTCATCAACTACTGATTTATTGGTTCAATTTTCGATTCTTATATAGTAATTCTGATTGACAAATTTTCCTTAGTCGACATAATTGCTTACATGTATGTGTCCGTGTTGGTCACCGCTGTCGGCGACTTTTTACCAGCATGTGCATATTTCCTACATTTGTATGCGCCGTTGTCGGCGTGCCAAGCATTGCTTGGTTTTGCTGCGTACATGCGTTTTGCTTACTAGAGTTTATTTTGGATTCTTTCCGTCAGCGACATCCCCGCCCCCGTAATTCCTCGCAGAGGGGTTACAATTCGTGTTCTTCAGTGGGCCTAAACGGTGGTGGGTCTAACGTATGGCTCGCTCTTTCTTTCATCCTGATTGCTACATATGCCGCTATAATTGCAACACAAATTGTGCAAATAATGCATGTTATAATTATCTTAAGCGTTACATTATCTCCTTTTTCCACTTCTTTTCTCTCTTCTTTTGCTTTGTCGGATAGATCTTCACGTGATGGTTTGAAATACGTTCTGAACGTTTCAAACTTTCCCTTGAATGTTGGGAGTATTTCAAGTGTTTTTGTTTGAATTTTGCAGTCCTGGGACAGATTTATGATTCCTGCTTTGTGAGTGGGGTTTGTTAAAGTTTTGTTACACTTTATAAGGATTTCACTTGGTAGCGATGTGTAGTACAGAATACTATTTGATTGTTTAAGCTTGAAGAATTCAGTGGTATTTCCTTTGAATTCCCATGTAGGACAAGACTGATTGTTCTGTGAGTGAAAAAATATAGATGCTACGCAATCTCGTTTTCTTAGTATTGTCGTTTCTGCTGAGATATAGTGCGTAGAGTTTACTTTCGCCATGTCCCTTGGGTACAAGAAGTTATCATCGTTGATGGCAATAGTTGTTTTATCTATGCCGATTATTGTGGATTCCTTAAAATTAGGTATTGGAAAAACATCGAAGATTTCGAACTTGATATTTGATACGATAGAATTTTCTACGTTAAGAACTAGCTCTCCATTGAGAATGGTTTTTCCTATAACTCTGGGTCGATCTTGAATAACGCTCCCTTCTATCAACTTCTTATTTATTTTCGCTGCGATTCTTGAATTTTCGTCGGTGTCGATCGGATCATATTTTATCGCCTTGTATTTACTGTTCATTTCCTGTACTAAGGCGTTTGCTAATATTATGGTTTCCTGCATGAACTTTGATAATGTGTTCCTTTTATTCTCACTAAATCGCTCTTGAAGTTGATTAACGCCGTCGTTGACTCTACTTATTTTAGCGGACAGTTCGTTTGTCAGCGTGTTATGTCTTATATTTACCTTTGCAAGGTTCTCAGCTACGTGTACAATTTTCTGATCCTCGTCTGCTCGGAGTAGTGCTAGTGATTCGTCAAATTCATTTCCACCAAAAAGAAAGTCCTTTAGAAATCCGAAGACTCCACCTGATCTCTTAACTCTCACGTGTTTCGTATCGCGTATCAATTGTAGGACATAGTCGCATTCTCTTTTTAAAGTTGTTCTTAATTGAAGTAGTCTCGCGTCGGTTTCGTTCATTAGACTAAATGCTGTATCCAAATTCTCTTCTATTTTCAGTATCGTCTGTGTGTCATTGTCTGGGAATGTGTTTGTATGTAGGGTTGTGTCCCATGTTCCTTTTTTAAGTAAAAGTGTTCCCAAATGATCGAAAAATAACCCTGGCTCTGCTATGGGTGAGATGGATAAACAGTAAATCCTATTTATCAAAGCAAGAACGAATACTACTTTCCAAGCTTCCATGTTACTGGTCGAATTGATATTTTTTGCCTTTTGTTTTTATTATTGGCTGTAAGATCAGCGGCCCTGCTTTGGATTGCCTTTATATCAAGGCTTCGCTTCTTCCCCCAGTGTGGGTTGTGAGGAATTTCGGTTTTCTTTTTCACTGCGCGATCGACAGTCTTGGTGAAGTTAGCTCCTTCAACGGTAATATGTTTTTCTACGGGTAGAGCGGTCTTATCGCCTCGAACCTCGAGTACCGCTAGCTTCACGGTGGGCTTGGTAATCTCACTCTTTCCTACTTTAATGCGTGCTGAACGCGTTTGTCCATCTTTTCCTAGGAATACCTCGCAAATTATGCCTTTGATCCACCTTCCCTTTCGTTGCTCGTCTGGGAAGGTAACAACGTCACCTATGGCCAATGGCTTGGCGGGGTCTCTCCACTTTTCCCGTTTGGAGAGTTTCGGAAGATACTCTGTTATCCACCGTTTCCAATATTCCTGCACAATTGCTTGCGCCTTTTTCCAGTCAGATCTGGTTGCTTCAGCTTTCGTGATGTCTGAAATGTTTGGTTCAGCTTCCCCGGAACAGCCTAGCAAGAAATGAGCAGGTGTTAAAGGCTCGTCATCTTCTCTATTCAATGGGATATGCGTTAGAGGCCTGTTATTAGTCAGAAATTCTATCTCTGTCAAGACGGCTCTAAGCACGTCCTCCCTATAACTGTCGGCGATCGGAAGAAGACTTTTTATTTCGGCTACCATTCTTTCCCACGAGCCACCAAAGTGGGGTGCGCCTGGAGGATTGAATATCCAATTGATGCTCTCGGAGGCGCATCTTTCTTGAAGTCGTCGAATTTCATTATCAGCACCTACGAAATTGGTGCCGTTATCGCTATATAGCGAGGACACTTTTCCTCTTCTATGCTGCATATTTTTAAGGCAGCGTATGAATGCGTCGGAACTAAGATCAGACGCAATTTCGATGTGGATGGCTCTGGTCGTAAGACACGTAAATACCACGCCCCACCTTTTCTCTGATCGTCTTCCAATTGTCACTAATAAAGGACCAAAGTAATCAACTCCTGTATGAGTGAATGGTTTCTGATACACAGCGGTTCTACACTCTGGCAAGTCTGCCATCATTGGTGGTGTCGGTTTAGCTCTTTTTATTTTACAAAACTGGCATTTCATTACGACATGTTTCAAAGCTGCTCGTATATCGATTATCCAGTATTTTTGACGTAGAGCTGCTAATACAGATTCTGTCTTTTGATGGATATATCTTTGATGGTATCTGGCCAAAATTAAGTTAGTTACGTGGTGCCCTTTAGGGAGGATGATGGGATTTTTTGTATCGTACCTCAAGAAGGCTACGTTTTCTAATCTACCCTTTGATCTCATTATTCCTTCGTCTCCCAGTATTGGGCAAAGACCGCGAATCGAGCTATTGTTGCTAATCGGGGTTTGTAATGAAAGCTGTGTCATTTCCGTGGTATAATGTTCCCACTGGGTTTTCTTCAGAAGAAGAACTTCTGCATTGTTTAGGTCATCGGTAGTGATCGTTGCACTAAAGTTCGATCCTGTTGCTTTCGCTCTTAGCCATTCAATATATTTCATACCTATTGCTAATGCTCGTTTGAGCTTGTTCCAGTCGGAGCACCAGTCAACGTTAATGACGCTCCAGTCTTTTCTTTCTAGCGTCTTTACTGTGTGCACTGGTCTTATTTCCTCAAATTTTACTTCATTTTTTGCCATTCTTTGTGACGCTCTTTCGAGCTGTTTTGGCATTTTATTGGGAGCAGGTTTAACCTCAAACTCCTCGGTCGAAAAGTAACCGCACATAACTTGCTTCATGGCTTTTTCTTCTTCTTCCTTTTTTTCCATGATTGTAAATAAGTTACAGTCATCCCTTTTTGCGTCACTTCCTCCAAATATTACCCACCCAATTCGGGTTTCTTGAGCAATCGGCTCATATTCTTCACCCTCGCGGAAGTCAAATCCATGCGCAAGGTGAGAATGCGGCAATCCAAGTAAAACTGTGGGGATTGCATTTTTATATCCCGCAAAGTTCAGCCCGCGTAAGTGCTTGTACTTCTTTTTAAGTTCCTTACTGTCAACTGTTTGCCGCGGAAGATCAAGTTCCTTCACGCTTCGTAGACCCTTTACATCTAAAACGCGTTTATTTGTGCCCTCGAGTTTCAGGTGAATCGTTTGGCTATTTGATTCTTCCTGAACGTTTCCGTTAGTCCACGACAAAGTTAGTGGTTTTTTTGGCCCGGTGATATTCAATTTTTCTCTTACGCTATCTAAAATCAGACTGGTAGAAGAACCGGGATCAATGAAAGCGTATGTGTGCTCTGTTTTACCGTTGCCTCGTAGGCTTACAGGGATAATTTGATAGAACAGCTGATGCCTGCCGTGGTGGTGATTTACTCTGCGCGGAGCCTCTCGCGCTTGCCACTCGGCGGTTTCATTCCTGTGCAGGGCGGTGTTATGTTTTTTCCCACACCCGTATACCCTGCATTGTGGGGGTAGCCGACAATTTTGTGCGTTATGATTTTTAAGTGCACAGCAATTAATACAAATATTGTTTTGTGACAGTGTGCGCAATTTCTCACCGACTGTCTTGCCATTTAAATATTTGCAATGCAGCGTGTCATGGGGAAGACCGCATAGCATGCATTTTTTTCCTCGTTGGTTGATTCTGCCCTGTGCGTGATGCGGATTCACGTGATGGGTACTACTTTTGAACCCTCCTTCGTTCGCTACCAATAGCGTTGCTAAATCTTCTGTTGGTTTTAACCACTCCGCAAATTTTATAAGTGTCTTTGGTTTTGCCTCTTCCAGAAGGGAATCGGATAACCATTTGTTCCTCAATTCGACCGGCAGCCTAGCAACAAGATCTTTCAAGAGTCTCTGATCGTTGAGATACTCTCCCTGATTGAGCATCGTCATGTTATCTATCAGATCGTGGAGGGCATTTGAAAATCTAATAAATGATGCCGGGTTTTCTAAGGACGGATTTTTCACGGCCAGTAGTTCGTTTAACAACGAAGTATAAATGTTGTCCGTGTTTCCGTATAATCTTTCAAGGCGTTCAATAATTTTCCCTACATTATCTGGGTTTAGCATCAGTCCGCTGACTGAGCGTAGCGCATCCCCCTTTAAGTATTTTTGGAGCCTGTTCAAGTTCTCCAAATCCGAAAAGTTACCTTCGCGTGTGGTTTTCTCGTAAATGCTTTTAAATCGAGGCCACATGTTGTAATTACCGTTAAACTCTGGAAGCTCGGAAAGGGTCGTTTTGTCGTTCTTTAGCGACCATGAATCTATCATTTGTTTAATACTCTCCGTTAAAAGCTTTACGTCCTCGGTTGCAGATGGCATTTGACAATATCTCTCCGATTCATTTAGAAGGCTCATATTGGCCTGTTCTTGTTGTCTCTTAATTTCGTCTTGGAGCTTCCCTAGCTCTTCTTCTATTTTAAGTTTCTGCTCCCTTTCTTTTTTCTCTTTTTCTGACCTATCTTGAAGCAACTTCTGCGTTTGCTGAAGCGCTTCCCTGCTTTCATTTTTCTCAGTTTCTATCAATTTACACTTAGGGCAAACATAGTTCTTAGGAATTACTCTCAAGTTTAGGCACGCTTGATGGAGAAATCTATCGCATTCTATGCAGTGAACCATTTTCCCTGTGCTATCAGCCTGCGTGCATATCTTACAATTCCCGTTGGGATTGTGCTTAAAAACGAACTCCATATTACTTACGATTCGTTACACTGCTAGAAATGGTGACCTTGCCTTGATGACGTCACTCGCTGCTCTTCGTTGACCACCGCCGGGAGCTGGCGTCTCGCGCCGGCCCTTGAGCTGATGAGTTTCGACCGTCCGTCGATTCCGATGCCGTCAGCTTGCGCGCTCTCTTCCTCGCTGCTGACGCTGCTACCTGCTTCCTCACTCGCTGTCCTGGAGTTGCTGGGCACGCACCTCGTCGCACACACTGCTGGTAAACTTGCTGATCTGGCACTGATTTCTGGCTACTCGTTGGCTTCACTGTTAATGTTTCGGCGGAATGTTTTTTACACGTTTTGCGTTATATCGCCGTGTATTTTTGTCAGACGCCGTTTCTGACCACTGTTTTTTACCGTTCGCGCTCACTTTGTCGCACTAAAATTCCGTCTCTTTTACGCACTTCTAACTGATGCACTTGTGGAGCGTTGCACTATATTTTGGCTGGTGCGCGGAGTTACCACCTACCACCTGCTTCGGCTGTCGCGATCGTCCGTCGATCCGAAATGTAAGTCAGGCTGGGGTGATCGTCCGCGGCTTCCAAACGTCCGTTCTGCTTGCCTTGCAGAGTTGATCAGGCCAAGCTTGCGCGCTCCGACCTTGCCTTCCTCGCCTTCCACTGCCGGGAGCTGGCGTCTTGCGCCGGCCCTTGAGCTGGTGTGCGTCTATCTCCAATATCACGCCGGGAGCTTGCGCGCTCCGGCTCTGCTTTCCTCGCTTCTCACCGCCGGGAGCTGACGTCTTGCGCCAACCCTTGAGCTGGTGTGCGTTGGGCGTTTCCGATATCGGCTGGGCAACCGTCCGTTACCTGCGACCGTCCGTCGCTCCTCAACCGTTGTTCGATGGAACGCTGGGCTGGTGGTGCACACGAGGGTTAACCTCGGAGCGGTTAGCCGTGTTGTGAACACACGAAGATTTACCTCGGAGTTCTTGCGTTCTTTCTCGATGCGGCTTGTGGTGCACACGAGGATTCACCTCGGAGCGGTACTTGCCGTGTTGCAAACACACGAGGATTCACCTCGGAGTTCTGGTGCGACGCACACGAAGATTAACCTCGGAGCGGGGCGCAATGTGTAGGAATTCTCCGTTGTGAGGGGTTAAGTCCTCTCTGGAGCCACCATTTGTTGTGCACACGAAGATTAACCTCGGAGCACTCCTCGAGACAGGCGTATTGAACACCGACTTGAGGGCAATGTTGGAGAATTCCAAGAGTAGTCAACTATTTGGGTTTTCATCAACTACTGATTTATTGGTTCAATTTTCGATTCTTATATAGTAATTCTGATTGACAAATTTTCCTTAGTCGACATAATTGCTTACATGTATGTGTCCGTGTTGGTCACCGCTGTCGGCGACTTTTTACCAGCATGTGCATATTTCCTACATTTGTATGCGCCGTTGTCGGCGTGCCAAGCATTGCTTGGTTTTGCTGCGTACATGCGTTTTGCTTACTAGAGTTTATTTTGGATTCTTTCCGTCAGCGACAGTGTATAATTTTCAATTACGGGCAATCGAAACCGCCAATTTCCAATGAATTTTAATTTTCACCTTCTCAATCCCGCCGTCGCCCCCATGTCGCAGGCCGCGGTCATGAGGTGTGACATAAATGGCGCGTCGGTGGCGAAACCGCTCGGAAAGAAAGAAAACCACGTGTCGGCGTGGCATGAAGAGGGTGTGCGAAGCGAAAGAAGTGTGAGAAAGAAATGTAGATGTCGGCATTAAAGCGCTCATGGTGGCAATGAGACCGACCGACCGCCCAGCCGCCAGCCAACCACAGCTAATGCACTTCTGGCGCGAGTAGGTGGGCGGGAAACGGCCGCCGACGTGGGTGGGTGAATCGTGTGCAGCTTCACACGCCTGAAAATAAAGGCTTAGCTTCCAACCAACTGGCGCTATCAAGGTCGCCGGTCGAAATGGCTTGCGGTCAGTGTTATTTGTGCGCCGCCACCGCGAGGATGATTTTATGTTCAGGTGAAGGTTGAGTGGCGGTGCGCACGGATGGGGGGGGGGGGGGGGGGGAATCGCTTGAAAGCATTTCTTCTTATGCTTTTGGCCACGACGGCACACGAAAGCGTGTGCTGTGGTTTGTGGTTTATGAGTAGAGGCACCGGTCGGGGCGGCATCGGAATGATGAATTTTCATTTTCATTCAAGTGAAGCTTTAATAACGAACCTTGGCTTTGTGGAGACTCCAACGCCATAGGCGGACACGTTGATTAGGATGTAAAGCGTTGCGGTAATGCGACCAAAGAAGGAATCAATATACGTTACAAACTTGGACCGACGGTCGTAATCATCGCATTGTAGAGGGCTAATTTGAATTTGCCTTTAAAACAATCAACCAACCGGATCTGGCCCAATTAGGCTTGGGATAATGGTTTGAGTGTGGATCGATCGATTTGGCGCCATCAGTTCTACGCCTCAACTCGCAATAATGTCCATGTCGGAACATTCTCTCACGACGTGTCGCCCTGAGGCCTCGCTGTTTTGGAACGTACTTCTTCGTTCCATCTCATCTCCGATGAACGTTGATGATCATGTTAGCACACGCTTCCGAGGTGCATCAGCTGGACGTGCACGTGTCTGTTCGCTCGTCGTCGTCCCCCAAAGACACGCACCTTCGCTGCCTATTCCCACCTGTTAAATACGATACATTAGCCGGCGCCACTTACCACATTGATGTAAAGGATGTCATCTTCGCTGCAAATGGCAAGGTACGGCGAGCTTCCAAATTCGTTCAGTCCGGGAGCTGGCTGCTTCGAGGCACACTTGCCCATAGGAGGAGGGGCGGTCCCGGCTGGGCCAGCTGATGACGGTGACGGGGATGCGGTCGGTGAAACATCCGGATCGGTCCGGATATACTGGTTTAGGAAAAGTGGGGAAAAAGTTATACACATGTTAAAAATTGGTTGCTTTTCTTTTTTCGTTTAATGGAAGCTTCGCGATGAAGTAAAAGTTAAAATACAATGAATCAATAGCTATCAAATCAAATCTCTAATTGCTAGTCAGTAAACCAATCCTAAACATCCCTTACCTCAAGCACAGTCAAGAATGGATAAGAATGGTCTTATTTGCGGTACTCCCTGGAATACTTTCGTACCGTAGAAACTTGGCAGTTAGGCGCACTTCGGCAAAAAGCAAACGTCTCGAGATGAATAAAATTTATACCAATGAAAACTGCATCGCTAGTGCTTAACGAGCAAGTGGCTTGAAGAGGACAGTGTGGACAGCGTGTACCGGGGAAAGACTCCCGCATGAACAAGGCACAAGAAGACGACATGCCGCCCGGTGCGTCGTCCCGTTGTATTATTAATGTTTTTCCTTTGGTTCGTTTTTCTTACACCCGGGCCGGTGTCATAACTCGTTTGCACCGTACTAAGCGGCGGCCACACGACGACCGTCCGCTCGCAGGAAGTCCGGCGTCGGTGTTGGCGTTGGATTTTCCGTCGGGCCGAAAAAGGAGCACGGAAGCGAACGGAAACAATAATACTTGGGTAGCAATAAAAATATTATGAATGGATGGAATGGTGAAATGAATGTGCATTTGCTTTGGCGGCTTCAAAGTGCCTCCGCTCGGGTGGGAAGGGGGGATCCATTGGGAGGGGATTTGCGAAGGGTAGGATTTTCCTACGTGATTGCCTCCTTGCACCGCGGTCCTCCCCTTTAGCCAAACCGCACGGGGTGGGCCATGCTAGGCGGGGTTGGGCCATGCTATAAGTGAAGGGTTGCAATGAATGACAAATCTAAAGATGCTGAAAACACAGCAAGCATGCGATCCCCCAAGTTTATGCTTTGGGAGCAACGAGGGATTGCAGTTGAAAGGAATAGAGCCGATAACCGCAACGCCCGCAGCAATGGAGGCGCAATGACAGATGCATAAAGAAGCAATCTTGGGGCCATTTTTCATAGAAAAAGGAACGGTGAGGTTAACAAAAAAAAAAACAAAACCCCCCTGAACGATCATGCAGCAAAGCGCTATCCAATAATAATAAAATGGCGTCAAATACGAAAACAAAAAGATCCCGTTGGAAGCACAAATGGCGTCGTGGGGCAGAGGATGCCTGAGGCCGGCAGGAACCAATATAGGAAAATCGCAAACAGGCACGACTGGGGGCGGGGGGGGGGGGGGGGGGGACATAAAGAAGTGTAAACCAAATCTCAAAACAACACCCTAATAATGCGATATTATGCATTTCGATTTGTTGATGGCGGTCCCATCCCGCCGCATTCACCCTTACGGTTCCCGGTGCAGGTGCATTATGTATGCATGACCGTCCAATCCAGAGCGACCTGCAAACATGCACACAAACACACAAACACACACACACCTCCACATACCTACACGTGCGCGAAAGGAGACTGGTTGCGTTTTGCACCTAGGCTAAACAAGATAAGAACCGTGGGAGCCAGCGGGGCACGTGAAGGCAAATGGAACAAACGGACACAGTAGCATAAGCATGGCAACACTACTGCGCCTTCTTCCTCCTCCAGTTTGAGTAGTTTTAGCTTTTGGCCTTGGCCGCGGGCTGTTGGAAGGTAGGAGAGCGGGTGGGTGCAATGATGCATAAATAATCCCCCCAACGGGCACGAATTTACATACAAGCGACAAACGTGTACTCTTCCACCTTCCGTCGAAGATGTAGAAGGAGCAGCGGGGGTCTTGTTTGGGGTCGCGAGTGCGTCCTCGAGGGACAACTCATCTCCGTTCTCCGTCGAACCCTGAGAACGTTCCCCCCGGGAGAAGGATTCCCTCGTCGTAACGCTCCTCTTCTTGCTGCTGAAGATCAAGCTGAAGCTATCACAACATATGTCAGCCCCTTGTTTTCTCCTTCTCTCTCCCTCACTCTTTGCAATCTGTTCACTCCTTTCCTCCACATTAACTCCTTTCGCTACGATGCAAGCCACATGCCGCTAGCACGTGTCGCACGATTTATAAATACGAGCGAAATATTAATAACGATAATAACGGTATTATTCAAATGTTTTTATTGTACTCCAGATTTCTCGCCCCGCTTGGGGCGGGTTTTTTTTTGCTGTTGTTGCATTGGTCAAACCGTCTCTCTTGTGTCCTTTTACAACCTGTTCCGTTCCCCATCCTTCTCACCGTTCGCGCCAACAATTTGCGCGACAACGCTGTCACTGTTCCCGACTTGAGCGTCCTCGCTGATGTTGCGCGCCTTGGGGCTTGATGTTGGGGCAGCTCAGAAACGTAGTAATGCTCATAACTCCGTTGTACTGTAAAGCCGGTGGAAAGGGTGCTTTTGGCGGATTGCCGTCGGACTCTGATTGCGACAAATCGTTGGAAGCAGGAGGCAAAAAAAAAACCGTTGGAAATAACACGACAAAATAAACAGCCCGAGGATTTCGGTGCTTCGGGCGGTGTCGCGTTATTGCAAATTAATTTCTGGTCAGCCGTCGCTGGCCGGCGTTGGACCTGCTTAAGGGCCATCCAGTTGTGACCGTAAACAGCTGTCTACCGAGGGGATGGTCAAAGTGGGAAAGGAGTTAAAAAAAAGAAGCCAAATGAACGCCAGAGAATGGTCCTTATTGTGGCGGGGAAAACAGTTGGTCAACTTCTTTAAGGGCTCAGAAACAGCGACGTGTCATAAGCCCACTATTTAACATTGTGGTGCTCGAACAACTTGCCGTCTTCTCTAGCTTCAGTTTCCTTTCTGTGGTCGATGTTGTTTCTGTTCTGCGCCTCACGCCTTTCTCTTCAAGATCTCCACCTTCCAATTGACCCTGTTCCAACCCTGTTTACGTTCAACCAACCAAACCAGACGAACACGAGGGCGCCGGTGTCGTTTTTATGATAATTTTACAGCCGTTTTCCGTTCACTCATAATTTGTATTTACAGTTGGCAGCGTCCTCTTGCGCCTTCCTGCGTCTTGCCTGTTTTGTGTGTGTTTTTTTGTGTTCGTCTTCGTTTATCTAACACGACAAAAACGACTCGGCGTTGAGTCCGGCGTGGAGTAGCGCCAGTTTGTTAAGGGGTTTTTTGGTGCAATTAAGTTAGCTTCGCACAATGATGCTCTTGACGGAGTCTTTGGGGAGTACCGCCATGTTGCATCACAGACAATATTCATACCGGTTTCGGTTGACCCCCGGACGAGACGTGGTGGTGCACTTTCGGCACCCGCACCACGACGGGTGGGAAAATTGACACCTTTGCCGAAGGAAAGCGTCGGCAGCCATGAATAAACCTCATCGATGAGGGTTTTGTGCCAACGAGCAGCTGCAGTAATTGATGATTTTTTTTTTGATTATGCAATTTTCGGTTGCATGCCATGTTTCATTAGAAGGTGGAAACACGACTCTCTTTGATGTTGATTGAAACATTGGTGAGGTAAGATTATAGTGTGGAGTTGTGTGGCCTAAAATGGCTGCAAAACCTACCGGCCAAGCACGATACAGTCTTCTGCATGTTTGCGAGTAAAATTTGATTAAGTTTGTTGATCTACTTATGCCTGTAGAGTCCACCATTACTGATTTGTTTTCTATTTTGCACAGTTTTAGACGTACAGATGTGTGTTCGAAGAATCGTTTCATTATTAAATTTTTCGCAGACGAGAGACGTAGATATAAGACTTCAAGTTCAATACACGTAGTATAATTCTCTAACGAGTACTGCTCCCTACCATATGCAGATGAAACATACCTAAACCCATTTGATTGCGGTTTTCAAGAAGACGTACGCTTCTTAGGCAGTTCACCTAAGCGTAAATCGGTTTACGGTCTTTAAACTCTTTGTCTTCAGCGATGCACTGCAATAAAGTCCATTGAAACATGCACGGCAGTTAGTCTATAGAAAATTTATCGAACATCCAAATCCAGATGGTACACCCCATTCTCGTAAAGCTGTGTAATCATAATAATTTTGCATGGTTTTACTCAGTACATCGATAACAGATCCTGGCAGGACCAGCCAAATGATTGAGGAGCATATGATAGCGGCGTACGATAACTCGGTAAGATGCCACAGGTAATTAAGGGATTATAGTCTTTCCCTTTTCTTGTTCGATATTAAAATTAACATTAGATGAAGCTCTTTAACGTGCATTGAATAAGCTCTTTCCAGGTCCTCCTAAACAGAGCTACTAACACAATCTTCATGCTAAAGAACAGGTATCCGTTGACTTACTGGGACGTGTCGTGACATACATATTTTGTGCAAATATATTTTAACAAACATATAAATTGATTCCTTACAACCGTTCTGCACCCATTCTGTTTCTGTGCTCGTTGTTCCCGGGACCCGATTCCCGTTTCTTTTTCTATATGCTCGAAGCAAATCTCACTACCGTTCCCAAAACGTCAATCAAAGCGTGACGCCACCGGTCGATCCGGTTTCAATAGAGACGGTTAAGGGTGAAGACACCTCGCCGTTGCTAGCGATGCGTGTTCAGTTTCGTGTTTTCCACCCGAGGGCGACCGGAGGAACTAGCAGGCACGGTGGAAGAAAGGTAGAAACGCACCTGGAAAGTATGATGGATGCTGTCTATCAGCTGATCTGATTATCAGTGTGAAGGGAGCTTGTGCGAGCGATAATGCTTGCATGCGCCCGTCGGGTCTTCCAGAGACCTCTCCACCTCTGTCTCACGGTAAGAAAACGGGTCAGAGCCTTTACGATGATGATGGGGCGCGCGGGCCAGTCGGCGGTGGACGTTGCTATGCGCTGGCTTCCACCCCGGGATTCCGAGCCAAGTGCGTCCAAGGACCCGGATAAAGGTAGGTTGAAAGGCGTATCCACAGAAAACGTACGAACCAACAACGTGCAATGAACGGGAATTGCCGAAGCGAACTTGACAATCATTCTTCATGTCGATCAAGATGAATTCAATTATTTTTCGCTTCTTTGCGCTTTCCGGCTCGGCTATGGTGATTCTATAAATTTGCCTTTACGATGTCTTCCGCTACGCAGGATGTTAGATCTCTCCCGGTGCACCTGAGTAGGATACGTGAAGGATGGATTTATGCTTCCCATCGAAATGGGCATGTTCTTTTTCTCCTCGATGGGATGCATTTGTGTTCTCCAGAAGCCTTGGGAGATGGAAAGATTATGTAGGATTTCCTGGCTGATTTTGCCGAGCTTAGATGGGAGCAGTTCAATGTTAGTCTGCTGGCAGGGGAAGACTCAGATGCAGAACAGAAAACAGTAAAACATCTTGGTTTGTTACTTGTATGCCCATCTTTTTCTATTATCTTTATTAAATTGTCATAATCCTCAGGCTTGTATAACTTTTTCTCGATTTATTAATTCACAATTAAGTTCTTGGGCTTATCATTTCGATTATGGTTTGGTGACATTTTTAAATTACAACAAACAAGTAAAAACAGTTGAGTGTCGTTGTAACGTAAGATATTTCTATTTCATAGGAAAAAAGTTTTCATGTTTTTAAACGTCTAAACAAATTTGTTTTGAATTTGAGTTGTTAGTTTAAAACATGCTTAAGGATTGGATAACATATTACAAATAAATGTTGATAGCTGGCTTCTATATAATTCAAATTACTACAAAAGGATACTTTTTTTTATTCAAACACATTTTTTCTATGCTGTGTCGCAGCTTATCCAATCTGGGTTAAACACCGTAGAGACTAAGTAAACTTCGTGCAAGACGGGTCACTTCTGCTGTTCGTTCTACAATTTGAATTTCTTCGCTTTCTAGCTCGCCACACGGTGAGCGCTTTTTATGTTGATTGTTATCAACATTGGTAGATCTTCAAGCATTTTTCATCGCTCCCCACGACGAACAACTTTGTATTCGTGTGGTCTTCAAGCACTCCGACGCATTACAGTGGGCTGGCAAACAAGTTCTTTGCTGGTCTTTTGACACGGAACTCAATTTTGGATCATTTCCTTATTTACATTTTATTGCCAGGACCGTTACATGGTTCTCACTTGGCATTATTTTTTCTCCGTTTTCTGTGTGCTTTGCCTAATTTGCGCTTCGCACTTGTCGTTTGTTGAGCGGATTCATTTTCGCGAAACAATACCACAAAGTCGTGGAAATCTTTTGTTTGCTATCTTCGCTCAGTTATACTTTTACGTTCCAAGTTCAATTTTGTAAGGCAATGGTTTAAAAAAAAAAAGGAAATTTAGAACTGTTTAACCGAGCTGCATGTTTTCTCGTCTGATTTCCATTGCACGAACCCTCTCATTGCTTCACTCCTCTTACTTACGGGCAAATATGAAAACCGAAAAACAGCCTCTTGTTTATGAATACTTTTTTAAATTAAAAATAATTAAAAAAAAACAGTACAAACCTCTTTACGTAATCTTGTGCATCGTTGAACGAACAGCAAAAGATCGTGATAATTCTATGGCAATTCTTCTGAAGGCAATGGTCAGGGAAAAAGGTTCTCCATTGGTTTCACGAAGAAATGGTTATTTCCTTCAAACTATCCATAAAGATATTCAACTACAGATAAGACGAAATAAAATGTTGTTCCGGCGAAGACACGCGTTCCGTTTTCTCCGATTTTATTCCGATCGTTGCGAACATCCCGGACGTCCCGGACGACGTCTGGTCAACCAGTGTTACACCGTGGACACTGGAGCCATTCAACGTTAGCAAGCGTTTCGTGGTCGCCGGATGGTGCATAACGGAGTTGGAGAATCCGTAATCCACTGCGCCCGATGGGTTCAATTTTGCCACCCGTGGTCGTCGCCAGTCCAGTGTTAGGTTTTTCCTTGGCCTGATTCGATCTAGCGCGGGGGACTTCTAGCAATGGTACAAGTGTGCCGCAGATTTTTTCCTTGTGCTAAGATTTAGAGTTCCATAACGTTGCTTACGGTTTCCATTTTCATTTTGTGTGCAAGATTACTCCTACGCTCTCTTCCCTGTTCTTGCTGAGATCTTCTTTGTCTAATGGGAAAAGATAGGCACACCATGCCTGGGAAGTAATAAACGGCACAAGATGGCAATTTCCTCCGAGTTACTGTTCGATTGAAGATAGCACAGATGTCACTGTACGGTGCGAACACTTGCCGAGGCGGTGTTTAAATTCATCCGAGGACAATCCGTGCAGCTTTGCGTAAGCCATTTTATTTTCCCTCCGGAGAACATATGAAAAACCGATGGGAAAAAGTACCATAGCATGGGCGAGCCCCGGCCTCCCGGAGCAGATTGATAATGGCTTTAATCGCAACGGCTCCGTGAGCAGCATTGACAGTTGCGTCCATTGTCCAACCGGCTCACTCCATTAGCCATCCAGGCATTGTGTTTTTTCGTTCCCGTGTGGCCTGCTCGGGGACAAAAGTAGGCCTTCAATCCACGAGAAGACGTATTGTTGTTGTTGTTGTTGCATTCGATCGGACAGGAGTCTCGTTCTTTATCAGGATACCAATTTGCTGGGGGGTTTTTTTTTAAACCTGTTGTCTGTTAAATCCAACTTATCGAATCGAATAACCTTCCCGCTGGGGACGAGGGGAAGGAAATCGAACGTGTCCTTCGTTCGGCGCAGGAGGGAGTGAAGCCAATTTTCAGTACATTTCCCATACTGATAAAACCAATAAAAGAAGATCTAATCATAGCCGAGAGAATAAATAAACGTCAACGAACGACCAGCCGTCGAGGAAGTATTCGTGGTTCCGGTGCGTTGGGGGAGGCGAGCAAAGGCCTGGCGGTACGGAGTTGAGAACATTTTCAATCAAGATTCGCTCCACTTGGCACAGAGGAAATTTTCCCTCCCGTAGCCTGATAGGACTGAGTATGCAGGAGCTTGCCTGCGTTGCGTTGGTCAACCAAGACAGGTTGGTACGAATTCCTGCCGCAGATGAACTCTCGCCTAGTTTCGCATCGTCGAGTGAAAGCATCGTAGGACCGTCAGTGTTCCTTGCAAGCGGGCGTTTTCATCTGCAGCAAGAAATGGATATGGTTTCGGCTTGTTGATACGTGGCTCGCTCCGTTGAATCGATTCGGGTCGGGTTTCCGGTTTGTCGGGGGTTCGCAGAATCATAACAATCGCTGTTGACTGCTGAGTTTCTTGCGCCTTCGCCCACGGTTGTCGGCTCTCGACACCTCAGGCATCCTTGGCAACCTACGGTGAAATGCCACCCGTCCGCATGATATCGCTGCTTGCCAAACAAACAGAATGTAGGCAGCAAAGCCATCAATTTCGAGACGAAATGCTTCCCGCCATTTGTGGCGGCCCTCAGCCGTAGCGTAAGGATTGGAATGCGGCAAGGAAAGAGACCGCATGTTAAGAGGGGGAAACAGGCGAGCGATGGAGGGGTGAGGTTTCGCCAATTGAAAGTATATATTTACTTATTAATCTATTTCATAAGCTGTCGGACGAGTATTTCATTGGGGAAACAAAATGTAAGTTTTCCCGCTGGTCGTTAGCATCTGCCATGGCGAACCCCTTCATACCATGGGGAACGGAGAAAGCTCGGTATGGATATCAAATGTTCCGCCGTGCCGAGTATTGCTTGTCGTACAAGCGGGTCCAATAATACATTAAAGTTATCGCAGTGTGGGCCTGCCGAGAGCTGAAAATTCTTCCTCTCCTGGAGGGGTTTAAATCCTGGAGGGCATGCAGATCGAGCATTTCCATCTGAATACGGTGTTGATATGCATATCGTATGTCCTTTTCTTGTCTGCCGTGCGTACCAAGAGCAGCAAACGAGCTTGTTATTGTTGTCCATCGTTGTTGGTATTGTAAATGTATTTTATGCCGCCTTTTCCGGCGTGGCACACCTTCCCAGTCACGTTCGGCCCTCCACCGGGCAGCCCACTCCTCCGCGCGCACAACTTGCGCAAACAAGCTTCACTTTATTTCGCTCGACGGAAAGTTTTGCCAACAAATAGAATATCGATGATGCGGCCCCGGGATGGGTAAGGTGCTGCTGGGCTTCGGAAAATTATGCTGATCCAATGTAATACCATTCGGTGCGTTCGAGCAGGATTTATGGGTGGGAAAACCGATGCGGAAGGCGCTGTTCCAAAACTCCCACACGGCCCGTATCGTATCGCCTATTTCGTCTTCGTCTTGAGGATCGATTCACACGATTCGGTACATTATATAGCACTTAAAGTTTGCTCTGCAGTGCAAATCGCATCGGGTGTAATTGGAAACTAATCGGATTGGATGAGGATGGTTGTTGCGATTGTAAATGGAATATTGTTTGCCTTGGGTTCGTTCCGATGTTAACACCAGCATCTGTGTGGTGATAAATGTATTTTAAAGCTTGATTCGGTAAAAGTGCGGCGTTCATTTTTTTTTTGAATGGCAAATGGTGAGGAATGATAACACTACATAATGTGGGTAAACAAAAGTGAATGTTATCAATCAATTTGAATTTGAAATGCACTGAAAGGAAAAATAATAATATTTTCGTAAAATGTGTTTACCTCAGGGAAAAGCAAAATTCTGGACGACATGAAGCAAAGTTCAGGGCGACATCGTTCATCGCTAAGGCGAGAAGAAATTCCGGACAATTTATGTTATGTTAACTAAGGGAGTAGGACAGACATCACTTTGAGCTTTGCCAAATTTTAACTGTCCTTCATTCCCACTTGTGACAATTGTGTCCCGTTTGATTCCTGATAGTGTCAATCCATTACAGCCTTTATCAACCAAATTAATCAGCTCTCCCAGTGCTTCTGGATACGCATTCCTAACCGTGTTTTAAGCGAATGCGCTCTGGCGACGGAGAATCTTATCAAGATTTCCTGGACACCGGCGTGTTACGAAGTGATGGGTGTGACATAATCAGTCGCATGCCGTCACAAATAAAACTCCGTTGAGGAAAACTTATGAATCCCAAAATTTATCGGCGTAGGTAGGAATCGTTTTGCCATCACTGAAAGATAGATAGCTAGCCACCCTTTTCACTCGGGTACTAGAGTAACGCGAAACTTCAGAAAGTTTGTCGTGGTGGCACAAAAAAAAAAAACTAAAACAGGAAAGACGTAACCAGAGAAATAAGAAACGGAAAAATGAGATCAATTGAATTCCAAGCCACTCCCCAAGGTTGAAGTGTCCCGTTTCGTTAGGAGGGTTGTCTTTTTTTTTTGTATGCCCTATGCGATTTATTGAATATATTCAATCATAAAATGATAAATAGGCAACGAAAGGTTCCGATTTGTACGGTTGTGGGAGGAAAAAAAGAACACGTTGGACTAGATTTCCCATCCTCCCGCCGTGGCCGGGGCTGTTGACATTGGGAATCGAATTGGCAGTCGTCATCATCAACCCCGTAGAAACGTCAGCCCTGCGTATGTCGTTTGCCATTTTATTTCCACGTCGGAAGCATTCCTCGTTGCGTGCGCATTACTAGCCCAGTGTCAACATGCAATATCGTGAGCCGTCTGACGTACGTCAACACGCAATCTTGATCCCTGTACACAAACACCGGGACTGGGAGAAGGGTGACGAGTGTTGATAACGAATCGGTTGTTGCGGCGACGGGTTCCGTGTTTTGCGTGCGTGGTTTGACATGTCGCTCGCTCCGCAGTGCCTGGAGGTTGCGCTTATTTCCGGCAACCTAACCGTCGCCCGATTCACCTGGCTGGGAACTGAAGCAGGAAGTCACCGTCGAAGACGGGCGGAAATGAAGTCAATACTTTTTCCGCGTATTTCCTCGATAATGTTGGCGGCAAATCTATTCGCATTCGGGGGATTCAATTGCACGTGAATCTTTCACATTAGAGGGAGTTTTTTTCTCGGAATGTATGTTCCTATGAAAGGACTAAAAATTTACTCTCAACCCTAGTGTTGAAACAGAGTTTAGCGAACTCGATTAAGAATCGGCCTAGCGTAAAAAAACGTAAGTGGCCAGACAAACAGACACAATAAACCTTTCCCAAACGATGGGTTTTAAAGCAGAATATGAAACCATTTCTCTATCCACGCATCCCAGTCTGGATGTCATTTTGTTCCACCGGTTTAACGGTTCTCAAAAGAAACACAGTGAAGGGCGTGCAGAAGTGTGACAATAAAATGAATATAAAGAACTCCTTGGCGATGTATCGCAAATAAGGATCAAATTCGAAGGCAGTTATCAGTTTATTAGCGAAGGCGAAGATCTGTCGCTATGGCGTTTGCTGTATCGTCGCGCCTGTCTAGGATGCCAGTGGAAATGTGATTGGAAAAGGGCAGCGGGCAGCAGCGGCAGCAATAACACCTTCGCTAGCCTTCTTTCTGTACGGATCCCGTTTGAATGATAAGGGCGCTGGGCAAATGTTGTGGCATCGACAGAGGCAAAAGCATCACTAGAGCGACCTAAACACGGCGAGGATCGGTGCGGAAGCGAACGCATCGGTGGAGGGTGGCTGGCGCTGAATTCTAGAAATTGGTTAGAGAGAATTAGAAAAGTTTTACCATTTTGAAAAGGGTACCAATTTGGTGCGCTTGATTTGGTTTTTCGCCCCACTTCGAGGTCGTTGTTAGCGTTGATGAAGGTGGAGGAATGAAAGTGAGTGGAATGAAATGAGCGAGAAAGGGAGAGGAGGACCTTTCGGAGGGATGGGAGGGAGGGGGAGGGGGGGGGGGGGGTGACGGAATGTGTTTGCACGAAAAGCTGGAGGCGTTCAATGTGTCCTAGACGACCGTGAACAGCTGATGGGCGTGAGCGCAGGAAAAGATTGGCGAAATATGTTTGAATTTTCCTCCCCATTGGTCTAGGCGGCCCCCGGGGTTGACATCGAGCCAACCGGAGTCGAGGGAACAATTTTCAGAAAAACCCGCCCTGGCAACCGGGAACCATAGCCTCAGACCCGGATGGAGTTTCCCTTGTGGCGATGGCGACCGTTGGATCCGTGGAAACTTTTCGCTCGGGTAGATCATGAAGGCGTAAGGCCAACTTTGTTTGTTGTTGTTGAGAGTAAAATTAGTGAACTGTGTGAAAATATGCTGATAAATGTCATCAACAGGCTGATAAAACTCCAATTTGACTAGCCGCTAGTCGGCGGAATGCTACAAGGGCCTTGGGCTGGCCGGTTTTCCGAGGATTACGTGGATTCGAGATGTTTAGCTTACGCTTGTTATCGATGCCTAATGGTCTTGTGCGTGCTCGTGCGTATCGGAAAGGGATGTTTTCGTCTTGCGTGCCGGAGGAAAGAAGCATTTGTTTTAAATATCTGTACGTAAATCACAAGGCAAAGCGGTAGTCGATGCTTCATGCATAATACATTCTGGTTGTTGAAGTTCATAGTCATTGAACACCATTTGAATAGATTCTTATGAGAATACCTAACAGGGAGCATATGTATGTGGAGGGGAAAGTATTTTCACTTTAAAATAATTGCATTTCGATTCATGAGCATACAAGCAATGATATCCAGACCATTCACAAACTAATCTACCAGTGTGGCCGCCTGACGTCAGTGGTGAACACCAGATGAACAAGAAAACACAAATGAAATTACTTTTTAAACGAGTCCCTGCTGGGAAAACAAGACAATTTAAACTAGCATCACATTTTCCGAGTGCCGGGCAATGTTCCAGCCATCCGGAAGGAAGGGGAGGGCTAAGTATGTGTTGGATAGTCTATGGATGGAATGCAAATGACGCACGCTTTAGCAAATACATTCGCTTTTAAGGGCCAGTGCTCTGTCTGCCAGCAAGAAAACATTCTTGCCGCAAGGCAAAAGAGCGACTTACAGCTGCATCGAACGTTGGAATTGCATAAATTCATTATCACATGTTTTGAAACAATGATACCAGCCGATAACGCTCCGGATAGTCAATGGAAATTAACAAGTCGAATCAGTGCCGCCGTGGAATGTGGTCGAAGCCCTAACTTTTCATCCTGCACGAGTGCTGCTGCCTGCGGTACTGTTCTGCCTTTCAGGACGGATCGCTAGCCAAGGATGGTTTCCAGGAAAAGCGAGCTTTTCCGAGCACCGTCGACGTGCAGCTTTCCGACTCGGTAATGCCACTATATGGTAGAAGTAATCAACAAAGGTGAGACATGAATAGCATACTTGCCTCGTCTGACGTTCTTCGTTGCTCTTGCAGACCAAATTGGGCCTGCACATGCATTCGATTCGCTTGCATCCTATCATGGCAATGCTAATTATGCATTTGTATTGATTTGTAAATAAAAGCTTATTAATTTCTGACTCACAATTGCATCACAACCCAAGCGAGGAGCAAACCGAGTGCAACCAACGGACGGTTTGAAATTGTTACCCTTCTTTGCATTCATTATGCTGCACTGCACGTCCAGGGTCGATGGTGACAACATCAACAACCCCGCCGGCGCTGTTGCCCCCATCAACCCCCCCACGCCCCTCTTCTGCACGGCCATCGGCATCACTTGCACCGGCTCTAATCAACCGACATTTCTTCATGTTAGTTTTAATCAATTCACAGTGTGATAATTACTCTGATTGTTTTGAGTTCCCATGCAACCAACCGGGGGTGAGAGACGTGGTTCTCGTCGGAGATTGCGTTGGTTGCACTGGTACTTGCGACCGCCAGCCAAGTCTGGGCGGTCCGTTTGATAGTGTCCACCGTTCGATGATACTGCCAACAGTGGTGGACACAATTTATGCAATAAGTCATGCGTTTTTTGTTGGACAGAGATTAAGCCCCATTTGATTTTGAAAAAAACCTACGAATTTACTAGTGAGTTTCTGTTCGGTATCGGTAGTACCTTTGGAGATAATGAAAAACTATCCCAAAACTCCGGAGCAGAACTGTTTGATCTACTAGAAAGTTACAACACCCCCGCTGCTTACAGTACAAGCTTTTCGGTATTCCCCTTTTTACTCGATTGTCTATCTGTCCTCTCTGGAGGAGCAGGCTGGGGAGCAACATGGTGCCACCGTCTAAGCCCGCTGAGTACTAGGAGTACGAATCGGACAAGAGAAGTGGCACACTGCGCCACAATCCCTGCTGCAATTGCATTCCCCGATGTGCTGGTTAGGATTTGGAAGCGGGAAGGAAGATCATAGGGCAGGTGGGGCCACCGTTGGACACTGCAGTTATTGCATTTTCTATTGCGACTATTGATTTTCATGTACGCTTGTGCCCAGAAGTCAGTCCGGGGGGGCTTGATTGCTATCGTGATGGTGGGACAGGGGATGGTTGCACTACAGGATGAATACACAATTCCCCACTGGTACTCGTGACCTTTGCTGGGTCGCCGAGTGGTTGCCTTTGGCGGTCGTGTGGTGGAGCGAAGTAGAAAAAAGTAGCATCCCTCCCACTCCATCAATGAAGGACGCACATGGAACTTGCCCGCAACTGGTCGCCAACGTCGGCTACTGGGCTACGTGTGTTGCGTAGGGAATAAAAAATCAAATCATGGCACAAATAAACTAACTCGCACAACCAAGCTTCTAGCCAGGGAACCCTTGGGCAGGCGCGATACCCTTGGTCGGTGAAGAGGCGTGCATAATGAAGATAATCAATCCAGTATTCTTTACTTTATGCCAGCCACCTGCTACATCCCTCCCTTAAACGCTCCCCCGGAACGGGAAAGAGTGATACCCGTTGCTTATCCATCGACGTGCATTGATAGCTGAGTCTTTTACGCCATACCTCGTGCTTGGAACGGATTTATCGAGCTGTCAATCTTGTGAGCACGTCATCGGCGCTTCCCCAGCGTGACAGCTGACGTATGGGCGGGTGCACACACATTTTGGCGTGGTGCAGCTCCATCCGTGGCGGCGCTGCTGCATTGTGGGTGATATGTTACGGACACACTTGGACACCAGGGTAGTATAAATTCATTTCAATTAGGTAGGACAAAGTTTTGATTAGATGATACTCCCGCGCATTGCAACGCACCATTTCCACGCACTGGCGCGAACTCCAATTGGCACTGTCGGTGCGTGCTTTTGCACTTCTGCGTTCGTTAATTGGTGCTGATGCATTTTGAATACGGTTCATCGGCAAATTGAATTGGGCTACAGCTAGCCCCGGTTGCTCTTTGTAATGAATGGCATTATTAGCAAACCCCGCGGGTGTCGGTGTTCTCTGTTGTCGGAGTGCGTTACACAGAACCGGGCTAGGGACAGTTTTGTACCAGGTGCTAAAGTACACCCGGTCGCATAGTACCGCTGTAGCTATCAGTGATTCGAGGAGTCGATACAACAGTGGGATAGAAGGCAGCAGGCGCAGCCAATTAGAAGATATTTTGCATAACAATTGCATCGGTAATGATCGGTGGCTCCTGGTGGATCTGCATTACTTCGAATTCACGAGCGGTTAATTTAGAAACTCTTCGATTGGTTTGTCTGGTAACTGTTCAAGAGTAAATGGCTGCTGCTTTAATTCGGTTGGATACCGCCCCGGCTGGCTGCCGGGATGTAGTGCATTAAGTCGAAAAGTTACCCCACTTTGGTGGAGTGCAATTGAAATCGATTTTGAACGATATCTTCGGACCACGGGAGCGATTTGATTGGTGACTAGGTAAATTTCACCGAACGAACGGCACGCTCAGGACGGCTCTTCAACCCGAAGCGCGAGCAGCACTTCCCTGCACTGCAGAATAATCGCCGTATCGATTATTGGGACAGATGGCGTTGTCTAAATTTTCCAATCGATAGTTAGGTAATCAATATTCATGAACCGTTGACCGGGAAGCACGTTGTTTTGAAGCAAATGAGAATCATGTTTCACACAACCGAAACCATAAAAGGCTCATTCCATTATGGGTCTCAAAACAAGAGGTATCTTGCACAACAACATGGCTTATTTTCGTTATCCAAATCGAAATTAGAGCGTTTTGAAGCGAGTAGAGTTATCACACATTGCGTGAATAGCAAGTATTTCAACTCACAAACTAACAATACAATTTTTTTACCTCGTGATAACAAGAAAACTCTTAAAATTTGTTAAAAATTTAGCCTTTCTCGAGATATGTTGCATAAAATTGTAAATTGTTTATTATGTGAAGGGAAAATGGCAGAAAATTGTTCGACATGATTGACAAGATGCTCTGCCTAAAACCTCTGGCATTCAACGACATTTTGATCGCATTTGTCTGTAATAATCACCAGCCACCTTTCGATTCCAAAGTTCTTGCGCTTCAAAGGCGCTTCGTGGAATGTCCTCATCGTAAGTATGACGTCCTTAGACAATGAAATCAAACGATAGTGGGCAATAAACCAATCTTGCCTGCTCCATGAGTGCCAAAACACAAGAATTCGGCACTGCTTTCCTTCTCATTGGTTAGTTTTCAATTACTTTTGACAGGATCGTCGGCTTCACTCATCGATCAAATTACGTATTTACGGTATTCACCTCTCCGGTTCTTGGATTGGTTGAGGTTCGAGGATCCTGTTACTTGCAACGGGACGACTAGTGATTGCTGTTGAGGGGTGAAAGTCATGACTGGTTTAGAATATGTTTTATTTAAAACAGGACCCCCAAACGTTCTCATCCATGGCATGTCTTATGACGTCTCCCGAGCGTTTCGCCGAAAGGAATGAAGTGTACAGTTACTTCCCATATCGAGCGGGGTGTCCAATGTCGACGAGAGTGCAGACTGTAAAATGGATAGCATCTTTGGAACGTTACCCCGGCGGTAATGGAACGTACAACCGTGGCGACTTCTTATGTTACCGTTAAATTCTGTTCCAGAAAAGTGCCTGGAAAATGGGAAATGATGTGATCAACTGTCAGGGTGCCGTGTTGAAAAGTGTCAGAAGTGCGGCTGATGCTGATGGCATTAACACGCGCTTGACGGAACTGGGGCCAACTGAAGGCTCGATGATCTTTTTGGATAAAATTCCAACGCCAACGGGATACCGTAGGCACGCGGTCGGGACGGGAAGTCCTTTGCAAATGGGTTCCCGATGTTGCCCCTTCGTTGTCGCTGGTGGCGGTGGATCGAGGGGCACTCCTTGCGCTCTGTTGCCATCGCCGCCGGCATTTTGTTTGGCGAATAGAGCACCTCGATGATAAATATACTGGCCATGATTAGCTGGTTCTAGTTTTCCCGACCGTCCCTGCTCCATCACCACACGGAAGCCTTCCGTGCTCCTTGAGCTCTGGCAGCGCACTGGATATTCTCGCGCCAGAAGAGGATACGGCTGAGCTCACGCGGATGATGGATGAGCGTCGGCATTCAATTCGCCGGCTTGGCATCGTCGGGAAATGTTATGCCCCCTTTACGCTCGGTAAATGGGACACTGGGAGAAACACAAGACCGGATGCTATTAGGGGCAGGATGGATACACATCGGGGTGAGAATATGCAACTGTAAACGGGCTTCATGCTTCATTCGTCACTCGGGTTCTTATCTTTTCTACGAAGTGAAGTGTCATTCGCGTGGTTAGGCAGAGAATCACTGCCACACGACGGAATCAAATGGAGGTCGTTTGCGTTTTTGGCAACGCAAACCGAGCTACGAAAGTTCAAAATCTCCATGTTTTTTTGTCTCAGAAAAACACTTTATAAGACGTCGTCAAAACGGCATGACAAATGTATAGGTTTTCCACCAGGATAGCAGGTGCGTTTTTGCAAGGAACGGTTCATTGAGAAAGGGAACAGTTCTGCTTCAAACCGATGCCCTTATCATACTACTATGTAGCTACTAGGATCCTGTTTGCGTTGGGTTGATAATTAGATAAGATGTTTCCATTTTCCCTCCTGCGGCAAATGGCCCATTACGCGAAGAAATCGTATCGTTTGTCGTATTATCGTTTGTCACAAATCGGAGCGAAAGCGGTGCGAGGTTTATAATGATGATGAATTCAGTAATTCATTCAATTAAGACACCGACGCCAACCGGTGCGGAACGGTTCCAGCAAGGGCATCCCTTTGACCCGCCGGTTTGGGAGTGTTCCCGGAATCATAAGAAGGCATGTAACCGCTGTTTGAATGGACCGGACTTGATTGATGATGACGTGTCGGGCGGAGATGTTTTCGCTAGATGTTTTCCTCGAGCGCAAAGTAGAGCGAAAGGTTTTCCTCCGGACGCTCGCATGCTGAGCACACTTTGGGGATCTTTTCTTTTTAAGCGTCGCTACGCGGCAGACCAGCGCGAAATGAAGATTTATTTTGGATGAAGCAGTTTGGAAGCGACGCTGGTTGCCAAAGCAATACTTTCGGGGGAACTGGGTTTCCATGGGACACGATTTTTCCATCCCTCTCAGGTGGCGCTCAAATTTCTCGTCCAATTGTAAGATGGATGGTGACTTTCGGCACCCGTAGCAGTTGTTTACCCGGAAAGGGATTATTTCCTCGGACTCGTGCTGACGACTGTAATATTAACCTTTTTATTTTCCTCCCTGCTTCATGAGGGAAGTATCAGCAAAATGATTTATCATTTAGTGCTACGAAAACAAGAGGTTATTTGAAATCCTCTAAGACTAAGACGGAAGATCACAAATCAAATACATCGCAGAAATATGAAAAACACGATGCACGAACTTTGATTTTCCGGAGACTCGGGGAACGGTTGTAAATAGCTTTTGACTACCGCTCTTGACCGTAGTTTTTTTTTCTAAGCTGAAATTTAATGCATTGATTTCAAAAATTCCATTACAAGAAAATGATATCCCTTTTTCCAATGAAAAGATTTTTCTGGACACCAAGACCCCTCGGGGAAGTACAACGTTCCAATTCGTTAGGATTTCCTTGTCCTAGGGTAAATAATGTTTCTTTTTCTTCCCTCATGAAGATACCACAGAGAAAGAGCTAGAAGACAAGTCATGAAAACCGAAGTATCCGGTTTAATCGAAAGGTGTTTCAATCAAGACAAGCAGTCCGGGGAAGAATGAAAAGAAACACGTTTTTTTGCTTCCCAGTACTGAGAAAATCATTCTTCTCGGGCCTCTGATTTTCATCCACCCATCTGAACCTTAAAAAGAAATACGACATGCTCTCGATCTGCTTGCATTCCGTCCCAAATGGGACCACGGAATGATGGCAGTTCCTGCTGTCGAGTAATGGAGTGTCCTTGCCTCGAGGGGGCGATGAGAAGTGTTGTACAAGAAGTGTTTCCCTTCAACGTAATCCTTCTTGTGAATCCGTTCGTAGTGTATACATTTTTATCCATCCTGCGAAAACCAGTATAATTCCGAGATGGTTAAGAAATACATTTGAGCAAAAGGACGCAAGCAAACAAAACGATAAGTTAGGAAAAGAAGGTTGGAAAATACAGAAGGATACAACAACATTAGACGAATCAAGCGCAAAAAAAAAATAGCAAATCTCGCCCGGCAGGCTAGTAGGAGCGGCAGAGACAACGACGATAAAGGACAAAGATGTCGCCAGTCCAACCGGATACCATTTCCACAGTAAAATATGGCGGCAAGCAACCGATTCTTTCAGGGTAAAATTCATTTCCCTTGTAACGGTAGGGTTGTAAATGAATATCACTTGGCTTTCTCCTATTCGGCTGCCGCATTGTTGGACGCTTCTTTGTGAAGAGGTAACTCAGGTCAGGGTCGTATCTTTTTTGTAACTGGCTTTTTCGTTGTTTTCCCTCCGTGCAATCAGGAGGAGGGAAATCGGTGCATCTGAATTTGGTGAATATATTTTCGCACACAGTCTGGTGAAGGAGGCGACAATATTAGGGTCAAACTGTTCGTCCCGTCTTCGTGGCGTGGGCAGTGATTGTTTTGATGCGAAGCACGAAAAAACTATGCTCAGAAGAATGAGAAAGGACAGGGGTTTGTGTGTGAATATTCTGATTGCAAGCAGTAGGGGAAGACAAATTATTGGAAAGATAAAAGCCGACGCAAAATGAAAGCTTGAGGGCTCGAAATGAGGTGTGGCAAAAGGTGTTCCGAACGATCGGATAAGTGTTGGTTCCCCGGTATCCTTTCTCAGTTCACTTGATTAGGAGCAGACGTTTTCATTTTCCATATGATAGTGGACCAAATCGACCCACTTATTTGTTTGTTTCGTGCCCAATACCCTAAATGTTGAACATACAATAAATATTCGGAACATCTGCCGAGGAAGCCGAGCGGCGAAGATGATTTGGTTCGGGCATTTTTGGAAATCTTGTTACAGCATCCTTGTGGGTAATGATTTGACATGCGACACATGTTTGTGGAGTTGATGATGAATTTGGATATTGTTTGCCCTACGCAGGCTCAGATGGGCAGGCAAACGTTTTTTTCGAAACGAAATGTGTGGCTTGCTTGCTTGTGGCATATCTTACAGCGTGCAGAAGATGTTCATCTGTAAGCCATACATCATCGATTAGGAAACTTTCTTGGAGAAGTCGACCATAAAGTGCGGGTTAATTTTCGTTCAAGCTATGCTGCACGGATTGACTGAGGATACGGGATTAACAAAGAAAAGCTATGTTTTGGAAAGCATTTTAAGGGGCAGTGATATCGTATAGCGGTAAGATACGGGGAAATTAATTAAATTCACCCTCATGTTATGAATCAATTCCGTAACGAAGTTTTGCATGGCTCGATTTGGTTATGTTGTTTCTTGGGCTACAGTGCTATTCCTTTTAGTCACTTAGTGCGTAGCTGGTGATAGGATTTATAATTGTATATCTTTTATATTTTATAGACATTGAGATTGCTATCGCAATCATTTCTACAGCTCGCCTCAAAATCTTCCACGTACAAGAAGAGTCGACGATTCACGGCGAAGCAAGAACATATTTCTTTTTCATATCCCTTTATTTCCCGTTGTTTTGTTTGTTGCAAACTGAAACCCTCAGTGCTGACTTCCTGCTGACGGACGTTGATGCTTGGTGATTTCATACTGCTAAATATTCGCTTCGAGCTTGCCTTTTTCCCCCGATGAATTCACACACCCACACACTGTCTACGGCCCAGTGAACACAGGGGAAATCAGTTTTCCGGTCTTATTACACTTTTAATGAAAGCCGGGATGAAAGAAATGAAATACCATCCTCGGTCGGCTGGTCGGCGTTCCTAAACCGGGTTCGACGCTGTCACCGCTTCCGTTGCTGTCGGTTGCTACGTCCTTAAGGTGAAATTTATCCTACCGGCGGCGACGGTCGACGACGGTAAAGCTGGTGTAGTTTCTACCTGTACTAGACTGAACGGATGAAGCCCCAGGATGATGATTCTTCCTCCCCCGGAGAAGAAGACGGGACGGTGCAGAAGCATTGGTTAAAGACAGTTGGGACTGGTTAAAATGTTCTCGCAGCTGTATAAAGGCCAGGCTGCGTTCCATACCGATGATTAAGATGTTTGTAGGATTTCTATGGAGGTGGATGTTTTGTTTACTGCTTTGCAAATCATTTGTGTAACATAGACGATCGTAAGGACTGCAGGAGCAGTCGGTCACAGCTCAATAATGAAGCTTGCATAAATTTACCCCTCGCTATCACCGTATTCCACTATAATGTGGTGCACATGGAAGACCATGGGGATGTATAGAGTAATTTTCTACGGGAACTATTCGTTTTCAATATTAATCACCAACGCTAACCCCGGGGGAAAGAGAAACATTCCTTGGTGGATGTCTTCATCGGGTATTCCTTCACTAAGAATTGGGATGAGAAGTATTGTACAATATGGTACACGTGCATATTGTGTATTTCGATGACTTTATTCTAAGGGGGATAGTATGGACCAGAAACGTTAGGAAACCCATCATAAAAGATGTAAAATTATTATGTCTTTCCTTTCTCTCCATTTGGAGTGGAAGATGTATCATATGGTGTGATATTTTAAAACAAAGCAGTGTTACGCTTCCGTATTTATCTTTTTCCGCCTTCACACGCGCTGGTCTGCTTCCAACTTTCACTGAAATTCGCAATGCACGGCGTGATGTAAGCCACTTATTCTCTTCCCTGGGAGAGATGCTGCCGCCTAGTGGCTGAAGCTTTTCTTCCTATGCTTACGATAAGAGCGGGAGGAAAATGGAAATGAAGATATTATTGTATTCACCGCAAACAATCAAACAAAAAAACTGATGTTTGTGGTAGTTTAACAACAATGTGCGCAACTTCAACAGCAACGTCGCAGAGCGGCAAGGAGGAAGATTTTACTAACAGACTAGAAAAGCGGGGGGGTGAGGTTTCCTAAATGGGTGCATGGTTTTCACAACAAGTGCGAAAAACGCCTGCGATAGTGTGAACGATGGGAAAAGCCATCAGTTTAAGAAGGAAGGTGCAACCTACGAAGGGTCGGTTGCATGTGAAATGCATACAGTGATGGTGTTTCGTTTCCCTCATGCCCGCAAAAAGCTGAACAATAAGTGCATAACAATGTGTTGGATTAGTCTTAAAAAGGTGGAGCTGTGGATGATATTCCACCACCGGGTGGGTTGGTGGCGAGAGGATGGCGCAAGGCGTGAAGATGTCGAGCGAGAAAATACATTTTGTATTCTTCAACGCGCTGTTGTGCGGCAGGTTTTACATGCAAAATCACAATTCGACGAGTGAGAGAACGAGAAGCGAACGGAAACTGCGGTAGAGCTCCGAACGCGCGTGCTGTTGAAGTATTTTATTGGCGCAAAAGAAAACACTTGCAGTTCGTTGGTGGTGTGTTTATTTGTCCGAAGCATGTTGTTCATCCGTGCCTGGGTTTTTCTTCATCCTTCCCGACTCGCTGGAAGCTTATTCATCGCTGTAGAATCACTTATGAATGAAAATGAAGGATGGTAATAATAGTCATCGTAAAGTGTTAACAACAAGTAACTGTTCGTTCGTTGCGGTAGCAAGAAACGGCTGGTTATGGAAGGAAACCAACGGCTGGTTACGGATTCTGAGGGTAGAAAAACAAACGTGAAACAAAGCATCCAAATCGATGATCCGTTATGCCACCAATGTTAGTTAATGGATTAAATTGAGCTATGGTTTGTGTAAGACCATAAATTGAACCATCAAAAAGAGGTTTGAAGTAATCAAATCGACAGCTCCTAAACAGCAAGAAACAGGGATAAAATATGTGGAAAACCCTAATATTGACGGTGGGAGTTGAAGATCTGAAAAAAAAAAAAAAATAAAACCCATAACAGTTTAACTAAACCATCGACTAGACAAAACAGTTTTCCACACATTGGTTCCAATAAGTGTTAGTAAAAATGCACCCCGAAAAGAAGCAGTAATTCCAGTGAAAAGGGAATGAATCACTTGCAGGATCCAATGTTGAACGCAATTGAAGCATTAATTAGGTTTGAAATTATTTCAGACAGTTCTTAGCAAACGAATTTGGCAACGCTCCCAATTGCAAAGGTGCATTAAAAAACCACCCAAGGGGACAATCAGGATAAGTAGGCAAACCCACAATGGTTGTGGTTATCAGATTTATTTTTCATATAAAATTATAATCAATAGAGCAATGCGTAAAACATCAAATAGTTTAAATATCGCCACCACGATAAAATGTCATCACACTTCTTTCTCTGAAACATGTTTAAGGATGATAAATACATGTTTCCAGATTTACTTATCGCTCAACCGACGAACCCGTATCCGTTTCTACCATATCGTCGTAATTTAGCACACGACTCGCAGTTGTCCGTTTCCGCTGCAGTTGGCGTAATTGGAATTTAATATTCCTTTGTCGGTAGCTGCGAGTGTCCTCCGTTTTACGCGCAACGGTGACAGGGCCGTTTGTCTCTAAGGCGTGCACGGTTTTTAGCTGTGGGCCAAAATTTTTATTTAATTGAAATAACCAAAGCCGGGCGCGAATGATGGAACAATCTGCGGAACATGCACATTGGAGTCACGATCGTTCGTTCTGAGTTGCGGAAACTCCCTGTAGGAGCATCCCGGGGTGAAGCATGACCATAAGGAAAGTTCCGCACGCCACGGAAAAGAACACGTAGTTCTGGCGGTGTGCGTTTTACCATTTTTCAACTTTGGACAGAAGAAAAATGACTAATTGAAATCCGGCTTTTTCCGGGAGCGCTAGCGCAATTCTATCCACTTTGCTGACGCAGCGACTAGGTCGAAAACAAAATTTTCTATGCTTGAAAGCTCACCCTTGCAGTAGGCGCATTCGTGCCACGCCACTTCATATGGCCGGTATGATGGAAGGATTTACGCGAGTTTAGCGGAAGACTGCGCAAGCCGAATGAATCCGGTGGTCGTGATGATGATGATGATGATGAAGAAATTATAATTAATTAAACTTTGAAATTTCCCGATGCAACTACGGTCAGCTATATGGAACACGGGAAAGGCAGGCAGTGAATTGCTGGTAGATAAATCTATCGTATCCGACAGATGGAACGTTTTTTTCAGACTTTATAGTTCACACCTGGGAAAATTCCCTTCCATGGTTGTTCATTGCAATTCTTACACCTCACTGCTTGTTCAAGTATAAAAAACAAACTGGATCATCATACGATTATGTAAGCATGGAACTAAAGCAACAAGTGGGTCGATCCAAACAAATCATGTTAATATCATTCTGTAAAATGTTACAAAATCTTTCCAATCGAAGTGTAACGAGACGTGTTATTAAAGTGAACCAATTTTGGTCAACCGCTGCGAAAGTGTCTACCTTCGTAATTATCTCCGTATTCTGCTCCTCAGAAACTTGATTTCCGTACTGTTAAAACCTAAAGGCACAAACGAAATGCTTACCAGCCTTTGATGTTTCGGGAAGGAGGGGTGGGAAAAGTCCGATGATCACGGTATTCTACTAGTTCCTTTATTGGGAGAACCTGTGGTCAATCAAATGAGAAGAACTTTATCACAGACCAATTCTGGTGGTGGTTTTAAAAAAATATTTTCCATATAATTATCGTACATTTGTGCTCAATTCCACGAAGCAAACTGAACTAGAGGCCTTTGCTAGAACACGTTGCCTGAACTTTGTTTGAAAGAATTTTACGGTCTATGAAATAATTGGACAGGTTTTTCATGCAACATCCTTCAACACACCGCAAAGTTTACAAGACCGATCTTTTTTTTTCCCCAAAACAAACAAAACTGTACGAAACCTAAAGCTCGCTGCTAGAAGGGATGTTTGACGCCGGAAAATATTTCATCAAGCGACTAAATTGAACACACATACTAAAACGCGTTTTTCTTCAACGCCAATGGTGTATCTTTCCCTGCCAACAGCTTAATTAAGTTCTTAGTTTAATCGAGCGAACGTAACGTTTTATTTTGCCAAGAAAAATAACCATCGCTTCCCTCATGCATAACGTACTGGCACATGTTCGTTAAAGCGTGCCTGCTCCGCGAGAAAGTAAAACGTGCCTTCATTTTTTCGGTGCATCGCATGGTCCCAAAGGCGTTCGCGGATGAAACTAAAGTTGATTGTTTTTTCTCGTCAGTTTTCAGGCTCTTGGTGTACACCCTTTCTGGCAGCGATCACCGTTGGTGCCAATGGTTCGGCAGCAGTTTTGTTGAACTTTTCCAATGTTGAACTAACCCAGTTACGTTTTTGTCCTTACTCTCCTTCCCGTACATCTTTTGGTGGGTATATGTATTTCGCGGAGGTTTGGGGCGACGACACGAGCGACACAACAATGTCAGTAAAATTCACCCCGAAGCAATACCGACGGAAAGCTATCAGATGATGGAAAATGAAATCAAAGGCAGGCTCGTGGTGGATAGAGTTTGGATTTTTTTTTAACAACGGTTGGTGACATTGGCACGCTAAGCACGCTGCCTCGCGCTTTCAATGCCTTTTTGACTTTGCATACTCGGAGTGGAGTATGCCAGCGACTTTCATGGATTCGTGTTTGCAGTACGTGGAAGCGAATTCAATAAGTTCGATGGCCTTTCGAAGGTACGATACTTCCATCATATATATTTTAAAAGTTAACTTGTTTGTCACAATCGATATTATTTCATTGGTTATTTCAGGAAAGAGTCTGTTACACCTGTAATACTTACATTTTGACGAATGGAAGCTGCAGATTAGAGAGCATCACTCAAACAAGAAAGTACCACTGACAATTGGTTATCGTGAGTAAGTAAATTCGCTTGTTTAGCCCTATAAAATTTGGAAACAATGCATTATTTTTACTTGCAGTTACAATGATTCTACACGCATCTTTTGCATGCAGTTTGTATGGAAGCTAGATCCAGGACAAGGTTGATCCTAGACGGAATCCACTTGGTGCTCCCTTTTAGCATTTGGTTCGAGGTTTGGAAAACGTGTTCAAACGCCTGTTACCGGATGTACAAGATTGGTTGGCTTAATGTCTACCATGATCGGCCAGGGGCCGCTCCAAGGGGTATTGCAATGTGTTGAGTACACAGGGAAATTTATCTCGCCCCTGTCCCACGGGCAGCGTCAGGTGAGCTTTTTCGGGCAAATATTTGGCCAATTCCTGGTCTCACCGGTCACGTGTACGGTCGGGTAGATGAGTTGATCTTTCCACCGACCGTGCGGACGATCGCGTCCGTGGTCCCGGTATGTCCGGGGCTCACCAGATTCGAGAAGATAGTTTGGTCCACGAACGGTGGGTTAGAATTCTTTACGAGGCCAAACGTCACGGACTACGGGCAAACCGTGTTTACATATCGTACGTGCGAGGCTTGGGGGTACGCTTTGGGGCGAAGATTACGAAACGGGCCCAGACCGGCTTTAGGCGCGAGGACAGTGGAACAGTCCTGCTGTGTTTGCTGCCGGTACCGAACACATCGAACCGTTTTTATGCGTCCCCGATCGGCTACAAAGCGGTGGCCCAAAGCTACAGGAAGGAAAACAATGGCTACCAATTTTGAGACCGTTAAACAAGGGACAGAATTAGGCATTTTTGCGGTATGACTTTTAATTAGCTGAACCGAAGGCATTACTTGACTTTGGAGCAAATACGCGTCGAACTTTCTTGTCCTTCAGAAGACGATGACGATGACATGGGTACACGGATGGGTGATGGTAATTTTGGCTGGCTTGTTGCAATTCAATTTTCCTTGCCCCAAACAGGCCAGCAGGTCTGAACGTGGTTGATTGCATTTTTTATGAGTGTTAAGAGTTCGAAAGATGCTTAACAAGAGTACGGAACACACACTTTATGTGTTGAACTGGGTGATAAAGTAAAACAAATAATAAAAATGTCTTTAATCATAACTGGCACTCCTTTTTAGGATTTACTAGGATTCTTATGAAGTCTCTCAGTTTAATAAGTGTTCTATCTTGATTTAAGTGATCAGAACACCTTTTTCGTTGCTAAATTATTGAAATCGTCCTGTACGAACATTTTACATTGCCACAGAACAGAAGTTTTATTTTGCAACAAATTTACTCATGGGACAGTTGCATTGCAATGCTTTCCCAACAGTACCATTGGCATGGAGGATGACTCTGATTACTTCGAGTGATCGCCATACAGGATCCGGGCAGAGGAAAAGGCAATCTTTAGACCTACTCGTTCATTTTTGCACTTTTCATCCTTTCAGTCACTTTTTCGCTCTCGGTTTGCCTTTGGCTAGAAAGTCACAATTCGTTACGCTATCATGTCTTACTCTAACGTTCGCTAGGTTACAGCAGGTACAGGCCAACGGAGCAGTACGTTGAAGTGTGTCGAGAATAGTGAGGAAAACATGCGATTCAACGATACATTATCGCATACAAATTGCATGTTGCAATTGCTTTTAGTCTTGTTTGCTACACCCTCGCACGCACGCATTTCCCCACGCCCGGGGAAGGCACAGCAGTGCATGGCAGCGGCAACCGTGAAGCGAGCGCAGATTCTTGGAGTCAAAGGATAACCAAGCGGAAGCGAAAGCCATGCTAAGGTTGGGGATAAAACGTTAGCTTTTAGCCTAGCCCAAGAGGCAGGGGTGAAAGTTGCATCGACTGGAGGTTAATGGGTGGTACCTCCCCGTTGCTATTTGCTCATTTATGCTACATGATATCCTTAGTTGCTTACGGCCAAGCGAGGCGGGACTGAAGTAACGGTCCTAGCAACACCCTAGCACCGGGAGGATTATTTCCTGTGGGCCGTACGTGTGGGCGTGTGTGTCCCGGGTAAAGCACACTGGCAGCGTTATGCGACGTCCGCCTCAAGCCGGCAAAGTGAGTTGCGGTGTATTGAGTGAGAACTGAAAGGGGCAAACGCACGTGGAGCCCTCAATTATGGTCCATATCGGCCGATGGGTGGTGAAGGTGGGTTGGTATTTTTTACTCGCTTGATAAGCGCATCATCCAAGCTATACGAGTTCCAAAAAAAAACGGATTACATGTTCAATGTAATATGATAATAGTTAATTAAGTGCTTTCATACTTCTGATTCACTTTGTTTTAAACGATTTTGCTTCGTAGCACGGATTGATTTGACTATTTTATTTTATTAATTTCATACTTTTTTCGTATGGTTTACATGGCTGTACAGTGAGCTTTCAATACAACTAATGGTTTCAGTGTATTTCGGTAACTTCAGCTCCACCACGAAAAAGAGATTCTCCGTTTTGTTTGTCCAATAATTCCGTGGCGAAGAAAATTTATTCTGCTGTATTTAGCTGTTTTCTGCCACTGGAGGTTAGTCATCGCAGCCGTTCATTTCCCTTTTGCCCTGTAAATTCAGAAAACAAACACACGTTATGTAAGCTTACATGTTTCTGCTACACCTTCTTTAACCGCTGCGCGCGGTTTAATTTCCGTTTCGTTTTTGTTTTGCAGCGATTTTCCAAAGCTGCCACCATCCAGCGTAATCGTGACGCTGCGTGAAACAAAAACATCCCTATCGCAAATGGTGGGGCGAGACTTGCCTCGTTAAAAACCGGGTGAACCGGTAAATCAATTCACCAGAAACCAAATAAACACCAACGATGATGGAGTAATTGGATCCGGCTTGGATCACAAGCCACAGCAAAGATAGCGTAGCAAAATTGGGCATCTTCGGTGCGGAGCATCTTCCTCCGTTGCCGGGAGCTTTTTTTTTTCGCTGCTCCGTACGCTGCTCTTATGAAACGAGAAGGCCTACCGGGTTATGCTGTTGGTTGCCCTGCATGGCAGAAACTTGCCTGAAGGTAATAAGTCGTTTCTTGAGGCTACGGGAAATGAATGGTTAATGAGCTGGACAACAAGACTCTCCTCCCTGCGCAGGGTGTGAAAACAATCTAAAATGTAAATTAACTCGCCTACTACTACTTCATTTTGGCTTTCCTGTAACTCCCACCACGCCACCGGAACAACTGGGAATTTGGGAAATCTTTTGAATAGCAACTTTCCTTGTCCCGGAAGGCCCTGGCATCTCGACGTGCCAGGTAAAGGTTGCATTTGCTGCCAAGAAAAATACCGTACCAATCGCCAGCGAAGGAGTTGGTTTTTTTTTGCAGTGTTTTATTAGGCACTGCATTCACTTGGACTATGGTCGAGTTGACTCCGCCTTTGCGAAAGAAGTAAACATCAAAACGAGAAACAAAGCTGGGATTTATCTTGCAAACTAGTTAGGGCTGTTGCCGCTTTCATAAAATTTTATGGTTCATTCTTCCGGCCAGGCTGCATCGTTGAGCCCAGCATCATGCCACGCTTTCACTGGGTAATAGCACTAATTATGTTTTGGAATCCGTTTCGTTGCGCGGTACGATCGACCGGTTCCAGCCTGCATGGGCCCTGCAATGGTAGCCAATTTTGGGAGACCACGGATGATTGCAGCCGAAATCAACAGATCTTTTAAAGCGATTTGAAGCATTCAGGCTTCTTTTAATTGCAATAAATTTACCTTTATTGTCCAGTGATAGTTTTATTGGACATCCTATGCTTCTCTCAGCTTTACTTACACATCCATAAGTTTGTTTGCAGAAAAAATAGTTCCCTTAGCTTATGATATGCGACTACAATAGATTGGAGAGAGGGTTTGGAGCAAGCAAAAGTTATTATTTATTTGAAAACAAATTTTTGTCTATTCATTGGAGACGACACAAGCACATTCAGACCTGTCTCGCATAGTTCTTGTCGTCGGTTAGCTAAATTTGCTTCAATAAGGTTTTGTTTACGCATCTTATCAGGCTTAGTAAGGATGAGAATCGTCTAGTATACTGCATCGCTATCCAAAAGCAGGAACCGAGCACGTATCAAATCTCTGCACTGGACGTGGACTCCTATCTTATCAGGCACATGGCTTTTGAAGGCACACACTCAGTTTGCCCACCGTAGATAGCAATGTCGGACGGGCCCCGTTGTCAACGCTTTGCAGTCCCATTTCTCACGCTGCGTAAAAGAAAACTGTCCTCACTGCCGGCAGCGACGAATGCGATGTGTATCGGTGCGTGGTGTCGATTTTAATTAAAAGACACTTTACGCTTGGACTACTTTTCAGCTGGTGCCAATATAATTGGTGGCGAGCTGGACTTCTGGTGGGAGATAGTTGGGCGAGAAAATAGCGGTTGATCTACCATTAGCGGGCGTAAAGCGGGGAAGTCACTCAAGTAGATCGTGTGTTGAAAAGTGCCTTCCAATTTCCTTCCACTGCCACTGCTCGGCTGGACGTTTTGATGCTCTTTTAGTTTTTTTTTCTTAATTTTTCGTTTATGCTGGTCCCTTTCTTCATTCCCCATTTTGGGAGGAAGTGAACGTTTCTTGGGTGTTTGGGGCATGCGAAATTGGCTTTCTGGTATCCAACTTTTATGCCACTATTGTTACCGTTTGCTGGTCGGGAACGGAGCGTACCATGTTCGTGGCTGACGGTGGGACTCCGAGGGCTGCTGGCGGTTGAAATGGCTTAATTCCCCAAAGCATTTATAGAGATTTTGTGCTGTTGCTGGCCCCCAACTACTGCGCAGACTGACCGTACGAAGGAGGAAGCTGGAGTGATTTATACTGTGCCCCATTCGGTTCGACTTTTTACCTCTATTCAAGCAACGGGGAGGCGGTTTTTTTGGGGTGAGTAAAATTTCATTAACCCAGTTATGAACAGGCGAGCCCAGTGCGGGACTCGACCGGTTCACACACAAAAAGATGCTGAGTTGTTATGATGGATGTGTCTTTGGCGCCAGGGAGCAATCCGTAGGGAGGTGAACTGACCATTTAAAACCCACAACACGGTCAAATGCAATCCGGAATGAAGGTAGATGAATAGTTTTTGCCTTCCCTAAGCCTTTCTTTTTCTCCATGCCTGTAGAATGATGAAAAGCGTTGTGTTTATCATCATGGTGTGAAATCATGGTAGCAACCGGGTACAAATGGGCGCACATCATCTAACTGACAATGCTTTAATGGCTCATTAATTTTGCTTTAATCAAATGCAAATCAACATCTGTTTGCTAACCATGTCTGATTATCGCGCCACAGAACGAGGTGGTGAACAAGGTGTCGAGTGTTAGAAATCCAAAAGAGGAGACTATTTATTTCATCATTTGAATCCTTGAACAAAATTTATATTCGAATTGCATTTTTGCTACTACTTTATGATTCTAAATCAAACATGTTTTTGCTGGTTTCGTTCTTAGCTTTTCAAACAAGCTGATTTTGGAAAAAAAGCCTTCTACAAACCGTTTGGCCAGGTCAGAGTAAACAAAACGCAGCTTTCGAGCACATATCATTAACACAAAAAAAGAACGTAAAATACGTCAACTGATGGTGGTTCTCCTTGAAACTTTGGGGCAGCTTCTTCAGTGTCAGCGCTCAATACGTTTCAGTGAGTGGGATGTGGGATCAAACACATTCAAGGTCTTAACATGCAAATGTCCGTTTCGAAATCTTCGTTGTGTTGATTTTAAAGTATGTCGGCTTGGTGGTATAGTCTTTTCCACGAAATTTAATTTCGTGATTGTGATAACATCATCTGGCCGAATTTGAATTTTTGAATCCATTGTTAGCATTTTGACCGATTTTACTTTACTTACTTAAGTATTAAAAGTTTACTATGTACATTGCATTTTTTGGATTAAAATAAATGGAAAAATTCAACATACATTTCATTTGGTTTCGTGAAACACTATGTTCTCTGTGTTCTGCATTAAAGGCCTTCCATTTAACCGCCGTTACCATTTGGGGCTTGTAATCACTGTGCAATCGTGTTTGGCACGATGCCACGATTTGCGTATTCTGATTGTCTCTGCATTTTGTTCGCGGTTATAAATCCATTCAACCGGATTCGGGCTGAGGGCTGGTGATGCTGGAGACACTGGTGACGGTGGAAATTGTGGTGGAAAATAGTAACTGTTCGTTTACAACGTTCGTACCCGTGGCAAAAAGCAGGTGTAGAGCAAGGGTGGCCCGTATGTAGCCTGAACGTTGCTGTCCAGGAGCATACGGATGTTTTCCAAAGAAAGCCACAGTGACGATAGATGTCTGACGCAAATAGCAAAGCCGATTGTGACGGGTTATTCAAAATTTGCCATTAGACTCCTCGAATTGGCTCGTCGAGAATGTGTTAAATGCAGAAGTTTGGAGGTTGTAGTTACGTTTATCGGTTTGTCTCGTTGTAGTTTCTCACCTAAAGACATGACATGGTTCATTCACAAAGAGTTGGCTCACTTAAAACCATTATGCCGTTATTCGTTCAAAATCGACGAGTTTTCTTATATATGAAGGAGTGTACGAGCCCTGCATTAAAGATGCAACCTATTGAACAACTGCAAATACATCGCAGTTTAACATAGCAAGAACGAGCTGTAAGCTATGAATATGCCGTCGATAGTGGACTTCGGAACTATTTTGATGGTGTTTTGGTGGTGGTGTAAAGATGAGAATACCGAAAACCGATACAGATCAAGCAAAGTAGCATTCGGAGGAACGTTTTTTTTCTCCAGATTTCCCTGTGCTCAGTTTTCGGTCAGTGGGTATAGATCGAATCAGCCAGCCACGAAATAACCAAAGTTCTTTTAAGCTGTAGTCCATCATGCACCTTTTTCTAGTGTCCTGTCAAATCCTTGGGACTGAAGAGCCAATAGCTGTAGGTTTTTCCCCTATACACATAGTCCTCCGGCGGACATTCCTTTTGGTATCTTCCGCACGGTTCTTCATCCATCATAATCCGTCACGGTTGCATGGAGCATAGCCTCCCGAAGTGCTTTCCTTTCCGTCTGCCCCTAACAAGCTCCCTTGAATACTCGCAGTAGTAGCGTTCGTATGGATAGAAACGAGCTGGCTGCGGAAGTAGGGTTAATTTGAATGGAATTCCGTTGACAAGCCAAACAAGTCGCAATGGAGTCTCTGCTCTTATCATCTTACGGCTTGATTCCGATTTTATCTTCCACGTTTTACCTTTCCGTTTGCAAAGCACCATGAGAAGCCTGCCCTTCATCGGTTTGAATGTGGTTTTGTTCCCGGTTGATTCAAGTTTGCCCGGGCCTTTTTTTTGCACATTCTTCCTTTAGGGAGTTTGCAAAACCGGAACAGAACTGCGTTGCATCGGATTTTGAGGTTTCTCAAAGCAATGGTGTTTCATGGTTGGGGTACACATCTGAAGCAAGTGAATTATGGTTCTTCCTCGAAATTCGCCCTACGGGAGCGCATTAAAACCAACAAGATTATGCCTCCAAAGCGGCTGATTTGAATTACTTACGTTACGCGGGATGAGTGCGTGAATGTGATACATAAAGGATGGGAAAAAAGAATCGAAAAATACATTTCTTGTCCGTTTTTTAAAGATTTCGACATGATTTATATTCTTTGTTGTTTTTTATTGGATGGTCATACATTAACATTACCGTGGACAGTATGATAATGATTTTTTTTATTTGATGAATGTAATTTTGTAAATCATCAAAATTACATTCATCAAATGAATGGAGTAAGGAAAATGTAACACATTTAAGTTTCCTTTTTAATACGCTTATGTACTATTATAGTGAACATCTCATGTGCGCGTTCCACCAATGGTTTGCCTTTCTGGCGCGAGAGAGTGAAATTACGTTAGCGTTGTCCAGACGCGATCGGATTCCGAAGAAAATCAATCGTGACCGAAGAAGCATAGACCGAGTGACCTACTACTGTCGGGAGAGACATTCCAGGATAAGATCCGTTACATCCTTTTTTGGTAACGTGATACAGCAAGACGCACAGGGCGAGGCATGGGATCGATGGGGAAAAAAACTGCGAGTGCTCCCAAGACTCTAGCAGGGCGCATAAACCGGTCTGTAAAAGAGCAGTGCTGCCCTCAGTCCAAGTCAAGAAAATACCTCACAGAATCACACGACCAGCGCCAAGAGGGTCTGAGAAAAATAGCTCTCGAAAGTCGCTCGACGGTGTCGAACATTAATCGGGATGAGTCATACCGATTTAACGGCAGCAGGAACTGCATTCACCTCAGTCGCATGTGTTTGTAGCTGCACCCATCGGTTGTGACTTGCCGCCGAGGAGGTTCCTTTGGCGATAAATAAGTCTTAAGACACGAGTAAGCAGACGGAATGTGCACTCGGGAACCGATCTGAACTTGCGAGCGCTGAAGAATTGTAAATCCGTAACCGTAAACTTTCATCAAGCGGCTTCCTTCCGCGTGCACCTCAAAGCTTGGGGCGCCCGGAGGCCGTATGTCCCTCTAGATCCCGGATCGTGTTGGTAATGGGATTTTTTCTTCTTCGTTCTGTCGAACATGCCTGAAAGATTGTGGGAGAATGAGACGTGACGCTTGGAATGCAAATGGCCTGCTTGTAATGCTCGCAATGCACTCACGGTGCGCTACGATGGAATTGAGGTAAGAAACGATGGAAAAAGACATGTACGTACCTTCTTGAGAGTGGTTGTTCCCTCTGCCTGCCGCTTCTGCTGCTGGACTGTTTGATGATTGTGGTTTTCCCTTTTGAAACAGATCCAAAACCCCCGTCAGACACTAGCGGCTAGATGTTTGTTTTCACACAATCAAACGGTTGAACCTTTCTTAAAAATAGCCCATGCTCGTCACTTGCACTTTTGCGCTTCGTTAGCACCGCAGCGGTTTTCCGCAGCAAGGGTACTCGGAAGGCGCTCTTGGAAGCCTTTTTTTTTTTCTTTTAGCACTATATCTCCACCGAATTTCAGAAAAGATTTTCTACGACGGCCCGAAACTAATCGGCTGAACACTTCAACTCTTCTTATTTCACTGCTGCCTGTAGCAAAACTTCTTTAGGGAAGAATATGTCTAGGAAGGAAATGGCGGAAAACTGGTTCACGTTAATTAAATCGAACAAATCCCCCAACGGAATGTAATAGACGTAGAATGAAGCGCACTAGCACTGATTTGTGGATGTTTTTTTCTTTTCTTTCCGTAATTTTCTCTACTTTCCTTGTGAGAGGGAGATTTTTTCTTCATTATTCCATGCTGTCTAGTAAGTTTCGCGTCTCCTTCATGCCGCGGCTCACTTCACTGGCACTGCTGGAACTTCTCTCACTGCGCGCACCTTTCCTTAGCACCTTTTGCCGAAGATGTCGGAAGTTCTGCCCTTGCCCTCCTCCCCCCCTCCACAGACGGTTGCTCTTCAGCGCCGCAATCGCGTATGCTTCTCATGCGCGTACATCTTGATGTAATTATTTCGATTCCGGAAGCTCATAATTGCTGCTATGGACGCGTACCGGTTCGGCAAGGGGCATTACTGTTGCCTTTTTTTCTTCCATACCGGTCCGCGATGCTCCTTATTGGGAGAATGCGCCTGTCGGTTTGTGTGAACGTGTCCGTGTGTGTTCATTGCAATCAAAACTTCGTCCAACCGTGGGCTCGGCACTACGGCGAGAAGATGCTTGGAGTTCAAATTTATTTTTGAGATGAATAAAATTCTAGATCTATTCTTTAATGCTGTATACAGTGTGTTTCATAATGATAGCCTCACCCTGTTTTTTCTATCTCACGCTCATATTAAGTGCCCTAAAACTAATCTAAATAACAGAAAACTTTTCTCTTATGATTAGAAGCCTAATGATGATTGAATTTTTAAAATATTTCAATAATTGTGGGTTTGGTAGCCAAAAAACCAAAAACAGGGTGTCCCATAATGATAGCCTCACATGTAAATGTGGAACGATTTCAAATAAAAAACAATACACATGTCTTTCAATCTTAATTCTTTCATAATCTGTAGTTCCTCCGTTGTGATTAATCACCTAAAAAATACGTTTAGGCATACTTTGAGATAGTTTTTCTAAAGTTTCAGTAGGTAGGGACCACCATGGATTCCTAAGTGCTACTTCTTGTTGTTGTATGCTATAATACTGCCTTCCATCCACATAAACTTTACGAACTAATGTGCCCCAAACATTATGTGTGGGATGCAAGTCAGGGGAAACAACTGGCCAGCTCATAACATAAATTTTTGTTCGCTCTAAGTGAGCCTGTGTCCTGAAAAATTAAATTTTTAGGGTGGTAACTTTTCAAATATGGCTCCAAATGGTTTCGTAGTACATCAATGTAAGCTCCACTATTCATACGAGTAGAAATGATGGCCAAATCACTCTTGCCATAGCTGCTAAACGCTCCCCATATCATTTGTGAACCGCCTCTAAAATTGCGGCGGGAAAAATATCTTAGCTCACCTCTCAAATCTCGCCAGTGGTCGGTAAACCCATCCGTACCATCCAAATTAACCTTTTTTACATCATTCCAAACCACCTCAAATGAAATTATGTTATTTAAATCTTTGTAAATATCACACTGATATCTTACATTGTCCCACAAATCATCCATGCCATATGATCCGTTGCAAAATTCAATCTGGCGACTTCTTGATGGTTTTTTAAGGTTGGAACCTTTATTATCTTTTGCCTGGCGATGTTTAGAGAAGTTTTCAATGATCGCCACACAGTAGTTTGCTAACGTCCAACATTAAATCGTCTTTAATACGATGACAACCCTTCGTAGAATTCGATGCCGCTGCGATTATGCTGCGTTCTTCTCTTGCAGAAAGCTTTTACGGCCGCCTGACGACATGTTTTGCCCGTATGAGGTTAGATCTTTCGTATAGTTATTAATTACTTTTGGAGATGTTTTTAGTATTTTCGCTATAGCCCGATTAGATTTGCTTCCCAAACGGTACGCATCGATTTGCTATTGGTCTCGCTTCGATAGCAGATTTCTGCGTCCCATCTTAAAACAAACTTTACTTACAGATAGTGAAGCAACCAGAATTTACAGCGCAAATGACTTATAACCACTGCAAATTAATTTGGTAGCGTTTACCTTTCAAAACTCACAGATATGCACATGTGAGGCTATCATTATGGGACACCCTGTTTTTGGTTTTTTGGCTACCAAACCCACAATTATTGAAATATTTCAAAAATTTAATCATCATAAGATTTCTTTTCATAAAAGAAAAGTTTTCTGTTATTCAGATTATTTTGAGGAGGCTTAATATGAGCGCGAGATAGAAAAAACAGGGTGAGGCTATCATTATGAAACACACTGTAGATCACAAATAAAAACCTCCTCTGGATTGTTTGCCAAACTAAAGGAAATACTTATTGTTAGCATAAAAAAAAACGAAGAATGTGACATAATATGTTTGCCCGCAGCTAGCAAAACTGAAAGTTGAGTCACCTGTCTGCTCAGAATGTAAAACTGTCGACCTTTATCTCTACTAGCTCGCCCACCTCAACCGACGCTGGGTGGAACAGGTCTTCAGAGACATCGGCCAACGCGAACACGTGTGCGACTTTCAAATCAACTTCTCGTCTTGGTGCTTTACTTGGCGCAGATGGCTAACAAAAAAAGCAACAGAAGCATCGCCACATTCCCCCGTTGCTTCGTGACCTTAAGCTTAGAGTTGAGCTGTTGTCCGATAGAGCCAGTCTTCGAAGGTGCAAATTGTCGCAAGTGAGGGTTTAAGACGACAGCCGGGCACTGCAAGTATTAATAATTTTCCCTTATTTTCTTCTTTTTCTAAACTACCCTCATATACTGTTGGATTTCCTCTGCAACGCTGCATTTCTGCACAATAGGAATGCAGGTAGCATTTGTTCCTCTGGTGTTGCTGCCACATTTTTTAGATTCTTAACGTGTGCAGTGTGTGCACGCTTGTAGTGCAGATACAATCACATCTACCATAAACCCGCAACCACACATATGGCCTGGTGGACACAGTGTAACCCGTTCGAGCGTCTTTGAAGCAGCTGGTGCACCAATTAATGCGGATGGTCGTATGCTCGGCAATGCTCTAAACCGTGTGTGGCCACGATTTGTTCTTTCCTTTTGTGTCGAGTTGAGATTTTCGGTTGGCCAAGATTTGCAGCACATCGCCGTCGTTCTCCCCCGGCATCAGCAGCTCGCAGCCGGACGTAACGGGACTGACGAGTTTAATTTATTCGACGCCGAATATATCTCGTTGTATGTTTTCGTTGTTCTGCACAGAATGCTCCACTTTCGAAACAATCTAGCCAATGGCATCCGGCGACTTCATTTGTTTTTCGGGTGACGGCGGAGCGGCGGAAGCGATAGGTGTTATGCTGATTTGCGAGCGCGTGTTTGTGCGATTCGTCATCATCGGTTGAATTGCGAGAAAGACAAAAAACAAACGCAACTAAACTCATTGCGATCCGTGGCGTATTGAGATAGCACCTTCACTTCACACACTGCACCACTTAACAAAGGCGACCAGCAAAACAACACACAACAAAAAACAATCGGACACAACAAGTGGATTGTACATACATACACGCACGTACACAGAAAACCACTCCCGGTTGATGTCATTCGCGGGTACGCGGGGTAGGTGTCGCGTAGAACCAACCGCACCAAAGCTGCGTTTTGCTCACTTGCGCCGATCGGCGCCGCGCGTACGTGGCTTGCGTTTGCGTGCGCGACCCGACCGAAACTGGCGGCGTTCGGTCGGCCAGCGATCGGCGATGGTCCCGCAGTCTCGCCGTGCACGAAAGAGAGCGTTAGATATATCGTCGCAAGTTTGGGAGCTTATTCTGCGGCTGGCGCGTTTGTGGGAACGCACCTTAGCGGTATCTTGCACCGGCCGCAAGGTTGACTCGCGCGCGCCTTCTCGCGTACCTGCTGGTGAGAGAAAGCCAGCGAAAGAGATCACCATCTGGGAACCTGCGAGAGGCAGAGAAATGACTAGAAAAAGCCCGACGGAGAGCTGTGCGCATTCACAAGCGGGTTTACGGGGTACGAAGATGTGCGCGCGCGCCGCGTGGTGGGTTAAAACTGACGGGAGAGAAACAGCGAAACCTTTGCGTTAAGCTTTAAAAGCTCATCGAAGTAGGTTGGGCGAAAAGTTGGTTGTATTGAAATGTCAAGTGACGTCACTTGTTCGAAAGAAATAGGGAATTCTTCATGATGAAAATGAAAATAATGAAATATCCGATCCGATATTATATGAAATCAGAAAATTTACTTTTCCATACACCATAACTTACATTTTTCATGTACAATTAAAACTTCTCCAACAGCTCCTCCATGCCTAGAGAAAAGTTCGAAGGGGTTGTGATTTGTTGAACTGTGAAATATTGCAGCCCTCAATTTAGGACCCCTCTTGTAATGTTTTCAAACACCTTGGAGCGAATGGGACGTAATGGTTCGCAGGTTATGACACTTTAGTGGCAAAACAGGCATCACAATCGTGCATATTGTCTCCAGCCCAGGGAATGAGCCAATTTATGCGACACGCTGGAGATTGCATGATGAAAGGCGCCGCCAATGGTGGATGCACGTTTTTGATCTAAACTCTCAAGTGGAAAGGACAGAGATTGACGTGGGTGGTGAAACTTTTCCGCTTGTCATCGAAGTTGCCAGACCGGAAATGTGCCAACCCTGGGTCCGTTTACCGAAACGCAACAACATTGACCCTTAGCAGAATGTGCCGTGAGGGAGGAGTAGAGAAGAAGGATCTTTCTGTTTCCCGTTCGCTTCCTACAGAAAAGTTGGTAACTAACCAACTCTTCATTTTCGTCATCTATTTCTTTCTCACTCACTTTCTCGCTATCGCTTCCCTTTTTTGCATTCTCTGTGTTCATCTGGGTCATTTGAATTGTTTCTCCCCTTCCTTCCTTGTTGGCGCTCATTTGCGGAAGTAGAACTAGAAGTGCCAGATACGGCCGGTCACCACTACGCATCCTATGAAGCTGCGGATCCCTACAATTACAATGAAGAAATGGATTGTCCTGGTTGGGAATGGTTGTCCTGGGTGGGGTAGCATTGTACCAGTGAGCAAACTTTTCCTTTAAAAGTAAGTAACTCTTTCCCTCCTCCACAGAACGAGCGCAAGCTACGGATCGTATTGCGTAAGGCCGGCATCACCGTGGAGAAAATAAAGATTGAAGCAGTAGAGAGCAACATTTCTCACTACTGGAATGGGAGCACCGGTGTTCACATCCTTGTCGAGGACAGTCAGACAAAAGACAACTCGAAGGAAATGGTAGAAGATCCTTTAACCATCCTCAAATGCGAGCTCCTCGGCCAACTGTTGTTCAAAATTAATAGGAAGAAGAAAACCATCATGTAATACCCTTTATGCTGGAGAAATTTATATTATACGAAGGGAAACAGTGGGATAACGTTACCCGTCACGGGTTTGCAAGAAACTTGAGGAGTCAATCAAAAACATTTTTAAAAGCCTTCATTGTTGTTAAGAATTCAGTGTCATGCCGTCCTGCAAAATGATAATGAAAACATTGAACTTGTTGTATAAGAGCTTTTTTTCTTGCCAGCATTATGACCGTACGACTTAAATGTGACGTACCGGAGGAGTTTTCCACAACAAACGAATTTTTCTCGATTAAGTTTTCGATTTCCACAAGCAAAAACTTTATATCAACAAAGTTTCCTAATCAATTAGTAAAGTACAGAATAAATTTATTTTGACTAGAATTTAATAATTCAGTAAAAAATAACAAAAGTTACCCAACGAATAAATAACAGGTTTATGGCGATTTAAATTTCAATGAGAAAAGCTAATTAAAATGCTTCCATGAAACTCGTCCCTCCATCCCGTGGAGTCGCCGTCCTCCGTCAGGGATGTTAGTTACGAGCGATTGGATTGAAAGCGCTGGCAGGTGGTTACAACATGTCCATCGCCAGTGACCATTGAAATAATTGGAAAATTATTTAGAAAATGTCCACCTGCCAGATTCAATGGTATGGCATTAGGAAATAGTAACCGTCCATGGTGCGGTGATGGCAGGGAGAAAAAGTGGCTGGAAAAATCGCAATTGCAATTGGGACTCTCCCACTGGGACCCACTTGCAGGATTGCTGGGCTGTCTGTCGGCGATCGTAAATGTCGTCGGAAAGGCGCTGGGAATGGCAGGAGCAGTTGATTTTGGCTTCCGGTCCGCTGAGGTGAAACGGAATTAGTTTTGTGGCAGTTTCACGCAATCCTGCAGTCCGACCAGGTTACCCGCACAGCTTCGAACTTCAATTCCGGCGGGATTTGTTGCGTGTGCACTTCGGCCGGGTGGGAGAGCCTGCAAGTGATTTCCGGATGGTTCCGTGTGCAATCTAACAGATCCAATCTGCGACTTCTTTCGTTGCATACCTTTTTCCGATTTCAACCCCGCTGTTGTGGGACAAGCTGTTTGTTGTATGATCGATTTTCTTTTCTCTTGGAAAATCTAAACATTTCCATTAGTTTGACTATTAAAAATAAAATGCGACATGTTTTGTTCGACAAAGGCTGAGAGTCTGATAAAGTTGAGTAATTAAAATCGGATCCCATGAACAATATTTTATCTTCTTGAATCGTTTACATGAGCCTTTTTCGAACTCGTTCTTCATCCAACCCTAAATGGCCGATGCATTTTACACCAGTAACAAAAGACTCCGTAAGCCTTTACTTGCTAGATTAGCCTTTCCTGATTCGCCTAGTGTCCCAACCGGTAGGAGTCATGCTGGTAAAAACGTTTCAATTATGTATCATTTCTACATGTGGAGTCGATATGAATGTGTTTGCTACAAGCCGCAACTGAGAGAAACCTCTGCATTTTGAAGAGCAGTGGTTTATTTACTGAAAAAAAACCAACCACTGTTGAGTCTGCGATTCGTCCTGCCACGTAATCCCGCAGGTGCACACGAGTCCTGGAATTGTACATTACATCTGTGCTGCGTTTTAAGGACATTCCAATGAAGGGGAAAATCCTCAGGCGCTCTCGCGGAAAATGGCACAACAATTAAACAAGATGTCTACCTGCGTGCGCCGGCGATGCTTGGGCACGTGTGCACGTTTCAGTAGCGTATGGAGTCGACTGCACGGATTCAGAGAATGACAAGAATCGAGCTTTTCAGCGAACATCATTCAATTATGTACTTAGACCTCATACTTTCTTCATTGTGCATGCTACACGACCGAGGCCGTGCATGAGCCTCCAACAACTCTTCTAACCTCGAGAGTCTGCGTCTCAAGAGGTGAACTTATGACTTTGGCTGACGGCCGCCGGCGACGGTCCGATTTCGGAATGATTTTGGAGCGGGTGGGTTCGCTAGAAAACCGCCATCAAAAACTGTCATAAACATGTGTTTCACTTAACACAAACCCGCCCGGTTTTACCATCAGACGCCAGCACAAAAAGGGGTGCACGGGGAGGATTTTTGAATTTCAAAGTTTTAGAAAATCCTGCTCATGTCAGACAGCTCAGGGTTTAGAGTAATAATAGCGGGCGGGCAAAGTTGCCATTCTTTTTTCTTTCTCGCAGTCACAAGAACACTTAATCTTGACTGTGACGGTCTGCTCTTTCCTTCTTCTTTCTTAAGCGGCCTCGATTGCTTTGTCGGTTATCGTTGCGGTGCTTGCGGGCTTGTTTTGGGAGCAAACCGCTCGACAACTGTTTTTCGTTCTCGTTTGGTTGACTCCTGCCGGCAGATGTGAAACCTTCCTCCCGGCAGATGTGTTCTTTCCTTTTTAACTTTTGATTTTGGTCGCATGGTTTTGGTGAGGGAACATTTAAAAAAAACTTTGCGAGGAATAATAACGAGTGCTGCACAAAACAACTCAAAATAATACTCCAGCCTACAGGTATCAGTTATCAGTTAAACAGTTGGTCGAGGGGCCATGATTTGGAGTACTCTACAGCTGCAGGTTACACTAGACGAACTTTAATTGTTTTAAAAAGGAATTGTGCTAGCCCTTCTAACTCGGTTCATAGCTTTTTCTTCACTAAAGCAGAAGTATCAGCTGCCAAGTATCTGCCTGGACGAACTTCGGTAAATATTAAAGCAATTGTGCATTTAAAAAAACATCCTTCTTTAAGAAACGGCAAAAATTGGAACGCCGTTAACTTACTAAAGCGGACTCTGAACTCACTGGAAAGCACTCACTCTTGGAAATGTGCTGCTCGAACTGCTCGAAAAAGCATCATTTCAAATTTATTTTACATTATCCGTTGATACCAGTCGTCTGACACGGCTTGGGAAGGATACATGTGTCCGCGTTAGCAATCCGAAGCTTTGTTCCTATCGATAGATTGTCAGCACGGACGTTTAAGAACGTTTGTTTTCAAATTAAAAAAAACGCCATGTCTACAATCGTTTGTTCAATGATTGCCCTGGTGAAAAATTAATAAAAAAGACTGCCGGTATAATGGAACAGTGCGTTAATGCTTTTTACTTACTAACTCAAATTATTTGTGAATGCGTTCGCCGCTTCTCTTTCAGGTCTATGTACATCGTCATGAAAATCAGTCCCAGGAAACTCACGCTGAGGTTCAATGTCTGGCAAAGGAAAGGAAGAGCATTAGAAGCATTCAATCCATCACTTGTGAATTTCATGGTATTTCCAAAGGTTCACGAAACCGGCACTCGTAAAGGATGATAAAGCTGTGGGATATTAATATTAACGATTTTTTTTTTTATTTTAGCATCAGTTCAGATAAATTTTGCTGAACCATAAAAAAAAAGCCTTGCAGACGTTGCGAATTTTAACACTTGACCGTGAACTGCGAGACGGACAAAGAAAACCAAGCAAAAACCGTCTTTTGAATTGTTTGCCAGCAGGACTCGCCGTTGCGGTTATTTTGTAATTTCAAGTTTTACTAGGTCACGTTCGTTCATGACTTTGAGTTTTGATTCAGCGATCAATCTTTACGCGCAGTCCGGTCCAAACGTGAGCGGGGGAGTCTGAAAATTAATCTTGCCTCGCGACATAACAACGCCTGCCCGTTGGGATTCCCGAAAAAAGGGGCCGTCCGGGTATTGCATTTCCGTGACCCATTTTCTGATGATGAAAATTGATCTACCAGACCACCGCTCTTCGTGCAGCCACGCGCCTCGGAATTTCAGTTGGGACACGTGTCAGCTACGGGCATGGATGATGGATTGCATTGAAGTTTTCATTGTCGGTCCTGGTTCGGTGGAGGTTGTAATTAAGAAAATTATGTCGTTTTCTAAATTAATCATAAGCACGGATTAAAACGCTAGAAGTGTGTTGCCGGAAAAACATGAACTGAAAAGAGCGGTTTGTCTCAGTGTTACTTTAAATGTATGCGTCGTTCATGACGCTGTTATCGAAATGTGGTTGTTTTTAAAAAGCAGTAGGGCTTATTTCACTGATATAAATTGATTGGGGCATTGTATGTTGAGGTAAATTGGATGGTAAATACTTTTGCTACGCAGTAAGCAATCATTCTCTACCACTTTTTTCACTTTTGGTTAACACAGAAATAGAATAATCGATTCTCTCAGACGTGTTCGTTTAAAGCAACATAAAGCAGAAATAAAATAGGCTGGTTTCGAGTCGACACGCCTGACGGTTGTTATCACGTTGTTCCCGATCGAACACATTTGGTGGTATATAAAGTGGTAAAACAAGAAATTAAATTATGTAGCATTAAAAGTATGGATGCGCAATCATCATTACAATTACTTCCAATGCTTCATCGGCGGCAATGTCGGTTTGTAGGCATGTTTTCAGCGAATGTTTAAAATGTATCTATTCTTTCTGGAAGGGATGGTTGCAAAACAAAGCGATGATGGGTATTTTATCCTCGCTGACCGTGGAAATGCTTCTTCACCAGTGGTGTAGCGATTGTTCAGCTTTTGTCCGGGACTTCTGCGTGTATTTTATGGGCATCGAACGAGGAGCTGGGTAGATAAGTAACAAAGGAACCCACAGAACTGCTGACGAATGGATCCTTGCCTCCACCGCTAGTACTAACCACAAACGAGTGAAAGAAAGCGAGACTCTGGAGAACAATGTCGATGCAATAATTATATTCATAATTTTAACGACAGGAAAATAATCGTAAACCCTTCGCCATGCTGCCCTCGCAACATTGTGCCCAACGAGAGCCGTCGACGAAGCCGCAGAGGGAAGGCATCGAAAAGGATGTAGCAGGGTAGGAAGAATGTTTCTGAAACTACTGCTACACCACGGTACACCGATGCGGTTTACAATGGAGCAAATGTCTGCGCTCGATATCTGGTTTCTGCTTAGGCTAAGGGACGCCCGGTAGAGAAGGTCTGCGCTGCGTCGAATGGCGATGGCGCGCTTTCACTGTTGCCATCTTGGTGATGGTAATTATAAGTATCGGTTTGGTTCGGCAATTAGGCCAATTATTGGTGTATTGGGATCGAAGTCTAGTGTGGCTGTTGCTGAGATGGATTCGAGCGCAAACTGACGGCACGAAAGATAGACTCCACTCGGCAGCATGAAACGTGGCGGACATTTTACCCCAGGCTGCCTGGGAAGAGAACAAACAGATGCCTGCTTCCTTGAGTGAGAAAACCCTGAATCCGCTCGGGGCGTTCTTATCGACACAAAGAACTAACGCGGTGATGCCGTTGCTGGGAGGAAGCCTTGTCTTGTGAACGTCTAACCCGCTCAAAACAACTTTCGTAACCATCCAGCACAGCAGGGAGAGGGCAAACGGTAAAAGGAGGTTCTGTTTGAGTACGGTTTGAAGTCAGCGTAAGTCACCGCCGCTGCTCTGGAACCGCAGCATGCCTCCGGCCGTGTCCTGGTGGAATCGGCGATGGAGTAAACAGAAATAAATTTTCATTTCTTCTAATGTTTACGAGCCGCAATAAACTAATTTCCAATCTAGATTATCGTTGGCTTGGAGTATGCGGTATTTCGGTGGTGCCGGAAGCTTCCGATGATACGGCTTTAGTCTTTACCACCGTCTTTCACCCCCACCCAAGCCATCCTTTCCGCTGGCGTATTCGAAATTCCTGCCGCTGCACTGAAGAAAATGCGAGGAGATGTTTTTCTCCTCACAACACGCCACCAAGCGCGAAAAGAGTTGCGGTTGGAAAGCGCCAGCCAAAGGGATCGGCTTCGATGATCGGTTCACTATGCTCTCGTCGTCGATTCGTCTCACTTTCACGCTGCTTGGGATCCATTATGCCACACACGGCTAGTGCATTGGGAAAAGTGATGTAAAGGAAAAACGTGCACAAACGGAGCTCGTGTGCCGTATGTGTGTTTTACGCCGACGTGCTCTGCCAAACCCTAAAGCGACCAACGGTATGATGATGATGATGATGATGATGATGATTGTGATGGTGATAGGATTCACCAAATTGGCACTCGTCTGTTCGCCGTGCTCGCTCGATTGCTCAGTCGTCTCGCAGCCGTAAGCCTTCGAGGTACTTTCGAAGCAATTGCTCGCCGTGAAGCTGTCTTTATCGCAAATAACGGAAGGTAATTTCGTAATAATAAATAAATATATAAATAAATAAATAAACTTACCAATAAATGAATAAATTGAATGAGCTGGTAGTAAAAACGTGTGCAATGGATTCCACGACCGGCCTTTTTTTTTTTATTTATCTTCCAGCAAAGTACGAGAAAAGGGCAGAGGAAACGAAGACGATCTCGTCCTGAGTCGTCCCACAGTGAAAGTGAAGCATCCTTACTTTCTGCAATTTTGTACGTCCATTGGTTTGCTCTACTGCCGAGAATGACGAGCGACTTCTTCGCCAATTGAAAGAGAAACATTTTACCGCAATCGAAATCGAATACTGGAGCTACAGCGTAGCCACCTTCGTTTACGGGGCCCTCGACGGCCCATAGTTTCGGAAGTGCTTTTTACTTTGTTTGTTCCAATTTCTCATGACGTTATCGCTTACATTATATTACCCCCGGGAAGCACCTACACCAGAGAAGCTCCTACTCGCGAATGACCCCATGGTTCCGTCGAGCGGGCAGCCGACGGCATAAGGGAGTTATGAAATATTCTCCTTCCGCAATTCAACCAACACACAACGAGCGAGTGAGCATGGCAGGTCTTGAACTGAACTGCTGTTAAGTATTGATAGTGATACAAAAAGAGTTTATAGGAAAAACGAAGGGAAGAGAACCATACACACATTTTCAGCTATTAAAGCGGATACCGAGAAAGCACAACATCAGCCACATAAAATATGCAGAGATTACTCTCCTTCCTAGGTTTGCTAGGTCCTTTTTTGTGATGCTGATTGTTTTAGTTGTAATGTACGAGATTTCAAAGTTTGAACCTTTAAACATTTATGTCTGAGCTGATGCAACTTTTTATTTTCCCAGAAATCTGTTGTTCGTGGTTGTTTCTTTTTTTTTTCAACCCATCGAGACAAAGTTTGTCGTCAGGTAAATGATTTATTTCAATTTTCCTTTAACCAATTCCCCACGGTGGAGGAGAGTTTGTGCTTCGCAGCTGAGGATAGAACCAAAGAGAATATACCAGCATAACCAACAAGATAGAGTGGAGATGCGAACATGAAACATTGAAGCTACCTATGCCAATGGAATCGACGATGAAAGGTAATTTTCGAAATTGCCCTTACTCTATGTGAAAAGTGAATAAAAAAAAATACTGCTACAGTCAATTGGGGAATCAAACCAATCTCCGAAACAACTCAGGCAAATGAAACTTTTTAGCCCAATTTATTGAGTGTATTTGTAAATTTTTCTAGTTCTGTTATCGTTCCTAGTTTTTTTTTTCTAGAAGTTTCATAGAACACCGTGAATTTTCAATTGTGCTTGTTATATTTAATTACACGGAATCACTGATAGAGACACGGATATAGTTTAAGGAACAAGAGGGAAATTTTTTCCTGATTGTCACTACGTATTGATAATCCACAGTGAGCAATGCAAAACAAAACGTACAGAAAAACTTCCGAGAATACTTATTTCGAATGTAGGAAAAAGGAAATACACCCGGAATTTAATCGCTGCTTAGCAAAGCATGAAACATAATATAGCACGCTCGATAATTCTGCCTCACTTGAAGGTACTTGGATAACTTTTTCCTTGCCGCTCGTTATCATTGTTATGTTGGGCAGTGTTTTAGGACAAGTTGTTGTTTTTTGCCCTCTCGTGTGTTTTACCGATAGAGCGCAAGAAAGTTCCACGAGGAAACAAAAGAGAAGAGAGCTGGAAGAAAAGACAGAGAAAAAAAAAAAACGTGAACGTCAAAATCAAATCATCATAAAGCATGATCTCGTCTCCTTTGCATGCGCCGTGCTGCACCGTTCATAAATTGCGTTCAGCTCCAACTGCTGGAAGGATGCAGGAAGATAAAATGAGATGGATGCGAGCCAGCGGACAACGTCGACCGAGGGGCATAAAAATTTAATTTGATTAAAACAACAGGCTACGAAAACGAGCATGGAATTTTCGCCTCCCCAAGGACGGAATGCGATGGTGCGCTCGAGGGGGTGGGGTGGGGTGAGCGGGGGCCATTGGGCAGGGCATGCGGCGGCTAGAGATATCGACCATCAAAAAAGTATTCCTTGCAAACTGAATCCTCTCGGTGGCGCGGTACCCTTCCCGCGATTGGCACCGAAACGGGATGATTCCCTCTCGGGTAAGCTTTTGAAGTTTTCCCCTTCGACCCAACCCAGGGCATAGGGCCGGGGTGGATGGTGGTGGCTGGTGGGGTGGCCCAAGGGATGAGCCGGCCATTGAGTTTTATTTTTCGCCTCCTTTTCGTCACGCTCGAACAATGTTTGTTTGCGGAAAAATGGTCATAAAATGATGTGCTACAAATGTGTCGCTCTGTCTGTGTCGATGCGACCGGAAGGGGCTTACTCCTCGTTTCTTTTTTTGGGTTCTGGTCAGAGCGGGGAGCGGGGACAGATAAATCTTGTAGTAAAAAAAACACCGAAAAAACTGAAAACGTTATAGTAACGTGTTGCGTAAGGCTCACTTCCCAACCCATTTGACGCCTTGTGGTGATTTTATTGCGTACAGCTATGTGCAAAAAAAAGGGCCATAAGAAAATGTTCAAAACATACAAAGTTTGTAGATAAAATTATTATTTGATTTAATTGAATTATATTGAATTGAACATATATTGAATTATTAAATGAACGAGTTAAACATCATTGAATAATTCATGTCAACGTATTGCACTGGAATGTCTACTTAAGTAAACTAAGGAAACAATTGCAAATACAATTGACTTGTTGATGCTCGATATGGTGCTGCACTGTAATACTTCATTTTTATTTTACGATCATTCCATCCGTTGTCGTTAGATGCTGCGTCATGGAATTGGTGGAAAACTGCGAACTAGGATCGAGCAGGAGCGATAAAGCCGAACCTTGAGGACGGAGCAAATAAACGTATTATCATACCTTATACGATTGGTTTTTGTTTTAGTTTTAACATTTTAAATATAACACCAAGTTGCATGTTCTAAGGCACAATTGTTGCGCGTGGCAATTGATCCATTTTTTTTTTTCATCCCAACCTAGTTTTTGAACGACTCTTGTTTTGGGGCACTTTGTGGTCCTTTCATGGTGGTAACATTTGATCACATCTCATCGGTAAATTTGATTCACATAGGCCGTATGAAGTGTGGTAGCTTAGTGTGTCCACTTTTACCATCGGTGGAAAACCGGGCACCCCCTCCGGAAAAGGATTCCCTCGGGAGCCGCTACCAATTCAATTTGATCAAGCCATCGGCCGTAACCGTAACGGCATGTATCGAATGCGATCGGGGGAGGGGGTGGAAAAATGTGCGTTCGCTATCGCTATGGGAACGATTTGGAATGGAGAAATAAAATTGAAGAAAATGGTGAAAAGCGGTCTCATCACATGGGACATGGTCATAAAATTCTATTTATTCAAATGATTGCGATTGAAAAGAGGCGGTTTGTCGTAATACGGCGTGCTAGGGATGAGAAAAGAGAACATTTCACAGATCAGCTAAACTTTTACACTCACTACGAATGAAGGTTTATTTTTATTAGTGCAAAAGTAAAGAGCACAAAAAAAACACAAATAACATTGTCACAGCATTAGGCCAGCTTGTATTTTTCCCGTTCCGTTATGCTTTTATGCCATGTGAAATGGACGGAAACGGTAGCATGGGTTGTCGAGATGGCCTGCATATGTTTAAATATGATCAACTTGCATTTAAATGTTTTAGAAATGTGCGCGGAAATGTTTTCATCTCTCAAATGTTGTTTATTCCGCAGAATTTCGTAACAATATTTGGTAGAATTTCGTGGGAAATCAATATTATACTAATGATGGAGTGAGGTCGGTCCATCGAATGTAGCTACACATTCCTATTCACCTTTTAATTAAGCAACACATGTGGACTCAACGTGTGTTGTTAGCTTCTCAGCTTGATTTCATTAGCGACGCATGTCCATACCGAGATGCATTTCATGCATAACAAAAGGTAGCTCATTAAAAACAAGCTGCACCGTAATCGTCAACTCGCATGAAAAGATTTAAAAGGATGCGCATGATAAATACTACCAGGGAAGGTACGGGGGTTTCGTGTTGTTTGTTAGATGGTAACAAGTTGTGTAAGCACACTTATGAGTGAAAGGGAATGTTTGAAAGCTGCACATAGCAGACCCGAGCTGCTGCGAGTTAAAGCCAGAATCTGCCTTTTATCTCTTAATAGGCTAGGTTGTCTTATCTGGAAATTTTGTTAAGAATTAATTGCAGCTGGGTACCAGGGATTAGGTGGAGGACTGCTTATTCTTAACTGACACTGCGCTTTCATCAATTTCTTTATGTTTTCCGATGCAATAACATCTTTCGTGATAGAGGACAATCATGGGGCAGAAAAGAAATTGTAAGCAACACAGTGTTGGAAAACAGTGATAGAAAACTGCACCTTATCAAACACATGTGCTAACTGAAGTAATTGGAAAAAAAGTAAAAAGCTTTGATGTGGTTTTACAGAGATTTTTCACCATATAATGAGCGCGTACTCGACTCTTCTTTTCAAACGAATTCAAGGAAAAACTCAAACGAACTCATGTTCATTATTTGTATTCATTGTCAAGTAAAGTGAAGCCTCACAGAAAAAGGAGACGCTCTCGCTCATCAATCAACTGTTTCCTTTGAGACTAGGAAAAATAGAAACATATTCACGACCGGAAAACCCCCAACAGGGTAATTGGATGGACGGATGGTTCACATACGCATGTATGGAAGAAAGAAGGTTCACATTTGTCTTCGCACACTCAACAGTTTTTTTCTTTCCAGAACTCTCTCCAGGGGGCCCGAGCAATGCCTAAACTTTTGACCAGCCTCCGTGTGCGGGGCGCCCCTAAATGTTGGGCATAATCCACCAAACAAACTGTGACGTTTTAAAAGATGCAAAAGAAAGAGCACGACGCGTGCTTAACGTCATCAATCAATGTCGCACAATTTTTAGCCAGAAACTTATAAATCGTATTGCTGGAGGACGTTAGAAGAAAACGACGCAAATGTGCGCAAAACAACGATAACAAATTGGCACTGAAAGGAAAAGTTCGGGGCATCTCGTGAGACGGGTATAATCAAATGTGAAGGCTTTTCCTTCGAATTGCTACAGGTATGGGATTGTCTTGAAAGGTACAAATCGAATTGATAAGGAAGCTTATGAGTTCGGTTAAACATCGGTTAGTTGTTGTCATTTCCGTTCGATACTTCTCAATTTCCTGGACAAATTATTTGTCTCACATTTGTCCTGACCTAAAAGATTTCGGTGCAATATTTTTTTACAAATGGATCTAAGAAAGTACTCGGGCTCGTGCTTATCGATGGAATAGCGAATTCATGGTTTTGCGTGGTGTGTCCACATAGTTTGTTTTATCATGCGGTGCGGTGTTCAAACGATGGACTGTAACGGTCCTCTTGACACTGGAGTCCAACACTTTGCCTGCTAGCTTACAGAGACAGTAGCATTTCTGAGAAACGATCCATTACCGCTCGATTTGTCAACTAATTAGCTGCCACTTACAGCCTGGGGAAAGAGCATCTCTTTGGGTTTTTATCGAGTGTTTTGCCAGAAGGACACAAGGATCCGAAACCTAAAAGACCAGCGCGATGTGTTAAGCGACAACGAACAGGGCCAGGGAAAGTTACTGAAAGCAAGCCGTGAATGTGCCATCAGTCTAATTAAGTAGCATCCGTCGAACCGTTTTGATTGACCGAGTGGATTCTTTTTTAATGGCTCTGAAGGACTTTGGTTGCGGTGGTCGAACACTTGGCAAATACGACGCAAACGAAAGTGAATCGATTGATGGAAAGGTCTCTTTTTTTTCTTCACGTACACATGAAGTTGTGAACCAAAATAGCTAATTAAGACATAAATAGTTAATTTGATCAAACACACATACTAGACTGGCTAAAATATTTACAGTCAACATCCATTTGGTTGCGTCAAGTTTTCCCACACCGGGACACACTTCACAAGGGCGAAGACAGCGCCTACCACTTTCTTCCAGTGCCAGATAAAAGTAAACATTCTCAACCCGAATGGCTGTTGTTGAGCCTAATTTAGGCAATTAAGGTTTCTCTCCCCCACTGCGCTGGTATGAGGCCAGCATCAAAGGAACGTGAAGGGAGCAGTTTTAAGAAAACCGCAAAATCCGCACCTTTTTGACGATGTGTGGTGCTGTTATTAGCTAACCGTAATATCGTTGCGTAGCCCCTCGCAGGCTACGCTCCGGGTGGGCGAGCAATTTTGGAGGTTGTAATTTTTATCTACACTCCAGCCGCGGTGACACACCACGATAAGGTAAGGTAGACGTAGGGAAACATGGTCATAGCATGGCAAGATGACATGACATCTCAGGACGATTCGACGAGGATGCTTTAGCTTGTCGAAAAGACGTGTGGGCCCGGCTTGGATGAAATAATAAAGATAAGCGTTGGCTTGATATTGAATTTTTGCTTACAGGAAGACCCGGAAAAGTTCCTCCGTTCCGTTCCCTCAGTCCCTCGACGTCACCTCCCGGGAGAGTCTCCGGTCGCATCAAACAAGCTGTAAAACAGACTGGCACATCAGCAGAAAACTCCCCCCCGGGGGAGCAAGAACTTGCACCTTGAAGGTGCGAAAGAGTGCGGCGAATTTTCGGTACAGAAAAGTTTGACTCGGCGCTTCCGGGCCGCCCCCGCGCGTCGAGGCCGAACAGTGGAACAAGAAAACCACGACGGGCTGGCGTTGGGCTGGCTCTGCAGGTTGCTCCCTGGTTGCTTCGAGGTCGAGCCGGTCGTTTTGATCCGTCCCCGGAGGTCTCGGGGGCATTCGTCTTAACGCTTTCTTCATCTTTATGTCTCCCGCCGGTCCGGACCCCGCCGCTTCGCAGAAAGTCCCTCGCCATGGTTTCTTGAGTTGGGTGTGAAAAGCGCGGTTCACCGTGGTGAGCAGATAAAAGGGATACGACGATGGCTCCCGAGGGAGCACTGGGCTGGAGCAACTTGTTGGATGTCTATGGGTAGACGATGGGGTTTTGCGGTCTGGGTCTGGGGATTTACTTCTTTTTTTTTTTATTCATCACCTTAGATACCGTGGGTTTTCCATTCGCCGACTGGCGTTTTCTCAGTGGTGCTAAGCGCAGGTGCTAATTGACGGGTGGAAACTGTTTCTCGGGGAAAGCATGGGGAAGGATACGTGTGCTGAGGGAACGCTTGCGGACACATTTCAGCAGCAAACACGATCTGAGAAGGATCAACACCTTTTTAATATCGCTGGTAAATGTTGTGCGGAATAATAAAGCAACTTTTTCCGTCCGGACGACGACCGCTTGGGTTTTCTTCGCTTTTCATATGCGATTGTTTGTAGGATGTTTCGCGTTTTGAGTTTACGAATGAGTTAAAGTATCCCTGCGCTATTTTTTGTGTAGATTTCGAAATTTGAAGTGAATTATTTAGATCGTTTATATTTCAAAACTTTTTTAGGCTGAAAAAAGGTGAAATTTCTTGGATGGCCAAAAAAAGAAAGGTGACGATTTCCAACATGACTGTTTTTAATTTACTGTTTTTCATTTGGATACAAATTTAATATTTAAAAGTAAATATTTATTTGCCAGTCAAGTCCAGTAATTTTTTTCTCTTTTTTTAAGTATAAGTAGTTACACTTTTCAATTCAATTTTTAGATAAATGATTTATGTGTATAAGTTTCTGCGCACTATGCCCTTTTAGTGCACCCTCAAGGATTGGCCGGAACAATTCAAGTGATTTAGTTGCCGTCCGGCACCAAATAACACTTATCGATGAACAGTGGCTTCATCGCCATTATCATCATCGTTTCGTGCGGACCAATCAATTGCAGACAGCACACTCGAAAACACACCGTCAGCCGCGGCGAAAAGGTGGAGGAGGGTGGCGATGAAATGAAATCAAGCCGCGGACTCCGGAATGACCGCCATTACAGGACAAAGGAATCGTTCCGCGGCGTTTATTGCAATTGGGCAGGTGGAGGAAGTGTTAGCGAATTCCAGGCTCCATACCGTTGCTCTGAACCACCGTTGTTCTCGCGCACATGTTTCAAATAAACCCCTTATGCCTTCACACATTGGTGAAAAAGGCCGACAGTGTGGGCTTCCGTCGGAAACAAAACTTTCCCAATTACTGAACGATCGGCGCTAAAATTGCTATAATTTTCGGACACACGTTCCGGCAGGGCCACCTCGTAGCCACTATCCCTTCCGCAGCCTTCCGATCCGCTTCCGCCCACTCGACAAGTAAGCCACTCAAGATGTTCTGATAACTCATTTCCCCCACATTCGCCTAGTGCCACTAATCATCGGTCATGAGTGGCCATATTTCCCGAAATTATTTGCGGGATCTTCCCCCGACGCACATTAGCTGAAGTTATGGGGGAGAGCGGAAGAAGGGGGGGGGAGGGGTAGTGGTTTCCCAGTGTGGAAGAGTTCAAGGGCGACGCGGGTGTCCTGCATGGGCTGAAGGCCGGTGTGAACCGTCAACAAAGTCACGCCATTGGTGGACCAGTGTGCCCCACTATCGGCATCGGTCGGGTAAGGCCGGGGAGGAGGAGGGTGCTCTTTTCAGTGGGGACATAATTCATCCCGCACACTGCTACACAACATTAAGTGATTTAGTTTTCTAACCGGAAACCATCGAGGACCACTTCCGTTAGTAGTTCCGTCGAGCGAACGACGGCCTCCGAAAGAATGGCCGTTGGCGAGAGGAAAATTTGTTGGATAAGTTTATCGGAATATGTTCGGAAAATGGGGAAAAGTATTATTTGCTCAAAACATATTCACGGGACAGCCGTTGCTCTTGTTGGTCGTGCGAGGGAGGATGAGTGTGGGCGCTTCGTTGGGACGGTAAAAGGAAGAACAGGAGCTTGGGAGATATTAATACGCTTAGCAATAGTTTTATTAGCTTGGACCCCTCGAAACGAATTTCTGTCCCCTCGGGTTTGATTGCCGCAGTTTAATGCATCGTGTTTTGTCATTTACTAGCAGAGGTGGTATAATTTTGCTTTCGCGTCCTACCATAAAAAGCTGAATAAGCGTAAGCTTAGAGATCAATGAGAGAATTGGATTTCCGGTTAAAAAATAATGATATTTTATTGATGGTCCTTTGGTGTCAAACAAGGCTCAGAAAGTTAACATAGTCTCGTCTTCAAAAATGTAATGGATCAAGTATGAACTGCTTGATGTTCATATTGTAATTTTGTTTGCAACACGACATTTTCCTGTTTGAGATGCACGGCCTCGGCCGAAATGCTCGGCTGCCTCATTTGCACATTCAACCAAACTCATCAGTAGAAAAAAAGGAAAATATTTACCATCTAGCCTTCATAGGAGTCCTGCCCACAAGGATCGTGGAGCTGAGTGTGGTTTTTGTCTTCCATCTCGTACTTAAAGCTTTACACATTCTCCCTCACATAACTTTGAGCATGCTTAGAGTAATCCGTGTGCTACACTTGCATGCTGAGAGGGACGCGTTGCACCTCACCCAGAGACCTTTTAGTTCTGTAGAGAACGGTCGCGACACGACTGGAAGCGTGCAAATTGCGACGCAGGAGGTATAGGTGACGGGCTCGGGACGAATTTTCGTGGCACCATCCGGACCGAGCGACGGACGCCAACGGAAACGAAGCGGCAACATTTCTCACCGACAGTTTATTGCTGTGTTGGTATGATTTATTTTATAGTTTTTTAAAACCCGGTACGACTTTCGAGATGTTTATTTACAGGGCGTTCGGTGCGGTGAACCGGCAGGAAGCGAATCCGCAGGATGCCGGACGCCCGCGGTCGGCGGTGGTTCGTTCCGCCGTTGTTGAAGCTACAGCGGATCTTCGCTGTTGCCGTTGAAACATTTCATGGAAAGTGCGGTCCAGTCGGGAGGGTAGAGCGTGGCACCTTCCGACATTGGACTGTCAGATTGTATTACAGCCATCGGTGTTGGCGGCCTAAGTAAGGGTGGTTCCATGGAGCCACGTAGGGGAAACTCATAAAATCCGTGCTGAAGTGAGCGCAGTGGAGAATCGTTTTTTTTGTTCCCCCGGAAAAGATCTAAAGTAAACAAAACTGAAAGGTCTCGCTGGTTACGGAGCTCGTGAGTTTGGTAGGAGCGTGTGGTGTCAGCGCTAGGGATCGCCAGCTAACTTGAGGTTGGACAGTTTTAATGGTGAACCTGTTATGAGTGTTGGTCGATGCAAACTGCATTATTTTTTTCATTTTCATTGTTTGACAACTGCGATTTGAAGTAGATATAAATGAAATGGTTGGTTTTAATATTGTGTAATATTTAATGTAGGATAGCAAGAAGTGTTGAAGAAAAATCTGTTTGTGTCAGATAATTCGTTTTTAATCATCAAGAACTTTTTATAACTGTTTTTAGTACTTATAGCACGTACACAAGTGTGTTATGCATTTCGTCGAACGATCTCAAACTTATCGATCCATAGAATAATCACAAAGGCTCACCTGAAACCGTAGATCATCAAAGAAACTCAATCACGAAGAACTACTCTAGTTCACACTACGGCAAAAGGAAGCGCCCGTGCACCCCGGGGGCCACCGCACCGGAAACCGGAACCCACCGGGCGTACCGTGCCATAATTGTGTCTGTATTAATAATAAAGTTTTGCCAAGCAAAATGAAAAATTAAATACCTTTAATTGTCGTGTTTTCGGTTGGAGTTTTATTGTTTTCCCTGACGTGAGCGACTGTTCGCCGGCGGACGTGTCAGAGAGAGAGAGTGAGTTGAACAGGAAATAGAAGTGCCCTGAAAGGAGGAGGTGGCATTAAAACTTGGTTTGACGAACCCGTCGCCCAGGGGGCGAAGCACACCGAAACCGATGCCTCGTGAACGTACCGACAAGGAACCTTTGGGGTCCTTTCTATCCAGGTGGTGTAAAGTGTTCTCGCGGGTAGGGTGGCTCGGTTTGTAGAATTGAAAAGTCATGTTGAGCAGCGCTCGGAACCTCTTGTGATCCGTACGTAGAGGATCGCGGCGGCAGGCCGGATAAGGCACTGGGGTGGGATGAAAATAAAAGCGGAACATTCATGTAGCCATAGATTTTGGGGTGCATAAGGGATACCTTTGCTCGCCAGCCGGAGAACTTAACACTATGCTTTCGCCGGGTTCGGGCGAGAAAAGGCTTGCAGGGTAATTGCTAGGGCCGTAGATTGAAGCTGATGGCTCGTCACTGTCGACGGGAACTAGGGAACCGGAAATGTTGAAACGGGAAACTTCTCCGTACCGGTTTTATGTTTCTTCCTGGCGCGGTGACGTTGCGCCCAAAGCCTTTGGGGATGTTCGTGTGAGTCGTAAATACACTGACACGATACGGGAAAAAACGACTACGGTTTAACCAAACAACAACTGTGAGGAGCCGGGGGCAAAGCAAGGAAAACAACACCAACACACATCACACAACAGCGCCCATTAATGATGAGCACGTGAACTCGCCTCCCGGAGCCATTTTGTGAGCTTGCTCGCAGGCAAAAGCCGGCAGGGTCGTAGGTCAAATTTCTTCGAGGTAGCGTACACAGCATTCCCTCACCGGTGGTTGCGTGACGGGCAGTTCCCGGCAGTGCCGTCCAGGTTTACGGCTGTCACGGATTGATTTTGCACGCGATGTTACCGCGACCCTAGAGCCCTTTCCAGGGGCGTGGGTCAAGTGAGCGTTCGCAGGCGGGGCGTATATATTTTCCAATCGAATGCCATGTGGATACATTCTATCAAAATGTTTTGTTTTTCGAGTTGTTGAATGAGTGTTTCATCGAATTACAGGAGCGATCGGTCAGGATAACGCACAATGTTCCGAAACAGGGATACGCATGAATTGATAAGAATTTAATAAATCACTCAATCATGACTCGTCCAAGTAACCTCAGAGGTCGGCCCAGTGTTGGTCGCCTCTGGGAACAAAACTTTATACCATACGTAGTTTAAATGGAACTTGTGCGACCCAGGTTGACCCCGAAATAAACGCCCCACAACTGCTGCTTTCAATTACATCGTCTGATAGGCGATACCATTCATTGAGGCACGGCGTAGTTGCAGTGCCATTTTGCCCACACGTGCTTTCTTTTCAGTCGCGGGTCGATGAAAATGGAGGTAGCTAAGCTAGCGGCATCCTATCGTTTCGCCGGTGTCATGTTTCAATTCATTCGTTTCGGTGCACCACGGTGCATCCCTAGCGTGACTCTTGCCACTCAACCGGCGACGCCAATCACTGTCAGCTTTAATTAACCGGAGCATGTCCTGCACGCAACACAGTACGCAGGTCGAAGCTCAGGAGAGAGCAGGCTAATATGTGGGTTGCTGCCACCAAGGGAGCCGATTCGGTAGCTGATGATTGGATTTCAATAAGTTTGTTTGCATTTGGTGCATAATCTTGCATGTCAACCGGCTTAAGTGATGGGTGCGAACACAAGGGGTGCCGATAGCCGATACTACTTTGTTCCGAGCGGAACACTATCGTGTGCTTCAATGGGGCGAAAGTTTTGAACCTGACGGTTGACGAACTTTGAACTATTCAGTTGCGGTTTTAGTGTGCTTTTCGGAACTGATTGAAATTCGAGCAAATTGAATGTGATAGAAGACTACAACACATCCTCTGGATTCTTCAAAAAGCCAAATAGTAATTACAAACGATCGTAACATTGAGCATTGTCACTGTCATTGTTTCCCTTTTCTGGGGAATAATTGTATCAACAAGTTATTCTTTTGGTGCAATTTCAGGTGCTAGTCATGTCGCTCTGAATTGAAACATGATAAGATCTGAACTGCTAATAGAAATGTTGCATCTCCACCTTTCGCATTTGCATTTCTTTGGTTCAGTTGGACTGAGGACGCAAAAGCAATGGCCTAAGTCGAGGTTTTGCAACATGGGAATAAATTGTCATACATCGGCTCAGTAGAATTCCCAGTAAATTGCATGCTATGCTAGAGATGCTAAAAACGATCATGCCACCTGAAACGGATAATTGCCTGGCCCTTCTTCCCTTAGCCTAAGGGTGAGGGGGGAAATGTGGTTAGTTTCAATTATTGGATTGTTTATGTGCCAATCGTACCGCAGTGTACCCCCTTAGGACGAAGAAACTTGAACGAGCCGGTCAGGAAATCCGGCAAATAATTTGTGTTAGAAATAGCAAAACACTGGTGGTGATCGTAAAAACATTTCATTCGTGTCCACTGTTTTTGTCCAGGTTGGGAGTATCTCTTCTCCTGTGCCGGTAGTGGTGTTCCGTACCGCCAGGTTTGGGCCTAAGACAACTTCGTGGCTACCATCCAGCAGGGTTCTCAGCTCACATGCACTGTTATGGTGTGTAGAGGTGATGTTTATTCATGACACAAATCGTTCCAATAGAACAATAAGAAGCCTTTCTCTCTCTACCAGCCCCATTGAATGAATATTGGACTATAAACTCTCACACCTGGTACCGGTAAATAAGGAGCCCCACACCTTCTAAACGGATGAGATTCAAACGTATTCGGTTTTCTGGAGAAAAATCCTTTGATATCGTCTTAAGGTTTGCCCCAAGCTGGGAAAGGGATGTCTCATCCTATTCCTACAACGATCAACCGTTGGAAACCTGGCGTTCAACCGAATCCCTAAGGTTTTCGAATCGCTTTCGTGCAATATTCGCCTCTCAAACAGTTTTAGGCCTTCGGTATTTATCTTAGTTCGATGCCGGCAGCGCACCCCTTTATCGATCCTGCCTTCGACCAATTTGGTTTCGTCCAGCAAATCTCTGCCTCCGTCGGTCCGTGCTCCCACCGGCCGATGTGGGAACCATGTGTTGATAAGTGTTTTCCGGCCTTGTAGAATCCTATCGAAATACGACACTGCACGCCTGTTATCTTCCCACCGGAACGAAGCCAGAAGTAGGTGCTAGGTTGGCGAACGCATCGAACCGTTTTGGTTTTTTTTTTTTACTTTTGCTAGGAAAGCGGCCGTACAAGAGAAATCCCTTGATCACAACATCAGGCATAATCAGAACCACAAAGCAGCATGTTGTATCTATTGGTGTTTCAGTACGTTTGATCGAGTGAAAACGAGAATTCTGTTTCTTTGTGATGGGGTTTAAATCTGGCCCTTTATCCTGAAGATGTAGAAATCAGGTGCTTTATCCCGTAGATGAATGTTTCCCTTGCAAAAGCTGTTGAGTTTTCATAACGGTTGCTTGCCGGTGTTCAAATTTAAAATTTAAAAATTGATTTATTAGAAATAGAAACTGTTGTAATGTTTATTTAACAAGGCATTTACTTCTTGTAGTTGAATCATCGTCTCTTTGAGAGAGTCTTTTTCAAAAGCTGAAGTAGAGACGACGAAACAAGCTGATAGCGGCAAATGAACGCTCTACCCATGGGTATCGAAACGTTGACCTCGTTTTCCCACTTGAACCGTAAGTCGTTGGCCATTTTGCAGAAAATTGACTTAGAGCCAACGCTCTTTCGCCGCTCTCTTGGTCTTGGGACCACTTGGCTGTTTCCGTTGTGTATCGTCAAGAGTAAGGCCACTTGTGTCTACGAGTTGACGTGAGGTTCACAGTTTATGAAAAATCGCCGCAAGCGAAATCGAGCTTTGGCTGGACGGCGTTGAACGGAGCCAATTTCACTTCAGAATAAGATGGTTTCACTTGAAAATTAAAGTGGAGAGGCATCATCTCGTCGGGGTCGCTATATCAATGATGGGAGCAGTGCATTGTTGTCTCATTTGAGGGACTCATATGGTTGACGAGCATGATTGACCACTGGGAAGAAATTAGGTGGAAAAATTGGAATGAAAAGGCATCCCCGATCGCTTTCGGAGGCGAGGCTCTATTTGTGACAAGATCGTGATGAGCACCAAGACCGGGAATACCGTTTTACGATGTGAGTTTTGCGAGGTCCAAGTTCCGAACAAACGCTCTTGAAATCGTCCCATCAAAAACTGAAGACGGCGGCAAACCAAACACGATGACTCTTGATGAAAAATGTTGCGGCCAACTGTTTGTAAAGGTTTGATATTGAGTGTTTTCCACTAAAAAACCTCAAATGTGTGGTTGTAATTTTGGCCCTGCGTCGAATGAAGGACGTCTTGAAGAAGTGCATAGTGCTCAGGAGGGTCGTTGAAAAATACGGAAAAGTTGTTTGAAATGTCTTCGCCTCAGTCGTATAGAAGAAAAAGAACACATTCTGCAAGAAGTTAATAAGTAAAATTTTATAAATCGTGAAAGCTTGATTATTGAAAATATTTGAATCTCAAAATCAAGGCAAAAACCGTTCACAGTGTAGTCGAAAAGTGTGAAATTTATCTCATTTTGACGATAAACATATACTATTAGACCTTATTTGCTGCCACATGACCTACTCGCGATCAAGAAGGCACCAAGAGGCACCCGTTGTTTGGTCTATTCGTTTGTCTTACAGCATGTTCGACACCGTTAGGCTTGTTTGACATGCTTCATTGTGAAGTTACGCCGTCGATAAATGATGTGTATCCTTCCTTATCGGCGTCATCATCGGGCTCATCTTCATCATTTACGACACCATGGTTCAACAGGTTGATTGAATGCTGCCTTGAGGTTTCTTGGCGAAGTGTACGAAAGGACGCCGCCACCGAGACGAACGTGGGGGGGAATAAGGGGAGGCCGAGGGTTGCGTTCAGCGTTGCGGTGCATCGTTCAATATAATAATGCACAAGTCATTGTGTGAGTCGTTTGTCGAAGGATGAGGTGGAGCGTCGTTCAGCTGTGTGGTTTGTTTGCTGAACAAACTGCTTAATCTTACTGAAGGGCGGAGAAGGCGAGTAAACCACCCTTGTGCGCTACCATGTGCCTTTTGGACGATTTAAGGGCGCGTTCAACTGGAGCAAGGATAGGAGGCAAAGCAGCGCTGGGTTGTCGCTTTAATGCGTACCTTTGGCCAGTTCCATGGCAGGTTTCAACTGTGTATGTTCAATTGCCTACCCACCCGCAACGGTATGCCCGTTGTTGGATAATCCTTCAGTCGAAGGTACGAAAATGTACCGGCCAAAGCAACGCTACAGGTAGACCCGGTTCGGGTGAAATTCGTTCCAAGCGTTGTCCCTGGAGAAGACGGATACTTAAGCGAAATCCTCTCTAATAAATTGCCGCTTCGTCGAACGAGCGAGAAAACAAACGAGGAACCATGGACACGGCCATCGTCGGGATGTAACGCAGCGTAACGCAACCGAGCTTGCGATGCAATGGTCGTACGCAGTATGGAAAAATATAATTTATTGCGTAATAAATACTTACCGACGTTAATGGGATTCGAATGAACGTTTTAATGGCTGTCCCAGTGCACAGAAAAGGAAGGTAGCAACACAGACCGGTAGGTCAGAATGAGGCTCAGGGTTGGGCATTTGGTTCAATGTGCCACTGAACAGCTGAAAAAGCAGCTCCTGGGGATCCGATTTTCTCGGAAGATTCGACATCCAGATGGGTAAGGTAGGTCACACTGAAAGTGTAAGGCTATACGATCATGTGATAACGCTTATTGTCCAGTCTAATGAGAAATTTTATTGAAGCATTCCTTCTTCTTGATAGTGATGAAACTTCCGGAAAAATTGTCTAGTGTTTATTTGTCTAGTGTTTTAAATTGTTATAACAGATTTTAAAAGATAGAAAAGGAAAAGGTCTTTTTACCATTATATGGAATGATTGAAGTAGCACTTTTGAATTTTAATTTAAAATTTTATACGCACTTTTCCAAGAACTTGTTTGTATTATGAAGCAGTTTTCTGTTATTTGATAATCGTTTTGATCGTTCTATTCTGCCTTTGTTACATCTAATCCATCATCACTTTCACAGCGAATGTTTCGTGAGTAACGTCCTTCTCATAATCCATTCTTCAGCGAACACCTTTAGAGAGGGATCGTTTTTATTTTGAGGCTTAGGAAGGCATCGTAGGCAAGTGCTTGTTCATTTTGTTTCTCTTTGTATGACAATTTTAAACGCATTCGAACCTTCTCCGCTTTTATTATAGGACAGCTCATGTCAGCTCTGACTATGGTTACATGAGAGTTTTCCGTCATCCTTGGTGATTGGCCAGACGTCTCTCACGTCCGTTGATTTGGATTGATTACACAACATGGCTGCAATTTCCAGTCAATCCATTCCGAGACCGCGAGCCTTGGGAGAAATTACTGACGAGAGTTGTTTAAAAGCGATAAGCGATCCTGGAAAAGCAAAAGAATTGCGAGATAGTTTGCGCATTCAGCTCAATTTCTTCGCCTCCAATGAAATGGATCACGGTGTGTATTGTGATCTGAATTCGAAAGGCAGCAGAGCTGACCATCCGTTAGTTTCTGTAATTAATTGGCTTTGATACGAAAACTCGTTTCTGCCATGGTAGTGGTCGGGTTTGTTTTCGCAACGTGTTAACGTAACAGAGTCCGCAGGCAGAGAGCAGCAACAACAATCGTCAGCCTGGGCGCGTCGGCCACCCGTTCGCATTACAAAACGTAACAGCTATAATCTTCATAATTATCATTACCCAACACTAACGCGGATCCGTTTCCAACCCCCCGGGGGGCAACGGAGCCAATCCGGTAGGATGGCGATGGGCCGTGCGGTGCGTCCGGAAAGTAGCCGTAATAAGTGAGTGTCAGAAACAATTCTTTTATCTCCGCAACGTTTCTCCTTCCCCAGTCCAGAAATAACTTGGATTGGCCGCTGGGTTGCTGCGGATTAGTAGGTACGATCAGAATTAAGGATGAAATATCCCTCGGGACGAGCTTGGGCAGTTCTTCCACTTACTGGTGGGTCTGCTAGCTCAAACAAACCGTCCACTGTGTAGGTTGATATTTATGGAGAATGCGTGATTTGCTTACATTCTGCCTGGCGTTGTGGTGCGTTGGTCTACTCGTATGTACAGCTTTTTCGTGCGTTAAGTTATGCAAAGATGTGTACAGCGGCGTAACGGTTGAGGTCCAGATCCGTGGCAACATTCGAGACCAGCTGATAACAGACACAAACTGCAGCCACGGCGCTCGCTTACACCCGTTCTGGAAAAGTATTTTTATATTCCTAACACAACCTTACAAAGCCACCGGTTATCCGTGGGTGGGTGGATGGTTCCGTATACCACGCAGGTCACTACACTTTCCGAATGACTAAGGCTGGAAACATTAGAACCGGAAGGCGAATCAAGACAGGCGTCCCGGGACGATGGTGCCCCGAGCATTAGCTTTTATTGGCGTTATGTGTGTGAAATTAATATGTCACGTTGATTGATTAAAATCGGAGCCAATCCTTCGCCAGGACGAGCTGGGTGATGGAACGCTGCAGTCACAAGGGGCTCCGGTCGGTGAGGTTTGCGCTGAAAGCAGGGCGTGCTTGTTGATTGGTTTGGATTTGGTTTGGCCAGGACTCTAAGGGCGCGTCAACCTGAAACGTGTGTTTCATACCGAGTATTATTTGAAACTGAAGGAATGAGGTACAAACAGTAAAAATAAACTTTCACGGCAGCAAGGTGGAAATGAATTAGAGGTATGTTTGGAGTGCGACCCAGACAGTTGAACGAAACAGAGGAAAGAAAACTATTAATCATAACGGTGTGAGTGTGATTAATAACGTCAGGTTGTTTGCTTTTTAGTAGGAATGCTGTACGCGGTGATCCTGATTGAAAATTGCGACTATATCTTAAGTAAATGTTACACTCTAATTTGAGGTATTAGATTTGGTTGTTTTTTCAGATGTCATGCTGACACGACCCTTAACCATCGGTGATGGCTCATTATGCTAGACCCAAAATGGTCTCGTAACGAACAATTTCGTTGCCACGGCTCGAACAACTAGAGAGAGAGAGAGAGAAAACAAAATCACCATTTGAAGGAGATGATAGAACATTCCACTGCCAACTTGCCATCGCATCTGTGAGTTCGTTTGGAATCGTTTGGCACTTTTGTGTCTACGAAAAAGGGCTCTCGACATGAAAAAACCCACTAGGTGTGAAACCGAAAGCGAAGAACCGAGAAGCATCGGTTCGGGAGCGCGCTTGCAGCGACAACTTTTCTTCCTCCAGCTCCAAAGGTATGCTGCCAAAGGATGAACCGGCAACTTCGAATCCGGGCGTGCCGGGAAGCCAAGAAGCTCGCCATTGTTCGAGAAGAAACGTCAGTCCTTTTCAATCATCATCGAAAGCGATGGGAATTTTCTAGTGCGCGAATAAAAACAGGCAAAAGCCTGACAGTCGGATCAAACATGGAGTGCAAAATAATGCGGCAGGAGGGTGCACACAAAAAAAAAAAAAACCGATCCATCCAGCCTGCACCCGAGCGCGTGTCAACGTCGACGGAAAATGACGCGTTCGTGAACGGAGGGGAGAAAGAAATCAAAGCCTTTTCTTTACGGTTTGTGTTGAAACATTGGCCGACCCCGTTGGCGGAGGACGATTGCTACGTACGTAAGAAAGTGTGCTGCCATAACATTCCTTTTCCGAGGGTTGCTCATCCCCGGCGGGTCACGGGGGCTTTGCGTGGACTTCTAGGAGCAGTGTCGGCGGACAATCAGACATCAATCATCGGTACAATTCGATTTCAATTCAATTCAATTGCTTTTCCAGTGTCAATATTGACCAGGTTTGACGGGTGAACAAGGTTCCCTAATGTGTGCCGCAGTGTTCAGGCCATGTAGACGGGGGGTGTCCACCCAAGGCAAAAAGGAATGGCGCAACAGTGGTAGAAGCAACTGCCTCGATAGCGTTTGCGGTAGCGGTGGTTAAAACGCAATCTACGTTAAAGGATTCCGCCGACCCGAAGGATGGCGCCGACGATGTCGGAGGGATTAAAATTGTCAGCACGCGATTCCCACGGGCTCCCGGGGAAACAAACCCACCATCCCATTCGGTCGGCGTAGGTTATCGGGCCCAATCGGGAAACTTTTGTACGAGCAGGACGAGCGAGATACACCGGGTTCGGTCATTAGGGACTGGCCGCTCCACTCGGCCCTATCGCACCACTGGGGATGACGGCGGTTGGCTCGTTTACTTTCGACTTCACCGATATTGGTTTTGGTTATCGCAACAGTGTGCATAATTTGTTTGTCGAACGTATTTTTATCCTTTTTTTTTTCTCATCGATTTTTTTTTGTCGACACCCGTTTTGGGACTTTTTACTATTCCCTGAAACGGAAAAACTTCATAACCGCTACGCAATTTTATTGATTTGCCGACTTTGGAAACGTTTTTCTCTTCGCCCATTCGGTCCTTCCTGTGACAAATGACTTTAGCATAAATTATTTCCCTCCCCGAGCTGCGTTCCCCTACCCCGCCGGTTTGCGAGTGCCAAGTGCGATAGAACTAATTAACAAACCCATCCGGTGTCCGCGTGGCAACCGATCGAACCAAGCGTATCCCCCGAAGGAAGAAAATTGTGCGATAAAAAAAAAAATCCCTCCTGTAAGCGTAAAAACACGAGATGCCTTGTCCAAATAAAAGTTGTTGGAGTTGACAAAGTTTTTGAATCCCTGCAAGGATGCAAAGCACGGTGGAGGGAGACTGGGCAGTCGACAAAGTTAGGAAGAGAAATGGAGCAAGAAAAATGTTTTCCCATAAATCTTATTTCATTGTTTTTTTTGTTTCCGCCGTCGTTTAAATAACACAACTGTGCGTAAGATATGGGCGCGAAGGCTTACTCTCGGTCGTGCAGGGAAGAAATTGAATTTCCATTTTCCCGGCCTATTAGCCATCTTTGACTGATTATGGCAGGTTTTATTTCCTTCCTTTCCCAGAAGTCTCAAGTCGTAGCTTACGTTTGCATAATGAATGTCATCCGCAAACGTGCACCGGCAGAACATCTTGTAGGTGACAGACCGGACGCAAAGCTATCCTATTGTTTTATTAATGGTTCGCTGTTTGTTTCCCACGACACGAGTTGATTTATTCAACGAAAGCGGTAAAGTTAGCGGCTTGCGAGACAGTGAGGAAATGTAGTATCGAAATTTTGCTACTGTTTTCGCTGATCTGACCCGCGCTCGCGTGGCGCAATTTACGAAGATTTACATGGACAATTTTCTCTTCCTTTTTTTATGCTTATGCACAAATTATCTTGAAAACGTAATTCATCACTGTGCAGTTTTTCCTTTTCATGCTATTGTAGAGACTGTTTTGTGTTGGATTACAAATACCGTTAATAAAACGCGCAAGTACACTATCGTGTCGTAACAAATTCTATGAAGTGCGCACCAAGGCTGGCCTGATAGTTGCAAGAAGCGGCATCGACCAGCCGTTTTTACCACTAACCTTCGAACCCGCTGAAGGCTTCTGAATGGAGGAACTTTATAAATTCTCTTTGATGCCGATGAAGCTGAAACTGATGATACGCGTCGGCTCGCACGAAGGCATAAAGTGAAAAGTCAACCAGAGCGGGGTGTGCGCTCGCTCGGGTGGGGGCAGGGAAGGGAAAATTAAGTTTCCTTCAACGTATCTCGCCGGGGCTCAAAAGGTACGGAAGGCTGTACTTTGGTCTACGGGTCTCCTGGTAGGGCTGAAAAATGAGCCTTCCGGGAGCCGATCTCGAGGCGGGCAGGAGTGCACAACGATGTGTACATAATTAATATTAATTAATTTTCGTCAATACCACCGTGTCTCAGGTTGCCTCACTCTACACGTGCTCGGCGACACGCCCGCCTTCTTGTGAGGAATGTCGTCGTCGCCTGTGTCCTCTGCCGTCTTGGTTTTTCGCCTGCTTTTTGCCGCTGTTTTTTGGAGGAAAGCGTCTAAAATGTGGAAAATGTGCCGATGAGACGCGCCGGCATAATAAGGTAGATTTTATTCATGCAGCCGGGCTCTTCGGGGATTCATAATCTTCGCCGACCCGTATGAAGACCGGTACGGAGCACCTTTGCTTTTGTTCACTTCATCACCGGGCTGCCGAAAGGCCCCTCCCGTATCGTGCACCTTTCGCAGGCCGTCCAATCGTCCGTCGGCAGCTTCGCGTCCCGGTTCAATCGGTGAAAAACCTGTGCCAACAGCGCAACAGTGTGATGCGTCGAACGGCGCCAAATAATGATAATAACGTTAATTAATTGAGTGACATTAAAATTTTCCGGGAACGAACGAGGCATGACTTTACATAAAATGGTCGGCAGCCGTTCAAATATTTACAACTTGAATGGCACCCCGAGTGGGTTACCCAAAATTAGTTTAAAAGTCTGAATAAAAGTGGTGTTCAATCTGTGTGCGAATTGGACTTTGTCATTCCTTGTTCTCAGACATACTATTTTTCAAACCGCGCCTCGGTGAGGATACGTTATGATTGTGTGAGAAGATGATAAAATTCAACCCACCATTGACTTTTTTTAGATTTATAATAAGAAATAAATTGTACCCCCCCCTCTAAGGTTCAGTGGGAATGGGGTAACCTTCCCCGGTTTCCATCACATTATCAATTCATCAGTCCCACCGTAATTGCAAATGGCCCATGACACGCATAGTTAATGCCGCTGTAATTGTGGACCAATTTTTTAACCTCATATATTTTACGCGCTTGTAAACAAAAAACACCAGCCTCTTGGAGTCCGTTCTGCGGTCGAAGGGGGCTTCGAGCTCCCCAGCCGTAACCGAGCGTGCCAGCGTTCCTTTTCTATTTCGCCGGGGGGTATGAATTTGCAAAATGGGCTTTGTATTTTATATTAATTTATCCTTCCTTGTCAGCCCAACGGGGGGAAAAACCTGGTGGAAAACTTTGGCCAAGGGTGACCGATGGGAGTGATGCGATTTAAATGTTTATAAATGTACATACCCCCCTCGCTGGGAGCAAAACGAGGGAGAGCAACAAACACACAAGGAACAAAAAAGAAACCCGGCACGAATCCTAACCGTTCTGACCACCGGTGAGACCGTGCAAATGGTTCGCAAAATGGGCTCTTCTGACATGCTCGGTTTCCGTATTTCGGCGGCTCCGGTGGACCTTAACGAATTAAAATTAATACCCGTAAAACACACAAAAGGGTAATCGGTCTTAATTAAGATATCCCATACACGGACACCGGTTTCTGTGATGTGAAAAAAAGGAGGGAAAGAGAGCGGTGGTCCATAAGGATGCGAGGCGGGTGCCATCGCCAACTGGTGCTCGTATATGTTTGACAAATTTTTGCACGGGGATTTCGAGCATTCGCTACTTTCGAAAGGTGTTCTTCTACCATTGGGTGAGACTGAAAGTTCTGTTAATGAGCCAAAATGTAGCTTCAATCGGACGTAAAACGATGCACTAGTGCACAAATAGCCATGAAGTTAATTTATCCAGGAATGAGAATGCCTCGAAAATTTTACCAGTCTTTTTTAACTTTTAACCAACATCTTTTATGATTGATAAGTAAAATTTAATTTATATGAAATCGAATTAATTGCTCAATATAGTTTGACGATCATTGGTTTCGCTATGGTTTCGTGCAAAAACCAACGGATCATATCATGTTGGAACGTGGAAACCAACACACCGCAACGAACACACAACAGATTGGCACCATGCCTCGAGCGTTAGGTGGCAGAGCAAACAATATCCTCATTCCTTCACTTTGCACCGAAAACTGCAAGCAACATCAAAAGAGTGACGTGAAACTGGACCGATAAATTCACCAAAAAACAATTATTCGGCCACCTATTTCCCGCAATAACAATGCGTACGGTTCGATTGCAATATTGGCGATTCCAGTCTTCCTCCACGTTTGAAGAATGTGTATAATCAATTCTGACGCGCTGTTTCTCGCGCTGGCCGCTCTCTATACTGTTCGCGCGTTCTCGTCCTCTTAGCGCGTCTCTATTGATTAATATGAATTCTGTAGCGGTCGGTGTGCGTCAAGGTGCAGATTAAACGGTTCCACCGTGAGCGGTCGGCTGATGGATGAGTTTCCAATCACAATTAGGCGTTAGGCGTTGTCCCTTCGAAAGTATGCACCCGACCCACACATAACCACACGCATGCACGTTTTCCTACTGCACACCACCGAACACCACCAGCGACGAAAATGGCCACGATCCGGAACAGATGGCCAACCGACGACCGGTAGCAGTTTGGTAAATGTTTCCGCCGGACTTCTGCAGCCTCGTCCAAGCAGCAAATCATTGATGGTCAATGTGCTATACACACATACGCTCCCATGCACACGCACACCATCTCTCCCACACGCAGCAAGGACCAAGGACCGAGTCGGCAAGCTCCATAAAGTTCCACCATTCGAACAATCAATCCATCGATCTATCGATTTCGATTCCGGTCCACCGATGACCATCAGGCGATGTTCCACTCTGGCTGGTTGCATTTTATCATCCTGTCTGTCATCGTACTTCACAATGCTGCACGCACTTTCTGCTTCTCTCTCTCTCTACGTAACATACACACACGCCTTAACCGGTCATTCAGAAGCCAATGGCGCAGACCGCACGGGGCAGGAAGCTGGCCGACGGTTAGTTAGTTATTGATACACGTATTTTGTTTCAATAATGGGATGTGAGTTATGTTGTGTACACACCTAATGAATACGAAATTAGTCTTGCGGTTAGCGGGGGAGGGGGTCCGTATTCTTCGCCGATATGAGAGCATGAGACGTACGGGGGGAGGGGGAGGTGGTTGTGTTGCACCCGCAAGAACGCATCGCGTCCAGTGTTTGCGTAGCTGCGGATGCAACGGAAAAGCAACTCGTTCGCCGCTTTCGTTGCGATTGTTTCATTTTGTTTCTCTTTGTCTCATTTCTGCGGGAGTGTGTGTGTGTGAAATTGGCCGTTGTTGCCCGCACTTGGCCAGCAGCGTGTCACCATGATAAATGGATGATAGTGTTAGACATTCATCGAAGGTGTCTAGCCACTTCTGGGGCATATAAGAGCGCCTTTAAATCCTGCAGTGACTCTAAACTGTGTGAAACAATTTCACGAAAATGCTTCCCAACTTGCGACACAAACTTGCCAGTAAGCTGGTGAAATTATCAAGTCATGTAAAGAACCGTTTAACCGAGGTTCAGCTTGAACCCGAAAAAGAACAATTAGGCCCAGGTACCATTGGGCAAAGTTCCAGGGGTTGGTTACAATAAAGTTCCAAGTTCTCATTTAACTACTAAGCCCAAGGTATTCCGTCGGCCTGGCTATTGGCAGTTAGAAAAGACACTAAGAAACGTAGCTGTCGTTTTGTGCGCTGTAGCATTTTTAAACAACATTCATGCAGCGTGTGCAAATAATGGTACTTTCGATCGCTTCTTAAGCAGCAGATGAAAAGTTTTAATTTTTGATAGGCGCTGCACGTCATGCTTGCGCTTCTGCTAACAGTCGAACAGTTGGCAGTAGCGGTGGCACGTGGGAAACGAACGCGTGCAGGTTTGTGCCAACTTTGGATGTTTCTTTGCGCGGAAAATATTACTTCTCGCGGCAAGGGCTTGATAGAACACGCGAAAGGAAAACGTGGCGTTCGTCATAAATTATGATGATCACTTTTCTTCAAAGGGGCTTTTCGCGGGGACCGTTTCCTTTACCGTTTCCGTCGAGTCCGGGGGTGAAGAAAAGAAATTACGGCCGGAGTGACATTTTCATTTACCAAAACGCCAAAATGAAAAAAAAGCGGGGGCAAAATATCTCACACCTAGCGGCACGCAATGCTCGCCGGGGGAGTTGGAAACTGGACGGGGAGCGCTCGTCGGAAAAAAATGCTCCCACTTGGGCTAGCTACTTTCCTTTGGAAATGTAGGCTCACATTTAACCCGTTACCTCCTGCCGTTACCGAAGAGAAGTATTATTTATGGCTTTCGAATCCTTGGTTGCCCCCCGGCGAAGGCGTGATGTTTTGTGGGGGACTTCAATTTATTTTCGCGCCTTCAACCGCTCGAGCAACGTGGTTTATTTTTACGACTCGAGTGCATTTGTTGAGTGAAACTTCATTCTTGTTTCCTTTTCCCTCTTGGTCCTTCAACCCGAACCGGTTGTACGGTCGACTGACACGTAACATCTGCGATGGTGCCAATGATTTACGCGAAATTCAATGCAAATTTACGCTCCTTCTAAGGGGTAATCGTTTTTTCCCACCCATCTGGAATATGTTGGACTACTTTAGCGTACAATAAACATTCCGTTCTATTCAGGGACATGTCATTTAGATTAAGATATTGAACATGACAAAATGAACTATCTCACTGAAGGTTTTTGATGTTTGTTAGTCTTATTTCTTATTGTATCCGATTAAGGTAAAATAGACGGTCGAAGTGAGTCGGAAAAAGTTCTTTTTAAAATTCGAAAAAAGGACATTTTGAAAGTGTAGACTTCAATCGAGTTCTCAGTCAACCACGAAGACGCATGACGTGCCTTCTTATGAGCTCACGTCATCCAGCATGCAAGCAACGCCCAACTACATGTGCACCTGCACGAATGGCACGACGGCGCCGCTATACAAACCCATGTAGTGCCTGTCGTGTGTATAAGTGATTGTCATTATTACGACTGGAAACACATGTTGGACATGAATTGTGGCCAAAGGTCGCCGAACAATGTGACCGACAAAACGTTTCTCGTCCTTTCAGCTTTACCTTGCATTCATGACTTCTTGGCCACTGGGTTTTTTTTTCTTTTCGTATGCAGTGCGAGAAGAAAAAGCTCATGCCAAGAAAAGAAAAAAAAACCATTTTCTCTTTGGCTCCTATATCAAACGTTTGGCGTCTTACGGCTTCGTTGGGGTCTTCTGTGATAAAACCAGCCGCTCACTGTTGCGTTTAGTGCGAATGGCGCTGGCACATAAATTCCACCACATGGTACAGAAATTGACAAAGGACACTTGTTTGAGTATTTGAGAAAATGGGAAACAGTGGCAGCCTAAATGTACCGAGGAGGGCACTTTTTCCTTTCGTTTCGTGGACATTGCAAACGACAGCAACGATCATTATGGTTATGAGGGAAGGAGAAGGAGTGGAAAAGTATTTCAGCACCTCCCATCGTTAGGGCAGATGACGTGTGTTGGGGGATAGATATGTGGAAAAGCCTTCCAATAGGGTTACGGTAGCAGGATGATGTTTGCCGTTCGCTAGCGGATCTTATTATCTATTTTTTTTTTCTCCTCGGACAGTTCCATGTCACCTGTACAACCCAGATATTCCTGTTTACGACACGGAGGACAAAGACTCGCACTTGCAGACCAGACAAACAACGCCGAAAGGGGAGGTGCTGCAAAAAAGCAAAAAACTTATTAGTTTCTTAGTCGGTACACTTTTGACGTAAAAGTCGGTTTTACTTCCCCGTCGAACCCATTCTCATTTATGCAAAATGAGAAAACTTTGGATTCTTTGTTCTGCCTCGTGTTCGAAGGTAAGCTCTGGCCGTCCGTTTGTGAGGAGCTGGCAGAAGTTCGTCTTTGCAAACTTCCCGGAGCAAGAAGAACGTAATTTACTTCGTGTCCCAATATTGATAGCTTCCCCATTACTGATCGATGGGCCTGTTCGGTGTTTTTTGTGGCACACACTTCCACCGTTGTCGAGATGGGGAGGTTCTCCCTCGCCTTTCCTTGCTCCATGTTACTCCGCACCCGTTGCATAGTTGGACGAAGCTGGTATTTCATCTATGGAGAGGAATGAAAAAAAAAAAAATCAAAAGTATCTAATAAGAACGAGCCGGTTGTGCTGATGCTCACCGCTGCCAGGTGGAATGGATGACAATGAGGGGCAGGATAAGGATCGGCGGATTAGAAGAAGGCTGCCGATCGCCCAACGGCAGAGCGAGTCGTATGGAAAGCGTACGAACGGTGATAGTTAATTGAAAAGAATAGTTTATTGGATTCATTCACCAAATGAACTCCACTGAATGATGTTATGGATGGTTCTAGAAAGTATGCACGAGTACATTCAAGTGTGTGGGTGCGTGTGCGTGTCACGATGCTTTATGACCTACACCCTCCCCGTCTCCGTCCCCCACGTTACAGCCGGTCTCCTCATCATAGGACGGTGTGCAAGTGAAGTGGATTTACGAGCGGAAGAGTTATTTATTTTCATTAAAATGAACTACCATGCGTCTCCATTAAATCAACGGCTGCCAATGACCACCACGGTGCTTCGCCATCGATGCCTCCGCCGTCACCGCGGATGGTGGCTTTGATTGAGTTGTATATTACTCGTGTGTCCTCCCTTCCACCCTCCAGCTCAAGAGCGGGAGTAACAGCATTCACCGTGGCGGGATTGTGCTTGGGGAGCTGTGCTGGGAGGTCACACGCGACCATTTTGCCAACAACTGGGCCGGCCGGCGTGCGGTACGGGGATGAACATTAAAAGGAGCTGAAACAGAAGCAAAGGGCCGACGACGGGCAGTGTACGGTTATTGCAACATAAATCTTTCGCCTTGCCATTGCTCCGCTGCCGTAAGACATTCCTACGGCCAACACTTAACTCGCCAACACGCTTGACACCCGCTTGGCCCGGTCGATGTTCGGTAGAATTTTGACTTGCAGCCTCCGTTGACGGTGTTAAGTCCGCTCCCGAGGTGTCGCTTTCCATGTTTCTCTTCCCACGCCGGCAGCAATGGAATGTTTTCTAGTTTTGTTTTGTTTTCGAGGTTCATATGCGAGGTTTTATGCTTTCAATGTGGAAAGTTCGTTGGAATTTATATCCAGCTGCGGAAAGCAGAGGGATGATTTCTATAAATATAGCTTTAATCCAGCCCGATTATTCCATCCAGCCCGCATGTGTACAATTAAATTGTTCATCAAAAAACGACTGCTTGTGAAATGATTTAGATATTCCATTACTATTTTTGACGGCTTTGAGTTGTACTCTGATGTTTTCGCCTCATGCATTGTACCAGAAGCAATTAGAGGTAAACGATATCGCACGGTGAAGGCGCATTTTTGCGTTGTTGAGGAATATTTCGGCTGTTGAAAAATGTAGGAAACCATATTCTACAATTACGTTTAGACCATAGACCAAAGAGGAGTAGATGGTATGGAAAAAAAATCAAATCTGAATACACCCCTAGAGCCACTATATGAATTCCGCTGTTCGATATGTCTATATAGAAATTTTTCAAACAAATCAGGCATAGATGAATCCCTAGCACCCTCCCCGATTCGTACCAAAGGTGTCAAGTTTAAATGCAGGTGCGAAACGAGAGTTGTAACGGGGAACGATCGTTGCATCGGGCGGACATCGTCCACGACCCACTGTAGAGCCCGATGATGATGGTTCTGCCTCAGCCTAAGTGGCTCCAAACGCAAGACAAAAAGGCGAACGGACATTGTAATAGATAGCGGAAAAACAACGAAGCCAGGCGATGATTTTAGCGATCCAGCCAAGCCCTGGTATGTAGCACACTGTGAAGCTATCGAAGAGCCAGATGTACTATAGCTATGGCGTTAAAAGCGTAGGAGCGCAGGACGATGCGTTGTTCCCGTTACCGGAATGCTTTCAGCCATACGATAAAAGGGTTGTACGGTAAACACACAGGAGGTGCAAAGGGTATCGTTTTTGAGTGATTGTTTTGAACACATCCAATCGAAGGCAAGCGTCATTCGCAGCGTGTTCAAATGCTTCATCCTTTAGGTACGGATTGGATGCCACATAAAATTTGTTGCAAGTGGTCAGAGGGGTTTGCATTTTACGGATTCATCTTTGGGCGTCACGTGTTGATGCTGTTGACCAGTGATGAAACAAACACTTTACATTCTACCTTTCTTTTTCTAACTCACCGTCAATGTCCGTAGGAAACATCGGCACTATAACTATAACGTCATGATGATTCACAGGCGTGAAATATTGGTCCGTACGCTGTCTACTTAAACCATATTTTTGACTTTGATTTCAAACTCATAATGAAACATGAAGCCATGCTTCCGAATAATTGTAGCTGCTCCATCAGGCTTACGAGTTGGAACACGTTTGGTCCCGCACACCGTTGAATGGTGATTGAACTGCTTCGGTGCAAAGAAACCTGCCGGGGTGCGATGGAGCGTACGGTACCCCTTTGCCACCTCCACCAGTGTTTCGGTGATGCCAGTGGTGACATAAACATGGCATAAACTGTTTATCACCTTCCGTAGCAGCTTTCTGTCTAGTCGAAAACGAATCGTTTCAATTTCAAAATCAACCCTGACAGCGAACCGCTCAACGGCACGAATAGCAACGGCTTCGGGTTGTTGTTTTCCGTTCGAGCGCATGATTCGATTTAGCGGTCGAACCATTGTGGAGTTGCGATTGAAGTTGGAAAAAAAGACCACCTTGGCAAATAGCTAAACAATTTATGGGCCAAGAAAGGCTGATAAAATTATTTATGAACTAAAAACAGGGTAACTTAATAACGGTTCTTGTAAGGATAAATTTTGAAATGTTATGAAGTAAAGTAGTAACATCAATTAAGGCTATTCAAAACATTTTTTAGATAACAACAATTTTTTACGTTTGGAAAAATCGTGACAGACAAGTTTATGCTTACTTAAAGAAAACTTTACTTATTCTGTTCTAAGTTGCATGATATTGTTATACATCAAATATAAGGGAACTATTTTTTGCAAGACTCACAAAATTCCAGTCCATGGAATAATGTGGTTTCTCAAAGTTAGCTGTGCAGAAAATAGCAACAGAAGCAACTAACCGCAACACTTGGCCAAGACGCGCACACCCGGACCGGGGAAGTGGCTTTTGTTTGCATAATGAATTACAGCTGCTAAGGTATCATGGCTGACCTCCCATGAACGGTGGGTGACGAATTGTCCGTGTTTTGTGTGTGTGTTTTGTTTGCACGGACGGAGCAATAGTGCGGGCAAAAAACACTGACTATCAACTAGTGGAGACGAGGCAAGTCAAAAAGAAAATTAAACAGACCCTCCAAACTACTTCCTGCCCTCACGTTGTTTTTCTTCAGTAAGAGACGTTAAAAAATCTTATGCAGCCGGACAAGATTGCTCTTTTTTTGTGTTTGCTTTGGTGTTGGTTGCGCTCGGCCCAAAGAAAGTACATTACTCGGTCGGTCATCTATGCATAAAGGATCGCCAGATCGAGAACCGAAGCTACGTGGACTGCGGAAAGTGTGCTGCTGGTCGGAAGCTTGTGAGATCGAGCAGATGAAAGAAACTTCCGCCAGCGAGCGTCACCGCACGGTTTTGGGTGGGCGGCTGGTGAAAGGCGGCACCGGCAACGAAGAAGACAAATGAGGATGATGCTAATTTATCATCCACCGCCGCCCACGCGCAGGAGCAGGATTGTGTGCACCGGGAAATGCTTTCGGCGACACTCGCTTGTAAGCCTGCCTTGTAAAGGACGTGCGGAGTGGTGCAAACGGCGAAGTAGAGGCAAAACGGAGGAAAATTGCCGCGCCACTACCGCGATGTGCAAATGAGTTCGAAGAAGTCAGCCTTCGATTCAGATACCGAGTGGCGAGTATCTGAATACTTTTTTTCTTTCACCCCTCGCCCTAACGCTTCCGTTCGATCGTCGGCGGGTGAAACGGGATTGGCAGGGGCTGGGGGAAGCGAGGCCATCGTTGCGCACCATCTTTTTATCCACTTCTTTTCCGCATCATTACGAAAACCACCCTCATCATCAGCATCATGATCTTGATCCACTTGCGGCGGGACAAAAAGTTTGCTTCGGGAAATGGCACCGCAGAAGGCAAAGGTGCTTGACTGATTTTTGTTGTGAAGCATTTTTTCACCTTTTTTTTCGGGTGGCAATGAGCGTAAGAAAGCTGTGTAGCATCAAATCAAGGAACTACATGTTTCTGCGATGATTCCGGGCGACCGTTGTCTTGTGGGATGGAATCTGTAATAAAGAAGATTTTGGGTGTGAATGTTGGTGGGTGGTTTTTTTTATTTATCATACTCACCCTACTCCGATGATTCGGCTGGATTGTACCTTCTTCGAGATCTTTTGCTTTCTACCCTCAAACGACATCAAACCGTTACTGTCGATTGTACACTTTACAGAAATGAAACTGTCAGATCTTGGCGAGATTAACCATGAATAATTTACCAACTTACCTCTACGGCAGAGGACCGTCCACTTGTCGCTTTTTTTCTTCCTTCCGCCTAGCCCGGGAACTTTCTTGAAACGCCTGATGAATCAGTATTTGCTGCCCACTTGAGCTCACGACGGATAAGGACGCGCTGTCAGCTAATGGTGTATGATAATTCTACCTTCTGAAGGTTTAACGGAACCGCACCCCAATGGAAAAAATAAATAAATGAACAAAAAAACAAACAAATGGTTCAGCTTGGTTTCTTTACCTTCCTTACTTATTATTTGAATTTCAAAATAAAAAAAATTCCCAGAGGGCAAACAGATGGGAAAGGTATGATGAATTAACTTATTTTTTGGTGTTTTCTTAGGTTAAAGTGTAACTTCACAGCTATGCAATGAGATTCATAGATCTCATCGTCGTATTGACGAAGCTTCGAGGCATAAGTGACTAAACTTATTGGAAACTTTCACCCTCCAGGTAATTAGCGTCGTCTCGTGCTTTACGGTACATATCGATCTAAATTTTTCACTTGTTATCTCGTACGATGTATGCTATCAGACCAGGGAGATCAAAAGAGATGTAGCATCATCACTGAAGGAAAGAATGAAATTTTATCGGAAAAAAGCACTAAAATCGGGACTATACCTCCAAGGAGTGGATTAAATACGAGCTTTAAAATACAACTACTCCATTAGACCCATGTGACCCATTCGGAGGGAAATTTAAAAGGATTGCATTTCCCCGCGTGGATATGCCATCAAATAGAGAAAAAGCTTTCCCATCTTCTGTTTCATTCGCAATATTACCGACTCACTCCCGTCCCAGCACTCCAATCCACTGCGAGCGGATCAGTTTCGTTTCGCTGCGAATGATTGACGGAGCATCATCGGATGAGCATCGTTAACATCAATCCGGAAGTTGCTTAATAATTTTTGAATGTGATCCAGCTGCCTTCGGCTCCTGTCCGACCCTTTCTCCTCCAGCTTCGACCGAAGACGAACCGGCTGGAAAATGTATGCCACCGAAAACATACTCGCTCCCTTCCGCTCAGCCTGCTGCGGCATTTGGAAAATGTCTGCTCGAGCGTACGCCGGTTCCACATTCCTTCCTCCGCCCCGAGACGATCCGTACATTCCTGAGGCCCGGTGGCATGGTTGTTGGGCGCCACATTCGCAGAAGATAAATGGATTTCATCCGTGGATTGATGATGCTTCGCTCTTTGATGGCCGAACGGGGAAGCCCGGCACGCCCCACTCGAATGCCGCCAGGATGCGCACAAGAGAAAAGGGATGCGTGGGTAAAGGCTCACGGATATATGTATGTGTGTGCATGTGTGTGCCGGTTTTTCTTCAACAAAAAGCTCCTCCTCAAGACGTTAAGAAACGCAGATGGGTAAGAGTCAGTCAAAAACCTTTCACCTCGCCTCGCGCCAGCCTCCGGTTAGCGTTTCAACGGCGGGAATGCTTTTAAAAGAATCCACCTCACGCATTTTCCCGGACTCCTGTCCCGGCACGGAGCGGCGCAGCACAGCACCGGATGTCAAACGGTGGGTGAGTGAAACGAAATTAGCAAACAACAAACCGACGACGCATTGAGCTATCGCATCGGACATGATTTATTTGGCTTAGAGGACGCAAAGGAAAGAACAAATGAGTAAACGAAACCCGGTGGGAAGAAAAGAAGGAAAAATAAACGACACACCCAGATGTAGCACGGAATGCGCAGACCACAAATGTCGTCGGCCGTGCTTAACTCCGGGAGGGTTAGCGGTAGGATGAAGATGAAAGTGCCAGCAAACCGTGTGACATTGAGACAAAGTGAATTAGATTAGAGGGTTGATCCCCGGGACTTTGACGGGGGAAGTCGTCCCCTGTGGGCAAATGGTTGGTTGTGGAGGGTGGGACCGGGAAAACCGATTACGGGAGCGAGTTTTCTGCTTGTCGGGATTTTCCAAAAGTCATCTACAGGAATGTAAGCCTCTCCGGGTAGGGGTGGTATTCGCACCAGGAGGGTGAGAGGACCGAAGCGGTATGTGAAGCGGACACGAAGATTGAAACATGCTTTCTAATAAAAAGACGGACGTCTTCATGCTGCGCGCCGCTCATTCGAATGTTCGCGATGTGATTGATGTATGCGGGAGCGTTAGCTGGATGTTATTTAATGAAATCTACGTTAAATTAAGTTGTCGTTCAATGTGTTCTGTAATAAACATGCCATTTGAGCTGGGCATTATTTGTATCCTGGGGTTTTTTTTAAATGTTTTACTTTATTTTGCCAAAGTTAATTGAGAATGTTACGCAGCATAAAAATAGGTTCTGGAAACTCACCGTAGGACATGATTTGATTGTGAAGTGTCAATCCAAAGACCTTTCTTTTTAAACTCTCGAGGCGGAAGTCAAAAACATGCGATTAGGCGAACAACCGGTAAGCAATTTTATGAACGAAAGTAAATTTCTCCACAAATTTTCTTGAACCGCTCCCAGTCAAAAGTTAGGAGAGAGGGAAAATTGAATTTCCACCAAATATGTGTTGCATTAACCACCGAATGAACTTTGAACTGACAAATAGCTCACTCAACCCACTGTAAAACCCCGTCGCTGGCAGGAATGTTGGCGAAAACATGGCACGAAGTATTTAGCGGGAAACCCACTTCGACATTCACCGAAGCGTGGAGAATGTTGCAAGGAAAAATGCAATCACGTATTCAGATTTTGGGAGCATCCTAGTAAACTTTTTTTTTTACTGCCCCAAACTCACTTCTTTCCGTAATTTCCTTCCTTCAATCTCCCAAGTAAGCTGCGCATCCAGCCCGAAGCCCGGATTTGTCGAATCAAACTGGATTGTCTGGAGGGTGAGTGAAAACCACGCAAGAAGGAATCCTGGTTAATACGTGTTATTCATCGTGTGCTTACTGTGCCTTTTTCTACCGTAGTCCTTGGATGACATTAACATGACGAACATTAGTGGGCACGTACGGGCGGGTTCGGATGAACTCATGACTTCCGGAAGCGTATCCGAGTATTCGGTAGGCGCTGACCACACAACGAAATGCCTGTCGCTCGCTCGGCCAGAAACGGCATAAAATGTAAATTTTCCTTTCCGCCGTTGAACACTTGAAACCCCTCGGGAGCGAAACACGGCTTTGGGGCATGTGTGTCCCGGGCAGGCGTTTCCGGGGCGATGCGACTGACGGCGATTTTTCTGATCTAATTTTGGTCAACTTGGTGCTGCCGCCTTCCAGTGCCGTTTCCCCACCGTCCCTACACATCGTTCGCCATGGCGGAATACCACCCGTGGCTACTTGATGGAGGATTCCGGACAGGTATGATGGTGGTGGTTGTGCTGGCAACGTAGTAATACAATATTTGCGACTTTTGCTAACCGGAAGGAAAAAGGGCTACATTTTCTCAATGGAATGGCCACACTCACAACGAATACAGCGAACTAGCAGGCTGCGAAATAAAACTTTGCAGCTGCGGGGGGTTTTTTTTGCGTATGCTCCGCTTTGAACGAATGTAGTGAAATGAATTTTAATTTAGGCCAATTTTTCGGGCTTATTTTTTATTCGCATTTGCCTACTTTTGTCAGGGATTCATGGGAGCGGAAGCCGTGCGGGAGTCTCCCATCGCCATCGGCGGTACAAAGTGTGTATCGTACGGTGCCGACCGACGTTGCCAAGCGGCCGTCTTTGGCGTCGTTGCGGTTGTTGTTGTCGCAGCCTACCTTCACGCCAACGCCTGTCGAGATATTTCGCTTCATATTAAGCACAATTTAAACTTTGTTATGTAAAACATTTTTATTTCGCTTGTGGTAATGTTGGGCAAATGGGAAGCATGTCGTGTGGTTGAAGGGTTTTTGGAAGCGGACGTGGACGTGGGGTTGATTGAAAAAAAAAGCGACCCTTAGGCCTCTCGTAAAACAGCCGGCAACTTAGGCTTCAACGGTGGGTTCCTCCAACGTGTCCTCTCTGTGTGACCGACTTTATAGCGATTTTGTGTGCGTCGAGGAGTTTGATGATGGCTCACAGACGTGGGTACGATCCTTTTCCTCTTTCATACTTTTGGCCATTGAGCAGTTGAAGGCAGGTACAGTAAGGATAAGCGGTAATGAAGTTATTGAAATTTATAACCCTTAATTTTTTATTTGATCAGATTTTTGACATTTTCTGTTTTGAATTTGTGGGATTTTTTTTTCCGAATTTTGTACTGAGAAGGGAAGTCAAAAAACCTAAATATAGTCGCTGCTTTGTGGTGCCAATCATGTATGGGAGGCCTAGCATTTTTTTGATACTGCAGGAGAAGTGTCATATTTTTCGTTTTCATAGACAATTTCCTTCTCATTGATTGATGAACATTCTCATGTTAGCGTTGTTTGTCTGGCTTACGTTTCTTAAGTGTCAATAAATGAACAGTGGCTCGTGTGGCGGAATAAATTTACCACATTTTATACACGTTATCTACATCTCACATTTCTCCAGCTTCGCGATAGTCATCTGGGCTGGATGAGACATAAAATTTGGGTAAAGTACGACTGCAGTGGAAAACTGCCACAGCTCAGATAAACCTTAATGGGCGTTGTAGGTCAATTATGGACAACGGTAGGTGTATCTACATCTACGTACGCTATGGTAAACCTGTAAATGGCTACAAATATACATCAAATGAACTCCGATGTGTCGAGTTTATGATTCTACATTATACTCCGGTGCAAGAATACGGTTCATCGCTTCCTGCGGAGCACAAGATGTTCCTGTCGCAAGGGCCAATGGTACCCAACCGATTCGAGAAAATAATTCCGATTAAAATCATTCCGCTTCCCAGTAAAATATCGCCCACATCGCCCACAATGGGAGTCGGTGCTGGTGGAAATTGCGGTGTAAAATGGAAAGATAAACCGGGAAAAGGTGAATGTTTCCCATTCGAGCAATTTTGTGGGATGCCATCAAAATTATGTTAAAATTGCTTGGCATCGATAAAAAGAAGGAGAGAATTAAATTTCTAAACATTGCAGAGGTTTGGAGCAGAGATTGGAATGAGATAACAAGCTAAAGGTGTGTTCTTCGAAGATTGACTTGAATGGGTTTGGAGGGTTGAATCAATGTCAATATTAAAATTTCTTTTTGGTGTAATATACCTTCAGTTGATAACAAGTTTCAATCATATAGATGATCATCATTGGATAATAGCTATTCGCATTTTGATTCACCTTTATCGCTGATAATGCTTTCGCCCGTTACATTGTACAGCTTTTCCTGGTAGATTACATTCATTTGAACTCATGAAGTAGTTTTCAATCAATCTGGTGTCCGTTTCACCCCACCGGGGCTTACCTTACCTTCTGTTGCTGAGGTGTATGCTTTGAAGAAAACTCAAGTAACAGTATGACTACTTCTTCATCCGTCGCAATCCGTTTTCCAGCTTTCCATCAGTTCAAAGCCATGTAATATGTCGATTCGCTGTTATGTCCTCATTGCTAGTTCGTGATTTCGAGCAGAATGTCGAGGGAAAACCTTTCAGCCTTTGCTAGCTATATCATGACAATCAGTGACAGCTGCCCGTTGTAATGCAAAAATATTCCTGTGGTACGCTTCGTGCGATCGCCCGATTCTTACGTACCTTAAGCTGAGCGGGAAAACCTTTCCTTAGTGTTTCACTTTTCATTTCAGATTTCCTTTCTCGGTTCCATGACCGGTGCATTGCCATCTTCTTCCTCATAATAATATTTGAATGCGGAAGAGAAAGAGATGTGTCTGTAGCTGAAGAATGAATGACGGTGGATGTGACCGAAAGACGTGATTTAAAAAATAACGGCAAAAGCCTTTCTCCATTGATGCTACTTTTCTTGCGAGCTTGAGGCACGAGCGGAGTGGAATCACACACATAATCACTGAGATCAGTCCTTTTTCTGATATACTTTCAATTCTCCAGCTGGAATGAAATGATTTTTCTGGCTTCAGCGTGGCGTTCGGTGGTGGGTGGGGAGCGAAGTAATATTTCATGCGAACCTGATTTCTCCGTCCCTGGGCGTCCTTCATCTGTGGTCGCGGGTCTTCATCGGAGGGCAAAAAAAAGGGTTCCAAGGACTTGCTTACAAATTCGCTACTTCCAGTTATCATGTTTCGCCGCGTTTTCTCTCCACCGTTTCCATGTACAAACATACACTCATAGAAAACCACCCATTATTCATTCGGCGGACCAATTCATTCCATGAATAATTTATGGAAAAGTATACATTCCACTCCTGCAATATTTTCAGAACCAGCATCTGGGAAAACCAGTTTCTTTCACTTCTGGAATCAGCGGCGAGCGTTGGTAGTGCTTTAAAGCACCTTGTCTGATTTTAAGTTTTAATTTTCCGATCAGTATGGCATTCGGTTGAATTTACGGAAGCGAATTTTGACTTTCAGCTGTTTGCGAGGAACATTCGTCGATGATTTTAAGTTTCATAAGTGGGAACTTAAGTTCACAATGTCCAATATTGGATGATGATCAGCTGTGACGAGAATGGAAACACTGTGCTGGCTGACAAATAAATTTAGAGCTTCGGAGACGCACGAGACTTTAACATAGGTGTTATTTCAAGAAATTGGTCCAATTCATTTTTTTCTCCCTGAAAACTTATCAGATTTATCAAGGCTTCCTTTAAAGTATGAAGATGGAAATAACCGGGACGAAGAAAGTTAAAGGATAAATGAGGGAAATGTCAAGGACAAGCTTGAGCTATTATGTTACATCTACTGAAAAGCTCACGGAATTCCACAGGGGAATGAATCGCCATCGCTGCCTTTCTCCTCTTCGGCAGCTAGGAAAAGAGCAACGAGCGAAACTTTACGTTCGTTGCATAAATTATTGATGCAAATATTTCACTGTCATATTTTGGATTTAATGAGAGCATTATTAGTGGGAAAATATTTTATGCTTATCTAGAAACTCACCACCCCCTCTACTCCGTTTGTCTCTGCTGTTACATAATCCACGTAATTTCGGCATTTTCGACTGCCTTTAAATTGCTGGGCTATTTTAGCTCCGTTTCAGAGATAATGGTGAAGTATATCACGTTGTCCCTTTTTGGTTTAAGAGTCCGTCGTTTAAACGACACTCCAAGAAAAGAGGCCAGGTTAGCACCGATGCAAATCATATGGATGTATCATTACGATGGAGAAGGAAATGGGAAATGGGCAGAGTCTCTAGGTTGAGGGTTGTTTGTTTCCCAAAACCACGCCGAACAAGAAGGCCAACACCGAATTCACAATGAGGAACGAACTTTCTTTGGCCCTTCTCGGCACCTTTTCTTCCTCTCGCTCTCTCGGTACGGTGGGGGGATGGTTGGGGAAAGCGGTGGGAACATGAAATGCCTAGGGAACAATAACAATGTGTAATTTGCATTGTATTTGTAGGTGCGCAGGAAGCGACGGCTGACAAAGGAGCTCATATATTTCATAAGTCGCGGCTGCAGCCTCCGTCCGACTAATCTAGTCCATAAATTGTCACTCGAGCCGTCTCTTACGACACTGTATACTGTTGAGTCACAAGCAAAGAAATAGAAAGTATTTTTTACTGAAAGCGGGTGGATAACGATGAGCTTAAAGAGGAAATCAGGGTAAAGTATCACATTCAACGCTGTTGTCTTAGGTATCGAATAGTTTGCGTGATGTAATTGGATGTTAACGATGTTGGGCAGATTGACTTTGAAAAACCAATCGTTGATAGTGAAACATTTCTATATCCCTTCGTCACAATGGTTACGGTGCTTTAACACGATCCGTCGAAAATATTGGAAATGCTTTTCTATTCAATTCGTACAAGCTCCCTAGAGAGCGAAAGTGTTTTCCATCGTTCGCTTCGTCTTCCAAACTCTTTGCAATTCTTAGATACTTAGATTTCATTCTTCTTTTTGCATTGCTGCTTAAAATCCTTTTAATTTTCGCCTGCAACTGCTTGGAAAGTCCACATTCACGGATTTGGACTTCATCTATGCGTTCGTTTTCTAATAGAACTTGCACTAGCTTCCTTTGCCCTTCGGGACTAATTGGAACGCAATTCAGCCTAACCCTCTTCAGCGGTGTGTGGAAACTCATAAGCTGTATGACCTGTAGAAAAAAATAAATAAATCAGAATACAACACGTCGGAGTACCGCAACAAGTTTGGCGAAGCTCACCCGGAACGATCCCTCAACGCCCATCAGGCAACCGGTGAAATTCAGTTCGCTTAGTTGCGGGCCGCCCTTGATAGCACCGCCGAGAATCAGAACGCCAGACGCTCCGATGGGATTGTAAGACAAATCCAGTTTGTCAACAATACCCTGATAAACGGTCAGCCCGGGGCAGAGTTGGTCGAGCTCGAGCGCGTCGAGCCGGTTGTTGGAAATATCGAGATGCTTCAAGCTTGGCCCAAAACGGCTGAGAAACCGTCCGAGAATAGCACCGCAACCCGCGCCCAGATGGCAATGGTTCAAACGAAGCGTGCCGAGCGGAAGGTTGGTGAAACCTTCAACCAGTGTAGTTAATTTCTCCGGATCTAGCCGGCTGCGAGAAAGCGTGAAACTTTTCAATTTAGTTAGTTTTCGAAGTGCGCTAGAAGTGACGAGAACAAAGTCTGTATAAGCCCTGGCAGGCGATTCTTTGGTCAATTATTCTCACATTCCCAGGTTCTCCACGTCGGCTACAGAAAACCTCGAATATCGGCTTCGATAAGGGTTCGTCCAGTTTTTCACCCCGAACACAAGCGACAGCGAGGTTAGGTTCTCCAAGTGCCCGAGTATACTCAGCGACCCGTGATGGCAAAGAGCCTCTGGTGTGCTTGCCAGTCGGTACGATTCGTACCCTTCCAATGGTGGCACCAACGGGAAAGGCATCAGCTGTTCAATGGAGAGGTTCTCCACGTACGGTGCCGCTCTTTTCACGGTGTCCTCGAGCCCCTCTATTTCCCAGTACTGTGGGTCTTGTTGCTCGACCATTTGGGCTAGTTTCAGCTCAATTCCGAAGCGCTTCCAGTCGAAGTTTCGGTCTAAATCGTGTTCATAGTATGCAAGACGATCAGCTGAACAACACCACACAACCCGGCGCCAAAATGATTCGATCTACAAAAATAGGATAGAGAAAATGAAACGAACACCTTGCGAGGGCCTGTAATTTCTATAAGAAGTCTGCAGTCAGAGCAAACTAACGTCTAAATCAATAATTTTCATCAGATGAAGGTTTGTGCTCAACATGTTTCCAAAGTCCTCCCTTTGACTGCCGGAAAGACCACCTGGTTCGGGACCGCCGTTAAAGTTTTCCACCAACATTTCCACCACAACGGAAGCCAACCTTTCCGGTACACGCGGAGTGACTTCTGGCTTTGTCGCGTCACTTTCAAACGGACGACACTTTTTATCCTCCCGGAACGATAGCAGTTCAGCGAAAAGGGCGCGGTTAGCTTCACTTGCGAGCTGTTGGGTTTGACTGGATGGTGCCCATACACGGAACGCATTCCACAGATCCCGCTCTATTCGGTTCACTTTCATCTGAGGTACTGTTCGTTTTGCATCTGCCAGGTGCGGGATGTCTGTCTCTGACATTTTTGTTCGCTTTCTTAAAGTGATGTTCACCTGAAATTTTCATGCACCTTTTTGCTCGCTGGTTAATGTTCGTGCGTAGTACTAAACATTTGATCCGTCAGATCGAGCTCTAGAGATCTAGCAAGCGAGTTTGAGCGTGAGCAACTGCAACCAGTGCCTACTGAGACTGTACATTTGAAGTGAATGTATGTTCGTCGCTAGACGTCTAACCTGTTGTCCCGAATCTTGGCAAATTCACTTGGACCCATTTGACCGAGAAGACCTACCGGGATGTCTTCCATCCCGTTGGATTTTAGGCCGGTGTCATTGCTCCGTCGGACACTTTTTAAATCGGACGATATGTCAAATTTTTGTATGGGATTTGACAGATGGCAAAATCGGCCGATAAAAATCGGCCGATTTAATCAAAAAAAATTGATTCAAATCCCATATAAAATTTGACATATCGTCCGATTTAAAAAGTGTCCGACGGAGCAATGACACCGGCCTTAATCTCGAACCAACTTGCAAAGCACACCAGTTGACAGGAGTCGAGGTAGGACGACTTTGTGTACAAGCCCACCGTTGTCGCTACCCTTCTTCTCCCATCACTCTTCAGCGGCCGTTTATCTTATGGCCAGGAGGAAAAAAAAAACATGGAAACAGGCGGCCCCGATGCTACCATTTCATACTTCGTGTCGTGCCTCACCGATCACACGGCAGGAGTAGCAGCACGCGGGAGTTAATTTTAAACCATATTTTATGGTAGCCATAAAGCAAAGTTCTTTTCTGCACGGCTCAGTCATAAAATAGGGAGCTTTTTTTTAATTAATTTTTCAATTTCACCACCAACGACGACGACGGGGATGGGAAGGCTAAGTATCCCATGCGATGATGCAGATGAATATGGCGCTGGTGTAAAAGCGCGTGGGAAGAAACCGAGACGATGAAACAGTCTCGTGACGCCATTGTAAATATATTCAACCGGGGGAAATTTTCCACCAGGATAGGCTTAGTCAACAAAGTCAAACAATGGAGTCCTTTTTTTATCAAACCAGTATTAGCAAACTTGCCAACTGATACTTGCGCTGATACTTTGCGGGGATCTCGATTGCAGGGTTAAACTTTGCATAGGATTTTTTTTTTATAAAATTGAAATCAGGTTGGGTTGTTGTGAGACAAATTGTGTAAGATACAATAAATTTATGAGTGTTCATGAAATGCGTAGTAAAATGTAAAAGATGCAATGATTTAAGATAAACAGAAACTGATGGCTTCCCATGCTAACTAGACCGTTGGAGCTACGCTTGTCTCCATCGGCCCTAATCCCTAGAAACACACCTGAAGCAAAGCTCGACGACGGCGTCATAAAGATTAATTAACTAGTCCTTAGTTTTCCGCCAGAAAAAGGCACAACATGCTTCGAACCATCCCGGTAGTGACGATGAAAAATCATAAAGATTAAACTAAGAGAAAGCTTAAAATAGTTTCCACCATAGAACTGGCCTGGGTCACTTTCCTTATGGTGCAGATACTAGTAAAAAGAACCTTCTTCTTCCTTCTACCGGGCAGCCACGGATGGCGACAAAAGCAACTTTTTGCAACATTCTGCTGAATATACGTGCAATGTCCCTGCAATGCACTTATTCGGTTTATTACCGGGAGGGATGTCTGGCACTTTCTCCATTCGTCTCAGCAGCAGCGTCTCGCTGAGCAAATTTAGAAAAGTACCAAAGATTTTTTGCCCCATCCAGTTCAGTGAAAGATGTTGCAGGAAAGGGGTTTCGGATGATTTAAGAACGCTTGCATCAGCATAACAACGAAGTACGGACTGAAAGAGCCGGCTAAGCTCACTTCACTCCGCTTCGGCTGCCACAGGAGCAACAGCCATCACCTGCGGCACGGATGTTGCTGAGAAATGCAAATCTTACGACGGACCCTCGGTTGGCAATTGCTGGCCAGCGAGTGAAAACTCCTTCCGCAGAGTGTAGAAGGACGAAACGGCGTAGAATAATTGAGATGTACATTCCACCGTCTTCTCCCGAGTCGTCTGGGGCAACCATCAGAAGTCCTAAAGGGGCAAAAGTGATTTACCTGGAAACACGGGCATTAGTGGACAACCTGCCAGACGCAGACTGACGTGGGAGTTCAGCGATCAGGCACGAGACGGCTTGAGTAAAATTTCACACTTAACCATAGCAAATCTTGTGCATCGACCGGCCGCCTAGCTTTCCCCAGGCAATGGGTGACGTTAATGTTTACCAGTTTAAACGTGGCCTAACTGGCGCAGGGTACCGGATCTTCTACGGCAGCCGCTGCCGGAGTCTTCTACCGGACCCTGCCAGGGCCGAGCTCGAGAGTCGATCCAACGTAAATGGCAGCAATTTAAGCGTCCAGCAGGGTCGAACAGAAGCTGAAACCAGAAAGTTCTCATTCCAATGGCTGATGCTTGATGTTGTGCTCAGGTCGACTAACCCATCCCGGTGTCTCCCGCGTGACCACGGTCCCCGGGCTGCTTACGTTTACCCAAAGGAGCACGCGGAACGAAAAATATTGTAATTTATGAACACAATTATTATGGATTATAATCATTATCCGGGTGAATATAAAATGAAGAATAATGATGATGATGTTTCTCTCGATCTTGCACTCGCACCATCCCTCGCTCCACACCTCTTGCTATAGTGGAAATGGTTCGTTTACTTCATCACCTGTTTTGTGGCGGTTGTTGCTGGCTGGCAGATTGAGCTTGGCTTCCATTGTCGCCAAAATGTTGTCCTTGGAGACCCGTTACGCTACCGGCAGTTGTGTTCCGTTGGATGGTGATGATGAAGTTTATTCAAGTTGACTAAATCAAGCTTTCGAAGTCATCGGTGATGTAGTTTGCTCGTTTCCGTAGGTCACTCCGAAGGAAGACATAATTCGGGCATTCTTAAATGATTAGAATACTTTTGTATTCTATTTGATGGAATTTTTAATAAGCGGTTGCTTAGGGAAATTGTTATGCATTTTACTAATGCTTATCGGAATGTACCGTTTAAGCGTATCCCAATTAAGTTCCATGGATGTATTTTCCAACTTTGGGGCAGTAGCATTCTATTTGATAATTTCATTTAACCAGAATGAACAGACTTGCCCATCCCAGACAGCAGACAGGAGAGAACTGTTTCCACTGCTTGACATGTGCTTCCGTCTGGATGGATCTGCGTGCTGTTTCGTTTGGTATTAAAATTAATTTGTAAATTATTTACATTTCATAGACATTTTTATGTTCATTACAACGCTTTTGTTTGGTGCAATGGGGTGGAAAGCCGCGTGCAACTGCTGCGGAAGGCGCACGGTTGCGGGATTCAATGCAAGCCGAGTTTGCGAGCTGGAACTCCGGTTCGGGACCAGCAGTTGGCAGTGGACCGAAACGTCGTCTCTCAATCACCACCGGAACCAACCACTCGGACAGGAAATGAGAAAAAGGTGGTTTTTTTTTGGGGCGCTCCTCTTTCGGATCCTGCACACTGCCGCAGTGTCCTTGTTTCGGCGTTACGCTTATTTGAGGGGAGGTTTAACGAAATTTCTCAAATTGCTTGCGTAACCAAGCGGCGCTGCTCCACCCGTTGGTGGAATGCTACCGCGCTACGGACAGTGCCATACCTCCGGGGTTTCAGCAGAATCGTCTATCCTGGAACCGCTGTGAATTTCTCTGACGAAGGGGGTTTCGCCCGTCGGTTCACTCGCCGCTTTGGTCTGCTTTCGCAAATGGGGGGGATGTATTGAATTCTTCTTCAAGGAGGTTGCGATGTTTTGTAATTCTACTATTTTCACATTTTATTTCCCTGTCTGGCGTGGCCATACCCAGCCAGCGATTCGCTGACAACAACACAAATCGCACACACACACCCACACAAACACACTATCTGTCCGCCTTGGGACAGGAAGATAGACTCCGTCGGGAGGAAGGCTCGCCGGACATTGTTTGGTTTTTGGATTATAAAACTGTAAATCAAAGCTCGCACGCCCTGCTGCTAGTCCTGTCCGGCTGAGTCCGGCCCAAGCTCCACCCCAGCAGCCGGTGGCCAATGTAGCTGTCGGCGGGAATGTTGCTCGAATTAGAGACTCAAGTTTCGGTTTCATACCGCCAGGAATCAAGCTGGCCACTATTTCAAGCGCGGGAGGCCTTGGTGGGATGGACAGCAAGGCTGAAATGGTTTTGTTCGAGGATTTATATTTATTTAAATTTTATTCCCTCTTTCCAGCCGCTTGTGGCCTGAAATCGGCAAAAGGGAGTGCATTATGCGTTTGTATACGACAATACAGATTAAACATTATTTATGCCATTTACAGCTGGCAATTAATAGTTGAGAAGCGCATTTTATTCATTGTTAATTTATACAAAATCTGCCTGTTAACGATTTCACTTTGCATCACGCATTCAATATCATAAAAACATTGTCAGGTATTAAATGGCAAGGACATTTTCAGTGATGAAACAATTGGAAATGAATCAAACATGACTTAAAGTGTCTCACGTTCGATATTATGCCATTATATTGCATTAAAAAGATGCGTCCGTCAAAAAATTGGGAGCATCCTATACCACGCGACACTGTTGGGAAAGCATCCAAGAAACGCGCTGTCTGGCTTTATCCCTCTTTCGAGCAGCTTCCCCATGCCGCACTGTGTGTGTACGAGCAAGGACACGATACTCGGTTGCCGCTGCATTCGTTCCGGTCGGCGCGGTGCGATTCCTAAATTGTCCCCGGTGACAGTTTCAGCATGCCGGAAGCCGAGAAGGAAGGAAACACTATTTCTGTTTGTACGTCGCGACCGTGCCCTCGCCGCATGTCCGGGGGTAGTTTGCATCGTGCGCAATGTCGCGACACCACAGGAAGCGGTGGGAACAATCTGCATCACGCCAAGAATTGAATTAGTTGTGAGCGAACAAAAAAAAAAAAAAAAGAAGATGGAAGCAGCAAACCAAACTGTGGACCAGGATCCGACCAGTGTGGGCGGAGGTGGTAGAAAAATCGCCCTACACAGGCATTAAACATTAGTCTCCGCGCCAAAGCTGTCCATTTGTTTGGCTTTAAGGGAGCGTTACGAAATGGGACAAAGCGATCGTTCCGCGATCGGGCCACTCACGGAAAATGTCTCATTTTGGCCTGGTGGACAGAAGGGTTGGCTAGGAAGGGTAGGACCGGAGCGGAGGAGGAGGAGCGTGGCAGCATAAACGAAACGACCACTTTGTGGCGCTCAATTTTTCGCGTGCAGCAAAGTCATTAGGGTGCACTCCCGCGGTGTTTCATTGTTTAATTTTCTATTTTAGCAAAAATCATAAATTTGACACTCGCTCACTCGCTCGCTCGCTCGCTCGCTCGCATGGCCTCAACGGGAGGGATCAAGAACAAGAACACCAATCCGCCTTCCGCAGCCTGCTAGCGCACGGTTCAGCTTGTCCTGTTTGGGGCGTTTCGCGGATGGAATGGTAGCAAGGACAAAAAATCTATTTGCATTAGCAGCCACAGACCAGACCAGACCCGACCAGACAAACCGAGCCGAATCGCCGGCGCTGAGTGTGCCGAGCTTTTTGTTTCGCCCGTGTTCCGGCCTTTTGTTGACTCCGGCCTTGGTGGCCACGGTTGATTCCTCATTTTGCACCGCAGCAAACCGACGGGGAAGGTCTCGTTTCCTCGTTGCTGCTTCTTCTGCTGCTGCTACTGAATAACATTCGGAGACACCAGGACTCGGGTTTTTTTTCATTGAATTTCTTTTCCGTCGTTTCCGGTGCTGCATCGGTAGACACCAACGCGAACGGTTGAATGAAATGAAATAAGAAAAAGGAAACATAAAATGGCGCGTGAAAAAGAACTCCACAGGCAACACTCCACGAAATAAGCGCATAGAAATGCATCGTGCTGCAAGGGCCCTCGGCTGAGGGGTGAACTGAACTCCGTGGTGTCGCCAATGATGAACAAAAGCAACTTAGTACGAGCCACTTTGAAACACGTGGACTGGCACCCCGCTGCGCAAATGGCGACACATCAAAGCGGAGCTTGTAGCAGAAGCAACCGCACAAGAAACACCAACAGGGATGGAAGCGACTTTCTGGCCAGCAGCACGGCGAATGAAGAAGTCCAGTTTTGGAAATGTCAGGCCACGGATGAAAATGCATTCTGGCGTAACGTCCACGGTGCGGGTGCGATATCGTGTACGCGTTTTGCGGCGTGTAGCTTCGCGCTATTTTGCTGATTGGTCCAGCGTCACTACAACGATTACAGTGCTGGAAATGTAAGTGACACTTGATCATGGAGGTCTCGGTAAGGAGATGTATAATTGTTGTGACGTCATGTACTTACATATAACTTCCTTCGCCCTATGAAATAATCTCTTTGTCCTTATTCAAAATTAATCGTTCATATCAATAACCCAATCAATCGAAGAATGTACCATCGACGCATTGACGTTACGTTGCTTTTTCGTTACTGTAACCAAAACCTTACAGAATCCTTTTAAAACATCCTTCTGAGTTGTCTAGATTTGGTTGACCAAGACTGCCAGGCTGCCATCGAAAGGCCGTTCGGTAGCCATAGTCTGCATGGCGACAGTAGGACGTTTTCTGTGAGGAAATGCAAATATAACCTCATTTGTATTGTTTCAGCTTATGGTACGTTGGAAGCCTCGGAAAGAGGAAAAGAGCTCCCGCGCTTGAAAGTTTCTATGGCGCCTTATGTATAGCACTCATTACTGGGAAAAAGAATACATTGGCAAAAGTGAAGTTTAAAAACATAGGAAAGACTCGTTTCGTGTTAGCGACCTCTGCTTGGTGTCGCAACAGTAAATGCTAAAGTTGGTTACGCTCGAATCCCCACAATTTGTTCACGTTAGTCTAGCTGTTCCTTTCTTTTGCACTTTGGTGTCCAATTTGCCGTGGAAGGTAAAAACCATGTTGGAAGGTTGACAAAATAAAACTAAGGAATTGAAGGGTGGAATACCGTTTCCTTGAACGCGTTGTTTAATGCCACGCTTCGCAACAGCACGTGTTCAAAAGACGTCAACATATAAAGTGAAACAAGTTATATTATTTACTTAGAAGGATATGGATTTTTGTACCATAAGATTCAAACAAATTTTTATTACTGATTTGATGTGCCTCAGTACAGTATAGTTAGTAAAGTCAAACTACATTCATTACTGACTCTGTGCATCATCGGTAGCTTAAATCACTATATGGTTCGAATCAGACGCTAGCTTTTTAATTACTCCTCTTTCTAAATTGTACAATTAGTTATGCTATGTCTTTTTTTTCATTGATCCCATCTGACAACGAATTCTTCAACAATATTTTACCGACATAAATATCAAATGTAGCTGGTAAAGCTTGCGAACAATGGCTGCTCACTCAAGACATGCAAATAAGCTGTGCAAGAAAGAGATTGAAATCAAGAGTGCAATAAAAAAAAAACCTCAACTTTTGACCCGGGAAAACTAGTGCTTTTGAGAAAAGTTTGAGCATTATTTTCCGGATATACTATCCATCACATTCACCATCAAACTTTAACCCTGCGGGCTCGCACTCGGCGGCGACTTAGGAGAAACTGACGTGCTTCGTCCACAATTACCGCTGCCGCACCGTGTCCCGGAAGTAGTTGCTGGTGCATGCGGGAGAGTTGCGCCGGCGGATGAACTTCAGCTGCAGCTTTCATGGCTTGGTGGAAAGGTCGAGCCGTGGATTAAACTGTGGAAATTGTAGATAGTGAAGAAAACGTAGTGCATACCGTATGGCAGGGGCCGGAAATGCACAACATGAATTTAATAATGTTGCGTTCGTACGTTTCCGGTATTCGGGCTTCCGTTGCGGGTGTGAGTGAGGTTGTATTAGTTTTTTCCCCCCCCGGCTCTAGTTTACACGCCCTTTCGCCTTCCTGTTACGGAGTTGTTCGGTTGCAAAAGCTTTTCCTGCTGCTGTCATTCAATATTCCCCGTTTTTGCTTGCTGTCAGCGAAAGTGAAATGGAATTGCTCTAGTTTGAAATGGGGGAGTGCACCTACAACACATCTTAGGGAAAGGAAACTTGTGTCCAACCGCGGAATTGAAAATTTGCAGTTTGAATAAAAAATAGTTTTTCAAACAATCTACTTTGCCTGGAAAATTTTCTTTACACACATTTAACCACCTCAAGATTCTTATTAATCCCAATCCATTACAGCATACCGAAAAGCAGCTGAACATGCGGCAAGGTTTGCTGACGTACAGAAGTTTATTCGTGTTTATTGTGCGACATAAAATCTCGTTGCGCTTGTGAAATGTATCGTCTTTGGCTCTCAAACCCTCAATTTCCCATGTTACATCCATTCTCCACCCGGGTGAGGAAAATATGTTCACGAATCGATGAGAATCTGTGACACTTACATCCTGACGACTCGGAGAAGACCAACCATTCGACGGTCTCCCAGCGAAGACTATCTACGGTCGGTAAAATGTCTCATGATGGCAGAAAGTGAAACAAATGCTCGCAACGGATTGTTTATACTTGTTCCACCGTCTGAGCGAGCTGCGCTGCTTTCACTGGCGAGATTGCAGCGGATGTTGATACCATTTTTCCTTCTATTAACTGCATCCCCTGCATGCTTTGTCCACTGTCACATGCATGGGGCGTTTTGTCCGGCTGCCCGAGATTTTGCCTCAATCCTGCTCGGTTCATTTCTTTTCCAATTCGAACGTTTTCTCGTGCGTTCGCTGTAACCGAAGCAAGAAGAAAAAAAAGGAGATAAATACAAATACAGGATGCCAGCGGAATTGAAATCCGATAAGAATAACGAAACGGCGCCACGTTGGAAGAAAATAAAGTGAACATGGTCATCGAAATGTAATGGAGGGAATGCATCCCTGATGTTCAAAAAGGGAATCCTAGCGTCCCAGGGAGACCACGCGGTTGTTGAGTACCAAAACGTGAGTAAAAAGAATGTTTAGAGCAGCAAAAGCAGATTGAAAGCGTAGCTTTTGTTTCATCGCCATTTCACAGCGCTGCAGAAGTCGTCTTCGTCATTATTGTCAACATTTTCTAGAAGCTCCTCTTGCAGCGTGTGCAGTTTGAGGAGGAAGAAAAAACCCTGTAAAAAGAAAATAAGAAGCGGTGTACTACATAGTTGAGCTGCCATCGGACCGAATTTCGGAATGCGTAGATTGGTTGGTTGTGGCCATATCAGCAAACCCAAATCTGTTAAGACATTGCAGTCGCATTTCTTGTCCTCGTTTTTGTGGTTTCGGGTAGACTGGTGGATCGTTGGAAGAGCACTATTGTGGTCCAATGATGAGCTGCAATCCGTACGCAACCAGGGTTTTCAAATATTCTCTTTCAGTACGGAATTACGTTCTGGTCCGAGTTCTTTCTTATGTATCAAAGAGAAAGTTATGATGATAACGAGTATAGATTCAGTGACTATAGATTTTCTTTTTAACGTACTTAAGCATCATGTAAGTTCTCTTAAATAATTATTTTTTATCATATTTTTCATGTATTTTTCATTGAGCAAAAAACGAGATGGTCCAGTGAGAAATGTTTTGCGAAAAGGTTAACAAACACAAGCACTACATAAAGCCCTCTGGGTCGTTCGTTTCGAGTCAATTATATAGTCAATTGGTACTGTAGTCAAAATGAAAAGATAGAGCAGAACCAATGCATTTAACCGTTGGCATTTTGCAGGAAGAACGAGGCCCTTATGAGGAAGCCAATGGTTGCACACATACACACGAACAAAAAAAGTCTAACGGGTGGCTGATTTTGTTACGTAGGCGTAGCAAGGTTACCGTATTTGTGGGCATGGTCGATAGTTCGAGCATAAAATAGTAGCTGGTCCTTAGGTCAGAACACCCCAAGCCGGTCTCACCCTCGCTCGGCGTGATTTACATACTGCTACGTTATTCCCGACACGAACCGAACGCAAAACGTTACAACAGCTGCAAAAGTGGCGCCGGTCGGTTCTGGAACCGTTTTTCCGTACGCCCGCCATTGACAGGTGAGTGGAGTGTCGGCCTGCTCCGATGGACGGAAGACAAATATTTGATATTTGCATAAGTGATGTTTGATTTTGATATTCAGTCAGTGCATATTAATCAGCTCGCTGCGGCACGAGTGGGTCAATCGATGTAAATGTCCCTCCGAGGCCGCACTGCTGCACGGCACAGCACGACTTTGTGTGAGTATTTTTATTTTGTTTGAATTTCGATTGGCATTGCACGAGCAAAAAAAAAACAACGTCTGGCCTACATTTTTTCTGTATACAAATATAACATTTACCCAGAGAAGTTGCTTTCTAGGGGAATGTTGGAATAATCTTAAAATAGTAAACAAAGACTAAATTTGTACCGAATCATACTATCCATCGTACTTGGGTTTCTTCCCGAACACAGACACCTATTGTAGTTCCGAACTTTTACAATGCTGCATCACACTAGCTATCGGGAGTCCTTTGCTGTTCATCAACATTGTTCTAACAACGGGACCCCTGAACGCTACTTTACGGTCAGGCGTATTGACCTGGCAGACTTTAAGGACTACAGGGCTCGGTCTGGCTTACCACTTGAAGAGAGCGTCGCGGCGGGCGCGTCCGTAGGAAGCCGTACAGCTTGCAAGTTTATTGCAACAAAGAACCTCCCCGGTCAGGTCCGGTAGAAGTCCGACGTTTCCCTGCTGCGCACCGACCGGCATCTGTGCGGAGAACTGTGAAGGTGTTAAAACAAATGTTTACTATTTACGGTGACCGAGTGCCGTGACTTTCGTCCGGTGGCGGAAGGCGAAAAAAGCAGCACCGAAACCATCGCAACGGCTGCAATGGAGGGAACGAAGAGCGAGTAGGCGGTAGGAGTGACTCGGAAAAGTCGGCAGCATCAGCACTCGAGACGCTGGGAAAACGGGGCGGGAAATAGAAATTTATTATTTTATAGCTTCGAAAGCGTCCCTTGCTTACAAACACAAACTCGCACAACGCTGCCTCGGAGCCTTCGAAGGTGCAGCGCGGGACGTTGGTACGGTGCTCGCTTTTCGGGCCAGACATTTATTCGCCTAAACATGGTTCGCTTGTAATTTTGCCTATTAAAACGGATCCACTACACCTTCGGTGTCTGAGCCGGAGCTGGTGGCGCTTCTCGTAAAGCCGTCGCTTTCTGTGATAAAAGACACGAGGAAGCTGTGCGGTGGAGTCAAGGGGACTATCTCGCATATTTTACAGGCCTCAGCCCATACTGCAGAGCCCATAAATGACCTTCCGTCTGGAACGATAACGAATAAGCTCGTTCTTCATATCGAAACATACACCAAGGAGAAAAAATCGTGCAACGAGATGTAACTTTTTTGGTCTTGGAAAAAATCCACTCAACATCGGTGTTTTAAAACCAAAGTCATACAAATTATGGAGGATAATGTTCTACCGCGCAGAAAGACGGTTTTAAAGGGGCCTCTTTCATCCACAGGATGCGTCTTGCCGGGTGACTGTAGACTAAAAAACGTATCATGTACTGGTCATTTTCCCGATGTCATTTTCAATGTAGCTGGAAACTAAGCCGCTTCCAAAGCCATATGGTGCGAAATGGAACTCCGGTTCACGATGGTGTTACCTTAACAGCGCTCAGCTCTTATTTCGATTAGCTTCAGCCGATGGAAGGCAACGTTCGGCATAATCTTATTAAAGCACACATACCCGCATGGTACTAAAAATGACGAACAGCGATGGTCGTGTGTCATCCTTTCCTGTAGAGCCATGATGATGCCTAAGTGTCATCATGGTGACCAACCGTGGGCTGTTTCCGACGTCGCAAAGACCAGACCTGCGAAAACAAGGTACGTGTAATGAAGGTTGACCGTTTCGTGGCTTGCCCGATAGGCGACTGCCGGTTCTCCAACGGTCAATGCGTCCTGTCACGTTTTCTGGATGAAAATTAAAAAAAAAAAAAAACAAAACAAAACGGTGACCGTCCTTAGCAAGCAAATCCAAAAAAGCCCATAGCTAGGTGATGAGTGATGGCAAGCTTCCGCACACCTTTCGTACCCCGCTTTGGGTGAAATGGTTGACCGGATATGGACATCCCTTTGGCATTGGGTGTTAGGTTTTGGAATAATTGAACGCTCTCGTCGACAACGCTGGAACAAGATCGAGCCGCTCCGGGCGAGCTAGGTCCTAATAATGCGCCTAGTAGGTGCTCCATTCCAAATGAATTTATTGGATAAAAATTCATTTTGAAATTTTATACATTACCCCTTCTAGCTTCTAGGGCAGCTCCCGGCGGTTCACCGGCCGGTACGCCAAAAGGGATCCGGCAATAAATTTTGCGTTTGCACAAAAACCCATTTCCATTAATCAGCTTTACGACGATGATCACTAATCAATTGCATTTGGCCGGCCGGAGCGTTTGATAAATGGCGGCGCAGCAATGGCCACGAGCGTAGGCTTTTGTGTCACAATTTTTGCACACGTTATGTCGCACGAAAGTTTGTCTTTTTCCAGTCTCATTATTTTATTTCCGCTCTGCGGTCATTTGCTGACCGATACCGAGCGGAGGGGAGGAAAAAGAAAACTGCTGTCACATTGACATAAATTCAATGCCATCCATTTCCCTTCGGTCCCATGCAGCCGCCCGCTTGCACCGCTCCCGGTGCTCCCGACGAGACTTTTCCTAATTCAATGAATGAAAATTTGCCATTTCAACGAAATTGCGACTGGAAATGGGTGAGGAATAAAATGTAGGGTTGCGAAGAAGCGGAAGAAGGAACCAAAAAAAAAAACAAAGCTGTAACGCGTTCTCTGGTTCCGGATTACGGCGTGCGTGTCGTAGCCTTGGGGAGAGAGGTAGGAACGGCCAGCAGAATGGATATAATTTTGCCAGTCCCCGAGGTGCGTTCGTGTCCACGTGATGGTTTGTGGATCCTCTAAATTAAGTCAATAGCGTCCATAAAATCATATGTGCAGAATAAAACGATAAATTCATTAGCTCCACACCATTGACTCGCCTTTTGCTTGCGCAGTGGCCGTCGTCCCTGTTTCCTGTGGCCCATGTCCTGGTTTTGTCTGTGTTTCACTGGTCGGAAAAATTGGGCATTATTTCGGTTTTTGCGCGTCTCAAGGATTCAGCCGGAAGGCTTTTTCACACGAGGAAGGGGTGGACAAAGAAAAACCAGCCCTTAGACAATTTGATACGGGTCTTCCGGCGCGGGAGCAATCGTAGATCAAACGATAGCCTTCGGGATGAACGAAAGGGTTTATTAAGGAAATGGTCGCTGTGGCGACAAGGGGAATTGGGGAAGACGCCGGTGCAATGACAGCAATGGTTTGTCTTGAAGCGAATGCTATCTCATGCGATGAGAGTAATAACTCGACTGCGATTGGTGTCATGCGGCCTACTGGGGCCTTTGGGTCTCAAATCATTCTGTTCAGGAAGTGGCAGGCACATAAGGCTATAGGGCCCTGCGTTGACTTGCGTTAGAGCATCGCGTTCATTGGCCTCAACATTGGTCTCCTCGAGGGCTACTATTCGCTAGAAGTTCCGCTCACGCTATACGCAGCGAATCAAAAGTCACTTCAGAGTCCGCACTCGCTACGGAGGCCGTTCAAGCCGAGCTCGGCTATGTGCGCTGGGACGTTTTCGGCGGAGGTCAATGATGGTAATGATTATGTTCCGCTTGCCTACCATTTGCTGGTCCGTTCAAGTGTCGTTATGCGGGGACCGCTTCCTGGCGAAACACACTGTCAAAGCGCTCCACTGTCGTCCCCACGCCTCAGCGATCGGCTAGACCGGTGCTGGCCCAACTGCGGTGCTCGAGAGGGGCAATAAAAGGGAGGCTTTATCGTCTTATGATCCCTTCCATGCTCACACTTTATTGCCCGGGAAAAGAAAAGGTCCCAATCCCACCGCCAGTTACGGTTGAGCACTTACTCAAACAAACTCCGGCCCCTTTTTTTTTGCGAGAAGGTTGTTTGCTTCCGTTTTAATGCAGCAGAGAAAGGAAACTATCGTTTGTGCAGAGGAATATTCAATGTCTGATCAAAGGATGTTTCTCAAAGTTTCCAAGCTTAGTTCGGCAATTGGTGCGTCGATACGTACTTGTGGTCAAGCAACAAGTTTGAGCACTAGTTAATTTGGAATTAACATTTTGTTTTAAGTCTTTTCGAATTTAAATCTAATTTTTGTTGTAAGCTTTAAAAATTTGTTTGATGCTAATTCATTTCACTTTGTCCGGACGCCTTACCGTCGAATCAATTCACCTGCAGTTTGATGGGCACACAAACAACCAAATGAAAACAGTAGGATATACAGAGAAACAGGTAGGTAGAATGGAAACGAATGTTCGGTGATAATCGTTGAGTATTTCGTTTGGTCAGTTTTAGTGCACTGCTGGATACCCATCATAGAATTCAGTGGTACCCGGCAAGCCTCTGGAAGGAAGCACCGGAAGGACTTCAGAAGATTGCAAAGGGGACCTGAAATACTCAACCTTTCCTTTCCGCTAGTTTGATGGAATTCGTAATTGAAATGCTCCAGATGGTACTTATAGAGTTCGTTCGCATTGCATCGGCTGGGCTTCCGTGGGTTCCAGCGCTCCCGAGTTCCCGTTGACGAGTGCGCCAAAGCACATGCGACACGCAGGATGTTACAGCCACACCCATTCCGATAGGGGCGGAAATTTATTGAAGAAAGTGGTCAGACGGGCCAGGGGCGGTACTGCAAAGGTTTCGAAAATGTGCACCGGAAAGTATAGTTCATTCAGCAACAGGACTCGCAAGTCGTATTATACTTACTGCAGGCAGCAGGTTCGAGTCGATGTCGCCAGTTGTAATGCATGCAGCAACTGTATATTGCACTGAGAGAAAGAGAGGAATAAAGAGTTTGTGTGTGTGAGCGTATTATCAGCCGATGGTGTTGAAGGGAAAAATAGGAAGCTAAAGAAAATATGACTCTATATTACCGTTCAGTATGGCGATCTCACACCCACTTATTTACAAAACGGCTTAGAGCTGGCTGGACTGGCTGCTGCGAAACCTCCTGGGGCCGACGTCTGTCGATGCCACTGAACCAGCACCACCGGGCTGTGGTTTTAAGCATTCCTGTGAAAAGTGAATTTATTCGTCGCAAGCACCAGGATCCCATAATTCATCGAATTAATTAGAGAACTTTGCTGGCGACTTGTAGCATGGGGGGGAATGGGGGGCTTTCCGAGCTGTAGCAGTCGGATTATAAAGTGCTTCGAGCAGTTTTAGAATCTACTCATGTTCAACTGTACTCCGTAATGCTCATCTTTTGGTAACTTTATAATGCTTCGCTTAATGATGTTGCCATTGAGTTTTAGTTGGTGTGCATTTTAAGCTCAGGCAATGAAGTTTATGCAAGGAAATTATTATTCTTTACTCATTGTGAATTATTCAAAAATTAAAACCGCCCACCTAACGTATTTTACTATTTTGCTTATATTTCCAGAAAAATTTCTTTCACTCCTACTACAAAAGAATTCGTAGCCACGTGCAAACTTTCTCTCCGCTGAAGAGAAAACAATCAATCGAAGAAAATCGAAACTCGGAAATCTTTTCTGTTGCCTCGTCCAGAGCTTGAGTTGCCTTTTTCCTTCGATGGATTCCAGTATTCTTTGTGGCTAACTTTTCGGAAAGCATGCCAGTTGGAAAGGGCGGAATGGACATGGATACACAAATTTGATTTTGAGGAATTGATAATCTTCGTTTGCAATCGCCAATCGAAGGCTGCTTCGGGCGCCAATTTACAAATGCGATGAACAATTTGCACGGGCTTTCAGGCTGGCCATGGACCTTGTCTTGATTTGTGCTCCGACCTTCGTCAACGTTTTGGGTGATGTTTTTTGTTTTTATTTTTTTTTTAGCTGGTCTATACGCTACTGCATCCTTTTGCCAAAAGCCTTGAAATCTGTGGTATACTGGAATGAAGATTGAACATTGAACAAAGGTCCGACGGGTCCGTTTGGCCCGAGAGTCCTGTAAACAGGGATCCTTTTAGTTTCTTCTTGCAGGCAAAGCCTTCGTCGGCGTGCTTGTGCATATCAATGATTGTGCTGTGCTCGTATTTGCCGACCAAGCGGAGCATGTATCGACGTTTCAGTTCGTCAATCAGGCCCATGGATCATGCTTACAATGTGGTCGGTTTCGCCACTAAGTTGTACAATGCGCAAGCTGCTTCAGGTTCAACTGGGTCATAACAGGAGAATCATGCGAAGCAATTTTGCATCCGAGAGCTGAACGAAATCTTAGGTCAACCGATAACGGATTGATAAGCTGACAAATCTGTAGGCCGTGTTTGTGTCATCATGTTTGAATCTCAAACTCGATTACAATTAGTGAATGAGGTAACATTTTGGGATTTCATCAATTTTGTTGTCCTTGACAGTATGCATATTCAATGCTTATATTCAACATTCTTACAATCCTTGTCACGTATGAACAAATGAACATAACTTTTTTTTTCACATGGTGCCTTCTTCAACGGTAAAGAAGGATTTTTCTTTAGAATACAAAACTGCTTCTTTTTTCAAGCAATCTCTTGAATCCAATGTTGCTTCAGAGTGTCAAACTGTTTCATAAAAACACTGTTCAATCATTGCTAGTATAAGTCTGATTGATGCGTTTATATTTATCAAGGTGCGAATCGATGAGGCATTAAATTCTTAGTCAACAAAGTTTGTATTTAGCATTTGTTTCGAGATATTTAACGCTGCTCATATTTATTCGACATAAAAGAATCGTTGGATGCTTTGTATAGTTTGTTTTGTAAATATTTATTTCATGTTACGTTTTATTCACAATCAATTGCCATTATCGGTGCCTTGCCGATCAATAACTTCAATCCGGGCTTATGGAAATCTGCCCCAAATATTCATAATGGAAACAAGCAAATAATGACAGTTCACTACAATGTTCACAATCGAAATTATGTACATGGAACATGATTGGGAGAGCACAATGGGTGAAGGACGTGTAGCAAAGGGATTGAAATGCAAAAAAAATCACATTACGCTTGTGCAGGCTGTAAACGAACGAAAAAAGCTCGTTTTTTTGTCAAATTCCTGTTTACAGCATACTTTGTATGGAGACTGTTTATTGAAGATTAAAAATATATTCAATTTGTACTTTCCACGTACACGAAAGCTGTTAACGACACAATTCGAGGAACATTCGGCATTTGCTGCAGCGGACCCGTATCACGTAAGGTGCTAAAAGAGACCGAGGAAATGGCCCAGTTTAATAGGTTCAACATGCCGGTGGACATCCAACGATCATGGTGTCTCCGGTGGCGAACCAGTGCATTCGCGAACCACATCGCCCCGGTCGAAGGGTTATCGATGGGAAAACTCGCTCAACTCAAGTGTTCAATTATGGTTGCACAATGCACTCCTCCCCTCACTCTCATCGCTCTTCTAGTCCAATTCCTTGGTTTCTTTTCGCTCTTAACCCGTCTGCATGATGATATGTGCCGCGTGCCAAATGGAAGGCCTCGACGTGTCTCGGAATGGACCGACCGATTCGCACGGATCTTCCCGTGCTCGGGGATGCGCGATGGGCAGCCTTTTACGGAGAGTAGCATTTGTTTGTCCGATTTTCCATTGTCTTGGTTGCAAATATTTAATAAACTTTTGTAAATTTACCCACGTCGCTGTCCATCGTGTTTTATCGTTTATTGCAGCTGTTATGGGAATGCACGAGAGACTGTAATCGTACGGTTGGCCTCTTCTTGGATTGGGTTCGTCCTTTATTTCAAACCGACTCGCCTCGGCGTTTGGTACGATTGGCGTGGAGAATATTAAAAAAAAAAACAAATTTGTAAGAGATTAAAAAGATGTAAAAATATGTTTTGTATGTTTCATGCACTGAACTTGCTTATGATTTTTTTTTCAATTCACATATAAAAAAGACAAACTTGAAAAAATTTCTAATTAATTTTGTTTAAAGTAATCATTCAAGTTTATTGCTTCACGTCGAACTGCAACGTTTTTATCATGCTCTGTTATAAAAACGAAAATTTTTGCTAACTAATTAAATCGTTTCACTTAAGATTCACCCTCAAACACTTTGAGTTAGTGCAATGAGGTTGTTGAAGGAAAATTGCAAAATAGCAAAGTCAAAGTCATCATCCACTGAAGGATAAGTATAAGTGTGTGAGCGTTAAACCGTATGCGCAAACAGCACGTTTTTGTCAAGCGGCCCTCGCTTTGAAACGCTGCCGAAATCGTCGTAAATATGTGAACGGAATTGAACATTTTCACTCGACAAAATATCGACCGTAGATCACCGCGATTTTTCGCCAGGTGGTGTGATTATTCCTCTTTTTTTATTCTCACCATCAAATTTATACATATTTTTTCGCTGCTCGCAAAGTTTTCGATAACGCCAGGGGTTTACCACACGAGCGAGAGCCATTGTGCCTGCCGTTCGGTAGTGTGTATGGGTAGCAAGGCCGTGGAAAATCTGGATTTTGGAAAATGAATTTTTCAACGAACAGAAAAGAAAAGAACAATAACCTTCACCACACGAGCCGTCTACGGCACGGCTTGGAAAGTGCCGGTCGAAGCGAACTGAAAATCGTTACTCGCGAATCCAACCGTTCCCGTGTTTGCATTTCTGATGAAAGCCGATAACTTTGTCCAATATAATGGCACACGAGAGGACAATTTGTGCTAATAAAGTATGCTATCGAATTATGCTTGCACGCCTCTGCTGAAGGTCGGTTCAACGAAATTTCCCTGAGTTGTAGCAGTTGAACATACGGTGGAGTAGGAACATTCTAAACCAGTTTCATAATATCAAATAATTAGCTCCGGAGAAGGTTTTGAGATAAACGCTTATTTCATAGTGTGTTCATTTAAAAGAAATTTTAATTATACCAATCTTTATACCAGCTCATTATTAGTGAAGGCAGCATAAGTATTTTTCAGTGTACTGGACAACAATGCATAATGTTTTCAGCGGCATTACTGTTGAGCATCGTAACATCTCCACAAGGGGTAAGATTTTAAAATTTTGCTTAAAATGAAACAGCAGAAGCTTTGGCAAATTTTCCTTTTCCTCACATGGCAACATGCTGAGGTAGCATTAGCATCGTGCTCCTGTCCGGAATGATTTACTCTCGGCATAAAGCTCCGGCATTGCATGATGCAGCCACCGTGGTAAGTCGCTGGTATGAGCTTCTGTTCATTTGCGTCCCGCATGTAACTCTCGGCAAGTGTTACTCTTAAAAAAAAAAACTCTCTTTAACCCCCATAGTCTTCCACTTCACGGCGCAAAACCCTGCAATTATTCAACGTCCACCATTCGGCTATCTCAGGTAATCGTAGCGACGGCCTGGCCTTTGCCTACGTTGCTTTTAGTTGAGCCAAAACATTTAGTTGCACTCTTTTGGCTTTATTGTGTTCACTGAATTTTAAAAACCACTGCATACGGTGTAAACATTCTTCTGTTTTTTTCTTCTTCTTTCTCTCTTGCCGTATGCTTCTTCTCATTTCCCAATGTTGTATGCATTTTGCCTCTGCTGGAGAAAGATATTTTTAATCATTCTAATTTTCTGCCCCACATGACTTCGTTACATTTTTGAGTGTGTAAAGTTCAGTATAAAAATACATGACGAGCTTACACGATGCTGGATGCTGTGTGTTAAATGGTTTTTATATGACGGATTGAAAAGTTTTAATGAAAAAGAGTAGCTGGCATAAGCTTCATTCCACATGTTTACATTTGTAATGCGTTGCAAGCGCTTGACCAACTACAAAACCTTGTGGCATAATACTGGTGCAGTGGTGGATTGCATAATTGGACAAATACTTCGACTGCAATGGGTCATTGATTGTATCGTCGTCGTATCGAGCATCACGGCGATGTCAAGACTGACTGACTGCAGCCAAAGATCAGAAAATGCAGATGCTTTGTGCAATGGAGGAAAAAAGAATACGACCATGCATCCAGCCATTTACGTTTGTTTCGAGCTCGTGGAAATGGTCCAAAGTTTTTTCCTTGCCGCATGCCGCACGTTGTTTTGCTTGTCTTTTCCTTGCTTGGACCGGCAAATGATGGTTCTGATGGCGATGATGCAATATTCTAACCATTCGACTGCCCGAGCGCCCGTCCCATCGGTGCAAAAAGCTTCGGAGGGACGCTCGTCCCGAGAAACTATCATCGTCATTATTCAAATTGAATTTTGAATTAGGCCAACTCTCAGAAAGCCATGCAGCATCGGAAGCACGGTGGTCACCAGCGCTACAAAGATGCGCGGCGCAGTATCTGCATGCCGCCCCGGTTCGGTCCAGCAGGAAGGGCCGGAGGAAGGAAGCCCGCTAAATGAGGTCCACGGATGGAGGCAAAAAGCGAGAAAATAAAACAGCATATCTTCTGCCTCGATACCGGCACCAGTTGGCGCCCTCGTTCGGACAGCTCAGCGAAACGCCGAGGATTCCCGGTGGACAAGTTGTGGATGTGAGCATCGCTAGACGATCCATTATTAGCATTCACAATCGTTAGTCTTCAGCTGGCGAGCGGATGGGAAGCAAAACGAACAAAAGCGAGAAGGAAAAAAAATCTAGAGAAAGGCCAGTGAGGAAACCCCGGTCGAAGCCGCTTGAACCGTCCAACAGAATGCACAACAAGCCAACCGAAAGCCCAGGACACGCCGTTTGGGAGAGGACGGGAACCTGTGGTGCGCGTGAACCTGGCGGAAGGGTCGCGTTTTTCCGGCCAATTTCAGCAAATGACCAACGGATTACTGATCACACAGGGGGGGAGACGGGAGAGGGAGTTATCCGGAGCCCGGAAAGGAAGGTAGTGGATATGAAACTTTGGTTCCAACTCATTGGTTATGCTGTTGCGGACACTGTAGCAGCAACATCATCGCCGTTGTCATCATTATCATTATATTCCGTCGTGACCGAACAACTCATGGAGTGCGCAACAAAACTTTTCGCTTCGGGTTTTTTTTTGTATGTGCTTGCAGAAGTTTTTGGCCACTCTTTTGTGCCTGCTACGGCAGCGTGCGATTGCAACTAAAGTTCATATTTTATTTACTTGTTCTCCGATCGTTTTATGTTACGCGATTGCACAATTAAGAAAATTGCTGCGCCGTTTTGATTTTTGTTCGGTAAAAAGGGTGGAAAAAAATGTAAGCATTCAAACTTTGAGGCGAGTGCGAGTCGTAAATTATATTAAAACGATTTCATTCGCAGAACGTCGGGTTTCGATGCTCGAAAAGCAGCACGAAAACAAAAAAAGGAATATCACAGAGGTAAGGCACTGCCAAGAGTCAGAAGTGAGTGCCTGTGAAGTCAATGTAATTTGCCAAGTTCAGCCTGGGACAAACCACTAGAAAGTTGAATAATCGCAATAAGAAAATGAAATTTCTCGTCAAACCACTTACGAGGTCGTCGAATGCTGAAATGAAAAATTAGTTTATACGCGCGCACCGTCGGTGGTTCGTGCGAAAATATTTCGGCTGGTTCGAAATTCAACCCAAACGAGGAGTCGAATGAGCTCAACAGAGTTTTCTTGAAGAGGACCTGGCCTGATGGCTGGGTAAAAACTGAGAATAGCTCTATAACATCTTGTAGCTCGTGCATTAAGAGATTAAGAGTGCGCTAGAAATATTTGATTCTCGCTCAAGCGCTTTACCAAGCCCGACAGGGATCATTATAGAAGATCATACCCGAGCCGCGAAGGCCTGTCGGTATCCGGCAGCAGCGGCCGCTCTAGTATTTTCTCCCACACACTCGGAGGAGCTGGAAATTGGATTGTTAGTTTTAAAAGAGTGTTGCAGCCCTGGGCAGGCTTGGAGCGGTTCCAAGAAGTGATGGATCATCCTTTTCTCATAGCAGACGCGATGCCGATACGCGGGCTCTGCGATAGACAATACGCCCGCGATAAGCGGTACTGTTATCCGTGGATAAACTTTGCTGCCCCCTTTACGCCCTGCGGGACAGTTGAAATTCATCAATCCGTTTGTGTTTCGATTTTCTTATCTGCGTCCTCACCAACAGCGATTCTCAGCCCCGGGGGCGAAAAGGAATCGTGGCGAATGTACGCCTTAAGTTTTTTTTGTGTTCTCAATTTCGTTTCATTAATTTAGCGCCGCTAGCGACGTCTGCGAATTCGGCGGAAGTTCCGGTGAAAAATCACCACCTCGGGCCCCCCGGTTCCCCAGCCCTCCGTACCTTCGTAATCCTCTTGTTTGTGATGGCTTGTGATTATCTGGGCGTGGGTAAAACTTGAAAATAAAATAAAGCAAACAAAGGAAACCAACAGGCGCCACAATGAAATCAACGCGCTCGCACTCGCTCGCGCGCCCACAGACAAACAAGGTAGGCAAGTAGGGGTGAAATTACTTTCCGAAATTTAATCTGCCTCAGCTGACAGCGGAAATCAGTCTTCAGCCAACTTTACCCCGGCATAACCATTAATCTGTCGCGTTTTGGCTGGATGCTGGAGCCTCCCCGCCGAGCTGCGATCCCGCTTTCGCTGTCCAAACCCCGCCCGACAAACTTCCTGGCTGTGGTACCAAAGGCCAAAAGCGTCGCCCTAACCGCGTGTTGTTTTTCGAACAGTTCGAGGCTAGTCAGGGGGCATCATAAGCAAAGGAAACTTTTTAAAGCAAGCAACTTCCGCAAGTGCCACTGCTTCTGCTAATAGACCCGAACGATGCCACACTTCCGATGACTTCCGAATGTTGGTTCACTTTTCGTCCACTGTTTGTGTCGGCCACGGCCATGGCGATCGATGGACGGAAGCGGGAAATTCATTTTATTTAATTTTGAATTATAATCGTCGCGGTCTGCCACGCACGACCAGGCGCCTCCATCGGTGGACTTACCTGATCGTAAAAATTCGGATGCATGCATGTCTTAGGATGAAGAAAAAAAAATGTCCAATAGTATTTGGTAGGAAAATTGGTGTGACAAATTCTTCAATAAATGTTGAAAAAGAATTTAAAATTATACATTCAATACGGTTAAGTTTTAACCGCATTCAATGTAGTACAGAACTGTTACAATAAAATGCGTTTTTGAACAAAATATTTACAAACAATCAAACAACAAATGGATCATAATGGCAAATTGTACGTAGGAGAAGTTTTGAAAACTGCACAGTTTGTCGTTTACTCAGAGCCAGCGTAATTGCTGATACTGCGGCGATAACTTGCTCAAGAAGTCTCCCGAGTTTGCGTTCCACATCTGACCATCGTTGTCATCGGCCAAGGAGACACTTCTGATGATGAGGTTGAATGAGACGATGCAAACTCTTTCCAAATCCATCTATAGCCTTGTTTTTCGTTTTTTTTTCAAACTTCCCTACAAGGACTGGAAATCGGAAGAAGAAAAGGAGATCTCCGTTCGTCATGCCCAGCACGGTGCTTGTGGTCAGGTTCCGAGTTGATGGATTTCCGAACATGTATGCAGCCTGATTTCACTGAGTTCGCTTCGGTTGATTTGATTTGAAAACGTGACAACGATGCTGCCACGTCGGATTGGCTTGCAGATTTGATCCACCCGTCGAACAGTTGTCTGCCGGAGGTTGAGGGAAAGCAGCACAGGCTTGAGTCAGCCATTGGTGGCATTCGGGGTAGATGCTGTAGAAAAGAGATAGGTTTTAAAAATTCTACCCATGTCTGGGAAGAATCTCGGATTTTACTGAGTGAGTGTTCGGGAAAAGTTAGCGAAAACAGAGGCACCATTAGCCTGCCCGGGAGGATAGAACAGTCCGCCCTCGCCTTACGGCAGTCGATAACGAATACAGTTTGCCCATTGCCGCAGGACGGCGAATCACGGCCGATAAATTAGAAAGTTCGGCAATTTCCCTGATTTCGCAGTCGAAAGGTATTCTTTTTGTTTCAGCGTTGTACGTAAAATGGTGACAAACATTCATTAGTTCGATAGTGTCGAGGTTTGCGTGAGTTCTTCTTCCTTATCATTCCCAGCTTTATTTTATTCATCCAGTGGTTTTGCACAAGACACATAACTAGGCATGGGCAGTGAATTGATATGAAGCTGATCATCATTATAAAAGTTAGTTTTAAATGAATTACATTGAACAATTTGAACCAATCGATATGCATGTGATTGAGCAGTAATTTCTCAATGTTTTTTTGAAAAAGAACCTTGAGCTAATTAATTTTTTTTATTGTTTCTGTGGCCATTTTGATAGCTTCTATGTAAAATGTAAGAAAATGAAATATAGTTTTATACTTTAAGTGCCAGTAAATAAAAACAGGTAGTTATGGGATCTTCAAGATTGCATAGCAATCCGAATACTACTTAAATCGTAGGAAATTACTCCTCGAAACTCAACAGAAAATGGATAGTAAATTTTTCGACGAAAAAATCTGTTAAGAAATAACTCCACAAAACAACTCGGATGATTCTCGAGGGACAGCAAACTGTTTCCACGCGGTGTTTCAATCCTCGACCGATGAGTTCTAAGACATCATATTCTGTCCCGCTGAACACCTCTTTCCTTACTACCACCAACGGTGCATCGCGTCCATCATCCACACGAGCAGAGCTCAGGAAAAGCGAACTCAGGGCCGCCTTTTTGCCTCAGAGCCAGAAGCTCAATCTCAATCACTTTTTCCACCACTGGCCTTCATCTGATGCTACCCCCGTTGCGTATGATATTATTTATGAAGGTCCGTAGATAGATCATATTTTTATATTAACTTTCAACCTTTCGATCAGAAGCTGGCGGGAAGGGGCATCGCAGGGCGGCAGCGCTCTCTGAGTACGGTTGGAGATACCGCGATAAGAGGCATGATACACCGACAGGACAGGGCAGTAAGGAAGTATGTGCAAAATGTAGTTTTGCCTCTCCCTTGCTCCGGAGAAGCCACGCATAATCTGGTGCTGAGACTACGTGAGAAGAATACTTGCCTCGGGGAGGAAATCTTTTTCTGTCTCGTTGCTTACGTTCTGTTTTTAAGTTTCGTGGTAAGATAAGCAAGATACTGTGTACCGGTTTCTAAATAAAATCATTCTTAAACGAATGACAGACATTCGCTTACATTTATGAACATATATTTTGTCCTCGTTTATGTATTACTACAGTGGTTTTTATGTTACAATGCTACGAGTAGAATCAAGTTACATGACGAGAGAAAATCATGTCAACGATGCATACTACAATCTTCCGCTAACAAGGATCTTCTATAATAGTGAACTTAAAAAACTAAGGCCACATCATGCTAATTAAAAATTGCTTTACGAATGCACACCTATGGATGCGCTGCACGTCAGCTGACGCTGCTTGAACAAGTACAAAACTCATTATATTATGAATGTAAGGGCTGTTGAGCTTTACAATTATGCATTCACTTCTTATCCAGTGTTATGTCGGTGCAGGCTTAATTATAAATAAGTGCCTGAATGAATGTTAGATGGTAAAATGTTTTCTAGCATATCAGTGCATGGATCACAGGATCAGAAGAACAATTTCATTTCTGTACTAACAAGCACCGATTCAGTTCAGTTCAGATTCAGAAGAAGCTTGTTCTATTAAGGCTTTGTGGTGTGCTTTGCAAAGCGAAAACTCTCTGCTCGGAAATAGGTACAACGACTTTCGGAAATGGCTGCTGCTTACAAATTAATCCAGCTGGAGCCGCAATTATCGCTAAATGAGTCGTCACTTTCGACGCCGTCAACAGATTCTGTCACAAGTCGTGTATTTGGTGGCAACGGGGGGTTTTTTTTTTCCTTTTTACCTCTTAGTTGACAGAAAAAATTCTCCCCAGCCACAAGAAGAACGTTTCGCGTGATGAGTGCAACCATAAAATCCGTCGCATGTCAACCCCCCCCCCCCCCCCTCCTCCCATGATCCGTGGGCTGCTGTCATCTGTTATAAGTCGTTCCAGTATCCTTCCCCCTTCGCGCATCGCATCCCCTTTCATAAATGAGGGACGTGGTAAAAGTATTGTAATAAAAGTCAATTTATGGGCCCGCCTCCTTCGGTCACCTTGAATGATGTGAAACTATTGCGGTCGTCCTGTCACATCTCAAATAGTGAAAAAAAGGAGGAAATCCACCCAACAGGCGCACACGGGCGGCCTCGGATGGATATTGGAAAACTTTTTCATCCCAACGAGGTAGGAGAAAAAAAAAACCACCCCTCCATCTACGGATCGCTCCGTCGACATCATCCGTTGGTGGCGTCGTAGCTTTATTCGAAGAAAACAATTGCCAGGAAACCTGGGTGTCCCGCTAGGGGAGAAACGTAGCACTAAAACGGGGGTTGGGGACCTTATGTAGGTAACGGACACGGATAGTGAAATACGAAGTAAGCGATAAATCTTTCTTCATTAACTACGTTACATCCAACCGACCCAGATGAACATCCCACGGAAGGCTTGCTTCGAAGCAGGAATACTGCAAGGCGTTCGAGGCGTGTGGTTGTAAGTCGCCGGTCGGTCGGTGCCCGACAGCTTAGCGAGGGTTTTATCAAACCTCGGAAATGATAATCCTTCCATAATTATTTGCGGTTATACGCTATAGTGCCGACGGTGGCGTCGGAAGTGAGGAACTTTATTTTTGGCATCAATGATGGAGGTCGATTGTTACTAGGGAAGGAAGAACGATTTCGTTGTCATAGACAGGATGAACATTTGTTTGTTACAGGCTTAGATAAAGGAATCAATGTATTGCCTTATATTACCTAGCATTTGCATTACACATAATTTGGACGATATGTTATTTGCATATTGCTTCTGTTTAATTATGTGTAACTCATTGACGAGGTTTTCAACGAAAAAATGTATCCCAGGAGTTTCATAAAAAAAACAGAACTTTCTACTCACAGTTGCATCCCTAGTGCCGTTTTCTCCTTTTCTTCTGCTCGTAAATTGTAGTATAATTAAAACGTGTGAAAAGCTGCAACATTTGTGCGTGACAGAATCGCTCATACCAAACAAGGACTGCAGTTTTAATTTGCACCTTATGGGTCAAGAGTCGAACATAACTGCTTCTTGGACTCTTTACCCTTTCATGTGCCAAAGAGTTTACCGAAAAGGCTTGCGAACCAACCAGAGAACACCGAGTGCTAAGCTGCTGTTCTACCCCGTTCACAGGCGTGTCGAGCACGCAATCATTTCGAGCCTGGCCTGGGCAACGCACGCCGTTCGCCTCCAATCACGCACGATTATGAACGCATCAGCATAACGAACTCCACTCGAACCGCCCTGGTCGAGCGAATGCAGAGCAAAGTGTTGAAGGTTCGTTGCAGCAGCCATCGTTTACAAACTCCCGGAGGCAGGATTGCCGTTTGCAGGTTACGTGAGGGGGGGTACGCTACGGTAACGATTGGTTTTATTTATATTTCCAGCTGCTCGGCTCGGAAGCTCGTTCCAGCCCAGCACCCAGTAGGACGCTTCATATTTTTCTCCCATATGTCCGTGGGGGCTTCTGGTTTTTCCCCTCTTACGTTTGTTGGGTAATGCATGGGATGTGGGAGAGCGAGCGGTGCTAAGCTGTTCCTTCTTCCCAGAAATATTTACATGCATCAGCAGATTGTGGGGCGGGTTCTACAACCAAGGAGACGTTCGGTCCTTTACGGGTCCAGTGGAAGACTTTTGCGCTCTCAGTACTGCTGAAACGTTGGTCCGTTTCTTCAAAGATGAACAGTAACCATCATTACCACCTTACGCTTAGCATTTCCAGATGAAGGTTTGCGTTGCTCAGCATATCGTATCAATTTGCAAGCCACTTTCCGATGGATTCGGATGGCAAATAAAGGTTTACCGGCTGCTGGCAGTTCCTCGTCAAAGTTCGAGCAAAGGATAGACCTCAAGTTGCTGGTAAAAATTGGTAGCCTGACACTCGTGTCTGGCAACGCAATCGTCGTAGATTATTATGGTGAGATTTAATGAGATTTTCTAACATCGTTATGTTTATTGAATATTTCGGGAATAAACTCGCAACGTATCTTCCGCTTGGATCACATCCTCACGTTGATTGATTGCGCTCCGCAGGTCATCACTCATAGGTTGGGCCCAAATTTGTCCATAGTTCATCACCCTAGGATCTTTTATAGTCTGGGCTCATTGTTTCCCACCCGTAGGAGGCAGTGAGAAGACAACATGAAGGTTCCGATAAGAAACACATTCGATTTGGCCTAATCCATGTTGGTCAATCCGTCAAGTTATGTTTCCTTCACCTTTAATACTTCCTACGCGTTCCCTGCACGATGTATTCCGAGTACAAAAGATCACTGTGAAGCCAATAGAAGAAACACAGTGAATTGGCAAATTCCAATTGTTTCGCTTCCCTTCTTCGTTCGGAGCAGCAATCGATTGGTGATGAAAAATCGAACAAATTTGCCACAAAGCTCATCATCGTTTCCTTCTCCGCGTTCAATCATCGCAGATAGCGGAGATTTCTTCCGCCAAAACAATCCTTTGTGATGCAAGATGTTGGAGTACAGTGCCGAACAGCCTTTTCTCTCCCCGTGGTGGTGTTTTTTTTCCAGGAAAAATGCTCATTCAAAACCTCCTTCGGTTTCAGCATCGAAAGTATTTGTCGGAAAAAGGGCTGCCTCATGGAAGCACCTTCCGGTTGGAGCTCTCCAGCTGGCTACGCACGAAGAATTTCCACTGCTTCTGCTCTCGCCGATGAAACCTCGACGATGACTTGTGCGTCTTGCGCGCGTGGAAAATCGCCCACATGGGAAAACGAGAAAGGCGTGAAGGAAAGCGGGGAGAAAGAAGGAAAAAAAAACGAAACGCGTTCCCTGGAAGCGCCCGGATCGGTAAGGGGCGCGGTGAATATTAAATATTGAACCATGAGATTAGAATGTTGTATGCTGTCGATGCCTTGCCGTCCCTCGACACTTTTCGGCGACGTGATCCGGCTCGCTCGAACCGGTTCTTCGAGAGCCAGCAACGGAAGCACCGGAATATGTATGCATACGCACGATATTGCTCCTTTGCGGAGGTCGCTAGCAAATGGGCGCCTTTCCGGGAGGGTGCTTAATTGTGCGTGAGAATTGCAAAGTGTCATAGATTGATGAAGCTTCGGCTGTTTGGTGTTGGCACAAAAAACAACACCATCCCGATGTCGTACGGCAACGAAGGGGGTTTGGGTTCCGATGTGCTTCTCTCTGTCTTTTGGGGATATAATTTCGCCAAAATCGCGAACGGTGAATGACTTTCGATGGTTGAGATGAAGAGATCGTTTGGGATGTTTCCCCCCTCACGAGCCATGTTACCGGTTAGACAAGCTGATATCCTGCGACTTGTCGAAAGTTGCGCTGATGATTATGTGGTACGTTTCTTATGCAAAACGACTCAGAGGTTCCCTATGTCGATGATAACTTTATTAAAGGATTCCCAAGAAACAGACTGTTGAGTGAGAAACGAGCGTGTTAAGATGCACGTGTGCACAGGGAAAAAGGGAATGAATTTGAATTAGTGATAAGTGATGTCTTTGCATAGTATTTGATGCGTTTGGTTGAGTGGTTGAATAGGTTGACTAACCTTTAAGGGTTTCTTGCTATTTCGCGCCAGCAATAATAGAGGAAAACCATTTAATAATATTCAAACAAACAACTCTCATTTCCAGCCTGAGAACTTCGAGCTTGTCCATGGACTTTACCGATGCCAACGGCTCAAAACTCTAGCACCAGCATTGACAGTTCGATTCGAGCACTTCCACTCGGTCATGCGCATTTCCCTTCCGTTTCCCACGTTCGAGTGCGCTTCGGTTGTCAAGGATACTTTTCCCGAAGCTCCGCCGCGTTCGGGAACTTTCGGGTGTGACTTTTCGTGTCCGCATACTGCGAACCACCAGTGCTGCGAAGGTATTCCCTCTCCGAGAGAAAGGACAAGACATTTCAACGGAAACAGAGAGCTTTCGGGGCGCGATTGTGCTGCCAAATACTTTAACGTTTAGGGAAGGAAAATCCAGTCCAGTCGAGTTGGAGGTTATTCCTAGCCATATGCCTTGCAAGGATGTGGAGAAAATTCGCCGAGCCGCAGAGAGCTCTCTCCATTTCTCGCGCTCTGTTTTCTCCCACATTTTCTCTCTGTTGTGTACCGCATGCTCCCGCCTGTCGGTGGAAAATTCCAATCCTGCAACGGCAGACGACACCACCTTGAACCGATATTGAGCTGATCAGTTTCATGCCATGCCGAACGACGATCGGACGTGTTTTACGGGCGCACGTGTTCCGTTAACGGTGACGGTGTGTATGTGTGCTGTTGATGCGGAGTGAACTTCTTCGAGGCAAGAAGTAAGAATACACGCAACATGGAATCAAAGTGGGTTTGCAGCGAAAGCTTGATACTTGTGTGAAATACGAATGGAAAATGTGTGTCCTGCAAAGTCTTGTGGCATTTTTGTCAGGTTGCCTGAAATTTGGTTCAATGAGAGGCGTGGAAAAAAGCCGCGTGCGTCGAGTGTGTTGAGTTAAACATATTGAAAGCAATTATACTGCCCCCAGCGAAAGTGGAATGGATTTGGATCGTTGTCGTTCAACTTGAGTGTTTTTGTTTTTGGTTTTTCTTATCGAGAAACATGAACGCAATGTAACATCCTGCACCTATTTCTAAATAATCTATCAATCGCTTTTGTTGCGATAATACTTCATGTTTGCAGAAACAATAATGTGCAAGGTTTGTACAGGTCACTTAAAGGCTTAAAACCTCCTAGGATTCCACTGTCTTAACCAGGACTTAAAACGCTGTTTTTTGGTCCCGACAAACCTTCGCGACGAGGTGTGCAAACTTTGAAACAGTGAAAAAATGAAAGATTTCAATCTCTGCATCATATTTGTGGAAAGAAAAACAAGTTCGTTTTATAAATACATCATTGCTGTGAGCTAAGTGTCGTGAAGCGCATGAATGTTTCGTTTATGTGACATTGTGATTTTCATCCTGCGTTTGCTTCGAGACAAAGTTGGCCATATGCCAGCCATGGCCGCCTCTTTGTTCACCACCAGCGGCAAGATGGAATAGGAGATATGAAAGTGTTCCAGCAACCACCAGGATGGCTTTCGGGTACTAAAAACGCTATGCATTTTCCTGTTGCTCGGCCGAAAACAACAGCTTAGACGCAAATCTGAATCTACAACAATGAGCGGGTATGTGTTTTCCATGTGCTGTAATCCATTTTTTTCAAATTTATCTTAACATAGATCGCTCCAAGCGCAAAGACAAGGCTGTTAAAGTGTACACATGTTATTTGTAAAGAATGCAGGAAAAATAAACAAAAGGTGAACGAGTGAGGGTTTTTAGTAGATGTGATTTTCTCCTTTTTGTTTCATTGTTCACCCTTCATATGAGGACATTTTTTGCTGAAGAGCTGGACCAAAACGAACCCATCAATTGCTTGTGTCTGCAATTTTCACCCACTTTCGATAAACACACCTTGATCCTTTCGCTTCGATGCTGACGCTTATCGGTTCAAGGTTCCACCTTACGGTTCTTGCATGCCGGAGAAAAATCATTTGAAACATTGGGATGCCCAATCCATCCATCCATCCAACTGATACCGTCTGGATGGATGGTGTGGATTGATGATAGCTTACCGAAAAGATAACAGGTCGAGGAAAGTTTTTCTTTTTCAAACTTACACGTGCTATGTGGGTGAAATGCTATGCCCAACAGCACAGCCATCTTCTAACATGATGGTGAGTTCACGGCAGTACAAGTTTTCCTCCAATGTGGCACTCGATTTTTATGCTCCATTTCATTTCCACATGACCACAGCAAGGACACAGCGTTTCCAAGCGAACCTTGTCTTACGGCACGGGGGTGAAAAACTTTTGCCCGTAGGTTATCAGTAATGGAGCGTAAGTTATGGGGAATTTCTTGTTGTCCTACTAGAAGACATAGAAGTGGACAAATTTCTTCTCGCAATCAAAGCTGCTCCTTTGCTGCTGAGTTTACTCGCCTGCTCCTTTTTAAAGGAATAACAAAAATTTTGTTGACCGTTTGAAAAATGTGTTGCTTGTTCTTTCTTCTGCCTTGTATTTTGAACTTTGGCCATCAATCTTTTACGAAATGTTGCCAAATAAAGAAAACCCGAAGATTATCGTTCAGCTTAAAACAAAAATAAATTTAGCAAAAACCTTGAAAGTACATCTGCTACACACCACCGCGTTCTTAAAATGAGGTCATTAACGAAATGTCACTTGCTAATGCCCTCCTTACGGCTACCATTTCATCGTATCAATAGAGAGCCCATTTATCTGTGATTATGTTTAATCCACCATCCAACAAGACTGTTGTCCTTAAGCTACTAAAGCCGATGATTTGTCCCTCTCCTTATCGTGTCGTCCTCGTTGGTAGCCTATTCAGGAGCCCCACTTTTTCCTACCATTTTTCTCCTGACACAACAAAGAATAGCCTAAAAGCCGATTCAATTAGATCGCGCTTTCCGATAGAGGGATCCTCGTTATCTTCAAAGCTTATCCTTGGCTAATTTAGTTTTTCCCAAACCCACCCACCCCATTCGTTTCAATCACTCACAGATCAAACCATTACATGCTATTTATCCAGTAAACGGTTTGCGTCAGCAAACGTGGCTAAATCTGCGCTTATGAAAACCACTCGCTTGAGCTTAATCACCTTTAGTTCTTGAAGTTTTCGTGTACAACGGTCAGTAACGTTTACCACATAAAACGGGCTTTATGGTGCACTGAAAGGCGCAAGAAAGATGTTCAAAATGAATGAAATATGAAGGATAAGCGGTAGAAAAAAGGTCCACGCCCGGGGTTCGCTCGCTAGAGCACAGGAACAAGCGGTGTGCTAGCACATTTCACTAGCAAAAAAAAGAAAACCCCCCGGCTTTTTCATCGCACGGAAAGGGAAGGGAAAAACCTGTAGCCCAGCAAGCTAGCCTTCGATGCCATGGAGAGCGTTTCCGGCAAACGATCCCTTCGAGAGGGAAGATAAAATTAAACCAATTTCTCTCCCAGGGCACCCCAACGTTCATTGACAGGTTTATTTCGCAAGTAGCCGAGCGGTGTGAGAAAAAAATGGGGCGGTGGTGAGAGTAGGCGTAGTAGGTATATGTTGTTCCCGTTTTTTTTTTATGAATGTAAAAGAAGGTAGGCTCGTGGAAGGTAACGAAAAAAAAACAACAGCTTACAGAACACGAAACACGAAGGACGGTTTTCTACCGTTCGCTTCAGAGCGTCTGCCAAGCCGGACGTTACCGGAAGTCCGTGAGACGGTTCCCCTGTGAAACGGTAAGAGCCAATGGGGAGGGGAGGTGGGGGATAGGCGAGCGTGCGAAAGTGAATAGGCAACGGTAACAGCAAAAAAAAAAAAAAAGGTCGTTGGACATACAGCGCGATGGGTAAGCTGGCATCAGCTTCCGGGCAGGTTTTGGCTTGCAAGTGGACGACCGAAATGTTCCTCTCAGCTTGCAATCTCGGAAGCTGGTACCGACTCCAGAGTACCAGCTACCGGAAGGAAGCGGTTGAGAGAAACCAGAAGCCTTGTGTACCTTGTGTTCTCGCCACCAGCGAGCGAGTGAGACTGAGATCGAGTAAGAGAGATTCCACCCCGGTTGAACGTTCGAAGGAAAAAGTGCCAAAAACGATTTATATTCCCACGGTGCCCTTTCGTGCAGCACGCTCCGGGTCTGGAGAAGGGTGACGGTGGTGGCGTACGTACTGGCGGTTATTTCATCAGACCACCAAATGCCCACCGGGAAAGGAAGACATACGGTGCACGTTCGGGTTACACGGACGCCAAAAACGAGGCCACTACATCTCATCACGGTCCTGCTCCGTCCAGCCATGTTTGTTGTTGCCTTTCCTGCCGTAACCATGGGCAGGCTTCGGCCAACATTGAGGATTAGGATTTTCTCTTGCGTATTTTTCATCGCTTGTGGGGGTCGATAGAGAGGCTGCAAGAAAGAAAAAAAAAACAGTCTTCGCCATAGATCATGGTGCAATAAAAGGAATGCACATAGCGTTTCCGTTTTCCGGTGGATGCATTTTTCCTCCGGCATTTTTTTTTGTGTGTCTTGCCCTCTCCATACACTGTCAGACATTCTTCCCGTTCGTTACACCGCATTCGGAGGAGCAATTCTACGCCTTGCCTTGGGAAAATATGATTCTTCCGTGCCATTTAGCTGAGCGATTTTTCTTTTCGCCCGGTAAATTTTGCGCTGATGCTAGCACAAAGCCCCGACGATTGTGTGCGTGCTCCTGGTTGTTGCTTCGCAAATGGGCGTGGGAAACGGTGGCAGTGGCAAAGGCGCCGCGCGGCTGGGAACTGGCTGGGAAAATTAACCGATCGTCGTCGACACGTCAACGCCACCACGGCCACACGCGCGTTATCGCCGACCGACGATAGGGTAGCGCACTGCGCTGGAGCCGTTGCGGGAAAATTTTGCACAATGCCGTTTCCCTCGGTTCGCCCCGACGATGACGACGACGAATTTGACGGTTGCGGTAAGATTAAACCTATCGGAAGCTATAAATTTGATTATGCTAAACAGTTGGCTATCGTGTGAAATGTACCGAGAGAAACGAACGAGGGAAGGAGACAGTCAACCGCAGGCAAAAAAGGGGGTTTGAGTCGGAAGGGAAGTGCACGAATGGGCGGCGGATAGGCTTACTCCACTTTTCGCCAACCGTTCATTAATCAAATTTAGATTTTTGATATCCGCCACCGACAAAACCGAAGGGCTCGGTTGTCGCTACACAGCGCCGCTTCTCGGCGACTCGGTGGAAGTATTCCCCAAGACACGGATCGAGGACGGAAAATTAACGTCATTAAGTGGTGACGATGAGCTTCACTCAAAAGCCCGAAAGCCTGCCGGGGGTGCGAAAAGCCGACAAACCGGCGGATGCCGAGCCAGACGCTTCTGGTGCGCGAACCGGATGAACAGTAGAGCTACAGTTTAATGGTGAAATTTTAATCCCGTCACCTCGCCGAAGATGCTGGCATTGTTGAGCTTCTGCGGTGCACGTACGCCTGGCAGAGGATACAATAGATCAATTCATTAGCCATGCATGCTCCGTACCGGAAGCAGCCAGGCAAGCCGAGCAGAGCGCGTGATTAATTATATTCGATCCTGTAACGTGGAAGTTTTACCCCCGCAGGTGACATCTATGAAGACGGTTGCGTGCACAAGGCTTCGAGCCTCGAGGTTATTGGAACGGGAACCCTTAAAGGAAGCCCGATTGGACTTTAAAATTAATGTATACCCACAGGAAGGATTTTCAGAGCCTAGCAATAGCAGTATTTTTTCGTCGAAACTAACACGTGACGTAAAACACCGCAAAAGTAAATCATTCGTACATGAGTTCCTCGCTCCATTTTATCACCTAGGTCACCCGGTTCGCCGGCCGAAAATACGTTTGCGGCAAAGCCATCCATTAGAAGAATGGCATTCATTCATCATCGTCTCATTCCGAAAGCTTTTGCTCGCTAATGGGCGCCGGTCGGCGATCCTAATGATGGTGTTGATTGTGATCGCCGTTGCCTCAGCGCGTGAGGGTAGTTTTGAATTTTCCATTTTCGTTGTTTTCCCCAACACATGCCGCTACTTCGACATTCTTCTTCTGCGGGTCCTAAGTAGTTAGCGATCCAAGGCCTTTGTCAAGCCTTTTCCAAGATTCTATATCGTATGGTGGGTGCTGGGTGGAAAGAAATAAAGAAAAAATGAATAATTGTCGGCGGTAAAGCGTTATGGGCTGTAATTAGGATAATTTCTCAATCGTGTAAAATATGCCGACACATTTCCGTGAGCAAATGTTGCCTTTTCTTTTTTCGTTGATTGATAGCCCAGGGTCAAGGGTGAGTAGGTGTATTGATATGTTTCTGAGCTCGCTACTCTTGCTGCTGCTGTACAAGAAGATTTACGATAGCAAGTTCATCGATCAGCTGAAGCTTAAAACAGCGCTTCCCTTGGGTATGTTTTATGTTTGAAGTGCAGCCCCCATTAAAGCCGTAGTGGGCTGGATGAACATTGAAACTTCACATCACGTTGGTCGCTATAGATTCGTTGGATTGTCGGGCAAAGCAAAATAAAGAACAATTTGTTCCTGTTTGGAAAGTTGTTTGCAATTAGGTCAGTCTAGATTAAACAGGCGGTCAGGTGTTGATTAACTCTCGCATTTTAACAATACTGACGTGCGCCGGTTCCGTACGTACATTTCCCATGAGGTTGTTGCTTTTTCCAAACACCCGAGCGGGTTGCAAATTATTCCCGCGCTGGCTAGGAAGGCTTTTGGCGAACAGGGAAACCCTGAGGATGCGGATGCGTCGGTCATTTCCAGCAGTTTCGCCTTATTCAGTCAGTTTTGTTGTGGTGGCAATTCACCACCGATCGATAGCTGCTGTGGGACCGGGCAGTCCGACCTCTAATGATGCGATGCGGACCTTTTCCACACCCGGAAGCGTTGGCAAGTTTATTAGTTCTACGTTCCCGCCACCGGCTGTAGGTGTTTATGTTGGTACTGCTGTGCACATAATATCGCTCGCCATGACCGCGGTATAATTGGCAGCATAAAACACCACCAATCTTCATCTATCAAGTCAGTGCTGCGGTACCTTTTTTTGTCCATGGCGGGTAAAAGGACACAGAAACGCTGTAATAGGCAATAAAGGAAATAATTAATATACTGGAAGGTTTCCACTTACATTTCGTATGCTTTGAAATGTCATTCAACGAAACATACTTTTTTAAAGCGCGTATACACATTGAAACATTCTGTGAAACATTCGGCTGAAACATAATTTTGACATCTAATTTGACACCTGGTTTATCAATTTTTCCCCTCATTTTTGTTTCAATGTGGAGAGCTGGAAAACAAAACCCAAAAACTATTTGGCCCAAAATATATTATTTTAGCCGAATCAGTTGTGTTTCCGTTAAGAAAAAATTGTTTTAATTGCACTCATAATTATTGACATCGAAATCAAGTATAATTTCGTATGAAATAAACAAAAAAAATGTAAATGTTTCGAATTAAGATTTTGTTTTGTGGAAATTCGTTAAACATAATCCTGTTCCAAAACATGTCAAACCGGGCTCGAAACTGTTCTACTGTTATACTTTCCCCTCAAGTCGAATGTCAAAAAAACGTTTCAGCCGAATGTTTCACAGAATGTTTCAATGTGTATACGCGCTTTTAGGTTTCTGCCACAACTTGGAGGAAAGTAATCTTTCTGCTTCTTTATACTAGCTTTCGTTTTGAGCGCCAAACTATTAACGTGCACTTCCAGCAAACATGTAAACAATATTTCGTTCTTGAGAAATGGTTGGAAAGTTATGAAATAAAAAAGTAATACTGAGAAAAATTGCATCTGCTTTAAGCTAGGATTTATGGGTCTACGGAATAATGAATGAAGTTGAAAATCAACTAATCTCTGTTTATTAATGTGTGTTTTGAAAACACAATAAACTTATAGTTTGTTGATGGTAAAATATTCTCCCTCAATTTAGTTAAACAACAAAAGAGTATTCATAAGTTTCCTACTAAATTATGGTAATGCCAGTCAGTCGATCGTTAGTTTTGACACATTCAGTCAGTTCAGACACAGTCCGGTTCGCTTGACGTTGATTAAATTATCCTTACTCTACCACTGTCTTGATAAAGGAGCCATTACCGTAAGGAAGAAAGAATTATACCTGAAAAAGGAGTTCCCATATGTATGGTCCACCCATCACAGGGCTCCAGATCCTGGTGGAAAATAACGTCCGACAACTGGAGCTTACAAAAAAACTAAAACGTTCGCGTGGAAAAGGTGCGTGAAAGGTGAAGCCACTATTTCATTCGAGGCAGCTGTCACGTGGAGTGCTTCAGTGACGGAAAAATCGGGCAGCGTTCGGAGCGTGGCTCAACCCGGTGGAAAACTGGACCGCTACGCCTTTTGCTGACCCCGTTCCACGTTCGTGCGCCATCTCCGGACAACCTGTTGGGTGAGGAAGAAAGTGTGGAAAGCTTCCACCGGAAGAACGTTACCATCAGCATAAAGGGCAAAAAACCATTACGACCCTTTTCGCAACTTGCTGCTCCAGTCGAGCGAAATGTAATAAACGGGGAAACATTTAATGTCTACGCCTCACTATGGATGTGTTTGTCGGCCAACCGTTGGTGCTTGCGGTGGTGGTGATGGTTGGGTTTTTTGTTCTCTGGCCAGTTCTTTTTCCTCCTTCTTTTCGTCAAAGAATCCCGTCTATCTTCGGGTCAATATCTTACCGCAGCCGAGCCGGCGGATGGGCCAGAATATGGACTTGACTTGGCTGGTCGACCCAAACACACGAATCACACCGGGGGGTTAGCACTTAAGGGTTGCTTAATTTGATGAATGGCAGGTTATGTCGTACGTGTCTACATCATTCGCCACGGAACGCACCGAAAGCGTACAGGTGGCGTGGGGCCTAGGTGAAAACGAAGCTTTCCCGTGGCGTAATCGCACATCCGGCTTTCGGTAGGCCTTGATGCTTCCGATGCTTCCTTAAGTCTGCACGGGCAGTCATTCTGGCAGCGGTTACCCGTCACGAACACATCAAGCCGTGGATCGATTTCCGTGACGGTAAAAGGATCATAATTTTGGGAGCGAACCAGGTACATCGCACGATCTAAGACTTCATTTTGCGTGTGTGCGTGTTGCGCTGTGCGTGAAAACCGTTACATTTTATAAGCATTATTTTCGACGTGGGTTCTTATTCCACCGGTCGTGCGGTACGGTGTTTTATTCCCACGCATGGTTATGGCCTAAAATTGGGCGTGTAGTCCTGCCACTGACAATCGGGGAAGTGCGTGGTTAAAGGGGTACAGGAAAAATGTTCATCCACAACGATAATGGAGAGTAACAATGACAGGGAAGCGCTATTTGATCAAGTCAGTTCGTGCCAATGGATTCAATTCACCGGTTTCAATCAATTTGGCAGCTTACCCTGAGACGGAGTTTTTCCTACAAAGAGAAAGATAACGAAATTGAATTTAATGGTCGACAGGGAGGAAAAAGGATCGTGTATGTTAACATAATCTTTCACCATGTGGTACAATTCAAACATCATAACCATTAAGCTCTGGATGGAGCATTCCAATCAACGGGTTTTAATCAGAAAGCCTTTCTTCGTTCCTTAGCCTTCTTTATGGTGAAAACAAAAAAAGTAAAGTTTTGCCGTTCAGTTTAAGTATGTGGTTGGAAATTAAAATCTAACTTCCATCCGATTGGATTACATTTTTCCAGCGAAAATCTGTTGCCACTACTTGCACGCCGATGGAAAAGTTTCGCATGCCAAGCTTCCTCCGAGGCTCCCGGCGAGAAGACTCATTAGTTAATTTTGAAAAAAAAACAACCCATCATAACTCATTTTTCCAGCGGCGGAACTTTCCCGAAGCGATAAATTTCCCTCGGTGGCGATACTTTTTCGTTTCTTCGGTGTCGCTTCGTGCTGGAGCTTCCGCGCGGCTAAAAGCGTTCCAAAAACACGGCGTGTGTACGGCCACCATCGATTTCGCCGAGCTGGTCCATCCCGCAAGAGGACGAAGAAGGGACGTTCGAAACGAAGCGGAAAATGAGCAAATCGGTGAAACAGGCGAGCTCGAGACGACGAGACGACGGTCGAGCTGGCTAAAGGAAAAGGGCGTGCAAAGGGAATATGAAAAGCGTGTCGGGTGCAGGCGCCGGCGGCGGTGCCAAACTTAACCCATATGAGTCACACTAGTCGATGTCACGTTTCAGAAGCAATTTGCATACTTTTCCTCCGACCAAAACTTTTCCATTGCTCCCCTGCGTCCCGAATCCTTCCCTGGTGACAGCCCCATGAAGCCGTGACCGATTTTGGTCGCGTGCTTGCAGAGTAAAGCGTGGAAAATTGCTTCCTTTTCACTGCAGTTTTTTTTTACCTTTCTACCAAACACATACACACACAAGCTGATTTGAGGGTAAAACGACGATTGTTAGTGGTGGTGCTCCACTCTTTTTACCGTTTCCCTCTGGCCAGACTAAAGGAAACTTTCTCATACTTCCCAGGGTGTTTTTTTGTTTGTTTTTTTTTTGAATGCACCTCTTTCCATTCGCTCGCAGCAAACCGGTTGTGGTTGCGTTCGAGAGCGGGCGGAATCGGGAAGGATGCGCCATGCGAACTTGGGGCGGGGGGGTTTTTTTTTGTCTCTTCCAACCCGGTTCATCGTTTCTCCAAATGAGCACGAGCAGCTTGCTTGCAGATAATTTTCCCTCCTAACAAACTGCGCTGATGAAAAGTGACAGCCAAACGGAGAAGTTTTTCTTCGAAATTACTTTTTGCACACTCCTGCCGGCGGCGCCCACTCAGACGTGCAGCGGCACACACACACATGGCCGATTCTGCCAACCGGAGGAGTTTTCCAGCGCACGGAGCGCGGCTGGGCCCCAACGTTTCCAACCCCCCCGGGGGACAACAACAAACAACCGCTTTTCCGTCACTCTTCCGATCGACCGAACGTAACGATCATGATGCTCATGAAGATGATGATGATAGTTTGTGCTGCACGTAAGACGACAAACGTGTTCCTAGGAAAGAGAATGAGGAGGTGGTTCAGGTTGCCACGGATAAGAACCAGTTCCCACGGTGCGCGGTTGAGGATGGCAGCAAATGGATAAGTTTGTCCGCATCGTCTCTATTCGGTGAGTTGTTCCTTCTTTATAGAGAGAAGATATCAATAGCGAAAGGAACATAAAACGCATACACGCACACGCAAATGCCTGATTTCGACCGGACAACTCCTGTTCTCGCACGGGGCGCGTCGCATCTCCGTCTCTCTGGAAGAGATGTAAGAAGGAAGACACCGAATGATGCGACGTTTGTGTAGCATATGCAAACCATTCCTGCACTTTACGCTGATAACGGAAAACTGTCCAAGAGCTTGTGCAGTTGGAGAAAAAAAGAATAAAACAAACTTTTCAAGTATTCTCGATGCTTGCGAAGTTTCTCCCAAAGCGATTTCTGATTACTTAAGCGTACAGCAAGCACGGAAGCCTGTCAGGGGTTTGTGTGTGTGTGTGTAAGAGCGAGAAGATTTTCGCAATCTTTTCCATTTAACAAAGAATGTGAGTAGTATCATTCCATTCACCGGCCACCATTTCCTTCAAGGTAAAACGGAGCTAAGCTCTGCGGAATGGTAGGAATACTTCATGTTACCGACATTTTCCTTGCAGTATAATTCTATGTTTTTCCGTTGAAAGGAAAGGGGAAAACGGCTCGAAGTGAAAAAGGATTTGCGATTTTACAACAACCCTACCAGCCGGCTCAGGGTGGAAAGTCGATGAATTTTTCATTTCGATTAAAGCCTGTTGTTACCAACACCCGACAACACATTACATCGAACATGCATACCCGTCTGTGTGACTGTGTGTGTGTGTGGAACACAACCACCCTCGTCTGATAGGGTGGATTCCCTTTCTAAGGGAACGATATGTGGTTTACCTGGCAATTTCCCACCCGAAACGGATTTGAGCGTCGAGAGCGGGCGGAGTCGGGGGTTGCGCAGCGGGGCAGGGTTCCGGTTAACCCTTTTCTTGACACGTGGAAAGCCGCTTCTTGCAGCCTCTGCCAAAATGAATAGCTCTCGCGATCCCGCACTTCCGAGCGCTTGGGTTGCGTCGGTCATGAATTTCCCGGAAAGAAGGATAACGAAGTCAGCGCTCCTAGGAATCAGGGTCAGTAACGGGCCCACACACCGGGGAGACGACGGAGCTGGAATAAAAAAAGGGGAGAAGGATTAGAGTGATGGTAGTAAAATAAATCAATTCCCATGTTTGAAGGATGCAGGGCGTTTGCTCCATCTGCCAGCAAGCCAAACGGTACATCTGGGTCTCGGTTCGGAACGGTGTAGGCCGGATGCTGCTGTTGGGAAGGAGCGGGGGAAACATTGACGAAATTGGACTAGGATTGTTTTACTGCCCTTGGGTGGCGTTTCACCCACACGAGCCCGACGGTTGACGGTTGTGACTGTTTGTTTTCGAGCGACTCCTAAATAAATACACATGTTTTCAGTGGAACTGCTGCCAGACACGGATGGCGCGGAGTTTCTTTATCCGTCCTCGAGAAGCGCCCATCCGTGTTGGTTGGTGCTTTGGTGAGATGGAAACCGATTGAAATAGGAAGGATCTTTGTTTGGCCGCGGGCCACGGATCAATCCTATTGTATTGCGGTGCGCAAGGTTGATTAGTTCTCGTCCTCAGGTAGGAACGGTGCTGTTCTTGAAGCTCTATGTGTGTTGCGAAAATAGGTCTATGCCTGAGGAACTGACCTTCACGTTTGACGAATGTTTCAGCAGTCATGTTTTCCAACCTAGAATTGATTTGGTTTTAAGGATGAAAAATGTTCAATAGTTGAAAGAATCGGATCTCGTGATTTGTGTTTAGTTACACAAAAAGTTGGTTGAAAAATTGATTAAGGACCCGTATCTTAACACAGACAAACATATCGTCAAAAATAGCAATGATTTGATTGTGTTCTGTTGCATCTCTTTGGGCGAGTTTCTGATTATTTCTAATTGTTCCGTTTCTATAAAAAGAGGGTTTAACAAACGGATTTTTCTATTCAATTTACAGTCAATTCATGCCCTCGCGTTAATTAATAGACACTCTCGGATTCATTCGGCACGTTCGAAACGGCGCTCAAATGCGCTCCGATTCCAAAACGGATCGATGAAAACGCGGACGTGACTGGTGGTGAATAGAGAATCGTATCCACACCAATACCACTCACTATACAGTCCTAGTCAACATTGCTGGCCACTGCAGTGCCTTCCGAACGAATTTTCATTGTCGTTTTTCACTGTCAGCTTCGGGGACGAACTCTGCTCCGCGGAATGTGGAAAGCAGGCAACCAACCGTGCTGCTGCACTGGATGCGCGGTTTGCGCCGCTTATCAAGTGCCAAATCTTTTCACCTCGCTTCAGGTGGTGCTGCGTCCGTTGCGGAAAAACAAAAAAATCAGGTCGGCCATTGACGAGCGTTGAGAAAGGGCAAACACCGGTGGAAGGGCTGTGGCGGAAAGAATACACAACGCTACCACATTCGCCCTTTGTTTTCCTTTCATTTAGTGCGCTTCTTACTCAGGTCGGCCATACTCAGGCATTCAAACACCGGTCGGTTTGTTCCTTCGGACTCTTTTTTTGTGTGTGCCAACTCTGGTGTTTTAAAGCAACGTTACTTTATGCAACATTGCTTTTCCCCAGGCACATGCAGCGGTTGGAAAAAAAAACAAAGATGAAGGCATGAGGTATTTTCAGGCAACTAGTCATTAGATAAGAATCGTCCGTTGGAACGGTCGTCTCTTATTGTTCTGGTATCTCAATGGAGTCTCATTTGCTGTTTCACAAATCGATTGTGATTTAGTTTCTTTTTTCGAGAAAGACTTCTTCTTTTACATGCAATGACTTGTTTTAAAACTAAACTGTTAGAAAATTGGTTTTTAAATCATTTTGCTTGATAAATTTGTTAAATTTGTTTTAAATTTTAAGAAAATAATATTTCAATTCTTCAATCTTTGACTTATCAAGTTGAATGTTATCAGTATCAAATATCATCATCATCAGTATAAAATATAAGAATAGAATCAGTATCAGTGTAAGAAAAAGGGGGCTTCCCCGACGAATGATTGAAACCACAGAGACCAGAATGTTGTGCCTGCTCTCATGAGTTGAGACTAGCTTGTTTTAGAGTCATGTCACTCACAAAATCACTAGATGTCGCCAAAGCTCCGTCAATGTGACAGCAAAAGCAACAACATTCGAAGGAAATTCGGAATCGGGGATGCAGTGAAGCAGAATCGGTTGACAAACAATTTTATATTGACGAGCCCTGCCATGTTCAATCACAAGAAAAGGAGAAAATGTGCATCCACCTGTCACCTTGCTTACTGCAGTGTGCAGTTGACGACACGCTAGACGAATTTCGGGAAGCACCTATCCCTTGAGCCTAGAAAATCCTCCCCCGGTCCGCCGACGGTGACATGGTGACATGGAAAATGGAAAACAAATAACATCGGCTAACCGGTGGAAAACTGTAGGGAATCTTTTCCCACTGCCTGTGGAATGCTGCTTGACGAGATCGTGCCTGCTTGCGCCAGACAGGAACTAGGATAAAAAAGCATCCTGCCATGTCGATTTGGGTGCAAGAAACTGGATCAAACGCGGTAGAACCATGCTTAAACCTGAAGCTCGGGTGAAAGGAATAAGAATCCGGGCTGAGTGCATCAAAGAAAATAAAGAAAAAAGCCAAGTGCACAATGGTGTTCGAGGAACTTCCGATAACAATGGCGAACGCAGCCATTCAACTATTTGTTCCCCCAATCCCGGAGACCCCGGCCCAGAGAATGCCTTGATGAAAGTCCTGAAAGGGACCAACTGGCAGCCGTCGTTGCCAGGCGCAGAGTGCAGCACTTGCCGACGCTTTCGTCAAACACAGAAACATGTGTCAAAGTCAATCGCAATGGAATTTGCTAGCTCGGCAGAGGACTGCGTGGGGAGACTGCGTTTCCCGGCAGGAAATGTTCGCCCGCCCCGAGTCGGCCGGCGTTTTCTGCTCGAGAAATGCCAGCTCATCGACGTGCCGGAATGGTGCGGGAAATGGGATCTGGCGCTGACGGGCAACTCCCATTGCATCAATTGAAGAGGTCGAGTTTTCTTGAGTTTGACAAATAGCAAACGTACGCGAGTGCCGGGAAACGTTCGTAGAGCTGTAGCGGCAATAAGGAGAACAAATGGAAAGTAAAAGACATCATTTCTTCTGCCAGCTCCGTTGCAATTTGGGGATGATGAAGGAATAAATATTCTCATGGTTTTTGCTAACCATAGTCTTGGCCTTGTTTTGCCTGGAAAATATCACTTAGCTGTGCTGTGCATTCGTAAATTGTTCCACTTCAGCAATAATTTTGTTGCCCTATTAAAGTTGTTATAGCAGGAAGAAAGAATTTCATTTCAAGTTTCCTTGCACCAATCCATGAGAGACAAAAATTCAAATCGTTCACTCCAAAAAAGGAAGCACAAAACCTTCGCCATTTTTTTTCCCCCCAAACGGCGGTAGGAAAATGAAGCGCAGAAGCCAGCAGCGTCGCTTTCGTTTTCTGGGCGGTGAAACCGTCACTCACCGCAATGCAAATATTGAACGTATAACATGCAAAACTAGCTTCAAGTTTCCTTCGTCAACACCATTTTCGGATCGATGTCTTGCGTTCGTTCGCTTTGCCGCCGAGAAAGGATGCAATCGAAGGGTGCCACCGGAAAACGAAACACACTTTCTCGGAAGCGCCAGCGCGTTGATTCTCGAGAGTATTTTCCCTCCGAAGAATCTTCGGTAGGCCACGTGTCAAGTGCGGTCGGTGGGAGGTGCGGCGAAACGTCGGGTCGGGAAAGCCAGAGCCAGAGCACACAATAACAATCAAGATGTATCGTATTTCGATTTTATCCGACCGAATTCAATGCACGTCATCGACGGTTGAGATTCTCCTGCCGAGCAATTGTGCAGTTGCGGAGGTGTTGCCGGAAACGTGGCTGCACAAGTGCAGTGGTGGGTGAAACGCGGAAAGCAGGATGCAAATATTGGGCGTTGACGAAGAGCGGGTGTTGCAATGGCGCTCATCTTTTTCATCGATGCCTTCCTTGCGGAGATGTTTCCTTCCCAATCGTGGTCTGACGGAAGGTGAACATGTTTGTACTTTTTAAGAGAAGTTGATTAGGTTTCTTCTCCTTTGCACGGGAACAAACGATACCGAAGACGGCACGTTTTGCATGCGGGTGAAATTGAATTCCGCCTCGAATGGTTCGCCTGATGAATACATGCTCGGCGCTTTCACGCGAGCTGTCGAATTGTTTGACTCTTGCAGGAAGTTGCATCTTGTTTGACTGTTTCCTTCTTTTGTTTCTGTTTCCCGGGGAAAGATGTTTTCTGGGAATTTAGATCAAATTTAAAAGTTATGTTTTGCAGCAGCAGCAAAACAATGCTTCGAAAATCAGTTCAATAAATAACTTTCCAGTTCAATCTACCATACGCAGCCTTATCTATGTAACGTATCAGTTAAGAAGGTCAAACGGAAAATAACGTACTGGATTCTTTTGCAAGCCAAAAAAAAATCCATTGAGCTAGCTGATGCTCTATCCCCAAATTTCCACGACAAACTGGCATAAACGAAAACGAACAGAACGGATGGATTTTCTGAATTATCTTGCCCGTACCTCGAGCCCTAATTACGCCTGATGGATGAGTATCTCATCAATAGGAAAGCATGCGGAAAAGCTTCACTTCATTATTGACCAGACCGGACTAGATACGCTACGATACTCGTGCTAGTCGAAGACACTGGCCGTATAATAAGCATGCCATGTGGATGGGTATTTGCGGTTGTCACATTCCCGGCTCGGTTCCATCTATTTCGTGTTCTTATGTGTTTCGTCTTCTTCACTCAAGCTAGGGGATGAGGGTACGGCCCAATGGTACCAGCGTATACGTACCAGCTTGGGTTTCCCCATTCGGTGCAGGCAAAGGGCCTATCCTTATTCATTATTTATCCTCGGCCGGGTGAACGGGGAGTACCGCCCCGACAAGTTCTCCCGGTGGTGGAATATGTTTTCCTCGGCCCGACGACCCTTTGGGGCCAGGGGGTGTTTCTCGAGGCCATTCCAGGAGTAGGTCCAACGACGTCTGGTCCCTTTCCACCTGCCCGCAACCGCAAAACCATCCATCACCGTAGCAGAGCCGACGCGGCTCCTCAGAAAACGTGCCGAGGGCCACCCAGGGATTGAGAAGACTTACTGGCTCTCCTTGATGTTCCTCGTTTATTCCCAAAATCGTGTGTTGACCTCTCGGCCGAGACCAACAAGGAAACACACCAGGAAAGCGCTTCCTGTGGGAAACGCTCGGAAGTCAAGCTGCTTTCAAACTCTCTCGCTCTCTTTCTGCTCTAATCTTTCTATCCGTACTTTCTCCCTTTCACGCACACTTTGTTTCGTACGGGAACGGGGTAACTTTTTTTTCTAGACATTTATCGCTTCCCTTCATTCTATCGATGCTGATTACCTAGCATAAATTGTAGTCACTTGTAGTCTTCCATCTCATCGACTCCAGGAAAATCGATTCATGAGCGCAGGATCCTTCGCTAGGTACCTGATGCCTAAATTTATCGAAAATCGTTCGTCTGCTCGGCGTTCCATTTCCCCTCTCGCCTTCCGTTCCGATCGTGGGGCGCCTTAGCGTGGATGAATTTTCCCTCGTGTCCACAGAGCTGGTTGGCATTTCCACCGGACGGTTCCGTTCATTAATTCCGTTCCTTCAGCTCGGCGAGGGGGCAGACCCGGGTGAATCGATGGCACCGGTATCACCAGTCTGAGAACGTTCCGGTGAAGACTTTTGCTACCGGAAGTGGTGCCACAATCGGAGCAAGCGCCCAAGGACCCCCGGAGCGCAAGGAACCGAGAAATGTCAAAGGATCAGCGGGTGTCGATAATTTTCCTTCATCTATCAACGATCGTATCTTTCCGGTGGCTGGCCTGGCCGTTGCTTCCAAATGGGTTTCCGTGTCCGTCAGGCGTGTAATTTATGTAGCACCTGCAATGTCTGGGAAGTGCAAAGAAGTAAGAGCTGGACGTGACGGCGAACCGGTGCGGGCGAATCGGTTCCATCGATAAGGACGGTCGCTGCTGATAGATCACCCTCAAAACGTCACCCGGTACCGGCGAGCCATCCGTCCGGTGAGTCGATAACCTGGGGCCATGAAACGATTCCTCTCGTGTCTCGTAGTGTGTCCTACTGAAACCGTCATACCTGGAGATAATATGCAGAGACAGAATGGATGAACCCACCCCATTAAAAGGAAGGCATGAGATGAGAAAGAAGAGAAAGGCATAATCATGTAGCACAATTGCACCGTAATCAGGAACGACGACGTCGAGCTTGGATAGGGATAGAGACTTCGGACGCATGCGACACTCAGTTTGTCAATTCACTGAAGCAACGGTAGAAGCTCTACCATGAAGCAGCTTGAATAGAGATAATTTTCTGGCGGTTGGCATGTGTTGCAACTCGTTTCATTGCAACGGTGAAGCAATTTATGCTATTTAAACTATCGTGCACATCGCATCAAAGGGCAACGTTGTAACGGACGGCTGCATAGTTTTGCTTCTCCTAACTATGACCTTCACTGTGCAATGCTCGGCTACGTCCATTGTTTATAATCGTAGACAATTTAACCACAGGCATTAAGAGATGCTTTTGTACGAAGGAATGGAAAATCAATGGATTTTTTAAATGACATGAAAAGTTACTCCAATTGAAAACACTATGCAGGACTCGTTGTCGAGGACTCGACGATCCAATTACGGTTGAGCAGCATTTAACAGTCCTCAAAGTATTTGAATAATAAATGCCATTTATTCCATACCACTTAAAATTTGTTCTTTCCATTGAGCAAAACCCGAGCTCGGCCAAAGTCGAATCCCTCCCAAGAACGTCTTACATTTGCCAGCCTCACTTTTCCCACCGGTTCCCTATTGTGCAGACTAGCGCGGGACAATTTCAACTGTCAGAGTGTGCTTTCATAAACCATCACCGAAAGCGGCGGTCCTTTTGTTGTTGCCGGCCGAACATTGCTCTTTCCGGTCTCCAACACCCAGCCGGTGGTGCGGAAGTGCATTCCCTGGACCTTGACTTCCCCTTTCACGCTTCACCCCACTGCACTCGCCGATCTCAGGGAGGACGTGTCATAAAAATTAAACTACCAGCTTCTTCCGACCGTCTGCAGCGAAGAGCAGAATCTATTTTACTTACCTTATCAACCGGGATGGCTTGCGTTCGTCATATGGTGCTTCGGACGGACGCTCCCCGAAAGGCCCGGGAGAGTGCTGGGAGCATCCGTGCCAAAAACTGTCAGTCACGATCATTCGCTCACTTGTCCAAGTTTTTCGACTGCACTGATACGCCCGTTGTGGAACGGTTTCGGGCCCGGAACTGGGACATTTACATAAACTGTTTCGTCTTTGGGTTTAATCTTTTAATTAATATGCAATCATAAATTCCGAAAACCAGGTTTCGGGCGGTGGCAGAAAACTGACGCTGGCACGTGGTCGTTGCTGGTGCGAGCAGCTGTGAGTGGCAGTGTTGCCAGAAGCGCCGTTTTGCAAAGTGACGCCCGTGTGTCTGCGTCAGGCTGCCGGTTCGTGCATTACAACAGAGTCCGTCGCCAAGACGGAGCGGGGGCGGAATATTGAAAGACGTTCCCGTTCGTTTGAGTCTCTGCCCCGTGGCTCTGGACCAATCTTCGTGTCCCATTCAGCGTGTGTGTGTGTGTGGGTGTGTGCGTGTAAATTTCTGAACCATCGTGCACCGTCAGGAACATCTCCTTGGAAGCCACCCGCCAGCCGGGTGCTTGTGCGGCAGAAATTATGACGAAAACGGAATGGGCAGCAGAAACAAACGAGCGGAAGGTGCTACGGTTAGGTTAAGCTGACGCAAGACAAGACATTTGCCGACTGTAAGTGCTGTGTTTATGAATTTTTCATCCCACTTCCCCCTGCGCCAAGATGGTTGGGCCGGAAACCAGGGGGTGGGAAATAGGCCCACCACGAGACTCCTCTCATCTACGGGGCTGCGTCCTCATAAGCCGGAAGATGGCTAGGAGCGCTTTATGAGGAAATCAAGCACCGTCCTACCTGGTGCCGGTTTTTCTTTGTTCTACCGTAAGTGCTGGGATGTGTGCGTGTTCCATTGTGTTCCCATGCGTCGCCTGTTCATTACGTCCCATTACGATGTCGTTCTGCCGTTTGGCAATTTTCGCTTCTCGAGAACTCCTGACATCAGCAGTACAGTAGAGGCGCCGCACAGGCAGCATTTTGCCAACGGGTAGCCTACGATGAAGACGTTCTGTCACACGAGCGTACCGTCCGCTCGCTGGTTTGAGCCTCCACCTCTCCAGGAATTCAGGCGAGTGAGCGAAAACAGGGCCCTTTAGTAGACTAGAACCCGACCTGCAGCCTTCAAGTAGAGCTTGCTGTGTTCCGTGTGCTGGAAGGAAACCGGAAAAGGCAAATGGAAAAGAAAAAGGACAGAAAAGTCGGTCAGAGCTTCCTTCCGAGGCAGGCAAACCGTGAGGACATGGACGAACCGGGGCGGGGATGCCAAAGTCAAAGCATTTCCGTACACATCCATCTTTCTCGTGGTTATGTCTCGGATGATTTATGTTACAAACCCAGAAGTTTCGCCTCGGGGGCGGGCCGGAAGAGATGTTGTGGGATGTCGTGTAGCAATCGGATGGCATATGAGGAGATGTCTTTGATATGATGGAAAATTGTAATATCACCGTAGCGCTCGGGAAGTTCTGCCTGTGCGGTGGGGTTGCAGGTTTTCCTAACAACATTTGCCCAACACGGAAAACAATCCCTCGGCGACAGCCCGAGTGCAGGGCGAGCGTTGGGGTGCGCCGCCGAGGGGTGCATAATAATGATAAACCACAATGCCAAGCGGGATTAAGTGAAGGGCTTAGTGGAAAGGATATCTGACTCAAAATTGGGGCTGATGATTTTCCGACTCCATTCGCTTGCACCGGCAGAATGCTTTTCAATTGATGTTTTTCCAGCCGTGCCGGTGGCGAAGTTCCGCCCCTTACCCAGCACTTGCATAGCACGCGGCACCACCGAAGAGTAGTCTAGTTCATGGTTGCTTCAGGGAAGTTTGCCAAACCAGCAGAACGTCCTTCCAACGCAACACATTTGAGTGACTGCTTAAAACAAACCCCCTTGTGCGAACCTTCGCCTCTCCACACGGAACGACGGCGTGAATGGGTTTAATCGTGCCTAGGCCAAAATAACGCACACCGTCGAGTGCAGAATCCCCAGCGGAGGGCTCCTTGTGACGGAATTGACTTCATGGAGCTCGCGCAGCCTGTCTCCCTTGGGAGGCAGCCCAAAACCGGGAGCAGAGTACGGTGCGGTTGAATGATTTAATGTTTTCAAAATATTTGTTCAACTGAGACGTCTTCTTTCTCCCTGTGTACTGTGTCGTCCCTGTGGCACAATTTGCCGGTGCGTCTGGAATTCCGGCTACCTTTGGCCATGGCGTCCCGTGCGGGGTGTGAGCAACCTTTAGCTAATTTTAAAGCGTCACCCACCGTCGTTGCTATGTGTTTGGTCTTCCCGAAGCCCGACACCAGCGTACGCGGTACGTTCTTTCATGATTTATGTTACCATATATTCCGGAGCCCGTTGGAAGCTCGGGACAGGTTGAACTCAATTTCAGTGACAACCGAGTTCCCAGCTCGAGCCACACATCACACACACACACTTTCTCTTTCTCGCTGACGAGCGTTGTGTTGTTGATGGATTGTTTGGACGGTTTTCGAGCCCCGTCCAATGTTAAGTAGCATAATACCACTTAACTGATGATGTGAGATGGAATTACAAGCAAATCAGTATCAACAGTTTGTACACATCGGTGCTTCGTATAATGCCAAGCAGACAGAGTTTTCCGTTCGCGCCATTTCATGCGAAACATATCCGCTTGGAATTCGATGTCGGCTTTTGTTTTGTTTACAAGGCCCGTGGTGGTGCTTTCTGTCCCGTGATGTGTTAATCTCCCGTTTAGGCTTTGATACTGTCAGAATTTTGTTACATTGCCTCTTTACATGACGAAGCAAATATTTTAAATCATGGTTTTCGACACGGAGGTGAGATTTTGAACAATTAGGAATGGAAAATGTTTTAATAAAAATATTGCATAAGAGGTTCTTTAATATTCACAACGCAAATAGCATTAAACATAAAACAGATGTTGAATGCGCCAACAACTTCACAGAATCGTACAAAGGTTTATTTTATATTATAGGTTAACTGTTGGTTGCAATGCAATTACCGAAAGCTGCCTTGACCAATTCAACGAACTGATCTTTTTTTTATCATCGAGCAAATGCTTTTATCATACCCCCGAAGACCATCGGCGTCCGCTTTCGACCGCAAACCATGTCCACTGGCACTTCACCGACAAAAGTGAATACTTTTCTCGAGTAAATTCCGAAGAAAAGAAAAAAAAAACAGAAACATTCGCCACCGAACATAATTCCGATCCAATTTATTTAACACAATCAGCTGGTACAGTTTTACCTTTGTCCCCCCGTGGGGTTTCCGAAAGAGTGCTACGGTCATTTTTTTCTATTTTATTTCACTCCCTAGAAACCGAATCCACGGGAATCCCGTGGAGAGTAATTTTCTTTTTGAACAGTAATTTTTTCATCGCGCTACCCCATCACGCTCCGCACCTACTTTAATACCGCAGCTCGCCCGCACTTAAGCACCCGTCGGGAGTAGATTCCTGTCCCTTGTCGCTTGAATGGCACTTATTGTTCAACAGACCGTACTTGAATTAATAAAAAAAAAAAGAAATACCTTAACCAACTCTCAACCAGCGGTTGACGTTCGGCAGGGTGCGAAAGGTATCGAAATGAAGGAAAGCATAAAAATGCCTGTGCGGAATAAAGCTTCCAGACCCCGAGCGTTATGGTTTCAAAAGACCGGCAACATGTTAGGTTATCGCGGGCAGGGTAGAAAAACAAAGTTTAGCGTCCCTTAAAAGACCGATTGCAGGTCGTTCTTGAGACCGAACACAATGCACGGGCGTGGGGTTTTGTTTCATTTTTGGGGTTCATTTTGTGTCCCCTTGGTAGCGAAGGCTGCAGCCCGATTCTAGCTCCAATTAAGTGTTCTACCAGCCCAGAAAGGGCTTGGTGGACTTCACCGGGATCCATTTTTTATCGCCTGCTCGGGAGGAGGCTATGCAGCGCATCGGTTGGGCAGGCCCTTTTCTCGTCAAAGAAAATCATCCGTTCGGCTTGGGCGTGGGAGTCTAACTTAATCGAAACCGCCCGGAGTCCCGAAGGAAGTGCCAAGAAAAATCCTATAAGATTAGAATACAAATCAGTTTAAAGGCGAGAAAAAGATTCGTTTCGGGCGGGTTCGAGCCGGCCTACTACTAGGCGAGCGGGCCGTCAAGTGTGACCCCGGAAATTGGATTAGAGTTTTATTGGAAAATTGATTTCATGCCGCCAGTGCCATCAACGCCATCAGGAACGGTACGGGCCAGATTCATTGGGTTAAATGGAGACGCCTGGTGGGCGACACAGATTTCCCGGGTTTTATTTTTGGCTCCACTTGTTTTTTTCGCTTCCCAGTTTGCCACAGTGAAGGAACGCATTTCGTTGTTTTCCATTGGTGTGTCGGCTTTTGTTGATTCTTTCTGCTGCAGACTGGCTTCGAAAAGGGACCGAAGATTGATTGAGTGTCGCTCGACCGGGTTCGGCAATTCAGCGGGCGGAATTTACGTACTGGCAGGAAAACCGACAGAAAAATAAACCCAATAGGAAAAAAAAAAACTCGTACTGCTTACGAACCGGCAACTGTGCAGTGGAGCTTTTTTTTTAATATTATTTGCCTACCATGTATAATTTACTACGGTCTCGGTGGGGCGCAATCTGCATGAGAAAGAAGGCGCAAGCAAACAAGCGTCCAAAAATCGACGTCTGCAATCGACCAGCGAGCGGTGGAAAAACGAAGAAAATCAAACGAAAAAGAAAACCTTGCAACACTTCCCTCCTCACAAAGGCAGGCGATGTCCGCCGTCGTCGCCAGGATACGACAGGACACGAATCGTTTGATTGATTTCTCCGATGGTGTTATAGAACGGTCGCGATTCGTTCGCCCTGTACCGAAGATTGGAAGAAAAGTGGAAAAAAGGAAACCCCGAAATTTCCCCCGGGGGGCTTCCCCGAGCCCTCGCTGGGCCGGGGTTTGTAATAAATATTCATAATAAGCATGACTTGACATTGACTTTGATGGAGGACACACAATAAACGGAAGTTGATGAAATTCGGGGGAAATTCGATAAAACGACGCAAAAATCAACATCGGCACAATGCGGTTGTTTTCCCCGGTCCGGAGGGAAAACAATGCGGAGAAACGGGGCGTGGAAAAATCATTGTTTTGCTTCCGTAACATTTCCATTGATCCATTGCGCGCTGGCGTTTGGTGGAGATCCGCAACGGGTCGGTGGTTCGGAAGTAGTCAAATCTTGTGCGGACAGTTCCCGGTTTGGGCAGTGATGAGGCGGAAAAGTGGAAGCTCGATTTTCCACAATTTTAGCTCCACTTCCGCTGCTGTCGGGGTCGGCCCTGTTAACCTTGATGGCTTCCTGATGTGCATAGAAAAAACCACTGGTTGATGCCATAAATGAATCGGGTCTACTTTCGGAGTAATGAAAATTCTCCGGATGGACTAAAAAAAAGAACCAATCGTGAGCTGAAGCACGGCACAATGAGAAAAATTATAATAACAAACAAATCTGCGAGGGTGGAAGAACAAAATGTGAATGAATTTTTTCCACTCAATTCCAACACGGCGATGGCTAAATTTAAAAGAAAAATACTCAGCTTACTTCTTTGACCACTTAAACACTCGAAACGGTTACGACGACAACAACCAGCTTGTCGGAAAAAACCATTTTCCTTGGCTTTCTTAATAGAATCAGAAAATAAATGTTCACTCCTGTTTCCATTGGTAACAAAAAAAAAAAACCAATTGCGATGATATCAAAAATAAATTGTAATAAAGAGAAGATTAAGCCAATTCTTACATGAGAGGCAATAACCTGCTTCAAAGTTGGATGAAGCATCAGTTATTAAATAACTCCAAATTGATGTGCCTTCATTCGTTAAATGTTTACTTTTCCAGAATAATGGTAGTGGTTTATCTGTTTCTTAGGTTATGAAATTATAAACCAACATAATTCACGGGCTTTCCCTTTTCATACGAAATGGCTTACTGTTTGTTGTAAGTTTGCTCTAACTTCGCGGTCGCTTAAGCTAATCCTTTTACGAAATAATCCGTCCGTCTTCTGCCACCCGCAAATGTGTTCTACCGCGTTTCCTTCTTTGCCGGAGGTCAGATTGGCGCCTTCGCCTGCTTGCGCTTCCTTGAGCCTCAAGTTAGCAACGGTGCATGGCAAAGGTCTACCGAGGGGAAAAGCAAACGAAAATCGCCGAAAATAAAACGGCAGTCGTTTGGTTGCCGCCATGTTGCGCCTGTGTTGTTCACTAAGTGGATTGAAATTATCTTCGGCCTCCTCCGTGGGATATGGAGCGGAAAGGACGATGGGTTTCTTGATTCCCAGTCCAGCTCTCTGCAAACAGTCTTACTGGTGTTTTTTTCTTATTCGTTTCGTTCTGGGAATATCATCCGTTGCAAGACCAAACTGCTCCCGCTGTTTTGGACGGCTTTCTTCTGTCTCAGTCTGCTGCTTTGAAGTGGCAGCGATGGCCGCGTGAGGAAAATATGTTAATAATTATAGTTCCCCAACACGTAACGCGATAATTTTAATCCGCTTAAGACGCTACCATGGCGTGCGTCATGCGGCGTACGCGCTTTCGTCGGAGCTCATCCAGAACTATGCCTACTTTGCGTAGCATTCATTTTCCCTTCGCCGCCGTCGTAGTCGTAGCTAGGGAAATGGTTTGAATCGTCCGGGTGTAAAATTGATCGAAACTAGCAACACCGTTGGTGGGTGGAGGTTTTCGCCCGCATGCAGGCAAACGCGTAAGCAACTAGCGAAGCGTTCCTAATGCCAAGTTTCGCTGTGTAGGGACAACGATTATAACCGTCCGGGAGACTTTCGGAGAACGGCCGTGGCGCAATCGGTGTGTGCAAGGGAATCATTTCTGTCGTCCAGGGACCGTCGACCGCTCTGCGTGACAGTAAGCGGCGGAAGGAAATGAACAATTTCACTAAACTCGCTCGGGTCCTTATGTAATTTTTACGAATCACTCTACGGCCCCGCGTATTCGCCCCCGAAATTGGTGGACACGGACGACTTCGTTGCAGCAGTGGCATAACGCTTCGATGGTTTCCTCGCGGACGACTTCGGGCGAGTGTTCCAATATTGGACGAACCGAGGCGCAGATGTACTTCCAGCTTAAAACTAAACTCGTCATCGACGGCATCATCATCGTCGTCGACGTCGTCGTTGGCAAACGATTTCGTATTAAGTCGTTAGCATAACTCAACCCTCAGACCTTGGGCTTGACGTGATGGTGGTTGCGGTTGTTGGCGTTTTATCTATAACTGCAATCTTTCCCGCCGCACCCAGACTCGATCCAAGCCGCGAGTTCGACATAGTCATTCGCTTGTTGTGTCTATCCCGGAGAAAAAATCCCTCCCTTTGACCAGCATGATACCATTACACCATTCTTCCTGCAGGTTTCGTTCGCCCGACTTTGCTGCTGCCGCTGCTTTGCTGTGGGGCAATTATGCTTCCTGGTGATTTGGGTTTCGCATGAACACATCGAAGAATGGGCAAGTGGTCCACAAGCTAAAAAAAAAAAAACATGGAAGTTTAGTTGGATCGACATAATGCGGAATAAATGGATATGATTTGTTTGGCAAGGCTCAATTTAGGACACAAATTGCAAGCTATAATGAGCAGCAGTGTTGTGTGCGTCAGCTGAGGAAAGGGAGGAGAATTCGCACCTAAACCAAGCACGCGAAGGATGGAAAAGGATCGCAGACACGCGGGGTCAGACGTGCAGAGATTATTTCGTAATTTCGACGAAAGATAAATATGGCGTGGGTTTAATAAAGATACGGAGTTGATGACTGAAGCCAGGTTAGTTATTTTCTGATAATGAGACTATGGCTGTGGGCCTTTTGCTAAGGAACACATAAACTGATTGTATCCTGGTTGGATGTAGTAATTCTCTTTGAGTAAACATCCATCAATTTCAACCGTTTCAATTTCCAATCCATCTCTTGAAACCATCTAACAGACACGCTTGCAGGAGTTGCTGTTGCCAGCAGATAAAAAAAAGTATTCTTTAGGTAATGCATCCATTGCGATGGTTGTTCACATACATTTGCCACCCATCGGCGATGGTATTAAGGATGACAAACGCCCGAACATCGACAAGCGCAATGCGCCACGTTTCTTCGATTGGCGTTGGCGCACGGGAATAATCTACACCGTTTTACAACCCGTTTTGGGGCGAAAGGAAAAAAACGATCCATAAGACGATTGGCTGCGCCGTTCGATAACCGTGCAGCACGAGAAGCACCCGACGCCTGACCATACTCATCAAGATAATGAAAGTTTATTGAATTGTGCAGGCCGGGCGGGAAGCCAACGAGCGAACGTTGTGGAAACGACCGTGCAGGACCGCCATTTCCCGAAACCCAAACCCGATCGTCTTGTAGTGTATTTTCTTTTCTGCGTTTGCGTTTTTCAAAAGGCAGCACGGGGCACCATAAAAAGTTTCGCCGGTTGGTGGCAAAAAAACGGGGAAGCATCGTAAACGGGGCCAACCTCCCCATTAAAGTCTTAGCTAGTAGCAAAATTAATTCAACCTTCATTAAAACAAAACTAATGAAAAGTGTTTCCCATTCCCATCCCTCCGTCGCGCGGTGTTACTGATTTTATTCACGAATTTTCTTGCTCTCGCTCTTTCTTTGCAGGACCGACCCGCAGCTTTGAGACCGGAAAGTTAACCGCGTGCAGCACAGGACGATTGGGGAAACGTTGTTTTCAGCAGTTAAAAAATGCCTACGCAACAACAAACAGTTAAATGCAAACTATATCAACGGCCCTTGCTAGCGAGTGCCAAAAACAGAGGCAATAATCGTAATCAACCACTTAAAACGAACCTTCCAGGCTTGCGGACTGTTGAGTGTCTCCCTGGCTGCGGCGTTTGCCAAGTTTTATACTTTCCTTATCGAGCACGAAATTTCTGACACACACAAAAAAAAAAACCCCCGGTTGGTGAAAAATCCTTTTCGATTTCGAAAGCTAAACCATTCGCACTCGAACGGCAACGCGGAAGACTTTTCCATTTTTTCCCCTCTTATTCCTCTGCATTTGGTCCTGTTGGGGATAACACTTGGTCTTCGGCTGGCTTCACTGCAAAGCTTGCCTATAAAATATTAAACCTACCGCTATCACGAAAGTTCGATTATTTTTAGTAGCCCTAACGACATCGTGCGTGCATGAGAACGTTCGCCTGGCGTCGATGCGCACGAGCGTTTTCTTATGAAGTTTTCTTTTCTCCCCTGCTGCGTGCTACAAACAAACCACGGCCCTTCACTTTCTTTGTTTTCGGCTCACACCTCCCGGAACCGTTGGTTAGCCGCAGCCAATTGGATAGCTTTTAAATTTTTAATCGAGAACGTTTATTCCTTCCGGCAGCGCGTGTCCGGGTCGCTAGGGCAATGAGCCGAGGATGCAACTTGCGGTGCCTTGTGTTCCTCAAAGAGGCACGGTGTGCGTCAATGAAGCTTCGTCAAAAAAAAATGCTACGAGCTCGAAATAATCGCTAGCGAGGAAAAATTGTTTGTTTGCGCAGCGGAAGCGGGAAGTTTTTCTCGGAAAATAAAATGTTTGAAAGCACTGCCGGCAACCCCCTCCAACATTGGTCCCTGGCTGGGAAGGGCGCCTGGACTAGAGAATAATTTTACCAACAAACAACACTCCATCCCTCGTTTTCGGAATCTTCCTTTCTCCGGAAGGCCATCAAGGCCAGTGGAAAGTGATTGAAAGTGAAATCGCCACGTGCAAGTAGATTTATTTTTCTTTCCCATTGTCCCCAGCGCTGCAGCAAAAGAACGTCCAGCAATTCGTGCGTGAGCTACAGTCAGTGAACAGTGCCGAAAGTGGAGCAAAAGTTTCGTGTCGGAGGTCCATTGGCGGCCGAAGGAAAGCAAAGCTGCGAGTGTTTGTGATTTATTTTGGTATGCTCGTGCGATCGGGGAAGGACAAGGAAGTTTAAATTTGTTGCGTTTTGGAAGTTTCTCGATAAATATTATCGATACACAGTACACAGAAACGGACGTGTTCCGTACCATGCAGCACACGCTTCCCCGGAGAAATAGGACCCGTGTCCCGTGACCATCGGTGCAGTCCTGTTAGGAGACAAATAGTGAAAGCAAAGTGTTGTAACATCGCCCATACAGAAGGACGAAGGACGTTCATCGCCATCGAGTCAGCGGACTTCGGAACAATAGTAACCAGTCGCAACAGCAACTCGCCGATCGATTGTCGTGCCGCGAAGTGGTTCCCTAGATAGCAGAATAGTAGATAGTGACCACCGGAAGCGGAACAGCTACTCACGTCAGTGCGTCGGATGCGGTCAGCGGAAAGATCTGCATCGTTTCAATGTTGATTACATGAAACATAATGGATATCCTGGGACACTTACAATGGACCTCAATAGGCTATTGAAGGTCTTCCCGGGCATTGCGTTAACATGGGTTTGCTTCCTGTTTGCAGCATGCTGTGTTAAGCTGACCGACGCGCGCGTAGGTGAGTGTTTCATGCGATTTGAATCCCAAGTAATTTCAATCCATTAGACAAATGTTCAACCTGCAGCATCTTTCATACAGCTTGAGGCTCGTTAGAAGGAACATTTTGTTGGTTGGTGTTGTATGTACGAAATCTGAAACTGTCAAGGCAATAAGCATCGATACTGTCGGTGCTTGGTTCGTCGACGCATCGCTTCTGGGTCATTAGCGTGAATTGAATTAAAAGAAGGCAAAAGTAAACCCCACACTGCCGTTCTTTGATAAATGACGGAAGGGACTCAAATTGAGAAACAAGACCATAAGGAAAAAGCAGACAATTTACGCATAACCTCAACGTAACGAATCGTTGCTTGGCACGTTGCGCCAGCCGTCAGCCAAGGATTTAGCATGACGAGCTGATCCTTGCTCATTAAAATTGCATTTGTTAAGTGAAAGCACGCCCGCCTTCTGGCAGCGCGCACCGTCTCATCCCGCGGTCGGTTCGTTTTGCGGTATTTTCATTACAATTCGGAAGAGGAACAAAAAAAAGGGACGATAATGCTCTCACGACAGCACTGCGGAGCGGGAGGACGGTCTGGATGAACAATCGATTGACATAAATCATTGATGGACATGTTCCACCGTTCGACAACGGTCGCCCTCTGTCTCGTCAGTGTGTGTGTGTGTGTATGAATTTTCCCTCGTGGAAAACCCGATGGTCTCATTCGCATCGACGATGGTGCTTCAAGCGCGCGGCATCCGGATCTGATCTTGGTGGCTTTTTGATTTGTTCCCGTGAGACCGTTGCCATCTGCAGCCTCCGGTGGTTAGCCGTCGGGGGTAGTACCGCAGAATCATGCCCCATTTCGCATGCCACATGATGATGAGGACGATGACGATGGCGGTGATGATGACGAGCACGGTGATGCTGATCGCCTTCGCGTCGCTTCGAACTGTCATGTTCACCAGTGCGCGAGGATGATGTTTTCTCATCCATATTGCAGATATACCACCGGGCCGCGCTGCTCGCTGCGGTCGCTGCTGGTCTAATTCTGCTTCATAAATATTAAACTGAAAAACTTTCCGGCAATTTCCTGATCCTTTCGCTGCCGTTCCGTTATGTTGTTCCGCCCCGGCCGCGAGCGCGCGGGAAAGCGTTGGCCGGGGCATTTTCCGGTGCATGCCACCTTCACCTTCAGCGCCAACCGTCGCCATCTTTGCGTGCGTGGTTTCGTGCCATTACCCAGGACGGTAATGGCAATGTTTGGCCTGTTATTTTTTTTCTTCTTCTTTCCCTTCCCTGCGTTCGCATTGCTACTCCAGTGTTTGTGTTGACATTTTCCCGCATTTTCCTCTCCCACCGCTCGCCAGCTTACTCTTTGCCGATACTGCTGCATTTCCATTTCTTCCACCATTTTTCAATCCCCAATGCCAGGCAAAAGCACGATACGGCAGGGAGTAGGGGGAGTAGCCAGCGCGAGGAGCGTGTGGAAAAACGTGAATCGAATCGGAACCGAACGTGCTCGGTGAGCGTGGAACGGATTGCGCGGATCCGCTTCCAGTATTTATGTCGAGCGGAAATTAATTGTATGCGTCGCATAACTATTTCACAATTGCCCGTTTGTACGCTGCTTTCGAAAGCGTCCGATTGCTTCCCGTTATTATTGCGGCTAATTTGAGACGTGGAGAGGCAAATGCTGGCGGGTTCGTCCGTGGAAAATCATTTGCCATCCTAATCGTCTGTTCCGCTTTCCCGATGCAAGGCGCAAGGTGTGGACGAGAAGATCGGAACAACTGACTACAGGAGGAATTTTCTAGAACCAGTCCCGGAAATGTTTTGCGCCAGGAAGAAAGGGAAAATGATAAAAACAGGAAAATTGAAAGACAGTTCGATGAAAATTGTTTCCTTTTAACGTGCGAACAAGCTTGCTTCATTTTGTTTCCCCGTCTTGCTGCGGAAAGTCCCTCGACAAACCGTCCGCTCGCACGCTGAACTAGCGCGATTATGGAAACGTCCCGGATGGATATTTTTCCCATTCTGTTGTGCGTCGGTGAAACCAGGGGAAGCTGCTGTCATCCATCCGATCCCCGAGAAAAGTTCTATGGCACATTCCCGACTGACTCCAGGACGACAGTACCTCGGAGGATCGATAGGCTGTTGAGTTTCGATTGGCAATGGAAATGTGGCTCGCGACGAGTGTATTTATCGCAACGATGTGATGACGAGGAAAATCTTCTCCCCAAGCAAGTTTCCGCGGAAGGCGAGCGTTACCGCTGCTTCGCCTTCCGCACAATTATACTCCCTTTTGCTGTTGATTTCCTCCATTTGTTGTTGTCCCCCGTGCCCGCTTGTAGCACTCAATTGCCCTGCTCGTTTATGTATGAAATTTTACGGTAATTTTCGATAAATGATTATGTTCGTACGTGCACAGAAAGCATTACCATTCCGATAGCTGATGGCAGCGTTGGAGCCTGCTCTGTGAGATTGTTAAGGTCAGAGCAACCCACGTTAGCTACTGTTCCGGGAAGTCCTGGTGTTTGCGTGCTTGTCCATACTTGGGACGTCGCTTGATTGGCGGTTCTTTGATTGGACCGTTTATTGAAAATCAGAAGGTCGTTGTTAGTTACTGTTATGCCAACGATGAGAAGAATTTTAATTGGTTCTTAACATTCGTAATCCGATCCCAAAAAGCGAAGCCCATGTCCTATGATAACGTAACGGTCGTTTTGAACATTTCCTAGATGATTCAAATCTTCTTAAATTCTTTAAAGAAACGTTATGTTCACCCTTTTTTCGAAAAAGTAACCACATGAACATAAATATATAAATTCAGTGAAAGCAACTGACATCCCGTTTTATCTGTCCATCCACCTACAGCTTCCAATTCTCACTCATGTATTGCACAAAAGAATTCGACACACCCTTGAAGCAAACGCAAACCGGAACTTCCGCAGACAAGGATTTCATTTCTGATTGACATCTGGAATCAAACAACTGATCTTTTCTTACCGATCCGCCGCCTCCACCAACTTTCCATCAATACGTCAAACCAACTGTCACCTTTCAGCTAGTGACATATCATGCACCATTTGTGATAGGCAAAACGGAAGTCGGGACACGTATGACAGCGCTCACCAATCAGTCTGGAACTCATCAATCATGTGTTAAAAAGAAGAAAAAAAAAACCTTTACCTGTGTACGAGAGCTTTTCGAGAAATATTCGTACATAGTTGCATAATTGCTTGCTTCCTCTATTGAAAACATATCACATAGTTTTCACCATCCTATCCAAGTAATATCCGCTAAATTATCCAACATGAGAGTGATGAAAAGACTTGGTTATAACGAATCATGCAGTTTCATTTCTGCATTTTCTACAAGTTGAATACATCCACCGTTTGCCAGCAATTTTTTGACAATCACAAATGACAATCACAAATTGGCATTGGCATTGGCACGAAATGGTATGGTGACAAACAACGGTCTGCGTGAAAGCGAATATAAAACAAGGACGCAACGAATGCGAATACTTAAAAAAAAAAACAAAATAATCCTAAGCTGAACGCATCAGCACTGCACACTGCTTGTATGATTCCACGTTCCTTGATCACGAAAGGTGTTTTTTATTTGTCTTCGCTAGAGACATCGCATCATCGTGCTACGAAATTGCGAAAAACGATGTCACGATACACGGACGCACGGGAGGAAAGAGGTTTCGCTAAATTCATAAACTCAACGATTCCATTTTCTGGCATTTCGCTATTCGATGAAAGGCCGCTGGGATCCTTTTCCTTGCCTGGACCCACCACGATCGCGTTTCCATTTTGTTTTAGATTGCTATTTTTGAGTACGCTCTTTTTTTTTCAGCTAGGCAATGTCATACATTTTCATTTAGGATTTCACAGACATTTTTTTTTTTCATCCGGGACTTTTTCCGACGCTCGCTTCACGTTTTTTGAATGTTCATTTTTATTTTTCGCAGTGCTTTAAATCCTTTCAATGTGAAACTTTTCCCGTTCTCTATTGGACGCACGAACAGCTTGTTCCTGTGTTGGGCGTTTTTAGTCAACCAACAGCAGATTGGCTTGTGACCTTACCTTCTGTCACGATTTTTTTTTTGTAGGACAATTTTAATGAAAATCGAAATAACTATTATCCCCTATCCTTTCGGGCTGAAAGGCCACTACGAAATGTTTCAGAAAGCACAAGAGAGAACCGTTCAATGAATGCAAGCAAGTTGCATGCATCCAGAGCGTAGTGGGTTCGGTAAAACAGTCGATTTTTTTTGCCCTCGCTTGCTCTGAACTGGGCCAATTGTACCGGATGTCATCAAAAGGTGATTCTCCGAGGATCAAGGTTTTCCATGGGGTTTGCGAATTAAATTATTGCATGTGAGAGTCAGACAAAATATTGGCCACCAACGGTGGTTACGTGAGATTGAAAATATTCGAGCCAATGATCATTTGATTCAGGTGGAAAAAATATGATCGAAATAGAAAACCATGATATTTTTGGTATGAAAACAAATGGTTTGATATCGAGAGTACATCCTTCCAATTCAATCGTTTTTATGCAGGCAAATTTTTTTACGATGCACATGCAAAAACGTGTTTTGATAACAAAAGAATATTGAAACAATGGAAGAAGGCTCCTCCTCCGTGAATTCCTGATGAGCCACTCATACGAATAAGAACAGCTTTGGTATTAAAACAACAGGCAGAAGAAAAGAAAATTTAATTAAAGAACAAGAGCATCCAACAACAAAAGGACAGCACTAAATGCCACTCCTTCTCTTCCTATAATATAAGAGATCTCAATGAAATTTTCCGGTCAGAATGCTTTCGTAGCGGTTTTCAATCTATCAATATCAAGGCAAATAAACATTCGACGAGCAATTGCAAAACATCCCCAATACCACAGAGAAGCAATCAACAACCTCGGCGACCCCTGGGGCCAATATGTGGCAATGAGGAATGGAGCGCATTCCCCCCTTCGCTAGGGTGGTAGGTAATGTGTTGTGCTGCCAAACGGAAAACCACCGGAAAGTAGCTCACTTTGTCAGGCATCGGCACCCAGCTCCGCGTCCGCCCCGCTGGCCACAAAGCAGACCGAGGGAAAACAAACCCACAAAAATGGAAATCACCGCCCTGCACAAGGCCTTGGGCCCGAAATGCCAAGCGGCGAAACCGTTTCGCCAACTCTTCGATATAAAAGAAGGAAGGCTGGCCGACGATTTGCCGGGACCGCGCGGCAGGCGGTGACAGACGGAAACTGATTTAAATAACAATCTGCTCCTATCGAACGACCTCTGCAATTTTCGGGGAAACCGAGAGTACCGAGCGAACAAGCGAGACGGGCCGCTTTGGCGGTAAGCAGCAGCAAACAAGGGAAAACAGGACTGGGAAATAAACACAACAAACCAATGGTAAAGAAGGAAAACCTTGCCTCCGGAGAATTCACAAATAATAGAGAGAGTGAGGAAGGGAGAGATTCAGAGATGGAGAAAGAATGAAAGAAAAAGAGGTTCAAACGTCCTCTAGCCAGCAATCGTTTAGAGCTGGAACAAAACCTAAAATCAGCGAAACGATGATTTTCCGGTCTCGTTTACGTTTCGTTTGTTTTGAATCGAGTGGAATTGTTTCCTGGGGTGCTCGGGTGGTTACCGTGTGCTTGCCAAAAGCCATACGATTATTCATGCACGGAAGGTAAAGGAGGACTCATTCCACATGCAGCGTGAAGATGAGGGAAAAAAAACAGCAATAGGCGTCCTACCTATCCGATCGATACGTTTATTCGGCAAGGGAGGCATCTTCTGCAAACCTGTGCTCTAGATCCTTGTGTGCTAGAGATTCCCTCTCCAACCAGAGCAACGGCCTACGTTCGGTGTAGTGAGGTTGGTCACGGTACATACCGACGACAATCGCAAGATCATCAAATTCTCATTTACTACCTTTGTAGCGCTGGCCCCACACCCAACACTCCAAGGATTCCTCGTCCAATCTTGCGTAGCTACTTCCAGGACCGCTACCACCCTCAAGCTCGATATCTTCTTCTGGCAAAAGAATTTCAAGAAACCCCCAATCCACCAGTTCACCAGATGAAGCTTGCCCGGGGTCGGTCTAATCTTTGTTTAATCGAATTGTCTATTTGGTTGTCCCATGCTTTCGGAGTACACAAGTTTTCCGGGGGGCTCCGCTTGGCTCCGAATCACCTGCTCTCGATGGATAATGAATTTTCAGGGAAAAGATCCTTTGGCACACTGCTAAGCCGACGGTAAGGACCACTTTTGGCCGCACTCTTCATAAGCCTCTAAGTGTCACTTGATACTGGATCAAACTAATAAACGATCCTCCCGGGGTGTCTCGTAGATTGTCAACCGAGCTGGGTAAGGAGTCTGGTTTCACAAAATCGCAACCCTCCCGTATGCATCCGCCATCGCAGCAGAAGCCCTTTATCTCTTCGTCCGGCCCTCTGCTAGGCAGACATTCTGCTGCCGTTCTTCTTACCCGAAAATCTATCACAACGCTCCGGCCTACCACAAACAACATGGCGCAGCAGACAACCGTATTCCCTGGGAAAGATGCTTCCCCGTTGGCTTCATCCAGAGGATTGATGTACGCTTCTTAATTTATTCAAAGTTGATTCTCTAATGTCGTTATTATTCAAATGCTCGTTATTTATTGGCTCGATGGATCCCTGGCAGCCGGCTCCAGCGGTGACGGCGTCCTTTTAGTCTCGTCGCGGAGGTCGTTTTGCCACGTTATCGAAGCGGCAACTTCCTGCGCAAATTCACAATCAGTGTGCGTGTTTTGTTGAGTGCAAATGGCCGACAGTCACCAAGCGTCTATTCCGGTGTCCACTCCAGCCAGTCGACGAGGTTGAGCTGTGGGAGGCGGCTCGAGTGAAGTTCGGAATTTATGAGACAAGATTATTAATTGCGTAATTTGTTGGCTACGGTTTGGCATCTCAAGTTGCTGGCGTTTTTTTTTGTCCATGTCAAAGAGCGTGGATAAAAAGAACGGGACGCGAAAGACCGATCGACGGCATAACAGCGAGCGAAGAATGCGAGTTGGCAAAAACGGCGAAGCGATGTGCCCGTGCGCGTCATCGCCGTTGATCTAGATCGTGACGGAATTTTCATAACTCCCGCGCTCCAACTGAAGGATGCGACCGGGTGGAACAGATAAAAAAACAGGCAAAAAGAAGAGGCCACCCTCGGTGCCATCCATCGCCGCTGATGTCTCGATAATTGGAGAATTGAACGTGCGAACGAGAAGCATTCTGTAGCCGAGGCTGATCAGCGAGATAATGATGATATTGTTGACGACGAGGACGATAATGATGTCGCTTTCATGGCGAGGTTCGCTATAACAGTGTCTCGAATGAATTGCGTGGAAATGATTTGGATGTATTATAAGATGGCTTTTACGGACAGTTTTTTTTTTGTTGAGCTTTTTTTATAGCAGAAAAGGTTCCAATGAAATTGTGCAATCACAAATATTTCGAATTGAAGAATCTTTTGTGGCTTACCTTAAATCTGTTTACAGAGTCGTTCCATGTTGAACCAGGAGGCATTTTATGTGACTTCTGTGTGTCATTTTGTGGGTTTTGTTCCCATTAAATTATCCTGTTACTTTTCCATATCACATCCACGTCGTAACATTTCCTACAGACGCGGACGTATTTACTGAAACCCCAATGTCACAGTGTTGGCATATGTAAAATCGTACAAAACTCATAACAAGCCAGCCCTGGTCAAGGAAACCGTCATGTCAAACGTATGGAACAAAAAAACACCCACATTTGTCAGCCCATCGAGAAAAACCACACCTCGGGAAAATCGCCTCTTCGCTGCCTTCGTTTCAATTAAATTGAGCATGAAAGCTATCCAACAGCTGATCTGTTTCCCGCCTCTCTTGCTCCTGTCTGCCTTTCTTCCACCAAACCACCGCATGTAAATGCCTCGAAAAGAATCGTGGATTGGCCTCTCCCTCTTTCTCTCTCTCGCTTTCTCCAAATGTTCATTTTCCCGCCCGTGTGAATGATGGGTAAATTGTGGAAAACGTGTGCCATTCCTCCCTCATTACGGTTGGCGCATGTTCGGCCGTTGATTTTTCCGGACGATGGCTTCCCCACCAAGGCAAGTCGGCCATTTTCACATTCAATGGACAGTGTTAACACACTCACGTGTAGGACTTTTGAAACCAGGTCTATGGATTGCAGGCGGAAAAAATATCCCCATCCTGCAGGGCATAGAAAAAGTGGCAAAGAGGTGAATTAAAGGAAGAAATTTTATCCAACGCAAAATCTCTGCAGTCACTTTTCACCGAGACCTCGGGTGAGTCAGCTGAATCCAAGTCTAAAGCACGGACACCGGGCAGAGGTAGGCGGCTGAGTTGAAATATCGCGTGGGTATGTGTGCTAGACGTATCAACCTTTTTTTCCTGTCTCCTCTGAGGGGAGAGTCGGTTCAGACCGACCGAAGCCGAGGAAGGATCAGAGTTTGCGGCACGATCTCCTGCTTGCCATCCACATGCCGGTCTTCTGTAATAGGGTCTCACACCGGAGCGAACTGGCCAGTGACGGAAAGAAATGAAGGTTGAAGCGTGAGGCACGGTAGGAGTAAAATAAAAGGCACGCTGCAGTGAAGCATCTATCCTGACCTGTCCGACGATGTAAGGTGGGTTTTCAGGCCAGTTTTAACTCAGGAACAGAAACTGACTGGGCTTAGTGCTGCTTTCAATCTCAACCACGGTGGCTTCCGAACGATTTTATTTCAACGCAGACAAAAGACCCACACACAATCACGCACGTAGAAGGCAAAGAACCAAAACTGGGTGGCTGGTAAAATTCTTGGCTGCAGTTTGGCCGTTAGATTCTGCGGCGCATACGGTTCCGTATGTGGCTCTGAGATTGGGTGTCGTCTTCTGCAGCACGAACGACCAATTTTTCCTACGGAAACAAGACACAATCGACCGTTACATGACCCGATTTGCGAGGGGAAGTGGTGTCACTTGAGCGGAAGTCGGGGTCGGCTTGAGAGGCACAAATTGACCCGGACACATACACGCTGAACTGGGTTGACCGACACGTTCAACAGACATTTGCTGGTACTCCGGGCAGCGTGACCGGCTCGGAAACAGATTCGGAAACAGAACTGGTGGCAACAAACGTCGGAGGGAGCCCTCTCCCCCGGGGGGTAAGGGGGAGCTTGGGAAAAGAAGACAATTTTGTGGCATTAATTCGAGGTCAACGAGGAAACGATTGCTGCAGTGATTTATTCCTGATTCGCCTATTACAACGTCCTCTAGAAAATGGAGTCAGTTATGTCGAGTGTAACGGGTGTTTTGGGGAAGGACCGAATGTTGGAAAAGAGGGTGCTAGTGAAGGGGTGGCATTAGTGTCGTAAGGTCGTTCGAGAGGTTTATGGGAATAATTGCTCGCAGCAATTGGATCGAAGGCAGGGGACCGTGTTCTAGCCTGCCCGGCCAACCCTCCGGGAGTGGGTCTCCGAAATTTGTTAAATTACTCCCCAGTTAGATTATTTTCGGTCGGCAAAGTTTATCGGACAAATTAGCCCAGGTCATAATTTACTGAACACCAACACCAACACACATTGCGAACCATTGCACGGTTTCCCCCCCGTATAGCGCAGGGTTTCATTTCTGGTTTGGCCAGAGAGGTTTGGTTTCATCGCAGATATATGACTTTTTCCATGCTTCAATTTAGAATTCAACTGTGGGGAGGGTGTACCCCTCTGTGGGCCCCGGTGGAGGATTATTTTGTAAAACCAAGCACCAGTCAGAAGCAGCAAACTACCGTTTTGGATGAAAAGTGTCCCCTCCCAGTTGGGGCTGGGGCGTCCGATGTTCTCTGCTGGCACTTGTGTAACTCTGCACCGATGCCAGGAGCGTACGAACCTTTTGCGGACCAACCGTTCTACGAAGTTCCATAACTAAGCGGATCAGATTATCCTAGCTGGAATTAACACATCACTATGGCCGACGAACAGATGTCCAGCTATTCTGTTCGCCACAGTGTTTTACCTTTTTTTCTATCAGGTTCTTAGAACGCATCTCTCCGTTACTCGTTTCATAAATTCACCTTCAAACTTACACAGTGAACACTTAGCAGGAAATTCGAGCCACCAATGCCATTGCGCGTTGTAGCGGTGATAAAAAAGAACGAAGGTGTTTTTAGTAGTAAACCATAGAACTTGGGGGTTGATCGAAAAAAGAAAGAAAGTTGAAAGCAGCCTAGCTAAACCAACCTGTTGGGAAAGGGCAGAACTCTGCGATCGCTTGCTGATGTTACCCTGGTACGAAAGTCAAAGTTGAATCCTTTGGAAAAGCTCCCTTTTTTTTGCATCGACAAACGTTTCCACCGGGGAGCAAATGCACCTGCAGGGCCGCTCAAACACAGATAGCGTATCGGTTCCTTACTCACCGTTACCACCGACCGGTACACCGGGGGAGATACTGCCGAGATATCGTGTGCATGTGTGTAAATCCTTTTCGACATAACAAAGTTGCTCCCTGGTAAGCTCGTTACCGCTGTTACCGATGAAAGGGTTGATGAAAATTTCCATTTTTAACATACCTTTTTATTTATCATCGCTTCGTTTGTGAGAGATGGTCGCATGAGGGGCAGGATTGCTCGGAGCGGAGCAGGACAGGGCGGACCGGGCCAGGCCGGTGTGCACTTTACGAGGTGATGGTTGAACATCAGGCTGAATGCACAAATGGTAGCCGAAGCGCACTAACAGTCTCTTCCTGCTGATGATGGTGCTGCTGCTGCTGCTGCTGCTGCTGCTGTTTCTGGGCGGGATCACATGATTTTCAGATCAGCTTCCAGATGTTAACCTTTCGCAACGGTGCAGCTTCTCTTTTTTCCTCGGGCACGCCAAAGAAGATAGTCTTTCTGGTTCACATGGAACACCGTTATCCGAGCACCGACACCGGAATGCCAATCTTCTCACGGCGTCCCCCCGCTCGGTTCGTTTATGTCGCTTGATGACCGAGAATGAGCAACCGGAGGACCTTGAATATCGCACAGATACACCAAAAGGATGTATTCTCAGAACGGTTCCGAGATGAAGAAGGTCCCAAGGATGATGATGCCCTTGGTGATGATGCCGCTGGTGATGGTAGTGATTATGGGAGTGCAGCTAAAAATGACTTAGCTCGGGTTAGTTGTACTACCATCAAGCACGCAGTTTACGACCAACGAGGACTGGGATTAAAGAAGCGATTTCGCAGCAGCGTTCAGCGGGTGGCACCAAGGTTTCTGCTTATGCTTGCGGTAGGAAGCATGGCTTAGGGGATGACGTTTTCGGAGCAGATGGAATTTATTTGAGTGTCTTTCAGCGTCGCAGTGAGCAGGTATTTACGGCTAAATTGAACCAAGTCGCCTCACACTGTCGAAGGAAACGACTGTAAGGCCGGTGTCATTGCTCCGTCGGACACTTTTTAAATCGGACGATATGTCAAATTTTTGTATGGGATTTGACAGATGGCAAAATCGGCCGATAAAAATCGGCCGATTTAATCAAAAAAAATTGATTCAAATCCCATATAAAATTTGACATATCGTCCGATTTAAAAAGTGTCCGACGGAGCAATGACACCGGCCTAAAGCAGTTTAATGTTTCAATTGATCTGAAGAAACTCATATCTAGGAGCCTTTGGATCAAATTCTGCGAAACCCGGTCTACAAGGACGCAGGCATGCTTTGCCGTTGCCGCCGTCACTGTTTAAATCATCACCCACACTACAATTTCCATCTAAGCAACCACGTCGAGGAAGAATCAAAAATGCTCTGTCGAATCAAATTGCTTCTACGAAGACGTTTCAAGCAGAATTAAAAAAAAAAAACAGACATGTCGTAAAAGTGGGTAAGCAAGGATCCCTTTCGCCGTTCCCTCCAGCTTGCTGAGTGTGAAGAAATAAACAGGATAATTAAAGCATCTCCGCTGGGGATTAGTTTTACTGTCTCCAGGCTTTGCCTTTACTGTTGCGCCTTTGCGCATTGTTCATGGTGGGAAAAGTCCTTTCCGCCGGGACGCGAGTTGTCATTACGGGAACAGCGGATGGCGAGAGGGTGAGTGCTGTCATTTCACACCCTGTCAGTTGTCGATGATGAACAGGAATTCGCCCCTCCCGATGGGGTGTGAAACGTGAGTATTTTAATCAACTTTGCTAATAAATGCGAATCCCAACCCGTGACAGGTGTTTAGATGGCATAAACACAATTACCTTTCCTTCGTTCTTTTCCCCCAAAGGCTTTGGCATGACGGTACACGAGTTCACGTGACCGACCAAAGTTCGTTCCCTATTAGTGGAATTCAATTTGAAGGGAAAATGTTTGGAAAACAACTACCGATTTCAGGGTGCTTTCTTGCTGCTTGTAAGGGTTGAGGTAAGGGGATCAAAAACTTTGAACTTTCCCATTCTACTCCACCCACGGTTTGAAATCGAAGAAAGAAAATCCCAATCGAATTCAAAGTTTGTTGAGTAATGGAACGGTTGTCGACAGCGGAAGCCGCACCGGTGCAAGAACGGCGAGGGGAATATAAACTACACTACAACCAACACATAAGCTACATGATTGGAACCTGTTCCGATCCCAACGCAAGCCTTCGCTATACCATATGCTCGGCGGAAGCTGCCCGCACTTCCTCCTCCGGGGAAACATGACTCCGGACTTGCGGGCCGCTTGGTACTACCAGTGTTTTTGCTGTTTCGGAAATAACTTCATCTTCTTCTCTCCCCGACTCGCCAACATGACAGATTCGTTCTCGTTTTCTGACGTGGCTTCAACATACCACGGTCACGTTTGCCTGGGAAGCAATTCAATTAGATACCGGAGCAAACCGGCGACTCCGAATTTCGTTTCGCCTGCCACGTTAGCGTAAGCGATATCCCAACGATTGTTGCTGTTTGCGGGGGTTCCGTTGACTCGCGTCGGGCAAACCACTGGCACCGCCGTGCGGTTAAGAAATTGAATTAGATTAATAAGCGCAAAAGTTCTCCGCTTAATATCCTGGCGCCGACGGGCCTAGTTTCCCGATCCCAGCTTCCGGGAAGCGAATGAAACTGAAGACCGACACGGTGGTTTACTTCGTGGTGCCCCATCGTCTTGGATAGCACAGCAGATGGGCAGAGTCTGTCTCGGAGCATGTAGGGAAGCATGGCATCATGCGTCGCCCTTTGAAGCGGTGCTACTAGAACAAATTAAATTCTCCGACATTTGTCCTCTTTTTGGTGGTGCGATGTTTTGTGACTTCCGAACGATATTCGGTACGGGTACTTTCACAGAAGCCGAAACGTCCTATGTGGAAACATCCAACTTGACGGCAGCTTCCCATCGTTACATCATTCACCACAAGAATTCAACGGCTTCCTCTGCCCGTCATCTTTAAAGCAGTTCACCCGTGGTGGAAAAGAAAATAAACCACGAACGAGGGGTCGACTGGTGTTATTTATTCTGTGCCTCCGTTCTCGCTCATTATGAAAATGGAACTGTAGGGCGGCGAGCCTTAACCTTCGGTGCTCCTCAAGCGATCGGTATGCAAAAGAACAAACGCCATCCGACCCGGTGTCGAGAAAGACAACCGAGATTTATCTTCGTACTTTTGCATCTCGTTATCTCTCAATCTGGTGTGATTCGACTGAAGATTCTATTCCTGGAAAACTGCTTCCCGCCTGCCTGCCATTCCTCAGCTTTCATCGGGTGAATGTAGGCTTTCGAGAAGCTACTGATCTTCCAACCAACAAACAGTGAGTTGTTTGAGCAGATTGATCTCTTGATGACGGCAACGAAAATAAAAATATACATTATAATAAAATACAAGTTAGATGGAATAGATAGGCGCGCCGGTTTACCGGCTGATTCTGCAGCCCTCCTTTTCCAGCGTAATGCCGCCATTCGCCGGGAAATGTTCATGAGGAAGAGACATTTGGCGGCTCTTCAGTTGTTTGAGCGTTTGAAACTCTCTTGCATTCAAGGGCAGACGCGTGGGATGTGGCATTCCGGGTTGAAGGAATCGGGATAACAAACACTCACACGTAGCTGCCTGCGAGATGGCTGTGTTGGTTTTATTTTTCATGTTTGCCGTTCCTTCCACAACAACAACCCTGTACCATGATTTCGCTAAAGTTGTGCATAGCATAAAGCTATAGATCCTGACTGATTGCAAGGATCAGGCTCAAACGAAGAGGGGGCTTTGAACTTGTTGCTTAATTTACACTCACTTTTGCGTTCGATTTTCGATCCGTTTCGATGGCCATCGGTGAGGGGGAAAGCAAAAGAAGGCACCGATGCCCGACACAGCAATCCGTAAAGTCAGCAAAGAAAACCCTTGACAGCGCGAAGGCTTACCGGAGAGATTCCAAATTCACATCAGACACATCTTTCGGTTCTCGCGTGCCCATTTGGCATCAGCCGGTCGGAGGGAATCGCTTCGTTCTTTTAGTTTAACACTTTAATCAAGCTCGTACGAAGTGGAACGGGGGTAGAGATTTATTCGTATCTTCTTTCAGCCGTCGTACACACGCCATGAACAGTTTGATCTATGGTGGCATATCAGTCGTGGGCAAACACGCTTTTTCCCAAGAATAAATGGGAAATGCACAAAGTCGTATTAGAAGCAAAAACAACCACACGCAGACACACTCTACAAACATTGTATCAACCGAGCACACTGTAGCTTTTCACTAGTGAAAGGAGGGAAACAAAACCCTTGCCTTTTGTGACCAGCCAAAAGGGGGCCGCGAAACTGTGCTCCATCCAATTGCAATTTCGTGCCCGAACCGAAACCGTGACTTGCTTTTGCCTTTCCACGCCGCCCAAACTGCAAAGGCGGTTGGTTGGCGAAACACAACAATGGACGAAATCACCTCGAGATTGTTTTCTTTGTCTGCATCGAGAGTGAAAGGTACGAAGTGGCTGGCAGGCAGATGGGGGGTGGTAGTTCCGCACCTTCTCAGTGGAACTGGAAAAGAAATCGATGAACAAATTGGTTAGCATAGTCTTTATTTACATTTCTCCTTCGCGCACCCGCACGTTCCGATCAGTCTTGTTCAGCCGGAAAGCACGAACAATGTTGTATGCTAAGCCGGGCTTCCCGACGGGTACCACGGGGTAGGATCCTGATTTGAAGAGGTGCAAGCAAAAAAACAAGCAAACCATATAAACTGGCAGCACAATGGCAACAGGGGGAGGGTTGTTTGAGCGGTGCCGAACGATAGAATCCTTTACAATACCTTCGCCTTTTCGTTTCTCACACAACCACATCAATAATGTACTCACTTTTAGGGAAAACCCCGGCCCGGATGACGATGGAGCGGGCGGCCCGGGAAAATCCTTTTATGTTCCTAAGAGCATCAACTGTTACTGAGCGATGCTGTAAGCCTCCTGTTTCGTGTCAGGCCGTGTGTAATATTTTTCTGTTGTGAAATCTTCCTGGCATCACACTCCTTTCGATTCGTTTTCCTGAACACCTTAACAACCGCAAACTGGGGTCCCACGGCCCTGCAGATCGACGCAGATTTCCCTGCAAAGAGTTTCCGTGGCGTCTTACTTAAAAAGTTCATGAAAAAGAATCGTTTTTTTTTTTCAAACACTTAAGACGACACCCGTCGCCATCAAACATAAGACAAGTGAAAAACTTGTATTGAGCTTTCGTTTTTCTGTGGTTAAAAGTGGTTCCAACCGTTCGATTTGATGTTCCAGAGAAATGTCTGTAGGCTCACCATGCCACTGTTCGTGATACGCATTTTCCCAATAAACAGCTCTACCATCAAAAAGCTTGATTAAAGCGATGAAAAAGATGACGATGATGACGGCGATGATAATGATGATGGTATAGGAAATCTTGGCATCAAATTCACCTCGATGGAATGTTGTTATCAATCGATTTTCGGAACCAATTATTCCATCCAGGAGGAATCAAAAGATGCAACCAAACATGACAGGTGATTCGGCCCAGTATTTCTGTCATGCCACCCCCGTTTGCCTCCCATCTCGCAAAGAAAGGAGAAGGAAAACATCCCCAGACAACCTTGAGCAATGGATTCGATCCCTCTGGGAAAATCGAAAAGATGTCTACCGGTATCGTTCCTTTTTCGATTTTCTTTTATTTATTTCTTTCCTTTTTCCCCCCCTGCAAATTCCGGGCCGATCCTTTGCGTCCTTCTTAACCACCTTACGGAAACGTCGTTTATCCGATTGTACCGCTTGGGAGATCGTGAGGATATTGGGAAAACATAAATAACAAACAGGTACAGAAACGAAAATTATCATCCACTGGGAGAGTAAATAAATAAGATTCTCGTTAGTTGTAAAAAAGTCATGTGTTTGTGGGGAAAGTGCGCTCCTTCCGGACGCTTTCCCTGACTCCTTATTTACTGTTTCCGCCACACCATACATCTCTTTTTTCGCATATTTTCATGGACGATTTCTCTCCTATCTTTCTGGTTTTTCCACAGGCTACTTCTGGCACATAACGGACCTACATTTGGATACGTCGTACAACACCAAGGGGGATACATTTCGCAGTAAGTATTTTTCCGGCAAACCGAGTGTGTGTGTGTGTGTCTGCATAAGGTACGTACCGTTTTCCACCGAACCCCTCGAGGCTCCCAAGGGGAATTCCACTTCCCCGTGGACCACCGATAATAATGGAACGCTTGTGGGTGGGTTTTTACGATTACAATACCACGGCACTCTTCCCGGCATATCCTTGCAAGACGGTGAGGAAAAAGCGCTGTTTATCGACGGGTTCCATTCCTCTCGAAACATACTTAAACGTACCTGCATGCCGTTGAAAAACGCGCTCTAAGAAAAGCATTACGCAGAGGCCCTTGAAAACTGGAGTCCCTTGTTCGGAAGATTCATGGAAAGATTTCTTTCCACCTGTCTGGTTTTTGGTGCAGACTGTGATGTATTGGTGTTCAACACATTCCTCGGTCGTGCTGGCAGGGTTGGAATGTAAAAGAGCAAACAGGAGAGAAAAAAAAAACATATACACAGAACAGGATGGATTTTGGAAACGATTTCAATGGGCTTTTTCATGCATGAAAAGATATCCTGTTCCGCGTCGCTTAAGTGGAGCACTTCCGGGAGGTTCACAACCCAACTGGAAGTTGCAATGCACGGCTTTTTGCCGTATGGAAGAAGGCAGCGTTGACAATTTGCAAGCAATAGCTCGCCTGGCTGCCATGTGGAGCTCCAAAAAGCTCACAGTAATGTTGAGCGATTCCGAATGGTTTCGCAATTCAATAACATCTTTCACTTGCTGTGCAATCAGCCCCATCTTTGAATTGCGAACTTTTGAATCTATTTTCGGTGGACCAATTTTGCAGAGTTCTATGAAATTATTGTCGCTTTACAACAAAAGGGCCCGATTATATTATTCCTTTGGTTATGATTTGTTGGTTATACGTTTGGCCTATGGAGTACTCAATGCATATTACAGCATCTTCACGGATCATTGATTGTTGAATAACACTCAAAAACTTCTTCAGCTCGGCCGCTTGGGACTCGGGCGGCGGAACTGGAAAGCGCCGGGGAGGGTTAGCTTTTTACCTCAAAATCGCACTCCATGATTAGGGCAGGCAAGCATGCAAAACAATTCAATGAACCGTTATGAACGTGCGGCATGAAATTATAATTGGACCAGCGAGCTGTTTTGGAACGGGAAATCAGATTCTCCGACTCACACAACGAGCATGCGGCAGAGCAATAACGTTAGCCAAATATATAATACATACGGGAAATTGTGTATGCTCACCGCTTGGTGACAACCGGGTTTTTTTTCCACCTTCCAGCCTACACTCGACCCGGTTTCGTTTAAGGACACGGTGGCCAGAGTGCCTTTTGCATGTTGTGATTAAATCAAATCATTTACCGCTGACATTCACGCTCGCCTGATTTTCGCATTGACATGAGACTGGAGCAGCTACAATAAAAATATGCTCCGCCTGAATAAACGAACCAGCTGCGCGCAGACGGCACGCTTGGAGGAAATTTAATGCCGCCCGAAGAATAGTCATTAGTAAATAAGTGAGATTGAACCATTTGTTCCTAAACAGAACTCATTGCTTGAGTATTTTCGTGTGTGATGATCTGTAAATCAACACACCACCAATCAAATGAACGTAGCATGAAGGAGTTGAATTAAAAAAAAAAAAAAACCAAATGTCCACAAACTTAAACGGAATTTGGCAGGATGTGTGATTAGGTTTCATTTCCCACTCCACCGCTAGTGACCGCTCGTAAGCCAACTTAATCATAAAACCATTACATATTACTGCTTCCGGTGCACCGCAGGCCGCATAGAAAATGGCCGCGCTGGCCCTTTCTCCTGCTTCCTCCATATTTGTTTGTCTCGTAAGGGTTTGTGTCCGGCAAAGGCGCACGACTGTCTCGGCCCGCCGGAACGAGTGGATAAAAATTCTTTTTTTTATCCCTTTTTCCCTCTGTGTCATATCTCGCTGCCGACTGCAAATCCCACCGGGTGACCTAATTCGAGAGAGACTCGGAAATGGCCGGTTGCACAGTGCTAGTGCTAGGGCAGTTTACCAGCAAAAAAAGGAAACGTATCTCTACCACTCCGTTGCTTGGAAAAGTGCCATTGTCAAAACTGTGCACCCTGATTGCCAAACTTCTGCGACTCGAATGCTCTGCCCAGCTCGGCCCCGCCGGCCATCGTGAAAAGCGACTGACTTTTATCCAATAGTTCTGCGGTACGCTTGTGCGAGAAAGGGAGTTGCAGGTTTTCCTCCGAGCGCCGGCATAGAGGGCGGCATCGAATAGAGACGGTGAAAGCCGAAAAATTTACGGAAAAGTAGTTTCATTTATTCCGCTCACATTCGTTGTTCAACAGCGGGACAACTAGTCCGGGAGGGGGAACCCTGCCCATCGTCGTACTTCGGCGATCTTGCCGCGGGGTTTTCTCCTGCTGCACGATCTTCTCTTTTATGCATCCTCCGCTAATCCTTTGGCATTGTCCGTTTTGAGTTTGCGGATTGTTCTCCATCCTTCCCCCTTCAACCACCGGCGTCCTTTGCTACACCGCCTATTCTGAGCATTATTTAGGACACTGGGTACCGGGTTGTCGTATGTGTGCTAGATTTTTTGCCCCCCCACGGGTTTTTCTCTGTGTCCCTTTTCCAGCTTCCAACTCACACCCTCTACATGATTATTCTCTTCCGCAGGTTGCTGGCTTTCCGAGCATCACTCGAACACGGCCAACGCCAAGCGCCCGGGACTCTACGGGGATTACATGTGCGACAGCCCATGGAGTCTGCTGGAATCCGCCACGCAAGCCATGAAATCCAAGCAAGGTGATAACGTCGAGTTCGTCCTTTGGACCGGGTAAGTGAATGGGAGGGGACGGAATGGAGCTTTCCCGGTTCCCGGTTGGTCGCAGCGTGAGATTTTTTTTCCTCCTTCTTTTCGGTTGGTCAAGTTCAGGTCACGAGCAAAACCCATTTTTCCCCGAGCGCGACGTTTGGAAGCGAATGTTCTTCGTTTTCGTCTCTGCGCGGAATGGATTCTTTTCCCTTTCCCCAGTTTTTCCCAGCCATCGCACACGCCCAGCGCTAAAGCGCTTCGACAACGACAAACGACAAAAAAGCTGCAAACTTTAGTGCGCGTGATTTATCGACAGTCGGTACAATTTATGATGTCTTGCAAGAAGAAGGATCTGGGGAATATTGAAAAAAAAAAACCCCCCACTGAACTTCCCTCGAACAGAGAAACAACTGGCCGGTCCAGCATGGGATTTCCCCCCGCTCTTCGCTTGTTGGACCGCAGGTTTCCGTTGACCAACCCACACGGGAGGCACCATTACTGAGCTGGATGCCATTTTTCGCCTCCGAAATTGTTACGGGTTTTATCGGTACGCCCTGTTTCTCGCTCTTCGTTCGCTTCTAAGGTGGCAGGGTCCGAACGGACCACCGGCCAAAAAAAAAAAAAAACTCGAACAGGAAATGAATCGAAGTGTAGCCTTCGACCTTCGGTATTATTAATATTCTGCTGCAATCGCTATAAAATCTCGACCAGTATAAATCAAATCTTCCAATGCATTGGCAGTTGCTGCTTCGGGTAAGTTCAGAGCATCGCCTTTTTTTCCTCGTTTGACATCGCTTCGCTGGCGTCCTTTTGAGCGAGCGTGGTAATGGTCCGGGTGATGTCCTTTTTTTTTTATTTACCTTAGCACGAGATCGGTGTCCTCTTGTCTTTTCGCATTGCTCGACAAAGCGGTGGAAGATGGATATTCCCTTTCATTGCCCCGTGCCCTTCCATCGCCACTGCGGAGTAGCACGTTTCTAGTCATTTCTTGATCGTTCAAGACAGTTTGTTTTTTGCTTCTCAAAGCAGAGCTCTTTTTCATGCGTCATCTAACGTTTTGAATATTTGATCAGGAATTACATAATGCTCCGATTGTACGCGATATGAATGTTAAAATGGTTTCCCCCGGTTTTTCTCGCGTGCCCTTCCAATTCCTTTACGGTAGAACGTTCTTCAATAAAGTCGCGTTCCTGCGGATCCTGCGGCCCGAAGCGAACGAAAAGCTCTTCCACTTCATGCTGCTCTGAAATTTCCTACACTTCGCTTCCATCCACTCAAAGGCCCACGCCGGGCTGAAAACATAAGCCGTGATGTTCGGTGATGTTTGGGGCTAGCAGGGACATTTTGCTGAAACTGTGTCCTTGACGGTTCGTTCAACGAACCACCGATTGCCCGATCACCGGCACATTGACAGTCGGTCGGAAAATACACAAACGGCGGCTGCATGCATGGCATCATAAATTGTTCGGGCCCAGGCGGCCATTCTTTTCGGTCGGGCTGCCATCCGAGTTCGGTTTGATTTGATCCTGCCTTCAATCTCTCGGAAGTTAAGCTGGTGGAACAATCAAAAGATAAAGTTCAAAGCTGCTCGAAATTCGCTCCAGCCTTGTTTGTGCACGATGCGTAAGTAAGGATGCCGCCTCGTGCCGCCAGTTTTCCGAGCTCCTACATGTCCGTCTACCTCGTTATCGTGCTCTTGGAAGGATGCAGAATAACAATGACTATGGCTTGGTGGCCAAAAAAAAAAGAAGAGGGGGAGGAGGTAGAAGAGGAGAGGAATTGAATTATCAGAAAACCATGAACGGTGCGAGAAGCAGACGACGCCGGGGCCCATGAGCAATCGTTCGTGGGCTTCGTAGACAAACGACGGGCGTGTAGAACAACACAGATCGTTGTGTTGCCAAGGATTTTCTCGTTAGGAAGCACTCGGACCGTAAGCAAACGAAATTCGCAAATCCACACCAAATAAGAAGTCTGTTTGCCTAAGCTTATTTTCTTCTCAAATCTTTAAACAAACTTACTCTACTTTAATACATTATTTCATGGTTCGGTAATGCAGGTTTGAATTTTCCACGGTACATTTAAAAGAAAAACAACGCAATCGAACAATCGTACGAGTAGGGTGATTCACACTTGAAGCTCAGGAGTACTTTAAATAAATATTCCACTCACTACCAAGAGCAACTAACCCGCACGGCTCCTAAGCTTAGAGGTGTGCTTGTGCTCCTCCGAAAATGGTGCTTCGCAAACCTAACCTACGCACTGGGTGCGGGAGGAAGGCGTCGAGGAGAATAAATCTTAAGTGTGTGTTCCATTTTTGATAGGCAATTTTCTCTCCGTACCACTTCAAGCGAGGATTCCTTAGCTTACGAGCAATGTGGGTAGGGTCGGGGAACGAGGATTCGTCTGAGTTACCAAGATGAAAAACAGGCAATGGTACTGTCGGGCAAAGTGTATTGTATCATTTTGTCCGTACGTTTCCCCGTTCGGCCGAACTTTTTACCTTCAGCGCGGAACTGAAACCATTAAGCTCTGCAGAACCTCCCACATGCCGGAGCAAAAAGGCACACGAATGAGGAAGGCTTTGAAATATTCCTCTTCGATTCGAGGTAAAATTCAATTAATATTAAATGATGATTTTGTACTGCTCGCTCGTTGCACTAAAGCTTTTGATTTGGAAAATCCATACTTGCTGCCCGTGGGTGGAAGCTGCCTACCCGATCTCTCCGAAAGATATTAAAGTGCTAATGTACTTTGATGCCAAGCTTCCGATCCGCATGCCTTCTCTCAATGTCCTGCAGCAACGATAGCGTGGAAAATTTCCGAACCCAGATTACATTTAACACACGCGCTACAATCACGCGCTATTTTCCACGCCAGGATGAAATAACTTCTTTATGTTATCCGTAGAGTGTTTAGAAGAAAGAAAAAAAGTTGAACAGTTGTCTCTCTCTCTAATATGCTTATTTGTTTTGGCAAGGGAGGAATGGCAATGACGTAGACAGCTTCTCTTACCAGCAAGCTTCGTGTTCTGTATGCACGCCGAGTCTGGGTGAAACGTGTGGGAGTGGAATGGTAAGGAGATTGTTAGTGGGTGATTACATATTTATTTCTAAAAGATTATCTCATTTATGCCACGTGCACAGCCCGGTAGTTCCGCCCTCTTTCGGTCGCTTTCTGCCGCTGGAAGCTCAAGCTTCCTCATCCCAAAGGGCCGTTCCGTGATTTGCCTCATGCCGTCCTGCTAATCTTGGCTCGCCTCCAGAAATGGCTGCAATGAAATCATAAAACCGACGGCCATAGCACCTTCGCCTTCCGTTCTATCCGTCTAGTGGTGCAGTGTTCCTCACCGGTGCGCCACCTTCGACCATTGGTGCTGGCTTTTTCGTACCTACACCCACTTAAAGCTTTCCCACTTGGAAAGCGTGTCTCGAAAGATCGTCGTAGGTGAAGGTTTTCCTCTTTCAAGTCTACGCTGAGGAGAACAGGCTGTTCTTTCCTTTTTTCTCTCCCTCCCGAGCTTCTTGTTTTTTGAAGTATACCGCCTCTCTTCCTTTCTTGTCGCTGGCTGATAGTGGAAGCAACTACGGATCGAGGACGGCACGGAAGACGATTGCGTACTTAGGGGGTTCATCCTGGAATAAGGGATTCTTCTAAGCATCGCTTCCCTGTACACTCGCTGTTGCGTTGCACCCGTTCCAGTCCGATCTTCCCTCCGATGGACTTGTGGCAAGTGTTGCTCAAGAAAGCATGCCTATATCCACCGAGGGTGGCTTTCGGGTGCACTTCGTCTCACGTGCTAACGATGTTACCCGTCGCATATCACGAAGCATTCTAACTTCAGGTCCCATGGAAAGCACGAAACTTTTCACCCGAGGCACCCCAGGTTGGTCCCGAAACGATTACTGCCAGTCTCTCCGATCAAGCCCCAGAAGAAGCATGCCGGAAAATTGAGCGTTTATATATGTATGAGGAAAACCCCGAAAGCATCATCATCTTATGTGGACCCTTCCCTTTCTCTACCTTTCTCTTTCCGTCCCTTGCTCGTGGATAAGGTTGCGATTATGGTGCAAATCTTCGAACCGGAGAAACCGGATGCGACGGCAATTGTTTTGAGATCGAGCGTCAAACTGATTAGGCTCGCCGGCGAAAAGGGTTAGTTAAAATATTTTAATTAACTGAAGCTATTGCTCTGGCGCAGATTTTGAATTCGCAGCTGTTCGCGCTTTCGTGAAATTACCGGTCGCACTTACTTATGTACATCAATTGAAGAATACTGCTTTTAGCTCATTATCACCATGGTATCGTCTTATAACCTCTTATCAATATTCGAACGTTTCTTGGAAGAACTAAGCTTCTCCAGATTTTGTTCGTTAGCTTCTATCTACTTTTAGAACTTTCAAAAATGTTTGTTGCAATAGGAAAACTGGTAAAACCACAGATTATGTCGATGGTTAAGAAGCGATTCACTTTTCCAAGCACATAAAAACAACATTTTCATTAAACTTGATTATCGAGCAGTACAATTTATGACGCAAAACGGTCGTTCTAAGCAATCGTGACCTGCCAAAAGCAGTGATTCTGTTCCATTAAAAATCGTTAGACTTCACGAGCGGCTTGAGGGCTTGATTTCACCTGTTTCTTTACCCCTTTCCGAGTGTCCAGCGAAAGGTTAGAGAAAATTGCGCAAACGACATAGAAAAGATTCCAAACGCTGGAGGGCTCTTTTCACCTCGAGGGAGGTTTTTTTTCTCTACCGCATTGAAAAGTGTAAGAAAATAAGTTTAAATCGCCAGCCCTTACACAAACCACCTAACGACTCCAGCGAATGCCTGCGGGCAAAAGAGGAACAAAATGCGATTCACAGCAGGACCTCTCATTCTTTTCTCCCTAGTTTTCCATTCCACCGTTGGCCACCGATAGCTATCGATGCAATGCAGAGCATTTGCGGTCAGTGGCTCGTAAAAGTTTCTTAATTTCTCCCCTTTTCCGTGGCCACTGCCCGTCCCGTCCTCGATGCTCCCGTTTCCGAGAGTGGTACGATACGCCCTCCACCTTCCACGAACTCAGATAGAATCAACAAGAAAACCGTAATGGTGGAACGGGGAAGAATCATAGTAAATGAAATAATTTCTTTCCCATTCGGTTCGATTCTTGTCGTTCGAGCAAGCAAAAAGCAAAAATAAAATAAAGAGAGTAAAAGTAAAAGCACCCGGTTTGAGGGTGCCAAGCGGAAAACACTTCCAAACGTGTGGTGAAAGATGCAGTGTATACATTGCGTTCGAAATCTGGTAGCTTCGGTTGCGGTCGAGCGGAAAGCAAACGTTTCCTCTGGTTCTAATTAAATAGCCAATTAAGTGCAAAACTCATTCATTCACTTATCAAGTTACTGCACTTTAATTTCGTGAATGGTTTTCATATGCTATAGAAATGTTTTTTGCCAATTAAACTGTTAAGTTTTGTAAAACTTTATTTTGAGTATGGATGAACTGTTTCTCCTAGCGTGTAACTACAACCTTGCTTTTATGCCTTGCAGTACGTCAGGTTTTGGAATTTAATTTCACTTTCATTTGGCCATCAAACTCCGTCCGAATTGTTACACCGGGCTGGCTCAATCTTGTTGTAAACGCATCAAATAGGTTGAATTTTTCAGTTTACATAGCTGTGTTGATATCCAAATGGAATCGAAAACAAATTCCTTGAGATATTCGTTTTTCATTCCTCTCGTACAAAACAATTCCATTCCCGGGAGAAATAATGTATTTCAAAGTAATTAAGTTGTTTGTCTCGGTTTAATTTTCTTGTGCCACCGGAGAGCGGTTTCTAGAAAGGTTGATGGAAAGATTCCAATTCAAAGAAAAGTTGCTATGCGCGTGGCATTCGTCGACGATCGAATTCCAGCAGGTACCAGATCAGGACGTACAGTCACGGCGATTAGGAGACAGGAGAATGGTGGCCAACGATACTTCCATGAACCTGTTAGCCATTCGATGAATAATACATACCTTTCTTATTCATGGCTTACCGTGGACACTTTCCTACCGTTGACCAAGAAGGAACATGCTCTGGAAAAGAAATCCTTTTGAAATGTGTCTACCTTTCACTCGGCATTTTCATTAAAAATCAAAGGAAAATCGACCGATCGAGAAACGAAAGGAAGCATTGAGCAATGACATTTTCTTTTGATTTGGAATGTGCCAATCCGTTACCAATCCATAGTGATAGGCGAATAATTAAGTAGCACAAACAAATGCTACAGTATTGCCTTTTCTTACCTGAACCGATGTAAGACACCTCAACGAGATGCTTGCAATGTCGAGAATTTTGCTCCATTATTTGCTGCGAATTAGTTGTGTAGGCGTTGGTAAAAGATAAAATAGTAATAGGGTATACCTTCTTCAGAAACGAATCCAATATATTGTTGCATGATTTTTGCTAGTGAAAACGAAAGAGCAGGGAAATTGGATTTGAGAGACGAACCGTTTTTTGTGAAATGCATATCCCTTCAATTATATCTTGAGAATATTGAGAATTTTTTTAATTGAACATCTCATTTTGCTTGAATATTATCCAACTGGATTAATTTGTATCCGTCAGATGTGATAATTGTAGCTTACGATCCAATTAAACCAATCGTTCGTTGATAATAAAACAATGAAACATTGTTGATCAATTTGTAAGATTTTATCTGCACAACTTGGTAGAAAAGTACATCAAGGTCATGCCCAGGCATATTGAAATATATCACTTGACCAATGTTACTGACACTTTTTGGAGCTAATCAAAAATTCAGGGCAGTTGCTACGCCTCGTTTTCTCCCTGCCAGTGAAGATGGTGACCGTCGCTAATCGAATTTTCCATCAATCCACCACGGACCGCCTTGCTGCCGGTGAAAACCTTCCATGCCATAAAGTCGTACCGTCGACAATCGTCCCGCGGGTTGGTAAAATCTCATCGGTTTCAACGGCCATCCAGGCTCGACCTCGGACTCCGCCAGCCGAAGCATTGATTCATCACGAGGCCTTTCGAGCAGGAGGCACAACATAAAAAGCCAATTCTGAAATGTCACGGCAAGGATATTTATTGAAGCTCAAGCGATTGAATCTTTCGCTCGTCCATTGTGCCAAAGCATTTACGTTCTGGTTCGTTTCGTCGCCTGGGCTTTCCAATTGCCCATAAAACGCTGTGGATGAAGCCGCGCACCAAACCTACCTACCGTTTTCCGCTCGATAATTCGGTGCTGGTGCTTTTCGTTTGCATCGTACATATTTCCGGTACGCTAAGGTTTGGCTTTTTTTTTTTCATCCACCATCGGTCGTTTGTCCTTTCGGTTGGATAATTTTAAATTTCGAAGCCAGCCTTCTTGTCAACGGTCCTTCTGCACTTGTTCCGGTTTCGTGCAGTTACAACTACAGGGGGTTTTTTTTTTCGAAAGAAAAATTCAATTTTTTATACCTTCAACTCGATCGTTACCGGTGATAGCAATTCGTACTTTCGAGTTGAGTACTATCCTCGACAGATTGAATAATTCCATCCCGCATCCGGCCAGCGGTTCTATGCGAGCTCATTTCCATTTTCCCATACTTCAGATGTATGTGTTTCAAACTCTTTACGGGCACGAAAAAGAAAAAAAAATCAGAGGGGAATGGCTTAGTGCAGACGAAAATCAATAAGAGCCCAATAGTTTTAATAAAAGAAAAATAAAATGTTATGCAAGATTTACAAAAAAAAAAAATCAACCGCTTTGGTTATCACCGTCGAATGAAACGGAATCTAGAGTATGGTTCTAAAACGAGTTGCAGCTTATTCCCTTCCTTACAAAACTAACATAAAATTAAACCAAATGCTTATAAAGTTTGCTAAAAAAATGTTATAGATGTAAAGTTGTCCGTTATATCACCAAATGCCTGATAGTGATGATACTTGGTATTTGTCCGAGCACACATAAATTGCCATTCCTTCCGTGAAAGCTCGGACGACATCAAGCCTGCGGCAGGACGTTGCATGATTTGAATAAATTTTATGCCTCACCACACCTAATGGGATGGAAAACCTGAGTGAATGTACCGGACGCACGAAGAAGAGTAAAAGCAATTCGAAAGCGGAAAAAAAATTGTACCTCTGGCGGTGTTGCATTCATTACCATCGCAAATGCCTTGCGGCCGAGTAACCACAGGCTGTTGGTCTTCCTCGGGTGGAAATCTATCTTCCCTGCCCCCCCGTGCAACAGCTCCTGGCACGAGTGGCGCCTGGGTGGAAAACTGTCATCTCATTGTCCTCACTAGTGTCTCCTCCGTTGGGCATTTCCTCGCTCGGTTGGCTGGCTAGTCATGTTTTTCCCCGTACTTGAAATGAGCCTCTCACTGCGAAGGAGAAGCGAAAAGCAAGTAATTTTTTCCACCATCTCGATTACGCGAGAGCAACTTCTGAAGATCAGGCCATTCGAGAGTGTTTTTTTTTCGCATTTTGAGCCGATAAAATAATTAAACTCGATCAAGGTAAGCACACAAAAAACACACTAGGACGAAAAGCGTTTGCGTGTCTACTGATGAAAAATGGATTTTCAATGAAACATTATGGTATTCCAGGAATGTAGGTAAAACACAAGCAAACAATTAGTGTCTCCAATATCCCTTCCAAAGAGCTGTATTGCTTTGTTTCCTCGAGGAAGAACCAGCCCTAATCTACGTAAATTGTATTGCATTTCCAGCGACGGTCTGTCACATTCTGCCAAGCGAATGCACGAAAGCAAACGCCTCGCCGTGCTGCGCAACATCACGGACCTGCTGAGTCGAACGTTTCCGTCACAGTTTGTGTTTCCGGTGCTGGGCCACGAGGATGCCAGCACTAACTTCGAGCCGATTGGCCAGCTCTGGAAGCAGTGGTTGCCACTGGAGGCGGTCCAAACGTTCCAAAAAGGTAAGCAGCCATTTCAACCATGGCGTGGGATGAAAATAATTCAAATCAAGTCTAATCCCTGTATTCTCTGAATAAAGTGTAATATTATCTTGAAGAGCACCGGCCTCTCACTGAGTCCTCGACTGAAGGCGAGGGCCAAACTCCAGTCGGGACAAGTGTTGGGTAGAAAGTTTTGCAAACCAAGAGCACTCGGGAAGCCGTTGCACCATTTTTCATACGCTTTACAAATCTCTCGCTCCAGGTGGCTACTACACAATCGAGCAGACCAAGAGTCGGCTGAGGATCATAGCTTTAAACACCAACTACATGCGGCACGACGCGAAGTACTCGCAGTCGCACTCGTCGGCGGTCAAGCAGCGCCCGGACGGCTCGTACCACTATCCGGGTGGCGGAGGCGGTGTCCACTACGAGGGCGACCAGCACATGGGCAAGCACTACCACACCCGGGAGGGCAGCTCCACCGGGTACCTGTACAGCGACCGACAGCGGAACGGCTACAGTAGCAGTAGTAACCTACCGGACGGTGGGGTCGGTGGCCACGCCAGTGCATTATCGGGATCAAGCAGCCACGAGTCGGAGAAGCAGTGGGAATGGCTGGAGGAGGTTCTAGCAAAGTCGAGTAGAAATAAGGAAACTGTAAGTATCTGCATCATCACCAACGGGCAAATGCATAGTAGTTAATACACTCAAATTGACGAAGCATGAAAAGTCTGATGGTTTATAAATAAACAACCGAATGCACCAAAATTTCATCCGTAAACAGGCAAATCCTTTCGAAACTAACAAGCAAGCAAGTAACTTCTAAGCCTTAGCTTGCTGCTGCAGAAAAAAAAAGAAATCGGTTAGTAAAACGAAAAATAATTTGCTGTGAACCACCGCTGTTTTAAAGTTGCCAACGGACAAGACAACTGGCTCGGTTGATACCGGCGGGGAGAACTTTACCAAACCATTCATGAAGGGTGAAAGTGTTTCGAAAGTGAGAAAGTAGAAAGTTAAAAACCAACTTCGCAACGACCCTTAAATGAAAAGCAGTCGTCTGCAAGACAACATTCGTTGGGAGAGAAAGATGGAATGTGAAAAGATGAAAAAGACTTAAAATTACACAGTTTCAGGCAATCATAAGAAGAGAGGGGGGAAAAAAAAGTGGCCAAGATCGAAGGGCAGAGGCGAAAGTGTTGCCTGCAGAAAAGCTGAGCTATTATCTTCTGACAAGCAAAAACAAACCTCAAACTTTATGGCCACCAAGTCGGAGATACAAAGCAAGCAAGCAAGCAAGCAAGCAAGCTTGTCTGCTTTTCTTCAACGCATTGCTGTTGTGAATGGTTCCACTCGAAGGTCGTGTGCCGCTAGGAACGTCTCCAGATTGTCCCAGTATTGTTGCATTTTTTTTTCTTTTTATCTAGTTCTGGTTCTTCGTTAACCCGTTGTTTTTTTGTTTGTAATGTATCCTTTAAACACGAGTTTCGCTTCCAACAGCTTACAAAAGAATCGCTATGAGTGTCGAGGGGTTGCGACGATTTTTTTTCCATAGTTATTTTGTTTTGTCAGGTTTGCAACTTACTTGCAACATGCCCTGCTGCCCAACCGGATGCATTCGGGTTGCCCTTACGCCTTCACACAATCGGATGAAGACGGGGGAAAGAAAATTAAAATTAATTAAAAAAGTCCCGCAGCAAAGTTCTGCGCTGCTCGGTAATCTTTTTCGCGCTGTTTACAGTGTTACTCACAGCGAGCCAACAGCTCGTCCGACCACCAATCCATCCATCACGGTGACCCAACATCGGGCAGAGTCAAACAGGAGAACAAGCGGGAAGCGGACGAGGGTGTGCTTCGGGAAATCCCCAACTCGGGGGCATCTCAAACCGGTGCAAACCTACGGAAAATATTGTAGTGAGAACAAAGGTGCCCCAGCTTTTGCTCATTAAAGTGTCTCGTTTAGCGTAACACCCGTGCGCCTGTGAGCTTAGGATGGTGCTGAAGGCGATTTAAAAATATGGTCGCTACGTTCTAAATTCATTGAAACAAAAAAAAAGAAAGACAGGTTTTAGAGGACCTCATAACAAACGCGGCGCAGGAACCTGTTTGCAAAGGGATGGAGAATAGACGCACAGCCGGAAAAAAAAGCCAACGGTCTTTGCCGAACATTCCCCTGCAAATCCCGACCATTATCCACGCGGTTGTTAATCTCTGGTTAATGAAGTTTAGATTTTTTTGTTTCCACTCCTCGACTGGTTACTCCATCCTTTCCGTAGCGCGCCACGGCATCTGCGTGGCAGAGCTGGGGGCGGTTCTTTTCTGTACTTGGATACAATTTTAAATCAGTTTAGGGCACCACCAGGGCACCTCAGCAAAGCTCCCGCCGGAGGCTAATGGCAAAGAAATGTTTCTTAATCTTTCACCAGTAAAGTCAACCGGGCTTCTGAGGGATACCGACAAAGCTGTTTCCTTCGTTTTGTTTTCTCTGTTCACTTGCAGCCCTCTTTTTTAATGAGATTGCCAGCCTGGTGAACCAGCGCGCAAGTATGAAGATATTAAAAATGGGGAAGAGAAAAAAAAAACAACAAAGTCTTGAACTGAAAAAACCTTGCAGAATATATATTAGCTTCTCCAAGGGATGGCCGGATCTCCTCCACCGTTTTGCTGCAAGCCATGTAGATGAAATAATCGGTGGAAAGAGGTGCGTGAGGCTACTTTACTGCAAAAACTTAAGGCGGAGGTGCTAACGGTTGGGAAACGCGCGGGCAAATCACTGCCATTAGGAAAAGCAGTTAATTATGGCTCACACACTCACAGAGATAATCATGTTACAATCGCAGCAGTTCCGCCTCGAGCTGTCGGGAGAAAAGAAAGTGAGAAATGTTTTTATTCATTCTAAACCCAACAAAATCTTGGGGCGTAAGTGGGGAAGCTTGTAAGGGACATGCTGGACTTTGAGAAATCGGTGAAACATCTCACTACACGGCAGCTGCGGAGTTTTGAAGCTCACACACTCTGCTACCCGGAACGTTAAAGGCTCAGCTTTACGCTAAGGCCATGGGGTGCTTGGGCGAGTACGGGAAAAGGGGGCGAATAATCCGCTCAACTATACACCGCGAGCGTTGGCGATGCGCGGAGGCTGGATTAGCTGCCGGCTTTGCAACAGAAACGTTGCTGATTAAACTAAAACTTTCCCATTACAACCGAGCCCGTGTGATATGTGCTTCACGTGCAAATATTTGCCCGTGGTCGTAAGCATTCCATTGGGGACCGCTGGAAAGGAGGAAGGAGGTCCTTAATTGGACTTTGATCTTGCCTGGCTTTTGGAGAGCTTCACCTATTATCAGGCCACCGCTCTGCCGGTGACATCGGCCTGGGCTGTGGGGGCGGACAGTGCTCGTCATAACCGAAACGTCGGCCCCATGGTTGAAAGGCGAACATTATTTTCATCGGTGGGAGTTTTGGCGGTAATCAGCGAACCTATGCTTTTCTCGGTAGGCTGTAATTTAAATGCTGTACAAACATTATTCTGGCGAGCGTAAACGCGTTGCTGCGGTCAGGGAACGGGTGGCACCCAGCACGAGGAAAACCAAACAGTGCGATAATTAGCGGACAAACGCGCCTACGACCCGCGGTCGGTGGAAATGTACAAACACTCGTAAGCACACAGAGATCCTCTTTCCTAGGGGCGGGTGACATGTTTGACACTTTCACCGCTGAAATATATGAACAAAATCGACAAATGCTAAATAGTACATGGTTCGCCTGAGCTTGCCCTTATCGGCGAGGCTGTTGTTGCAAGGAACTTCAAACAATTCCCAACGGAACAAATGTAAGGGATGGTGTGAATGCTTGCGTATGCTTTTAAAACACACGATGAAATTTTGTAACATTCATCAAAACCATATCGTATTATTTCCTAGGTTAAACATGCTAAATCCATTGTCCCTTGCGATAATGGCTGAGGTTGTTGCAACGTACCGGTTTATAAAAGTCATCATACCAAATGATTTCTCCCCAAACAGCCGTGGGTGTTTCTAGCTATTTATCTGTGTCCCGTTTAAATCGCCATTAGACAGTTCTCTCTACCAAAACGCGAGTGAAAGAAGCACGGGGTCCCATCCCATCCGGCTGGACGAGGACGAAGTTTCCCGGGGCAAGTTTACGAGAAAAGATGGCGAAACTTTGTCACACGCAAAACTGTGTTTTGTCTGCTGTTCGGATAAATGAGACAGAAACGCGCACTCATTCTCTGCCCGAGTGCGCCATCTTTGAAAGTTTATGAATGACTTGTGAGGCCCGGCAGTAGGAGGGTCGGTCGGGATGTAAGGGTGTTGCTGCATGTTTTCAGGAGCCAAATGCCAAAAACAATCCTTCTCGCTGTCAAACGAGGTGAACTTTCCTTCCCCGGGGGCCTTGGACGGACGAAGGAGATTTCGCCGGAATCCATCACTCCGGAATCCGTTAACGATTTTGGAGTGTCTTCAGCGCCCTTTATGTGAGCCAACGAAGCATTACGAAACCGTTTCCGAACACTTTTTAGCACAGCAACACTGAGGGGGGAAGTGTTGGCAAGCTGAACCTCCATCTGAAAGCGCCCCGTTCGACAAGACGTTAGTGTGCGAGTCGACGGAAATGAAAATAATCAGCATCCTGCCTGTAAGCTGTCCGGTGCAGCTGATAAAATTAAAACTAAATTAAAAATCGATTAACGCCGCTATTAATGGCAACGTTCAGGATGTACATGCCCTGTCGCTTCCCGGCTCTACGCAGTGGATTGACGCTTCAGCTACAACAGCAGCAACGGTTGACTGAAGATCGCAGTTTGCTCCACGGCACTCTGCTTCCGAAGAACCAGCTGGGTGTTATGCAGCAAGATGTTCCGATGCGATAATGAGAGGCGATTAAACGCGAAATTGGAAAAACTGTGCTCTCCGAAAGGGTATAAGTTTTAGCCATTGTTTTTGCTTTCGGGCACGATCTGGATCTAGTAATTTCTGCTGAAAACTTCCGTTTGCCGAGAAGATAACCCGTTTCACTACGCACGGCTGCTGAATTCATTTCGCTGTTCGCCCAACTGGCGTAGGTTTGGCTCGGTGGCCGTTGGTTGCTTTATTAATTCCGGCATCTTATTCAGGCAGCCATTTGCATTAACTCCCCGATGGCGCTATAAATCCAGTCGGCTTATCTCAAAAGCTCCTCTGGAAACAATTCGCCGCCGGAGAGATAATCATAATAAATCCGTTTTAGCCGCCGGCGATAACGTCCATCGAGGAACTCATGATTCGAACTTATAACGTGGAGCAGATTATTGTAAACCCATTTGCATCTTGTATAGAGTATTCTTACGCGTCAAATGAAATCAATTATTTTATTTCTTTCAAAGAACTGTACCGTCGTTGGATGTGAACCATGTTTCATTCAACCATACTTGCCTGGCGTCTTTCTTCAAGCATTTTTTTTTTCCTTTTGGAAAACTTGGTTTGATACAAATGTTTTGCACCAAGCGCACTGCTTTCAACAGATTCTGCTTGTACGAACAGCAGTATCTCATTTCAAAAGAAAAGGATTTAGGAAACGGAGAAAGGCCTTTCTGATGCACAAGTCTATCCTAGCTTCTTTCGCAGGGCCTTACATTATGCATCTTCAACCGACGTGCCCAACGGTTTCGATTCGGATGCTTCACCTCGAAAAATGTGGGGATTCTCGGTCGGGCTGGCTGGTGGGTTGGGGTAGGGCAATCATCATAATCATCAATCAATTCCGATCCGATGCAATTCTGGCAGGGCTTCAAAAACCTGATCAGAATCGGACGGAAGATAAATTGGGCCCGAGCTAGAACTGAGTGCACTGATTCGACGCTTTAATACTCTATTTATTTTATTCCACCGTTGCACATCGAATCAAATCTCGCACCGAAAATCGGCCTCAGTCGATGCCGACGGTCATTGGTGTAGGGATCAATGCTGGCTCAAATCGAGAAGCCCTTTCCCTCGTGGGAAAAATACAGTTTTTGCAGCATTTCGGCGAGCTTCGCACAAGAACTGATTTATGGAGCAATCTGGAGCGGTCACCATCCGGTTATCCGGTTATCGGTAATTGATTGAATCCATTTTATTGCAAAGGTTTTCCCTTCGATTCGCTAGACTATCGTGTGTGTGTGCCGTTGTGCTTCGCGCTGCTTTGTGCAGAGACACTCGAATGGCTCCTAGCTACTGAAAGCGAAAAGCTGTTTGGGATGATCTGTGGGAAAACTGTGACAAGAACGGCCACGATGCGAACGATTGACAAACAGTCACGATTATTTGAGTTTTGATATATAGAATGATTTTGTTTCTGGTAGATTCCATGTGAGACATTAACTTTAAAGGAAAAATCACTACAGTTATTAAAGGCAATTTTTCATTACCCAGTAGCACATAGGAATATTATCGAATTTATTTGCAAGGAAATTTACCTTTCTCCAATTTCTTCAGGTTTAAAGTTCCATTGTGGAATGTAGGGATGTAGATTTAGTGCATCGACGAATAGCTATTCCCAAAACGCAAGCTCCTGTTTTTTCTACCAACGAGCTGCCATTCTTCAGTCGGATGAATAATGAAACTTATATGCGGCTGTGGCAAGATCAAGCGGCCCTCAACCCTCACCGGCAAGCATCGGCACGCTCAATTTCGTTTGGAGCTGGGAATTTGCCCAAGATTTACATCTTACATGCATTAACAATTCAGCCGCTTGTCAATGCTGCGGTGCGACAGTGCAACCAGCTGACACGTCTGAGGTTTCGGGCCGAGCGACATGGGAAAGCATTTTCACCGCCGGACAGGCTACCGCCCTCTTGCTGTTGATCGCTACGATCGCAAACGCTTGCCATCCTCAACCCAAAATCAATATCAAAATCTCGCATCGACAAATAACGTTAGGCAGCGTGAGGGAAGGGGTTCGTCTTTGGTAGCAGCCGGCAGTGGCGATGACTCGTCCGTTCTCTCGGCGCCACGACGCCGGTCTGGATAATTCATCACCAAGCCGGTGTGAAGCCGACCTGCAGTCCTGCCGGATCCATTAGTCATTCCGTTATTTTATCGAAGGGCCACTTTGGGATTGGGATTTGCGGATGACTTTCTTCTTATTTCACTTTCCTTTTTTCTCTGTTGCTGAGGATGTTTCCAACCATACGCAACTGAACCTGAGTTCGAACACACGCACGCTAGAACACTTTCGTTACGCAGCCCGCCTCACAGGACCGTTGGTGGTTTTACGGTGGTTTTATGGGAATCAATATCTACCGGATTGTGGTTCATTTATTTTACCGACCAAACCTAAAACAGGGTCGAAGATTTGATGGCGGTCCACACCTGATGGGGCCGATTCCATCGAACCGGACCGTATGGGAAGCAACGTTGCGGTTCACCCCACTTGGTGGCCAAACTTTCTCAACGGGAGGGAGGCGAACGAAACTGGCAGCTCTGGAACTCAATTGGATGCCTTAAGTTTTACGAGCTATAATTGAATTTTTGATACGAAACCCATCACCGTCGGACCGGCCAAGCAGGCGATCGAAAGAAGTGACAGATTTTGGTTGATTCGGAGACAGTTGTGTGTGGGAGAATGTACAAAACGAGCTTTCCATCTTATTCGTTTGTCCTTTTTTCGCCCAGGTATATATCGTAGGACACATACCACCCGGCTCGGACGAGCGCCACATTGGCCACCCGATGCCATACGGACACAGCAGCTACACCGAGAAGAACAACATGCGCTATCTACGGCTGGTCAAACGGTACTCGTCGATCATCCAGGGACAGTTTTTCGGCCATTTGCATTCGGACTCGTTCCGGGTGGTGTACGGTGAAGGAGGTAAGCGATCCGAAACGCTGGAGCACGGAAAGGACAACGTTTATTCTACCGCAACCGCAACAAACCAATTGAAGGGATGTGTGTGGAGCGAAAAGTAATGCAAATCCTTTAACCTATTTATACCTACAGGAAAACCCGTGTCCTGGATGATGATCGCTCCATCGATAAGTCCCCGAAGGAACAGCGAGTCCAACAACCCCGCCATGCGGTTGTACAAATTCGACACTGATACAGGGCAGGTAAGACAAGACAACCCGCAAATCGTTCGCATATAATAAACCGATAGCAAGCTGTACAGCCTTCGGTTGTCTTAAATACGAGCTGACAAGAATTGCTACAAACCACCGCTCTCTTCTCTCGGCTCCCCTCTCCTTCAGGTCTTAGACTACACGCAGTACTATCTAGATTTAGATCAAGCCAACAAGCTGGAGGAAGCCGTCTGGCAGCCGGAGTACAACCTTACCACCTACTACTACGGCCTGAGTGAGGTATCGTCGATGGCCCTACACAATCTAGCCGACCGGTTTAACAGTGCCGACGACACGCAGTTCATGAAGTAAGTCATATTTAAGATAGGGTCGGGGATCCAAACGCACCTCGACCTCGAAGTTAGGGACGTATTGCCCAGGACACTTCGCTAAACCTGGATTTGGGGACGATTGCTGTTGTGTAAATAACAGTTTCTCCACTTAAGCTTCCCGGGACGGAGGAAATTTTTTTCCATCCTTTTTGCCAGACTATCTTTACTTAAGAAAGCATCCAGGGTCCACAGATCCCAATATCCCGTTGGATTGCTGGACCGGAATTTCGAAAGCCCTCGAAAAAAAAAAAAAAACCGTTCGCTTAAACCGAAATCTACCCCCTATAATGCAATACTTTCGAAAAGCATCCCCGGAAGCACTAGTTTCAGTTAATCCCATTTTGAATTCCAATATGTTCGCCTTCCCGTTTCGCAATATATTGCCGGAAATCGGGAGTGGTTTGAAGACTCTTTATCACACGTGCTGGCCTTTCGTGGACGTAGGGGAAAAAAACTCACAATCGGCACGTAAGACTTTGGTGGGGCACCGAAGGGCCATGGCGGGATTTTCTGCAAACGGCTGAACCTTGCTGTATTCCGAACGCAACAAATCCTTTCCCTGGTGTTTGTGTACAAAGGTTTAACAAAGGCAAACAAACGCACCGGAATCGCTGGAGGGATTCACTCCACGTGCGCGTTCTGTGTTCGATCATCCTTGATATAGATACTTTTTTTGGCGTTTCTCAGTGGAAGCTTAGGTCGGCCTAATGGTGCGTTACAATGTATTTGTTTGTTGTAAAGCTTGGCCCGCTCATTGAACCGCTCGGCATCGAGGTCGGCTTCCCGGGACGACCTTCAGCGTGCTGTACGTCTGCACGAATGGGTTGACTTCGAAGACGGATGGCGATCGGAGGGATGTAGCGGGCTGGAATGTGGGAAAATTCTCTCCGTCCCCCTTTTGCATCATCGAGCTCGGAGATGCTCTCGAGCAGAGATATCTTTACCTTCGCCACATTCCATTATCTATTTTGCCATTGTGTGGGCACATCAGAGCTTTCCACAAAGCTGCTGTTTGGTGGTGGCCACTATCGGCATTTCATTTTCTGGAGGATTTTTCACATACACACACACACACAGATGAGGCAACGGCAGGAAGAAAAGAAACCCGTCTAAGCCATCCAACGAAAGCTAGCTGCCTAGGAAGTGCGTACTTGCGACCGTATACGGGAATGCGAATGTGGGGGCGCAATTTGGGGATTTGCTATGGCTTATTCAGATTCAAATCTTCTCTTCGGCCTGCCGGATCCAGTCCGTTCGACCGTATCGCGCGAAGGCCATCGCCGATCCCGTGGCCGCGGGGATGACGGTGGAAAACTCTCACTCTGCCCTCGCTTTACTCTCCGCCAGCCCCGGGAGCTGGGGATGGTGGGCAACGGAGTGGGATTGTAATCTAACATTTTATTTGTATCATTCATCCCAAACCACGTCCAGCCATCTGGCCGTGCCGTCGTAACCCCCGGAAAGGAAGGCCGGGTCCGGAAAGGAATCCTATCGACGCTACCAGCATCGTGGAACATCGTTGGCTTACAGATCGGTGAACCACCGGTGGTTCTGCCACCGATGAAGGGCAGAAAATTGGGCCCCATCATTGGTTATCTACGCCGTGATTGAAGTTCAACCCGTTGCGTGCGGTGAACGAATGCGGGAGGAAAAAGGAGACTGGGACGGTCGGATTTTCCGCCCAACCAAGCACGAACATGTCCCTGGACCGGGCGACGGTAGCTTCTCGGTCGGTGGCAGCAGCGAAAGTTTCGGACATTTCACCGGGAAATCCTTTCCCATACGACTCGTGTATTCACTTTCCCTCTTCAGCACGCTTGTGTGACGCGAGCGAAAAGGGTCGACCGGAAAACTCTTTCCGACTCTGCTATCCTTCCTCAACCCACCCATTTGGGTCTGGATGAAAGACGAGTGCAGATGACAAGCTATCCACGGTGAAACGATGCCATTCAATGCTTTCGGTTTGCATTTGCTCGTCCGTCTTGTAAATGGGATGGAGCATGGAAAGGGGCGCCAGGGAGGGCACCCCATCCCCCTTTGGCGGGGAAAGAGTTAACAATAATCTTTCTTGTGTGAAATCAGAAAAGTTTTCACAAAGCCGCCCACTTCTACGTTGCGTTAGTTGAGTTGTCATCTGCAGCCATCGGCGTCTGCCGGAATACTCACGTACTTCTTTTTATCTTGTTTCACTCGTCCATTTTCTTTCTTTGACCACAAGTTTCCCGGCATCCTTTCCATAGTTTAGCTGCGTCTCGAGGTTGCGAGATTCCTTACAGATACATGCTGGTTTTCAATCACCCAGTCGTGCAAGTTCCACACTTCTTTTACCGGAATATTCTCCCACATACTCTCGCCAAACGGGCATGCCCATGAAAACCCCGGTATTTGCTTTCAGTTCAACGACTGCAACCCAAGATGGAAAATGTGATTCCTAAAAAAAAAAAGAGTAAAGAAAGTCACTTATCTTATCGGTTTTGCACAGCCATGATGTGCAAGTTGCCGGCTAGGCATCCGGCTTGCATATCTCTTACCCGCCGGACTCTCCCTGGAAGGGGGACCGTCCTGTTCGGTGGTTTCCGGTAGAATGTCTCGGGCGAAAGGGGCGATTCGTAGGAGATTGCACTGGCATCTTTTTGTGTTTTGTTTTGCTCCCAAACTTCCGCTCTGGCTCCAATGCTGTGCCGAGAACTGCAGTGCCAGATCTTTTTCCTCGACACTCTTAATCCGCAAAAGTTTCGAGAGACTTTTTTTTCCTGCTGCCTTCCTCACTGAAAATAGTCAAAGCTAGTGAGGAAATCTTGTCCCCGAGAACGCCCCCAAATGGAATGGAGATGAGAGTAATCTTCTGCTGACATGATTTTTTTTTTTGTTATGGTAGGAAGGATTTTCCACCCCTTTCTTGACAGAAACCTGTGCAGAAACGCTCCAGAAAATGTGGAACTACTCTTTCAGCAAACTTGAGTTTCTCTATTGTTCGTGATCTTGGGATAAAATGCACTTCTGTTGGGACGCCGGTGTAAACTCCGTAAGCGACCGGTTGGCCGTTTCCTTAGCCGCAAAGGAACGGGGGCTCATAATAAGTGTAATGCAGATACGTAACGCGGCGGCGTATGAAAAGTGAAGTAATTTTCTGGAGTGGTGCGACTCAATTACGCTTGAAATTAGCTGTCTTAAGATGCTCTGACAAAATTTTCCCGGTAAAGGAGGCAGCAAAATGAGCTCAACATAATGGGCTTATTTCTTGCAAGAGGTCAGCGGGAAACGATGCTCAAACTTTCCCTAAGAACCACCGCAACTGTCGTTCGCCAAGTGTGCTCCAGGAAGGCGAAATTGTCTCAAGCTGTCCAATTTATAGTATTTCTGTTTCGGCATGACTTTCTTACCGTACGGCACCGTTCTGATATACATCTTGCTTGCTTTCAAACTTTCTTCGCCGTGTGCAGGTACTACCGAGCGAACTCGGTGCGCCACGCGACTAGCACCTGCGAGGGAGTCTGCCTGCTCAACCACTACTGTGCCATAACTCGGCTGGACTACCGGGAGTTTCGCAGCTGCCTGGAAACGGCGGCCAAAGCGATGGCATCGAAAAACGGCACTCCAAGGGGTCCGCTTCGTTCGGTCTCCAGCATCAGCCGGATGCTCCTGGTCGTGCTGCCGACACTGCTGATGCTTCTGCTGACCTGCAGCTGCTCAATACCTTCGCACAGGATACTTCCTTCTCGGCACGAGCTCTCGTGGACATCCTTGACATTTGGAGCGGTTCCGCCAACCAGCTTCAAGCTCACCGGACTCCATAAACTGACCGCGTCATTCGTTCGAGCAGCCTGCAAAGCGGCAATTGTTCTACTTGCAAGTGCGCTCTCGTGTTTAGTTGTTTGTCTAGGCCAACGCCAAACAGTGAAGCCATTTCTCCGCGACTCCTCAAGCTCAGCGTCGCATTGCAGCATCGGTCGGAAGCGAAACTGATTACTGCTGAATGGGAGAGAAGAAAAAAAACGCGAAAGGTAAACTACCGATAAAGCAACTACAATTATGTCTATGCATCACGTTTTTTGGAAATTTTCATTTTTTTTTTGCCATTATGTTACTTGGCTAAAATTATTACTTGGCTAAAACAAATTGTTATCATTTCTAAATGCTATGCACCGTTACATATTTTCTTCGATTGTTTTTATTTGTGCTTGATTACCGACTGGATTTAGTTTTTTCTTTAAAATTGGAATTAACAAGTCAATATTTATTTCTGTTAAATTATGAAGCAGGTCTTTGAATGTACCGGATACATGAGTTTCACTACAGAAGAATCTTTTCTATACTGTCGCTTTATATTCCTTCAAAATTGAACCGTTTATCCGGTTCCGAACCGACGAAGTTCTTGATACAGCGTTTTACAGGTCAACTTCGAAATCCAGCACCATTCTTCGTATGTCAAACAATGATTTTCGTCAATGATACAAAGGAAGTTGAAATGCGAACATCATTTTTCAACTGAGCGGCATATTTCAACTTTGACGTCATAATTCATAAACAACAGAATGAATGTAGTCAAATGGGCAACCTTTTTCAACACAATGTCATTTCGCGCAGTGCTGGTTACTTTTTTCACAGGGGTAAAAATATACTACAGTTTCTGTGTACCATCCCGGGGTGTAAACCTTTCAAAATTCCAAAACAAGGCGCCCATTTTGCATGTTCGGTTTTTTGTACATTGTAATCTGGTCTGATTGAGAGTGAAATAACGAATCTAAAAGGAGACAATACGTAAAAATATCTCCTGTTGTGTAAAATAATTTTACCCCTGTGAAAAAAAGGTACCGGTACTGCGCGAAATGACATCGTGTTGAAAAAGGTTGCACGTTTGACTACATTCATTCTGATGTTGTCGAATTACGACGTCAAAGTTGAAATATGCCGCTCAGTTGAAATATGCTGTTGCCATTTCAACTTCCTTTGTATCATTGATGAAAATCATGGTTTGACATACAAAGAATGGTGCTGGATTTCGAAGTTGACCTGTAAAACGCTGTAAGCAAAAGCGAAACATAGTTAAACTGAGCATTTAGTTTAAACAAATCAATGAATGTGATACATAACAACCAAATAAAACAGCCGAACGTCGAAGCCAAACTAAAGAATCTCATTGTCGGTGTGGCAAAAATCGCATGAGAATGCTTGATTGAAAGGGAAGAACCATGGAGCATCAAACAGCTTAGCTAATCCAAAGGACCATACTGCGGTGGGTCCTACCGCGATCGCCCACCCTCTCCCGAGTACATTCCAGATTATGCCAATCATTGGCATCGATTTCGTCTTCGAATGGAGTGAAAAGGAGCTGCTAGTGAAATAATTCGGATAAAAAAGGAAGCTCATACAAAAAAAACTAATAAAAAAATCACTTGTCAAACGCGCTGTGTACATAAGACAGACGGCTAAACCATGCGCGCATAGAAAATGGTGCATTTTCCTTTCGCCGTCGACCATGGAAAGCATTCTACGGTTCTGTTCGCAAAGCATGTCGAGGGATGAACAAGAAAACAATACAGGTTTAAACAATGCGAGAAGTATATTTAGGATGAATGAATCTGGCTACTTTCCGTTTCGATGTTTTGTTGTTAAAAAAAAACCCCCCCTGGTGTACGTACCATGCTTTGTGCCGCACCGGAGTCACGATCAGAAAACAAAAACAAAACATGATGGACATTTAAAAGTTGTAAAATAAAAGCTCACTTACATCGCAAAGCAAATAGGAATGTTTGCGCGATCTAGCCGAATGCGTAAAACGTGTTGATATTGAAAATTTGGATGCCTGTGAGCAAAAAGATCGTAAAGCCAATCGGGAAAAGTTCTGCAGTGGACACGATTAAGCGATAAATATTCTTGTGAACAATCGTTTGCTATTCGAATGAAGCATATTTATGTAACAGCCAAATTTTCCCAGCACATTCGCGCTAATCGACGTATGCAAACAAAAGACCGATTCGCCATGAACTTATTTCACTCCCGTTAATGTAAAAAGTAACAGCCAAAAGCTTGCCCTTCCCCGCCTTCCCAAGTACTTCCCAGCAGCAGTCCTTGAATGAGAAAGTTCATCACCGATTGACGCCAACCATCACGACCGCGAGAGGTTGTTTTCCAAAACTAAGCAGGATCCGAAAACGTCTTGTGAATCCTTTAGCAAATAGTCAAAAATCCCCGGGAAAATATTAACGACAGACGCGGGAAGAGCCGATCCCCTGGAGCAAGCAACGAGAACCTTTGAGGGCAGCAGGAAGATTCGAGGAAAAAACACAGCCAGGAAGCGGTCAGGGAATGTTATACCGTACTTATAGGTGACTTAGCTAATAAAACAAAACATTCAACAGCAAAAAATCATTGTGGCGAGCATAGCGCATCAGGCCGAAACATTATATACACATTACGAAACAATTCTAACCATTGACAAAAAAAGGCAAAATGACACGATAAGACGAATAACAGAAAAATTCCAGCAAAAAAAATCAGTAAACTGTACATGTTTTTAAATAAAATAAAGAAAACAAAAAACAAATAAAACAAAAATGTTCAACCGGCGTTTGGATTTATTACTGTAATAATAGATATCGTTGGATCGTTATCGATATTGCAACAAAGCCTTTTATTTTCTCTTGGTTTTCTACTGGTTTCAAATAACCAGCACAGGTATTATGTTGTCAATAAAACAGATTTGTTCCTCGTTGCAGATCAACTTTGCTCGGAAAAGCTTCTCATTTTTTTCCCCTGTTCATTGAAAACCGCGGCACGTTATGCCTGTTACGAAACCGATTCTTTGAGCGCTGGCACTGAAATGGCGTTCCTGGCAGAAGAGTTAACAAAAACCTTTCAACCAACGCGATTATCCATCCCACGGGCTGGCACGGCTGAATGAACTTATTTCCTGGGCATATTCTTACGACTATGTTAAACTCTCATCGCCAGAATAGACAAAGGGTAACAGAGTGGTCACCGGAGGAGGGCGGGACGGTTCCCCCGTCACTTTATTGAGCAAAGAAATGGTTTTCCTCATCAACGGTAATCCCTACTAAAGACTGCGTGTTTAAAACTTTCGTTTCTATATCCGAACATTACCGTCTTTCACATCTTCTGGGCTCAATGCGCTCCGCAACACACCACGTGTCTAACCAGAACTGCGGAAACTGCGCGAGCCATCCACAAGCGTCGTTCATTTTCCGGTTATATATTTCATCGGCGAACACCCCTCCTCAATTGCACCCATTGCATCCAACCCGCGCAGGAAGCGAGAGCGCGCAGTGAGTAAACTAATTAATTTTAATCGCTGTTCCGTGGTTGCTCACTCGGGGCGTCGCCTACTTTCTATAGTTTTATTTTATCGCCAACATTTCCATCGTTGCGAAGAAGCAAGAATTGAACGATGTTCCAGGGTTCCATAGTTACATGGATTTTCACCCAATGCATCCGGTTGCCAAGGCGGAGGAGAGCACATGCACCTTACGGGAAAGGACTACTACGATCAAAATTATGAGCCACCGAATCAACTCCCCTTCCCGCTCGATTCAACATCGCGTCATTCGATCTTTCAACGGCTTACATGAATTGCAGCAAGCTTAGTCTGTAGCAAAACCCACGAAAGGCGCTTTGTTGAGGTACATCGCTGAACGCTAGCGGAGGAAATGATTTCGAACGTTTTTTGTTTTTTTGCCAGTTGCCAAAACTCCTACACTTTCCCTTCCTGTTCCATTGATTTCATTGGAACCATCAACATGTAGAGTGCATTAGAACTCAATCCAGTGCATAATAAGGCGGTAAGGTGGCGATGGAATCGCTGAAATGTGCCGCGACCATCGGGGAAGCGTATTGCAGCATTTAATTATCTTCTCGCGTGAACATCTTGAACATGTTCGCCGCTCCCCCTTTCCTCTCCAGGCAGCGTAAGCTCACGTAGCGATGAACCTCTCGTCGTTCGCACATAGTTTGAACCGTTGCAATTTCTTCCCTCCAAGTAGCACAATGGAGGTGTGGGAGCAGAACGTCGGAACGTCGGCTTAGGATTGTTGAAACTCTCCAAGTATTTGCTTCCACTCAGCGCACTCTTCACCCTTGCATTCACCCCCTTTGCATCTCGGGAACATGTTTAAACCGCGACCACTGGCAGTCTCGAATCGCGAGGAATGGTTTGATGCAAATGAAGCATTTCCAACCGGGAAGGGAAAACAAAAAGAAGAACGGTGTGAAATGCTACGCATTGCCGAAATGCGACGAAAAGTTTTCCCATAATCACGTTTGAAACCATCGCTTCCTGTTTCAGCTCTTCCGATGCTGCCGTGAGCCCGGCCTCGGCAAATCTAGCTATTGGACGTTTGAAAGGTTTCAGGTGAAGGAATGTACCATACATCTGGAGTGGAGGAAAGTATGGTGTACTTAACCTATCCGGAAAGAAGTTTGAAAGAGAAAGAGAGAGAGAGAGAAAGGCATTGTGTGAAGCGATGCTGAGGGACTGAAACAGTTAATAATAATTGTCATGTTTCACAGCATTCGAGTTCCAGGAAGTGTGAAAAACGACAAACTAGACACCGACGCTGGCAAATGCATGGCGGGGAAACTAGGTGCCATTAGAATCATCGTCGCGAGCATCGCACGACGTCGACGCAGGATTCGGTAGATATGGCGCAGATAATGGCATAATAAGGGGTAAGCACCATTCTCCTCCTTATCGTCTAATTGAAGTGCAATGTATGTGAGTGTGAGCTGTTATAATACTCCAACCGCCTTCCGACGGGTACTATTGCATGCACGAGGGAATAAGTTTGCCCTCCACACTGCACTTTGGGTGCGTTGCAACTTTGAGTGGCTGCCGAGTCCCTAATCTAGATTATTATGTGTCATCTACTAAAACTTTCCTACTAACACCATTTATTCGTTAGTGCTTGTTGGCACTTCATCACGTGGATTAGAACTTTCCACATTTCGAAAGCACAGTTTTACTGGAACAAGAAATTCGTTTGTTCGTTCGTAGTGGAGTTTAAGCAACACATATTTATATCACTCTGCTATTCAAATAAATCGTTGTAGTATCATTCCAGTATGTTGGTAGCCTTCGTTTCAAATGCAGAGAGGAATCGAAAAAGGTGTCTTAAAAGCTTCTAGCACACACAAAAATTCTCCTCATTCCCTCTGTGCTGGTTAAACATACAATCTATCCTGTTCATGTTATTCAAAAGCTCCAAATGGCAATCAAATGTTACTTTAAAATGCAAATTGGACAAATTGGTCAAAGGAATCAAATATTTAATGAGTTTCGTTTCACAGTAAACCTCACTGTTTTCAGTACTTTTTGGCCTGGCTCATTGTTTAGATTCAATCTCGTGGAGAAAATTTCTTCATCATCTGAACATCTGGCGAAAACTTTAATTTGCATCGGCCCCAACTTTCGACCCAACATAGTTTTGGTCTGTAACCGCTCTGGGTTGGGTTTGGGAGTGATCACTAACCCACATACGGACGATTTATGCAGACGTTTGCCGCTTCTTTCCTGTTTCCTCGGTGCCAATGCTCTTCCTCTCGTAGTGCTGCCATAAGTCTCATGTCAACCAAACACAACATTGGCAAGTGGGGAATGTTTCCTGTTTGCCGAAAACTTCTGAGGCTTTGAGGTTTACGGTTGCACTTGGTTTTGTCCAGCAATGCATTTACGACAGGGGCTTCTAAAACTGCCCTCCACATAGGGACGATTCTTCCAATCACCCCTTGGACAGTGTGTATGTAGCTTCCATATGTTAAAGTGAACGAAAATAACTAGTCAGATGACAGGACTAACTTACCGAGGTTGTTCACTTTGGTTGCCGTCAATACCGGAAAAGCTGGTGTATGTTTTTCCAAAGCTTCTTACATCGGTGATTTAAAGCAGTTCTTGCTTCGTGAGTGCACTGCACGTAAGTGTTACCATGGTAACAAGTATGTTCAAACCGTTGAGAGTCTCCAGCAACCTAGCAACTATAACCTTATGTCGCAAACTTCACAATAACGTACGTAACGTATTCAAAAGCACAATGTTTCCCTTTAATGATAATTCTTAGTGGATTTTATTTTGAAACAAATCAAAAAACATCTGTAAAATGTCAAAAAAGAGAAACACACGAAAATCGTAATAAAAAGGTAACAAAGCGCGGTAATAAACGAATAACACATTATTTCAGTCTGAAACAAAATGGATCATTTGACATTTTGTAATGCAATGCACTTCAAAAACGTAATCGTGCTACACGAACGATGGATTAAGGTGATGCTGAACTATTTTCAATTATGTGAAGGATGAACTTCTTGTAAGATGCAGGTTAAGCGTCTTTCTGATGAAACCGTTCTGATTAAATCCACGTGTGTTTCTTCACTAGTAATCATCCGGTTCGGAAGGCAACCACTTTTGACAAAAATAGGCCCAATTTAATGGATAGCAGCTGTTTTCATAAACAGCTTAATGAAATTATTGCATGCTTCATTTGATCCCCAGTCGGAGATAATTTCCAATCAAATTATCCTCGTTATTCTTGCACACTAACCCAGCAGGAATTAAGCGAAAAATAATTTCATCGCTCGGCTTCAACTTTCTCGACGTACTGTTCCGTGGGTGTATGTGTGTGTGTGTGTCTCGGAAGGGGATAAACGGCTAATGGGACAACCCTGAATTAAATTATTAGGCTTTTTTCTTCATTGCCCCTTGGTCTCATACCGTCGTTGGCAGCAAGTTTGCCTTTGATGAAGCTTTATGATCGAATGTCTTCAAACCGATAACGTCTTTAAAGGGGCCAACCTTTCATCGAACTACGGAAGAAATTGTGGAGTACGTTGAAGAACGTCTGGGCCCCGTAAGGATTTGGCAGCGAACATGTCCCGTGCCCTGCAGGCTTTCCTGTTCATATTAAATCTGAAAAAATGGCCCCTCGAGAGGCTAACGCATTTTCACCGCTCGCTGCTACGAAAAGCCGTTTGTATTGGTGCAGCTCGTAAAAATAAACTTTAACAGCTCTCCGGATAATTTCGCATCGGCTTCTTCTTGCACCAGCTCTCTTCCACCGAACACAAAAAATCCACGCCCCGGGATCCATACCGATACTCCAAGGAGTAGGCACAAAGCATGACCAGGAAAATTGAAAGTTGACGGCAAGTTGTCCGATGGGAAAAAGAAACGCAAGGAAAATCGTACTCATTTTTAAAGAAAAGAAAGCGGCAAAAAAACTGTAATGCCTGCCTTTGCCGGAACCGGAGGGGACGTAAAAATTTGTCTGTTTTCAATTTTCTTCCTTCAATCCCGCGGGTTTTCGCCAGGGAAACTTTCATGCACCATGGACCTAGCAAAGGGCAGGCGAATGCTTTGCCATGGGCCAGTAACAATGGAAGGTAGCCTCAAGGTTCTCCCTTTCGTCCGATTCTTTTGCCGTCTATTCCGGAATCTCACTTTGGCCCCGGAATAGGTACGGAAGTCGGTTTGATCAGGATGAGAAACGACAGCGAAAATAGCACTACAGCGCGGATTAAATCCATTTACAATGATAATAAAAATTTATTTCCCTCCTTGTTCGACCGAGCGGGTCGAATATTTTAAAAATATCGTTTCTCTTATTTTCTACATTCCGTAGGGTTTGGTTTATTTGCAGCGCAGCGAAAACAAACCCATTGATCGGGGTGTGAGAAAATCTCCGGGATTGCTACAGTGCGGGATGAAGCAAAGATCCAGGAGCTGTGAAACAGCAGTAGGAGCCAAGAAGGCATTCGTAGGCACGGAGATCTTGCTGGAAGGTAATAAGTTGCAGGCCATTGGCAGCAGTTAAAGAATTCATTTTGGCTCCTATTTTATACTCGATTAGCTGTGCAAAATGAAATTAATAATTTTATGTAAGACTAAAAGAAACGTATAATATTTAAAATTGCTTATGGATATTTGCACTCGTTCATAGTTCATTTAAATAAAAAAGACGAATTAAAATTCTGTGGAATCCTTTTCAACGTTCTATCGCTAAATCTTTTCATAATCCATGCAAAGGAAATAAATAATGTAAAAGGCACAACTGCAGGATTATAACTTATGATTTGCTGGAGTGAAATATCTCACGTTCCAAAATTCCTAGAAGAGGTAGCCTCAGAGAAGAGAGGGTTGTATTCCCAATGGATTTGTTGCGGTTGCATCGCCATAACCACCGCTCATACATCGCACTACAATCCGCCGGAGGACGTAGACCGGAAGTAGGTGGGGTTCCATCGTCGTCGGGCAAACATACCACAACACCAACTTCAGCCACTGACCGCGACTAGAAGTGGATGCATAGAGTGCTTTTCCGAAGCACTCCGAACGTCCTTCTGTATCGGGTCGACACCGACACTACCAGTAAACAGCCAGACTTGCCACTAAAACGACCGCGAGAAGTGCAGTGGCACCGATATCGCTGAAACGCAAAGTAAAACTTCCAGCTTGAACAAAACACACAAAAAAAGAAAGAACTACAACATTCGTTCACCACTTTGCTCGGAGTTCGGACCGCAAACGCATGGGACGGACCACAAACGCCCGAAGACGGAGTGGGGGTGGTTAGAAAGCGTTAACAGTTTTAGGTTACCTATGGGATGCATAAATAATACTTTGGGCAAACTTTCGCGCCAGCCACTTACAGTGCGCCTTGTAAATCTGCAATCCCCCAACTGGTCAATCGGTAGCGGAAGCTCTTCATCCGTGTATCACACGTGTCCGCAAGGATGAAAGTGTATGAGTGCAACCTCTCCGTTGCACTCATTCTCTGCGTGGTACGTTCCAGTTCACTGTTTTAAGCCGTTGCCAAGGCGACGGAATATGCTTCCGGTGTTGCGTCGTGCCGAGTGCATTAGCTCGTCGCCTTCGTTAGTTCGTTGCCTCCGAAACAATACCAGCGAAAGCCGCTTCATTTTATCTGTGAACTTACATTCTACTTCCTGTGGGAAGAAAATCCTTCGTCCGGGAAAGCGGGAAAAACTGAGACATGAATTAAACATAACATTTTCCATAAAACAGCGGGGTTTACACGTGCTCCATTTTTTTTCTTTCTTTTTAAGCTCCCACGAAGCAGGATTCAAACTCTTATGGTAAAGCTTGATTTGATTAATTGTTAACATAATTGAACAACAGAATTTAGTGATACAGTACAAATAAAAGATATTTTAAAATAGTACACTCCTGTTAAAAAAACGGTTTAGTGATAAATCAAAATTTAAGAAAAAGTTCAGTTTACAACATCATAAAATGTGATATGCATCAGCTAAACGACCAATGTATTCTTTTTACCCAAAACTGCATGTAAAGAAGCTCGTTAGAAGCATGCAAAACATACATTCTCTAAGAACCTTAGGTAAATACACCACGACAAATGGAAATGTAAGTTTTCCTCACTCCATAAACGTGCCGCAGAAGACGCAGACGTGCCAGCCGTTGCTGGTGAAACATGAGACTGATGCTGCTGACGATGATTGTGATGAAATTATCATCCACTGGCCCCACCGGCGCATCCGATGCTGATGAAGAGCATCATGATCATAATGATGAGGTGATGAGATTGTGGTAAGTATTAAATGTACCGCAGAACGTAGTGCTTGTAGTTTTTATTTCATTTGGTTTCCTTCTCGTTGTGCATCGCTCACCCAGCTTAGCGAGGGAAAGAACAGGGCAACGGCAGGGCGGAAGAAACGGTACGGTCTCCATAAAAAAGAAACTTTCTGCCGGCTACTTTCTCCCGACGGCATTGTGGGAGCTCCGGTCTACTTCCAGAATATTTTACCGTGGGGAACTATAACTCCGAAGGCAAATTCTAAAAGGGCAAGGAAAGAACGGTATCGTGTTTCCGGAAGTGGTCGGAAGGGGAAGAAGCAGGTGAAAAATAAGTAAATGTAAATAAACTGTCTTCGTTTGATACGCCAACGCTATGCTATCCGTGAGCAATTGTTTTTTTTTTTTACATACAACATGTATTTAGCAACAAATAAAAAAAACTTTACTTTCTAATTATACTTTTATAAAATTTTCATATGGTGGCATTTTCTTAATGTTCTAGCAATTTCTGTAACGTTTTGAAATTCGCTAGACTATACTGCAATAAAAGGTTGTAACAGAGCATGAAAAAAATTGGTATTCTGAATGGCAGTTTCTGTAACCATCGTCGTCTTTCTCACAGCGATTTCAATGATAACATTATTCATCGCAATGTGGGAACATTTAAACGCTGCACCAAGGATAGAATGCAATTCACTCTACCGAAAACATCACTCACTCGTGGGAAAGCGAGTTCCATGGCACATCCTACACCCTCCCCGCTGACTTTTATCACCGGTCAGTTGAACGATCGGTCAATGGTTGGAACATTTTACATATCACTATGCGCGAATGGCATTTCGCTCAATTGATTTCATTAAATGTGACAAATAATTCACTTTATGCTGAATAAATATCCGTCCACCACTCGTCACCGTGGAATCATCGCAGGGTGCGTTTGCGTTGCCGTATGGCTGCGGGTGAAAAACCGTGCAAATGTTCGTTCGGGACGATTTGAAAGAGTCCGAGACCACCAGCATAAATTCGCAATACGTTGCGGGTGGAAATTTTGCATTACAATTCGCTTTGGGCAATTTGATGCGTCGTGGGAATTGGCTATTATGGTTTACGAACGGTGCTGAACCATTGTGGTGTGATGGACTTTACGCTTTCCACCGTTGATGTTGTGTCGTGCAAACGTTTTATCAATAAGTTACATTTGAAAATCTGTGGATGAAGAACTAAAGTTAAGGTTTTATAATAAGCAGTGTACAAGGCTTTTACATGGATTTGAATTCCAGATTGACCTCCTATAACATTCTTGTCGTTAGCAAACATAATGCTTTTATTATTAATTTAGAAATATTTATTTAAATTTTTCCTTTCAACAACAGTTTACCAAAGTAATAAAGAACATAAAATATATGTCAGATGACAGTCGTCGAAAAGGTCTCCAATGTCTGGCCAATACAAACCGTACGCATCTTATCATCAGCTGCCGTTTTCGTGCTACTGTTGCGAAACAGTTTTATTGCCTACATAAGCACTTATGTAAACGTCTGTCAGGCCAACGTCTATTGGACAACTGAACACATTAATGCTATCAGGAGGGCGCCAAACATCGGGGCAAAGGGCTTGCAGCGATAACTTGAATTACCTTTGTTAGGACAACTATACATTCGAAGATATGTGTTGCCCGTTTGCCTCTCAAATGCACCCCGGGAAGCCACCCGAGGCAAAGACAAGACAGTTGCAAAGATGATGATTCTGCTGTATCAAGAGTGTTAGTGGAGGAGGATCAGGAGCAGGAGGACGGAGGTGTGCAATGTCAATAGATGCCCTACAGACGACTGCCAACTCCGCACGGAATCGGTGAGCACAGCTGGGCATTTGGCATTGGATGCGGCAGGAAATTTATCATAATTCTCATTAAACTGGACAACATTTGTGGAACCGCGCGCGTTCGCACTCTCAGCCGTAGACCGTACACATTTCACACAGAGTGTGTGGAGGGAAGATAACGACGCATCGCAGGTCTTAGTGGGATGTCGGATATATCCATGGTTGGCGGTGGCACCCTAAAGGGAGCGAACAATGGGACGGCATGGAGCGGCTTCAAAGAAATTACACTTTGCAACCAATTCCTACGCAAACTGCTGCTCAGTGCACTCGGATTAAGGACTCAACCAAATGCCCGGTGGGATGGCGATGCGTCTGCTTCTTCATCCTCATCTTACTGACCGCTCCTTGGCGTTTGGTAAAATTATCAACGGCTTAGCCACGGGACTACGTGCGGAGCACTTACACAAGCCAGTGCGTCGTTCTTTCTTGCAGAACCACGCGGAAACGGAAAGGACATGCAATTACACTAACAAGAACCGACACCAGCGTGCCATGTCTTGGGGAATCAAACACCACCGACGAGCCGAGAGCAAGTGTGACTTCCGGCCCGGAAATGTCCAAAGGATTGGCTTGACGACTACGCTCCAATCAACGGCCGGTGACAACTAGCTGCGTCGGGTAAAGTCAGCAGCCAGCGCCCGGAAGCTGGACGTCATCACACTATTTGTAACGGATAGAGAACTGCCCGGCAGCCTTTATCACGCACCTTGTAATAGTCAGTTAATGGCCAGGTAGTGTGAGTGTTCCTATTCAAGTGCACTCTCGCCTCCGTTATGTGCGTGCATCGGTGCGGTTCCAGGAAAGCCCCCAAATGTGCATCCCACACCCGGTGGAGTACGAAGTGAACGTGAACGATTAGGAAGAAGTGTCATTGTTGCCTGTCCGTTCAACAATGGCCAACCGGAAAGCTGGACAAACAGAACCTACCGTAGACCGGCGCGCTGTGGTGCGATATGTGCAAATGTTTACGGCTTGTTTCGACCACTTTGGGTATGCTACATTACTGCCTTTTGCACATTTACTGTCGCAACTGTGTGGACAAGAACAGGATAAGGCCATTAAAATAAACACTTTTTGATTCGGGAAAAAATGGCAGAGACTAGGCAAAAAGACTAGGCAGTGCACTCACCATTACAGTCAAGACGGCAGTACAAGTTTGAAGTTGAAAACGCGTAGATGTTGACATGAAAAATGCATTATGTAGCATCACATCATTATCAAAAACTCACAGTTGTAGGTTTGGTGTTGTTTCAAGCAGCATTGGATTTGTTTTTATTAAGTTATTTGATCGCGTTGTAGGTGTGAAATCACTACAAATTAAATCCCGATTCCACTGAATCCTTAAACGCATCATTAGGCCTCACAAAACGTTAACTATCGTGGTTAATAATGTAACTGTTTAAATTTTATTTCAATCAACTCATCTTTCTCTTCTAAACCCGGTCCAAGTTCGTCACGTCGCTTGTTGAGAAAATAATTTAGTACCGCACAACCAGGCTGGTTAATTAGCCCACTAAACCCCGTGGGGACTTAAAAACGAAGGAAAAGTGCTGTGAGCATATTTGAGAACCCTTGGAGCTGACACATTACCCCTCTGGTAGCCCCTAGCCCCCCCTCCCCCCCGCCACCGGCAAACCATCGCCAACGAGCGGTTGAAAAGCCATCCGAAGGTGCTTATTACCTGTTCACATTCATCAAAAAACGGGCACGTAAACCGAACCTGGTTTTTCACCAGGGAGAAGTAGAATGACACAAGAGGATAGGCAGGTGGGGCCCCGAAGAAACCGTGGCCGGCAGCTAACCCTTTTCCCAGCACAACACATTGATGCCGCGTATGTAATCAATCTCCTCATCATACCCAACGAGGTCACTCCCAACGGAGGTCCGGGTACCTTTGCACTCTCGCCTTTTCCTTCTGCCGGTTTTTTATTCCTCCAGCACCTCACCCTCCCCTGCTCCGCTCCATGGTCCACTCTGCCTTTCGCTCAGCCAAGCAACACTCAACCTTTCGCTCCGCTGGCTTGGCACTTCCACTTTATGCTTCTCGGGTCCTCTTTGCGCTTGAGCTGCCAACCACATTACGCTGGTTCGTGTGCACGCTAAAGATTATACGTGCGTTCGGTGGCATGTCACCGGGCCATATAATTGAGTCATTTGAGATAACAAATGCTGTTAATGTACACTTGCAATTATTTTCTTAATAATGCATTGCTTTCGCTGCCGATCCGGTTGCACGGTGCTTGCCTGACCGCGCACTCACAATCGAGTGTTTCTTTCTGTGTTGCGGCCATGCAGTTTTATTTGTGGTAGTTTTTTTGTAGGAAAACAAAACGGGACGCGGGTGTTTGGTGGAGGCAAGTTCAACAAGGAAGGTGAGTCCTTAATATTTTTCAACAACATTTGTGAGGGCGAGTAAACACCAACGATGAATGCGTGAATGAATAGAGAATTTTTAGCAGGACATTGGTGTTGGCACACACACGTACACACTCGCAAATTCATGCTAATCTAAGGGATTAAGCGGAATGCTCCCAGCATGTACGCCTGGCTGAACGTTTAATGCTTCAAGAGTGTCGAAAGCTTTGTCTTTGCCCCAATCTGTTAAAAAATATTATGCATTACTTTTTCTGTTCTGTATTCAGTTATATTGGTAACAAGATTCCAATATTTAAAATAATGAGTAATCTTAAGAAGTTTACTTCGTTTGTCCAAATCCAAATCAAGTCATGCTTAAGCAAATAAGTTTGTAGATTAAAACCAAAACCATATTACCCAAGCGAAAAATGCAGGCAGAAAAAAAATGCTCGGCAAGCACATTCACTTTTTGGTGATGTAGAAATCAAAAACACTGTAGTGCATATCGCTGGAGGGTACAAACAATTGCATAAAAAATCGAAAAGCATTTAAAATGCTTAATCCTTATCGGAAGCTTCAAATCCAACCAAGGGTGTAAGCTCATGGTGTAACGAACAAAGGCACGTGCCGTACGCTATTCTCCGTACGTATCCATTTCGTTTTTCATTCTTTCGGGTTGAAAAAGGGTCACACTAGCAGCACGTTTGAACAGTTTGGTGAAAAATTTCAAACGTCCAATGAAGATTTTCCACCCACGATAGGAAGGAGCGAATGCTGTGGGTTGTGCAGATCTCTCGCTTCCCTTTATTCGTACGATGCAAATCACCCTGGCAAGTATCGAGATGAAAACATGAACGAATCCAACGGCACGATGGAAAAAATGTGCAGGTGACTATCCGATAGATGCAATAAACTTGGTACGTGCTGTATTTGCATTCCATGAGATCATGGAAAGGCATGTAACTGCTGCAGGTAACCTAGAATCAAGCAAAATGGTATCGGACCGGACGAAACCGAAGGTAGAAGGAAGCGTATGTGCCAAATTTGACAGTCAGGGAGTGCACGTTCCTGCCGAATACGCTTTGGTAGTATGTTTCGTTTGCAAGTAACAGCGCTAACATACCTTTGGCAAATTTGATCTCCCCTTTTCCCCACGTACACAAAAAAGTTAAGCATTAGAGAATGATTAAACGCCTTTAAAACAACAGCAACGTATCAATTTATTGTGTCAGAGATTAATTTATCAATTTTTTAACTTGTCTTTCTAATCGGTTTAGAACAATCATTAGTACAACTAACTTATCATACAATGCGTTGAAAAACGTTTTTATCAATTCTCAAGAAAATGTTTAGAAGAATTGGCAATGAGTTTCGCAGGCTACGGGCTGGCTACGAAACGTCTTACAGCTAATCCATCCACGGTTTGATGCAGCAGCGCACTTACCGCAACCCATTAGTATAAGCCTCCCGGAAAACTTGGAGGAAACCTCAGCATCAACCACGTGCATACATGAAAACACGTCGTAGATTAATCAACACACAGGCGGACCGGAAGAGCAAAGTTTTCCTTCTGAGCTCGCCCTTGGTGCGGCCCTGAAACCCACCAAGAAGCTTCAAGCAAGTGTGAAGTTTCATTCCGTCACCTCGGATATCCATTCCCGACAGCAAAGTTCTGACCATGACAACCGGAAGTTTTTGTTTCGGCTAGCACTTGCTACGCCAAAGTGACAGCCGGGAAGATAAGGTGTTAGTTTTACTTAACAACCATGCTCTCGATTGCTAGCATACGAACATAATCCTCTTTAATATAGATTTGTGTCGTGGTTTCCGTTTTCCGCTGTTCGCTAGGGATACGTTTAGTGAAAAAGTGCCCATGGTTTGCTCCGTAGCAGGGAAGAGATGAAAAGTTGTTCACCAAAGCTTTGCTTTGCCAACGATGACCAACAAGAAACACGAAAAGCAACTTGCTCGAGCATGGCATAACTCTAGGCGCTATTGATTTTTAAGAATGGCGTTTTAGGCGTTTTAGATGGCAGTACAAATGCATATCGTCCGTTGCTAAAACTAGCGTCCCACAACGCACCAGGCGTCTCCATCAGAGGGAAGAGGAAATATTACACGAATAGAATGAAGGAAGGAAATAAAATTCGATCATTTTAGTAGTCACAAAAAAAGCCCACGGGTCAACGCCTTAATGTGTTGCTCTTCAACAGAGGAGATGGAAAAAGAAGGATATTCGTAAACACAGATAAAAAACCGAGAGTGACGTACATAAAGAGCAACTGAAAGGATCAAAGCCTAAGTAAATATTTAACCTTCACGATAAAACAAGACCAATTCCGTGCGCCTCGATGCACCCACGATGAGACCATCATACATTTTCAACGCGACCTTTCGAAAATTCTCCTGCGAGAGGAGGATGCTATTTTTGTTGTAGGGGATGCTGTATGTTTTGGGTGTGCTTGTTCTTTCACCCTGCGGAAGGGACACATTATCCAGCAGCAGTTTCTGAAACTAAGGCAACTCAAATAAACCGCAAGCTTGTTCGAAGCGTTTTGTGTTAATTGGACTTTAACATCAAATTACTGCGATGTGATGAAGACACCGGTGCATAAACACTCATTTTAAGTACGGTATAGCGTGGCTCTTTTCGGACTCTCCTTGAGAAATGGGGCATAGGAAAATGCTAGGAAGACCACCTTTAAAAGATAAGTAAACCAAACCGACTAACAAACAAATTATAACTCAAGTAGATCCAAATGGAACACACTTTAAAGATATTTTATACGAGCTACGATACATGAAGAGTTTAAAATAAATCTTTCCAATTCCAACACCTTCCCCCTTATCATGTAATGAGGCCTTACGTTTTAACGTAAAGATTTCTTCAAACGAATTTTAGGAGAATACAAGCTCTTGTGTCGAGCGATCTCCTACTGCATTTCTTCAACGTCATCATCAGAGTCACAGTGCAACCCCTTTCAAACACACTGTACGTTTCATTGTGTATGGTCCGCGTCGTTCTTTGCTTCTATTTTTATATGATATTGACACAATTTCGAAAAGTTCTTTTTCTCGGTTTAGTGGTTGCGTTTCTTTTTATTCCTTTACTCGGGAAGCACTTGGCTTCTTGCTGTGCGTTTATTTGCCAGTCTGTCAGTCAATGAACTATTTTAAACCGCGACAGCATGAATGCACTAATTACGGTCGGAGACATAGTGGCACAGATAGGATGACTACTTTATTGCCACGCACCGCCCCTTAACGCCGAACATTGGGTCAACCGAATTTAGCTGCAGTATGTTCGTTGCTTTGGGGTTTCATATCGAGTTTGGGCGGGGGAGCATGGGATAGACCAACTGACGAGAACGTCGGTGCAGAGTGAGAACTCCCCATCTTCGTCATCTATATGGTTTGCGATGGGCTAAATATACATTTTAGTTCACGTTGCCGCACGGTACGAAACGCGAGCGATTCAGCGGAGTTTTATATTCGGAACCCCACCTTGTTCGATGGATCATTCATCCCAACACGTTTTAGTCGTGCATCAACGAAGAAATAACATGACATTCGATTGCCCGGCGAAGAGCTTGGAGTTGCTCTGAAAAGCATTGTACAGCTGGAACATGAAGTTCATGAAACAAAGCGAAGGATAACTCTTAAACATGCAAATTAGGAGGATCAAAGTTTTTTCATTTTTTGAAAAACTGAAGCAAAAATCTTCTCTCATTCAAAATTCTGATAAACATTCACCAAACGTAACGTTTGCGGGAAATAATCAATTGAAAAATGGACATCCCGTCTTAAGACAGGATTTTTTCCGAGGCGAGGGCTATATCACCAATGAGCATGGACGCTGAGAAACTTGTTATTGAACTTTTTTTTATCACCAATAAAATTAAATTCTGTTACAAAAAACAAGATCATTTAAAAAAAAACACCATCCTCAACAGGTTTTGAAACTGAAGCGGCCGCAAAGCTATCATTTTGGTGTTTCGTTTCTCTAGCCTTACGGTTAGACAGCTGGGATGAAAATAATTCCCCATTTCGGTTGATGGAGAAGATTTGCATTAGGAAAAGTTTCGGGGGAGAAAAAAAATCCCGAATCCAAATAATCACTTCCCCACCGCACCCTCACAGCGCTGTGGTAACGATAATAGCTTCAATTTTCTGCCACTGAATCGGGGCGAAATGCCCAGTAATGTCTGGCAAAAGTTAATGAAAGCTGGAGCTGCTGATACCAGGCATCGTGCTAGGGGAAAGTTTACTACTGACGAACGCCGGAACACGATTAAGCAGATCGTAATAAACTGCCGATGGGCCCGTGCTCCGGTGAAAGCTGCTGGTGGCGTAGGTTTGGACCAAAATCGAACCCCTCCCTCCGAGAAGGAGGCATCATCGCCAAACAGATGGACGCCACCGCGGCGAACTCCTGCCATACAGCCGGTTCCAGCGTCTTTTGTAGTCCGCTCATTTTAGAGACGAATTTTCATGTCCGGTGTCCGTTGTTGTGCTGCTGCAGCAGAGAAGGCGTACTTTTCCCGTAACGATTATTTGGTGGATGTGTTGAACGAACACATAATCGCAACTTTTCTCATTATCAAACCTCAGCCCGGCGTTGGGCCATGAACAGAACATTTTTGGAGCATTTTCTTCTACTTTGTTATTTGTATCCGTTAGTTCGATAGGTTGTTTTTTTTTTTCGTCAAATTACATGCTCAATTTATTGCTGTGTGAATAGTTAGCATAGTCACGTTTCTAAAACTCTTTCGGAAACATGCATTAATGAAATTAATATTACACTTTTTTAAACATTGTGAATCGAACTTGGCCACGAAATTGATTTGCTGCTTTAGCTATGTTGAAAAAGGAAAATTAAAAAAAATGAAGAGAAGGACAAATTCACAAAATAGTTTATAATGAGAGATCTGAAGAATCGATAAATCCAAACCATTGAGATGAGGTTAAAAAGTACACGTAAAACACCTGTTATAATGCGAGCGAAAGTTGCCCACGTTTGAAAAATTCCAACGGATCCCGTTCGCACGATCGCTTCGGTACGAAAAAATAGAATTTCGCTAGCCTGAAGGTTGTTGTTTGTTTCCGTTTCTCCATACGCTTCTTCCAATCACCGCGCAAGAAGCGACGCAAGATTCAGCAACAAAAAGAAAACGCAGGCTGCCAAGAAAGTTCACGATCACTTTCCACCTTACGCTCCGGCGAATGGGGCCAGCACGAACACATTGTGGAAGGTTGGCAATGTCTGGCGTTTGATTCACGCATACCAACAATACGCCCCTCGCACTGGCCAGCGCGTGTCACTATGTCGCGTGCTGGGCCGAACGGAAGGAAAATTCACGATAGAAAACCAACCAGCGGTGCCGCACTGTTGTGTTCGACGCTGTTTGGATTTTGCTAAAAATAAGCATCCCATCCAACGAAGCTTGGTGGCAAATTGGTTAACCACCCGGAGGATGGAAATTCTGCATTGCTTCATTTTCATTTTTTTTAAATTTTTTTTTGGTTTTTTCTTTAACCATATGGCAGTTTATCGTTCTATGCTTGCTAAATGCCTGTGCACTTTTTTTTCCTACCCATAGTTTTTGTTTACGACCCCATTTTAACAATGGTAATCACCTTGGCCTGCAAAATCAGGTTTTGTTAAGATAAAAATCCTTCAAAAATCAGACTGAGCTCTGAAAAAATTGTATAACAATAATTTCCCGCAGTCGAACGTCTCCTAACAGCTAATTAGGACGCATGCCATTGAAGCAACATTTTCTGAGCACATCGTTATAATGAGGGACAAGTTCAGCGCTTCGATGCCCACGCGCCCAATGGAACTAGCAAAGTATCAAACCTTTAGGGTAGGTCGAAATTGCTTGCTGCTTTTCATACTGACTGCAACAACAAAAAATTTAACATCATAAATTATAAGGAATGATGCAAGATGAGAAGTATAATGCATTCTATACCAGTCACAATCAATGGCCAAGTTTGCGGACATGGAAAATGAATTTGTAATAAGTAATTTAGTGACAAACTTGTCGTGCGTCTTTGGCGGTAAATGCCTACTGGTACTGGTGTTCGAAGAAAAGTATTGTAACGAGCGCAAAGCAACGCCAGCGATCTCTCGATCGGCAGCTAACTGTTGGCCGACTTGAGCCCTGCCTAGAAACGTTGGCGTGGAACGAAGTTGTGTGCGCAACCGCACATGAATATTTGTATCATAAACCCCCAAGGCATAAACAGTGGGTCAGCGAAGGGGGTGGTTTTGATGTTGATGCAGGGTGGTAGATCGCTGGTTGCGAATGATCCGACAAGTGGGCAGACGGTGCTGCTTGGCGGGAATGGGAAAGGGAGTGCGAGTCTGAGAGCAACAAGAGAACGGCGCAACACAGAGCGAAGAAAATCTGCGAGGAAACAGACTGGTTCCCTCTGGTGTCGGTCGCGGTCCAACGTTGTTGTCCGCTTGAGTCGATTCGATCCGTCGGAAGCGCTTGTCCGATTGGCTCCGCGTTTGAACCTCGCTGTCAAGGTACGGCTTATCAACGGTGTCTCATCGAGTCGAATGTGTTGCAAGTGAAAAGTTGCTCTTCAAAGCATGCACATTTGGACAAGTGGATGGAATCTGTGATCACAGAAGTGTGCGTGGGCGAATGTCAAATGTGTACAGAGTTCCTACTGTTGGATACGCCCTAGAAATACTATATTCGGCATGCGCATGGAAAAACATATTGAGTTGGTTTGGTTTAAAACCAACTGAAAACTAGACTCTTGAAAACAATATTTAATAAGTGAAACACTCATCATGGGAAGAAATCATTATTTTATATTTTTTTTTTCATCATTAGCAACAGCAATTGTGAGTTCAGTTCAGTTTGTGAGAATTCAAAGTGTTTTCAAACAGGTTGATGTAAAATTATAAACGAAGGATATTGGAGCAAAAGGCAGTTATATTTTACTTTTTCAACATATCCTCCGAAACCAAAGTGAGTGCAAAAAAAAACTCAATGGAAAGCAAGTGTGTAACAAGTGGCTTGCCGTTAAAAAGTAAATTCTTTTCCCGCTAACTTAGCTTTTTCTCACATGTCCGATCCTTTATCTCAAAGTATGCTTTCTTACCTTCGCCATTTTAAATTATCTTTAAAATTAATGTACAAAGTGTGCACTGTTCCACCATAATGCCATGCACTGTTCGTTCGTAGCGGAAACACCTGCCGTCAGTATCTTACGCTTCAAAGCCGTCGACTCCTTCGTCGAATTCTCCATCGAAAGATCTGTGCGTACGGTGCGGTTGTTCACGGGATAGACAGTAAAGCATGCCAGCAGGGGCCAAACTGGCGTAGGTGGACGGCTAGCCTGGCTAGTGGGTGGTTGGACTAAATATAGTTGTTCAGCAGGCTGGCCAACGTGACCAAGAAATGTACGGCCATCGCCTACAGCGGCCGAACTGTCTTACTTTCGAATTTATCGCTCGATCAGAAATCTGGTGGATTTGACGATTAGCGCGAAACAGTATACACAGTTTTGGAATGTGGTGGGAGCTGTGGTTGTTTATTTTTACATCAGTCAACCAAATTTTCACGAATTTGCTAAATGGAAATCCATGGCGTAAATTTTACAATCTATTAATAGTTTTTATTCTTCAGATACTCTCCATGGGAGCAGGGCGAAAATAAACCAAGTGTGATATGGCGATGGAGCTATTGCTTACAGTGACAATTTTCGTTAACCTTCAAAAAGCACTGAAAGCAAAAATAGTTTCTACCACATCAAGAAGTGATAGCAAACAGAAAACTCACTTCGTTATTTCATTTTTCGTTCATCCATTGTTGCTTCCGTTTCGGAAACTGAGGAGGGGATTAGTTTGAATTGAATTCAAAATCTACTTTGTCAGCGCATAAATTTCAAAATTGAACATGTTTTTCCCTATCCTCATCCTCTTTCCGCTTATCCCCCGTTATGGTCCCCTTTTGCGGCGGTAAGAAATTGATGTGCACTGGAATCGGTTCCTTCGCTTGTTTGGTTATGAGCCAATGTGCATTGTGTTGCATTTTCTCCAAGTCGTGGATAAAAGTGTCGACTAAAAGTGTAGCGAGTGTGCACTTTGTGAGCACATCCTTTTATTTTCTTTACGTACACCATGAAGGAACTGCCAATAACCCGTCCTCGATGCTGCAGGATCGTACCTCGATGGAGTTGAACGAAAACGGAAAGACACTAAGCATTCCAAGATCCACTGGTGGTAGCGCTGAAAGTCCATAGCAGTTGCTTCTTTCTTCCTTCATAATCAACCACATGAAGGACAAACACTGGAAACCTTCAAAAGCGACATTATTGGCATGACGCAACCTTTTCCTTGTTCACTCACTCGGCTCTTTTCAGAATCGACCAATCCATTTCACAAATATACTTATTGTGCACAACGTTTTTTTTAAATAATCCAGTCCATTCTTGTGGTCATCTGAAGATCCAGTTTCATTAAGATATTGTTGTTGTGAAGGAATTTCATCCAATACTATACACATCAGGTTTAGAAGTTGCTATCACAACAAATTTATGATTTTACTTCACAAAAATGGTAATTGATTTCATTTTTTCCCTAAGAAAACACTATTTACCACTCGGCTACAAAAACAGTAAGAGCGGCCCACGGGTATATCATCTTCCTACCAACTGCAATAATTACGCTCCACCGAGCCTAAAATGAATTGTTCGGAAATGGCACATCGTACGAGTGACTGCTTCCGCCAAGGGCCAAGGCCACGCCAACCATAATGCTCCCTAATGCATCGTAGAGCCGGCTCCTGCAGCGCTACACGCATTCGCCGCCAACAGCGTGGGAGATGGCCCAATCGGTCGATGCATACGGCGCATTGACGAGAAAATGCAATCAGCGACCCAATTAATCGAATTTCCAAATTTTCAAATTCGTTCCGCCGGCGCGCACCTTTTGTTGCATAAATCATACACGTGCATGGAGTGTGCACACCTTTGCCTGCTCGGGGCCAGGTGTTTGCGAACGACATCCAACCCACCGTACGTTCCCATCACTCACGCGCAAGAAAACTGGCGAAACGATCGGCAGAATGGAACCGGAGGCGGAAAGCCTGCGGAGAAGTGAACAGAAACACGGCTCGCCGGGGCACCTGCAAATTTGGGGTGGAGGTAACGAAGGAAGCCTAGGTTGGAGACTCCTCAGTCTAATTCGTCGCGTACCGTCCCCCTCTCCCAATCCCAAGACCAGTAACAGCCGGTTTTGATAAAATCACTGAACTAGATAAAACCTGCACACGATTTATCTCTTCATTGTGATTTTATTTCATTCTAAATTCAGTCGCACCGAAGCGTGCAAAAGCGGGGAGCGAGTTTAGTGCAAATACGAACCATTTACAAACGCACAAAACCACACTCATACATACACACACCTCTGCACATGCAAGCCCGACCGAACGTGGACACGTGGAAAGTGCGACCAGTTCATCGGAAATCGGACTCCAAGCGATCCTTCCACTCATTTCCATTCCGCGTGCGTCGGGAAAAGGCAGCAGCAATTTTCCACCCCTCCAACCGGGTGTTTTTTTCCACACGATGCGGGAGGGAAGGAGGAGCTGCGAGTGAAACATTTCAGGAGGAAAATCAGGAAATCCGGCCACGGTCGCCCGGGAGAGCGGTTGGCTGTGTGCGAGTACATTCGAGGTGGAACTTTTCGGACCGGCGAACTGTCACCCGCCTGCAGTGTGAACCCGAGGGTTGCACCTCTACGTCCCGGTACGTCGGAAGGACATTCGACCATGGACATCGGAAAACCCAAAGTTTCAGCCGGGCGCGTGAGTTGTGTTGCCTGACAGTGTTTCCGGTAGGGATGGGACAAAATGCAATGTACAAACCGTGCCCGGAACTGGCAATCCGATGCGAAGCAATTCAGCTGAGAGCGGCCACAACAAATTCCTGCTCACAAAGCAGCCACTTCAACGTGTGCCACGGAGGTAGGCAGCCCTTCGGCAACTAACCGGGAGGTAGGCAGCTAAAACTGCTGGGTGGGAAACATCCCCATTTCCAGCAATTTGGCCCGACGGACCAGGGCGCAGAGGGGAAAAAGGGTCATGGATTCGCCGAAATTTATTATCGTGCCACATCCAATCGATAGACCTCGGTCTCGGACAGTCCTGGGAGTTCTCAGTTCGCTATAGATAGCTTGCTGAGTCCGTCCGGTCGTATTTGGCCGCTGGCCGAGCTGGAAGGGAGCGCAATATGCGTAGCCATCGACAGGACACGATGCGCTTGGCAATTTCTCAACCGTGTAATTGTAATTGATAATCAATTTTCTAAATAAATAATTTTACTTCTGGCCGCGCATGCACGATCCATGTTAATCGAAAATCCGTTATTTTGGAAACGAAGATTTCACCTCGTGTGTTGAATTATTTCATCTACGTTGCAAGAGCTGAAGCACTGAACTGAATAGAAATATGATCATTTATGTTAATTTACAATTATTCATCATTTGAAAAATGCGTCTTCTCGATCCACCTCAAAACAGGTGCAAACAATACGTTGTTGATGCACCAACGAACTGGTTGCCTTTTCAGCAGCTGCATTTCTGGCTCATGAACATTGCTGCACCGATGCGATGGTATCCCAAGGATGCGCCAAACGAACGCGTTTCAAGTGCATTCTAATGGAAAGTAAATAACGCCAACTAATGAAAGAAGTTTTAATTAGAAAATCAGCTATATCGTTGCCCTTCTTCCTTTTTCTTCCTTATGCCCCTGTCGCCCCGGCTCCTCTTTATTCCTTACCTAACCACGCGAATGATTCGACGATGAAATACGTTCAGAAATTCATCATTTAGCACACCTGCATAGATGAAATAATTCATAGGATACGCTCTAGGATATACGATCCGCTGAAGAGGGGAAACATTTCCGCTTTCTATTTCAGCAAGCCGGAGAATTTGCTCATGTTTGGAATTCCTTTTCCACTTTGCTGCCCAGGTTCCCAAACGCACCCTTCTTACCGCAGTGCGGCAGGAGCTCGTGCGGCAGCAATCTATCGCAAACTTAACAGCGCTCTTGGCTACTAGGTTCGGCTTTTGGGAAAATATTGCATAATATCTCAAAATCGAGTGCCGAGCCAAAGTGGAACGAAATCTTTATCATCTAAATTTCCCTGCGATGGCGCCTTTTCCGGCGCGTTGGATGCAAGAGAGTGTGACCGAGACGTCTGGCATTGTTTTCCTTCTCTATCCACCCCCTGGTGAACGCTGCCTCACATTCGGATTTCGGTCAACGGGCGAGCCGCTAAGCAAGCAACAATACCACGTCATGATTCATAATGCATTTAATTAATTTTGAAATTTAATTTTACCCATTCCTCACTCTGCCGGCAGCCGCTTACAGCTTATCAATTGGTCAGTTCGCGTATGAGGTTATATTCCTCAGTCCGCGGTGTTCTCCTTCCCTTCAGCCCATCTGCTGATGCTACACTCTGGATCCGTTGGAAGGGAATCTGCAGAATGGATTAAATTCTAGCTTACCAGCCAACCCGCAATACACTAAACCCCCGTTCGTTTCTGTTTGGCTCGCATTGAATCTCGAACTTGCCGCTTAAAACAGTCCTTTTACCCCTTCAGCAATCCTGAAGCTGACATTCCGCTTTGGGAAAGTGTAGTTTCTTTCACTTGATCGATTTGCATTGCACGTGGAATGGAAATTGTTCGAAAATTATGGTTCCCGCTTCCGTTGCACGTACAACGGAAACTTCGAGCTTCAAGAGACTCACAGATCCTCATGGTGAAACCTCGTCCTCCAATGCCGTCATCGCGTTCGATTGCAAGGATGAATTTGTTTGACTGCGAAGCGAGCTCGATGGGTGGAATCCAATTCCAATTAAATCAATTCGGGCCAAGGGTCTACCTCAAACTCGATCATTTTAGAACAGCAAACCACATCACACACCCCTTTACTTGAATCTGTTTCCATACAAAGTCGTTTAATCTAGACTTGTTGTAGAATGCCTTTAAATATTCTTTCTAAATGGTTTGAAGCGTATAACTTAGCTTTAATGTACAATACAGTATGCCATAACAAGCAAAATGTGTCTTGCAAGAATTTTGTAACAATACTAATTGAAAGTAAAGTAATGCGGCAATGCTTGAAGTGATGTTAAATGATAATTGATAAAGCTTCTATCAAAATTGAATAATGGACCTCATAAACTTGACGTTGAATAATAAACCAATATTCTTTAATAGTTTGTACTGCGCTTCAACCTGTCTTCAACTAATTCTATTGGTGGTTAACTTTATTTATGCACTTTATTCCTTCAATCCTGATTTGAGTTTCATTCACCGTTCTAGCCGTCTACAACACAACACACCACATACAATCGACAGGTTGCTTAGAAGAACCGACCCTTTCACTGGAAAGAGACACGACGAACAACTTGAACATTTGTTTAATTTGAGCTCAAATCAAATTAAAACGAAGCATCAAACACAGCGCTAGGTCTTCGAGCGAGTCGCCAAGGTTTTCCTACTGTCGTAGAGTCAGAACTAACAGCAACCTCCACTTTCGAACACCTGAAACAGGCAAATCTTTGCGACCAACAAAAAGCATGGCCGCGATGCAGCGTCGACTGGTGCACAAGCAATTTAACTCGCCGATCAATCTCTACTCGCAGAAGAACATCCAGGAAACGCTCGATCGCGAGCTGAAGCTCCTCTCGAACGGAGCGGTCGGGTAAGTCGCTTACTTGCGTTAAGAGTTTGCCGTCACCGGCTAGTGCTGTCAGCTTTGACAGGGTTCACTGGAATCAACCATTCTGCATTCCTCGCCCAGTCTCGAAAGCTCAGCTCCGGATTCGCACATTGTTTCCTGCAAAGGAGCGTAAAAAATCATCTGCCTTTTTGTTGCCCACAAACCCAGCTTTGGCGCGAGCCCCGTAGTCCGGTTGAGGCAAATATATAAATCACGTCCAGTAAATATTTTTCATTCGGAGAGAAGAATTTTAAATTTACCAAACAGCCACAATACTGCCAGTGTTGTGCCCTTCGGTTTCGCTTCGCGTTTCGAGTTGTGCACAGATTTCCATTGCCATTTTTCGCCGTCCCATTCTGCTGCGCTTGTACCCTTTTCTGCCTCAAACACACAGCCTCAACCATGTTGCTTTTATTTCTTATTCATGTGCTATTGATGATGATGTTATTTTCTGTTGGCTATTTCAACAACCGTGCCTCGGAGTGACGTAAAAAAGCGAAACCACCAAAAACCAATCCAACCGGGATGGCATTTCACATTTCTGAAGCCGAACCGCCACGTTCAACCCCTTGAGCGGTGAGCGCAATTTTTCACCGATTTTCCACGCTACGTGCGCACAGAGTATGTCCGGGAGGGTTTCGCATTTTTTTTCCCGAAAGACACAAAAAAGCTTTCTATAATACCATCAACTATCAACACGTGGTACCTTTGACTGAGGGTGGCGGGGATTGTACCTCACAAAAAAAGAAGTACCTTGGTCGTTTCGCAAGGCAAAGTGCAAAAAAAAAAAAAGAAAGTCTAGCTATGAAACAACTTATTTTGAACGGCAAACAATGTTCATCATCCGGTGAATCAGGTAAGAAGCTCATCCGACTGGGTGGGAAACTCGATGGAACGCCTCACGCCAGACGACCATCATCCATCCAACATTTTCGCCCCAGTGGCCCAAGGACAATCGCGAAATGAAGTGCAATTTTCTCCCGCTCCATCTACGACGGACAGAATGCGGACCGTTTGGAACAGGGGAAACCCGGAAACGGAACCCTGGACGCTCGCCCATCACGAGAAGTGATTCTTCGGACGTAACGAAAAACGTAACGTAACGTGAGAGGAGCAGGAAGAGCGCACGACAGTGCACAAATCGAACATTGTTTTACGCCCATTAGCGACGACAGCCGAGCAGCATGGCGGAAAAGTGCACTGGGAAAATGGTCACTGTGACAGTTCGGGCAGCTGCATCGGTTGGATGAGATTATTGCGAACGGCGTGCCAACTGGTGCCTTCTTCCTAGACAGATGAACACTAAACTGTGATTGCAATTGCTGCGACAAATTTGCCATGTTGTTGATGATGTTGAAAATGTTTACCAACCGAAGGAACGCTGGTGCGCAATTTAATTGTTCTGTTGCGCGGGAAGGCAAGCAATCAACTCCCTCAACATTTCAATCTTATAAATAGATGGACGGGTGCGCCTGAAGTGATCGTATTACAAAGCCGAGTGCATCCTTTGTTGAGAAGAACTTTATTTTATTCATCATAAAATTAAGTTGTCTGTGAGAAATATAATGAATAACTGCCACTACAGAGTCATGCTATGGCGATAAACTTCACACCAATAAAGCTTGTATATAACGATTGGCAAACGTTCGTTGAAAGGCTTGCATTGCACTTAATTAGCATTCCAAGAAGATGAAAATGATTGTCTAGAAAAATGTACCGCGTTAAAGTTCCTAAGCCCCTCCCCGAAGCACCGTCTGACGCGAGTGTCGCCCACTCTGCGGTCATTTAAATTCTTGCTGTACAACCACGGTCCGTTGATGGTCGTCCGACCGACAACCGTGTCGGCAGGACAGCACAAATATGAAATAGAATCAGCTCCTCTTACACCGTTCGGGTTCAAGTACGTGCACGTTCCGTCAGTGCTCCCATCTTTTGTCAACTGTATCATCGTCTGGCGGTAGCAATTTCACTCACGTACTCACGACTTAATCTCAACACCATCACTGATGTTTTCATTTGCTCCACGATCCATGTTTACATACTTAAGCACCGTCATCATCATCACCGTCTCCCAGCGCCGTCGTCATCTAGATGCCATAGCCGTAGAAGCGGGGAGGCGGGGAGAAAAGAAAGGACGCAAAACGGTGTATCTGAAAGCAGGTTGCCTATGAAAGAATAGGTCAGAGCATGCCTGGCAAGGACCTTCAAACCGTCCCAACCCCCGTACCTAAGGATCTCTGTCACACCTCCCTTGTAACTACTTCTGGGATAACGTCGATGTCTTGGTGTCCTTAAAGGCAAGCAAACGGTGGGATAGAGCCATTGGCTTCGCTTGTGTCATTGAATCTTTTCCCGGCTGCATGGGAATGTGGACATTCAAACTAGACTCAGAATTCGTCGTCGAATTCGTGATCTTATAGTAAGAGCTTCAACACTAGCAACTCGATACTGGTCCGTCGAACGATTGGTTTTTGGTCCATCAGGCCCATCCTATTCCAATCCATCTACTTCCAGGTTGCATCCTCGGATCGTCTCATCGAGCAGCCCTGGTTTACGGAAAGACTGTAACGCCGAGCAGACGGCAAAGCAGCGAATATTTCATGTATGCTAATTAATTAGTGCTGCAATTAATTCCATTCTTGCTAATTAGATTTGAACGTGAGATGAATGGAGCCGTATTTTTTCCCACCCGTGCGGATCTGACCGACGCTTCCCGGTCGCCCACTCGCTTCACTCCCACCCGGGGTGGCAGACTTTCGGTTCGGTTCGCCCAACGCTGGCGCGGGGAAACGGTTTACTTTTCGCACCACGTTAACGGCACTTCCTACGAAGCGTCACCGGAAGTTTCACGCAAGGGCTATCATTAGCTCCGTTTCCGGCTGGCGGATGAAGGATTTCCTCCGGGCGACACGGAGGGCAAATGAGACAACGACGAACGGAAGAAAAAGGGAAGGAACAGTTTTACTCCCTCTTGCCTTTCACCTGCTACAACTGGAACGGACGAACGATCTGTTGAGCTGGAATGGTCGAACGGCTTTCGATGGAGTAATGCCAAGAACAGAATTTATGAAAAGAAAGCAGAGGAAGCGAACACAAGGGAGATACCGAGTGGACGCTACGGAGCGCCGCAGAAATGAGAATCACACGGTACGAGAACGAATCCTGATTAGGATTAATAGCCGGAAAAAGGTGGCCAAAGGAAACGCGACGAGGCTGGGAGAATTCCTGGAATGGTTCCGGGGGGACGTGGTGTGCACGGAAGGAAGCAGGACGACTCATTAATGCAAAACATTGCCGGCACGATGGCCGGGAAGTGTAAATGTGAACGACGATCGTTAGTCTGTCACCCGGAGCAATTCTCGGTCAGACGCCCTGGGCTCGGTAGGTCCTTCAGCTCGAAGGCGATTCTTTGCGATTGCTACGTGCGTATTAGCTCCCTTCGGGTGGGTCGACGAGGATTGCGAGGGAACCATTTTCCCAGGCCAATCTCTTAGGTCGCCGGAATCACGCGGACATGGGAAAGGTTAATTAAGTTGCACACGAAAATTTAATCATTAGTCACCAAGCCAATAATGTCTTGTCCTTGGTGGATTTTCCACTCCAGTTTGACCTACCGATGAAAGGAAGGATAAAATCTCGTGCTTCGAGGAGGGTTGCAAAAAAAAAACCAGCATGAGCAGAATGATAATTTCATTTCACGATTGTAATTGACATATTTTTTCATTGAGCAAAGAATAAAATCAGATTTCACAGTTCATTAAATTGTGTCCTTGCTACGAAACAGACGAAGGGATGTTATAACGATGCAGTGGCGGATAATAGGTCAAGACAAAACAACATGGGCATTTCCAGCTGTATAATCGGAGGGTGGCGCCTACCGGTGAGCGCGTATGTATCTGATATGCCTACCTGATTTCTATCAGACGAAATTCAAACGCAAGTTTACACTTTTTTCACAGTTGAAAAATGAGCGGGGGACCCATGGATTGTTCAACATTTTCTGTTTAATCTACATTCAGAAGATTTAAAAAGTACCAAAGCTAGATGTTTTAGGACATATCGAACATGAGAGGCTGTGTTTTCAATGAATCGATTTCAATATGGTTGACCATTAAGCCACTGGCTGCTTAAGATTTCGAAGATAAAACTCATTGTTTAAGAGCTTTCGACATAAACAGATATGGTTCTCCGATCGATGAGTCGCGACGATAAATCCCTTCTCCTTGGATCGATGCTCGCCTGATACCTCTTGCCTTGCCTTTTGTTGGTTTTCCGGAAGAAGGCACTTGGCTCCAGAGTCTTTCGAGTGATGCTCTATGTGACCTTAAAAACTCAATAGCTCTTATCAACACTTTGAGCACCATATTGATTCACTTCGCACGAGATGTGGACGGCGTATGGTAAAGGGGTTTTTTTTTCTTCATTTATTGTAGCTTCATCATGTTCTTGAGCATTTCATCGAGAATGTCAGCCCCGTTCATTTCCGGGGCAAGTGAAGCTTTGAGACAAGCAAAACGAAGGAAGCAAGAGACCGCATAAAGCTGGCACAAGATCAGTCATCGCATTCAGCCCGGAAATTGCAATCTGCCTACTTCCACCAGTGCGCTTCCGGCTGTCACGCCATTTGGCTCTACCAATCGAAACGGATCGGTATCTGGGAAATTTCGGCCCAATGTCGGGCGGGGTAAGATGAACGGAAGTGAATCTAATCAAAAGGAATAATAAATCGTGAAGGATTGGATTTATGAAATCCTTTTCAGCAGCCTCACGAAGCGAAGGTTAGCTTTCGAAATCTGAGATCATGATTCAATTTCGTTTCCTTGTGCAAGCATGGAAAGTGTCTTATTTCCCAGCTCGGCTATCAAAGCACTCTCACGAGCGGTAGAACTATTCGTCAGTATGTACAAAATATATCCTGAGTTAATATCAATACAAATCATTCGATCTTTTCGATGTATTCAAAGCACCTGTCTATTTGAGTGGGAAACATTTGAAGGTAATGATGATGCATAATTGAAAATTACAAATTGCCAGTACAATGATATACGGAACCATTCAACGTTATTGGTACCATCGATAGTGTACAGTCAGGCGTCCAACGAATGAACTCAAGACCAATCTAATTTCCCAAACAAGACAAGACAAGAACGAAAAAGTAAAAAGTCATACTGCACCGCAAGTGATCCATTCTTTGAAAACAGGGAAAAGGAAATCAAAAACCGGCAATAACATCGTCATCGTACGCCGTAGCATCTTCATCTGCAAGCGCCGGATGCAACTCAAGTCCCACCCTGTCGGGGAGCATGGCATCCACTGCCCTATCTGATGTGCAACCGTCTTTTTGGCGTTCTTTCTTTTCATTTTTTTTTTTTGTAAATGTACGTTCAATGAATCAGCGAATCTGGTGGAAGACTACGGAAAAAACTACGAACAAGGCGCGCGCACGGCCACCCATACTCACACTAATCGAAGCATGATCGTGCGCGAGATGATTAGTCATCGCTCTATTATTAGCAGCATACAACCGCCTATTCGTCTTCCCCACCTGCACGGGGGGAATGGTAAGGATTTTCGCGAAAGAAAATCTCACCCAAGCGAGTTTTAAAAATATCAACAAACCGACAAAAGACCATGACGAGAGCAGACGGATATGGGATACATTACTCAGCGGTCGGAGGTTTATTGATAGCAGACGTGCTCCTAGAATGGAACGAGGCACACTTAGCCAAGCAAAACAAAATGATGCTTGTAGTTTTTTTTTTTTTTAAGAGATGCTCTCTACGTTTGGCTTAAGAGGCTTGCCGTTTGGCCGTGAATATTTTTTCCGAATATGACTAACACAACAACATTGGTGCTGATGATGATCATCTCTTCCTAGCGTAACGTTTGCGAGGTGACAAATCAACGCGACCGAGCAACGAACGCTCTTGAAGTCAGCTGTTGACTCAAGGCTTGACGTCAGTTCAACGGTTCCCAGCGTTCGTCTCGACACAGAATTGGTCGCAAGTGTGCCTTCTGAAAGGAAAAAGCAAAAGGTTCTTTATAGGTGTTAAACAGCCTGGCCGATGCACTTTGAGCAGGGGAACGATCCTGTTACATACACCTGCCTACAGACTCTCATCGGGAAAGTATTTTTAAAATATTGCTCCTCTCGTCTAATTGTTGTGGGTGTACGGGTAAAGAACCGTTGTACGAAGTTTTTTTTTCGTTCAGTTTTTCCTTTCTTTTTTTCACTGCACCTGTACCGCAAACACTAACTCGCTAATGGCTAGTTGCATACACAAACACGCCTTCTTCGACTGTCGGTAGCATGGTGTGTGCAGACTCACCGGAGCTCTCAAAGCAAGCATATTACACATCCTTGCCAGAAAAAAGTGTAACGCCAACTTGATCGGACCGAAGAGTATCGACGAGATACCATTTTCCGCGAAACGATCCAACGATCCGGACATAAAGCAGCTGAACTGCGCGGTTTGTCTGAACTTCTGGCCCAGTCTTTGCCACAACATATCAGTGCATTGTTTGTGAAAAGCAGTTTGACCAGCAGAAGTTAAGAATCTTGTTCAATCCAGTACCCCAGTTGATTTGTTTTGTGTTCGGAACCATCCATAATTACCGACGCGAATTTTTTAACGACGATTTTGTGTTTGGTATTGCCAGAATTGAAAGCAAATAGTGAAGTGTATTTGACTGGCTCTAACGCGTCGTGACCTCGGTAGTGCTTCGTTTGCGTGGACCATTTAGTAGTGTTTTACGTACAACAACTCGTTTCTGAAGTGCAGCAGTGATAATGATGGCGTATCATCAGCGAATTTCTCAGTATCGTACACCCAGAAGGTGCGTTTGAATTTTTTTTCCACCAGTTTCGTTTGTAGAAACACTTGACTCATTATAATGCTGATATTTGTTCCATGCTTAAACTTATTCAGGGTAGTTAAGTATCTTGTCTTGCTGCCTTATTTGGTTGATGTAACCGTATCAAATTCCTACGCTTTGAAGTAGCCATGATTGTCCAAAATATCATTTTGAAGCTCACCGACAAAAAATATGAGTTCCAAAGCCATCAACGTAGGTCACCGGAGGACGATGGTTTTACGAAAATTGGATTATGAATCGTAATTTATGACAGCGATTTGTTCTGGTGCTGCACAAAGCCCAATCCTTGGGAAAGGCCAAAGGGCGTCATTTGCTTTATAAACCAACACCAACCTTGGCCAGACACGGTTGACCCTTCAAGATGGAAACGGGTGACGGCATGTCCACAACGGCGCGGCTCCAATGTTTTCGTATAAGATTGAAAATGTTTACCACGAAAATGTTCGCATTAATAGCAGTCGTGTCAGGGAGCGGTGTTGAAGGACAAGGGAATGGTTGCCAAAGCGGCAACCAAGGAGATTAAAGGAGCACACATTTACATTTTGCTACATAAGCGGAATGACGTCCATCCGTGCACCTCACCGGTGCTAGTAATGCCATGGCAGCTAGATAGAGAAGTATAGCTGCAGGGGAGAAATAGTGTGGAAAATTGCTTTATTATGATTATGAAGATGAATCGCTGTCAACGTCCGACCTGCGTGACGTCGTCCCGTTCGGCCGAGGTGTGGTCAACGGATATCCAACCACGGATACTGGTATGAAAATGGATTGATGATGGACCTTCGTAGGAAATCCAGTACATCTCTACTCCACATTGTTCCATCCAGGACAGTCCATAGTCCATCGTGTTTCAGGACACCTTGTAGGTGGACGACTCGGCCCTCCTGGACGACTCGAGTCAATTCACTGCTTTCCTACGCACTACGGTACTCGCTGCTACACTCGGGTCCGCTGGGAAATCGACCAGAGTTAATCGCCAAAAAACAAATTACGAACTAGAAAATCTAGCGCAGAGAATGGTATTGTTCTTTTACGAGCTATTAAACCAGAATTTATAGCCATGCTTCGAAACAGGAGGACCTAGACGTCAACACGTGTACTTAGCTTTTCCGATAAAGCATCCCCCTCCAGCAACGTTGGTGCGGTATTGAAATTGGCATAGATAACCCAGGAGCTTCACATGCCAGTGAAGTGGAAACATGGCGGCATATTTATGGAAAGTTGCCTTAATACCCATACTTTTAAAGGTCCAAGTTTGCTTGAGTTTGATAAAACTATAACAATCCTTTCAAGTATAATCAAATCTCTATGCATTGTGAGCGAAAATTTCTTTTCTATTCATACCAGTTTGTCCGATTGCTTAAATCCTGTTGCACTTGAGCATGGCATGAGAGGTGGTTTTACTACAAATACAAAGTAAATACTTGTTGCCATTGGAACGATGTATTTTTCAGCACAGCTTGGGGTCTTTTCGAAGCTCTCTCCTATTTGTCTGCTCATCGTGCCTCAGTAGTTAACCTGGGTAAAGCACAGCAAGCACCCGTACCACTTACACTCACCATTTCCATGGGAAGAAGCTTAGAAGCTGTTGGCTTGGACTTCCCTGGGAAGGCAAATAATTGGTTGATGCGAGATAGTACTCAGATGAAAGTAGATGGACTACAAAACTCGGAGCCCAACATGGGACCGTCGAAACGAAGCAGCACGATCGACGGACAAATTCGTGTGCATGCGGGAGCCATCGGAAGTAAATCCTGGTATGATTTATGGCACGTAGACACACCACATCCTCGGGAGGAACTTCTCATCATTGCCCGGGAATCTCGCAGGGGATGAGGTGATTAAATTGTTGTGCGACCTTCTACGAGAACTCGCCCAGTTGAACCACTTGGCCCATGACCTGTGTTGAGTGTACCCGGAAAACTCCCTCCAGTTCTGGGGAGCCCCAGGCTCACAGCCCCAAACCTCCGCACGGAATGGCGTAAGTTTCATTCTCACGAAGCAGTCATGTGGAATATCTAAATGTTTATCTTGATGGATTTATATCTTCATTCAACCATCGCATGTAATCCATAATCGTTTCTGCTCTTCTCGTCGCCGGCTTGCCGAAAGCCACCACCGAGCGGCGGCTGCAGAAAGAATAATGCGGGACCATCGGAATGAAAACTGGCTTTGCACGGACATGCGGGAAAACAACGCACGTCCTTCTGTCCAGAGTGTGGACCGCCGAATACGGACCTGTCATACTTGTGGAGAATGTCTTCTGTAGATGGACGGTTGAAATAATGGAGTTGAATGTTTGCCTTTTTCACTTTCGCATTGCGAGTTGAGCTTACTCAGGCATATTACAAATCTCAGATAAACGTTCTACATAAGTTATTGAATCAAGTATTATAATTTTATGACACGAGATTTATCTACATGAATGTATTCATAATCTAAAACGGATCAACAGAATCTCATCTTTAAGTCCAGCCCCCAACGGTTTCAGTGGGAAACAATTTTCTTTTCAATACTCTCATCACCTCATGTGGCTGTTCCCAACGGAGGACCCTGTTCTATAAATTGGTCCTTCAACACTTCCGTTTTGCCGTTAAACTTGCCTGTATTTGGTTCCGTTGGTTTTGCATTCCGATGCCACCGAAAAGTCACTTGCTGGTTGGGGGAGAGGCGTGAGCATGGCGTGACAAAGAAATTGTCATGTTTGTAAACTAATCCGACAAGTGTCTGATAAAGATTTATCGTATCAATGATTTATAGACTGCAAAGCAAAGCACAGCGTGCCGAAAGTCCTTTTCGAACTTTTTGCCTACGCTCCATCCCGTCGTCAACGGCCCGGTTGGGAAAAGTTTCCTGGGGTTTCGAGGAAAACTTTTTGAATTATTCTTCACTCCTTTACGACGGCAAACGACTGGCAAGGGCAGCGACAACAAGAGCAAACAAACGCCACATTCCTCCCATCGTCGGCTCCGAATCGATATCTCGGGAACCGATGCTCCACCGGAAGGCTTCGAACAGAGGAAATATATCACTTTACTCCAGACTCATAAGGGTTATTTGCATATGTTGTTATACACGGTGGAAAGGAAAAGGTACACGGTTTGCCCAGGTCTCCCCTCCCCTTCTCTCTTTCTTTCTATGCCCGTGTCATGGATGGCACTAACTTTGCGTTGGAGTTCGTCTAGCAAAGAGGTTTCCCACACTGCCGTCGTTATGGAGCATTAAAAATCTGGTCCTGGTTTGCCTATTCGACTTGGCGTGTACCTTGTGCCAACTCACTATCTGTAAGATCCCAACCGGCAGTCCCAAAACTTACGACCGACCAGATCTCTCAATCATCACAGCGCTCCTTGCAGGTAATGTGGTTGTGTGGGAGGCGCAATGGAACCCCAATAGCATGGAACTTTAAGACACACACGCAAACACAGCACGCACGTTCGGAGGACAATCTCGCCAAGCGGAAGCTTTCTTCATCGGGAGGAAAACGAGCAAACTTTCCATTGTAAATTAGATAAGCAAATATTTTCACCGCATCGTTCACCTGCTTCTCCATTCCACCACACCAACCTTTCTTTCTAGCAAAGAAAACCGCCAGCCCTAGCCTGGCTCAGAACCTTCCTCGCCTTCCCAAGGCTTGCCTTCACGTTCGATTGGGAGTTTTCATATGAATAAAACTTTCTCCAAACACACATCGCTCAGGCTACGGTTCGTAACTTGTACGCGGCTAGCAAGCTAGTGCGTGGAAAATGTCTTCTCCCCCTCCAGATACGGAAAGACAAAACTTGCCAGCACCGGTGAGAGCACCAACAGATCGAATCAGAACTCTTCAAGGCTTGGGACTGTAAAAAAGTTACCCTTTGTACTTGTGTAGTTGAGTTGAAACAGCCTTTTTCTGTGGAACGCAATTGTAATCTGATGCTCATCTGTTAAATCAAGTTGTTTTATAAAATCAATACTTGGGAGCATAAAAACATAACTTATGCCTGTTCAAGGACACGTTAACAACAAACAGGCCTGAGGTGTCGAAATAACTCTTCGATGGACTGAATTATTCTACGTCACACAAGTTTTCTACGTACCACTACCGCAATCTGATCTGTAATCTTGAGATTAGTAGCATATTTTTGCTCCAAAATCCACACACCAAAACTAGCACAGTGTCTCGATCCTAGCCGTGGTATTACAGATTTTGTTTCAATTTCAACAACGAAACCTACAAGCCGCTTGATCCGAAGCAGTGGTCCTAAAAATACTTTCGGCCAGTCCTCGGAAATAACCACACGTCCAACGGGGAGATCGGGCCGGAAGATTCCAATTCAACATCCTACCCGGATAGCAATCTACGCCCATCGGGAGTACACGGGCCAGCCCTGGATGCCATTTCTAGGGTTTGTCTGGCAGCTGGCGCTCGGCTGGCTTTCGGCTGGCACGGCCCGGATTTGTATCCCGACAGCTAGCTATTTTCGGTTGGTTTTGCTGGCCGAGTCTGCACCGTGCACCATCCATACCGCCCTGCCGGGCGGAAGGATCAAAAACCGGCCCGGGTCGCTCGGCGAGCGTTGCGAAACGAACTGTGGAATTTGATTTATTTGAACCCTCGAGAAAATGTGCACAACACTCGGGTGATTGTAAAATTGTGTCCCAGAAAATCTCGGCAAGCCGTCACGGATGCTGGGCCAGCTGACCTCTCGAAGCTTACCACTAGCATTCCAGATTTGCACCGAGGGCGAATAACCGTGCAGAACAGTCCCTTGATCTCTTATATCTTTGCGTTACGTTACGATGCAGTGGTGACATACCGATGCAAAGTAGACTTTTAGTTCACGTTGAATAAGCACTTGCATACTTTTAAAGTTGCCACTTTGACCCATGTAGCAATGAATTTCATTTGAGGAACAGTAATTTTGATTGCATATGCATACTTTAATGTGTTAAATAAGCTATATTTCTGTAATGTTCATTGACAGGCGAAATAATTGCTATTAGCTTAGTATGTTGTTTCAACTAAAATAATTCAATTTAAAATATCCTGAATTATAACATTAATTACTTTATGTGTTTCCCCGTTTGTCAATCTTCTAGAATCGACTTTGATGATCCATCGACGACCAAGCCACCGAGTCTGGCCAAATCGGCCGTGCTCGCCGCCCTCGAGGAGGAGGAGCGCGAAAAGTCTCGCGGAACCGGTAAGTTAGCACCACACTTGAAAGCCAAACGCTTCCCCTGGAAACATTTCCGAGCTAACCGTACTTCAATCAACGGTGCAACAAGTATCTAATGTCAATCGTAAATGAACTTCATTAGTGTGTGTCCACTCACGTCCGTAGTGCATATTAGTACCAAGAACTAACCATGGAGCTGCACGTGGCTGTCCATGTGTCTGTCTGTACTTCAGAACTTCCACCGTGAAGACACTTCAAGTGTCCCTCGCTAATAGAATTCGCTCTGGTACTAATAGATGTGAGTTGTGTCTCGTTCGCGATCATGGTCCTCAGTCGCCGTTCAACGGAAGACGCAAATTTTAATCACCTATCAATATCGCATGCATTGGCTCCCGGAGCAGAAGTTTCTCGACAATGGATCGGGCCGGCGTGCTCGAAGTGGGCAGGTAGCAACATCAATTAACATAACTCAATTTCGAGCGCACCTAACACTGCCGGCCCATCCTTGGCTGCTTTCCGTGTCCACAACGACTTGATTAGACCGCTCCGTTGCCGATGGATGATTTTAAATAACCGTTCCGTTCGGAATCGCACAATCCGATCGTCGGATCGATCGGATCCAGCCCTGTTATCGAATCCGACGGGCCTGTCGTTTGCCGAACGCTACGTACCGGAGATATAGCGCTCGTTATCTTATCTCGCGTTTAATTGACGGTAATTGGATGCCTACCATATCGTGCTCCGTACAACGTGCACCGTCATGGCCGCTGGAAGTTTTGGTGGATGCGGCTACCGTCTGCTGAAAGTAGCGCTTTCTTCCCGGACCCGGACAAATTGCCCCTTAACTTGCCCACCAGGACCGCTGGCTACAAGCTCTGTCCATTTCGTCGAACGGCGCTAAGCCGGCATTAATCGAGCAAGGGGAAGCGAGATACTTAGGAAGCTTCCATCTATCCATCCCAGAATTCTAGTACATGCATCGGCGCTCGTGTTGCCACTTTGAGCCCAAGGCATTTAATCGATACGTTTGAATTGCCCTCCCCGACGAGTTCCACCGTCGTGATCCAGATGGCCGAATTCGCTTGTACCTTCGTTGGTGCTAGCAAAACCTTCCATCAAGCTTGAATGTCGTGTTTTCCTTTCCCACCGAGTTCAATTGCTTCCCGGTAGAGGCAGGCCTAGAAGTAGGCTCGAAGCGTCCGATGCACGGGCTACGTCCTTCTGGAAACTTTTATTGCACCATGGGTTTTGGTGCTGGAGATGGACGTTCTTCTACCTCAATCATGTCAGCATCCGAAGTTGAAGTCAATGCTTTTCAGATGTAATTGATTGCCTGCATAACCAACACTCTGCTTCCAACACTGGTCTACCACCTTGCGTTGGTTGGTTTTAGCAATACCGCTACTATGGAGACATGAACAAATAATTCATTCAAATATTATGATTAAATTGTGCAGTACTACAGCAGATCTGGTGACTCAGGAAAAAAAATGAAAAATGTACTGAGATAAGTGACCATGTCAGCGACCAAAAAAAGGGAGGAAAGTTTCGTGATAAGGGTTTTTTTCCAGTTATTCCCTAGACACTCATCGCACTGTTTGCCCCCCCTGAGGGTGATTGAAGCTTTAACGCAAATAAACAGGCACTGGTCGGTTCGGCGTAAAACTCCGCTTTTTCCGCTTTTTCCGCAGTGCATTCAGATCCACCCGATAGACTCATACTTTGACGAAGGATCCAACCGGCAATTGACAGTTACTCGATTGTTTGTGATATTGATTAAAGTTCCGGTGGTTTGTCAGCGACCCGGAACGGTACCGGGATGAACCCGCTCCGGGGACAGGCTCAGGCGTTCTCAGGCGTGTCTAGTTTGTGTTGTGGTCCTACTCCCCTAGCTTCATGATCGAGTTGATCACCCCCTCTGGGGATTGGCATTGCCGTGCTCCTCCTTTTTCGGCCAGCAGCAACCCGCTTCGAATGTCATTTCCGTTGTGGGTGTTCTGCGAACCGGTGGGGGTCAATGATTGATGAGTTTTTGCGAGCTCCCTCAGTGACGAAAGCAACACCGAAATTCGAAGCAAACATGCCAGCCAAAGGAAGGGACAACACCGGTATCTCTGCCTGTGGGACCCAATGACGCCACCATTCTGGTTTTACGCAACATACACGTCAACCTGTAGCCTGCATGAGGTTGGGTAGAGAAAATTTTACTTTTCTGATCCATCTGTAAGTTTTCTAATTCAAATAAAACCAGGGAGAAGATTATTGAAGCCTGTTTAGAGGATAAAACTTGTATACATTTTTCTGTGCTTTTTTTACCATACAATCATTAGAAAATGCGTTGTTTTATGCTTCGGTGAATGTTTATTAGACTACATAAACTTCACTACACTACATAAAATCACTGCTACTTAATTTGAGTCAGAAAATTCTAAAAATCATTCAACAAATAAGCACCAATTCATAGCAATCTTTCCATAGAATGCCTCTCAAGGTGCCAGCCCGTAAGAGCTCAAATTCGCAATCAGCCGTGTAATGTTTACCCTCGGCGTTCGATTGTGAGGGAAAAGGTAGACGCTATTGAACCTTATTAAAACCCTTTTTAATTATTCATGTGAAAAAGCCTTCGCCGTACACCCCTGTTGTCATTTTGCTCTAGCCATGATTAGCACGTTTTATTTTAATCGTTTCCTTCGTTTATACTACCTCTGTCGTCATGGTTTTTTTTTTTCAGTCGGTTAATTTCGACTTTGGAAGTGTAAAGAAAAACTCTCTACCGATCAATGCAAATGGTCGACGAGTGGTACCAGTCAAGTAATTAAAAAGGAAGGAATTTTGCATCTGCTCGTTATGTACACACGGCAGCAATCATCGTCGCTTGGGCAAAAGGGTTCTTCATAGCAATATGATAAAAATAACTACAACGTCCGTCGAAAAATCACAATCGCAGCCGGAGGATTGCAGAAAAAAAATATGCCATTGATGTACGTTTTCAAAAATATTACCCTTTGCTCACTCAACCCGACTTCATCAAAAAACAGTGTAAATGCGAGTAATAAGGATAACGAAGCAGTGGAAAACACCCACTTTTATCCTTGCCTGGTGCCATTATTCCGGTTCATTTGACTCGATGGATATTTATCTCAGGCCGTGGGAGGAATGGCACGTTGCACCTACGTAACGTTTTCATTTTCCATTACGTGAGTTTTTCCATAAAAATCACCCCTTGTCGAAAGCGAACCCATGGCAATGTCTCCAATTTAAAAACATACTGATTCATATGCAACGAATTGCAGGCAAGTTTGAAGAAAAAAAAAAACTTCAAACGATATTATTTTATCATAATTACACAGAAATTGAAAATGCAGTTTTCCAGTAGGACCTTAAAGTCACTTTTGAAGTATTATTTCAAAGTGAGTGCCAGTTTGGTTTCTGATCTTTGCAATACCACTAGGAAAAACCTGTGCAGATTAAATCCATCGACCGCGTCATTTTTTCACGGTGCGACCAACTAGATTATGTTTTTCGCAACATCCAAAAGACCCATTAGGCAACGGAAAACTGAACTATTGGGAGCTTGCGGAAGCATGTAGCACAAAAGTGTCAGGCCCAGCAATGCCTTGAAAGGAAACCTAGTAATCACACGTTTATGGAAACGCGTTTGTATCCCTGTTTCAATTATCGGAATGAGGCCATCGGACGTGCTTATAATTACCATTTCCCCGGTCGAATATTGCATTTGCTCTTATTTTCTCGTCCCCTTTTTTCTTGCGTACGCATTTACCGAGGGCCATGAACGGTACCGTGTTTTTAATGCCGCACGTGTCCAGTACGAAAGATACTGTTAACACAGAAACGCCACCATGTCGAATAATCGGCTCGCTCATAGTTTTGGACGATTTTTTACCTGGATTATGTTTTTCTTTTTTCAGTTTGGCTTCATTTTATTTGCGTTGAATGTTTTCCCTCGTTTTTCGTTCGATGTTTTTCGTGTTCCCTACCATTCCCGCATCCAATCCCATCGCAAGGTGTGGGGGACGGCATTCACATCAATCATCATTTCACGCCCTGTAATGTCAGCCGGGAAATGGGTCGCCTGGCTGCACGGGCGTGAGCTTTCGCTTCCGCCGGGATTAATTACGGAGAAGTGGTAAAATCCCGTCAAGGGCACCGACGTGCCCGGAGCAGCTTGGGGAAACTGGGTCGAGCGCAACGTCGCTGTGCACTCGGCGGGTGTTGATGCGTTGATCATCGAGTAGACTCAACGTGAGAACAAAAACGGAGGAAAAAAAAGGCTGGTAGAATGTTCTCTTGACACATTCTCTCTTCAGTGCCATTCACATTCCACATTCCGGGACGCATTAAAAACGTCGGGACATTAAATAAGTGCAAATAATACGCAGCATACAGACGGCACCATAATGCAAACGCAATGGTACCATACTTAAATTTCAAACTTTCAGCGACAGATAACGCCCTCAAATCAATTCGACGTTAAATTTAACATGTTCTAATTTCTTTTAAACACCACATCGCAGTTTTCGCAAATCCATTTTCAATTTTCGTATAGTCACACGATTCAATTACTACACGATGTTGTTCGGTTTGTTAATGTGTCCCACTTTGAGCTCGTTAGTTCGTTTCGCTAGTGATAACACGTGTTCGGTGTACGTGAATAATTCGAAAGTGTTCGTCGAGTGCAGTTGTGTGCTGCACTCTTCCATCCTTCCCGGGTATGTGTTGGAATTGCTCGTCACGGGCGTGTGCGTGTATGGAGTACGATTGATTAATTACCGTTACATATTATCGCTCTTATCTCTCCCCGATCACCCTTCCCTTGGTCACTGGCCCGTCCCCGACGCAGGACGTCAAAGTCGCTCCCGGCAATCGATGGCACGACTCCAAGCGCCACCAGCGACGCCCTGCATCGACCGGGAGACTGTGCTGAAGATTAATCGCCGGTCGCTCCAACGACGGCACCGCTCTTGCGAAAATGTTTGGCCTCCGAGACCATCGCCCAGCGAAGGTCACCATCAGCGTCATCCATCGCCAACGGGAAACACGAGGGAACGGGCGGGGCTAGAAGGGCGCGGCACCCAGCAGCAACAGGATTTCGATCAAGAGTTTGCCATTGGCGGAGGGCGCAGATACGGCAGCCACGACAGCGTCTACTTTGACGAGCGCGTCCGCCGGCAGCATAAGATTGAGCCACTGCGCACGCTGTTTGACAAGGAGAACGTGGTTCTTACCGACTGGGGTCATCGTCCCACTTCAGCTCCGGCGAACGCTCCCGAGGGAGTTGCATGGGTTTATAAAAATGATAATCATGTTTACGGCGACGGCCACAACGAGGAAGAGCCCGGGTTCCAGCGCCCACTCGACGGCTCGAAGTACGCCACGACGCAGGAGGGCAATCGTACCGACGATGGGAGGTCCTTGCAAGACATGGACCAATCGGGCGGATGCGACGAGCGTCTTCATCGTTTGACAACTCCCCGCCGCACGGCTCGGTTTGAGGGCGACTTCCGTAGTGATGGTCTAGAAGAAAGGTTAAATCGTGCTGCCGCAGCAGCAGCAGAGGCTACCAAAGGAGAATGCAATCACCATTATAATCACCACTGGATGGAGGCGCATCCTCCGGTGCCTCCCCCGAGACGCTACTACCTTCCGATGGACAAGATTGCGGGCGGCGAACTAGAAGCTACTGTGCGCCTGTTCCAGGACATGTCCATTACCACCGGACAACTCGTGGAGCGGAGAAGCGCAACGCCATCGCACGAGTGGAAGCCTTCCGGTCAGCAGCACGAGCGAAGTAAATCCGCCCAAGAGCAACCGATGCCTGCACAAGACAGAGCTAACCAGGCCGCAGGGCTGTTGCGGGATGGGATTGAATCGAAACCTCCGTTGAAACTGAAATCTGCGTCCGGGCGCACCACCCCACGCACACGCGGCCCGTCGCCCGTCGGAGTGTCGGGAGGCCTGCAGCGCCATCAAACCTTTGCTGACGTTAGCAGCATCGAGGAGACTTCCGCCGTTCAACGACCGAACCCTCGTGATGCGATGGATAATGAAACGATCGAAGGGACACGACGGGGGGCTCCGGACGTCGGCGATACCGCCGGAAGGACGTGGGCCAATGACGAATTCAATATAAATTCAAATACGGAGCAGAATTTAACCACCGCTGAGCGCAGCTCAACGCCAGCATGCGAGCCAGCTGGACTACAATTACACCGAAAACCACCGAAACACGGCCACTCCATCGGCTCCCCCTCGCCGACACCGCTGACGTCTGCCGTCAATTTGATGCCACCGACAGTGACGTCACCCGCGCCGGTGCAAGGCGCCGATCAGCTGCCGACCGCTAATTACTTCGACAAACAGTGGCTTCGTCACCCGAACGAAACCGTTGGCTCATCGCAGCCAGTGCGATTCCCGCTGGCAACCGGCGGACTCGATCAGTTCGTTTTTCCCCTGCGAGCAGAGCTAGAGGCGCCCGAAAAGCCGCCAGCAGGAGGCAGGAGCCACGGAGTTGACCACAAATTTGACAGCAGCGTCCAGCTGACGGGAACACCGACGACGACGCTGGAGGAAATTCATAATTACAATGAAAAACTAATTACAGACACCACCGGCAGCCGGGCGATGACGGCTGCCATCGATGCCGGCGCAACGACACCGCGTCCAACAGCCGAAGGCCGCTGCTGGCCGCCGCATTCGTCAGCATTAAATGTAGCAAATCAGCCAAATCGTAATTGGATTAATTTAAATTCAAATCAAATTTATCACCAGCAACGGTCGGGAGCGACTGGGCGCGCTCTGGCCGATCGAGACTGTCAACGGGTGTCGCCAGTGTTGGCCTTGCCGGGCGGGAGGCTTGCCGGCGATGTCTATCCGACCACCGGCGATCATGGCGACCGGCATCCCGGTGGAGATGCAGCGACCAATGGCACCACCGACCCCGAGCGTCCCGGGGAGACCGGACGGACACATGTTGCGTACGGTAGCGACGAATCCGGGCCGACCGAACGACGGCCGCACGTCCACAGGGAGGGCCCGCACCGGGCCGCGATCACGACGGCCACGACCGCGGCCGAGAACGCTAATGATAACCTTCAAAGGCACTTCCGTCGCGGCGAGGGCCGGCCGCGGACGGACTATAATTATGATAATAAAAGCGTTCGCAGTCATTATCGTCCGGGAGCATCGCCGGTGCCGCCGCCGGCCGACAATGCTCGGCTTCCGGATGACGCACCGCAGCGTTATGTGACACCGTCGCCACCGCCGCCGCCCTTCCCGGAGCCCCAGCTGGCCCCGGAGCGGCGACCGCGGGCACGCTCGGGAAGTTCCGGTTCGAGCGTAAAAATTAATGAGATTTTCGAATTTCCACCACCCCCACCGTACCCGTGCGATTGCGGTGGGCCGGATGGGGAGGGTGAACCGCTGGCGGGATGGGCCACCGAGGAGGACCGGCGCACGAATGTAAACGAATTTGAATCGGACAGGATGCGAGCCGGCGGTGACACCGGAAGGGATTATGCTACAAGTGGTAATTATCTTTCTAGCTCTACGGTACATAACGTTTTCCATCGATCCGCTTTCCAGTGTGCGGGGTGTGTGTGGTAAAGGGCACGGCAGGCTGTGGTCGGCAGTAAGGAAAGGTCGTTGTGCACACAAATGTTGCATCAGTAATTGAGCGCATTCCTTCATTGCGATTTTACAAACATAAGGGAATCTGTCTACTCAAAACAAGAGCACGAAGAAGTCAAATGCTGGATTATCCACAAACACCATTAAAGGAAATTATTGCTGCTGACAAAAACTGTCAACAAGTCAGTCCCCTTCTCAAAAATAAAAAAGTGAACTGCTCTTAACAACGAAAGGCCACGTTCCGCCTTGCCAAAATTTTGCGATGAAGTTGATCCACTTGAAACTTTTCGGTGATCTTTACCGTCCGGACTGGTAACACGGTGGAAAATCGCCACCATCCTTCCAAGGAATCCAAGGAATCAAGGCGTTTCCTCGACGCCACTCTAATAGCTTTCCATGATTGGTTGATTGAGTTTTTCCACTCCACTTCCAATATGGGCCAACTTTACGGAATGGTCTATTAACTTTATGGCCGCGTAATTTGAGCCGCATAAATTTGTCCATCGTCAATTAGAGCTGAAGCGATTTAAATTAACAACATTATTCTCATTCACCGTCAAGTTTCAGCATCATTCAATGCTTCATGTCATCGCTGTTTTGAGGCACAGGTAATCTCCCGGGAGAAAAATGAACGAACAAAGAACGAAAAGAGCCTTTTGTAAAGCAATCGAAGTCGAACATTTTGAAAACAACCAATCAAGCGCCCCTGCTAAGGAGACCTCAGCGAAGCGTTACACACTTTCGGCCGGTCTTAATGATTGCTCCGTGATTGGACGCACAAATTAAGCTTTCAAATTGGAAGCGTGTCGTTGGTTATCATATCAATCAAAACAATATCACATAACATCAAGCAAATTTAATGGAAATGCAATTTGCGCGGACGATAAAAGGGAAGTGGATTAAAAACACGGCCACTGTTTATTGTTCTGTGATTTGCCCCCGTAATAAAAAAAAAAGAACGCAGAGCAAACGAAATAAAAACCATACACGGACAAACAAACCGATTCGCTCGGCGGGAAAGCTAGCTGGTCGATGTGAAATAAAACAATTAAACGACACGCGTGTCCCGGACGCAACGAGCGCGTTGGATGTTTCCTTCCGCTTGGGGTTTATTTTATTTTTTCCTGGTTTATGTCGCACTCATGCTCCCGCTTCTGCTTCTTCCTTTTCGCGTTTTGCGCACCATGGAGGAACCAGCCCCTCCACAGGGGAAAATGAGTGAAAATCAGAAGCACTGTTGAAGTGTTTTGAATAGCAATCAAGGAATGCGTTTTATTTTCGGCTCGTTTGGGAACCTCTCCGCAAAGGCGAAGGGTGGAAAGTAATGCAGGCTGAAGAGGCTGTACGATTGTGAATGAGCCCGTGATGAAGTGGAACTTGATGGGTTGGCTGTGTTTGAGTGCGACTGTAGCCCTCCAGCGGAAATGCACTTCGCGTCGTCGATCGCGAATAGCAAATTTACACAATACTTTAACGATTGCGAAATCGGACGGGGGGAGAAGGTGATATACCGTTGCTTGAAGCATTATTTAAGCATGATGAAAATATTTTTTCGGTTTTTTTTCTATCGCTTGAAGACAAGTACACTATAACTATTGTACGTTCCTATTTATTTGAATTCCAATAACAGATACATTTCGAAAACTTTATCAAGCTTCATAGATTTATTCTTCAGCATAGACAAACTCATAAATATTTCTTTACATAAGCAACAGCAGCATAAGATTAATTTAATGTTAACCGAAAGGAATCATCACCCATTTATACCACCAATACAACAAAGCGAACATTGCTTAAAAATCGAATGTCAATGAAGTGTGTCACTTCAAATCATTCCTATTTTAAGTTGTGCATATTACGGTGCATCCAGCTCACGCTTATTGACACGTGAGCGATTATTCGCAACAGTCATGTAACGGAGATATCGTCATCGGTAATAGAAACTGAATTGGGTGCACTTCCGAGCAAATGAGAAACATCAACTTGCAATCATCTGCCGTTTCCCAATGAGTTACGCACAGTTTGTCAGCCTGCCTGCAACAGTTGTATGCTTTCCCAAAGTCCATGCCGAACTTCTGCCTTGCTGGCTGCGTCGTTACGTCAGAGACGCATGGGAATTCAATTGTTGAAATACCTTCGACCGTTTACAAGCCCCAGTCGGGTCGCGCCCTTTATCCACGTACAGCACACCACCACTTGTTCCCGCGGAGATGATGGCGCTCTGCCAGCGAATAAAATTATTACACCATTGCAGAATACACCTACCACCCAACGGCGGTAGGCACAACGCCCACACGCAACCAGAGCGTTCATGCGTCCGTGTGTCCCCAGTTGTCGGAGCAGTGTGCTGGCGATAATGATGTCACTAACGCCGGTGGAGGTCACGATCAGCCGCGTCGCAGCCGCGCACTGCAAAGGACACCGTTGCCCGATGGATCGCAGCGGAATGTTTCCCATCCGGGAGCGCTCGGCACGGAGGAGAAAACGTCCTTCGATGGACGCGCTACGTTGTGTGTCGTTCGCTCGAGGACACCCGCACCAGGTGTTAATGTTGGTTCGGATTATTTTAGAACAAATTTCACGGCAGGTGAACCTTCGCTCACCAACGCAAACACGGTTCGCAATTTAGGAGAAGAACAAAATAAATACCGTACCGGCACGATGGTTGATAAATCAATCGGCGATGACCGCGGCAGACAGTGCTCGAGTGCTGCAAATAGATCGGACCTGCCAACGGACGCCGGTGCATATGCGAAGGCCCTCGGGGAACAGCTGCAGCCGCCGGCCAGTGCACCCGTCCCGCGAATGATTAGTTTCACCGATGGTGAATTTATTTTTGGTCCCATCGACGAGCGCGCACTGGAATTTGAACGTTTCGAGTTACTGAGCGACGGACTGGCACCTCGGACGGTCGGTGAAGGATCGTGCACCTGTTCGATGACAGGTTTTGACGAACATGAACGTAAGTCCGATCCACCCACTCCCCCTTCTCGGCATGGCTCGCCCGAACAGCTGGCCTCACCGGGCGCACCTAGCGCGGATGCTGCCGGGACGGATGTCATGTCAAATTTATCGGCGCGGACGCCGGAATCGAATCCGGGTGACCCTGAGGATAGAAAATTGATATGCGCCACGAGAGTGCAGGTGAACGAAGAAAAAGAAGCTCACGTAGGCACGGGCGGTGGCGATGACGGAGGGCAAAACATAGGTGAGTAAAGCAGGAGCGAGGCAGGGGACAAAATTAGTCTTTCATCACTCACTTTCAACGAGCAGCGGGGATTCATTTTCCCGAGTGAGCATGGCTGCTGCACCAAAAGGCTGCGACATTATGCAAAACTCATCACCACAAAGCCACACTCACGCACCTTCTCACGTTGCTTGGAAAGTGAGCACACACGGTACGGCATGTTCGCACACTTTGGACAACAACAAAAAACACACAACATGGTGAAAACTGGCTCACTGCAGGTGGGACCGTCTCTAGTCCCTCCATACCCACGCCACCGGTTGCCATCGTTCGAAAGAGTGCCATTTTACGGATGATAAAATGACGACAACCGAAACATGATGAAGTTCCTGCAAACATCGCCCGGCTTCATCGGACAATGACGTGGAAATTCCTTTAGGATCATTACATTTTCAATTCCGTAACATGGCCCTGAAATTTCATCAACATCACCTCCTGTGACAGGCAACATCAGCGCCGAAGCTCAACACCACTGGCAAACGTTGGTTGGCGTGACGTAAGAAAGACATAGCATTCCAGCGACGGACGGAAGTGAGTGTTTGCGGAAGGGGCGTCTCTTTTGCTGGTCTCACACCGGGATTTTGGATTGGAATTTCGATTCGACTACACTAACGCTCTCGATGACCGTGTAGAATGACCGTGTTGGCGGTACCGGAAGAATGTGACACAAATCCAAGCGACATGACAAAATATTTTGTTCCGCAATCAATACTGGATGTCGACTGACTCGAAGCAAAAAAAAAAAACAAGGCACGAAACAGAACGCACGAAAAACAAGTCCTACACACAGATACGTTTTGGATGGTAGGAATATTCTACCTTTTCAAGTTTATGCTGATGGGGAAAAATGAAAACATATCACATGCACACAGTTGACGGATAATACGTGGAACAAGAATTGATGGAAACAAGAGAGGGAGAGAGAGCAAGAAGGAGAGAGAAAACGTCATAACACCTAGCACGCGGCCACTTCATCACAGGAAGAGTAACACACTATTGACTATCACTTTCATCGACATTAATTGAGTAATCGTTGCCGGGTGTCAGTCAATTTTGACCCCATCTTCACGAACTTTACATACTCTCCTTTCATCGCTTTCTTTGTTTGTGTTTTTTTTCCCCCCCATTTTGCTGCTGAATGAATTTGCTGACATTCTACCCAATTGACTCTTGCCACGATCGTTGTCCGCTTTCATGCTAGCAGCCGCATTTCCAACCACCATCGAGCGCCCTGATGCTAACCCCCGTTACGAGCGTTGGGCACGATTTGAAAATGGAAATATAAGTCCTCCGCCGGCAGGAAATAATGCTACCGACACCAGCGACGGACGGTCGTCGAAGCGTTTAACGCGTGGCGATGAAATTGAGGAAATTTTCCAACAGCTCAACCAATCGCTGAAGGCAAACGTGACAAAGGGTGCATCCGGTGGAAGTAATGAAAAATTGCACGATGCGCTCGCGCCAGCTTCCTTCGGCGGTGCCATTGGCCAGCTGGTCGAAAATGTGCCCGTGATCGACAGTATACTGGACGACTTGCTGACCTTCTCGAAGCAACTGCTGCGAAAGCAGCAGCTGGCGCAGGAGCGACAACGGCTGGCTGCTGCTGTTTCAACCGAACGTCCACCGACGGAAGCGGCTATTGCCGAGACCACCGACGGGCTCGCGAGTCGTGCGAAGGCACAGCTAGCAGAGATAAATGATGATAATTTAATTAATTTATTAGCTGACGGCAATGACGCCGGCAAAGAAGATGTTGATGACCGCCGAGACGCTGTCGATAAGTCGCGCAATAACGAGCGCGAAGACAATGACAGCGACGCCGCAACCCACCGTGAACGACCGGGCGGCTCCATCGAGGGGGAAAATGAGAATGCGAAAACGCCGGCAAACAACGATCAGCATAGCAATCAACTGCACGGGCCCGGCGATGCTTCTGTCGAAGAAGATGAAAATTGGAACGTACCAGCGCCACAGGAGGACATCTTCACCAACGTGGCCATCTTCAATTGGAATCCGCTGGACGTGTACCAGCAGCACGGACTGTTCATGATCGATCCGCGCTTCGCACTGGCTGACATGCGGGCCGTATCACCAGCGCACCCCCACTCCAGCGAACCACCGTTGAGGCCGCTGCCCATAGTCCCGGAAGAGTTGGACACTCCCGATACCGGCGATGATGAGAAAAACGACAGCGACACCAGGCGTCCCCACCAGCAACCAGGCGCCTCCATCGCTTCGGATGGGTTGGTTAAAGAGCATGAAAGGGATGCCATCAATAATTCCCTCACCATGGCAGCCGATGAGGTGGCAAATGTAAAGTTTCCACTGCATCAAACCCGGGCGCATGGTCAAAGCTTCCCAGCTGCACCAGCGACCTCGAGCGTGGCTGCAGCCAATTGGAAAATGAACACTTGTCGCAATTATTGTCAGGACAGCGATGATCCTTTGACAACAACCGGCAGCGACCGCCAGACAATCGTCGAACACGACCAACGAGATAAGATTGTGCAAATGAATCAGGTGTTACATGTCTACGACGCCTGCCACGTTCGATATCCACTGGACGGTTCCGATGGAAACGGGACGCAGGAGGAGCATTGTCCGAGAGCAACGACAGCAACAACACCAGCAACCAACGAACCAACAGAAGGTATTCGGCTGTCATAAATCCACACGAGCTCACTGACCAATGGCAACAGCGAACGTGTGAATGTTTCGTTGTGATAATACCTGATTATGTTTCTTGTAATGAGAGCTGCGATTCATATTTTACCATGCAAAGGCAAGGATACAACTTTTACGACCTAATGACAGAATGTGGTTGACGTGTATGTGTGTGTGTCTGTGTTTGTGTAAAAAGGGGAAAGACATTGAAAACGATTAAGTTATGATGGTATGTAACACCAATAACCTTCAATGCTTTGCGATGAAGCAATTTGTTTTACGAAATTGTAATGTAAAAATTTCAATAAATACCATAAGTTTTCGTTTCTAAACTACGAGGTTTCGTCCCATGTTTCATGTCTTTTAACAGTTCCCTTAGTGTACAAAAAATTAAAGTTTGGAGAACTAAAGTATTTGCTTAACTTTTTTCTGACAAGACGAACTTATACAATGTAGCAATTTGACCAGTGAATTCCAGCGGCAATGTTGAGTTGAAAAAGCAGAGTATGGAAAACAAAAAGCATTTTTTTCAACCATCCGCACTTTTTTCTAGCATTCAAAGTTCCCTGGAAATGGTTTTGGATTGCCCTGCAACAGCCCGAAAGCAGCTGTGTATATTTAAATTATAAATATCACAGTCAATACGGCAAGTTACAGAGTGGCACAATTTCTGCTTTGTTTTCCTGAAAAAGTTTTTTTTTTATTCGCCACCGGACAGCCGTAGTCGGTTTTTATAACACATTGGTTGTTACTGGTGTTTTCTGTTTGCTTTTCAGGGTTATGCTTGTCGTATTATGATGTTCCATGGGGTTGTTTTCCTCCAGTTCTGCCAATCCGCCGGTTTCCGATCTCGCCATTACTCGCAAGTGATTTTTATTTTTAATTTCAATACCAATATGTATGTTTCAGTAAATACTGGTGTAACTTTTCGTCTCAAGGGGATTCGATTCCCTTGTTCGACTATCTATCGTGTATAGTACAACATGCAATAAAGCACAATATTTTTGTTGCAGTCGGGTTGCCGATAAGGTTCACGAATGGTTGTAAGCTTTCCTTTTATGCACAGCTTCAGATCCATCGTTCTTTTGTATTTTTTATTATTTGGGATTGCGGTTGGGGTGGATTTGTAAACCATGGAAAAATCTGAATCCGAATGCAACAGGCACAAAAAACAAAAATAACGCCTAGCTACGGCAGAAGTTAAGTCGATGAATAGTGCTCTACTGAGTGTAGCGTAGTGCGTTGAGCTTAATGTGTTCAGCCCTTCAATTATTTACAGTTCTACGCCTTCCACTTTATTTTATTTATCTTTTTGATCCAAACTCATTTATGTTGAGTTTACTCCGGATTATGCCAAAGTGAATATTAACCATGCGTTACTTTCGGCAATTTGATAAACAAAATAGTTTGTTCTACTGGTAGAGTGTTAAAGATAAGGGTATACAATCTGCTGAAATTTAACTTTGTTTTTAACAAAAGAGGTGACTATTTGTCTGTCTTCAAGTGCCAAAACCTAAGCCATCGTTGTGGTGAGGGATACAAAATAACATGGGTCATCCTCCCTTGCTCATCACTCGCAATTAACGATCATGTTGCTCAAAAACTAAACCGTTCCCTTCATTAATCTTGCTTGACAATCACTACACGGCCACAAAAGGCGTAAGGATGGCGGGGTGTTGTTACGATGAGAAAGTTATACGACAGGGAACTACATTGATTCCCACACAATTTACACCCTCGCTTATCCTTCTCGTCGCCGATTGTGTGGTCGATTAATTCATTGGACCTCCTGTCTGTGCAAGGATTAGCCCTCAAGAGTTCGTGGTTTTTTACGACCAAAAGGATCGTTCAATGACGATGGTGGTTAAATCTGAATTAAACATCCAGAATTAAAGGGATGTCGCGCTATTAATGCGTTAATTCGAATTCACAACGCGTGCTTTGTAGTAAGCAAGTGGTTAATAACATCACAAAAGCAACTGATGATAAAGAGCGCGTACGTTTTTTTATGTAAGTGAAAATTATTCATGCTACCATACAGTGACGTCTGCCGCTGAATAACGTTGAACTTTGCCTTGATTTATTTTCAACTTGAAACTTTTCCAATAAGAAATCGTATGCCTTGCAAGCTTCCTGTTTACATTGTAGATATTGCACAATATGCAAATACACAGCATATGAAACAAAACTTATCATCAAATGCCAGCCGGGTCTTTGATTCAACTGAATGTTTTGTTTCATGGTCCGGAAGTAGTAACATATTTCATAGACCATTGGTTTTGAACTATTCGCAAACAGTTTGTTTCGGGGAAACCGTAAAAGAAACGCTCTGCAGTGAAGTGGCAAAGTTATATTTTAAAACGAATAAACCGGCCACACTATTCCCCGTATACCAAACATAGGTAGAATAGGATTTGTAGTACAGTAAAAATATGTTATGCAATTTTCATGCCTCTTCGGTGATGCTAAGTGGAAAATATATGAAACTGACTCATTTGTGTTCTCCTTGTCTTGCCCAACGCATGGCATGATTTAATTGAGATTAACACCACTTTCAATCACGATATCTTCACATAACAAGCTCAAGTGTTATTCAGTCTCCTGATGGCTCTGTTTTGATGTCAAGCTCCAAACGAACCAACATGCGAGGTAAGGATAAGAAGTCAGATGTTTTAATTAAGTCATTATTTTTATATCTTTAAAAGGTAACAGCTCCCTTTGTTTCCTTTTTCCGGCATATGCTTTCACTGGCAACAGTTTTCCTTTGGAGATGTGCGGCTTTGTTGGCTCCTAATTGCTTCTCTTTATCGCTCTTGCATCGCTATAAAGCAAAGCCTAGCTTGGCTCTTCACCGGGGCAAAATATGTTACGCCTGAGTGTGCTCTCTTTTGTCTAGGCCTACGGACACCTCAGTACCGTTCTCTCTTTGACATTTCTCTTTGAGGTAAACTCCTGCCAGTAATTTACAAGGAGCGAATAAGCTGTATTGTGACAGGAATAATGGAAAAAGTTATTCGACAATTAAGCTTATTCGTAAATTTTTGGATCACTCAACGAATCATGCATAACTCTTACTTTTTTTTCATACAATTAATTGGTTCTAGTTGGTTCACATTTCTTTTTGAACAGAACATTACCCAAAATAGCGCCAAACACTCTTCGTGAGACGCTAAGCAAATCATGAAAAAAATATGGTCCAAAAACAATGGTGGCTCCCGGGGATACCGAAAACTACTCGAACGCAGAAAATCAATCAACCCATATTGCCCCAGGCCTCTAATGAACGAGGGCAGAACGATCGAGAAATAAAAGTTCCGAACGATGGAGGGATGAACGGCAGCGAGCAAAGCACCAAACAAGAAAGCAACATAAATCACAACGAATTAATTCTATGGGGAAATCAGTAATTTTTTATCATAAACCATTACTGCACTGACCATAGCTACGACTTGCGGGTGAATGATGAACATAAAGCGAGAATGACCATAACGACAATCATGGCGACGGAAGCCGTAACAATGCTGACGCCACCGAACGAACGGTATGGCTCCTTGCAAAACGATTTTCTTGTCATACGATACGTTTTCTGTGCCTTCTTTCCTTTGCTGCTCAGTTGCTGATGAAAGAAGAAAAACTAGTTTCAAACGGTTTCCGTTTTCTTTTCGATTTCTATAGCACAGGAAAGAAAAATAAGGACAAACGCCGATTATTTTCATTCAGAATGCGCCATTTGCCAGGCATTAAATCCTGCTCCCCCTCACCGTCACCAGCGGAATAGCGGTTGTCGATGGCATGTTTATTATTTGTCTTGATTATACGTCACCCATTTCCTTTGCTGGATATTCCCATCCCACCGGAAACATTTTCGCGACGTGAAATAATTCACCATTGCATTGCGCTGGTCAAAGAAACCTGTCTGTGTACTGAAGTAAACCGTTGTCTACCCAACGCCAGTATGGTTTGGTGCGCAAAGGGTCCTTGAAGAAGTAACAAATTGGAGGGCAAAGCTGTGCCACATAAAAGTGCAGTAATATTTTCCTATCGCACGATTTATTACCTGGAAAACGATGCACGGAAATCATGAGTGCTAACGCTAACAAAGAAAATGACAGATGAATGAAATGGACAAACGCTATGGAAAAAAAAAACCCTCAGAGCTGCTCGTTTGTGAGTCGTCGTTCATCCGAGCAAAGAACGCTAAAGAAATGGAAATTCCTTACCACGATCACTGCCGTATGTCATATTTCATTTTTTCCATGTTGCTTATTTTTCCGTATGCCATTCAGTGGAGGAAGCCTTGGCAAGAAAACTGATTTTTCCTTTAGCCAAGCAGGCAAAAATGTTTTTTACTACTTGAGTTACATGTAGAAAAATCGAGAAAATTATAAACATTAAATTTTGAACGAGCAGACACGAACAAAGCTGCGTTAAGTCGCACCCATAGCAAGAAAATTGCATCCATGTAGACAAATCAAGAAGCACCAAAAAGGGAAAGGAAAATCTTGCAATCGACGACTGTCGTACAGCAAATCTTTGACAATTCCAAAACCATTGTACAGGCTCGTTGAAAACAAGATCCAAAGCAAAAGTGTGCGGCTGGATGGAAAGCAAAAACGTGTAGCCGAAAGAAAAAAAGAAATATTATGGCGGCCAAGCAAAGCTTTCGTGAGGACTCTCGACTTCCGATGGTGACATTTGGTAGCCACTTGTGGTCCTGTAGATTGTCATATCGCCCGTCGCTGAACCATGGTATCGTATGTTTGAAGTGAGTTGGAGAAACATACGGGGTTTTATCTCGTAGTCTCATTTTATTGCCATTCACAAAACAAGGTGAACTGCCTGTATCCGGATGGAAGTTAATTTCTTGCTTTTGTAGATAATAGATTAACCGCCCATTTCATATTGCAAGCTTACAAATTCTTACAACATATTTTTTAACCAACAAGTACCTAGGTTTGATGATCAGCCAAAACCTAAGATGATTCGTTCCAGTTTGTTATTGAGATCTAAGTGATTCGCCTTCTTAACATTCCGGAGGCGAAGCATGTCTAGATAATGATATAAATTAATTTAAAACAAGAGCCATACCACTCCATCTAATTCGATTGAGCTTTCCAGCAGACCAATCATTAACGTCCACGGTGAGTGCAGGCAGACGGTTGGTCTCGAGGAGCTCGGTGTGCCTTAGGCCAGAAGACATGGCGGAACGCCATCAAGCGGAATTCCCAATTATCAGTTCACGAGTATCCTGCTGAAAAGCTTATTATCGGATTTGTGCGCATTCGTTGAGACTGCTGGCCCGTGGTAAAGGTTCTTGGAAAGTCGAAACTTCACATCATCATCATCATCGTCATAGCCATGGTCGCCGACATCGTCTTTGTTGTAGTGCTCCTCGTTGGGGGATCCCATTATGCCACTGTAAGGCCCCCCAAGCAAAGCGACGCGAGTGAGAAGCCGCCCCGGCCAAAATCACCCAACCGAGTCAAGTACAAACAACCAATCAAACTCAGACCACCACCGTACAGCCGGGTTTCCCAACTGTACAAGCTAAGCACATCGCCATGTGCTGCCGGTGATGGTGGTGGACGGTTTGGTCTCTTGCTGCACGCCGCCTTAGCCCTTGTGCCCTTCGCTCCCCCCCAGCAAACCTTACGATGTGCAGTGGCCGGGGCACTCGTGTGATTAATAATTTCCACAAACAATCATGCCGCGGCCGACTTTCCATCATGCTACGCCAGCCCGCATTACACGTCACCGACTTGATGGGAGGCACGTTTTCCAACGGCTAACCGACGTTTCCTTTCGTGGCCATGCCACTGCTCCACTATTTGCCTTTAGTTTAGGGGAACAAATATGTGAACAACGGTGACCGACGGTTTGCTGCCTTTCCGAGTGGTGGAGGAGCTATTCTTTTCATTGTACTCACACTGGCAAGGCGACAGTTTTACATCGTCCGACGGTTGAGCGGTCAGCTGAGCTAAGGCTGGGACGCCTAACCGGAGCTTACTCTTGTCTTAAAAAACGGTTCACAAGCTTTGGAGTTAGAATAGTAGCGCCGTTTAAAATGCTGCTTATTGGAAAAGACCATCAAATTAATGACGGTAATTTAGCTTTTCCTTTGGCTATAAATCATACAACAACTCATGCGAGCTGTAACTTTCCTAGTAAGACAACTGTTTCCTGGAAAATACTATATTTTTTAAGCGAGCGCTCACGTCTCTACAAATTTTTTTGCGTTCGTGATTGAAACGTTTTGGTTTGCTACTTGTTTTTTTGTGCCATTGAAAAAACTGCGGGTTTTCAAAAGGACAAGCTGGTCATTAACGATCATAACAACAATAAAGAGCCTACGTTTTTGTTTCCTCGCTTCTTCCATGCGTATGCTAAACTGTAAGTGTTATTATACAAATTTTCGTACCATAAATTTTTCACAATGGAAGCGAAGATAAAATAATGCTTCAAAAGATAGTGTTGCCATTAAGGCGGAACTCTTACTGATACATTTTTCGGTTGGTTAGTTGTGAAGTAGTTGTAATGGCTATATTTGAACATGCGTAATTATTTATCAAAAATTCTTTAGTCTTCGTAGAAACAACATTTTTATCGCTGAATTGAGTAGAAATTATTCAAGTAATCCTTTTCCAACAAGTATAGCATGTAAACCTCGACAAATCACGTCTGTTGTCTTTCATCAGCAAAGCAACAGTTCTATGAATGCTTCGTAGCTTCCAATTACTTTTACACGATTAAAGCGAACGGCCTCCGCGTTTGATCCTTTAACTTCCTTTTGAGAGAAAAACCGCTCGAAACAAGCATTTGTTTATGCCGAAAGTCATTAAGATAAGCAAACCCAACACCAATTTCCTCATAAGCATGCTCTGGTTTGATACGTGAGTCAATCACGGTTGGTTCCTTCAATATAGCCGTGCTACATGAATTATTACACATTTTCCGTGCTGGCCTGAGCTGCTGTCCGTTAACTGGCCGCATAAAACTAAACAAACAGCGAGAAATCGTCGATATTTATCAACGTCAATCAGCTCAAGGGCAAGCATTTACTGCGGTTGCCTTTTATAACACACCCGATGCCGATCGCTACGAACCTAGAAAGCTAGGCCGAAATAGAATGAGGAAAAAACTCAGTCGTGGCAACGACAAAAAAGCACGGTTATTAAATAATACAATTAGGCTCCCGTAAACCAGGTACACTTTATGCTGTCACACGCCATGTCTCGATGTTACAGATAGTTGCTGATAGCCGAAAGTAATTACATTTATTGTTACTTGTATACAAATCGATAGAGGTGTGGTGAGTAGATGTAAGAGCGTATAACTCCGAGAGAATAGGTTTCAATTAATAATCGTCTCAATCTACAAGTTGAAACTAAAAAAATAAGATTTTTTTCCTGTACGTATGAAAGCAAAAAACAAAATGTATGCTAAAGAAGTTCAAAGTAATCTATTTTTAACAATTACTAGACAATGTATCATATTATTTACTTTAAATGAGCATGATTCATAATTAACGAACGTTTGTTCTCTACAAATTCGCGACTTACAAACATGCACAATGCAATGGAGAAATCCTCCCTGTCGGTTCCACGGCTCAACATGATGTCTGTACTTATTGTTAAATTCACCGACCGTGTAGTGCAGTTCTTGCTAGTATGATGCCTGTGCATCTCAACCTATTTTGCACCATGCATATGAGCTTCAAATATCTCTACCGTTTAATAAAAAGTTTCCCGATGCGGTAATGAGGCACCTTAATGAGAAAGGGAATCCTCGAGCTACGGGCCAACTAATGCTTCCGTTACGGAACCCCGAAGGCACAGTTTTCCCATTTTCCTGTTTCCCGAAAAGCGTGCACCCTGCGTCGAAGCGTTACAAGCACCGGTTGGGATTCATTGCATGCCAACGCCAGCTTGAACAAAACAAAGCAGAAACATCAGTCGGCGGTAAAAGCAGAACAAAAATTCATTACCATCAATAAATACGCTTTCTCTACGACTCGTCACGGTTGGAGCAACGCTCAGGCGCTTATGGTAAACGCTAGAGCTTTGCTGCACTCCGCCTGAAAGTATGCAGCGGAAAATTCCCCCAAATGCACGCCTTTTGACGTCATGTCTGCCACCAACGAAATATGCCAGGAGCGCGCTCCTTACCTGAGCGTAAACATCCCACAGATTTTTTTTTTTTTTTTTGCTCTAAGGAGTACGGAAAAACACACTCACGCGGAGCATAAATAGCCTCCGCGGGGTGGCTGCAGCATGAGGCATTGTACCCCGAGTCGTGCGAGTATATTTATGGGCATGGCTTGACGAGCATGCTCGAACCACATTTTCCTGCGAGCAATGTGCAATTCCTTAAAGCTTCGCCTATACCTGTGGCGTTCATTTCATATTTTCACCAAAATTCCAAGCACGCCTCAAAGGGAGGTCGCATTGAATTTTCACATGGTTTTGGGCAGCTCTTTGGTTTGGTTTCATTTGAAAATTCAAACATGACTCGCTAACAAAACTTTATAAAATTCACTACCAATTTTCCATCGGTTCCGTTACTTTGAAAGTGCTCAGCAAAACTGAACAAAACGGCTCTAAGTTGTTTCGAGTAGCTGCGTTTTCACGCTTCACAGTTGCTGAACGAAATAAAAATGGCGGGAACAGAGAAACCCCTTCATTTCGTGAACAAACCGGCACGTATCTGTCGCGAATCATTCGACCCACCACGACGGCAATGCAGCAGTTGCATCTATCTAGACCATCTTTCAGCCATTACTGGTTGTCCTTACTATCGTTTTCCTTGAAACGTCTTTTGAAGTTTCATTCTGTTCCAAAACGATGTCCTTTCTTACTTCATCGTTCGTTGATTTTTTGTTTGGTTTTTGCTACAGCTGCAATGTGATTAAAGCAGTAGCTCTCCAACGTAGCAGCAAATGTGCTTCAGGCGGTAGCTCTTTTTTTCATTCGATTATCAACCATGTCAAGAAGTACGATGGCCTTCGGTGGCGAATGTGGTTTGCACCATGAAACTGTCATATTTTCTCATCATCGCTACATTTGCGGCAGAAGAGAAATGAAAAAGCACCACACCAAGAGCAACGACACATGCGGAGCACACTTTACGTGGGTCGTGCCAGTTCGGAGACAGCCAAAGTTGAAGCTTATTTCGGATTTTTTCGAGAGTCGACATTCTTATCCACAGAGCTGTAGGGGGTCTGGCATAAAAATTGCTATGATGAAAAGGATACTGTAATGAAGATTTGAGAGGGAGGTCTTCCACCCATCTTTTGATGCCCAAAAGAACCTTCGCTCAAAAAGAACGCTCAAGAAATGATTGCATATAAAACCGGACAGCCCAAACCCATGTCACACATGTATTACGAAAAGGTTTACACTGTTCCTTTCCGTGTGGCTTATACGTGAGTTTTATAAAAATAGATCCAATACTCACCGGTTTTGTTATTCACCAGTATTGTATCTATAAATCAACATCCTATCAATCTTATTTTTAGATACGATAAGATAGCCTAAAGCAGTCAGTACAACATGATGTCTTTTTTTCTGTTATTGAACTTGTTACGGTGTTGAAACGAAAATGAAAAGGCTAAATGGATTAACAAAACACTCTTGCGAAAGGACATGCCGTAATTTCGGTAACCTTGACAACCCGGTCGGAACGGTGGTGCCAATTTTTGGACACACTCTCATAATGATCCCAAGACATCCTAAGTGTCACACACCACTGGCTCCATTTGCCTCTGCGCTGGATCTGGAAGAAAGAAAAAAAAAATGTCACCGATTGTGCAGTTGCGTTTCTTCGTCGGATGTTTGTCCCTCTACACTCCATCGCACTGCAATTGCACATCGCACTAACGAAACGTTAGCGTAGGTCGTAAAAGAATTTACGCTTATGCTCGATACGCTGCGAGCAACGCAATGATCCGCTGCTGCTGTGGGTGAGGGACCATTTTCCCAAAAAGCAGGATGCCAGCGACCAGGATGACATTCTCTGTGCGCTGCAGCGCCACAACTAGCCGACTGTCTGGCTAAATGAAAATATGCAACACGTGCCAGTCGCGAGGCGTCTCCCCTTGTCCTTCCCCACTTCAAGAACATTCTACAGTTGTTTTTCCGCTGCTCTTGCGCAACGAACGATCACACAATTTTATGTTTGCCGCCTCTTTTAGTCTCCATCTCGCGCACCCGCCATCTCACGAGTTTGCCGACAAACTGACAGCATCGTTCGTTCCACTTGGCAGCCCTTTTTGCATTTATGGCGTGCGTCTGGTAGCAGGTTCTTCCTACGTGCATACTATTTTTCACTTTTTCCTACACTTTCTCTCGGAGAACGCACGGCAAAAAAAAAACAAACAAACCGGGGCACAATGCATGCAAGCATACACTGGGTCGGCAAGCAGATAGTGAAGTCATGTGAAACATTGCCCGATAGCAGTTTGCGCACTCGAAAGGATGGAAACTGCTGGAAAGAGAGCTTTTTTTTTATTAAATTCATTCGCAAAGGAAAAGAAATGGTATGTTTGCAATGTCTTTCTACTTAGCCAGTCAGCTTGGCAGAGACGTTGATGGTGGAACAGCATTGAAAGCAAATTAATGCTGCTTGCTACGGCACCGATTTCATAAAACGTGCGAAACACGCCAAAATGTTAACTGGTAGTGTGACAAAATATTCTTTAATTTAAAAGCATAATCATAAAATCAAAACACGTTCAAAATAACTTGTTGGATAGGTGTAAATAATTATTTCATAATAATTGATTTACTACATGACATCCACCTAAACTTTTATTGTGACAGTTAAATTTCTTTTTGAATTATTAAATAAGCCAACGGTCAAATCCTGCACTTCATCAATTATAGCTATGGCATACCCCTGTCAGCAGAAAGAGGATTTCTTTCGTACAGGTTCAATTTTTGTTCTTCTTTTTTTTCAATCGGTCACACCACGTCCCAATAATCCCTTCATTCCCCTACGGTTGACTTCACTCTCTTGTGTGGTTGGAATCAAAACCAAACGTTGAACCAAGCTGGATCATGTTGTAACCGCCTGAGCTGTCGGAATCCAGTCCCGACATGGGTGGTGGAAAATATTGAAATCTCCCATTGTGTTGAGCATTTGTAAAAAGTTCTCGTCTTCCGTTTTCCCTTTGGTCGCTAGTATCGCTCACCGCTTCTTCACTCTCCAATGCGCATTGTTCCACTTCACCAGACCGGGTGAAGCATTCGTTTGCGCTATGGATTGAAAACTGAAAAGAATAAATCGAACAACACCCATGTTATTTATAACTCTGCTTCCAACGACGCATTCGTAAACGGATTTACATCGTCTAAATAAAACAGTGATTAAACAAAGTAAGGAATCATCCTCGCGAGTGCTGACAGTAACATCCTCGTGATGACTGCAAACGTAAGACGATGTGCGCGTCAAGGTTGCTTGATACAAATGATGTGAGACAGCAAATTGGTCATAACACGGTTGTCCTCTACCAGGACGCGAAATGGTCAACGTCAACGGAGCACGATCAAGGGCATCGAGTGCTACGGAAACAACGGATTATTCATGACGCTTTTAAGACACCAATTAATTTTCGGCTGCTTCTGACGCAAAACGACAGCTTCTCAGGCATATCATAGGAGATTCTCGAACGGTTTCTTCTTAAAACCTGAGAAGGTTATTTAATTTATTTTAAAAGGAACCCGCAATATGCGCAGCAAGCTAACTGCATCCCACCATAGTGTCTGATATCGTCAAATAAAGCCTAGCCTAAAATGAACAACGAAACCATTTCTCCCATCGGCGCTGATGGCGATGAAATCATCAAAAGTGAGCAATACGGTACAACCGTTTTTTGTCATGGGATTACACATCCTTACAAAAAAAATCTAGAAGCATCTCTAGGACGGAATGAAAATGAGAGTGAATCTTAGCTCTGACTCATCGTGAAACATTTATTCCATCGAAAAATTCGGCGATGAAAGCCGTAACGGCGAATGCAGGAACGTGGCGGCCAAAGCCGTTCGGGAGACTTATGTTGTTTCACATTTTCCATCCCACCACTCCGCTCAGACGCTGCTGGTGTTCGTTAGCGCGTCATTTTTACCTGTATGTATAATTTTGTAAGCCTGACCGCACCATCACTACCACCAACGCAGTGGAAAAAGGTCTTCCACTCGAGCAGGAAGAAGGTCAACGCGCGAAGAGCGCAAATCCCACGTTCGGCAGACCAACAAGATCAAGTAAGGTGTCTCACACAGGTAACGTGCGATCCGTTTGCGTCGGCTGTTCAGTTTGTCGCGAAGATTCGAGCACGCGAGATCCGACGACGAGACAGTTTTCCCCGGTAGATCGTGTCAATTGTTTCGGGCCGGTGTTTTACGTGTAACATTCATCTAATCTGTCGTTTTAAGTGAAGTGAAGCAATGTGCATTTATCGCGTCCAGTGAATGCGATTCCATTAACGGAACGGTTACAGGTTTGTTCATACTGTTTTTGCACATTTGTGTTTACCTTAACTCGTTTTTATGAAAGGAAGTTTAGTACGATTCCTTAATCACGTGATTGTTACTATTTAAGCGCAAAAGAAAGATTTATAAAGTGGGAATCGGCTCAAATTTGGCCGCAGTGCGCATTGCTGGTGTTGGTGTAAAGAACACGATGGACCGAGAAGGAAAACTTCGCAACAAACTGTAGGGTGAAAAATACATCCATCCATCGCCCGTCGCAAATGGAAGGTGTGAATCGTTGCCCAGAGTTTGATTTTGTTGGAGAAATTCTATTCAAACGCAGCAAGCATCTTTAAAAATAGAAATATTCGTTTTCCAAACACAAGCAAACCTCACAGATTTTTAAGATGAAAAACTCCATGCGTTTCAACCTATGCTCGAAGTTGGAATAGACAGTACGGTGCTTTTCATTCAAATAAACCTAAACACTTTTCCAACGTATTTTGAAATAATGTTAAATATGATTAACGTCGTGGATATTTCATATTTCACTTAGGTGGTTGCACGTTGGAATGTTCTCAGAATGCAAACCATAGCTCCACATCGTCTGCATGACGGGAACCGCTCAGTAGGTTTTAGCTCAAGTCTAAAATAAGACCTTCCCCAAGCGACCACGCAGCAACACCGTCCAAACACACGCCGGCATTAGTAACCTCTGTGGAATGCGGTCATAATTCATACAACAACTAAGTAGGATGCAAGCTCAATGCATATTTTAGGACGCCACTTTTAGCATTAAAACCGAGTCTGGTTTCAATCAACGTTGGCCTCATATGTAGGCCATTCTTCCGTGTCCTTTTTCACATTTTGTGCATGCGATTCATCATTCCTGCGTGCTGCAAACATTATACAATCGACACGCTTTTACAAAATGGCTAAGCAAAGGTCGACATTCACTGCTGCGAATTATATTACAAAATTTTGAAGGATAAGTAACTTACGCTTATTAAAGTATGTTTAAATAGTTTTTTTCGATGTGTTATTCCAAATTTCATTTCACAAATATTATCAGCAACAAAAAAAAAACAGTTTCTAAAAGTAAGGCGTGAAATTCCTTACTCATATTCAAAAAACACCCTTGCATCACATTCTATAGAACGAAAGCGTAGAAGCGTTCGTTGCACCGGGTGCATAATTGCTTATTTATGAAGATTTACCCTACTACCGCTTACCAATTTAACACAATGCCTTAATAAGCTGACTGCCAGGCTCGATGAAAGGAACGTTGTCGTGCTTCTTGGAAATTTCCACGGTTCATCACGCAATACTTTAAACAAACGAGGTGCCGTCGATAGCCGTTGTATGGTTACGTGTTAAGGCGAAAGCACTTTCTACAGCGCGCGTTGCAATAAGAACAATTAAACCTACTTCACACAAAAGCAGGTTTAAATTAAATCATCAGTCAGGCTTTCATGGAATATAGTATGGTACAACAATTTACCAGAGTCTCATAAAAAATCATGTCATCGAGATATATAAGCGTTCATAATTATCGTAATTTGCTACAAAGCACTAGGCGTCTCCATTGGATAGTGTCTCCTGCCTGAACAATAGAATAGACTAAAAAGGACAGTGCGTCGTAATAAAGAAAACCTTTGCTCACCGTGAGTTCCCAATGAATCTTTTAATATAAAAAACGTCCAACCATTCGGACAGATTGTAGATAATTATCATCATCAGCGCTATTAAAATTGATGAACTTGGGCCCGAGGCTTAGAGCTGTCGAGACTCTGTCCGACTGGATCAGCAAATGGACGATTAATTACTGGCTAAATCCCCACTGAAGAGCCCCATCATACCCCCACGCTCAAAGAGAAAAGAAGGCAGGTTATCGTACGCTTACGCTCTAAAAACGCTTCGATGTTGGAAAAATTATTAGGCAGATGACTCAACGTTGTAATTCTTCAAACGAAACTAACTCTGTTCAACTCAAAAATCTATTTTTAAAGCATGAAATATGAAGTGACAAAATTCAACCGTGGTGGACACTCTACCAATCTCGGTTTCAATGTTCTTGTCTGTCTATGAATTTCGCCAAATGAGTCATTTGCACCATTCAAGCAAGGACACGCCACGGCTCCAGCAGCCAGACAGCCGCGGATCAAAACCACGAAGTCTTTGGGTTAATTCCCACAAGAGAGAAAGCCTTGACACATTCACCCTTCTCTTCGCATTATGTGAAAGAAAAAACCATCACAGAATTGAGTAAAAGTCAAAAAGTCATAACTCGAAAGAAAACGAACGACTTGCAGAAAGAAAAACTTGGCTGTGACCACCACCCAACTCGGAAACAGTGGAGGGTGCACCAAAAACCGTTCGCGTCAGAACGCGAACTGGTGAATGATCGTATCGCTCGAATGAGGGCTTACGGCAACAAAAGCCACTGCCGAAGGAACTTTCAAAGAAGGGACGCAACTTCGTACAGCAAATTAAGTTTTTGAAAACTTGTTATAGAAAGTGTCTGTTTTAATTAAAATCTTGTGTACCATCGCCCGAAACATGAAGTGGACGCCGACACACAACTACTCCATGTTCCCACGACTGGGATGGTTTAGCTTCAGCAAACAGTCCCCGGGACATCGGCACGGCAGACGCCATTGGAAAAAGCTATTCGCGAATGAAATGTGCCAGACACACACACACTCACACACACACATGCACACGCAACAGCGAGTATACATACAGATAGGCAAACTGAAAAAGTCTCCCCCCTAGATTGTGGGATTGCAATTTGATCCATGTGAATATATCTTTTATCAGGCCAACCGATTGTTGGGAAGTTTCTTTTTTCTTTTAATTCCATCCGTTCCCCTTCATTTACTAAGCAGCATAGGCTGGTATAAGTGGAAGCTTAAGGATATGTCTAAGAGGACTATTTTTTATTACTCAAACAAACTTTTCGGACCAACGCTGACGCATTGTCAAGGGAACTGGATAAACCGGGAGTTAGCGGACGCTCTAGGAAACCACTCATCAAAAAAGATAACGCAGAGAAAAGCAGAAGCACCAGCACATATCAGATGAAAAGTCTTTCACTCAAATCCCATTTATCTACCGACTGAAAATGGAACTTGTGGAAAGAGGCCGAAACGGGAGAGAGTGCTGGGGGTTTAGCAAGTCGCAAGTTGCTGCGGACCGGAAAGGGAGAAGGGATTGTTTCTTTTTCCCTCACTTATTTCACATTGAAGCGAAGCGGTCGGCGCTGGTGGAAATCCACGAGATAATTCTCGGGTTTCCCAACCCCCACGCTTGCCCCCAGCTGGTAAACGCATACATTCGCTCGCAGGCAGACACCGTAAGAATGATCCGCTAGACAGAGATGAATCGCAGAAGTTCACGCTGGAGTTGAGAGTGAAAAATATAAAGTATAAACCAGCGTCCGCTGACATGGACACTATTTCTTGCTGCGCTGGAAGCGCCTTGCCGTGGAGCCGGGGCCGGAGATTGAGGGTACGAGTGAGGCGGGTGGAGCAGACGGGGAAAAATAATACAACTAGAGATGGATCGCTGTAGCAATTTAATTATTTTATTCCACTCCCCCAAATGCCTCCCAGCTCCGTCTTCCGTTGAAACGAAAAAAAAAAACCCCCGTGCGCATTCATAAACTCACACGTACTTTATCCGGATGTTTTTCTTTCTTTGGTTCTTTTTCGCATGTTCGCTGATGTTTCGGGTGCTGCTGACTCGGATCATCATCCCTACGGATTCTTCCAAACGGCAGGTTTGAAGCGCGTTGCTTGGCCTCCACCAGCCGAGGGCTCTGAGTACGAGGTACATCCATCACAGCAGCAACACGCCGTAGGTCAGCAGATCCCTGTGCAGCAGCAGTACCAACCGCCGCAGCACCAGCAGCCTCAGCAGCAGTACCACCAAACGGCCCCTCATCAGCAGCAGCAGCAGCAACCACATCCAACTTATCAGCAGACCAACTTCCAGCAGCAGCATCCCCACCAGCCGGTTGAGAGGATTATTCCCATTCAAAGGGTGAGTTGTTTCTCAACGGAACTGTAGTGTGCGTCCGGTTTGGAGAATGTTAAAATTATGCATCAAATGTAGTGCAGTCCTGCTTTTTAAATGCAGGATTATCGTATCCAAATTCCTTAAGACGAAGTAAACACAAGGGAACCCTCTTCTGGTTCTGGGAATTATGATTCTAAAATGATTATGCATAACGTCTTCGGCCAAATAATGTAATGCTATCAAACTTTACTATCCGATGTTCAACTAGAGATAGTATCGAATTGTTCAAGCAATCAGCGATTTACACATGGCCAAAACAAATTAATTTTACACTGCTTAATACGAACTTGTGTTTCAAGGTTGAGTTACTGCAAAGCTGTCATTTTAAATAACATGCTGCCCAATCATATTTCCACTAGCCGAGAAGTCTGCCCTGTGCCAAAAGATTTCCCATTAGCGTCGAGCCATGGCTTCCCTCTGCTTATGTCGAACTGTTCCTTTTGGATTGAGGAAGATCCGTTCCGTGTCGTGCAGCATGCGGCTAATCACATTTATATTCGAGCCACTTAGCAAGGCACTAATCCACTGGCAAATGGTCAAAAGGTAAATGATGACCCCCTGTAAGTCCTGTTGGCAAGCTTAGAATAGTTTTACTGACATTTCCTTCGTATTATGAAGCACGAGGATTAAGCAAGATCGACACAAATCTATACAATGTCAGCAATACTACACTACATCGAGAAACGTAGATGGAGATGGATGTTGGTAGCCAAAACATTCTGTTATTTGGACGGCTGTGGCGTTCGTCCATTTATTTGAAGACATGCCCTTTTTTGCTGTCAACAAAAATACAGCTTACCTCCTTAACGTTTCGTGTTATTCTATTTCTCGCTCCTTTTCACTTCATACTTAGGGAAGTACGTTTTCGTTCCCATCACTCTGCTGGGGTTTTTTTTTTTTGTGATGCTTGCAACGCAGACTTTTATTTAACGTTCTCGGACAAGTGCAAAGTTGGCTAAAATATATTAGGGCACAAACGTCCGGAACTCGTACAAATGGCTCCTTCTTTCGCTGCACATCATTCCCACGTGTGTGCTGTTCTCATTCGTTTGTCGATCGTTGTCGAGACGACAGTATCGTACCGTGCGGCGCCTACGATTCCTTTTTATCCCGCACTTGACGAACAAATTGACAGCTGTCGCTCGTTCGCTACGCCTGTCATTTTCAGGCAATTCCAACCCGAAAGGAGGTTGCCACACTTTGCGACGGAACCTTTTTTAACCGAGCAAGGCTCAAAAAAAGAACCAGACTCTATGAATTCATTAAAGAATTATCATAATGTGCCATCACTTTGGTTGGCTGAAGTGCAGAAAAGAATTATTTAATTATCGTCGGGAACGTTTATTTTATATTATTGGTTGAGAATCTTCCGTTCTTCCAAACTTTCGCCTGGCAGAAGCAGAAGGGGCACTCAAATGATATCAACAAATGGCTTTTTAATATTGCTTCGAAAATAGTTTTCCGCTGACATTCGGTGCCCTCTTTGCATAAGATTTTATTGCCTACAAATCCAAAGACTAACTGGTGCCAGCGCTAGTTCATAGCTCGGAGAACCCCTAAAGGTCGCGTTATGCGCGAAATGTGCAAATGATTGTGAAAACTTTCACGCCCGATTTCTCTTCGACTTTGCGACCCATGTCTCAGAGTGCGATTTCGCCACACTAGCGCGGAGTGCGCCCTAATTGGCCACCAAACATCCACCAGGGGTGTTTATGACGATGGCAAGAACGATGCAATGGGGGGGGCGGGTAGTCAGTGTGACGTAAATCATTTGCATCACCATGCAGCTGTGCCATCGCTGCCGCTAATTTACCATCGAGCAAATTGCATTCAACCGAAACAGCAGAGCGGCAAAAAAAAGCCGGTCATTCGACCATCTATAACCTTTTTCTTTGCCTTTTTTTTTGCCCCGCACCAGCTTGAAGAACGAAATGGTAATCTTTTCACGCTTTTCCGTGCCACTCTCAGCAATACGAGAGCAAAAACAAAAAAAGGTGGTTCGACATGAGCGAAAAAATGGCTGCTGCCAGCGAGCGGCAGAGAGGCCCGCAGGGGCATGCACTGTTGGTAGAAATGCAAATTTGATGCATAAAGTGCACATCAAAAGTTTGCCGCACAATGCAATCCGGAAATGGTTGTGCCTTCTGGGCGGTGGTGAGCATGGATTCGAAGTGATGCTGCAATCGAGTGACAGCTCCATGCATGCAGCAAAAAACACGCAGCACAGAGAACGCTAAGTGGCAGTGGAGTGGAGCTTTAATGCAAGTAATAGAGGGTAATCGAGATTGGGCAAAGCATAAAAAAATTTGAACACTGATGATAGGACAAACTGGAAAAGGCTAGGCAAAAAGGGTATTTTTCGGAACTGCAATTGAATTAAGTTAATTATGCTTTTAAGCCAATTGAGCGGAGCTCGATTATAAAAAACGGGAAAAATATTCTCGTATCTTACTTTGCCTAATTGCTTATGCCTGCTAAATTTGCAATCATTGAAACATCGCGTCCATCACATGGTTGCCATACCACTTAACAAAATATTCCCATATATGTTTAAGATAACTTATTAAAGTTCATTTCGTAAACGTGAATGTTCCTTATAAGATAACAGGCAGATGACATTTGATTGGCAAACCGTTTATTTATTCAAGTAATGTTTGTGGGAACATTTTAACACATTGAACAAAAGAAAACGCTGGTTGAGATAATTTGATATAACGATACACAAACGAGACATTCGGTATAACTCTCTATGAATAATAAGAATTCGATTCCATTTTCACAAAATAAGAACTTCTTTTGATGACACTGCACAATCATAATTAAAGAGACCCCTACGCGTAGAAAGATCGGGGGGAAGCAAGGATGGAAATTGAAACGGAGATCGTTTACACAAAATGTCTGATAGCAAATCCTTGGGCAAACCATGCAACGTCATCCTGCGGGAAAAATAAATTAGAATCGCAAATGTATCCTAGAAACTCTTTCCATTAGCTGACCTTGTTCTACTTTTTGCCTCGAGCCTTTTTTTTTAGCTGGAATGAACCAATCGCTGAAAAAAGGCTGTGAGTTTCCAAGAAATTAACGGAAATGAAGAAATAATTATTATCGGCTGTTTTCACTTGCGGTTCACTCCATCATTGTTAATATTTTAATTGGAATAATTCAGTTTTCCCAAACCTACATCAGACTGAATACCATCAAAAAACAAACCAAAAGAGAATATTAATAAAAATGGATTGCATGCAAAAGCAACCATCACCTTTTCACTATAACAATAAATAACGAAGGACTATGCCGACGGTTTTCTCCAAAAATGTTTGCTGAAGCTAGATTTGAAAGGACATTCCATATCATATTAAAACCACAATATCAATCGTTGATAAAACTGATGGTTGATGATTCCAGCAAACTTTTTATTAGTACCATGAACCTAACACCTTCACTGCTCCAGGTTACCATCATGCATCACCATTCAACGTTGATGAATAGTCTGCGGTGTTGGCAAGGTGATTTTATGGTACATGGAGTGCTTCATAAAATTTATTATCGGATCAAACTAAAACCTCAGCATGAGAAGAAAAAAACACCTACGCGACAATTTTTCACCTTCGCTCCTCCATCCGTAGCGATGACCTCAACCGGTCACTTGGGCCGGTATAATAAATTGGCCATCCGATCCAGGATGAAATAAAATCAAAATTATATTCGATCCGGATACTACTCGTCGATGCAGATGGTGACACGTGGTGGTGGTGATGGTGGTGGTGATGGTGTGAATATTTTAAAGGGCTCCTTTATTCGCTCGACACAACGTGCCAATAAAATGTGCCGAGACGTTTTATGTCCGCCAAACATCAAACACCGTACCGAGCGGTGAAGATTGCATTATTTCCATGTTTTTAGTGCGAGGCACTGTACGGCAGACTGGGCGGTCCCTCTCTGGGCAAAGATTTTCCATCGATTAGGAGCTGTGTGCAAAAGGGAAAGAAAACAAAAAAAAGCTCTCATACGAACAATATTGCTTTGCCGATTCGTTTCGTTCTCATCCTCTTTACCATCGCCACTCCGTTGGCACCGACAACAACTGCATACCTTTCCACCGTCTTTATGTCGCTGCGACGAACGTAAAGCCAACTGGGAACGGCCATCTCTCGAGATTTGACGCTACGCTAACGATGCGCTACGGAAAGGTTATACCGCTGATGATCACCGTCGCCATTATGATCTCCGGTCGATTGTTTTCGAAGGCCACGGACGGCACTGGGTGTGTGAGCTAAGCGCTGCGAAATGGGTTGGTGAGACATAAATATAGACATACCCGGGTGCCGTGCACTTGCTTTGCGTGCTGCTAGCAGCGTGTCATTAATGCATCACTAACGAACAGTCAGCACAAATGCATCAATACGCGACGGATGCGCTCGCCGGTGGCTGATGTTTTAAGGGATCCTGCAAGGGTTTTTTGTTGGTTTTTTTGCTCGGGAAACTACCACCCTACCAACCCTCAGGTGTTGAACCACAAAGCGGGGATGACAAAAAAGAAAACCGAACGGGAAGAGAACACTCCATCTGCACCTTGGAGAGTTTTGTTAGTACGCTCGCCTAGCAACGAACTCCAAATGCGGGGTAGTGACGGCCGAGGGGGTAAAAATAAACAGGTGCAATCTGGGGATGTGGTATGCGAAAATTTATGGTGCTTTGCGATTTATGGCGTGAAACAAAAATTTATGGACGACGTCGACGTCGGCCGCGCTGGCGAGCACTTTCGAGCGCGAAGCGACTGGATCCAAAGCAAAACCAAAAAAAAAAGAAGAGAAACTAAACACACAGCTCAACGACCGCGAGTCGTGCCACACATGCCATTACGTGTCTGTGCGATGGTGTTTTTGCAGTTTCTTTGCGTACCCGAACCCGGCGCTAGAAATCAATGTATTGGAAGGTTGGAAGTTCATCGTCAACCGTCACAACCCAGGAAAACTTGTCAGGCAAGAACTCCCGTGCACACCTGAGAGGGGGGGGGGGGATTGAGTCCCCACTAGCAAACGGTTTCCCTTATTTTTCGGCGCACTTCTCCATTTGTTCCTTTGCCAAATAGATTCCGATAGTGGCAACATAGCCAAACGTAAATCCCTCCCGCCCGCACAGTAAACTGCAATCGCACCGGTATCGCCTTGAGGGTGGGTCGACTGTAGGTACCGGTGTGTGTGTTTTCGAACTGGAGGGCACTTCAAACTTACCATTTCACCGACTCAGCGTGCTCGTCACGTCAGCTTCGCGGTGCCCTCGGTGGCTTCTCGTGCGCGACATCAAGCAATAACATTTTCCGACGAGCGATCCGGAAAAGCGCCCCGGCGAGATAGTTCAGAATCCAGGCGCGAATGGAAGCAGATCACCGGCGGGTGGACTCGCTTGTGTCATCACCACATCCGTCCGCCGAACGTCGCCGGCCGACGGTGAACGATCCAGGCAACGGTATTATTTGAACACCAACAAGCTACGTGACATGTTGCAAGCTTCGCTTCCACCCAACTCAACAAGCTCGCGTCCGGATGTCTGGATGAACAGAAACCGTACCACCGTCGCAGTGCGCAAGGGATGGGGAAAACTCCACAGGAATCTCTCGTCATCGTCCAGGTGACGGTGGTCTGTGAACAAGTCGGTGGTTCTGTGACGTTTTTTTTTTTTTTATTTTATTTTTCATGACTGACCAACCCGACTAGCTGAACTGATCAATGCATCAATGTTGCGTTACGAGCCCAAGTGGAAAGGATCCGTAACGAATGAGCACAAATAGATGATGTTTATCGAGACAATGTATTTTAATCACTCCGTCATGAAGCTTTTGAGATCAATAAATGGGTTTCCTTATTCAATCTTGAATAAATCGAAAGGCAGATTTAAACGCAGACATTGCAATGTTCATGCCGTGTTCAAAGATTCACTTGAAATTGTTTCCGGAATGAAAATGAATATACACATTGCTTCAAATTTTCAAGTTTGACAATGATCATAACTCAGTTACCGCTTTCTATGAATATTTGCTTCAAGAACACCGTTTTACCACGGTCAGTTTGAGCCTTTGCTGTAAGCAGACCATAAAAACTCTTCAGAAGGCACATACCAACTGACTGCAATTCACCGGAAAGGTGTCTTCCTGTTTTTGTCTAAAACGTCATTTTTCATTTCCTCCACACTTTCCTTTTACTTGGAAACATGAGCCCCACGTGAGATCCAATTGTCTTTAACTATTGACTAAATGAAAACTTTCCCGTGCCAAAACTTTAATTCCATCACCAGAGCCGGCTTCCGCTCCACTTTTGCCGTTCTTATTAGAAACCATTCTCCGGTGGAACCGACCCGTGGCGCAAAGTTTTCAGAAAGCCCGGAAAGTACACCCGAAACAATATCATTTTCGCTCCGGAAAAGTTGGACAATATTTTTCTGTCGACCGCACACACATCCGCCCTCCGGATTCACCTGTACCGTCCCTTCGCGCTGCCCTTCGTCCTCCAGCAGGGCGTGAAGGTGTTTCGTAAGCACGGCGAAGAGTAGAATGTTGCGCCGCACGTAAGCACACATTTTTCGCATGATTTATGAGCTGCACACATGTGCCAATACTGAATTATATAAGTGTGTCTGTGCGTTTGCTGCCACTTGCCAGAAGAACCAAGGGGAACTCCACGTCCACGATGGACCCGGGACGTTACGCTGGAGGAACCGACAACGAAACACATACGGTACGCCCTCGGCCACACAAACACCGTGCGATGCGGAACAAATGATAGCAACGACCATAAAATGTGTTTCACTTACGCCAAAGAAAAGGTAGGAAATGGCCCATTCACATTTTGGTTCATATTTGCGAAGTAAAATTTACCAAAAAATCCTTGGAAAGCGCAGCTTGTCAAGGAAAGCGGAATGTTGAAACGAAAACAGGAAACTATGGAAGTTAGAAGCAAATATATTAGATTCGAACTGAATTTGAACAAGCCAATGAGCACACAACAAATAGTTGATACTGGTGGTAAATATTTATCACAGTTTTTTTTTTAAATTCCTTTCCGTCACTGTACCGCTGTCGCCAACAATTCGAATGTCTTGCAAATCATTAATTTCGAAATTTACTCAGTATGCCTCAATGAGAGTTAAAAGTAAATCAAATACCACAAATAAAACACACCATCCCTTTTAAAGATCCAAAAATAACATAAATACGTCGTCAAATTCGTACATGCTGTGGTACCGCCATTTGTCAACTTCAAACATCCCACAGGATGTCTGTTTCCGCGTGAAGGAAGTAAAAGCACACTCGCCAGCATCGTCCCATTCGTTTCTCCCTGCCATCCAACGAGGTGGGTGGAAAAAAGAGACGGAAAAATAATATAAATTTCATCACGCGCGCATCGCACATTTCTCCTAACATATTTCAAACGTGTTAGCGTGTCACCTCGCCGATGGACAGGTGCGCTATTTGTGGATACGCGTTATTATACAAGTCATGAGCTATCGCCGTGCGTCTCCTTCCTTGGGAACATGCCGATCTTAGAGCCTTTATTCATACTTATGTCCTTGTTCATTTTTCCTCCACTCTGCAACATATGCGTACACCGGGCGTGAGCGTCGTCTCAGCGAAACGACATGCCTCATCCGTACAAAAATGCTACACCCGTGTGACGTACGGGAACGAAGGATCGTGCGATGAAATTAACATCTTCGCCGTTCTTCGTGTGTTCAGGCGTGTACTTTTCCGTGCCCTACTTAGTAGCGCAAGGTGGGAAAGAATTCCTTGCTACTTCCACAAAATGTCGTTTTTCTTTTAAAAAAAGAAAAAGAAGAAAGATGAAAGCATGAAGAACGCTGCCGAATTCTTTCGCTCGGCAATGGACATGGTTTTCGGTGGGTATCATATGGAGGAAAACTGAGGAAACAAATTAACAAAGTAACAACACATGAAAAGGAACGCATTAACAACACGGTTAGCCAGGAACAAAACCAAAACTCATCCTGCTCGTATCGCTTCCTCTTTCCCTCCCACTGGTGCCTTTACTCTTGAACTTCTCATACTATTATTTATGGTTATTTGTGTGATGAGTAATTCTGTCGGGTGCAAAATTTATTCTACCTTTTCTTTTCTTTTCTTTTCCGTTCGCTCAAAGGAGCGCAGGTGTTGAGCGGTATTTCGAGCACTAATAATGTGTTTATGTACGTTTGTTTGAGGCTTGAGGGAAAAAAATTCAAAATTAACGCACCAACATCATACGGAATGTGTTCGCAAGAAAAGGCAACAGACGCACCTTTCCGGGGTGGTCCGCAAGATCACTAATGTTGCGAAAATCGTGGCGTGGGGGCCCACCGCCTAACCGCCTAAGCTCGATGTGCATAAAGAGCGACATTATTTGAGTGATAAATTGTTAGCTCCGACAAACACCGCCGCTTACCTTGGCGAGGCGATACCACCGTAAGCCACACATCGCAATGGTCAGCCACTGTCGGTGTGCTTGCGCAAATGAACCGCAAAACCTCCATCACCATGATCAAACGGGTTTAGATATTTCCACACCAGGCCGTTGCCACGACAACCCGCCCAGTGAACCATAGAACAGGCGGCGTCCGTCGCCCAGGTGTGGATACGGAATTAAAGCCGCCCCCGGTGGTGGCGTTCCGATCGTCCGCATCAAACCGCGAAGCCGTGTTCCCGCCGCTCCAGAAACTCCTTTCTGGAATCCTTTGGTACTGGTGGTGGCGTTAACGAATCGGTCACCCGGCGTCCTGCTAGCCGGTGAGTTGGTAATTAATTACCGTCGATGATTATTATTGACTGTTTGTGAGGTTTACGCAATTTGAGCGCCTTCATGGTGCCTGGCCCCGCGTGTGGAGGACGTTCTACGACCATGCGGTGTTCGATTCAATTCAAGTGCTCGGAACCGACGACGGTCGGTGTTTCAGTTGGAATGCGGAAGGTGAGGACTGAGGACCTGGGATGGACATCCCGTTCGAACGATGGATTCTCACGAGAGTTCCCAGCCGATCCCGGTCGCGTTCGGAAAGCGTTTGATTAAATGCGGCAATTATGTTCCACTCAGCTTCTCCGGCTGTGCTTCTTCGTAATTGCCTCTTCCGGTAATGTTCCCACGACAGTTTACTCGCGCATCTACGAATGTAGAAACCACCATCGATTGGTTCGGCAGGACCAGCAAGTTTAGCTCATTGAAGCATCATACATGGAACATAGATTCAATGTTGTAAATGGGGGTTGTGTTTTTTTTTTCATGCTGGTTTATTTGACTTCTGCATTCATCTGCAAGAGAAAAGAAGTACATTAATGACAGGTCGTTTATCTTTTGTGGTAAGTTCGTTGGTTATACTAGGCTTCATTTCTAGTTGATTCGTTCGGGATAGATGATAATTCTGTTTCACTTGTGATACGCATTGAACGTTTGGCGATATACTTGCGGTGCGATGTTTGAACACTTGGATCAATACTATGAACCTGGGATCGAACGAAATAGGAAAACGAAATCGATTCACATCGCATTCCCTTAACACCATCGGAACAACAAGAATGACCAGTCACATAAATAACATACCACATTTTTTGCCATGCCATGACTGCTAGCCAACCCAAGTGTCCTTCAATACTTCCATTTCACGGATGAGGCACTTTCCCTTCTGCAAACAGTCGAATGTAAATGGCAAACTGTTGACAGAATTTTTAACTACCCAACGTGGGACGACCGGGAGCACGCAGTAGGCTGCACCTGAACAAGTGGTCAAAAAGTACTCCATCCATGCGCCTGAGCACACTCCACAGTGGCTGCTAGTTGTTGTAGCGTGCCCACAGGACACGAGGGCACCCATCGATTAAGCACGCGCTCCACTGGAACGAATTTTCAAGGCCGTGAGAACGGACACCACCGTCGCCGAAACAGGGGCACGCCGTAATCAAAAGGAAACCTCCCGTGGGTTGGCATCCGGCGGGGCAGAGTTTTCAGCCGTTTTCATGCATCTGCGAACACGCACTGGCATCGGTTTTCGGTTGGTTTTGCTCAGGTTTTACATTTCATGACCCATGAAAAATGTGTGACTCCCCCTTTCGCTGCAGCCGGATGAGCGGTGAATACCAAATGCTCCCCCCCTCCCCCTCAACCCCCTCGGGGACGAGCGGAAGTGGAGAAGAGCGAACAGAAACTCTTCATGGTGCCCTGTGTGACTTCTGGCAGAAATCGAAACACATGCAACACATGCAATAAAAATCAACCGACAAACCACGAGTCACCCAAACTCTGCCATAAGTAAACCAGCGTGATAGAGAGAGGAAGAGGGAGCGAGACAGTGTCAGAGTGAATGCGAAGAGAAAGCCCATTCGTGGTTTTCGGGGTTTTTTTTTATGTTATATCCTTTTCTTCCTCGCTCAACCCATTCTTTTTTTCTTCTTCTCCGTTCGCCAACACGCTGCTTTGCACAGAACGAACATCCAGTCGGGAGGTCGACGCATAGTTTATTTTTCACTGCAGTTTTCTTCCCTGTTGAAACATTATATCCATCGCTTTTCGACAGAGGAAAAAAAACGTAGCATAAGCACATTTTCGGTCGAGGCAAGAATCGCTAAATTTATCACTCTACCGGTTGCACGTTTATTGCATTTCTCATGAATTTTGCGCCCGAAAAATAAACCTAGAGCACGTGTGGTGAGCTGGACTTTAGCCATGGGAAAAAGAAGACCAATGATAATGAAATTTGTAAAATTGTACCGAAGGTAGTAAAGTATACTTTCGACAGTCATATTTGAAAAATTATCGATAATGTAAACCGCATTTCAGCTAGTTCCTGTACATCTTGCTAACAGAGGAACATAATTATGTCAAGTATGTCAATACGATTGCAGCTTCATTACTTAACGTTCCCTGCTGCAGGACGATTTCTCTCCTGGCTAACGTTCACCGCCAAATGAATTGCAGTATCGCACATGTTTAATCTACCAAACAAATATTATGCCAGTGAAATGGACATTTTTTAGTGTAAACACCCAGTGGCTTCTTTAAGGAGTGCCTGCTTTGCCAAGTAGCCAAACGCAAGCACACACATTCACACGTACACCAAATGCAAAGGAAACTCGCAAAACACGGCTTATTCGGAAGATTAGCAAAGAGAGAAAAAGGTGAAACGAGTCGAAACGAACCGAAATGTACATGGCATAGCAGCTTGGAGCATACCATTGAGCCACAGACCATTGAGTCCGGGCTTGGGATGGTTGGATGGAATGTTGCCGATGCGCGCAAATGCCTCGCCTTTATTGACGCCAGCAAGGAGCGGTCGTTCATGACCGTCAACTGGCTGCAGTGCGTTGTCCATTTCTCAGTGTAGAGTGTTTCTCTTTAAAGATACACAAAGCTACCGATGAAGGATATTTTAAAACGATGTTTTTTTATAGGTAAAAATCTTGGAAATTCACATTTTTCTAATGCAAACATGCAAAGAATCTGATACAACTTTTCTTAAACCATGACCAAAATTTAGATTCTTGTTGACTCAATTCCGCCATTCACAGTTTCTCCATGCAGCGGACAGCATGCCGGGGGATAATTATACCTGCCTTGAGTGTTTGTACATTTCCCTTACTTTTTTTCCACGCAGTTTGCTGCGATCGCGTGGCGACGTACTCTTCGCTCTCTTAACGCTTCTTCCCACACACTTAAGAAAGGAATTGTTTAATGTTGTAGCAAATTTTACCCTCAATTAAACTAAGACATAACCGACGAGGCAACCTGGTGGTTTTTCTTTCCCTTCCCGGTACCCGACCCGGCCGGCCGGTTCTTCTCTCGCCCGGGAAAGTATCTTGTAGCAGATTTTGGATAATTTTTCCCCAACGCAGGCAGGGATCAGCACGGCCAATACGGCGAGAGTAGGAGGATTGTACATAACGAAGCTTTGGAAAGAGGCACGAGGCACGGGACGCGCAAAGTTTTACGTCAAAATTTGCTCCATTAGTCTTTCTTCCTCCAGCCGACGGTTGCTGCATTCGGGCCCCTTCTGGTGCCGCGCCAACCCAAGCGATGCTCGTGAATCGTTTTCGTTCGCGTCGCGTTGTTGGGTAATAAAGAAAAAAAAAATGTTTGCACTCCCCAAACGCCTTGCGTCGCGCGCTGGGGAAAAGAAAAGCAACCCCGACGCGCGTCGTAAATACTTTTCCCAGCTCGAATCAGAAATATTAATTACCTCACTTGTTGTTGTCGTTCGGGAAGCTTTTTTTTATTTATTTTTTTTTGCTGGCAACTGTTGGCACTTTGCCGTCTTCATTTCGCGCTCAGGCGAACTTTTGCCCCCTCTACCATGAACGACCACATTCGAACCAATGCGCTCAAAATAAATGCCGAAACGCCGGTTTTATCCGCCAGACGCGTGTCGTTAGAAATTATCCAACGGCAAGCGTGTTCCCCCCTTTATTTTCGGGAGGATACGGAAGTGCACCGGGCGGAAGCGGAAATAATGAATCCCCATAATTAACAGAATTGGCTCACATATTAAAACTTCTGCCACGGCACAAGGCTGCGGCGTGCGGAAGCATGGGAGAACAACTTAAATGAAATAAACAAACATCACTCCGAGACGAAACAGGGGGAAAAAAGAAGCCCACTAACTGCTAAAGGATAACAAAATGGAAAAAGGCCACAACCTTCAAGCGGAAACCGGTTGAGCAAAGTGTTGCAACGGAACGCTAGAGATGCCTTTTGCTTTCTACAACGGACGAAAAAGTATATTCATTTCCACGTACGTACCTTTTTTTTTTTTCAAAGCTTCAGAACACTTTTATTTACACAAACCGAAAACACACGTCTCGTCCGAGATCATGTTTCCACCGAGAGAGACAGCGCGCAAAGGAACGCAAGTAGCAGAAACAGAAACAGAACCACGCACGGAACGACGGTGAAATCTACCACCATTTTGACGAACAGACGCTCCAGCAGCGTTCAAAAGATCATACCAAAAGGGTATCAAAGGGGAAGAAAATGATCGATGAAAAACGCTGGCCGGAGGTGCGGAGAAACAACACGGGCGAAACACGGCGGGAGGGCGGTGATGCGCTTTTATTTCAAGCTTCGAAATTTTACACCCAGAGCGAGCAAAACTTTTCCCTTCCATAAGCGTTCGTTCGCGCGCGTGTAGCACTCTAGAGGGCACGACGTACGGGAAGGGGCCGGAGATACTGGGAACCGGGGAGGGTTGGGCGGCTCGGCAAATAAAAAAAACAAAGACAACGATGTCATGCAACCATCCGGACGTTCAACAAACTAGAGGTTGATGTACAAAAGAATAAAAAACCAAAAGTAAAAACATCCGTACCGAAGAGTTGTTGGTGGTAAAATTTCTTCCGCCCTTCACGAGCCATCCGAGCCCACGCTGTTCCTTTTTTTTTTTTACGACATTTATGTAGCCCTGATGGACGAAATAAGAATCACGGCTAGCGATTCCGTGCTGGAAAAGGTGAAGCGCAAAAGCGGTGGAGCGGTGAGGCGGTGAATGCTACACGAAAAACTCCCAATGTGAGACAATAGCCATTTATCATAACAGTAGGGCCACCATTTTGCGCGGGGGTTGTAAATTTGAGATGCTGTGTTGAACAGATTTTATCATTGCTCCGGGGCTGCGGGCGACGACCCCGACGTAGAGCGTCCTTCGCAGACGTCGTTTAGCTTTTCACTCTTATCCTTTCCAACGAACACCGAGGCAAATTGTGTTCCCGCATACAATACAACTGCCAATTTTCATGCCGGTTTTTTAAGAGCCTAGGAAACTCATGTGAATTAGAAACAGATCGTTGGGTGGATTTTTGTTTTATATAATATTTCTGTAAGTGAGGCTATGATAACTTAAATATAATTTTTCTTCGGATTGAGTTTGAAAACATATGTTTGGGTAGGAAAAATAGTTTAGTGAACATCAGTGAAATCGTGCATGTCATTTAAATCTTATTCATTATGAACATCCTTCGTCATATTTATAAATATTAGTGTCATATTTCAAGCAACTAATGGTGCAAACCCAAACGAACTAGCCATTGAAGAAGTAGCATATAAAATTAGTTAGAAACAGCACATATTTGTACAATCGAACATGCAGCATGCACCCCATCGACATCAATGTTTATATTTATTTTTTCTTCTTCTCTTTTTTCTTGACCCATTTACGTTCGGCAATTGTACGCATGTATCTCCATCTTCAATTCCATTCCGAAACGATACCACTGCGCCACCAATTCATCTCTCATTTCGGATTCGCTGTTCGATGGTGAATGGTGTTGGGGCCCATTGTTTGCATCATGACTACGACACATGTGTTCACATAATCGCTCCGTCCCTTGCTCGAATGGTTTGCGTTGCACGACTGCCGATTCTCGGTTCTCTTCCCACGCATCTTTACCACGACGTGTACGCGCGGCTGTGTTTATGCAAAGTAGGCTACATCCGTGCAATCGCCCTTGGCCACGCCGACCAAGTCGCCTGTTAATCAGCTGAAGTATCCGACTTATCCGGCTGCCGGTTCCGCTTCGCCGGGATCACCGCACTACGCCGCCGGACCGCCGCCCAACAGCCGCGGATCGTGCACCGTCTCCTTCAGCGGTGGTCGTGCCGTGCAGCCGAGCAAGGCGCAACACTACCATCCGCAGCAGCAACCGGCCTACGGGGCTCAGGCGCAGCGCAGCGGAGGCTACGGAAGTCCGGCACCGAGGTCCCCAGGAATTCCGGTGGCCTCGCCGCGCTCGCCCGGCTCTACGCTGAGCGCCAGCCCACGCGGTTGGGCTCACGTGGCCTCCCCGGTGCCGGTACACCGTCCGTCGCCACAGGCGCCATTTTCATCATCATCTTCACCCTTCTATCATCAGCAACAGCAGCAGCAGCAGCAGCCGCAACAGTACCATCAGGGGTACGTTCCATCGGCTCAGACCGGTCAGGCCCCGCAGGCCGCCTGGTACGGAGCGAGAAAGGTACATAACCACTGAACGCTAAGGGTGCTGAACGCTACCACTGCTCCTTGTCCTCGCAAATCATACCGCACACATGCCAAAATCCGGTGGGTCCACTGTACAGCTGTACGGTTTTTTTTCTCTCTTCATTCTTTAAATTTGTGTTCTGTTTGTGTTTGTTTTCCTTTTTAATGTGCCATTAAATTTCTGCCCTGGTTTTATTGAGCAGATCTTCAAATTACATTGGACCACATTCTAGCATTACAGCATTAACATTAATTTTATCGATGTTGGTTTTTGTTCGTCTTTCATCTGTGCCATGCCATGTTCCATTTGCATAATTTGTCTCTTTACATTAGTTATAAGGACCTTCCGCCATAGGATCTTACTACCATTTCCTTCGAAGCAAACTCAAATATTTCACCTCACAAACATTGCTTTAATTTAGTGAAACTATTATTCTGTTCAGTAACATTTTCCCTACTTTTTTCCAAATTGAATTCTTTTAGCATCAGGTTATTGGTATGACTGTACCTATGCTATCTTATTTGAATCCAAACCTAAGGCTAGAAAATAATCGCTCCCAACTTGCATAAAACGCACCGACTGCGAATAAATGTGTTAAAAATATATTTTTCCCGCAACAAAATCGAATGAAATTGCTCCTACAAATTAGTAATCAAAATATTCACGAATAGAAGCTCGTTGTCGTTATCAAATATAGTGTTAAAAGCATCCATGAAGCTTATCAAAATTTAATTTAAATTTATAACTTTTGAGATTCTTTTCAATGGAAGACAACGAAGTTTTTTGCATAAGAGCATCACGTTCATTTTATACAAAAAAAATCCGCCTTTTAAACTATTATTATACACATCCTTAAACTTATCGGCAACGTACCGATAATTGCCATTAGCTATTCAGAAGTAGCTTAACATGTGAAAACATCAGCACCATTAACTTTACGCCCCGCGTGACACGATCCGTTGAGCCACCTTTCGATAGAGCATAAACATGGCCAGACAACTAAAACTGTTACAGCGGAACTCGCACGCTTGGCCCAAGTTCCGTACGCATACTGGCGGGGGCTGCGTGTGCCAAACAAAACCACAAAACAAACGCGTCCCAGCAACGTTTGGCGCGCGCACACCGCCAACGATAAGCGCACACACATGTTGCGAATGAAAGCATTATCGAGGCAAACACACAGCCACACTTGCACCGTCACGGCCCTCACCGTTCTACGATTCTGTCAGCAAACCGGGACGTCGTTTAGAAATTCTTATAGTAGGAACATATTTTCGGTTCTCTCCACAACAACATCAACAACCAAAAAAACCCACCACCCTAAAATATGTAGCGCATCCTGTGGAGTTCGTAACCATGTCCCGACAAACCACGATTCCTCGTACGGTTTAATGCGTTTTATGCGACGCGGATACGTCCGCGCGACCAGCGCTAGCCTTCCGCTGTCCCTGCAAGCTCTATTTTTCCTAGCTCCTGGATAAATTATGCCACTGGACCGATGCGCGTACCGACCAACATCACCGGCGCCATCATCGCACGGTGGAAAAGCGCATCGTGCCGACGTTTTTGTGACCGTTCCCAGCGCGCCGTTGTTTATTCCGATAACGAGATGAAACAGTAACCTTTTCGCAGGCCCTCCCAGGGCAGTCGGGGCAATCGTTCACGGGGAAAACAAATATCAACTCTCCGCACCTTCCGCCAAACGTGGAATCGGGCTTGCCATTGTGCGTTTGCGGAGCCACCGCCATATGGAACGGTGCGCCTTTCGCTCCCGGGATGTTCGTTCGATTGCGCACTAATGACGCACTAATCCAGCGACGACAAGTAGAGCCGAACCGTGTAGTCCCGTGCGCACCAGAAGCCTTTTCCATCCAGCATCCACGAATCCTCTCCCGCAGATAGTGCCGCTTCCGCGTCTCGACACTGCTTCCGAGAATTACTCAGGCCCACTCATCAGTTCCGTCTGTACGACTCTAGCCTACGAGCGCTCGGACCGGGTAAAACGGCGGGACGGAAAGGCCGAGACGACCGCCAGCGAACAACATGGTTGCGCGCCGAAGTTCAGCTTCATATCGAGTATTTATCAAACAGGAGCAAATAAACATGCCTATCTCGCTCGAGCCGCCTCCAGAGAGCGTCTGCTTCCAAAGCAAACGCTTCGGCGTGAAATCAATAGGCATTTGCAATTGTGAAACGTTGTTATGACCGATGAGTGCCATTGTTGCCAAAACCGCTCCTCCGGCCTCGAGCGAGCACAACGAAAGGGAAGTGCCGTGTGCTCAGGATCTTGGCCGTGGTGCACGAGAGCAAGCCTTTTTCCTCCGACAACTTCGTCGTCGGCAACGTGTGGCGTTTTTCTCTCGGTGAACACATTTTTCCGCTGCCGAGCTGCCTCCGGTGTTTGTTAATTAAACATCCGTTCTTCGTGTACGGCGAGGATGGCTGAAATATTGAAAGGGCCCCACTGCAGTTTAGCAACTTTAATGATGCAACCGTGTTTGACCAGGGTTTGAAGAGACATTATTACTCCTTCTGGTATGTGAGTCCAGCACGGGAAGGGAAGAGAAAAAGTGAGCGAAGGACGGTGCACCCTGTTCCGGCTGTTCTGCTTTCCACGATGAAATGGAAAGAAAACTGTTGGTAAACTGTCGGACAGGGCCTGTGGCATCGTACGTTGAATAGAAAGTTGCTGGAAAGCTCTCCGCTTCTCATATCCGAACGCGAAAGACTGCGTTTTCTATACCCGTGAAGGCACCCTACAAACGTATGTCAACGTGGACAACCGCAGACCATTCAAAATTTTGGTATTTTCCCTATCCACGGTGCCCCTGTGAACCCTCGAGAGAGCAATCCACAGCGACACAGCGCGGAGCGGACTGAGTTCAGCGGGTGGATTAAAATTGCAGTAACGATTTAACTATTCAAACATGCTGAGTGTAGTTTATAGTTTCTCATGAATTATTCATAGCATAGTGCAAGAAGATCAGCTACGCTAAAATCTTATGGCATGAGGATAGACGACAATTCGGACGCGAGCGTTTCTACACGTTTCATTCCACAAATTATAAAACCGAAAGTAAATTCATTCACCGGAAGTCTGATTTTAGGAAGGCCACACACCACAAACTAAACATATGTTTCGTTAAAGCAGGCAATTATGTTTCACATTGTCTATGTAACGACGGAATTCTGTTTAAAGTACTACATAAAACTGAACTTACTCCTGAACTTACAGCGAACAAGTTTCTAATTTGAAAATAAAAAATGTTCACCGCATCTTGCACAGGTTAATGAAACATTGAAACAGGTTGTCAAACTGAGCTTTCCTTCTCGACTGCTGCTGTCAATTATACATGCTGTGAGCACCTTTCCGTGTCGCGTTTCTGCAATGCCACGAAAGGTCCGCGAAGCCATCTGGAAGCTGAACCACCGAGGTTCCTTCTGCGGTGGTGCTGCGAAGACCAATAAGCAAATCCTGCCAAGTCATTGCATCCGTGTCTAATGTGCCTCTCGTTCGCCGCACCGGCTTCTCCCTCTTTTGCAGCCGGAAGACCAGCAACACTATCAGCAACCACTAGCACCACAGTATCAAAATCCGCTGCAGCAACAGCCCTACCAACCGCAGCCGACTGAAGCCTTCCAACCGCTGACATCACAACAACCGCTGTACCAAACGACTGTGCAGCCACAACAGCAGCAGCAGCAGTTGCCACCGACACTGGTCACCACACTACGCAAAGAACCACCAATGTCTCAGGAGCCAGCTCCCGTCTATCAGACGCAACCGGTTGCTGCTATTTATCAAGGTAAGCTCGTTAATAGTAAGGGCGTCTGCTCTGTGAACCCATTGGGACGAATCCTGCCAAAATCGAATAGCTCTTAGCAAAAGCAAAGAAACCAAATTAAAGTAAATTGTAAGACCCAAAACTTCTTGAATCCAAAGGCTACAGTATGACAGTTTAGTGAACACCGGACAAAAAAGGCAGTTTTAACATAAAAAACTTTTCTCTCGTCAGATTCACACGAAAGAAGAGGCAAAGTAAGTACTGACCACAGAAAAACAACGCAATGTGTTTACGGAACAAACCTTTTGGAATGGAAACACTAGACAAATAAGCCAAACGTTGCAATCAAATTCAAATTGGAAACATTCAAAAGTATGCGCTTATTAAAATCTCACTCTAAAGCCCCATCAAATCGATGAAATGCACCTGTGCTACTTGTGCAACATACTCCATATTTTGAAAGGCTTAATTATGGTGCGATCTGCAATGCTTCACTGAAGTAAGCTGGCTGGAGAAATGCAGAGTCAACAATGAACGGCACCAACGAAGTTTTTTGAAAGGAATTACATAGTATTTATTCCGAATGCAACTCTCAAGTATCGTGGAAGGCTCGTGAAAAGTGGACCGATACCAGCGGCTGCAAGCGAAACATGGCTTAACGTGGAAAACGCCACACCGGAGAGTGATGCAGGTACCAGCGGTTGATGGTTGTTACGGATTCAATCGTTTGCGAGATTGGAGTCGATAAAAATCCCCATTAATGGATGGATAATGATGAGTCAGTGCTCATCGGAAGGCCAGCAACTTCCGAGGGCCGGTTGCACTCGAAATGTGGAAACACAAATCCGATAGGTAGATTGCACATTCACTCGGCAATACCGCATTGTTAATGATTCGCATCGAGTGGTGCTTAGGGATGGATGCATCCCTTCTACTGCATAGCACTGCTGTAGTTTTCTTCTGCTTGAAAGTTTGCAACCTCGCGATGCTGCTCGTTGCACGTGAGCAAACCCGGTGAAGTCCTCCGGAAAGGCAGATAATCATACGTATCTGCATGAATTCACGAGGAGAACACTCGACAGAGCTGGAATTTTCCAAAACTTAAAAAGAGCAAGATTCAAATCCTTCTCGAATACGTTGGGTCGTTTTCTTTTTGCTACAACAGTTGATCAAAATGGATGTTGAGGCAAACTCACAGAAAATCACAACAACCATAACTCAATTTTAAAATCACTATCAAAATACTCACCAGCATCACAAGGGCATCGAGTATTCCCATCGGTTATATTTTCAATAGCCCATTTTCCCTTCCGGGCACTGCCATTTCGAATGCGAAAGAAAAACACCCCGCCACGCCCTGCCGCGTCCATCCGGCCGGCTGGGTGCAACCATATCTTTTTCACCACCCCGAAGGCGAATAAACAAATCGTTTTCTTCCAGTCACGGCGCATAATGGGCACCGAAAACGACACCCACGACGAGACTTTGCGACCCCGCCGGAACATTCAATCAGTTTGTTCGATTTTCCCACCGCACACAAGCGCATACGCTAAACCTCATAACCCGGAGGCCATTTTTCCTATGCAATTTGTCGTTTATTATTTATAGAAGTGATAGATTCCCGGCTGGAAGGAACATTGTCGACGGTGCTTGTTCCATTCGCTAGCCCTCTTAACCCCTCCTTAAGCCCAACGGAAGGGAAGATAGAGAAAGAAAAGCAAAGTACCCGTCCTCGACCGCTTTAAGAAAACGGGTGAGCCCTCTGGACAATGGGTTGCCGTCGGAAGGGTGTTCGGGCACGTCGACGGCTCACCTTGGCCGCAGCGCCCCGAGGGCCACGGTTGATCTGGCACGGATGGCAAAGGTGTAGAGTGTGTGGCTGTGCGACTCGTATGTGCGCCGATTTGATTTATGATTTTCGGAAGCTTTCCATTTTACAGTCTACCGATTTCGTTATTGATGTCGGGCGGAAAATAATGTTTCAGCTCGAAGGCCCGAGAGGTGACGTACCTGTCTCCATGATATTCCCCGGTGCAGGCAGGAATATGTGGCGTTTCAGGCAAACCGTACGCCGAACAAATCCTCTGAATGTGTGTGCTTCGCTGACAACGGAACGCTGAGCGATAAAAGCTATTTAACGCTTATGAGATGAACTTTAACAGGCAAAAAGGTTCGGAGAGCAGGACGCCGATCCGGCGAATGTTTGACCGCCGTACGGCTAACCTAGATGTGTGGCCCCCTCTACCCTCTGCCGCATTGGTACGCAGGTCGCCGGATGCATCAGCGTACGTCAAATAAATCAATCCCTCTCCGCATGAGTCACTCGAGCATTCGCAACACGTAAAGCGCATTTGGCGCAAATAAACACCTACTACCGTGCCCTCGCGGTGTGCCATTCGCTGTGGCCACCGGATTAATAGGAACTAGCTTCACCTGCGAAGGAGCAACGCTCCCCTGTCCAAATGATTTCCGGGTCGAACAGGTGAGCACCAGCGCGACGTGCGAATGCGCCGCGGCATAACGCGGCACGCCGTGCGCTCATAAATTGCTAAAATAAATTCAATTTAATGATAGAAAGCTCTTTCCGCGCATCAAATATTCATCGCGGGCGGACACCGTACGCCAGCACGCCAGCCAAACAATCCTTCTTGGAAGACGCGGAAGAACGCTTGCCACGTTCAACGTCTGGGGAACGCCGCCGAACGAGCTGCGAGAGCGATCGTTTTGTGGTTCTACAAATGCACACTTCGACTTCGACCAACGTTAGGTTTTCTCACTTCCATGTCGTTTGTGTGGTTTGCTGTGAAGGCTGTGCGGGCGCCATTGTCTTGGGGACAAATCATAGTGATTTGGGTTTGTGATTCAATCGTTGTCATTTTAGTACTATTCAACTTACAACTCACTTTTGATACCAACAATCCCAATAATGGCTTTAACGATGGAAAAATGCAACGACGTATGTTGATTATAACGAGTTTTTTTTTTTCAACCTGTTCTGTCTTTTCGACTTACTATATATATTTTAACTTGTATAATGAACACAGTATGAATACTCCTAGGAAACGAATGATTTTTTCTTAGCTCAAAGTTCAAACCACGAAATCAAATAGATTTTGAGATGAAAATCTTGTGCAACATGATTTGATTGATGTGTAAAATACTCTTGAAAACTTATTTATGCAAGTACAACGGGTGACATGAAAGTCTATTGCTCTACAAAGCCAACCGAAAATGCAATGTAAAAATATGCTCGATGATATGTCAAGCAACACTCTAGCCGAAATGTTCACAAACCACCTCATACACCGAGACCTCACGAACATTCACATTCCCTTCCTCAGGAGGTACCCCATGGATCAGGGAAAGAAGCAGAGCAAGTTTCAACAAGGAAGAAAAGGAAGCCTTCGAGGACACGATTTACCATTTAATGCAGCTCGGCTTGAGCTTGCTCTGCGGGCTTTCACCGACCTGTTCAGGTAGCGCCAAGAAGATGACGGGCAGTAGCACTCAACCCCGGTTTGCGATTCGCTCGAGCACCGGATGAAAGTGTTCCTTTTGTGCAGTGGTCCGTGTTTGGAACGCCCATGTGTGCCGGTGTGCGTCTCCAATGCACCGAATGCACCGATTTGCAATGCATCGCGTGAGGGCAACCATTGAACCATTGATGTGCGCAAAAAGTACGTGCAGCTGCATTCGTCGGGGCCAAACCGTTTGCCGTCGGATGTCGCTGGCGGGTACCGCACCTTGACAAATACACCTCCTGACCTATGCTGCTGCCGGTGACGTGCGGAGCATGCAGGGTCGTTTGTTACATCACCGACTCCGTCTTTATTCATGCTTCCCGGCTTCCTTGCACTGGCTGGGAATAAAATTGTCGGCAAGAGCAAAACAATCCGTTCGCACGAATCATGTAACTGTTATCACCTGCTTCTAGATGTCGCTCAAAAAACAACCAACGCGAGGATATTCGTACACGATGCATTAAAAATTACAGTGTTCCATGGGAAGCAACTCGAACGATGATCGATTTCGCTTCACCGAGGACGTTAGTAGGTTTTAGTTGGCGTGCAATAGCAATTTTCCTGTGAAAATGTAACTAAAAAAAACAAGGCACTGTACACGTGAGCGCCATGACAGAAGGAAATCGCTCTCAAGCGATTACTCGCAATTCAAAACGAACGACAATCTGGAGCCCCATCATAGGGCTTCACGATCACGTTCCGCCGATGGAGGTGAAAATATCAATCACCGTTGACACATTCAGAATATTTATAATTTCAGACTGCACATAATCCACGCTGCTTTTGCACACCGTTACGGTTCTTTTGTGAAGTTCTAATACACATATTCCGAGAAGATGCGCCGCATTCGATGTTTGTTGGGTGGAGGGGAGGGGCGAGAGGGTGGAAACATCATCCCCATTGAAAATTGGTAAAATCACGTCACAACGATTTCAAAAGAAATCAAGTGAACATACATACCTTTTTTCCAACTCACTGCGTTGCACGTGAATATTCGGCTGAATTCGCGAAAGTTGACACCTGCTTCCAGAGAACTCACACCAAAGCAGCAAAAGTTTAAAGCAAAAAATGAATCATGTAAATGAATCGATCCCCTGTCACAGAGCACTCGGCAGCACGCCCGGTACGCCCGGCGAAAAACGCAATGCATTCAGTTCCACACCGACGATTGTTATGGTAATGTCGAAGGAGGTTCTTTATGTTGCGCACAGGCATGTGTGTATTGAGTCGCAAATTTAGCGACTTTTCATGAGCACATCCTTCGCCCTGGAGCCGTATGCAAACGCCGCGTGGAGGGCGTATGATCCTAAATTGCAAAGACGGCTGATTTGGAAAACATCTACGCAACAAGAAATATTTCCGTTTTCTTCACCGAGTGTGTATGCGTTCCGTTCGAGCAACGTGGGCACGCTTTTGCGTTTCGCTGCCCATAAAAATGCCAACTCCACCAATTGTATAATGTCTTCTTCGGTTTAGATTTACGGTGATAAAAATATCTGGATCAGGTGTGGCTGTATTTTGGAACATTCCGTGCGCCAATCTGCGCCGACGAAGCGTACACTTTCCCCTGCGAAAGCTCGAGCTAACCTGCACGAAGCTTCACGTTATAAGGCAGCCTGATGGGGCGCTGAGGATTTGCACGACTGCAAAGAACATTTGCTAATGGTGTCATCACATTTGAATTAAATTTATGGGTAGAAGATGGCTTCGGAGAGGCTCCAAGGGCGGTCCACAGTGATACTAAAAAGAAGAAGAGAAAAAAAACAAAGATAATCCATGACGCAGTGCTCTTTTATCAAATAGTTGAGAAAAAAGGATCCACCTCTCTGCCTGTGTTGAACCGGTCCAAGTGGAACGAACGTTTCCTTTTCGCGGATTTGAAAAACGCCTTGAGACGATTGGGCTGCACCAACTGCTACCGTCGTTAAAGTAACGACCAAATAAAGGCTTTATCCGTACGCAGATGGGGAACGATTTCGTAGCGACAGAAATTGAAAATCGATTTTGACTTTTATTGATACGCGCACACACTTTTTACGATAATGATTCGTCCCGCGGCTAATGGCGGGTATGGTAAAATTCACTTTTCTCCCTCGTACGCCGGCTGGTTTGCACAATGATATTTTCTCCACTTTTAAAAGTGCAATTGGCAGCCGAAGATTTATGCTTCTTATGGGAAATGTTGGGACAACGGCTTTTTAATTAAACTTAGCCTCTTCAATTTCATTCGAAAGAAAAAGGTCAAGACAGTTTGGCAAATCCTTTAGCGTCCAATCATTAACGGGAGGTTTTGACGCAGTCAAGTCCGTGTAACATTCACGTAAGGTTTTTTTAAGATTTACCTCTTTCAATCAAAGAATTGTGTAATCTGATTTAATTACATCCTTTCTCCTATGTTTCACTTTCTCTCTTTTGTGTCTGCCCCCGATGATGCTGGGCGTCGGTAACAGGAGGTAGCAATATGCGCGGAGATCAAAAGTGGCCCCCAGAGGAGTACAAGCGCCAATCGGAAGTGGACAACGAAGAACGTCGCAAACTAGCCCAGCAGCCAGCCTTCCGTCCACGTCGCCAACAAAAGGTGAGCAAACCTATTAACTCTTTACTTTTTCCTACTTCCTTGGCCCCATCACGCGGTGGCCGAGATTATGTAAGATGTGTTTTAATGAGTGTGCTAACAATAAGACATAAGAGGATCAGTCAACTATTATGATTAGCGTAACATTCATTAAAACTTGTGATGGAGCAGCTGGCGTCCCTAGAGCATGTTCCCAATCGAACGGCCTCCTGCCAAGCGTGTAAATGAGGATTGAATTTCGGTTTACAATTGGACAAGATGAAAGGTTTATCGAGGATTAGAGGCTCCAGGACCTGTTTAATCAATATCAAACGATTAACACCCATTCACTTTGGATAATGCTCCTAAAAAGCGGACCATTTTAAAGCCCTTTATCTAATTTACCGACAGACCACCGGACTTAGCTTTCAACGAGAGAATCAATTCAATGTCCCACGTGATTGAATTAAAATTAATTGAAACACAAAACTCGTTCCACCGCTGACCAATCCACCCAAAGTTTGGACCTTGCGATGCAGTTATGGTGAAGCTGCGTTAATAGCAAAAAAGAGTTACGTTAACATTTATCTGGGTAATAGGAACGAGCGAGGGCGTACCTAACGAGCATGAAAATTGTGTAAACATAAATTTCTCGTTCGAATCCAGAAAAAAGAAGAGCTGGACGTGTGTCTACTTTACAGCTCTTTTGCTAGAGGATTTAGTGGAAAAAGGAATTCCCTACACAAAAGTTCATAAGTTCCTGCCCCGAATATGGGTCGCCAAATTTGATGTACTGATATTGAACACCAATAGTCCAAATTCACTTCTGGTAGCTTTTACTATAAATTTTATGTTTTATCCTAGGGGTACTTGAATATCAAAACTTATAAACATGAACTTTTCATTAAACGAGATATCTTGTTCCTCATGGTCTGCGACTTCGGTTGTGCTGGGAAAAGTTATGCGCCAAAAAAGTCCCTCCATTGTGCGTCACTTTATTTCACCGCACGTGATGAAAAGCTAAAAAGGGCCGAGCGTGTGTACTCGGCGGTCCATTTAGAGCACTTTTCAGGAATTATTAAACGAGTTTACCGCTGGGATACATGAAGTGTTGGTGGCACCAAGCGTGACAAAATTCAGGGTCAGCCGTAAAAGCCCACGCACAGGATAAAACGGGAGGATTGCAGATGCAGGTGTGGATGAAAAAGGGCAGTTTGCAGCTTGGTTCCCTGCCGCGTGCACAAGTGGGTCGTTTTAATTGTAGCATTCTAATTTTACATACACAATCCGAATGAATTTTAGATTTGAACGTTTGACTCCCGCGGGACCGATCGTCTCCGTACAGCGAGAGGCCAATTCCGAGCCGCGCTGCTGGCAGAGTATTTAAAATTTAACGTTTGTTTAACCGACACAATCAACAGTTGGCTGACTGCGCTGGCGGGAATACACGGTGGGCAAGCAGAGCGAATGGCGGAGTCGATGGAGGCGCCTGGTAATCCACGCTGTGCACCACCGTGTTTTATTACCTCGACCTGCCATTACGAATGCCGCCCTCGCTGTGATATGCTAGGTGATTATGAATGTTTTAATTGAATCTAACCTAAGCCAACTAGGGCTCATTAGAAGAAAATGGTGGACTCGTGAGCCGCTCTCCCAACCACCTACCATATATGTTTGGCTGGTAAACGGTTGTGCGAAGTTTAGTTTGAGCGAACCCCCCTCAGGCGGTCATGCGCGTCGCGTGGAGCATTTTAAGCACAGTTCACTATGGCTTTTGGCCAAAAGTCTCTCGCATCGCAGCCACGCACAGCGAGCATGACAAAGGTGGCGCAAACCCGTTGGCGCCAATGAAGGCTGTCTAATTACCGCAAAATAATACACCCCGCGTGAAAATGTAATTTTTGTTGAGAATATTCCGAACGACGCAGGTCGGTGGAAATTGCGGGCAATACACACACGTCTGTTGAATGTCCCTTGGACGCTCAGCTGCGTGATGCACAGGAATGAAGTGCAATGATCGGGGCAGGGGAACATTTTATTCGAGCCTTTTACAGACCACAAAATCTCGCTGACAGCACCGCAAATAAAACGAATCTATCCGAAATGCAAATTGCACGATGCCAAACGGCGACCAAAAAGTACACCCATTTGTGGTTTCCATTGCAACAAACCATATCGTGAAATCATATTTTTGATTAAACTAAGAGGAACCGGACGTGCCCGGAAAGCCATCGGTGAATTGTTTGCGGCCACAAATACATTGCTTAGGACGTTATAGAATTATATGTTTATTATATATTTTATATTAGGGCATTATGACATTATTTAATGTATTGTATAATTATATAATGTCTTTCTTGTGTTACCATAAACCACCAATTTTCCATAAAGTACGATCGTTTTTTCAGCAAATTGGATGAATTTTGGATGCATCCAGATAAGAAGATCTGTTAGGCGAGAAAAATCTTTCCCCTTTTCAAGATATTAGAAAAGATAAAAAAATAATGCGACTTTAATTAGGAAAAGACAATCCCACTGTCTTATCGTTCGATCATTGGACCTTTTTGTCTGGTAATAAGGAAGTCATTAAGTCCACAGCACAAATTCGATGCCCATCGCTCGCAAATAAGAATGTGAAGTATGAGGAAACCACATTTTTCTAATGAATTTCCCATAAAACAAGGAAACGTTGAAATTAAGATAGCACGGCACCTTATCCGAGTAATAAGAAAATAATCTTGCAGCGAGATGGTCAAGCATGCCCTCTACATCTGTGTTCTAAATTGGCATTAGCAACATATTGCGTGAAAGCGATGTTTTAGTTATACCAGGAAACAATGTATGACACTTTTAATCTTAACCTTGATATCCTTTTGACTTGCATAGAATATTTATTTTGTCATCTTCATTTCAACCCTTTTTATTTTGCCAAAGCTTCAAGCCAATCATACGATTGATTTCAGGCTGCAATCTCGTTTAACCGTACAAACACGAGGGGCATGATTATTAACATTATTACAAAAGCATTGTGTATCGACCGCATTGAACAGCGTGTTAGAGTGAGTGGAAAAATAGGAGCAAGCACAGCAAATAAAACACGTGTAGTCGCCAGTACGGTTGTCACAGGAGAGAGTTTATTATTCTCTTTTTTGGTTGACATAAGTGTTGCCAGATTGGCATCCTTTCGGTGGTTGTCAAACCTGCAGGGTTCAACACTCCTCCTCAACGCTGAATGGTTTTATGCCGATCGCCTCCCGATGTTGTCGAAGTTTCACTGCTTGCAACGGTTTCGTAAGTAGATCAGCTTGCATGTTCTCGGTCGCGCAATACTGCAGTTGCACGATACCGTCCCGAACCATATCCTTCACGAAATTGAATTTTGTGTCGATATGTTTTGCCTTGCGTTCAGCTCGGTCTCCTTTTGTTAGGGCAATGCAACTTTGGTTGTCCTCATGGACCAGGACCGGACCAACTAGTTGCTCCCCAACATCAGCCATCAGTTTCAGGATCCACTTTACCTCCTGCAGACACTCGGCAAGGGAGACATATTCGGCCTCGGTGCTGGATAGAGCTACACATTTCTGCTTATGGCAGCCCCATCCGATGAGTCCGCCGCCAAACTTAAACACGAAACCAGAGTTGGATTTGCGATCGCTCTCGTCGCCTGCCCAGTCAGCATCCACGAAACACTCCAGCTTCTGATCGCTGCCGCCAAGGTACAGCACATGGTTCAATGTACCCTTGAGGTAACGCAGTACACGCCTAGCCTCATTCCAGTCCGTTTCTGATGGATGTTGTACTCTCCTTCCTAGAATGGCCGTGGCGATTGAAATATCGGGTCTGCTGGTCACGGCAGCGTACAACAGAGCCCCTATGAGACTTTGGTACGCTATTGGCGAATCCAACCTCGTATCAATCTCCTCCTTTCGTTTTAAGAAGCCAGGATCCATTGGGTATTTGGACGGCTTGGCATCTAGCATACCGAACCGCTCCAGAACTCGTTCCAAGTAGGCTTGCTGGTCAATACAGTATAGCCCATCGTCCAGCCGAATGCGTATGCCCAGGAAAAATCTTAGGTTACCCATGACGCTGATCGTGAAGTTCAGTTTCAGTACATGGATCACCTCAGCAAACTCTTCCTCCGTGTTACAAATAACAATAACATCATCGACGTAAACGAGTACAAAAAGGAACTGATTCGCCTTTTTGCGTGTATACAAACACGGATCCGCCGTTGATTGGATGAAGCCCATAGTTTTCAGCACGTCGTCAATCTTCGTATTCCAGACACGGGCTGCCTGCTTAAGCCCGTAAATACTGCGACGCAAAAGACAGACTTCGTTCGGCCTACCACTTTCATATCCCGGTGGCTGGCGCATAAAAATCTCCTCCGTAAGAACACCATGGAGATACGCTGTTTTTATGTCCACATGTTTCGTCAACATTTTCCTTCTGCTTGCCAAAACTAGCATTGTCCGGAACGTTATCTGTTTTACGACGGGGGCAAAGACCAGATCGTAATCAGTTCCGAATTTCTGCGTGAAGCCCTGCGCCACCAACCGTGCTTTGTAACGAACGATATTTCCATCTTCATCCGCCTTACGCTTGAAGATCCATTTCGACCCGATTGCTTTCCGATGCGGCGGCAGCTCCACTAGTTCCCACGTGCCATTGTCGCGATGGGACTGCATTTCCTCTGCTATCGCCGATTTCCATTCCGCACTCTGCGGTCCGGATATAGCTTCGGTATACGTCCTTGGTTCATCCACGATCTGCGCTGCCAAATTAACTTTTCCTGCGTACCTGGCCGGTGGAACACCTGCAGTTTTTCGGTGTGAACGACGAATTTCTGTCCCGCTGTTTGAAGTAGGATCACCTTCGTTGTCGACGCGCGGCAATCGTGTTAGCCCGCCATCTTCGTCGCAGTCGAAGAAGTCATTCTCGGAATTTGCATCACATTCCTCATCTTGACTTTTCCTTTCATTGAATGTCCATTCAATTTCACTGTTTTCACCTAGTTTCTGCTCCGGAAGTTTCTCCTTGGATCCATCTCCAAGTTCTATAAAGCGAACATCTCTGCTAATATGGATCTGACCAGTACTCATATCCAGCATCCTGTAAGCTTTATGTTCCGCTGAATAGCCCACGAACGTCATCTTTACAGCTTTGACGTCCAACTTGCTCCTCTTTGCCGCTGGAATCATCATATAGCCTGAGCACCCGAATAAGCGTAGATGTTTGACTTCCGGCTTCCGGCCAAACCACATCTCAAACGGTGTACTTTTTACTGCTGCTGACGGTAGACGATTCTGCAAATAGCAAGCGGTATTAATTGCTTCTGCCCAATATTTCTTATGCATGCCTGCATCTCGGAGCATACACCGGCCCATCTCACTAAGAGACCGGTTCTTCCGCTCCGAAACCCCGTTCTGTTGGGGTGAGTATGCCGTAGTGTACTCCACCTTTATTCCTTCATTCACGTAGAATTTCCGAAGCTCCTTGCTGGAATATTCTCCGCCCTGATCAGAGCGAATGATCCGTGGTTTACGGCCGAATTGGTTCTGGACCAGTTTAACATACTCACGAATCTTACTCTCGACCTCGGACTTATGCTTCAGGAAATAGACGAAAGTGTAACGACTGTAGTCGTCTATCAAGGTCATGTAGTAACGGCATCCCCCTAGGGTGGTCACCTCCATTGGGCCGCACACATCACTGTGGATTATATCCAGAACTTCTTTCGACGTTTTCTCTGCGACGGATGGAAATGGTGGTCGCGCCATTTTGCATTCAATGCAGCATTCGCAGGTCCAGCGGATACCGCAGTTGACGACATTCAGCCCCGACACCAGATCACGCCGCTTCATTTCACCTAGAATAGCTGGATCCCTGTGTCCAAGGCGACGGTGCCATGTGTGTTGACAGTTTTTCGTGTGTTCTTTCACTACCGATTTCATCACCTGCTCCTGTGCAACTCGCAACCAATACATATCGCTCGCTTTATCCGCGATCGCGACGACCGTATTCTCATAGACAAGTTTGCACCCGGTGTTGTCAAAAACCGCACGAACACCCTTTTCCGCAAGTTTACCGATGGAAATCATATTTCCCTCTAGAGTAGGGACATACAACACACCTCGCAACGTAAGTTCGATCGATTCTCCATTTTCGGTCGCACACCTGATCAGGCAATCGCCAACGCCCTCTACGCGGTTTTCACTGCCATCCGCGACGGTAACATTCGAACGCAAACTTTTTTCGATTACTGTAAACCCGCTAATGTCACTACACATGTGCGAACTGGCACCGGAGTCTAGTAGCCACGAACAACTAGCGCCACGAGTGTCGGGCTGACGAATCATAAACGTGAACGACCTTGCGTCGTTTTCGCGCACTTTTTTCACTCTTTCGTCCTTTTTCGGCCTGTTCCTCGTTTCGATTTTGTCCTCACTATCTCTGCTGTTCTTCCGGCTCAGAAACTTCTTGCATTCACGTTTCTTATGGCCGGATTGCCCACAGAAAAAACAGATTGGTTTTGCATCTCCTTTCGCCTTCAGCACTCGCTCCTCCTGCACCTTTTCACCGTAAAGCTTTTCACTTTCGTCGATCAACTTTGCTCGCACAAGGTCCATTGTCAGCTCCTTATCTGATCGACTCTCCAAAGCTGTCGTAAGTGCATCGAATGACTTTGGAAGGCTGCGCAAAACCATTGCCACTTGCATATTTGCCGAAAGCCTTTCACCAGCATTTTCTAGCCGAGAGTACAGATCTTCCATCTCGTACAAGAATACCTCCATGCTCTCACCTTCGCGATAGTTCGCGCTGCAAATCTCTTTTAATAATGCGACCTTCCCGGTGAGCGTGGCTTTGTGGTGGTGAGCTTTCAATGCATCCCAAGTCTCCTTGGCTGTGGCTTTTGCCATGATGAGATTGTGTTGGCTGTCCTCAGTCAACAAAGCGATAGTAGCCCGCGCCTTCATATCACCCTCCGTCCAATCCGGAGTTACCGGTGCCGGCGCGACACCCGGGTCAACGTACTTCCATGTACCTTCCCGCATCATGAGCATTTGGACTTTGAATGCCCATGATCTATAATTTTTGTTACTAAGTCGGACGACTCCAACCTTCGAAAAATCCATCTTCCCGGCAAATGAACGTCTTTTTCTTATTTCACACCGAATGAACTTTTCGTTTTTGCTTTCCCGAAACGCACCACGCACTTATTAAATTGCTGCTGATCCCAAAGCTAGGGCACCATAACCTGTTAGAGTGAGTGGAAAAATAGGAGCAAGCACAGCAAATAAAACACGTGTAGTCGCCAGTACGGTTGTCACAGGAGAGAGTTTATTATTCTCTTTTTTGGTTGACATAAGTGTTGCCAGATTGGCATCCTTTCGGTGGTTGTCAAACCTGCAGGGTTCAACACAGCGGTTCCAGGGTAGAATTACGTTAGTCGTGGGCCGGTGCATCCAAAATGGTGCAGGAAATTACATACTGTTGCTCATTCTATCCTGCCCTCCTGTTCGATGGTAAAGGGAGGGAGAACTTTTTATGCACGGAGCGATGAACGGTGGAAGCGGTCCCCGAAGAACATAACAATAAACATGTTTCCGTCCAAGAGAGCAGGAAATCCATTCATAATAACGGCCTTCAACCAACAGGAAGTCCCAAACGAGGCGTCCACTCGAGTTCGCAGTTGATGGATGCACCTGATGTGACTTAAAGCACTGTCGGCACTGCAGGCATGATCTCCGAGTAAAAATAAAATGTGGATTGTACTTCAAACTTCCTCGAAAGGATCTCATGAAGCGAGATGTCAAGATGGGAACCATTACTCCCACAGAATTACATGTAATTGCCAAATCATGTTAAGTAAATGTAACACAGCTTCAAACGACTCAACTGGTCGTGATTGCTTCTATAACATTGTTCACTATGTTGTTGCATTGGAACTACTTCCGATTGCATAAATCGTTGTGCTGCATTCAGCCAATGGATGAGTTTCTAACAGGCGTGGATCAATCAATGCAACTATTGCATTTGAGTGAACAGTCAATGTGAAACATCATCATAATCAACATAATCATCACCACCAAGGACAATGTTTAATGATGGCGTACAATGATCGTTCTTGCCATTGAGCGACGGCCAACCGCTAGTTACAGTTCACAGTAATGCTCCGGTGGAGCCTTAGGGAAGAAAAAAAAAATGCCAACAACCGGCACACAGCGAAGTGCATTGTTTGTTATGCGGCTACACGCAACATGATAATTTAGACGCAACGACGTACCTGAATTGGCTGCCTCATCTTCTTTGCGTTTATCCTACCGAGCGGAATCACGAAACGGACAATGCAACTAATGCACGCTTCCCGGTTTTATCTGCCCACTGCAACAATAGCATCGTGCATCGTGCGATGCATGGGTGGTTGCGCCCTGTAATGCCTTAACGATGCCATCGACACAATAATGTAACTAGTGGGTTGATGGGCGTGAGAAGATAGTACATTTCCGACATTGATAGTTCAGCTTTATCATACAGTGTAGCATTGCTTTGAAAAACATTTTCTAACTAACATAAAACAAACAGCGAGGGCCGGGTTGTTAGTTTTTACAGATACAGTACGACGTTTTACATCGAGCATATTTTTCATACTTAATTCAGAACCCCTACTATTGTCAGTTGATGCATTTCCGACGCATCGGTCATACTTCAACATGATTATTTTTTTAAACATGTATTGCTTTGCAATCATCATTTTAATTAATGGTTACATTTGCTAGAATATACAAAATCAAACAATCATGACGAATATATAAATTATCAAAGAATAAAACCACGACGGTGTTGGTTGCTGTACGGAAAACTAATTAATTATATCCTCCGATTCGTCACATACTCCACGCATCAATGCAAGATGAGGGTACAACGTCGTTGATTAAATTCGATTTAATCTTGATAAAAAGAGGTAACACTGACGAATCAAACGCGACATGGTCCTTGCCGCGCCATGAATTCTAATTACGCGCCACCAGTAGCCTCGGATATTGACGGAAAGTCGTCCACGGTACAGTCAGCCTTTCATCCATCCGCAGAAGAAAATTTCTCCGCCATTGAAGCCCATGCCATACCGCGTGGATGATATCTCTTTTGCTCACTGCAAAATAAAAGAATGCAAACGCATTACCAAAGAGCACCTGCTTCCGGCAATCCGGAAGGTAGCTGGCTGTACCGAGCAGTCCGTCCTCAAAGGCTTACCGAGTTGACATCCGGCGACTATCGGCTAAAGTCGTCCCTGCACCTGTCGGTCGGTGTATGCATGAAGGGAGCTTCCATTTTTTTTCCTTGACTTTTCCAGGTCGATGGCGGTGTTTCCCACACGTTCGTACGTACATCCGCTTTTTCATCTTTCATTCGACCTGTGACTGCGGATTTTTTTTTCTCTCATACATCTATCGGGCAAACTACATCCCACAGGGTAGCGTATTTTATCCGAGCTCTTTTTTTTCCTATCAAGAAGTTGGACTACGATTGAATTAAAATCCAAGCTAATTGAATTTGACCGAGTTCCGACGGAGAGGAATAGAGCTTCGATGTCTATGGTTCTTTATTCTATGAAAAGTTAGTAGAAAGATCGAGCCATTCACCAGGTCGGCCGAACCGATAGTCATCAGGTAGCCTCTAAACTAGGTTGACCGGTGGGCCAATCTCGGTGATTAGCAAATAATTCCAGACTTACCGAACCCGACGTGTGCAGCGTGGATGGCTATAAGAAGATTTTTATTTTTTGTCAAACTTTGAGAGAAATACTGTTATCTGCGTTTTTCTATGTAAATTTAATTTACCCTTAATTATTCCTTTAACAGTTTTTTAGACGTTATTGAATCCTATGATAATGTGTATATGTAGGTTAATGTTCAAAATAACATTAAAAATAGCCGTGAAACCGAAACGTCTCTCAGAAACAGTATAACCCATAATTGAAAGCCCACATACTTTGGGGTTTTGATTTTTTTTTATTCCCATAAAAACCGTCAGGTGGGAACATGCAAAATCCATTTAATGCCATCAAATACGCTATCCTAACACTCTAGGATAAAAATATCACCACGATGAACACGAACACGGTCAACCGCAATATGTGGAATCCGCATTCCCTTTTTTCCACATTCGATTTGAAATTCCATGTTGCATCGCGCTGCACCGTTGTGAATTACAGCACCTGCATGTTCATTCCTACAATGGGATGGTTTTTTTTACCATTTTCAAAATACCCCAAGAATATTGTGTAACACTTATGAAAGCGATTAAGTCGATAGTGAAAGATGACAAAATCAATAAATCATGCTAGGAAGCATGTTTATTATTTGATTAATAGAGTCTCCTGCCAGAAAGACACAGATTCTTTCCGCATCAGGTAAAAACCCCATTGTTGTTCCCATATTGCTTTGGCAAGCCTCAATTATTTACCGATGAAAACCATGCCGTCGCAGCTAGAGAATTTCGTTGCACCATGAGGTCCAACACACGTTCCTTGACCGCGGAAGGCAAATCTTAGGTGGAAGCACTAATTTACATATCTTGCCATTTATGAAAATTAGATGACGATTTACACTATAGTAAAAATTCAAACTTGCGCTGATGATGATTTCATTTCCAATCATGACAGCCTAAGTAAAACGCTACTCTTAGGCTAGGGGAATATGTAGAATTTACTACCGGTTGTACAAAAAAAAATCCCACACTCTTCATACACTCTCCTGCCTTCGAGCCGTACATGATCCATCGAACTCAGCAAGACCTTCAGGGCCGAATCACCCGGGCGAAAACAGTCCAACTGGGACGCAGCCGAAGTAACCGTCCATGCAGGTATGCAAAGCGGACAGGGAAAAAGTGGCCTGTATTGTTGTTTGACACCTTTAAGCGAAACGTGAACAAAAGTGGGCCTTTTTTTCCACTCCCGGTACGCCACTAACGAGCCAGGGAGATTATCGAGATCGGTTTGACATCATCCGCACACAGGATATCCGAGCCAAGCGCGCTGGTCACTTCGCGATCCTTCAACAAAGGACCATACATCCAAAGGGGACACCGCGAAACGGGGCGACCGTTGGCGAGGACGTTTGGAAGCTTTTTCCGTTCTATTATCCCCAGCACTGGTGACACGTTCCGGGTAGCGAGAAGCCATTTTTTATAATTTGGTAACGGTTTCAAACGTCATCTGAAGCACACACACACACAAAAAAAGGGGGGGAAACCAAAATGAATTCCCGAAGCTTCAGGAAACGAGCCAAAACAAAAAAGCCAACGGATACTCATATTCAGGCTGTATTTTTTTATTTCTTCTTTCCTTCGCTTCACCGTTTTCCGTTGTTATCTGACCGGGCGTCGAACGAGAAGGCGATTTCAACGCGATCGGAACACGTACGGCATGGCAAAAGTGTTCCCGGTCTCGCGTCCCCAACCCAAACCCCACCCCCACCCCCCCCCCCCCCCCCCCTCGTTGCAAAGCGCGTAATCCGTGGACACATTCTTAAATGCACGTGCACGAGTGCGGCGTATGGCGTATCCGACGAATAATCGCCATTTTGATGAAATTAATTCATGCAACTTTCGAGTACAGTTCAAATTAATTGGATTTATCGCTTCGGCAAAGAAGCGCACATGTTTTCTGGGCAAAAGGAAGGAAGGAGCGTAAAGTTTAAAAAATTATACTGTTTCTCTGATTCGGAAAGGCATTAAGCACCGCTGAACGCCTCAGCAGACCCGATAATTGGCAGAAAAGGGATTAGAGCTCAAGCCTTACGAGAATCGGTGAGCATAAAGGATAAACCGGTGCACAAACAGTAAATACCCTTTGGAAACAATACAGCAAACAAAAAATTTAACGATCCTGAGGAAGCGATAGGTGAAGACAACATGTGCGAAAGGTCGATTGGTCAGCATAATGCATTTAACCCGTGTGTGTGTGTGGGGGGTAATGGCACGGTATTAATCATCTGTGCAGTTTCTTTTTTAAACAGTTTTTTTCGATGTAGTGCGAATCCACAAGACGAGAAACACAATCCACTGATGCATATTTTCACTATGAATTTATATTTGAAATGCTGTTGGCAACATAATGCATTTTCAATCGAATAGAGATATCAACGGTGATGTAACACAAATAAATCACAGCACACAAACAATATCATATACAATTCAATAGCGAGCGCGACGTAAAGCTCCGTTTGAAAGTGCTTTAGATATCCTTTCAAACGAAGAGTGATCTGCAAATATACGCTCAATGCAGCAACTAGAAAGAAAAAAAAACATAACCCCCATTCATACGCTGAACCGTGCTGGCGTTGATTAATTAATTCTTTAGTGCTTGTGCATGAACTGGATATTGAAACCGGTCTGCAAACGCATGATTTCCACATCAGGTGAGATGAATAGATTTTTTTTTAAATTTAGCTCGAGTGTATGCCAAATTAATTACTCTTGAGTGATTCGGCAATAAGAGAATAGAAGTACCAATTGCGGTTACTTCCGGACTAATTCAAATTGAAGGTTTTGTTTATGGAAGTTGTTCTTAACATTCAATTATATCCAATTTGTGGTGATTGGTGTCGTTTTCAAACAAATGATTGATATGCTCCGTTCGTCAATCACTTTATTTTGATTGAAGTTCAAATGTGTTTGAGATGAACGTAATTAAACAAATTACCTCTCCAAGCAATTTCCCCCATCAGTCCATCGTGGTGTGTCGGTATATTCTTAAGCCCCTGCTTAGTCACAAAAGCCAAGCGCATTGCAACTCAAATAGTCCGATTCAACTCCAGTGGTACTTTAACAGTACAACCATTCTTTTACGATCCACGCGACTCGTCCTGTTTATAAAAGGCTTACCTGCAGTCTAGCAGGTGCAATCCCAAACAGATGTTTTTTAAGCATATATCCTGCAAGAGCCGAGAACTGGTTAGACAGGTAGATAGAGTGGACAGATGTAGCTGCTCAAAATAAGCTCTGCAGCTAGGTTCAACATAACTAACCAAATCCTTTAGAACAGATTGTAATCCGTTATCGCTAATCCTTTTTAATGTTTCTCGCCGTGTTTCTTTCTCTTTTTTTTCTTCTTTAACTTTCATTCGATCGTTGTTCGGGCAACGACAATCTACACAACGTTTCAACCAAACACACATCCACAACGGCACAACACAACGGGAAACATCGTAACGGACGGAATTCTACATGGTCAAATATGCACACCTGCACCCCATCTTCAATGTACGCTCAATGTGTTGTGTTATAAAACGAAGGACTATGGAGCCTTTTTCGCTAAGAATGCACTGAACAACACCTACCCGGGCTACCGGGCTCCGCCAGGAACGCAGCACCATGGATAAACGTAGCGCTACGAGAGGTACACGAATGCACAGTTCTGAGGGCTTGAGCTGAGGCATGGACCAGCAATACAAAAAAAAGAGAAAAAACTCCCCTTTTGCAGCTCATCCTAAGGCAATCCGGTCGACTCAGGATCATTCTAAATGGAAGTGTTCGAACTGCAAAAAAAAACCAAGCAGCAGTTAAAAAATACGTAATAGAGCACCAACACATTTGCGACGAAATTTTGACACAAATTGTTTTGGCTTTAACCATCCCGATCAAATTGCTGGTGAAGGATTTCGGTATACCAAACACAGAAACGCTTTTCGACAACGCACAAAAACAAAACCCAACAAACCAAAATAGGCCGTTTCTATTTTGCAGCGAAAATCTAAAACAAGTAACATAGAATTTAAAATTAATAAGTAAGAATTGCGAGAGAAGGAGCGGCTCTCGGAGCGCGTGCCAGCTGAAGCTCGCACGTGCACGGAGCGCAAGGAGCGAACAAATCCCTTAAGGACACTACCGATCCGCTGACGAGGGATGTTCAATCGTCCAGCCAGCCGGTTCGGTATCCCTGAATAGTTTCGAAGAAAAGCAACAGCACGCTAAGTGTACGTGGAAACAAATTGTTATTTGCAATATTCATATTTATTTACGCAAGCCAGGCATCAGATCACGCTTAGAATAATACTTATGCAAGGGTAGCGAGGAAAAACCCACACAAAAAACTACGGTAGAAAAGAGGGCGAGAGAGCGACAGAGGTATAGAAAATGATACGCCACGAGAATGGGCGCGTCAACTGCGCGATGGCTTTAATTTTCCTGTGTCTAATCGTGTGCTTCCTGTTCTCCGTTTCCGCGTGTGTATTAATTTGGTTTATGTATCAAACGTGAGCAAAACGATGCGTGTGGGAAAGAGTTGAACGATAAACTAGAAAGCAATCTCCCAGCAAAGCTCTAACAAAGTCGAATACGATATTAATGTTTCCTTCCCTTTCTTTCTTCCCCCACCAATTCAAACGCGAAAAACAAACGAAACAACAACTGCAAAAAAAAACAACGTCTCTACAGTTTATTATGCTTTACCAAAAGCCTTAAGCGCTTAACGCTTGTTGTGATTTAATGACAAAAAAAATAAAAATATAAAGGCTTATTCGTTATTACAGTGTTGGTACTCGTCCGATACCCCGCCAAAGGAAAGAAATCAAAGAGTGGAAAAAAAATCCCTGGAAAGATGTTAAGCAGCAGGTGTCCGACCACTCATTAAATCGGGCTGAAAATTATGTGGCCACAACAGGAAAGATTGCACTTCGGAGGATTACGCGTTCGGAGCTGCAGCTCGTGCACAGCCGGGTGGAGGTTAAAATCTCTGCCCCCAGGCAAACTGGCATATACCGGCGATCAACACCCCCGGCATCCGTTGACACTATTTGGTTTAAGGGTTCGTTTTTTTAACCTCCCATTTTACCAAACCGAACGGAACAAGGGAACGCTACGTTAAAAGCAATTAGTTATCAATTTTTTAATATATCACGAGACTTTAAGGGTAGAAAACGGCACCAGCAGCATCAGCATCAAAGGATGCACGACAATACAATCGCAGACGGAGCGGCCCGTTAAGGGATGGTGTGGATCCAGGGCACCCGCCGATGATGGCCAAAGCGGGATGCCAGCGTAACCCGGAGTGTCCACAGCTGAAAGAGTCTCCACACGGAGCGGTGGAAAATAAATCCGAAAAATACGGCCAGGTTTCACCCAATTCTCACGCAGCCTGGGGGGGAGTTGTCGGAGGCAAGCAGTAGATCGTAATCGTTATAATCGGAACTGGATGATCGAGGCAATGGTGGCTGGTGGAGGCCGGTGTCGAATCGTATGTTATTTATTTATTTACGCGTGCAGCGCGCTGTGTATTGTTTATTCACGACGCCCGTTTCCGCAGTGGACGTTCTGGCCCGCATTGGTTCCTCGCCGGTGGAACGCGGACCGCGCCACCAAAACCACATCATTACAGATTGGATCCAGCGAGTGCTGCCGAGTTGGAGAATATATCACAATTTCTTTTTCACAACACAACGGCGTACAATGGAGGCGCCCAGTGGTTCTCGGCTGTTCAAGGGTATTCGTTAAATCATCCCTTTGTTGTTACACCATGCCTATAGAGAGGCTCGATAGCGACACACACAAAAAAAGATGATCCTTTAATTTGGCACATTTAAAAGGTAGTACGAAACAGATACAGTGACAGGGTGGGAACGGGCCAAAGCGAGCAGGAGCAGGCAACAACAGCAACAACGCCACACCGAGCTTACCCTCCGCCATTTGGGGGCAGCATTATACACTTTGTTTTAAATCATTAAAATTAATATACAAATAGGCCGGCGGTAATCACAATAAGCTGCCGTCAGCTCTCGGAACGCACCCAAATTGGAACAGACTGCTGCGTCGGCCGCGAGGTAAGCGTGAGGAGGAAATCTACACAAGCGCGATGGGAAAAAGAAGGAACCCGCTGTGCCGCGGGCCGATTCGGGAAAACCAAACCTGTGCAATTTATCTATGGAACTCGTAAATTTGCACTTATTGCTGATTAATTTTATAGAAATACACATATAGCCCGTCCTCGTCCCGTCGTACATTCCCCGTTGGGCAAATATACAAATTGCCTGTTAGAATGATACGCAGCGGCAGGGCCGGAAGGTTTGCGAAGAGAAGCGAAAAAACGATGACAATAATCATTATTCAAAAGCGTGTGAGGCGGGTGATCGAGCAAGGGAACGGTGGTTCAAATGGCACACATATGTTTAATTCATAGTCCGGTGTGTCCACAAACTTAGCGCAATTAAAATCGCCCCAAAAACCGCAAAAGAGCCCATTCCTCTCCGCCGCACGTGGCTTCTAGTTCAGTTTTCAGCTGGGAGTGTTTTTTCCTCTCAACCGCCTGGCGGTCTCATAAATCCGATCCGGGGCTTTGACCACTGGATCATACTTTTTTGATTCTTTCACCCATTGCCAAACGCGGAATAAGCGGCGTAATATTTTTTCCTTCAGTCTTTTTTCTCCTGCATCTCCATTCTAAAGGTCGTAGCATATGAATAAGTAATTGTGTGGCCTTAATCTGGGTTCATAGAAGGATCTTTGCGGTTTAAAGCAAAACCGCCACAAGCTAATCGTTTAGCAAACACAAAACTACATTAAATTCAATTGAACATCGCTATACGCAAATATTTCCATATGCCGTTGGAAGAAAAAAAAAAACATAACAATTTACGTAATGGAAAAGCGCACAGAGGCAATTTAAATGCTCAGAGCCAACTACTGATTGCATTGACAGGATACGGTAGAATACGCCGTTGGGTTTTTTTTTTTTTTTATCTGCTAAATAGAAACCTCTTCTTTGATGTTGGGATTGTTTATTTTATTTCACATTTAATTCAATGAAACAAAAAGATTATTTCACGGACAAAAAACTACCAATCGAACAACATGTGCAAACACTCGGTTATAATGATATGGCCACAAGCAAAACCCGTAAAATAAACATCAAAAAGTACTCCATAAATCCGAACAATGCATTCCACAGTGAAAACGTTTACTAGCGTTTCGTTTTATTTGCAGCACGGCTTCCACAAAAACAAAATTACGACAAAAACCACAAAAATCATCAAAATAATACGCCAGCATAAACATGCATAGCGGCGTTTTTGGCACCGGTGTTTTTTGCACGGCTGAAAGAAAAACGCGACGACTAAAATTACAATACAGCAGTTAAACCAACAGCACCCAAGCACTGTGTGCTCGGAAATCGAATTCGTCGGCAAAAAACTCGCATGGCTGTAATGCGTGCGAAACAAATTCATCAGCGAAAAAATGCTACGCCTGTACTCTTATTTTGTTGCTTTTATTTTGTAGCCTCTTGAGAGAGTTTTTAAAACCAATCCACGATGGTAGCAATACTCATTTCAGAACATTTTTTTTTTTTACATACTACATATTGTTTCCACTGGTTTCAATTTTAGGCTTCCCCGAAAACGGGAGACACAAAAAAACATTGCGGGATGGCGTGATTACGCTCCACAATCCGAAGTTCAAAAAAGTAGACCAGTTTATTACATCGCAAACCGTGCCCGACTCACAGAAATAACAACCGAAAATACAGTTGAGTGGTGTGTGCTTCCGGTTGAGAGGACAAACTAACCGAGCTATACTGATGGGTTGTAAAAACTGCATCCACATGCAACATCCGTCGCCCGTACCCATGCCATTTCACGCACACGCGTGTTGGACATGACCAACATTCGAGAGTGGGATGTCCTATGAAGAAAGAAAAAAAAACGCCATGGACATTGGAAACGCATCGTGCGGTGGTTTGGCGCTAATTTATATGCTTGTAAACAACTCCTGATCGTTGCCACGTGATAAGCAAACAAATAGATGAATTAATTTTTACAATCGTCGACAATCATGGGACAGTTTGTGCACAACCAAAAAAAGGAAACCAACAACATCCTGCAACGACTGGCGGTGACAAATAAATCCTACCAAAACGTTTAACGTACGCGTTCGCTTTTTTAATTCCGTGCTAGCAAATTCATCAGATTGAAAACCGATTCCGACGGCCGTTTGCAGGGTGCGGAAAAATGGAGCATGAAAAACAACATGACACTTTTGATTTTTACTTCCCCATGAAATCGATTTTCCACTTGTTCATGCAGCGTTGTTGTTAAAATGGGACACGAGCGAATCCCCCCGTTGCTGAAACGGTATTTTTGTTTATTAAATTAATCCATGCATCAGTGCAAGTGCTCTAACGATGAGGGGGCGGATGCGAATTGGCGGAAAGGAAAATATATCATTACAAAACAAAAAAAACCTCTACTTGCACGTCGGTGGTAATGATAGGAATTTATTTTAACGATAATGAGTCACCTTTCTGCATGCGTAAACTCCGCTCATCTGCCCGGTGCGTCCCGGTTAAAAAATGATGCTGAAGGGTTCCCGCCGACACCACGTTGCAGCGATTCCGTCTCGCAAGCGTCGCTGTATGATTTAGTGCGTTCCATTTAAAACGCAAGTGCAAGCAAAATAATCTCCACCATCAGATGAGCGGGTACAACAACATCATTAATGCAGAACGCCTGATGCCATATCCCTGTAGCTGCCAACGATTTCCACCCAAGGCTCCCCGATGCAGAACCAAAAACCCAATGGTGCATGGAATACATTCGAAGGTGGAAAAGCAATTTGAGGAACAACACGACAAGCAACGTCGAAATCAATTAGCTCGACATTTTCGATCGGATTATTTTTAAATTCACCTGATTATCCATCCTCCACCATGTAAAACAATATAAATAAATCAGGAAATGTGCATGAGTATGGAGAATTCATTTTGCTTTTTCTACAACCTTCCATTGTATAAGTATATACAGCCGTTCGCAGTTTCTACCATCGTGTGATCCACACAGTTTGCCGTTTGCTCAACATTTATTATTGTTCGGGCAACATTTATTGTTGTTTCGTCCACCGTACCGACGAGTGGGCAAACTCTGCTAGCTTTTTCGCAAGCACTACCGTCTTTTCAAGCAGAGGCGAATCTGTCAAAAAGACGGTAGTGCTTGCGAAAAAGCTAGCAGAGTTTGCCCGCTTGTCGGTACGGTTGACAAAACAACAATAATTGTTGCCCGAACAATAATAAATGTTGAGCAAACGGCACACTATGTGGATCACACGATGGTAGAAACTGCGAACGGCTGTAATATCAAGGTAATATCACTCACTTCATAATGCGCTTTGTTTGCTACACCTTTGACTGAAAGGTAAAAGTCGGTAAGAGAAATTCATAAAAAATAATGATCAACGTATTAAAAAAAAATGGAGACAATTCCTTCAAATCAATATTTTATTCATCATTGTCCTTTCATCCTCATCGACATGTTTTGTTTAATTCTATTTAATTCCAGAGGCTAATAAAATAATATTCATAAATTACCATTGCGCTTCCTTCCAAGCGCAGCATAGTATAGAAAGTTTCTACGTTTTTAATGGTTCTATTTCGATTGATTACCTAACCTTTATTTGATTCTTTCGTGACTTTCCTCAATACCGTGGAAGTTTTTTTTTAAGTTTGATCACTACCTTGCAACCACTCTACGAACAAAGCGCAGAAACCGCTTCCGCTTGGTGTTAAACATATTCAAATGAGATAATGTTTTACTAAGATAGCATTGAACGTAAGTATAACTAAAGTAAATCTCACTCCAAGTTCTCTCACTCACAAGTCGCTATCTTCCTACGGGCCTAAAAACGACTGTTTATACTTTTCTTTTATCATGCCTCTAATTTTTTTACTTCAAATTAAAAGAAAACAATGTTGATGTAAAATATTCTTGTTCATTCAAAAGTTTTGTGGAACAAAATTAAGGAACCCTCAACAACAGCAAGAAAAAAATGACGCTGAATGTTCATTCATGGATACGATTGAAGTAACTGAGAGCGCAACACTGCCTAATTGTAGAGCCAATCGTGAACGACGCCAGCGGCCGGCGAGCGGCGGTCTTGGTAGTTGTTGTTTCCATTCTAAATCTTTATAACGTTACGTTTAAAACATTTTCAATAACGGCCGGCAAAGCCCGATTAGCTGTTTGGTTCGGTGCGGAACGTAAAGAGGCCATTTTCAGGAGGTCGTCAACGAATTGCTGTTATTTAAAATTTGCAAAACTCTCTCTACAAGTGACCCCACCGAGATGCATTACAAATCGGGAGCGTAGAAGATCACACAAGCAAAAGCACAATAGCAGCAACGTCACTTTTCGAGGGGGTCACCTGTACATTTCGTGGTGCAAAATATCAAGCGTTAACATGCCACGAACGGAACATCTTATGCGCCTATTCCTAGCAACATTACAATCCGGTAACATAATTATTCAACAAATCATTCAACCATCAGGCGGCGATTCAAATGGTGGAAACAGCACGCGAAAAAGATCCTCTTTTATTGCTCTTCCTCTTTGTTGCTCCTTGCCTCTCCTATGTCTATCTCTTTTCGATCTTTAGTTCTGGCTCTAATATCCTAATTTAGTCATCATTTAGTTGATATTTGAATATACTTCCCATTTGATTATCGCGTATTATGCATTTTCCAACTATCGCCTTTAATCATCCGTTCTGTATTTTTTTATTTAAAACAGGGTTTTATCAATTTTTGTTTTTCGTCATGAAACTCGATTAGAACGGGTCCTGGTTAATAACTATTCACTCTTGTATCTATTGCTTCTTCCAGTGAGAACAGCTTATCTACATCATCAAACGTAAGCATACGCTCGCTCATGGTTTTTTTTTAATAATTTTTTTTTAGGCATGCAAGGCCAGTATAGAGTTATACTCTCCTTCAATGGCCATGTCGTATTCGTAATGTACCTAACACTGCGCATGCCAATCATTATAAGCAAATGAGATATAAAAATTATTGTTCTCGTGTATAAGCGACTTCATTTGTATTGCTATAGCTGTGTCAATCTTTGGCCCTTGGCATCATCGGGGATCAAAGGTTTTTTTCTTTTCATAAATTGATTGCTTGGTTGATTGACTGTGCAACGATTAATCTTCCCACTCCATTACACGCTGAATGAGGGATGAGCATTGAAACATAATCGCCACATAATCAGAGGAATCCTCGAATATTTCCGCGCAGAGATCAGCTGGCAGAGACCACTAGTCCGAAGTAAACGTTTTTTCAACAAAAACGGGAGGTTTGGTTGCTGTCGATACTGTCCGTATTACTGCGCTTGCAAAGGACTCGTTTCGCAGGCTGAGTGTTCCCTACATCAAGGATTTAGTCACACTGTCGGTATTATAAACGTAACAACTCGAAGAAGAGGTATTTGTGTTAGCTTTTTACAACTTCTAAGCTGTAATTCTTGTTGGTGTTCAACAAACTTCAACCAATTGCTTTTGAAATAGCCTTTTACTAGGCAAATGAAATCTATTTTTGTTTTGTTTTTTTTTAGAATTCAAGGAATTAGAACGCAATATTGTGCCATAGCACCATAGCAAAATTGGTGTGCGGCATGTTGCGAGGTTATTTACAATAATATTAAGCTTATTTAACAATCGTTATGAACTGTTTATTAGTGACAACGAAATGAAAAAAAAGTTATCGAGTTGCGTTATTCATCCTTTACGAGTACAACTCGAATCTGCCCATGGGGTGAACAAACAAAAGTATAAATTGGTGCATATTGTGTTTCTAGCTAATGTTATCTCACTCTCAAAAGGAAATACTCAATCTCCAGTATTTCAAATAAAACGAGCACAAATCACAATACGACATCAACTTGCTCATCGCTATGTACTGTTTTTTACCAAATAGAACAATAACGTAAAGCAAACTATAAAAAAGATCATTAATCCAATGGACACTATCATAATCAATGCGATGACCGAGCTGCGAGGACCACGTAGCTCGGAACTTTCCTCGAGAATTGCCGAGCTGGACACTGAGTGCAGTTCCCGCACAAAAGAAGACAAAGTACATTCATTAAAGAAACGCAAGAATGTATGATATTCGTTTTGTCGGTGTCAAACATAAAAATTGAGACACAAAGAATTAAGGGAGTGTAAGTATTTTGAAACAAAGTGCAAACAAACGTACAAAATGCAAAAGAAAAAGAAGAAAATAAAGTACATTAGAAGATTCGATGGTCGCTCTCGATAGTAAGACTAAGTAGAGTGAATCCACAGAAAGGGAAAAATAAAACCGCAAACATATAATCCCCTCGAAATGGTCTGCTGAATGGAAAAAAAGAGATTGTTTTGCCAGTTGACTAGGTGAATTATTTCCTTACAGATGGATCCATCCTGTTGAAAGCAACAATAAGAACCATGTTCACGTGGCATTTGAAATGATTGATGTATGAGATGTATGTGTTCGTTGAGCAGACGAACGTTCGACATTATTTAGTTTCATTGCTTTTGTTTGACTGCAGTTTTCATATGATTCATATGATTTACGGATTGCATGGGACTGACGCACTGCGCCACAGAACTATTTTAGCCAAAGCGGTACACAACAGGGGTTGCATATATTTAAATGTATAAAAGTAAAGGAGATAAACTCCTGCAGCTCCCTTGCATGCTTGCGTGTACCAGCTAATAGTTTCAAGACGGCAATTTAGTCCAGCGAGAAGTGCGAATTTTGCTCAGAAATTGTCCATGTGTGACAAAGTGTTCGGGGTGGTGTATACGTTGGCATGTGTAGGATCATGCAAAATGAACACAGTACAACTGACAACGTCTCTGGCAATGGAAGCATTGTAGTTCCCGTTCCAAACACACGGCGGATGTCGTTTGCTGCGTACCTAAACAGTTTCCTCCATACCTGGTTTTAATCGAGCACCCTGATGCTCGGGTGTGGTCGCCTTCGCCTTTCGCGTACTGCCGCTTTCGTCCTGCTCCTCAATCTCCATGCATGCTTCATCTTTCCCGGACTGCGGAGCTGTGGTTGTTGATGTACCTGCGCCAGGCGCGTCCGCTGAATTGCATGAACTGGGCGCGGAACTGGCCGCACCATCCGTTTCAACGTTTTCATCATCGTCGTCTTCGTCCTCCTCGATGAGTTTGCGCGCCAATCGAATTGCTTCGAATTCGTTGTAATGTGCCTTGCGGCGTCGTTCGAATTCTTCTTTGCGCTTTTTCTGCTCCTCGCTCAACTCTTCTTCCTCCTCCTCGGACTCCTCCTCGGATACGGATTCGCTTTGTGAGTTAGCTGCAACGCGCAGTCTAAAAACAAAGGAAAATATGTCCGAAACATGAACCTCAGTGTATAGTTACTGCCCCACAAATGGTATTATTATGATCAGAAGATCCGTTATGAATTACTGATACCGGCCAGAGAGAGTCAGACAGGTCGTCGAAACAATTCGTTTCAAAAACAGTGCTACAACTCCCTTATCGCTCATTGATCAGAAGGTGATGCAACATGGCCACAACAACGATCGACCGAGCGGGTTATGAAAAAAAATAGTTTCCGTGCTCTGCAGATAAAACATACAACGATTACGGTGCTCACCTTTCCGCCAATATTTCGGCGTCTAGCTGATCGACGTCAGCTTCCTCCGCGTAGTTGTACGGCGTCTTTGGTTCATCCACCTTCATGTGGCCATAGTCTTTGTCTGGCGGATGATACGTCTGTAGCACGTTCAGTTCGTCAAATTTTGCACTTTTCCGATGCCTAAAATTACCCAATTCGTTTTAAATTATCGGTAATACACACGGTAATAATCCTATCCGGTCTGTTGTACATACACCGACGATGACGTCGCCGATGAGTGTTTGTCGAAGCTGCTGGAAGACTTAAGAATACCCTTGCAGGGTTTCTTTGCATCTGGGGTGTCCGCGCTGAAGGACATTTTGCGTACTCTCGCTTCTCCGCTAATTTTGACGATTGTGTTGCAATTCAATAGTGTAAAGCTGGAGGCTGTCGCGCCAGACTACAAATAAGATGAAATGGTGATTTGTGTCTGCCATCCAACCATCGAAACGAACACGGGCCAGCGCGGTAACATTTGTTCAGTAAGTTACCTAAATAGATGTGCGTCTTACCGACTGGTGGTGAGCAAAGTCGCGTATTATATTATCTGCGCGTGATCGGATTGATTGGATGATACGGCCTAGGAATTGCGCTCGCAGGATTACGTTCTTTGTACGTTAGTTCGATTTGCACACCCACAAACCAAAACTAGGACCAAAAAATTTAGCAAATGCCAACACCGAGCCGGATGGCGGTATAACTTGTTGCAAAAGGACTACGATGTATATTTACAAACTGAAATTTGCTGCACTTTGCGCGAAGAGTAAAATAGCGTTTGCAAATTGTTTCCCGTCCAGATAAGATAACTGATCAGACTTTCTACGATCTACGCTATCGCACTGATAACTTTACCGAATCGCTAAAAAATATTGCACACTGACAATACTGCCTTGCATTCCCGTTTGACAGCTCTAGTGTTGAGGGTTCCGCACAGAACCTACCCGGATCGATCCGTTCCTAAAAGATGAACTATATTCCGGAAAAATAGTGGCTTCAAAAGAAAACAATCGGAAACTCTCGCAAGTATAACAGTATTCAATATTTTCTTGCATACAATCGGACATCAAACATTTCTATGGAAACGCAAACCGCAACCCGCAATCCTAGACAAACGAACCCGTTCTTATTGCCAGATGAACCCAGTTTCTGATTGTTCCGAATCAAATAAACAATTCCCCCTCTAGGCAATGGTAATGCACTCTACTCGACTCGAGCAGATGACATCCGCACGACGTCAACGAACGAACTGATGGAAACACAAGCATGCCCATGCAGCAAACAGTTTTACGCTCAATTCAAACCATCCGTTTATTGGAACACATTGTTGATATAAGAAAACTACCAGATTAAAACTATAAACGCAATTAAAACTATAAACGGGAGCAACTTAGGGCCGTCTCTGTTCCTTATATATATGAATGACGTGTCACTCGTACTTCCTGAAGGATCGTTTTTAATGTACGCTGACGATGTAAAGCTGTTTGTCCCGGTTCGTGTCTTGAACGATTGTGTTACGTTACAACATATTGTTAATTTGTTTAGTAACTGGTGTGATAGGAATTCTCTGTGTATATGCGTTGAAAAATGTGCAATAATGTCCTTCTCACGAGCAAATGTTCCACATCACGCTACGTACCACATTGGAACACAGTGTATACAAAGGCTAACCTCGATACGCGATCTTGGTGTCATTATGGACTCACGTTTAACATTTTTGCCACATTATGAGTCAATTATTAGTCGCGGTAACAAGATACTCGGTTTAGTTCGTAAAATTACAAAAGACTTCGACGACCCTGTTTGTATCAAGGCAATTTACTGTTGTCTCGTTAGATCCGTGTTAGAATATAACTCAATGGTGTGGTGTCCATATGCACAGAGTTGGCAGAACAGAATAGAGGCCGTCCAAAGAAAATTGACACGTTATGCGATTCGTGGACTTCAGTGGAGGGACCCGAACCAACTCCCTGAGTATCACTCCCGTTGTTTGCTGCTGGGTATTGAACCACTCTACATCAGACGAAGGAAGGCCCAAGCCATATTTATGGCGGGACTCATAAAGGGTACAATAGACGCGCCAAGGCTTCTGGCAAAGACCGGCATACACACCCCTAGACAACTTACCAGGCAGCGTCCTCTCCTTTCTCTTAGTTTTAGACGGACGATGTATGGACAAAACGATCCCATTCAAGCTATGTCGCGTGTTTTTAATAGTTTAAGTGAATATTTCGACTTCCACGTATCCGTTAATGTTTTTCGCGAGCGACTTAGACATGTTCGTTAATTGGTAAGACTGTTTGAAAATCTGCTCTTGTAAACTTGTTAATAATGTTATGTTTAGCCGCTATGGCAGACATTGAATAAAGTAATAATAATAATAATAATAATAATAAAGCCTTTCCTAACAGCAGAAACCAAAAATATAAATATAAAGTCGTAATCCGCCCCTCAATTACTCGCAAACAAATGTAATGAATAGCATGAAGAGCACTTATAAAGCCTCGGTTTTTTTAAAAATAGAATAAAGGATATTCTTATCACATCCCCCGTTTTCACTCCCATGAACATGTTCAGCTACAAAATTATCCAAACGTCTCACATCAAACCTTATGTTCAAACGTGGCGAACTAACTCCATGTCTTTAAAAGGATTTATTAGCACAGCTGCATCACTTGAACACATGTTCAACGTGGACTGAAGTGAATCTTGTGCGGCAAAATGATCAGTTGCCGTCATCGAGTTAAGCGAAATGGAGCTTTCCCGTAAAAGGTTCTCATATCCGAAACGATTAACCGTCACTAGAGATGTAGCAATTGTTCTATGTTTGGTTCTATTGTGTTCCGTTGCAATAATTTTGTTTTCCTCCCTTAAAACTGAGCCTCCACCCGGCGTCAGCTCGTTTATAGCTGCAAATGGAACGGAATACAAATTTACTTGTACTATTTCGCAACCGGAAGCGATCTCTTCTATCCATCGTGCCAATAGTGACGAGTGTAAAATCGAGATCGCGAATGCCGCCTGTAAAAGTGTCCACGGAAGGCTTTTCCCAGCATCAATCACACATCGCTGTCCTAGTGGAAAATATGTACCATACCGATCGGTGGGTTGTTTCCCATATAACCAGGCACTTTTTGCATTGAAAAATCTTAGTTCGAAAAACACCCCCAAAAGCTGTGTCGACAACTGTATGATGATGGCCTTTCGCTACGCTGGCGTAGTGAGTGGGTATGATGAACGCAAGGAAACAATGGTTGCACATAGTTTACTCAAACAATGTCATTGTTTTATTGCAGCAATATTTGCCTTTGCAGTGATACAGAACCAAATCGTTCTCTGTTGCAAACAGATGCAAAATGCAACAAAAAGTGCTCCGGAAACCCAAACCAAATGTGTGGTGGAACATTACATGTCTCCATTTACGAAACAGGATTGGCAAGTGAGTCTTCAGCATGCGTTTCGTTAGTCCCAGTAAATGATATGATTAATCAAATCACACCTTTTTCACAGAGCATCCAACAGAACCGATGAAGCTGGTACCAAAATCTGGAGACAAGCCAGCGCGAATAGCTTTTCTATTTACGATTCACAAACGGAACCTCAGACAAGTTCGTCGTCTACTAGGAGTGATTTATGATCCAAATCACTACTATTACATCCACGTGGACGCGGTATGTTTGAACGGTGGGTGATAAGGTAGCGGAAGTTGCTTACCGGTGTTTCTTTATTTTCAGCGTCAACATTACCTCTATCGAGAATTGCTAACCCTGGAGATGGATTTTCCTAACATACATGTGGCTCGTCAACGGCACAGAGCCGTATGGGGATGTGATTCACTCCTGCAGGTTAATCTACAATGCATTCAAGCCATTCTAGCGATGCCGTCTTGGGAGCCAGATTTCGTTCTTAACTTGAGTGAAAGTGACTTCCCCGTGAAGAGTGTAACAAAATTGACCAGCTTTCTCACCGCCAATCGTGGCAGGAATTTTCTACACCTACGAAAAGATGTAACCCCAGAAAAGTATGTACCATCCATCGGTTTCAACAAAAACTATGTGGAGTGCTCCGGTTACATGTGGGGCATTGGAAAGCGGACACTTCCAAAAGGAATCTTGTATACCGGAGGAAGTGACTGGTTTGGTATATCGAAAGAGTTTGCCAAGTACATCGTCGACACGAATGACGATCTGGTAGGTGACTTGCATGCCTTGATGAAATACAGTGGGTTTGGAACGGAAACATTTTACCACACTTTGCTCCTTAACTCACGCTTCTGCCAAACGCACCTGGACAGCAGCTTACGAGTAGTCAGCTGGAAACCAGGCCAAGGATGTAGCAAAAGTGAGACAATCGATTGGAACGGTTGTAGCCCTGTTTCCATTAGAAGCGAGGATTGGTCACGACTGATGTTCTCTTTAACCGATGATATTTTCCTAGCACGAAAGTTCAATCCCATTTTTGATCAAGCGATCATTTTGAGAATTGAAGAAAAGATCTACGGAAAATATCCAGCAAACACACCCAACCTAAATTCCTACTGGGAAAATGTGTACCATCGGCACGACCATGAGAACAATCATAAAGCAGCTACTCTCGTAAAGATCGCACATGCGCTGCTGAATGCTTATGGACGTGAAAATAACGTCCATCGCTATGACGCCTTAGACGTGTTGGAAATAACACATTATTTCGATCGAAACATCTTTTATGGATTTTTGATACGACATGAAGCATTGATCCACAATCAAATTGTCGAGTTAGAGGTATTGGTCAAGCCCAGTAACACGTTCAAGCGAATTTACACCAATAATCATGAATTTAACAGAAAATCTTTGCAAATTTACGTCTCAAATAAGGTGGACAGACCTGAACGACTTCCCACTGACTTCGATCAAGTTCTTTCTACTGACCAGACTCCAATTTTGGTCATTCATCTCCCAACAGCCAGGATGGTTTCAATTTCCATCAATCACACCGTAAGAGTAGATTGGATCAATCCTGACCGTGAGTTGATGTCCGTACAAGAGTTCACAATTAACGAAAATTCCAATGCATCAGCCAATCACATCTTGCAAGGACAAATGAGCCTCCCACTAACGCCGGGGCCTTGGGAGGCAAAGGTGTTTTTCAACGAGAGTGCCGTCGGCGTCATACCGTTTTTACTAACATCGAACGTGGGATCTATCCCCCAGTGCAACACTTGTACGCACTGTCCACTTGTTGGGTTTAATGATTTCTTTGAAAATCAGTGTAAAATTAACGATAGGGACCTTTATTTTCGTACCTTACCCCATCCGAGTGCCACGTTGAAGCGTTTCTTCGAGATCAAGAAGGTGTGTGCTCTCTTTGAAAAAACAATTGATTATTCTTTGGAGGCTAAATTATTCGAAAATTGCTACGAAACACTTTGGAGCAGTGTGGCTACAGATCCCAAGAGCGATATCAAGTACCTTATTGAACGACAGCAATTAAACAGAGGCCCATGATGGAAATGAAGTAATGCGTTGAAAGGCATTTCGCATAGTCTAATTATTGCTTGTAAAATAATCTCTTCTTTAAATAAAAACGGTAACGTCTCAATTTAAACACCAACGTCATCCAACTGTTTTTCATTTTTGTTTTTGTTTTCGAGCAGTATGAACAGATCTGTTTAATTCCATTCCATTAATGGTAATGCATTCTACTCGACTCGAGCAGACGACATCCGCACGACGTCAACGAACGAACTGATGGAAACACGATCGTGCCCACGCAGCAAACAGTTTTACGCTCAATTCAAACCATCCGTTTATTGGAACACATTGCTGATATAAGAAAACTACCAAATTTAAACTATAAAGCCTTTCCTAACAGCAGAAACCAAAAATATAAATATAAAGTCGTAATCCGCCCCTCAATTACTCGCAAACAAATGTAATGAATAGCATGAAGACCACTTATAAAGCCTCGGTTTTTTTTAAATAGAATAAAGGATATTCTTATCACATCCCCCGTTTTCACTCCCATGAACATGTTCAGCTACAAAATTATCCAAACGTCTCACATCAAACCTTATGTTCAAACGTGGCGAACTAACTCCATGTCTTTAAAAGGATTTATTTGCACAGCTGCATCACTTGAACACATGTTCAACGTGGACTGAATTGAATCTTGTGCGGCAAAATGATCAGTTGCCGTCATCGAGTTAAGCGGAATGGAGCTTTCCCGTAAAAGGTTCTCATATCCGAAACGATTAACCGTCACTAGAGATGTAGCAATTGTTCTATGTTTGGTTCTATTGTGTTCCGTTGCAATAATTTTGTTTTCCTCCCTTAAAACTGTGCCTCCACCCGGCGTCAGCTCGTTTATAGCTGCAAATGGAACGGAATACAAATTTCCTTGTACTATTTCGCAACCGGAAGCGATCTCTTCTATCCATCGTGCCAAAAGTGACAAGTGTAAAATTGAGATCGCGAATGCCGCCTGTAAAAGTGTCCACGGAAGGCTTTTCCCAGCATCAATCACACATCGCTGTCCTAGTGGAAAATATGTACCATACCGATCGGTGGGTTGTTTCCCATATAATCAGGCACTTTTTGCGTTGAAAAATCTTAGTTCGAAAAACACCCCCAAAAGCTGTGTCGACAACTGTATGATGATGGCCTTGCGCTTCGCTGGCGTATTGAATGGGTATGATGAACGCAAGGAAACAATGGTTGCACAGTGTTTACTCAAACAATGTCATTGTTTTTCTTTTTAGCAATCTTTGCCTTTGCGGTGATACAGAACCAAATCTTTCTCTGTTGAAACCAGATGCAAAATGCAACAAAAAGTGCTCCGGAAACCCAAACCAAATGTGTGGTGGAACATTACATGTCTCCATTTACGAAACAGGATTGGCAAGTGAGTCTTCAGCATGCGTTTCGTTAGTCCCAGTAAATGATATGATTAGCCAAATCACACCTTTTTCACAGAGCATCCAACAGAACCAATGAAGCGGGTACCAAAATCTGGAGACAAGCCAGCGCGAATAGCTTTTCTATTGACGACGCACAAACGGAACCTCAGACAAGTTCGTCGTCTACTAGGAGTGATTTATGATCCAAATCACTACTATTACATCCACGTGGACGCGGTATGTTTGAACGGAGGGTGATTGGTTGGCGCAAGTTGCTTACCTGAGTTCCTTTATTTTAAGCGTCAACATTACCTCTATCGAGAATTGCTAACCCTGGAGATGGATATTCCTAACATACATGTGGCTCGTCAACGGCATACACCCGCATGGGGATGTGATTCGCTTCTGCAGGTTTATCTACAATGCATTCAAGCCATTTTAGCGATGCCGTCTTGGGAGCCAGATTTCGTCCTTAACTTGAGTGAAAGTGACTTCCCTGTGAAGAGTGTAACAAAATTGACCAGCTTTCTCACCGCCAATCGTGGCAGGAATTTTCTACTCCAACAAAAAATATTAACCCCAGAAAAGTACGTACCAGCCACCGGTTTGGACAAAAACTATGTGGAGTGCTCCGGTCACATGTGGGGCATTGGAAAGCGGACACTTCCAAAAGGAATTTTGTACACCGGAGGAAGTGACTGGTTTGGTCTATCGAAAGAGTTTGCCAAGTACATCGTCGACACGAATGACGATCTGGTAGGTGACTTGCATGCCTTGATGAAATACAGTGGGTTTGGAACGGAAACATTTTTCCACACTTTGCTCCTTAACTCACGCTTCTGCCAAACGCACCTGGACAGCAGCTTACGAGTAGTCAGCTGGAAACCAGGCCAAGGATGTAGCAAAAGTGAGACAATCGATTGGAACGGTTGTAGCCCTGTTTCCATTAGAAGCGAGGATTGGTCACGACTGATACGCTTTATAGACGATACTGATGATATTTTCCTAGCACGAAAGTTCAATCCCATTTTTGATCAAGCGATCATTTTGAGAATTGAAGAAAAGATCTACGGAAAATATCCAGCAAACACACCCAACCTAAATTCCTACTGGGAAAATGTGTACCATCGGCACGACCATGAGAACAATCATAAAGCAGCTACTCTCGTAAAGATCGCACATGCGCTGCTGAATGCTTATGGACGTGAAAATAACGTCCATCGCTATGACGCCTTAGACGTGTTGGAAATAACACATTATTTCGATCGAAACATGTTTTATGGATTTTTGATACGACATGAAGCATTGATCCACAATCAAATTGTCGAGTTAGAGGTATTGGTCAAGCCCAGTAACACGTTCAAGCGAATTTACACCAATAATCATGAATTTAACAGAAAATCTTTGCAAATTTACGTCTCAAATAAGGTGGACAGACCTGAACGACTTCCCACTGACTTCGATCAAGTTCTTTCTACTGACCAGACTCCAATTTTGGTCATTCATCTCCCAACAGCCAGGATGGTTTCAATTTCCATCAATCACACCGTAAGAGTAGATTGGATCAATCCTGACCGTGAGTTGATGTCCGTACAAGAGTTCACAATTAACGAAAATTCCAATGCATCAGCCAATCACATCTTGCAAGGACAAATGAGCCTCCCACTAACGCCGGGGCCTTGGGAGGCAAAGGTGTTTTTCAACGAGAGTGCCGTCGGCGTCATACCGTTTTTACTAACATCGAACGTGGGATCTATCCCCCAGTGCAACACTTGTACGCACTGTCCACTTGTTGGGTTTAATGATTTCTTTGAAAATCAGTGTAAAATTAACGATAGGGACCTATATTTTCGTACCTTACCCCATCCGGGAGCCACGTTGAAGCGTTTCTTCGAGATTAAGAAGGTGTGTGCTCTCTTTGAAAAAACAATTGATTATTCTTTGGAGGCTAAATTATTCGAAAATTGCTACGAAACACTTTGGAGCAGTGTGGCTACAGATCCCAAGAGCGATATCAAGTACCTTATTGAACGACAGCAATTAAACAGAGGCCCATGATGGAAATGAAGTAATGCGTTGAAAGGCATTACTAGTTATTGCTTAGAAATTAATATCTTCTTTTAATAAAAATGGTAACGTCTCAATTTAAACAACAACTTCATCCAACTGTTTTCAATTTTTTACGTTTTCGAGCAGTATGAACAGAGCTCCTCACACCAACACACTCTCAGCATGATTTGTCAACATTCGGTTGCTCAATATACGTCCAAAACAAATTCCACCCAGCACACTTGCTTCCCGAAAAAATCTGAACGTTCTACCGTTATGTTCCTTTCACTTTGTGTCATGCTGTCCCAATCTGGAGCACGCAGTGCTGGGGTTGTTTAATCAAATGTAATTTGATTCTTCCAACCGGTCCAAGTAACCCGCGTATGCACAGCGCGTTGCGCACGTCAGCAGCGGTGAAGCATAAGTGCATACTACCCTCGGTGGACCAGGGTGGCGGTGAATTGGTGGCACACTGTTGTTCTGCTGGTGGAAGGCGCAGCAGCGTATTGTTGGTGAAAGGCAGGCAGTTTTATACCTTTTTTATTCGAATTCCAACCTGGCTCGGTTCGCGTTCACCCGGTGACGCCGCAGGACGAACCAATGATAGTCAAGCACCGTTCGCGAGCAAATCCAGCGAGTCCCTGCATTAACCGTTCGTCTGTAAGCCAAGTGGATCGGATTTTCTTTGCCGCGCCACGACCATGCAAAAGTTTGCGCTTCGCCTAATGTGGCGCTACAAAGTGTTCGTCCTGATCGGGTTGCTCATTGTGGCAGCGCAGCTGTTCCTCGCGTACAAACTGCTCCGCATACCGCTGTCCGGCAACGAAACGAACGAGGAGCGTGATCTCAGCCGGAAGCTGTACGAAAAGTACATGAAGAAACCGGTCGCCGGCGATGGGGCAGGCGGCATGAACCAGTCGGCAGCTAGTCACGACGAGGGGAAAACGAAACAGGCGGACACTGACCGCCACCGGGCAGCTCCTGCAGCGGAGAAGGACAACGGTCATGCACAACCGAGCTTGCGACTGGAGGAGCTCGATTTCGTGCCACCGTGCGAGCTGACGCGCAAAGAAACCATATCCGCCGTCCACCGGGCCAAGAGTCAGACGTGCAAGGCAAAGATTGTCGATGTGGCGTGCAAGATACAGGACGGCACATTCTACCCCGCCCAGCTTCCGAACACCTGTCCACGTGGGGCGCACTCCCCGAACCGTGCGCTCGGGTGTTTCCGTGACGAGAAAGATTTTCGATTGCTGTCGGGATATTTTACCACCTTTAAGACGGTAAACTCGCCGGAAAAATGCATCCGACTGTGTCTGCAGTCTGGCTATCCGTTTGCCGGCGTTCAATATGGGTAAGGGCGCGCACCCTTCCCCCTGGCTCCCGTTTCCTACTACACTCAATATTTTCTTCCAGCTACGAGTGCTTCTGTGGCGACGATGAACCGAAGGTGTCCGTAAAGCTGCCCGATTCCAGCTGCAACATAAAATGTCCCGGTGATGCAAAGCAAGCCTGTGGAGGATTCTTCACCATGAACGTGTACGAAACCGGTATTCGAAGTGCGTGTGAGAATGACCCTTTCACTGGATGGAGGTTCCGCTACGGGTGAAGTATGATGCTCATTGCTTTTTCTTGCACGTTATAGAATTTGCGGCGAAAACCACCGAAGCGGTCCCAAACCCCAACGAAGAGTCCGTGCGGGTTGTCTTTCTGATGACGCTGAACGGGAGAGCCGTTCGGCAAGTGCGCCGTCTGCTGAAAGCGTTGTACAGTCCCCGGCACTACTATTACATACATATCGATGCGGTATGCCAACCACACTGTTGTTCTGCTACCACCACCCCTTCTCTTCATCGTTCTCGTATGTTTCTTTTCTTCCAGCGCCAGGAGTATTTGTATCGTGAGCTGCTCGAGCTTGAATCACAATTCCCCAACATTCGGTTGTCTCGCAAGCGCTTCTCGTCAATCTGGGGTGGCGCGTCCCTGTTGCAGATGTTACTTTCTACGATGGAGTACCTGCTGCACGAGTCCGGCTGGAAGTGGGACTTTGTCCTTAATCTCAGCGAAAGTGACTTCCCGTTGAAAACGGTCGATCAATTGGTCACGTTCCTGACCGCCAACCGGGGGCAAAACTTTGTCCGCAATCACGGCCGCGAGGTGCAGCGGTTCATACAAAAGCAAGGCTTGGACATGACGTTCGTCGAGTGCGACAATCGCATGTGGCGCCTCGGGGATCGAACACTGCCGGCCGGCATCGTGATCGATGGCGGAAGCGATTGGGTGTGTTTGTCGCGCGAGTTCGCACAGTACGTCGCGACCGACTCGGAGCGTGATGTGCTGGTCCAGGGGCTGCTGCAGGTGTTCGGGTACACGATACTGCCGGCGGAATCGTTCTTCCATACGGCACTGCGCAACTCCCGCTTCTGCCATACGTACACCAACAACAATCTGCACATGACGAACTGGAAGCGGCAGCTCGGCTGCAAGTGCCAGTACCGCCACATTGTGGACTGGTGCGGCTGCAGCCCGAACAACTTTAGGGGTGAAGACTGGGATAGACTGCAGGGCAGCCAACACAAGAAGCTCTTCTTCGCTCGCAAGTTCGAAGCGCTAGTCAACCAGGCCATCGTGCTACAGCTGGAGGAGTGGATCTTCGGCCCGTACCCTGCCGACTATCCGAGCTTACACGCCTACTGGCAGAACGTGTACCATCACGAGGACACTCAAACGTCGTCCGACGGTGCACTGTTGAGCGTGGCGCACGGTCTGCTGCGGGTGAACGCGCGCTCGAATGCGGTTCAGTTGTATGAGCCGCATCGCATACGCCAGATAACTCACTATCTCGAACGAGACGTCTACCGGGGGCTGCTCGTACGCCACGACGCACTGCTCGACGATTCTGGCGCGCTAGTTGAGCTGGAAACGTGGGTATCGCCTATTACGACCGCGAAGGTAACCCGTAACACGCCTCTCGCCCGTCGGTTGACCCATCTCGAGGTCAGCACGGAGTACGACGAAAAGGAACAACTGTCGCGCAACTTTCAACGTACCATCGGGACGAATGCCGAACCGGCCTTGATATTCCGACTAGCGCCACCGACCGAGGCTGAGAAGGCAAAGGCTAATACGACCAACTATTCGCTCACGGTGGAATGGATCGACCCGCGGGGGGCCGTGGCCAGCACCAATCACCTCACGGTGGAAGACAATCCGACCGGGCCGGCGCACAGTTTCAACCACTTCCAGAAGGGAAACAAACTGAAGCAGCCGCTCCTGGCGGGTGCTTGGAGTGCCCGGCTACACCACGAGAAGGTACTCCTCGGTGTGGTGCGGTTTCTCGTCGTCTCGTCGACCTATCGAGGGAAGGACCTGGGGGCAGAGCAACACACTCACCGGCAGGTGCTGCCACTTTCCAACGCACGAAGGGCCACTAGTCGAATAGGAAACAAGGATCGTAACGCGCGGCAAGCACCGCTTGGACATTCTGGGGATCACGATCGCAGCGATCACCGCCACCAGGATTCCGACGATCAAAACCTCGATCAGGAGCTTGACAAGCTTATTCCGGAGTTCTTTAAGCTTCGAGAAACGTGTCTGGTCAACGTTGGTGGGACCTCCGCGCGGAAGGGACACGACGCGCGATTCGTTGACTGTTCGTCCACCAGCTGGAGCAGCTTGGCGCCGGATCCGAAAAGTGATCTCTATGGTAGCCCTACACTCGGCAGGGTAAGCTTCGACGAGAAATAGTGCCATTGTTTGTTTGTGATTGTTGTTATACCCGATTGAACTATGCTTCTATAATGTCCATACGATCCGTCTTGATGGTATTACCTCCAGCTTGCAATTGCACGAATCTTCTGTCTTGAGGGCACTTTAAAATAATTGTTTTATCAGTCAACTGCTTTTACTGAGTTCTTTCACTCAATCGCAAAGCCATTCGAAGTCTGGCCAGTCAACGTTCGACAGACAGCACTGCCAAAAATTAAACCGTACCGTCGGTGAGAAGGGAATTTGTTACAGATGTTCGTGAACATGCAATTACTAAATAGAACGTTAGCATAATCAAATGTCGCCGGCGAGGCAGCTTCATTCAATTTGTACAGCAGCTATACGAGAACGCGAGATGAATGCAATAAAAAGGATGTGTCAATTGCTATATTGAACCACTGCTGCGTACATTGCTTGTTTCTATATCAACAAATCGTTATCAGGATCCTCTTCGTCGAGATCATCTTCCGCATCTGGGTGGTACAGAATCTTGCCTCCTTCGGGAGTTGATTTAAAGCTGAGAAGAAAAAAAGAACATAAACATAGATCGTTAAGGTGGACTTGAATTGACCAAAGCTAGCTACACGCTCAACCTACAATTCAAACGGCAACGTAAGCGCATTCTTCGCCTTAATCTCCTCATCTTTCAAATCAATTTTAAACGTGCCGAGAGTGGCCGGATTCGGTGGGGATTCTACGGGTGCGGGGGCAGACGTCTCCCTCGTTTGCGCTGTGCGTATCACCTCCGTTACATAGATTGTTTTCGATGGAGGTGGGGCCTCGAATGTATAGTATTTGTTGGAAACTGACCCACTGGACTTTTTCACTAGCAGTGCCACATGTTGATTGTCCTCGAACGTTATCACCGTGTCGGCCATATGTTCGAGGTAAGGCAACAGGAACGAACGTTTCAGCTTGTGTTCCGACACCCAGATACAAAGGTGAGTAACGGCCGAATTTTGTTTACACTGCGCAACAAACCCGAATAGCTGACGAGGCTCGACCCGGCGTTCCAATTTGGAAATGGACATCATTAAAAACGGGGACGATTCTTTGAAACTCTCTACTTCACATGCCTCAAAAGTCCCACCCCTTTGCTCTGTTATCCATTGTTCGATGAGGAGTTTCGAGTGTGGTTCAAAACCAATTTTGTCTAAAACATGAAAAGTAGGATAAGTTTCGGTTGCTTATTTTGGCACATGCTTTACCTATCACTGACCATTTACAACGATAACCTTTTGTTGAGTAAAAGCCAAACTGCTGAGCATTTCGGCCGTTTTGCTCTGTCTATTGTTGTTACGCCTAGCGAAGCTCATCTTCTGGGCGGGACAGGATTAACAAACTAAATAATAACGCTAGAAAAAGACAATTTTTAACTAGAAACGAGCGGAGGATCCTGCTACGAACAAAACACTGCAACGTGCGGAAAATGACAGTTGTTTGTATACAAACAGTTTTTTTGTTTGTTTCTTTTTGCAAAAAACGACGTCGAACATTATGGCAGGATTATGTTATCAGAATACGTGAGGAGATAAGAGTACGACCCGGTGAGAGTCCATTTTTCAGGCATTTTAAACGATTCATAAAGTAGTTGCCTCGTGGAACAATTCATGATTGTACAAAATCGCGAATCATGTTGGAAATGTTGGCGATTTTGAAATGACTCAGTGCTGGAAGTATTGCACAGTTGAACCACAGCAGCATACGATGTAAACGATTGCTGTCAAAGTCAGCTGAGCGCATCAGAATCTTTTCTACCAGAGGTTTCTTCCTGTTGTCGATCACAACGCAATAGTTTGCGGTGGAGAAAAGTTGGTGCTTGTTTGTTACTGTTAATTACCGTGCAGGTTCCAAATTACCGGTCGAACGCTAGTGCGCATCAGTAATCATGTCGCTCCCACGCAATGTAAACGCGTTGTTGAAGATTTCACGCACGCACAGTGTCCCAGTCGCCCTTTATCACCAGAACGTCTTGGAGCACTATGAAAATCCGCGGAACGTAGGTTCCCTGGATAAGAAGGACAAGAACGTCGGCACAGGGCTCGTCGGCGCACCGGCCTGTGGTGATGTGATGAAGCTGCAGATTAAGGTGGACGACGATGGCAAAATCATCGATGCCAAGTTCAAAACCTTCGGATGCGGCTCAGCGATTGCATCTAGCTCGCTGGCAACGGAATGGGTCAAAGGCAAAACAGTGGATCAGGCGAATCAGCTGAAGAACACCGACATCGCCAAGGAACTTTCTTTGCCTCCGGTGAAGCTCCACTGCTCCATGTTGGCGGAAGATGCTATCAAAGCAGCCCTTGAGGACTACAAGAAGAAACAGAAGTAAAGCGAACAATCCTGCTCGCGGCATCTAGTCGACAGAGACAGGTGAAGGATGAGGATAAGATAAGGAGTGATATGGCATAGATTGTATGTTTGGATTTCTGTACAATTAGTAAATAAAAATAACCCATGTTAGGAGTTGACAACAGTTAAAAAATATGTTTGTTTGTTGTGTTTGTCTCCGAAAGAAGCCGGAAGTCAACAATGCAAACAAAACATCCAACATCCGAACAAATCGATATGTAGTTTACATAATGGCCGGCATCATGACTCATGGATTGGCATTTTCAAAGCAAGGCGTTGAAATGAAATTGCACGTAAAAAGCAGAAGTAACTTGTTCTAGAACATTGAAAGACATTTCGTAATGTTCTACGACGGGGTTTGTAGTTTTCACCACAGCTGCACGATTGAAACTGCTCGAATAAGTGACAACTGTCAAAAATGTATTTGCGCAACGTTTGACAGATCCAGGTTTTTCGCGGGCCGCTTTGAATGTCAACAAACGAACGTGCAGTACTGGTGTTGGTTGGTGGTGGTGTCGCTGCTGCATCTTTGTCCTTCCCATCCCTTTTTCTTGGAAATATCGATTGGATCCGAGTGGGGCAAACACCTTTCGAAGGCTAACTGGCGAGTGGTTGGCGTAGTTATTGTCGCAGTGCTTCAAACGACCGTGTCATCATGTCGCACCGAGAAATACTGCAGTCGATTCGTGAGGATGATTTTGTGGAATATTTCCTGTTCCCCGCCGGTTCTTCTGATCCGTCGGATGTCGAGCTGGAAAACAGCGAGAGCCCCTCCCTGGAGCCCCTTCTGGAGAAGGTGACTCAGCTGGCGGAGGAATTCTGTCGACCGTACATCTGGCACCGCGATGGTTTCCGGGTGGTACCTCGCATGTTGAACGACTCGAGGATGCTCATTGACGCTGCGACGGGTGACGACAGTGCGGTCAACGGTAAGGATGGATTGCGTTCTATTCGCGGAGCCAGTAGTGGAGGGGGAAAAAACTTGAACTATGTTCGATCTATTTTTAGCCAAACTACCATCTCATCTACACGGGATTTCCCACGTCGGTGACAACATCCAAGACGAATGGTTCATCGTCGCACTGTTGTTCCACCTTACCGCACGCATCCCCGGACTGGTGGCCCGCGTAGTAGACGCCGATGGAGAGTTTTTGCTTATTGAAGCCGCAGAACAACTGCCGCACTGGGCGAACCCGGAAAGCTGCGAGGGAAAGGTTTTCATCTTCGACGGAACGCTACGGTTGGTGGAACCACGTGAGAACGAAAAAGAGGCTCCCGTTGACATGAAACAAACGCTGGAGCTAGTCCGACGCACGGAAGGGAAGCAGTATTGCGTCGGCGAAGAGGTTGAGCGCTGCATCCGGGAGAGGATGCAGGATTTTCCCAGCAAAATCGCGGAGCACCACCATCGGGCGACGGTGTTCGTGCCGGTCGGTGTGGCAGCCGTCTTACGGGAGAACCCTGGCCTTGTCGCACCGGCAGTGCTGGCTTTTTGCAGTCGCGATCCAATCGATTTGAAGGTGTGCCGTGCCATGCGTTACTTCCCACCGGAAAGTTGCGTTTACGTTAGCGTTACGTTCACGAAATGTTTGTATGCAATGCTCGCCCAGAGCCGCTACCTGCCGGACCGGCGTACCGGCTGGAACGTTCCTCCAGCAACCGACCCGAACCATAAGGCACATTTACTCGGGCTCAAGCTGGCCTGTGGATTTGAAATTCTCGCCTCGCAAGCCAAAGCGAGCCGCACCGATTGGGAGACGGACAAAGGGTGGAAAAGCTACTACGGCTCGCTCAAGGCGAAAGGGTACTTCCGCGACAATATCGAGGGTTCACAGGAGCACACGAGGTTGCTTGCGATAGCGCAGGATTATTATGCGGACCACAGGGACACGATGCGTACCATGCCGAAAATTGGCGAGGAAATTGTTTCCATCCTGCGACGCAACGAGTGGGACGCGGAGGAACTGCGCCTCCAAGGGCTCGACCTCCCGGCGGCGGACAGCGACGAGTGGTTGAACATTTCGCCGGAGGAACTCGACCAGATGCTCACCAAGCGGTACGGGGCGAAAAAATTGTTTTCGCTCAACGGGAACACCAATGCAGCCGAAACGTTCACCTCGATGGTGAGCGACTTTTTAGAGCAGAAAAGCGAGTTTGACGGTGTCGTTGTGCCGGCGGATGAACAAGCGGCAAAGGAGACGCTCTCCCGGCTGGATTTGGGTCCACTTAAGTCACCCGCGAAACCGAAGCGCACTAAAAGCAAAACTGCACGTGATCGACCGGCCTGTGCACAGCCGTCCGGAGCGACGGCGGACACGGTGGCTCACGAGTCGCCTTTCCACCAGTCCGGGACGGTTGACTTCGATGCCGGTGCGTTTGGGATGCACGTGAAGAACATGCTCGATCTGCTGATACCGGAGGATCGGTGGGATTCGTCGGACGAGTCCGATATGAGCGACTACAGCCAGGACGAGTACGATCGTAACATCGAGGACATGTCACCGACGCGCACCAACCGGGCCGTGCAGGGTGAGCTGAAAACGTACATGGATCAAATGGATCGCGAGCTGGCCGGGACCACCATCGGGAAGAGTTTCGAAACGGCGATCGACGGCGAGGAGGAGGCCCAAGCGAAACCGTCGGCCAGCGCATCGGCTGGCGGTTCTAACCACGATGATTTCGACGACATCGAATCGTTCAAGCCGGTCAACATCGACGTGAACACGCTACGGAATATGATGGAAAGCTATCAGTCGCAGCTCGGTGGCCCCGGTCCGGCGGCCAACCTGCTCGGTTCGATGGGCGTACAGATCTCCAAGACGGACCGAGCGGATGGTGCCAAGGGGGAGAAAGCAGGTGCCACCAAACAGACCGATGTCTAGCGGCATCGAAACGCTCAAGTATTTTAGAACCTACCCTCTATAGGAGCTTACCCGATCCCTTTTGTGCCAGTAAGAACGGACATTTGCCTCAAATGTTCTTTGTTCGCTTATCGTACGATCATGCGATCATCATCATCATATCTCTCCATGAACAAGTCGTCCACCATGAGCTGATGCATTTGCTCCTTATCACAGCAAGGAGAACAGTTAGTTCCTGATAGAATCCACAATCCACTACTCTCGCTAAGCGTCCGCCCTGCTCAAGGGCGCAGCTGGCTAAATCGTGCTGAATGAAAGGTTAATTTTCTCGTTCCGTCTATAGATAGGAAAGGTTTGCCCCCCGCAGGAGAGTCTCGTACCCGTTGAATAGATGAAAGAGTTTACCAACCGTTGTTTGAGTTTGAGGCAGGAGCAGGTTGAATACTTTGGTGCTGGTTTAGAACTGTACGTGCGTACAAAACTGTGGCTGATGTGAGACTGAGCGTAGAATTGGTCATTTCTATTTTAAGTTGTCCTTCCTCTCTGCGTTAGGCATAGTTCCATCGATAATTGTATCCACTCGGAAGAGCTCAAAAGGGCCCGCTGATGGCGCCTTTGTCTTTTAGCTTACCGTAACTGTGCTGCGTTTTTAAGAAAACATCAATCATCACCTACCTTCCTTCCTTACGTAGCGTTACCTTTAGTCTACCTTATCAAAGGGAACACATATACTTATTTGCGAAATAAGACATCCAAACAACGAGGAAGCTCCATTGCGCGAATGGAATGTAGGGTAGATTTCTTTTTGTGTATTTTCCTCTAGCTATGGAATAAAATGAATCGCCGCCGTGCGCTGTACTATTAAAAACATTCATTCGTTTATTATTATACTATATTTCGCTGGATTATTTACACATCAATTGCATGGGATAGTACACACAAAAAGGGATATTGGGAAAACGGGATGATTGTTGGGATAAGGGAAGAGAACAGAAGAAGAAAAAAACCGGGCGCATTCGTTATCATATTAAAATTACACGAAGTCGTAATGTAAAGCGCCTAACACGGTTATGCAATCTATCCTCTGTATCAGGTCGTTATACCAATTATTGCTCTAGTGTCCTTGCGTATCGTTAAAACTAGTGAAAGTTCTGCACCCTGCTATTCTCGATCGTACTTCGAGTTGTATTGTTAACTTGTGCACTCCTCTTCCTGTGCCTTGCGGCTCTCTGGCGTTTGCAAATGAAATGCAAATGTTTCCTCTATCCCACGTGTATCAAACCGGGGGCTTTGCCTAGCTCTTAGCGAAATCATTTAATTTAAATGGTTAGTAACTTTGTTTGAAGTGTGAGGGGCGGAGGTGTGTGTGTGTGTGTGTTTGTTATAAAATGGATTTGTAAAATTGTGTCCCTCGCGGTTAACGTTAACGCTACAGCTGCCTTGTATCCATCACTCCTCGCACAGTGGTATTATTTATTAGAATATTTAAAATATTGCTGTCTGAGAGGTAAAAGTGAAACCGGCCGGGACTTCGTGGAGAGTCGCTCAGTAGCGGGTGATGTCGCGATCGGAGTACTTCCCGCTCATTTTGCTGACCGAAAACCGATCCGAGTAGCGGTCGCGTTCGTCGAACCGGTCCGTCTTGTAGTCGATCTCCTGTGGCGTGTAGCCGATGCTCTTCTGCCAGTGCTTCGTCCAGTAGAGGTCCTCGTTCTTCAGCTGGGACGGCGTCTTCGCATCCCGGCACACGATCACGCAGTAGATCATGCTCCCGATCAGCGTCGCGAAGCCGAATATCAGAAACACGACCCCGAGAATCCTATCGAAGGAAAGGTAAGTTTTACTTCACTGTTCCCTTGCAAGACGACCATTTGTTGCGTCACATACCAAACAAACAGAGGCTCCATGAACTGCATCACGATGACGAAGCCGAGCGTTATCAGGATGAGACCGAGATTGAGCAGAAGCATCAGACAACACACCCCCTTCACGTTCGGACAGAACGGGTTCGGGGCGGACATCGCCTCCACCTTGGCACCTTGTCGTCTCGAGCTGCGACCCGTTTTTGCCGTACTGGCCACACTGTAGACGCTTCTTGGACCGCGAGACTGATGTGTCCGGTTTGCACTGTAACGGCTGAGGGAAAGATATTTAAATTGCATTCATAGGAAATATTAAAAACTTAAAAGGTCCGATAAAAGAAGTTCTCCTTGCTTTTTGCTATTTGTGGCACGGATTAGCTGACCTTTAATAGTTCTGCTATTGATTTACTTACCTTATTTCCGATGGTGCCTTGTATGCCGCGGACGTGACGTAGATGTCGCTACCGGTTTCCCCGCCATGGTCGTAGCTGAGTGCGGACGGTGCCCTCGGCGGGGCACGCGTTGGTGGACTAGAAAGTGGCCGGGGGCCTCCGTTGTTCTGGTACTTGTGCTCCGAGCGTGACTTCCGGGCCGGCGCCGTCGGTGGTGTTGCCCGCTCGTTCGCAACCGTGTACTCGGACAGCGTACGCTCGGACGGTGCCCGCTGGCTGTCCTCGCCGTCGGTCGAGTAGCCCCGGTTCGCCTGGGCGTACGGTAGGTCCACCGTATCCCGGCCGTGCGTAGCCACGTAATGGTTTCCCTTCACCCTGGGGGGAACACAAAGGTGGACGGACGGGCCAAGTAGGTTATTGTTTCCGAAGTGTTACCTGTACAGCACTACTGATAGAATACTTACTTCTTCACCGTCCGTTCGTGGATGTTTTTCAGCATTTTTCAACAAATCGACCCACTGGTGACTAATACTATTTCAATCATAAACCTTAACGCACCACTTTACGTGCACGCTTTTTTATCGGTCGAATAGGTTGGTAAAATAAATTCACTTAGCGGGTGACGGCACAATTTCGAAGGTCCACTATTTTTTAACGATGTTCATTCACTTTTCTCCATTCATTAGCTCTGCAAATTTGTGGGACGTAGGTGTACTGTGTCTCGTAAAATGTTTTAAATCGCCGCACAAGATCGTAGCTGATTGGTTTGTCTATATTGTGTTTGCACCACAAATTAAGTTCGTTTCGCACATACGTGAAGGAATGAGTAAGGGCCAAAATGCCCCTAATGCCCTACCGAACACAATCGTAGCACAATGAAATAATGAACCCCTCAACTCGGATTACACGAAACAAAACGCGAAATGAGCTTAAAAAAAAAAACGAGAATATTTCTATATGACCGGCTACACGATCTTCCTATTCATGTCGATCGTCATTACGGTCAGCGTGATCTGCTGCATCATCATCATCATAGTTTTCGTCGGTAGCATCATCATTATGGACGATGTAGATGTCTTCGATGGGGCCGTCACACTCTCGCTGTCGTCATTGGAACTGGGCGATTATGGCTTCCCTTTTTTTTGTTGGTGTTGCTTGCTGGGATCTTCGGAAGGTCTGCCAGTCTCGATTCGGTGGCTCAGACGCTCCGTGTCACGAAGAGCCCACGGTCGTGGTTGGGGAATTTCCGATTTAAATGCGAACTGAAAGTGAAAACAGAAGACCAAACAAAATGGTGGGAGAAAAAAACATTAGAAAATTATGGTACAACAACCAGCACGGATGGGCGAGACTGTCGGTAAAGATGAGACACGAGTTGCGGAAGGAGCAAAACGGTGTGATTACGAAATTGGCCGAGGCCCCCTCGCGTTTTCCCTAGCCTGTTTGGGAATGCCCCTTGGAGGCACCTGGGAGGAAGATGAGTAAAATTTGTTTGTGGTAAGCTGGGTTCGGTGATTTACCAACCGGCAGTTCAATGCTTGCAATCGACCCCACTGGTCACCGTTTGGGTGTTGCGAGAGGCGTGAAAGGCGAGATGGAGATCGGTTAAACGAATGATGGTGGAAGGTGGCGAACGTAATTTTCGTGGACCGAAATATCATCGTCCGATTTACATCATCCGTATAATTTGGCATTATGGAATTGCGCTGCGTTATGATCGATTTCCGTTGATTCATTCCCGTGCTTTCCTGTGCAGCTATAATCGTGTGAAATGAATGGCCAAAGAATTTAGCTTAGTGGCACACCGCCACGAATGGAAAAAAGATGCAATGATTTTTAGAGAAGATTGGCTCGTAGTACAAGTATCAATGTTCTAATAAACCTGATTTAAATTGGTAAATATTTTCACACATATGCAAAAGATTAATAAATAAAATCATGCCGAGGTTTGCTGCTTGAGACAATTTTCAAAACTCTAATGATTAATAGAGAATTTCCTTGAGTTTTCCAGGTAATTAATATCAAAAGGTACGGCAGCAGAAGAATTAGTCTCAGCTGTGGCTCGGCTTTGTGCATTTGAAAATTACAAAATGGCATCTGAGTCCAAAGCAGCAACGTGATATTGCGCCATAAACGATACATTTTCGAGCCTGTTAATCAACCAGCAAACCAGCCTTGCACTCCCCCAAAATGGCGGGCGATAAAGTTTGTGGTATCGTTGAGAGCTAAGATTGAAGAGCAGTTGATGCAACTTTAGAAGAATCTGGGCTTGTAAACAGTATCCATCAGTTTGATGATGTTTGCGAAATGTTCACAAACTCTCGTTTATATTCTTGTTAATAGCGTGGTGCACATCTTTCCACTTCCATACCTTCGCTTGCATGATCCTCGAAGCGTCTGGTTCTACCAGGGGAAAGTAAATTATCCTTTCTGTACGAGCCGTTCTGACAAAGATGAGGCAACTTTTCAAGAACAATTATAAACGATTGAATAGTCTACCTGGCAGCATCGAATGGCTGATGAAAAGAGTGTGCAGTTAAGTCGATTTATGGCACCGACCACACAACCCGTGTCTCGCGGCCTTACCGGCAACGTCTGTGCGCGATCTCCCAATCGATCGTTTCCAATCTCGAAACACGAGATAAAGTAAAGAGCACCGTGCAAAGGCCGCGGAGGAGAAAAAAAAAGAAGGATAGAACCGCACTGTAACGGACGCTGGCTGAAAATGTGCTCGGTGGAAAACTCGCTCGCTCCCCATCGCCGGGCAGCCCAAGGGAGTGAACCGAAACTGTGTATATACATAAGGCAGTACCGCGAGCCTAATAGAGTGGCACACCCTGCGAGAACCGTCCGTTAATCGAACGACGCGCGGTCCGGCGACCGTCACGACCGGTGGATGATGGTTGTTCCCGTGTTAGGGTAGGTCACCGGCGACCGACCGGGGGCAGCAAAGCGCCGTCGCGTCGAATCCGAAGCAACAGGTACCCGGACCGGGAGCGTTCATTCACACCGTCTCGGTCACGGGGAGCGAAACGCGGCCAATGTTGAAATATATGACACAGTCAGAGAGTAATTGGTTTTGAACCCGAACGGCACGTCAGGACAGACCCGCCCGGTCCCGGGTTGCGAGACAGTTGCCCGCAGAAGCCAGATCAAAGTCGACGGACGGATCGACGAACGGGAACTTTGGAGAGGAAAACAAAACACAAACACACAAAAAGCAAAACAGGAGAATGGATTCAACGACAACAAAAAATGACGAAAAAGACGGACACATTGGCGGGAGTTGCAGACCGAACGCGGCCTAGCCTGCGGGTCGTGACCGTCCGGGCTGGGTTGGCGTCCGTCCAATCTGGAGGGCGGTGGTCGCTCGGATGATATCATCCGCTTCGTTGCGACGAAAAGTGAGCCCGCGAAGGTGCGAAGCGTAAAGTCAGCGTGAAGCATGTTTGCCTTGCCTTGGTCACGCCCTCCGGAGTACAACAGCCGCGCGCTGCCGTGGGTGAGGCGACGCAAACCCGCGAAAGGATTCTCATGCTTCGCCCCATTCGACCAGCTACGAAGGCAGGTGAGGTTGAGGTGTGAAATTGCACCGTTGTCGGGGGTTTGCTGATGGTACCCCCATTCAGCATTCGATCCGCGGGCGGGCGGTGGCTTACTTCACGGCGTCGGGGCCATATTTCATTCAAAAACTCCGCAAACCAGTCCGCTCGGTGGAGCAAGTGGTGGCTCGATTGCAGCCTGGCACACGCTTCGGCACAAACGCTTCGCGGCGTCTCTAGAACGTCGTCGGTCGCTCGAAGAAAGAATGAAAGACATTCTCGGCGCGATCCTGCGGCGCGAGCGGTGGATTCCATTGAGATTGAGGTACCGCGATACGGTTCTCGTGCGGGCAATGGCTCGCACCGCAGGAGAAGCAATCAATAAGGCAGCCCTTTGCTGCTGATCTCATCTCCGCCCTCCCGCGGGGGAGCGGAGGGAAGCAAATCGTGGGAAAGTGTTCGGCATTTGCGCAAACCAACCGCGGGCACAGTCGTCATTTTTCCGTGTCGTGCCGCTCAGCACTCAGCGCCGGCGACCTCGCAGGAGGCGTTTTATTGAGTTGTTGGATGCACGAGCTCTCGGGATCAGCCTGCCTGCCGTTCGATTTCTTCGATTCCACCTTCGACATGCTCTTGGTCTTGTGACTCGTCTCGATTGGCGTGGCGTGTTTTTCATTTCAATTTCTTTCACCATTCGTCATTGCAAGAAGTTGTGCGGGTGACGTTTTACCTTTGCTTGAACCGATGGTGCTGGTATCTACTATACCAAATACTGACGTAACGAGCTACAGGTGGAGTTCCTTTCCAACGTACAGGTATTCCTTACTGGACGGCATTTTCTAAATCCGTGGGAAGGGCTGGAACATCCAAAACTCAATTTTCATCATCCTAAAAATGGAAAATATGGGCTAATGATGATTATAACACAATGTTTCGCGATTTATAATGCGATTTTTAAATTGAGCCATCGGCTTTCGGCAAACACGGAACACATTTGTCTAACACAGAACATCCGCATTGTCAGCACCAACGAGCCGCTGACCACGAACTGTGCACGGAGGTCGTCTCAACACGCCATGTCGAACAAACTGGTCTAGCAAATCGGGCTTTTCCTTCCATTTTTGGCTACTAATTAATCACCGAGTCCATCCATCATTTGAGAGAAGAGCCTTTCAATTGTAGCAGCCTTCCGCTGTTGCGTGGTTTGCTGGAAAGAGGAGGTAAGTTTAACACCCCGTAAAATAAACACCAACATATCCGGGCGCGCGTGTTCCGGGGTGAAGGAGCCAGTTGTTAAAGGCGCTGGTGACAAACGATCCTCGAGCATCGGACCGCGAGCACACCGAACGATTGGCTGCTGATTAATTCATCTCGGCCCCGCGTTTGGATCGAGCTAGATCGTATCGATGCGTGCGCTTTTGCCATTGTCTTGCGTGTGCGTTGACGCGGGTCGCCGCTCCCTGGCTTATGCCTTCCTCCTTTCACATTCGGGGTGTCCTTCCGGAGCATCCACGTGAGATCCTGCCCCGGGAGCCGGTGGGGTCAATTTAAAGGGAAGCCATCGCCATCGACAGTGGTTTCGGACGCAACTCAAGGTCGGTACCGCAATCAATTCACGGCAATTGCCCGGACCGACCGGGATCGCCGCCGGCAAGTGAAACACCGTCGTCCTCTTCGACGCTCTCGTTTGGGGTAGGTTGTGCAATCGGACCCGCCATCTTAACGACGGATTTTTAATTTTATTTTCCACCGCTCCCATGGTGCGGCAACTTTTAAATCTCGCACCGTAACAAGGCCGGTTGCTGTGGTGCTGGTGCTGGAGCCGGAAGGCTACGAGGGGGGAGAGAGAAGTCGAGAATCCACCCGGCAGTCCGCGTTGGCGCGCTCGGGAAAGGAACCATTATCAACTCGTTTAGCTTCAATTTCCATTAATTATAATTTTTTAGCCTGCGGGGGAAATTGTCGGCCCATGATCGCGATGTGCGGCGGCGACTTTAGGATGTCTTTTATCTTCAATCGTCCGGGCGAACGAACGGGCGTCCGCCCCGGGGAGAATCTTTTTACGATTGTCAAGCGGTTGCTCCGTCGGCAAAGACAGGTCGGCGCGTCGCCCCATCGTTCTCACTTCGCGCGGGTGCTTCTTGCTCGGTTCCTCGCGCTGCCGTACGCCCCGCCCTCTCTGCCCGGATCGGATGGCCGAATGGGATTGGCTTCTAATGGATTCCCCCGGGAGCCAGCCCGTGCTAGCTGCTGAAATAGATGGCCCGATCGAGCCGCCACCGCGGGAAAGAAACAATTACATCGAAAAAGGATTGCTCCCGACTGAACCTGCGCCGGGGACCAAACGGGGACCGTTGGGCGGTGTCCTGCCAGTGGAGGTATGCTGCAATCGGAAACGCAATCACCGCGCGCTACTTTGTGTGTGAAACTAGAATTCTTTCCCGTGTGCCGCGTTTCGCGAAGGAACTAGATTCGAGCGGAAATCGACAGGCAGCGCTCGGGAGCCCTAGCTTTTCCCTTCTTTAGCCGAAAGCGCAAAGCGCAAAACAATCATTTTAATAGTTTCGCTGTGAGGGAAGGGAACCCGTGAGAGGGGGAGGGAGGGGGGACGACGACCAATGCCATCACAACCGAGAGCCACCCTTGTGTGGGCCCCCCGCGTTCGAATGCGCCCGATCTTGTATCGCGTGTGCTTCTCCGACCGTCGATTCCCTTTCGGGCGCGGAATGGATGGCACGTTCGAACGGCGGGGTCTATCTTTGGAAATGGTTATAACGAGCCGGTCGTTCGGGCCGGTTTCGTCCTCCAGAAGGGACCGCAGAGACAACGCCGCTCGGGGGCCCCGGAAAGATAAGAACATGCCCGCGAGGAATGTCAAGTACTAGCGCACGCGAATGCCTTTTTACTCAAGCGGCCGGAGCAGTCCGCCGAGTCCCGGGATCCCGGAATGGGTGAGATCTTGTAAAATGACAGATAATTGATGTGCCCTCCCCCTGCCCCTTTTCACAGCACTCGGACCCATCGAACTGGGAGCAGAATCAGAAGTCGCTCTCAATCGACGAAAGGGAATGATTCTTTTCAAGGCGAAGGTAGAACGCAGCGAACGGAAGTCCGGCGGGGGGTCATCGGGTTGAGCCTTTGAGGATGAGTATCACTGACTTCAAAAAGCTTTCCCAGATCGTTACTAAACCCCTATGAGTCCGCCGGTGCGTGGCGGCAGGGCGTTCCGGATTGACATCGGGGCCTAGGGTTTACGATTGGTTTTCTAGCTTCAGGAGCATCTTCAGCGTTGTCGAATGTGGTAGGAAGGAAGAAGATATCCCCTTGCGAAGGGAAGCGGATGGATGGGGACGGATGGTTTTAATGTCTTCATGCCATACCGAAGAATTCCGGGAGTCCGTGAGCACTCGCACCGGCAACGCACGCAACCGCCCGTCGACATAGCGATGCGTTTCACCGGGCAAGGGAAGGGCCACCGGATTACCAGAAGGGTAATGAAAGGAGAACGAGACAACATACAACTTCAAACACATTTCTATGCCAGATGATGACCAGGAGATGGATCGCTTAATTATGGCCGTAAAAAGAAATGGATAAGGCTTCAACGACACCATGAGCGTGTACAGAGGCAACGTTGGGACTCGCCGGTGGCACGTTTTATTGCGTTGTATGGCGCTTTGATGGCCGGAACAACAATCCACCACGCCGGAGGAAGAGAAAGGTCACCGGCGTGAAACCGGGGTGCCTCCGGGGTGGAGAATTTACAGCGCCCTTCCCGATGACCGGTGCTATAAATTCGACAACCGGAGCCCTCTTTGCCGAGGTGGAAGCGAAGGAACGGCCGAAGGGACTACCGTCTATAAATATTTGCCTATGATTATCTTGTGCGAAGATGTCATCAGCTTTGCCCGGCCGACGGTGAAGCTGGACATGTACATCGAGCGGATTGCCTCGGCCTTGCTGTGGGTCATAAGCGGGTCCCGGACCGGATTGGTCATAAAAGGGGCTAAGTTTGGTCTTTGCCAAGTCAGTTTATAATAGTTGGCAAACCTGGCGAAACTTCACGAGCCCCGGGGCCACGAGTACGGTGTTTGTGAATAATTGTATAATAAATGTGTGTCTTAAAGCCGCACTTCCTCCGTTTCTGTTCGGGCAGTAGACGTTTCTGTTTTTCCAAGTATGGTTTTTTCATATATTTTCCGCACCGGCGAGCAGGTGGCAGACCCGCCCCAGACAATAAATGAAGACTATTGGGACGGACGCTAATCGAAGCGATTTTGAACAACGGACAGATCATTACCGCATGACAACTTCATTAAATTCGCATTGAATGTATGAATATTTACGACTCACATCCCATAACGTATTCTCATCGATTAAACTGGCTGTATGATTAAACTGGCCGTTAGATAAAAACAAACGCCGGAAATCATACGCACACCAGCACAGTCGAGTGAATAAAGCCGCACTGAACCGTGGTGACATGGGTTTCCTTCCTAATCATGCCGCCGGACTGCGTCAGAAATCATTTAACGGTAGAGCTCCGAGATCCGGCCGATGGTTACAGGATCCATGGTCTCCTTGAATCCACCGACCCCCCCATTCCAACCGATCGCGTATCGCCCGTCGTACAAATCGTAATTCATTTATTCACTCGATAAAACAAATGACATTTCGCTCGTGGGAATTGTCCATCAATTACATGAACCCGAGCGCCGCGGCTCAAGAAGGAGTCAATCCGGGCCTCTACATGGCCCTACATATTGGGGTGGGGCACGTACAGGTTGGACGCACACACGAGTGCACCCTTTATGATAGCGCTCGCGCTCCCATCCAATCCCAGGGTGGGCCCTGCCTGGAGGATGGAATGGGAAATTTATCATGCTCATGTTCATAAATTGAATGTGATGGAAACTTTGTCGTTTGTTAAAACAACGAGCGCACACCGGGACACCCAGCACAGCATCCAGGCGTTTGACCCGCCCGTGCGACCTCACTCGGTCGTTTGCGAGCCATGCCTCCCCCCGTAGTCAAGCTGTGCGATATCAGTGGCCATTCAAGTCCGGTGATGGGCCGTGGCTAGGTTGGGGCAACATGAGAGAAAAGCGAGCGAGCCGGCGGGATCGGGTTTAAAATAAAAGCAAGTAACAACAGGCTAGATTGGACATTTGGACGTGTCCTATTTACTCTACATCTTGCTCCCGCCACGCCCAACGTCGGCACCACCGGAGAGTCAGTTGACGTGCGCCTTCTTTGAGGTGGGGCTTGTAGCAACACTCTGGCTACACCAAGCGAAAGGTAGATATCCGGAGCGCACCGGTGGGGTGCGGATGGTAGTAAAATGTAAAATTTATTCCGTTTATCTATACGGCCCCGACAGCGACCTGGTTGCCGTTTTTCTCCGATCTGTCCGAGTCCTGCCTCGGAGTGCAGGGTGAGTATCGAGCCGGGCACGAGTCTACCGGGTGAACCCGCGTGTCCTATCCGGGGGAGATGGCAGCAAACACGAACGGAATACCTGCATTCGGGGTGTTTGCCGCTTCCAGCAACCGTTGTTTGCTTTCCAGCGCTCCCGCTAGACGTCGCCACCGTGGGTCGGCGACACGATATTACACGCTTTCCTTCCCGGCGCGTTAAAGTCGGTCAGCCCTGGACCTGGGACCCCCACGGGACGGTCCGAGCCGGTGCCGAGCGTGTGGCGTGTGACTCGAGCTATTAAAAGGTCAGTTCACTCGGTCGTCGGGCGCAGCCGTGCTACGACACCTACACAGCATGTACTCCGGGTGTTCCGTAAACACGGACCGTGTTTATACGGCGTTCCCCTGCCGTTGCGATACTTTTCTTTCCCAAGCCGGTAGAGATTGAGCTGCCCATTAGCAGGAGAGTGGAGGTCTTTTTGTTTTAGGATGCTTCTTTTTCATGCTACTAACCCTAGAGGCCAGTTTGGCATCGACTTTCAATATCTCGCCGAGGAGAACTAGGATCTGATTTACGCTCGATTTCCTCCGTCAAAAGCTTTCATCTACCGCCAGTGCCATTGAAGGGATCGCACCACCTTTCGGGGTGGTAGAAATCCCCTCACACAAAGGACGACGCGGTTCGAACGCCCGGAACCACCTTTTACCCTGTTATAGATGGTCGTCCTGTGTGCAACACTATAAATTAGCGTCGCGGTGTTCGTCCTTTCGTGTTTGGGTGCTGCCATTGGCGCCTGTGTAAACTTTGCCGGCAGCTTTGCTGAAGGTGCTGCACGTTTGCGACCATTATGGGACGAAAAAGCATAAACACAATGCAGGCCGCCAGGGAACGGCGACCCGGCGGGGGCCCCTTTACGCACGCAATAGTAAATTTTCCCTTCGGTGCAAAAAGGTAGGTCAGTGCAAGCAGATTGCTGCTGGATAGAACTTTACTCGACTTACTCGCGCAACATATTTCTCCGAGGGGGGGGAGCATAATTTTTCTCCACTTTCACCGCGTCAATGCCACAACTGGGGCCCACACGATTCTTTAAAGGGGGTTTCAAAAGGTGGCCGCGATAGTTCCACGAGCTGGAGGGAGAACGGAAACTATATAGCCGCTGTCGCCGGCCACCTTTCCCGCCACCGTCGCTGGAATAAATCGCGTAAAAATGGTAACAAATTGTGCACCATCAGGTAAATGGTGCACCAACGTCGCCATCGTCGTTCGTATGTTCCGTGTAATTACTCGGCACTGGCGCATCGGTTCCGCTTACCGCTTCCTGGATGGGAAGCACAAAGCGAAAACTTGTTGAATGCGTGGCAAACTGAAGTCAGCTCCATGATTTCCTTACAAATCGTTTCCTTGATGATGCATTTTTTTTTCTTTCAAATTACTCGTGGACAAGGGATGAAAGGTTGCTCGAGTTGTCCATGACTGTAACTTTAAGTTTCAGTTTCATACCTAAGGACCTTAGCCCGGCAACGGAAAGAAAACATTTTGTGGTCCTGTGAACATAAGTAGTAAAAATCATCTACAATTTTTTAGGTATAAGAAAACTCTACTACAATATGTACGGCATTATTTAAAACTATTTTATGCTCCCTTGAATGGTCTCTTGCTTTTCAGAAGTTGCCTTGGAACTCAATTTCATTACGAATTCGCAAACAAATTTTCTTCCGAATGTAGCGATCCGAAGAAAAGTACTGTCGTGTTTAGGCAGGTGGAAAAAGGAATTCAAATTCCTGCTGAGGTAAATAAAAACCACATACATAGCCAAACTTCTATCTTCGATTAGATAGTCCAGCATTCTGACGCAGCGTTTACAATTTAATCCCAGCATTTGTTTTTCGTTCGGGCGGAAATTCCGAACAAATATCATCTATAGCTAAGCCATGCTAATCCATGGCTAAGCTCGCACTCGAAGGGTTTCCGGTTGGGCGCAGTTTTATCCTTCCTCATTTGCTGTTGAGTCATACCGAGAATAGTCGCTGGCTGCACTTCGGTTGTGAGGGTTTCCGTTCAAACTCTGTGTGCACAAGAACAATCGAGCTGCTTCTTCAGCTGCTGCTGCTGCTGCTGCTGCTGTTGCCACTGCTGCCTTTCTGGGACGATGGGAGATTTGTAGAATTAATGTTTCCATCTGCCTGAAAATTTCCCCCCTGTTTGTCCCTTCCGGAGGGTAACTTTCAACTCTTATACCCTCCGCCCCCACCGGGGTTGGAAAATGGGAAAAGACAACAATATTAAGTCAACATCCTGGCGCTCGGACCTACAGCGAGGATCCCCAAGGGAACGTCGTGGACAGTTAATTAGTTAATTGTCTCAGCCCTGCTGGAAGCTGACGTCCCAAAGCAACCCTCCGTTTCCCTTCTTTGTCCTCCTTCCTCTATGTGCATCCCGCAACCCGTCGGCGCTGTTTGCTACGAGACGTCATTTCTGGGAGTTTGTTACTTTTCAGTGAACCATTCTACCTAGAGGCTCGAAGCTATTACGGTTCCCAGACCGAAAGGTTGCTCTTGGGGGTGCAGGGTGCATGAATTATGAGGTCAACCAGTGTCCAACCAGGCTGGTAGAAAGTAAAAACACTGTCACCCGCTTCCTGGACCATTCGGGAGGCCGACCAACTCGCAAAGGGTGCTATAATAAACCTGGGAGGTTTTTTTGTGTGTTGCGGCCTTGTTGCTGGCGTTCTCTGTCAGGGCGAACAGGACTAGCGCTGGACGTCGCTGGACAAACTTCCGCCGTAAATCATCTGGCCGTCGTCATAAGTGCCATGTTGCCCGAGCCGTGAAACATACTGCCGAGCTGGCTAGTGTCCATCGAAGTGTCGGTCCGAGCGTCAATTTGCTGCTCCACTATACTGAACCGCAAAAGAATGGAGCCGCGGCGCGTCGGGTTTGGGTCTACACACACCACGCTCCACCGTTTGTGCTCGTCGAGCCCACGTAAACTTCGTACCATCTATACCATTTACAACGGGGTCTGCGGCACACTGAGGCAACACTGGTCTGGCAAATGGACCACCGGCTTTAACAGGTGACCCCCACCAGCAGCGTGGGGTTCAGATCGCATCGTATCGGCCTTCCAGCGGGCTCGTGGTTTTTTTTCCCACTCCCGTAGACACCGAAACCATGTACGTACAATATATTATTCCCGGTCACACCACCACCGCACCAGGTGCGCCGTTAGAGGTGCATGATTTATTGGATGGTGCATAGCGGTCCATTTCGATCGCCACACGGGCGCAACGGGCTCGAGGATGTGCAGCGCAACACATCTTACGGGACCACATATTTACAAGCTTTACAAATATCGTACTTGTATGGCTGGTGCAACCTGGGAACATGGAAACGTTAACCGTCCATTCTTCACCAAGCGGCACTCGCTCGTCTTGGGATCTCCCGTTGCGTTACAATCAACTAGCCGATCATTTCACGGTGACCCCGGGACCGCAATCGATTTCACTTTCAAACTTGTTACACATTTACCACCACAGCCGAGGGCCTCGGCAGCCACAGGCAAAACGAACACGTGAAGGGGACATCGGTGGAACCATACGAAAGTCCCACGAAGTTCGCCCTGCACCAATTAAATTATTTCATACTTTTCGCCCCAATCTTGCTGTGGTAATCTAATTTGATCATTTAAATGAAATCAAGCGAAAGAAAATCGTTTCTTCGTCGAGCCTCTCGCATGTGCAATGGAACACAGAGATTATAACCACACAACGAAGATGTGACGTACAATTAGTAAGAACTGGTCTTTCATTTCCACCGAACGAAGCTCGTTGCTCCGTGCAAAGGACGCTTCCTTTACCTACCGATGGCTGCGAAACCATTGCAGCTAATGACTTTGAAAGTGCAGTCTAACAAGAATAATGGGACTAAAGTTTTTGAAACTCTTTGAAGTCCTGGATCCTGTGCACGCTGAGAGGAGCGATGGCAAACAATTGGATTCCGCATCGGTCCCCCGGCGGCAGAAAGGGAAAAGGAAGCCACTATCATCCGGACTTTGAAGCTAATAAACGCTCTTCCGCACAAGGTACGGGCACAAGCATGCTTGCATTTGACAGCCAAGAGTCGTCTCACACGTTCCTCCATACTTTTTCCACCCGACGGTGGACGGACAAACTGACCGGACTAACTTGCAAACAAAACACCTCAATTAAAATGCAGCAGTCGTTGCAGCAAAAACCAGAGCATGCGGAAGTAAACGACCGAATGGTTCGCCGGGCCGTGGTAATGACCATTTGGTAAAACTAGACTCCTCGATGCATCCGGTGCCCACGGTGGGGCATTTTGCTTTACTTTCCACTTTACCCCACCAGAATCCCCCTCGGCATCCCCTCCCTGGGTTCGGCTTTGCGGTTCGGGAATTTAATTGGTGTTAAGTTGCCCAGCGCTGCCAATTTCGAAAGTAATGAAAACACGCTCGATCGTACGGAAGAAAATCCCATCGACCCACTTGTCGCTTGCGCACCGAAAGGGTCCACGGTCCAAAAAGGGGAAGGATTGCAACGTGAACCGCAACGTGAAAGGATCCGTTTCACGTCGAGGTAGATTAAGCTGTGCCATGGCGCCGGGCAGAACTACAGCCAGGGTAACAGGGTGGTTGGTTATTTGGGTGGTGCAAAATAGGAAAGAAAAACAGGGAAATCCTGCCACAGAATGTCCATGCGCTTAGATTCGTTTTTGAACTATCATCACTGTATTTGGGTTTACGGAATGAATTGAAATATACACACTGCACAGTTTGGCTGCCATACGCCACGGGATGGACGGATTAGAACTAGCTGACTAGCAGTGTGTCAGCATGCATGTTTTAATTGACCAATTGGCAAAACAAGTTAAAAAGAAGAGCTGCGATTAATCTGCATTCTGAAAGGTGAGCTTATCTTAAAGGTTTTCCCTCTGAATGCCAGCCGTCGAGTATTGCAACCAGGACGCGCTTTGCGAAGTTCATCCACTCTGCGAACCTCGGCGTCACGGATCATCGGGAGAGTCGGGCAAATGGGTCTGTTAACTTGAAACCTCCATCCATCCATTGAACCCCGGCCCGAGCCGGTCGCTAGCTGTCGCCAATTACCCTCCAACAGCTCGTCGAGGATTTAGCGGTTCGCAGAGATTACGGCTGCACGATAATAAATATCAAAAGATCTGTCTCTGGTTCCCCGAAACGCAGCCGGTGACGGAACGTATCCGACGCTTTCGGTTAAGGGCACGAGTAGGGCGCTGGCAAATTGCCCGGCAAATAGTTCATCCGATGGCCTTTCGAGATAGTCCCGGGTGGAAAAATCGCACTCCTAATGGGAAGAAACGATGGCGGGGAAGGTTTTTTTTTGTTCTCCACTAACCACACCGTTTGACATTCTGACCCAGTGCCAGGCTGCGGAACGAAGGCGCACCCCAAAAATTGTTTCTCCGTCGTTGATTGTACGACGCAGGTTCCATCACTGTTTGAGGCGAATTTTCTTGCTGCCCGGTGAACGGAACGGGGAAAGAACAGCTCGCCTGAAGCGGAATCGGAAAGATCAGACCGTTTTTCGCTCACTTTTTTTTTCTTCCCCTGCTGCTTGGTGGCCCGGTTTCGGTTCTTCAAACCGGCGCTCCAAGGGAACGTGGAACAGGAGAAGTAGTCTCGAGCAGGAGGTTTCTGCTAGATGCGAAACACTGCGAAACGATAATGTTCGAACAGGTTGCTGTTTGGTCGTGCTGAAGTTATTTCCCTCGGATTTGAAGAACGGCAAAGCCACAATAATGACAGCGCCACTTGACTCCTGCAGCCTTTGCTCAGCCGAACGAACGGCGGTCGTTACTTGCGGTCTCGGGTACATCTTCGGAAGGAAAACAGTCGAGGCCGCATGCCGTGCCACCAAACTATGGTTTCCTCTGTTGCCGAGCAGAAGGTTGTTACCGGTGCTCCGACCTCCCGTCAGGAAGGGCAGGCAACGAGCAATCGCACGTCTCGAGGTGCTTGAGTTAGACGAAGGAGAGTGCAAAACAAAAAATAAAATAAAATCATATAAAGAAGAGGAACATGAAACGGTACAAGAAGGTGCTTGGTACCACTTTTCACTTAATGATATTTTCATGCTTAAACTTTAACATGATAACATCTCGAGCACGTCAAGTGAGATTGCGCATTTACTGGGGCGGGTGGTTAAGTGAAGGTGGGTGGGAGGGAAAATGGTTGGCCTATATCGGCCGAGCCCCGGCGCGTACCGTAGCTCATCTTATTAAGGTAAGTTTTCACGCCAATCGATTTAAGACACATAAACGGACCCGGATGCTTTAACCGTCAGCAGCGGACGTGAACGTGATGGAAAGGGGCTGCTAGGGTCGAAATTTATAATTCAATAAATCAATTTTCCCACCGGTGAAGGGAGTTCTGCTGGTTGTAATTGTCCATCGCAATTTATCACGTGCAAAGGAAAATGTCAAAATGTACCTAGGGCAAACCTTATCGTTGTACCTTTTAAGTCTGGTTTAAAGCATTTAAAAAATCTACACGATAACCTAATAAACTTTTCTCAACATTCGCTTCAAAAATTGGAAAATAAACAGGTGCAAATTACATGGAAAGATACATATCAAACTATTTGCTCAGATTTTCGCAACAATGGCGAAAGGTGTGCGGAATAGGGTCGAAAATTTGCATGCAAAATATGGCAAACTTTTCGAACCTGTAATCATGTATCCCTAAACTCAAAATCAAACACGAGAAAAAGCGAACCAACCGACCTCTTCGAGTCAGAAGACGTTTTGCTGCGGGCTCATGCATTTCTCAGGCGAAAGGAAACCGTGGGAAAAACGGACGCTGACGTTTGAAGTTTTATTTTGATTTTCCCTCAGCCAGCTCGGGGACTCTCTGTCCCGGGCCGCTTTGTTTTCTTCCCATCCGACGTGGTCCAAAACAGTAGTACGCCGGACGGGCCGCCGTTCTGGAGAAAAAAACAAAACTTCACTTCACTTTCAGCACACTTCACCGTCATCAACATGCCGGCCGGACGACTCTGGGCTGCTGTACGCACCTCCCCGAAACGAACAACAAAGATCTCGTTCAATTGTTAGATCCAACCCAAAATGCCCTAGTGGCTGGCCGCCCCGCGGGGAAAGTTCCTTGATTTTAGATACCCATTTTTCTTTCGGCCGTGTTTCGAACCTTTGCCATGGCACATGTAGCGCCGGCTGCGGGCTGGTCATTTTTAAAGATCTACCGGGCTAGATTTTGCCCCAGCGGTTCCGGCCCGTTTACTGTCCATTCTACTGTTCTTTTTGTCGGACGGAACAATACCAGCCCTACCGAACTGGCACAACTGAAATGCGTTCAGGCTGCAGCTCCGTCGCGTGCGAAGAAAACGAAACCGCCGGGAAAGTCAGCCTGACTGTTTCAATGGCTGTGGGATTACGGCGTGGGCCGATGGGGGCGCGTGCTGCGGTTTCTCGCATAATACGGCGCTGCGCCTAAGGAAAAGTTGTGGGAGGAAAAGTTAAAAAGACACCAAAATTGGAGCACAGCCACAACCGACGGCGCTCGGACCTAGACCTAGGTGACGCAGCGCGCCCGGTGGAAAGCGAAATTGGTAACCGAAAAGTTGACGGCGAAACGTCGTACGCCCCCTCAGGAAATGCTCCCATGAAAGAGGAGGAAGAGAAAGAGGAGGAGTGGAATGCAAACGGTACACTTAAAGCGGCACATGAATGCATCACAGGGTCTGGTCGAAAAGAGCAGTGCTTTGTAGACGAAGAAAAGAAAAACGAACATTAAAACATTGTCTACATACTTTACGAGTGAACTTCACATACTTCCATGCGGGTTGCCATTGTAAATCAGTCACGTGGTTTCCCCGCCAGCACCAAACCCAATCTAGCGGCTTGTTTTTCCACCTTCCTCCTTTGTTGCACGCTGACCTGACCGCGCGATCATAAAATGAATTCTCGCATCGTCATCCTCCTACGTGCCGTGGTCGCTGTTCTCCCAAAAGTGACCAGGGTATGAAAGTGCTTTAAAACTGCGTAGGAACTTTAACGCGAACGCCAAACTGCAGTCGCACTTGAAGGGCGAGTCGAAGGTGTTGCCCGAAAGCGAAGCATTCGACAGTGGATTTTGGTTCATCAACCTATAGGCTGGAATCGTCGCTGGAGGTGATTAAGGTTTAGATACTTCATCTTACAAACTTTGACACGTTTTGAGATTGTCCTGGCTCAATCTCTATGGATTATGGTACAATATTTATCTACTTCCAAACTTTGGCGCAAGTTTCTTTTAATCTATATTTGGTTTTAATGAAGATTTAAACCTTGGTGAAATCGTACGTCATAAAACGAAGGATATCATTCAATTTATGGTTTCTTCGAAAAAAAAAATCACCTCTCGTGCCTCACTTTTAGTAGCATAGCAGCATAAAAATTCTCACGTTGAAGCGGCCCCATAAACCAAAGCGCTCTTGAAGTTGTCAATAAAAAAAAAAATCCCTCGTAAAAAATCAACCGTCATAATCACCATAATTCCATCAACAAATTTCGCACCCATAAATAATACTTTGTGTCACTTGACTTTCATTCTTTTCCGGGCCCAAAAAGTAGGAACGAAAAAAAAAACAAAACACATTCAAGAGATGCCGGTGCATTCGGCGCCTAACTTTTTCTACCAGGCGTCGCTCGACTCGTCAGTTTACGGTGCTTACCTCTCACTTAACGTCGACCGGCAGTTTGATTCCAACCCCAAGTCTAGCCCGTCCGGTCCGGTGGGAATGGCGCCTGCTCTGGCGGACTTTTTTTAATGGGCAAAACTTAAGCACCGTCCGCGAGGGTGGGGGAAAAAAGTTTGCACCACGAAACCGGGACCCATATAGCGCATCATCCGGTGAGTGTCCGAGCGCGGGCGGAAGGGGGGGGGGGGGGGAGTAGGGGCCGTGTGCTGGTTCTGCAAGAAGAAGAAAACATTCGTCATTAGCAATCTTCAATTCGGTCCGTTCCAATTGAGGCTTCGGCCGGGACGTTGTCATAGTTTCGCCGCAAAGGGCACCCGCGTTGAGAGAAGCGACTGGTTCGGCTGGTCCTTCTCGAATGCTGGCAACAGGCAACAAGGCGCCACTGGATCGGAACCGTTCAATCATTAGTGCACGGTGTCTCAGGGGCGGGCAAAAACTGGCCGAACCGCAATCGCGCAAGCACTCCCCGAGCAGGTCGTGCGGAACGGAAAATCGCCGTGCAACGGAAACCGTTAGGGACGGGGGATGGTGCAGGCTAAAGGCTTGCGGACGCTGGGAACCGCCGGCCCCATAACGGTGACAATGACGTGGATGCTCGATGGCACAATAGCAACGAACATTATCCGCACACGATTGAGCCCCGGCGACAAGTGTGTAATTCAATCTTACAGCGACACGACGTGCCGGGAAACGTGTGTCGGTGGAGTTTGCAGAACGTTCGCCCTGGAAAGGAGCTGGCGCAGGAAGTACAAGCGGCTCCGGCGGAGACGATGGACATTGGAGACGCGTTTCCACCCACGGCAATCCACTCCTCCTCAGAGATCCTTGCGGCGGGCTACAAGTGTAAATGGCGCCTGGTACGTCCGCGAGAGCCCAGCCAGAGGAGCCGAGGAGATCATGTCAGGAGGACCGGGCCACATGCTGCGGGTGAAACGAGAACAACGGCGCAACTCGACGCAATCAAGCGGCTCTAAGCGCAAGCCGTCGGAACGGAAATGTGTGGAATTTGATTGTTTTTCGATGTTTTTCTTGCACACAACACCAGCGCCGGCAAATGGCGGCCAGCTGTTGCTGCTTGGTGCTTGGGTTGTTGTTTTTTTTCTTCGTCTGAACAAAATCTCGGAACAACGGGAGCCTCCCGTCCGGAAGGAGTGAACGCTGAATGAGTTTTTCCTCCATGCACCATGCGTCACCCCTAGGGAGGCCGCCACCTTCCGGACGCACAACGGCCATCGTCATCTGGAAAGCTTCCCACACTCCCTGATCGTTGTGGCATCGGCGACACATGGGCATTGGCGCAACCGTTCCGGAATTCAATTCCAACCCCACGACATGCGGGCGAGAGTCTCCTGTGAGCTTCCTCGAAGCCGTATCGATGAATGGCGTTGCAATCAAAATCGAGCCCCCCCACGCCCCATTCCTTCACGCACCATGCAACGTGTGAGCATCTAATGACTTTCCGTCCGGCACTAGCCGAGCAGAAGCGCGCGCGCACTTGTTCTCCACGGGGGTTGCCGGAAGCCCGTGCGTTCGCTGACGTCCTGCGGCGGCTGTGGTACTTATGTGTAGTTACTGAAATGAGATTTCACCATTTGCATGCAAAGGAGTTCGGCTCTCCGCCGACCCGCCGGCGCCGTCTCCAAGTTGGGCTTTTGGTCGGAGGTTTCCATCGGGTCACACGTTAACAGGCGTGTTCAGCTATCGGGAGGATAGACGAAATTAAAATAAAAAGCGAAAAAGAAACATCGCCAATGAACAACAGCTCGTCCTCATTTATCGCATCCGTTACCGTTTTGCGTACCGACCGGATCCGATGGGGTGCCGTTTTATATGAGAGTGGGAGAGCAAAAAAAAAAAAAAGAAGGCAAAATCGATCCTCGACTCGCCAGGCATGCTCGGTCGAAGTCCGGGTGCGTTCGATCGGTCGCTGAAAATCTATGGCAATCGATTTCCGCCCCAGGACCCCACACGGATCGACCGAGGCCACGATGCGGATCGCTTGGGAATTATCATAATTATGCGAACTTGTGAAGGTGAAAAACGATCCGGGGTAGAACGGGCACGAGTGTGCAGCGTTTTGGGGTGGCATCGTTGTAAGTCAGCTAGAACCCACGCCTGGAAGGGCCCCTAATTGATATCATGCTGCGTTTTCGCGTGAAAGACTGCCCTTGCGAAACGGATAATTATGTGTGTGCTTGGTGGAGTATCACACCGGGTGATATATTCTTCCCGGCGTCGGCATGTGGAGCAACATACATGTATATTGGTTTTTATTCACCCTTCCTGCTTGTGAAACATAAACTGTTTCTATTTAATCGGCATATGATCGAAACATTAATTTAAAACGAAACGAAACGGCTGATAAAATCAACATACGGGCGAATCGATTGTGCGGACTCGAGAGGATTTCGAAGCCGTTATCGATGAATGAAAAATTAACACCGATTGTCCGGCGACGTCAATGCTTACCCTCGAATTAGGAGCTGCATTTCCACGGGTCCAACCTGAACGCCTAATTTCATCCCATTTGATATGTTAATGGGTCGTTAAAAGTGGGGTGCCTAAGCCTTACGACTTTTCTTTTGATAGAGTTGACACCAATAACGATAAAATATTAATTTGAGAGAAGCGAGCAACATTCAGAGCTTTGAAAGAATTTCTGAAATTGCGGTCGCTAAGAAGGGAACGCATTTGTGTCATTTTTGCTTAGAAAAGAAGTATGGCAAACAGAAAATGAATCAAGGTTTCTCTTACAACCAAATTATGAAAGGCAAACCGATGACACCAATCAATCAGATAACCGAATCCATCTCCGGATGGTGGTATTTTCTTTCCATTCATGGGCGCAAAGTCCGTATCGTCCGTGGTCGTTTGTACGATTCCTCATCAGCGGTAGATCTCCAAATTGAGTGATCGCTTTCTCCATCGGAAAGATCGGACCGCCGATTTGGACACCGATAGGAGCGCTCGGCGAAGCAGATGCCTTCAGAGATGGAACATTGAAAAGACAAGATCTAAAGCAAACAAATTATCGGCGGAGAAAAACGGGGATAACAAGAAGAACCTAAATTCCTTCGCAAAATAAACGAGCAATTCATAGTCCACCGCTGATAAGTTGGTCTTGTCCGAGACGTTTTTACCTTTTCCGGCTCTTCGTGCCTTTTCGTCCGGTTGTGTTTGTTCGGAAATTGGGAGTTATTTTATTGTGATTTCTGTCCGCTCGTGGGTTGGGTTGGGGTTTGGCGATGAAATTAATTTAAATACCTTCCCCACGATCCGCTCGACTCACTCTAATCCGTTAACCCGCTGAACCGTCCGCGCCCGAGATTAGCCATTTTATTGCACCGTCGATGCGTTTCGTTCCTTCGTTCGTGTCCACTCTGGCAATCGGGCAGAGCACGCATTTCGTACCCACGCCTCTTCGGAATGGCTTGGTGACCAGTTCCGAGGATCGCACGATCTCCAACGAAGGCCGCGTGCGGCTCACCGACGTCCAAATATCAAAAGTCAATCAGCCCCAACGCACGCTTCCTCTGGACCATTCACGGCGCGGGCTGGGGCTAATGAAGATTGAAAGAACCTGCGCGGCCCGCGATTGAGCTGCCTATCATCGAGCATTATGCCATAGTGGACAGTACAGTCCGATTGTGGCACGATTGGAAGTTCCGACGAGTTCATTATGAGCTGCCCGTAGCCCTCAGTTCGTTCCCTTGGCACGGGAGGGAGGGTATCATCATCGGTTTGATCATTGGGAGTTAAACAGCATAAATCGTGGGGGTTAACATAAAATAAAAACCGTGGACCGAGCGAAGGGGAAAAACAACTGAATAAAAACACAAAAGCGCATACCAAATAAACGAAAGAATTTCTCTGGCACACAGAGGAGATGGGAGGTGGGAGGAGCCATCAATCCCGCCCTTCCCCCATATTGCCATGAAAGCATAAACCTGTTCCGCGTTGGTAGCGGCGCGGTGCTCGGCGAAAATCGCGGCCAATCGGTGTCATGACGAATTGGAAGCGTATTCGCCGGTCATCAATTCGTGCTTTCCCAGCCTGCTGCACACTGCTGCACTTGCACTTTTCCCTTTCGAAGCGAGTCCGAGCGGACGATCCGCGGTGTGGAGGCCTCGCGGTGCGGTTTGCGAAGCACACGTGTAGTCGATGTGCGGACGTGGCCAGCGTTTTGCCGCCCCGGGAGTGGGGAACCGTGGTTTCCTCGGTAGGCGCAAGCTGAGCCAACCCTGGAAGCGTAAGATAAGGGAAGGAAACCGACACGAAACGATCACCACCACCTCCGGCAATCCTGTCGTTCCGCCGAGGGGTCGCGGTTCGTGCTCGAGGAGCCGGCAGTTTCTTGCTGTCAGATGCAATCATTAATAAATGCGTACAAGTGCAGCAGCGCAAGCTCCCGGCTCGCCGGTGTGTAGTTTTGTTCACCTTACTAACTGGTCACGGGCACCGGGGTGTAATTTTGCACCATCCGAGGCAGGCCGGACGAAAGGAAGCAGCTCGACGCTAACTGGGACACCGGACTGGGTTTTTAATGCCGGGAAGGGGGCAGATTTTGTTTACTTTTATTCCCCTGCGCCCGGCTCTTGCCTCTTGTCTTCATTTGTTTTTGTTCTTCCCGTTGAAGAAGGCATTTCAATTTTGCACCACCGACGGACGCGCGGGGGGAACGAGCAAAATGTGTGTCAAAAGCGATACGGAATCGGTGTCATCGCGTGGCGAGTGCATGTCTCGCCGTCGTGGTCTCGGGCGCGGGAGGCTGGGGCGAACATGTTGGCGATAAATCGACCGTCCTTTGGCTCGGAAGTAGGTTCGATAACGGAGATTCTCAATTGATTTGTCCAAACCGGCCAGCTTGTTGGGTCTTCCCATTCCTGTATTTTTTTTTTCGACGTTGCTGAAACGGTTCCGTTTCGTATTTCCCGGCCATCGAGTGTCTTATGCAAAGGATCGGGTCTATCCTGCTGGCAAATCGACCAACCAGTTCATCGCATCGATTGGTCAGGTTTCAAATATGCCTCTAACTAGGTGGACTTGAACATCTTCGGGCTTGTAAAATGACCTGAAATTTCGCAAGGAATTTATGCGAAGGTATGCGAATCTTGCCTTTCTCTCGGAGGCGGGCTTTCCAGATGGCTTAACATTCGTCAACGATTTCCTTCTTACAATTAAACGATTGCATCATGATCCATCCAATCTCATGCAGCCATGTGGCATTTGATCTGCCTAACTCGTCTGATTAATATCGTATTACTTCACTCAAATCGATTTCATGTTAGTTGTGCCGTGAACGTGTGCAATCACACAGAAAATGCTGTCGGCACGTTAATTAAACCAAGGAAACTTCCTTAACCCAGGCTCCCGAGGTTCCCGTACTAAAATTCGCCAATCGCCAATGTTCCGTCTGTGACTAAATGGTATTTATTTAAGCTACCGCTGAGTTAATTCGATGCCAATTGAGGTCTGGGATGTTTCATTAATCATTCGAGAAAAAGCCAACGACGGCGATTAAGATTTGGCTACACGTTCTTAATATCGACTCATAAACACACTTTCACGTGGCGTCCGTTTCGATGCGCCACCTCCAACCTGCTTCCTCGGCCATCAGCCCGATCGGTCACGTGCTACCGTTTCACTTGCTTTCCGGCGTACATACACACACGCACGCACTCTTTTTCCCAAATCGCGTAGCAAGCCTTGACGCATCGCGCCCTGCTTCCCCACGACCACCATCAACGTGTTGATCCATCCGCTGGAGGAAATTTAAAATTCACCACATCGCGGTGGCCCAATTTGGACAAAACGGCAGGTTGCAGTGCGCTTTCGATTGGGCCGTATCTCATTATTGTAGGGTTGCTTTAATTCTTCTCGCTTCTCATTGACTCGCTTTTTCGCTTCTGTGTCTGTCTGTGTTGGGGAGCTGTATTTTTTTTTTCATGATTTCCTCGGTCACTAGATGACTTTCTTTTCAGCAACAAGCCGACGTGAGTTTGGAGACCGTACTAAGGCGCTTTTGGTGCCACGGTCAGGCAGCATATAGTCGCTGCCACGGGCGGATATTACTCATATTTCGTCCGACTAGACTGTCCATAAGAGTAGTGGTATTAAAAGAAAAAAAAAAAACAAGTTTGTTCGACCGACCGCCGGATGTCCGTTGCTACCGCTCGTGAGCTCGAGAGTCTTTCGAGAGGGTTTCAGTTGCCTTCTGTTTTTCGCTGGCACTAAGCAGCCACTAGGCCATCTCGCTTGCCTTATGGTTTGGGTGCCTTTTTGGAAAGGAGGAAGTTCATTAACTGCAGCCTCTGAAACTGGGGGAGCTGCCCTAAGCGTCCCCGTCGTACCTTTGTACGCATCAAAGATTGCAAATTCAAGGTCTTTGGATCGGTTTCTCGGGGGAGATAATGATAGGAGCCAGCCGGTGGAGAAGAACAGAATCGTGTCTAAGTGACTTCGTCAGGGTCAAGGGAGCTCCATCTGGTTCACGGTTCAATCTCAAATGTCACTCCGCAGCCACCCGGCCTCCTGTGCGAGCAACCCGTGGCTCATAAGTCGATCGAAATGCATTCCGACTGCGAACCGACAGCATCATCGGCCATCTGAAGCCACACAAATCAGATTCATTAGAAGTGAACGATTTGGGTTTCCTGCCGTTTTCTCCACATAATCGTTTACCCACAAATCAGCGGAAAATGATTTACAGCTTATTTGGACCCCTTTTGCTTCACCAAACTTTTATGCCCAGTCCGTTTGCCGGGCGGTGGAATATGTTTCTTGTGCTTTCTCTGCCTAAGCTGGTGTTATTTTTTACATATGCGATCTCCGTGCATGTTGGGTTTTGCTCCTTAAAAAAAATCTTTTCGAAATCTCTCCCATTTCCTATTCGTTCTACATGTTTTAAATTTTCCGGCCCATACGAACACGATGCGGCTGGAAACCACCGTAAGCATAAATTTTTCGCTGCTTTCTTCGCGCCTGGTCGGCTGGCCGAAAACACTTTCCATCGTATCTTATCCCGGATGGCAGGAGGGCATCTTTATTTTAGTTTATGTGCTTCGCCATACCATTCCACCGGTTGTCTGGGTTGGTGTGCCGGGAAGGATTTTTGTTGAATTGCTAATTTTAAGTTTGTTACTCCCTTTCGGAAAGCCGATGTTATCTTCAGCTTTGAAACGGTTTAAATGGAAGCGTCCCGTCGAAAGATTGGCAAATTGAATCGAATTGGGAGCTAGAACAGCCACTCGGCTGGGCCGGAACGCAAAAACTGGCGACACGCAGAAGATTTGTGACCGATAATGTTTCCCGGTGCGGGGTGAATGATTTGTGGTGCAGTTTGGTGGAACGTTTGGGGCTCCCGAATACACCTTGCTACCTTCTTGGAGCCATAAAGGTGTAACACACGCCAATGGGACAAGTTTTGCCTCAAGTTGACGAATTCCAGGCCCACAACCGGGCACGCAAAAGGGATATAATATTTCACAAAACACATTTGAATATTCAAATTTCACATCGACGGACGGTTCGCGAGAGCATGATCTTAGCTCATCGACGACAACATTTCTGCTCCGTTTCGACGACCCCGGCGTTCGGGGCGAACGGCGAATGGTTCCGCGGTCAGTTGCCGTTAAGCGCCCGGTCAGGTTAATTGCCAATCAAAATGCCATTGCCGAGTGGCAAATTACGATAGGCCGACATTTTTGGCGAAAGTTGGTACCTTCTCTTGAGCCAGCGCGATCGTTTGTTGCCTAAAATTGATGGTTTGCGGAAGCTCATAAAATTTTATCGATGGCAGTTGTTTAAAGTGTTATCGCGTTTTGAAGCTTGTTTGAAGAAAAAAAACTGCCTGTAGACGTTTTATGAATGTAGCAATTCAACATGCAAATTTGAGTTAACTTTAAACCGTTGTAAAAAGCTGTGTTTGTTGGGAAGTATCGTTGATTGACGATTTTTTTTTCATTTCAAATATATTGATGAGCGCCATTCGTTTAAAATAAAGATTTTGGACTTTCTGTAACTCAACAGGAGTGCACAGCATTCAAATAAGTTAAATTTGTGTGATTGTTGGGTTAAGCTTAAGGTTCATTCGGGGGATTAAAGTTAGGTCTACGAAAGTTTTTCGATGAAGCAAAGTGCACCCAGCGTATGTTACAATCGTTGTTGGTAAAAAGGTCAGCTAGAGAATGGTAAACAAAGACAAGTCGAAGTTGAGCGAAAACCACTATGAGAACAGTTCCTAATTCCTACAGAACAAAAGATTTTCTAAGAATAATATGTACTTCTGAACCATTGTGTTGACGAACCATTCCGAAGCGGGCAGTGCTACATCCGTGCTTGCTTACTCCAGAGAATATGACGAAGGTCTTACATTCCATTCTCTTCAGGTATATTGGGATCACCGGTCGGGAAAGATTTACCGAAATTTTTTAATTTACGTTAGCACAGAAGTGATTGATTAAATTAGCTTTGTTTCATGCTATTTCCCTTTGGAACTTGCACCAAGGCTGTTGATAAGGGTTGCCTGAAAAGTGAATTAGATTTGTTAACGTGCTGTCACATAAAATGACACAGGCTTGTCCTGCACCGGTTGGATGAACCAGGAAAAGAAAAAGGAGCAAGAAGCAAATCGGAAAACCGCAATGTTCATTGATCTGAAACACTTTCACCGCCTGAGAAAGCAGGAGTCTGAAAGGGTGTGGGTGGATGGCAGTTGTGCGTCCTCGTTCGTCGTTTTATTTTACTTCGCATGGTTCCATGTCGTGCCTTCGATGCGCGCAATCGATTCGCAAGATCGAGTTTTCATTTGCATCAGGTAACGGAACCTTTCCGCTAGTTTCGCTGTTCGCCTGCAGCCGACGGAGACGTTGGTGGTCGCAAGACGCATGCTACTCACGTTACGAACGTATGGATTTTCGAAAGCCTGAGTTCAAGAACTAATCGATTATTTGCACCGCAGTGACACTTGGTAGAAACTTGTTTTCATTTACCCTGCCGCAACGACACTTCAAGAGAGATGATGTAGCAAAAAGGATCTGCAATTGAATTCCTTGAATGTTATTAACGAATATTCAACTACTTTTTTTCTCCAAAAAGCACACAAAAAAAATTGCGTGCAATCTTTCCTCTAAGAACCTAGCAGAGGTTCAACTACATCTATCGCCTTCGCTAACTCATTTTTAACATTCCGTATCTCCAATCCTTTAAATACGCGTTCTTTTGAAACGAATCCCTCAGGCAATGGACGATAGAATTTGTACAAATTCAATTATGTAAAGCAAAAGCCGTGAGAATCGCATCACCGGTGGAGATCTCCGGCTTTATTTGTATCAAGCGTTGTCCTGCTCTCAGTGGGGAGCAAGATGAAAAACGTGCCTTTCGCCGGCCGTTATTGTATTGCTCACCTTGACGTCATTGTCAGAAGTGAAATGATGCGCTACGTGGAGGACATTTTCCCTGTGGAATTTCTATAATGGAACTTTGCTTACTTCGTTGGTCATTTCTGTGAAACGGTTCAGGCAAATGATTCACTAAGCCTTGCAAAAGCGCTCAGATAGTAAATATTGTTTTACGACAGTGTAACCGTTCATCAAGATTTATGATTCTCATTGGTATAGCCATTAATTATTACAATTATTTATCAGAGGGCCGTGAAAAAGCAAAAAGCAAGAAAAAAAAATCCTAAAATTTAAAAATGATTCCAAATTCATCATGCATCCTTGTTATCTATATCCAAAAGAATATTACTCCCAAATTAACAAGACAAGGTATTGTTCGTTAAGGGTTGTCATTTGATTGGAACAGAAACAAACAACTCTTTCCAGTAATTCTGCCAATTTTACAGCCTCCGCCAATGTGTCCAAGGTATGCAATGTCAACCGATGGTGCAAGCCTGGAAAAGCTGTTCCTTTCATTTCAGCTGATCATTTCATTTGGAAATACAAACATGTCCACTAATTTCCTAACTAACCGGTACCGAAAGATGACTGTCCGCCAAAGTCGATGATGGCTTTGCCATGATAGTTACGCATAAGTGCATAAACATTGCACAAACATCCAGCACTTTCCGCGAACGCTAGCAAACAAGGTCTCGGGTCCCAGAGACGTCGCAAACGGGAGGAATTGCGTATTCCTCACCAGGGCTGCGGTGGCCGATTGACGTCCGTCGCCGACAGCGCATCGGTGCGGCAAGTGGATCCTTCACTCGGAGAGGGTTGTTATTAGAGAACGAGAAAGTCAATACCACCGGCTGCGAGCCGCAGCGATCGCTACGAATCATCGAACGCAAGGGCAGCCGACTGTGCCGTCATTTATAACCGTCAACAACCGCTGCAGCAGCTTTCACCACCAAGGAAAACCCACTACGTCTCCGCACAGTGGAGAAGGTCTGCTGGAACACCTCCCGGGAGCACAGCTCCGTACGCAAAGGAACTGTCGAAATTATAACGTCTTACTAAGCACGCCTGATTGGGGGCAGCACTCCGCGCACGGTCCTTAGGGCTCGAGGTCTCCCCTGTCCGGTTTCCAGTAGCTAATTAGTAAACCGAGTCGCACACGACCACAAACGGGGCGCACTCGACCCATCGACAACGGCAAACTTTCGATGGGGCCGCGAATGATAGAGAAAATTATGACAAATCATTATAAATCGTGCCCCGGAGGTCGGAGTCAATTTTCTGCTCCGAGGAAGCGTCCGGGGCAGTCTCTTCGGTTCGTCCAACGTTTATGTGTATATCTTTATTAGAAACGTGGCCAGAAACTTCTACAAGGTGACAAATTGTGAACGAGGAAGACGAGTCGAAGCGGAAAAAAAAAGCGCACACAACATACACGCACCAACGAGGACGGACTCCTCCAAAGTGACTTCGTCGGTGGTCGCCTGTCCGCTGATGGAAAATTGAGCCACCGACTATGACATTCGTTAACGTAACACTCCGGCCCCCAGTGGGGTGCATGCGAGATGTCACCACTCTTCTGAGGAGCAGCGGCGGCAAGTAGTCACTGGCCGGGTTCACATCTCAACGCTGCGCTAAGGGCCACCATAAATCATACTACTTTATGCATTACTTCTCCCCTTCCGTCGTCTCCATCAGCTGATTATTATTTCCATTTTCCCCGTGTTTTCTTGAATATTGTGAGGCCCCTGAAGGAGTTGGTTAAAGGGTGATTGGGGAAGTGGTGATGAGGAGCGGGATGCGGGCGAAATTGACGAAAAATGGAAGAAAAATTGACAGAGTGCCTGTAACGGGGTAAAAAAGTGTAATTTTTTTACCCATTTTAACTTATTTTACATCCCCTCAGAAGGCCTTCCGGAAGGTCACCGTGTCGTTAGGGGAAAAGCCTTCCCGTACACGTTCATTCGACTGATCAATTTTTGAAGTGCTTAGGTACAGTTGCGTGACCGATTTTCCGGAGTGACATTGTCCTGGAAGATGTTTGTTCTACTGGACCCAACACAAAAACAGCCTCTTTGTATTTAACCGGGTAACCAACGGCATAAGGGTTCACTTCTGCGACTGTGCGATGCGAAACGTCAAAGTTAGTTCTTGCGGTTTCGTCTTCCAATCCGGCCCGTTGGTGACGGGATGGTTTATGGCGACGCAGAGTAACCGCAAGGGACGGTTCGTTGATGATGTTTAGGTTGGTGAGCGAACGTGACAGCAGCGCACCGTCATAGCTGTTTATGCCTACAGCAAACAGGGCCCATGCACAAGCAGGGGCAAATGGAAAACAGCTGCTCGTTGGCAGAGGGGTAAGAGATTCAACCAACGATCAGGTGGAAAATCAGTGACGAGGTGAACGTTTGTTTTTAAGGCTAGCTTCCTATAGTACCCAGGCAACAAACTGTGAACCATCGCACGTCAAATCATGACACGGAAGGCAGTGCGAGCAAACGGTAAGACTAGGGCTACGCGTTACCGGTTAATGGATGGATTCGCCCGGGGCCGAGTATTTTGAGTTTAATAACAATAATCATAAATATAAGCCCCAGCCCATGTGTTCAGCATGGCGTTCGAGGTGCAGCTCTCCTCATCTGCTCACTTCGAGAGTGTTTTAGTGGCGCAAAGTGCCTGACGGCGCACAGAATGAACGGATGGGTTCACGTTTCACCTTGCCAAGCGACAGGAGCGAGTCGCTAGTTCGAAAGAACACGCGCCAACCTACCAAACGACAGCGTCGACCGAGGCGATAGGCGCATCAATTTATGGTTATGAAACTATGGTACTATTTACCAACGCTCCTTGGCGTTCCACGTGAGCTCAAATGAAAAAAGTTTTTCGGAACATCTTGGCGCGAACCGTAACTCACTGCCGTGGTGCTAACTTTGTCGCATGCTCTGATTCAAGTGACTTTTCCCTTACGGGTGTGAAAACTGGATGAAAAAGGGAACAAAAATTTGCCCCGCGAGTAGTGCACCGTGAATGTTCATGAAATATGGCGTTTGTTTGTGAGGAGAGAAATAAATCGACACAATCGGGAAAGGGTTGTAGGGAAGGTAAAGGTGAAACTTACAACAACTGTACGATGTTGTGAATGCTGTAAATGTAAATGTTGGACGTAAATAAAGAAGTATCAATAAAAAAAAATGTATCGCATTTGTACAAACTTTGTTGAGATGAGCTTCTGTTTGGACATGTTCAAATAACTTCAATGTCTCTAAATCCACTATATTATGCTTACCAAGCTGTACTCCGAACCCAAACATTATGCAACCGACAAGCAAAAGGCTGTAAAATGGCTTAGCGTGTGATAAGACTAATGCTAATTGAAAGTAGCAATAACATGTACTTTAGAACATGTGTACAGTAATAACTCGCATCGAATACAATAGCACACACCAGGTACAACCAATAAACTAAATTTCAATGACGCAGACCAGCGATCCTCGGTGCCGAGGTGGAACGCTCTTAGTTCCGTTGCCGCTCTGTCCCGATACCTATACTTGGCCCCTTGTCCGGCGTCGTCGTAGTCGCCGCGTTGCATGTGTCAAATTGAGTCCACTTAACAGCGGGGTAGTTTACACTGCCGACGTAATCCAGCAACTGTAAAAACATGGAGCGCTTGTTTGCTATGATAGCGATTGTGCCGTGTAAGACATCCGTTCCATTAGGGCAGCAGTCACCGATGGACGATGGAGCCTCGCCCGTACAACCTTCGCGGCCTCCAGCCCGGAGCAGCCCTTCTTCTGTCAGCCAGGGAATATGGCCGCTAATCCGTTTGGATGGGGAAGCGAAAATAAAATTATACGTTTATTTATTTTTTAATCCGATATCATCGACCGAAAGCTCAATGGAAAATGGTGAGCGGTTTCCTAGAAGGGAAAAGGATTGGCGAGGAAAAGGATTAACGTCATTCGACTAACTTTATGTGCGTGTGTGTCTGTGTGTGTGTGCTTGTTGACATTAGCCGGTTTGCCATTTTGTGTTTTTTTTCCTTCGCTGCACTCATGGCTAAAGAAGGTCTTCATGGGAACGGAGAAAATTGAACAGGGCAGCAGGGATCAATAAAGTTAGTAGAAATATGACAAATAAAAACGAATGAAAATAATTGTAGCGTCTGGTAAAGCTTTTTCCATCTTTCTTAAAAAAAAAAAAATTCCCAAGGTTCTTTTCAGCAAACTCAATTCCTTCTTTCCATTGTATTATAACTCTTGGTTGGGATATGTGGCAAGGTGGAGAAGGTTTTTTAAAGAAACCGTGTTGCAAAAATTTTGCAGCAAAACATACAGGTCTTGCAATGGTAACATTGTCAACTTGAACCTTCTTGAAATGGACGGTCAAACCTCAACATCAAGCAAAAACGGTGGCATTGGTGGTAAGCATAATTCAAATGTATCCAACGTTCATATGGGCCAACCTTTTACCGGCGCGTTTCGGCGTGAGCCCGCAAACCCCATTTAGGAGCCAGTCTGGAAGAAGCCGGCTCACACTTTGCATCAAAATTTATGATACACGCATTCCGATGCACGGTACTCATCCACCGTCAAACATACTCGCCAAGTTTTTTTTGACCGCACTCTTTAACAAGAAAGAAAACGGGAATATTCGCAGCGCTGACATCATGTTGTGCGCCATGGATAGCAGTTTCTTCGAAACAAGCCTCCGGGTGGCACCTCGGCAAGTCGGGAAAAGAGTTTTGTAAACGTAAAAGAGTAATACTCGTGGAAGGAGGCGGTGCTTGGTCAGGTTGATGCGTCCCACCCTGCATGGGCAGAATGGCAAACTTTCACAAACCCATCGTGGTACGTTATGGTCAGCAACCACGCTGGAGTCAAGCCGTGCGTTCGAGTCACTGTGTGTCGCCGTCATGCACAGCCAGGCACTGCGGGGATTCGGATCCATCGAGACGGAGGCTTTGGGGGACGTGTAAATTGCATTAATACCTATTAAGCGTAGCTCAGCCAGGGATTCCTGTCACCGAGCCGCCATCGGTTTGCGCTTATGATAGCCAAGTAAAGGCGTACAGGATCGTCCCATACAGTGGTTTGTTCCAAACCTTTTGGTTAAAAATGTCCATAAAACGCTCTAAAGGAAGCTGCGTAGGGCAAGTAACGTTTAACACTGTAGTTCAGTACTTCGTAGGAGATACCGACCAGGTTAGGGTAAGCGGAACAGACATGCTTGCCGTTGTCATTGTGCAGTATCATCTTGCAGCAAGCAACAGTGAAGCCGGTTCCTAGTGGTTTGTGCATTCAACGTCTCAGGAAAACTGATTTTCCCTTAAATCAAACTCCTGCTTGCCCACGTTGCCTACATGCTCTTCATAGCGGCCCACTTGGCGAGCGATGCAAGCAAAGAGGAGTGTAGGAGGCTTCAATAAAATTAAATCTGACACTGCAATTGGAGCATTCGTACAACGGGTAAGTTCAGGGGACCCAGATTTTCCTCTCGTTGATACAGGATTTCCGCCCACAGTCCTTTCCGAAGCAAACAAATTTGAAACGGAAGGCACGGTATGTTCGGAACGGGGACTACTCTCCCAGGAACCTCGCCTGCCACTCGGTGCAGCGCAACGGTGACGCGAGGGATGCACTTTAATTTCGACGACTACGGCCGGGTTGTAATTTTCCTGTTAAGCCGTCGTCATCCTTTGGTTCGCTGTCGGACGGAGTGCTGCGCAGCGCAGAGTAACTGCGGGCCCACCGTCTGCTATCAGACTTCGGTACAAGCTCAGATAGTGTAACTTCGGATAAGCCGCCGAGCCAACAATTCCCTCGGGATCCGGTCGAAAGCGGAGTGGTAGGCATCGGTGCGACATGCGGCACTCCATGGCGCTGTCAAATGCAACCGACCGAACCGAATGCCTGCCCAGAAGTAGGATACCCTGAGAAACGCATCGGTTGGGCCAAGATTAGGACCGGCCCCTTGTGGTGCGGGGCTCGCTTGCCAGCTGCTGCTGTTGCTGTTTTTCGCCACAAATGGCATCCCGCAGGAGGTAATCGCTGGGTAGGTTGGCATTTTCCTCGGCCTGCATTCTGGCCGACGCGCATCGCCCGAAGTGGAGCAAAGATAAGTTTAATGGGGCTCGGAAGAACCGGTGGGAGTCAGCATTGGGTGGCGCTGGATTCGAACCGTGGTGTAGCACTGGTGTACAGGAATCCGGTACGACGAAACCTCCTTCCCGATTTGGGTTAAGCGCGTCGGGTTTCTCCTCGTGATGCTGGTCGCCCGTGGCAGGGGGCGCAGTTTTCCCGACCATCTACTCGTCCGGGATGGTAAATCAGTTTTGTCAATTTGCCGAAAACGGGGCTTACTCCCGCACGTGCAGCTACAGAAGGGCCGCTAATACCCAGCAGGATTTCTGGGAAAATTTGTGTTTCTTGCCGATTAGAGCAAAAAGTGTGTGTGTGTGGGTTTCAGCCAGGGAAGTTTCTTCATTCTTGGCGGAACTGTAAAAATGACGATCAGATTGACTCGTTACGACATCCAAGCAGGCATCCTTAGGACGTCACCATCGAGCGTCATGGCGCCGATACGATCGTAGTGAAACGGCTTAGAGTGCATTCGCCGCGGTCGCTTCCCGGGGTAAAGCGACAACTTAGAATCCAACCTGACTCGATGCGACATGCACACATACACACATGTGGGCCTTGGGTAACGGAAAAGTTAAAAAGCCGTGAACATTTAACGAGCATTTTCCATTAGCTTTTCCCACTTATTGGAAACGGCCCGGCAACCAGTTTCGAGAACGCATCTTGGCCCATTAGTAAATGCCGCTGTCGACCGCGAGCCGGTCGCATCATATGTCCATTACGGTTTCCTGTGCTGCTAAGTAGCAGGAGAATCGAGCAGCCCGGGTTTGTGGTCCGTAGAATTGCAAACCGTAATGCGGGATGCAGTTGCCGAGCGAAGTGACTTGTTGTTTGCGAAAGATTTTATGAATCACGAACATTACATGTCAAAGATATAGGAGGACGATTGTCCCGTTATCGAAGTGCCGTTGGTAGTGAAGGAATGGCATATCACTTCCGGAGATGGCTCTATCAGTTAAAATCATCCGGGTAAACCGTTGGATGTAGGATTGAATATTTTCTCTAGAAAATGGTGTCTACCCTTTTCATTTCTAAGCCTGTGTTTGAAAAAAAGGAAACTCAAACAAATAAGCCTCGTTAAAGCTTACGTTCTCTTGCAGCGACACTTCCATCGTGTCAGTTCATGTTTAAGACTTAATCATGTGACGATGATAGCAGCAGAATGCTGCAGCACCATTCACTTAGCTAGCGAAATAGTACCGATTCATCAAATCGCGATTCGCGAGGGCCACGAAACGATGAACAAACGGTTTCCACGTTGGCCTTTATTTTGCCAGCCTGAGTGGCTTCCACCTTTTGCCCTTTTTTCTCTTACCTTCGCTGTTTTCGCTGACTTTCCGAGCGACAAATGTAAGTTTCTTCTTCCCCAGCACCGGGCGAGGCTCGTTTGACAGTGGGAGTTTCCTGGGCCGATCTCGGTAAGAGGTAGGTGTAATCGGATGTCACATTCCGTTAACACTCGCTAGCATTATCTTGGGGTTCCATCGGAGCACCAAACCTAATACTGATGATGATATGGGCACAAGGGTGGTGTTGGCTGCTCGGACTGATGAAGATGAGGCACTGGTGATGAGTTTGCAAAAGCGAGGTGGCCAGTTAGTTTTCCTGCTTCCAACAGATGCTTAGAATGTGCCGCCTCGGCTGGGCGATACATATGATGAATGATGGACGAGAATCGTTCACCGTTTATTTTATTTTATTTTTCACTTCGTTTACGTGCGGTGCCGAACTTCCCGTTACTCTTTATGGAATCACGTCCAGACAAAAGCTCGCAAAAGCGAAGGGTTGCGAGGGCAAGATTAAGACCTTCTCAGCTTTCTCATGGTGGGAGGTACGGAATACGATTCCACCGCCCAGTCCCGCTCACACCGGGTTTTTGAGTAAGGGAAGAAAAACTAACACTCACCGAATGTACAAATCGAAAACGTGTGAAGCCGTAGCCATCGTGGCTTCCTTCGATATTTCAAGCTTGTTTTCAGCTTTCTTCTTCGGATTTCCTTCGCCAGCTACGATTTGAATCACGTGAAGCAAGGCAGGGGGAAAAACAAACAAATACCCACAAACTTTTGTTGCAAACCGTTGTTTGATTGATTGATTGATGCTTACCAATTTCTTCTAATAAATCCCTTTCCACTTCGCCGAGAAACAAATTCTATAGATCACACTGCCCAAGGAGCAAAAAATAAAACACATTGACTACAACACTCGAAACGATGCGTAATGGGAGCGCAGAGAAGAAAAAAGATAGCTTCAATGTTTGTTTCGCGAGACAGCCATCCACAATGCGCTGTGGTGGTTTCGCAGTATTCGCTGTATTATTAATTTGGCGTACGCTAAGTGTGCCTTTATTGGATCGCGAAATCTTCAACCAACAAAAGGCAACTGAAAGGTGATCCGTGCCCGGGTGCCCTGCCCCGCTGCTCTCTCTCTCCCCCTGTCCCTCGCTCTTGCTCGAGAGAAGTAAATAATATCGTCAAACAACAAGCATCGGCATTGGCATGTGTATTATATTCAATTAACTGCTAAGTCTTGCCGAGAGCTTTCTTTCTCCTATTCTTGCATTGTTACTGTTTGTTCCTTTTCTAATTCACCTTTATGATTAACCTCCGCCCACCGTCGTCGCTAGGTTGGGAAGCCGTCGAAGCATAATAGACGAATTTTCAATGGATCAAAGTCGGAGGCTATTTGTAAGGGAGTTTCAAGAAAGCAAGCACCGAAACGCCTTGAACGCTCCTCGGTTATCCTCGGGGCAACGAGCAAAGGTGTCCAGCGCTTTCTTTCACAGTGTTTGGTGCCGCCCTGCAGGCTGGCTCGACAACGGCCAATTTTGAACCGGATCGAATCTTCGACGACAGGAACGTGACGTGCGTATCATGCCGTTCCTCGAACACGCGCCTCGATTTGCAACGCAATATTCAAATATTCTAATTCCTCTATCCGTCAGAAGTGTAAGTGCGCGAGGAAAACTGTGTCTGATTGTTAGCACGAAAAGTCGGAGTTCGATTTCATGCAAATCAGCCGCTTAATGCCACTGAAACCGATATATCGACCCCCAAATTTACCCCGCGAGCAAACGCGAGGAAGAGGCCACGAATCACTTCACTGGTGCTCGTTTGTGGCCGCATTGTGCATTGACGTTTGGAGCTCCTTGATCGAGAAAAATGTACATTCGATGTATACGGAAGATATATATTTTACTGCGGAAGGAAAAAGGAAGTTGCCTGTTCCCGCTGCGCGATGGAAATCAGTGAAAAAAAAAAAAACGAGACGAATGTATACCAAACGAATAAATTGAAGCAAATTGATGCGTTTTGCGTGAAGCAATCGCTTTCTTCGCCTTTTACACAGCGGACGAGCGTTTGGGTTGAATTTTGGGATTGGGGAGGGTTGGTTGCCAGTGGCGTGATTGACTGATTGAAGAAAGTATTTGTGGTGTCTCTGATTTACGATAAGTAATCGTTATCCAACCCAGAAATAGTAATCGTTCCATTTATCTCACACAAAGGATTAAATCTCTTAGCATTGGGAAATTAATGATGTACCGAAATATTTAAACAAGCTAGTTTATTCAAGATAGAAACGTGTTTACTCACCTTAATCTTATCCAGTTATCCAGAGAGAATCTAAAATGGTACAGATAGTTAAAAAAATAAAACTTGAATCAACTGCAATGATTTGTGTGATCATAAAGTAATATTTTTAACTTATTTTTATGGTACTCATTTGGTATTGCTCCTCACAGACGATACAATGGAACTATTTGACGGTTCAACAATTTTCGCAACTATGTCATAGAATCATGCATACCACATTCTAAATCTATATATCTATATATCTATCTATAAAATGCACATTTGCATTATTTGTTTTACGCTCCTGCACACATGTGCCATTGTTACCTACGGACAAATTCAGCCCGACATCGGATTCTGCATAAACATAAGCTAGAAGCTTACATTGTCGTTGTTTAAAACGATTTGTAAAAACACCTTTTCCGGTTTCAGTTCGCATCGGCTTGCTACTTTCACCCATGTGTTTCACATAATGAATTAAAGTAAGTTACTGTTGTTTTTCAATGATCAACTTTATCCTCGAAATATTTCTTAATTATTGCAAATCTTACCTGACTGCACGTTTATGAACTGACAATCACAAAATGAGACGTTGCCACAGATAGTTTCAAATTATGTTTCATGGGCAAAGGACGCCAAACACGATCGTTCACACTTGCGTGCGTTGGCCATTGTGAATGCATATTCCACGAATGCTTTACTGACCGACAGCAGACCAAAGTCCGGGTGTGAACGATGTGGCATCGTCCGACCTCTCGCTAAACTACAGCCTTTCCCTTGCCTCTGCACCCACATCTTGTTTTCCATGTTTGCATAACAGCGCTTCAGCCGTTGCAGATCCGGAAGCACGCCGGAGACTTCTCACACATGAAGTACCTGAGAGTCGCGGCCTTTGTCACTGGCCAACCGAACAGGCTGCTTCTAAGAAGCTGAATGTCTGAAGGGAAAGGGATGTAGCCCGCGCTCCGTCCACTACCCCATTCATTGGGAGGAAACACTTAAAAGTCAAAACTCGGTGCTTGCTGTGCAAATGCGTGGCGGTTAATGAGCTGTAAATGGTTTTTGTTTCAAGTTGAGTCTCAAGTGGCACAGAGAGGGCTCGGGAAATGCTTGACAGCGTACCAGCTGCGGTCACTCAGTCGACACGGCCACAGCCGACATGCCGACCTCTTCAACCGTCAACCATCGCGGTGCAATGCAAATGTGCGAAAGGTGGCGGTTGTAAGCTCTCGGATAAATGGGATAAATGGCGCACCAGCTAACTGGCACTTATTTCCACAAACAAACCATTCTATGAAAGGCAAACCTGTGGTTTTACCATGACCCGCTAGCTAATAAGCGAACTACTAACAAGGAAGTTGGGCGCGCCTCTAGGACCTTTTGATACTTTTCTCAATAGCTTTCCACGTGTTCTGTTAGTTTTTCCATTGCTTCCGTTTCTTCTGTTTCTTGATTTGATGATGCAGGCCTTGCAAGCTAATGTGTCTATTAGTTCTGGTATTGTTTGGCCTGTGCGCATTGCCAAGGGCAAGTAACAACCATCCACCTTACGGGTATTAAATGACTTAATTTAGCAACACAACTTTTTCAGTAAATGCTATGAAACATTTTGCCCAAGAGCATTACAAGAGGTAGACGTGAGAGGTTTGTATTCAATGTAATAATTTGAAGTGAAATTTTATTCGTTTCCTTTGTTACGAACCGAATACCGTAGCGTTCAACAGGTTTAACATGTTAGCCAGATAACAAGCAGCAGCGTGTAAAAGAAAAGTTCTTAGGGTAAACTCAAACAAAAAAAAGTAGTGCACCTAATCATACTGTCCGAGTGTAGGTTGGCAGCAAACAATCATTTTCTCTGCAGTTGGTCATGCAACGGTAAGCTAGAACTACTTTTTATCGGTTTTTCCAGTTTCCCCTGTGTTTTTATGCCGGAACAAACCTGTTGGTTGTTGCTGTCCACTTCCGGATGAAACCCCTCATGAAACTCCCCAAACTCCATTGCACAAACGATGAAGCCAGTGGGATAAATATTTGCTGAGCAAATGCCTCGTGCCTTATCTTGCGCTTGTTTTCAATTGATGTGTATTGCGTCATAGAGAGGCACCTTTTAGTGATTAAAACTCCCCTCTTCGATGAGGTGCCTTTCCGGGGCGTTGGTGTTTTTGTGCGTGCAAACCATCGTAGACCTAGCCAATGGATTACTGATATTCTCCTCCTTACTGGAAATAAAACGTGTGAGAAACCGATGGTCGAACTGATAAGGATAGAGCACTTCCGTATGGGTCAAATGGGGGGTACTGAGCACTTAACCTGCAATTAAAGCAATGCACATACCAGCGGAAAAATTATCTCTACATCTGAGGGAGCGCATTCTTTCTTATGGTAAACATTCTTGTTCAATATGATGTTTTGATCTGTACACTATTGCATTGAAAAGAACAACTTGTGACAGACTCGTCATAGACGATGTACCACAGCCAAAGAAGTCTCAACCTTCTCTTTTCACACGTTGGTACTGCTTTAACGTTTCACCTTTTTTATCACAAATCTAATCGACGAACATAATGTTCGTCTAACCTTTTCCCGACTGACGGTTGAGCGGCGTCTGGAAAGAAGCTGTCGCCCTGTACGTGAAAATCATGAAAGGAATAAACATCGAAAGCGGCACGTGCATCTGGGAGGGCCGGTGTTAGGAAGCGGAGGTGAGAAAAACCTCTTGCCCCTCCTCTCCGCGTGAGATGTCTCTGGGAAAAGATTACTGATGGGCAGAGCCGATTGGAAGGTGATGAAAGTCATCCATCCATCCGTTTTGTCGAGCCCACATCTCGCCCGGTCCCGCATCGCTCCGAATCGAAAGCATGGAGCATACGTGCACGCGAGCGTGCCGTTCTCACGATAAAAACTTCTCACTCACGTGTTTATGGCGCAATAACTTACGCGCTAACAAGCCAACGCAGATAAAAGAAAAGGGCGATGGGAGTGCGATGTTGCCCGGGTTGAAGGATGCCGGGCGAAAGATGTGTCGGAGTCGTCTTCAGGAGCAGCTGAGCCTGCTGTACCTTTTTCGCTCAATCGGAGCGCAGGGAACACAGTTGAAAGTAGTAAAACAACACGTGGAAAAAGCTTCTAACACTGAGTCTGAGTCACGCGTCATACGAGGGCGTTTAAAGGGTGGCTCCAATTCCCTTTAAGTTGATTATGTAGCACTTGTGTGCACATGAGGCGAGGCGGTGGCCACCGCACGACTAACATACTGACAGACTGACTGACTGAATGACTGACTCGCAAAGGCCGGCCATGCTCACACGCCCTCACCTTCCTGGGAATAAACGGTAGGTGTTGAGATGGGAACGCTGCGTCTGGGTGGGTCTGACATTGATATAAAATTACTGCCGGATGTGGTAGTCAGTCCGCATCTATTCCGGGGCTAAAAAGAGTTTTCCCTTTCCATCAAGCGGAAGAAGATGAATCTTCTGGATACAGAATCATGTCGCAGGTGAGACGGAACAACTATTTTCCCCCCATTCTGGCGATTCCCTTGGAAAGAAATGGGGGGGAGGGTAGTTACCACATAGGTCCATTCGTAGACCTGCTCAATATAGGTCAGTAAGTTAATGTAGGTAGTTCGTTGACGCGTAGGGGACGACATCAGCAGCAGGTATAATCCGTACACCGGTTCGGATCTACCGTGTTTTGAAAACGCCTAATCCATTCGGAAAAAATGGAGCATATTAGTCTCTCCCCGATTCTACCCCAGCCCAACCGAATCGTGTCCAATCAACCATTATGCGTTCATTTGCTCCCCACCTCTCATCCTGTGCTGCCGGAAAAGAAAAACAGCATAAATCCTACAGGCATAAACGCGCTCCAAACGGAGCCAAATACGCTTCGTGCATGAAATGAAGCGGGCAAATTCTCGTGCGCGAGTTCGCGAACTAATAAGCGGCAATTTGTTTCATAAATCGGGGTGCGGTTTTCCGCAGCAAGTATGAAGAAAACAGAATGGAGAAAAAAACATGTAAAAATAACGAAACACCACGAACCTCATCATAATATCCGATCCCATCCCTGGTGTGATCCGTTGCCCAGCCAGGCAAAAAGAGGCTTCCGAGGTGCGACCCATGGAGTTGGACTCACGTTTTGTGGTCAGCCGTAGCCAAATCGTGTTCGGAATGGAATTCGAATGGAATGGAATGTGCCAACCACCATTTCGCTGTGGTGTGAAGCCCTTCAACAACTGCCTTGGTTCGCGCCAACCTTCTTCTCTGTTAGATGGTGACATTTATTTTACTCCCTTTTCTGGCGTTGCCTTCAAGTTGTTATTGATATGATTTGGTAGTTCCATTGGGCGCAGATTTGGTAGAATAACGCATTTTGATTTGATTTAGGTATTCCAATTGTACAGTGTGTTGCGGATTGTTGGACATCTTCATTCCAGTAATCTCAGAGAGCAAACTAATTCTTTTCCACGTAATGTTACGACCAATTTGTTACCTGAGTTCGTTTTTTTAATAGAAAGAAAATTTAGTACTGGATAAAACAGTTCACTTAAAACTGATAAAAGTACAAGAAAGCAAAAAAAAGGAATCACTCTTTGGAGGTGGAAATAATTCTGGATGTTTTTTTTTCAAACTGCAAACATTTTTAAAAGCGGTCAAATAAATTAAAGTCAATGCTTGGTGAAAGCTATCATGCTTTCCCTTAAATGCGGTGCCATTATTGCTTTACAATTGCCGATTATAATGTGTTTGTCAACTGGTGCTTGTTGCCGGGTACACTATTTACACTTGGAACCCTTACACTTTGCTACGCATTGAATGGCTCGCCTTGAAAGTACATGATAATTTGAGCACCTTTATTCTTCTTTTTATCCTGGTAATAGGTGCTACTTTCCCTTGGCTGAGGTATTCTGTTAATTTTTTTTCATTATATTATTAAAAGGAAAAGGGATTCATTCTTCAAGATTTAAGTAATTTTAAGCTTTTGAAAAAAAAATGTTGGTGTACTATCCACACTTTTAAAGTTCACTAGCACAAGTTTCTGATCACATTGCATGCATTGAAATCCCATATTCTCTGATGGCTTGAAATGGATCTTGTATGTGTAAAAACAATATCTTAAAACTTCCTCTCGCCATTGCGCATCACGGTCGATGACCATTCGGACAACGTAGAGAAAGAAACGGTACAAAACAAAGAAAACTAACCAATGAAAGGTACGAAACGCCGCTTGTGCACGCTTCACCTTTTTCTATGACAATGAAAAGTGAAATCGGTTCAACGGACCGCGCTGATGACGACAATCGATGCATAAAGTTGGGACCTGTAATTGTGCGGGTGTTGGGGATGACTGTCATCGTCAAAGCATACCGTCCTAGGTCATGAAGCACAAGAAAGTAAGTAGAGCAACGCTACCACGGAGCTGCAGCGAGGGGAATTTGTGGCCTTTGATGATCATGCTTGTCCCGATGGAGTTGATAATGATTAGGTTGCTGCAACCGTTAGGTGCTGGCGACCGACCCATTGTACTTTTGTATTTTCTTGATCAATTTTGATCATCTGCCTCATATGTGGAGGTTTTTTTTTAAAGTTTAAGTTTAATTTTTTTGTAAATCGACTGACATGATATTTGATACTCGAGTAACATCTCGGACTGCGAACTGCTTCACGATTGTATTTGATTCGACGATCTTTTAATGTTGGTTTTATCCTCCGGTGCTTGAGAATCGTATTAGGATAATCTAATGGTTTGAGTATTATGTAAACTAGAAAAAGACAATCCGATTCACCTTGAATCAATCACTAGAATTGCCAACGAAATCCAAGAAGCAGCAATTGAGCATAGCGTTAGTTCAAATGCTTTACTAATGAAGGTGATTTATTGAATCCGTGGGAGGGAAAGAAAAAAGACACTTTAGATTATGATCAGAGAGGATAATCGGTTTCATTCACTTCCGTTTACCAAAAGCTGCACGCCTTTCCGATTGCTTTCCACGTTTCGATGGAAGCCGCCGTTGGTGGATATTTTGTTCGCTTTTGTGGACTCGCACTTTTTACACCCACGCCAAGGCGTTCTCTACCACAATCTTTGTCTGATTAATGCGACCGGAGAAAACGCTGGAAACGCTCGACCCTGCAGCAGGGAAGTGAAAGGATCTTCTCTCTTACGCTAATGATAGCATAATTGGAATCCATTATCGATCGTCCCGAGCCCGCGGGGAAAAACGAGCGTGAACGTGGCGTATTTAGCGAAGGAAGCGTTGAACAGCGTGTTATTAACGTGTCACATTTAAACACATTCTCTCGTAGGAATGGCCCGCGTATGTTGGCTGTGCGTGGTGTGATTGGTAGGTAAATATAAGCATGTGAGATAATGGGCGTCTTATGAATGAATTCAGATTATTCTAGCGGCTTTTACAGGGGTTCGCCAGCCCTGCGAATAAATGCATTATCACAAAAAAAAAAAAGATTCAATAAAAACAGAATAAATTAGTTTCAACAATATGACTATTTTCTGTGCCTTGTGTGTTTAGGTAAATTACTGAACACTGCACGTAAGACCCTTACATACTCAGTGCTCTAAATGCTTCAACAATACGGGTAGATGACTGGAGGCAACACAATGCCAAGCAAAAAGTGAAACGAATTGCACCAGAGCTCTCTCCTTGCAATCTTCACTGATGCCGAGACCGAGATAGGCGAAGATGCAGTTCTTTCTTGGAATAGCCCAGCTGAACACCGTGTCTTAAACTATTGCACCCTAGTGCCGTCGTCCATGCAAGGCTTCCAGAAGAGTAGCTTCTGGTTGACCCTTTTTGCTCCTTATCTGTAGGCACAATCGCCAACCAGAGCGCCATCGCGAACACAGTGGACGCCGCCATCGGCGGGATCTTCCCCTGTTGTCTCGTGGGGTGTCCGGTTAACCGTGGCGCTTCGAAAGAATGGAACCAACGCTGCTGGGTGACGATTGATTAATGATTTCAATTCCCATCGGATGAAACCTATTGCGATCGAGGGAATACATAGCTTGCCTCGGGCTAGCCAATCGTGCCGTGTCTTATAGCACCCATCGCGATGCATCGGCAGTTTGGCTAGCAATCTTGCATCCTTCATCAGACGCCTTTATAGCGCATCCATCGGCCCCGGCAAACGCAACCCTGCTCGATCAGATCTTAGTTGTGTTTTGGGCAAACGAACACCTGAAATAAAAAGGTAGATTCCTTCTAAACCACCAGACAAAAGCCCACGAGAACGAAGCTTATTTTTTTCCCTAAATCATAAAATATACGTCATTAAATAGCATTACCTTTAACTCAAACATTCTGAAAACCAAGCATTTACGTAATATGAAACCGAGCAATAAGCAGCTTGTTTACTTTACTATGGTCCAAACTTGTTTAGTTTTCTCACCTTATGTTTCTCCATTCGTTAGATTGGATACAAATATGGATAGAATGGTGAAGCTTCTGAATACCCTAGCTTAATTTCTTGCCAGCCTTACGACCTAAGGACTATACAAACTAATCAACGACTCAAATGCAGAAATCAAATAAACAAGCAATAGCAACCATTTCAAAGCCGTTTCAAAAGGGATTAGCCGGCGGCTCATTCCTTATCGTCATGGTGTCCATCGTGTCCGAGAGGAAAATTTCTGAAAAGGTACGTCTCTCAACCGGGCACGGCACACATCACCGTTTGCCTTTACATTATGACCTTGAATGAGCTAGTCAGTACATGGAGTGGAGTGCCTGAACGTGCCTTTTTGACGAGTTCTGTCGGCATCGTCCCCTTGAGACGCTCCGCCGAAGCATTATGCAAATAGTGAAACACGCGTTATGAGCTGCTCTGAATGAGAGTTCACCTTTGATAAGAATCTGACAGTTTTGAACTCTATTTAGAAAAAGCAGATTGAAAAGAGCAAAGGGGACAGGATGTGAAGTAGACTCAAAAAGGACTTAGTAGATGAGTTTGTTTGTTTCAGTTTTCTAGTTAACCGATCCAATTTTCTTTTCCTCTTGAAAATGTATTAACAACCTTAGTTCGTCCGTCCGACCCATTTTGAAAGATGTCACAGGGGCTTAACATGTTTTTCTTATGTTGATTAAATAATCGCCTTGGCAGACCGACGTTCTAATCGAAAAACGAAAAGTAAATTTTAAAGGTTCGACGGAAACAGATTAAAGTTTGTCTTGTTTTATTGCGTTTTCAATTTATTGAACCGCTTTAATTTTTTCACTTCAAAAATTTGGAAGAATCCGGAATGTTGGACATTTTGTAGTAAAAATCTATGCAAATAAAAAAACTTTTTCTAAATGTAACAACGAATGTTCCTGTCCAGTAGCACGTGTGCTAAATACAAAGTAGCTGAACATAGAAAAAATGGGTCATCAATAAAAACCGTACAGTTTCTGTTGAATGCAATGTTCATCCCGTCGACCTTTTGCCAGACATAATTGAGTTTGCAGTATGTACAGCATGGTTTTCAGGCGGGCATGAAGAAGAAGCTAATTAATAAGGGAATTGGCTTAATTCATTTGCTTCAATTCCATTAGGGCGTTCTTTGGATCATTTCAATCGTGCTACTTTCGACGCCAGTAGCTGCAACTCAGTAGTTTGGTTTGACCTATTAACTCATGGAATCCGAGGCCGCGAAGCCCTTATAGTAGTGAGGAGTGTTTCATGCTGGTCTCTAGTAAGATCGTGTTTGATTAACATCTCATTAATTAAGAAATAAAAGAAAAATGAGAGCCACCAAACTTTTGAGAAAATTTCTAAGTCATGAACGTATAAAAAAAGATTGAGTCGGAACCATTGCGGTCTTTGTGCTTCATTTGCTTACAACCTGTGCAATTATAAAATGAAGGGCCTAATCCAGCCATTTACTCGCAGAGTGATTTGGCGTAAAAAAAAACCCCCCCCATGGTACGAAACGATGCGATCCTACGGATGATAAAGTGTCGGCCCAAGTTTCCGAGTTTCGTTGTACCGAATTTCACGCACTTGTTTCTATCTGTTGCTTCTTGTACTGTTTATTGCATGCTTCAGTCATCTGTTGCGATGTAATAGAGCCAAGGTACATGCTCCAGCGTCGGTACAAGAAAAGCAAGAGAGCCGCATGCACCGGAAGGAGACGCGACACATCATTTTGAACAGCCTCGCGTGATTTACTCTTTCAGATTTCCAGAATCACCCTTATTGCAGTGGAATGGCATTTTATCATCGACCATTTCGTACTGGTTAAGATAAAAACCACAATCTGTCAACGCACCAGAAATAGTGCAGCGCTAAGCGACATGAGAATTTCAGTTGATAACCCCATTCCTGGGTAAGCTGTATGAAAGACGACATGCTAAACTTTCACGTCACAATGCGTCATCTGCACTCGTGTTCTTTTAACCGAGAAGACGGATATTTCTGACGTGTTTACTCTGTGCTCAGTTTGGTTGTCGTGTCATATTCGTTCCGCAGTTCCGCGAACCGGAGAGAACGAGTTGGTGGAAATGATGAACGGGCAAGGTAATTTTATCGGGATGAAAACTGAACCTGCGCAAGCTGTCCAGCAATGTTTCTTCTCTTTCAAGCAGGGTGGAGAGTCAATTCATGCAGCTTTGTGGTTTAGCATCGTGTGAACAGATGGTGGTATGAAAATTAGGTTAACTTCGTGCCTAAGCTGGGCAAACGAATGGCGGGCGGAGTTCGCTAGAAGTCCTTTAATCAATTACAATCAGCACCGGCGACGGACGGAAAAGGAGAACGTGCGGTGCAGTGATTGCGGTTGAGCCGGTCGCAACTTGATGGTCGGAAGATAATCTGACCGGGTCTCCATTTCATACCGGCAGGTTTGGCGTGGAAAGGCCGTGAGCATGCGATCTTTGCAAGTGATTCGGTAAGTGGGTTAATGCTGGAGATTAGGGCACATAAAGCGGGGTGGTAAGTTTAATAACTCATTTGCTCGCTTTTACGATGGGTTGCAGAGATACCAGAGAGGGAGACACACCGAGAGAAAATCGCACATTGTAATTACTTTAACACCTTAGCTGGATGAAGTTATTAAACGGCAATCGATGCAGAGCGAAGGAGAGCAGCAAGAAGGCGCATCTGACCCATACCTTTGGCTATCCAAAATCAACCCCATTCTCCGTTGGGAAGGGTTGACCTTCTGACTTTTGGTGGGCTTTTGCAGAGTCACACAGCCTCTTTTGGATGGAACCTGCCGCCTACAATGGTTTGCTCGAACATTGCCCCTTCCCCCCAACTCTTGCAGTACTACAATAAAGTGATTACAATTTCGAGTGGCAGCTTTGCTAGACAGATCGTATCGTAAAATATTTTGCAACAAACGCAATCGTAATTTACCAACGGCAATGATGATTGCCGCAATAACTATTACCTACCGGCGCACGAACGGGGGAGACCTCCAATAAACAATAGTGCCAAAGCCTTCGCCACCGGCAGATATAAATGGTAACAATAGAAATAAAGAAATCGCACAAAATTAACAACTTTCCATTACGCCATCATCTTAATCTGCTACACAGGCCACGTCATCATCATTATTCGGTGAGATAGTAGCGTTTTTTTTGTTGTTCGGGCTTGAACGATGCAATAGAATGACGATGCGTTGTGCGACTCCTGCCCGCTAGATGGTTTTCAAAGTTGATCGTTGAGGTCAAACTGAATTTAACTGTGCACCATTTGTGGCATGCAGAAGCGGAATATAATGGGAAATATCATGGTGGAGTTGTGATGGCATGCTAAGCGAAAGTAGAAACCGTTTTAAGCACGTGCATGGATAATTGTGAATTGAGTGTGTTTGAAATACAAGTTGCTGAAATATGATGTAGATTAATGAGATTATTTCGCGTTGGTCCAATGTCGCTTAAGTACTTTTTTTAACGGGATGGTTAAATTTGCGTCAACATCTCAACATGTCAAATTTACTTATGACATTATATGTGACTTTTTTATGTTCACGTCAAAGCATAGGATCACAAAGAAATTATTTAATTAGTGGGGTTTAAAATGCCGGACATCGTCCCGCTAATGAGAGCACACTCTCGTGAGCTACAAATTATATACTAAGCTACGTTCACTTTCAGCACCTCACGATTGCATCGCTGTAGGTCGCCGCTGTTCCATGCTTAGAGGTTTTTCTCTTTTTTTTTCTGCAGACCAGTTTTATCGGCCTGCAAGGCACACCCATGCTGAAACACGATCGTGAAGATCGCAACTGACCGAGTGACCGCGAGTTCGGTCGATCTAATGACTGACCCGTAGCGGGCAAAGAACGAAAGAGACAGTGAAATATAGTTGGACTCCTTGGCATGGGAAGGCATAGGTTTGTTCTCCACTCTTCCCGAGTCCTCCGTGTTGATTACCAAATTGAAAGCTCCATCCAACCCTCCCCCTTTTGGTGAGGGACACATTTTAACAAGTCTTGCGTTCGTGGAATCCCGGACACCTGGAAACCGGCAGTTTGGTGGCAGGTCATTAGGGTATCATAACATTCCTTCAACGCTTGACGCGAACAGTTTTTTTCTCCTGATTAGCCCCGGCGTGCGGAGAAAGTGGTGCACTCCGAGGAGTGGATAAAAGGTCTCCGCGCGGCCGCTGGAGGTAATCAACACTTTTGACATTTTTGACCACAGACACATTGGAGCGGCGCTATCCACCTCCTATTTTCCCTTGCATTCCCTGTGTGAAGGGACCGGCGAACCTCAAAAGGATTTTCGACTAATTAATAATCAAATGGAGCACGGATGATTAATTGTCGATTAGCCAAGATTTATCTCGTGTGAGGCTGCCCGATATTTGGAGAAGGCGTGTAGGTCAACGAGCTTGGGCTCGAGGTGGCCCACGAGAAAGGCAAAGTGATGACGCTTACGGCTATCGTCGTTTATCTAATTGAGTGTCAACACCCACTTTGGCTGATGGAGTTTGTCTAGGGTTAGTTCTCTTGCCCGGTTTTATATACTTTTTAATCTATGATCTTTCGTCAATGTTTTTATTTAATTTATCTTAAATATGTACCAGCGAGTGAAATGTTGCGTGTAAAGACTTTTTTTGAGTGAGGCAGTGATTGAAGTCAGTGTTGCGCGTAGGCATGTCATGTCTGTTTTATCACGACTCCCAGCGGGAACACAGGGAGCCTAAGCGTGGTCAGAAACTAATCGTAAACGTCTTTCGTGTGGGGTTTCTACTTTGCACATCCGCCGTCTGCGACGCTTCGGGCGGTAGAAGAGGGCTTTCCGATTAGACCGTGATTAATCTCTTTCGCAGTGAGGCACTGATCTTACATCCCATGCCAGGCGTGATGCCAAAAGACGAAGGAACGGTTGGAAACAGCGACTCTACCAAACCCGATGGAAACCAAAGCACGAATGTTCATGGTGGTCATCAATTTCGCTTCGAAAATGTTTTTTAATTTACGCTACCGGCTTCCTCTTAAAAAAAAAAAAGATCGATCGCAACGCAGTCTTTCGGTGGACGACAACATGTGTGTGGCTGCCTGTGTTGTGGATTGAAGATTCGTGCGGTTTTCGGAGGAAAATTAAAGAGACAGCAGCATTCGTTTTCACACCCGTCAGTGAAGTCTAAAGTGAGTTTTGATTATCTGGCCCGCAAAAGAATCAATTTTGTGTACGCACGCCCACTGAATGCCGAATTCCGAACGCCTCAGGGGTTCCTTGACACCGATGGCTGAACTAAGATTAGGATTTGCTTCTGGGAATTTCCATTCCTATTTTTTCAGCTACAGTTTGACACAATTTATTTGGATTTCTGCTGTCTTTCTTACAGTGATCAAACCGAATGCATGCCATTTTCAGGATGAAAGAAAAAAACAAATAGAGTGTATCATCCTCATCGATAGTGATGTGCTTAAATGGATTTTATGAACTTTCTTTGGTTTTCTTTTTTATGGTATTGTGAACATATTGTAAAGCATAAGCATGAAATAAATATTTGGCACACAGTTTGTATTCTATCTGTGTTGAAAAGCTAAGTATTAAACAGCAAATATGTATCGTTGGCACTGTTGCTGCAGGTTATTTTAATTTATACACATCCATTTCTATTTTCCAGTAAAATGAAGCTATTTGTCAAGACGGGTGAATGAAGTTTGTGTAAGCAGAACGAATGCCTGTCGGTGGAATTCAATTGAAAATATCCACCCAGACTGTTAATAAAGCAACAGGAATTTCTCTTTAAGCGAACATGATTAATGGCCTCTTTTTGTAGCTGTTGGTAGCATAAAAGTAAAGTAACTGTTTTCCTTTCGACCCGACCACAATGGTCTCTTTCACAGCTTGGCTTGGTGGATGTACAATATTGGTTCAACTTAAGACCCTTCGTTTTCATGTTGCTGACTTCCGAAAAGGTATCCGACATCAGCCGTCCGAAAATCATTTACAGAACACACGAACTTCTTCGTAGAGGAGATTTTTCAATCCAGAGCAACACACGCCGATTATTGCGGCCTATTTTTTTTATGCGAGGAATTTTTATATCCTCTTGACCAAACGCTACCTTTCCCCCTATCCATCATTTATGTCTTCCATGAATCTGACCATCTCGTTTTTTGTTGTTGTTCCATTTCGTGCGTTAAATAACGCATAAACGAACTCTCAATCTCATCAGCTCATAAAGCGGAAGTTTATGATGCACCATCTCACTTGGAAATCGCTTCTATTTCTCTTTGGAGCGGGTGATTTCCAAAGACCACCCCATGAGATTATTTTGAACCACCTATTAGGGATCAGCTTTAATTTTTTGCCGAGCTTAAGGCAGGCTCGAAACGGTAGTCTGACGTTTCAAATTTAAATCCGCTTAAGAGTCGTCAAACGTCGTTGGTGGGGCGAAATCACAAAATGACACACGGCGTTCGGGAGCAGAACCGAGACAGAGGAAGTAAATTCCATGATTCCAGCTTGTCTGACTGTTAATGTTGGATGCTGACTCTGAAGGTTTATTCTTAGCGCTATTTCTACGTTTTAAGCGCAACAATTGTTTATAGAGTTGATTGTTAACTTTAATCATTCCTGTGCAAAGCTTGATGTTTGATTTATGGTTTCAGCGCTGATAGTTTTGAAAAAAAAAGATGATGTACACTTAGTTTTCGAATGATTTCAATATATTTCTTAAAATTTTGCATCTTACAATAGAGAAACAATAAAGCGAAAAGAAAACCTTATGCTTGGATTTGATGCTTGGAATAATTAAAGCAGATCTATTTCTTTCTTCTTCTTTCTTCTTCTCTTTTTGTTACAGTTTAATTGACATGAGAACTAAATCGATGTAGGTGTGCCAACGTTATCTTGTTAAAAGCTGTTGCAACACTTTATTATTTCCACAGAATAAACCTTATTATTTTTTTGCAATCATTGACCAAGTGACCGAGGCAGAATGCTATCTAACGAAATATTTGATTATTTAATTTGATCTACTTTATCAATGTTATTAAACATTGCAACAATTATTTGAGATTGATACCGATATTTTAGACTTGTTGATAATTATATGGGCTTAGCACTATGGTAACCAGAATATCCCTTAGCGAAGCAACGAAGTCACATCTTACGTTATCAGCACTATACTGAACAAAGAAATAACCGTTTGCTGGGAAGCAAGGTTGCGGAGCATAATTTGCCACAGGCAGAATTGCGTTTTTCCTTTCATTCCTCATTCAAGTAACGTTTGTTTGTGCTACCAAACGAAAAGATACGTAACAAAATCGTTTCTAGACTCAAACGGTTTGCCGTCAAAGGAATGGGTGCAAGGTATCTCGATACCGATGCACCGTTAATTAGCGGACAGATTCTTGTAATACGATCGGTTGAGATTTGTCTTTTTTTTTTCGCCCGGCTAAGCATTCCCAGAATCAAAGACCCACGCAAATGGATCTCATTTGGGCCCCAGCAGCCGTGCTGGCTAAGCAACGGTAGCACCGGAGTAACGTTTTCAAGCCCAATAAAATATCGATTATATCCATGATTATCTTAGACCTCCTTTTAGTTTCACTTTTTCTTGCTTCGTGCGTTCCCTTTTCGAATGTTCTTTTTTCCATAAGATGAGATGAAGCTGGTCGTCGTTGTTCCCATGAGTTGCAAGAGACTTTGAAATGGAAGATGTTTTTTATATTCGTGATGACTTGAATTGCTCTCTAGCTGCAACCATGCTTTTCATTCGACTTCCAGTTTCTTTGTTGACTAAACGAACACTGTAAGTTCAACATTCGCTTCTTGACAATCAATAAAACATGTTTACTGTTTTCTTTTAAGCTTGATTTAATCGATTGCAGAAGCAAATCTTAAAAAAGGAACAAGAAAAACACACGAACGTTTCGCCCAACTTTTTAATTCAACAGATTATTTTTAGAGTGACTATAAAAAGTTCATTCAGCAATTATTGCTACTTCCTAATAAGCAAACAATTTACCTAAAACTTAGCTGTGAATGACAAAGAAACGTTTGGCGAAAAGAAAAAGAAAGTGTATTAGAATCTGCTGATCCCAACCTAAATTGAAAGATCTACGCATCTTTTACACATTCTTGATATAATGCAACATGCAAATAAGAAGTAATATGAGCGAGATAGGAGTTTAACAATAAACCTTATGACGATTAAAAATGTACCTTATTTGATTATAACATATGATTGCCTATGTGTCTTAAATCAGCTAAACAGGTGATAGAATTTTTTGGCTTATAATAATTCGTGATTTTAACTTTACAAATTATGTTTTGTTTTAAGGTGTAGGCAATCATTTATATTGGAATGTATTTGCATCCTAATGAAATTCCGGTCGCACATTTAAGCCCCGCAGGCTTTCGAATATGGTGGACTAGTCTAAAGGGTTCGAACTGCTTCATTCCTTTTTTTATACTTAGATTTCTCGCAAAGCTGTCTTTATAGGACGCTCAGATCAACAAGAGGCCAAATTGCTATCATTGAGTTTCATCGCGTCAACAATGGTGAATCCAGAAGCCCCGAGGGGCCAATTTTGTTTGCTTGTGTAGAGCAGCAGGGGGTGCGGATGCAACATTGCGTCCATTTTTCATTATTTTCTGACCTTTAATCGTTTGTAGAAATTGGAGCTCATCAGTGAATTAGCTTAAGCTTCAGTTGACCTTAAACATTTTTAGCTCTGCGCAAACGACTAACTTTTCAATGGTTTTAAATACTGTACTTAACAACTGAAGTGCCATCGTAGCAAAGGTCCGAGAGAAAATCAGAGAAGGCAGATGAGAGTGAGTCGTTGAGATTTCGACACTAATTAAGAATCGATTTGTGCTACATTCATTTAATGGCTTCATTAATTAGCGTAACGATGGAGTTAATACCAAATAATTGCGCTCTCGCACGTCCGATTCCAGTCCGATTCCAGCAGGTTCTTTGTCCACAAACTTCCAACGTGAAGGATATTTGAACATCAAACTAACGGGGTTTAAAGAGGGGCCTGCATAATCTTTCACCTTTTCGGATATGATCAGATTGGTCTGTCGCCAGTCGTATGAGAGGCGGTTGCTTTCGTGCTGCAAAGAAACCTTGGAGCCTTTATATTATTTGCCGCACGATTTGGTCACGTGTGTTAACACTCATTGACTGAAGAAGAAGCATTGTCGTCGGTTGACATAATTTTGCGTTTAAAAAAAATTAAAAAAAAAAACCTTTCCTTACCTGTAGCATGTATTCCTAGCACCACAGGGATTTAGTATTTGAAGTACACTAACATTTGAAGACAACGATACACTTCATCTACAGCTTTATCATAATGATATGAGTCATTGGACGACAACTTGGAGTGACGCTCCGGTTGTTCCACCGAACAAATGTTTAAAATGTTGAAACCGATGCACTGCTTCCGACACGCTTTTGATATATGAAGCCGGCGGCTGTAAATGAAAGGTTGAGAGAGAGAAAGAGATAAAATTAATCTGAGAAAACAGGCAACGAACGTTTTGCTGTTATAAAACCACGTCAGAGGAAACGACTGGTGCGGAATCGTTTCAGAAGATGCGGAACGGAAAAGAATGCACACCATTTATGTTTACATAAGATGTGTGCGCTTCGAGGTGCTTTTCACGCAAGCCGCCGGTTTGTTGGCGTGCAAGTCACGATGCGGACATAGAGACGTTTGCGCCTCCGCTGATACAATTTCCGAGCTTTTACGTCACACTACCGATGCTCATCTTTCAGCTTTTACTACGTGCTGGTATGTTTCCAGGGCTAATTAAAGATGAGACCGAAAAGCGGGAAGCCTTGCGTTCGACATAAGTTTGACAGAACAATAGAATGAAATCGAAAGCAAATATTAATCTATTTCTAAGTATGGGTTATTCTCCCAGTAATTACGAAATAAGGGAAGGGTGTATGAAACAACTTCTTTTTTTTCTAATTTAACAATAAAGTTTGGGAGGTGCTGCAAACATTTTGGGAGGTGCAAAGTTTGGGAGGTGCTGCAAACATTTTAATGGAAAATGGTCTAACGGTTCTTTCCTGTTACAATCAACACAATCATCGTAAGCTAAATGAGGTATAGGTTTGAAAATCTGATTTACAAATTTCCCTTTTTATATGCTGCTTTTTTTCTGCAAAACAATTCCTTTTGCAATCATATCTCAATTTTGTCTGTGAATGTGCCATTATCGAAACCCATATCAATATCATTGCATTGAAGAGAAGGATGCTGTAATATCTGGCTTCTCTTTATGACCGTTGCCTGGACGGTCGAAGAACGCTATCTCAATCGAAATGTAAGCTTTTGTAATCGGAACTAGTTTCATACTCTCCATCATACGCAAGTGAATCCACGAACAATCGAGGAATGCACGACACGATATAAAAACCCACAAAAGCAAACTGCCAACTTATACCAACTCAAAAAAAAGAAAGAAGAAAACATGCACGCTCCAAAACCATCATCGATGGAGATCTTACATGGTTCATAAAATGTTTATGGTGGTACCATAAATCATCATCACACAGCGAATGGTGTTTTATGGCGGCAAAGCGAATCCTGTTTGCTTCCTTCGTTCCTTCTGGCTTCGATTTGTTTCGTGTGCGTTGGTTGCAGCAAATGACAGGCCAGTCCAGGCACGATGTGAACTACATCGTTCGTTGTCTTCAGCATCAATTTTGCGGTTTCGTGAAAGTACTTCTGGATGGCAACGGACATGCACGAAAGTGCCAGAAAAAATGGTGGTCTTAGCGTGTCAGACTGATCGAATAGAATGAATCCCTCTTGACGATGCTTAGGGATATATGAAGCTTGTACATCAACATCTAAAAACTTACTTCAAAGAGATTTTGATTAATTGTACAAAATTCACAAAAACAAGAGCAGATCATGTACGAACTATCCCAGAACATTTGATGACTATTAGAGCACATTTCTATTTTATTCGGACGCTTTTCACGTTGCATCTTTTCTTTTCCTTTGTCGTCACACTCAACACGTCTCATGCTGGAGTTCAGTACTGATTACTCTATTGTGGCACGGAAGTAAGCGAAATAAATTGCATGAAATCTCAGTGAAAGCTCAATAAACCTCTTCCTTTCCTTGCTCGGCACATAGGCGTCCACGGAGTCCTGCAATCAACTTCCTTTGACCGAACGGCATTAGTTTCGATTGCTCGGAAATGGAGCACGGAAATCCCCGGGAGTGATCCGGAAAATCGCCAATCTGGATTCGCAGCCAAAGAGTGTCGCCCATCCGTATCCAACAGTTGGTGTGCAATCGGTCGAACCGGAGTCAGGCCGCGGGCTCGAGGTAAGGAGGCTTCGCCATAAAACGGTGGGTGGCGTGTGGATTTGGATTTATGTTTCGATTTAGATTTTTCCCCTCTTATTGCATCCCGTCCATCTTGCTTCGGTTTGGTTGGCTTAAATCGACAAGGGTTTTCTTATGGGGGCTACTTTTTGTTTTGCACATTTCCAACCAACCCATTGACCGTGGCGGAGCTGAAGGACCGATGCAGTGGCGGATTAAGTGTACTATGGGCCCCAAGCAGTAACATATTGGAGGCCCTCAAATAAATAACAAAACGTAAACATGATTTTTAAATATAACACATAACTTTTTTAAATTTTGCAATCATGGTTTAATACATTAAAAAATATATTAATGAAATAAACTAAGCAATAGTAATCAAATGATACGTAAATATAGCATGAATAAGAAGGTCGAGTTTTTTAAAGCTTTCAGGTAGTCACACTGAGCTATGAATTCAAAAAAATTACAATTATCCCTATTTTAAGAGCCAACTTATACTATATCCTATGTAATTCTGTTATAGTATAGTATAGTAAAGTTTTTATAGAATCAATGGCGTCATTTTCAATGTACAAAACTGCTAAATCATTCAATTTTTCCTCGCAGATTGTTCTTCTTAAATAATGTTTAATACGTTTTAAAACAGAGCACTACCTTTCTCCTGAAGCGTTTGAAATAGGCAATATCAAAAAGATTTTAAGCATGATTTCGATTTTTGGGAACGTGCAGGACATTTCTTTGGCTAATTGATATGTTTGCAATATCTATAAATTATTTCCAAGCCTATCTTCTTCTTTCATGATTGCCAAGAAATGATCCAGTTCATCTTCCAAACCATACATCAATATCATTTGCGTACATTCCTTTGATATATGCGAGTGCATTTGCTTTTTTTCTGGACCCAACATCGTGTCAAAAAACAGACGGAAAGGTTCCAGTACCGATTCGCATTTTTGTGCACGTTGTTCGAACTGGAACATTATATTGTCGCATATAACGTTAAACTAATCTATCTTCCTAACTTAATTTAGCGTCACTCTTCCCACCTGTCGATTAAGAACTTCAATCCACATTTTAACCGTCGTTGAAATTCGAACAATACTGCTCTTTAAATTGACACAAAAACACATTGAGCGAAGAGGGCAAATCAGAAAATTAAAACCTTGCATACGGTCACTCAAACTGCTTCCCCTGAATAACCATTACAAAAGACAGTAGCGCACACTGAATGTCGGTAACTTATTTTCCGTAGAAATTTGGCCAGAATTAGGTAAACCATGGTTGCAACCTCACCAATTAAAACAAAATCGAGGAAAATAACGGGGCCTCATGCATGCTCGGGGCCCCCAGCAGCTGCTTACTTTGCGTACCGTATGATCCGCCCCTGGACCGATGAGTGCAGTCGCCATTCCGCCCGGGGGACATTTTTCCCTCCACCCGAATGAGGCCAATGTCTATCGATCCGTTGATTTTGGCTTTGATCCAACAGTAATCTGCAAACATAAACCATCGTCCGACCTTCAAGCCGAGTCCGTCCGGGGCAGGCTCCGATTGATGGATGTTCGAGTTTCACGCCCCGCGGGTAGTCGAACCATGGTGGTAGGCACGAACCATTTGGATCAACCCGACAGTGACTCTATGGAGCTTACTTTTTTCCTCAACTCTACCATGAACTTGATCCGTCATCGCAACAAAAATACTTACCCGCTTGGGCCTAGGGAACCGCTTAAGATACAACGTACTCCACGCTCAAGTTCACTCTCCGCTTCAAGGCTACGAAGCAGACCACCCACCTACCGCCCACACGTTCATCACCAACCATAACCACACACCCACCAACCCATCCACAGTTTCAGAAAACAATTGCGATCACAATCGGATTCGGCTTTTTCCGTTTTTGCAACGCATTGGTAAAAAAAGTCTCTAACAGCCTCTTCGAACGGGGGTCCTTTTCGTGCTGGTTGTTTTCTCGCTGGAAGCTTAATGGACCGTGCAGAGCACCCAGATGGATGAGGCTTTTTACCAAGCCTATGTTAATGTTCCCGCCCTTAAGCTGTTCGTTTGCAAGCATAACTCATATGCGCAAAAAGGATTTGCACATGGCGCCGTGTCTGGCCTTGAAGAAAAAACAATGGAAGGTAAAAACAAGGAGTTGAATCAAGAAAAAAACAATCAAACGTGTCAATTCAGACCTGATCGGACAATCTAGACTAAGGATTCATTTTAAAACTTGTGAGAAATATTACATGTTCTATGAATGGATAAATTACTTTTTAAATTAAGCTTCGCAGAACTGCAACGAATAGTCCGTTTATCGTTTTTACAAGGAAGCAAAAAAACACAAATTTATTTACGGTCGCCAATAAATATAAATCACCCCCAGATAAGATTGATTGAAAATCCAGATTTATTGGTTTAGGCTCTTTAAATCAATATGTTAACCCAAATCCGTGCCCATCCACTGTTGCATGTTGAGATTTGAGCTCACTGAAGACGATCCAGGGTGCAACATGAAATATGCAAACCTTCATTTGCCGTAAATTCTAACCACTCGTTGATGGAAGGTTCAGGTGGTCAGTTTAGGCCGTCCCAGTTTCGTTCCTACCGATTTGTTATCAACACTGCTCAGTGTGTAGTTAGTTTTTATTCGCTATGAATTTTGACGATTCGCTTTCGATCTATGGACGCGTACGGATACGATTTCATTCGTTTTTCGTAACATTGTTTCGTCCGACTGTGAGCCGTAGACGAACAAGTTTTGGTTCGAAACGCATATAGATAGTTTATTTGAAAGGTATGTGCATGATGAAAACTATATCTTTTTAGGGGTTTTTCCATTTCGCGAGGCCATAGGGGCTAGCCATAGAGAGAATGCTTCAAAGGTAAACAAGGTCAGAAGGGTGTGGGTGAAAAAAAAAACTAAACTGACAGGCAAAAAGGGATTGTCATGTCTGTTTAATTCGTGCTGCGTCGGTGCGCTTACTTTCGAGCTCGTGGCCACGCAGTCGTTGCATCCGTATTGGCATGCTCGTGTAGGTGCCAATCAGACAGAGTGAGTCCTTGTAATACTTTCGAACGAAGGGCAATGCCTCGCCTTCAACAGCGATTTTTGTTTTCAACGGGGAAGTGCGTACTCAGCATAGCCGTCCATTGGACATGGAGCTTGCTGTGAAGTATGTTTTTACTATTGATTGGTTTTACGCGCCGTATGCGTATGACCACTGAAGGCTTCGATAAACCATCCGTGATGTTGAGGGTTCTGATTGAAGCATCCTGTCCTCGGACTTTTTGCTATGCGAACCATCGATATAAAACCCTTACATCTGGAATGTTGAAAATGCACTTCGGAACAAACTGTTTTAACGAGAAGCTAGTCGATTTGGCACTGCTGTACATAATCCGTTTACGATGTGAGTTGGTCAATGCATAATAAAACACAATTCATATTTCGTGGCACAATCGATTAATAAGGAATAAATCTTAATAAATAAATTCAGCAACAGTCAACTTAATATTTTTCGGCAAAAGGTACCTGTGTTTGAAATTCCGAATTCATTCAGCTAAAAGCTTTATTATCCGTTGAACAGCCTAACCTAACGACCAGCAGTGGATGGGCTGTGCGTGGGATCATTAATCATTTCTAGTCCAGTTAGTACGCTGGGCCAATGGTTACACGGACCACACAAGCGTGCCTGCGCCAGCAATTTAGAATCAGCTTAGGCAGCACGCACCTAGCTGAAACATTTATGTTTGACTTTTACAATTTGTGGCAAAAAAGTGGAACAAAACCAAGGGAAAAAAGGCCAAACTCACAAACGTCTTCAGCGATGTGGGGATTAACCTAAAACCATCACAAGTATTATGAGCTAGCGTAGTTCCGTTTGGATTGAGCGGGAACGAATGTGCGCAAAATCGGCTTGCAATTCGTAAATTAATCCGACGATGAATGACAAATAGGAAGCGTTTTTGGTATGTAATCTCTAATGTGCCAGCATAACCAACGAAACGATTTGTTTCGCATGACTTTTTTCCCCCGAACGTCAATCCAACTCTATTTGGGTTGTTGTACAGTTTCCCTACCTTCATGCGCTGGCATTTGTTGAGAAAAGAAATGGAAAATGTTCCCAAGAGTTGCTTTCTTGCAAAGGTTTCTGGCTCAGGTCTTCAGTTAAAGAATAACACAGAGGATGCCGACGAAGTGGCTGGACACATCATGATACTTTTCATTGCGGCCTCAAGCATCGGAGCAAAGGAGAGGAAATGTCGAGCACAACAAACCGATTGATTGGGGTGCCGATCTGGAGAAGGTTAGCGCTGTAGAAAAACGTGATGATATTTATTGGGATTTGAATAACTTATATAAGCCATTTCATTTTTTTCTCTTCTATTACTTCTGTCTCGGTTACACCGTCAAATTTGGCTGTGAACCCGATCTAACGCCAATTGATGGGGAAGTTTATTTTTATGTCATTTAGGAGCGCCGTTACCACGCGAGTATAACATAAAGGTGTTTCAAGAAGAAGAAAACTATCGTTTCGAACGTGTGTTTGTCCGATCCGGAAAGTTTAATCCTACTGCTGCTTCAACTTTTTTTTTGAATATTTCTAGGTTTGAAGCGATCTTTCTGGCAAGGTGTCCCACCAGCTACCGGTTCATGATAGACAGCCGATGGAAAAGAATGACGTTCGCTACGTTGAACTCCGGTCAATCAAGATGTTACCAAGATTAGGGTCACAACCGTTGACATATTTCAGTCGCAATTACAAGCTCCTAATTGTTGGGGTTTCGAGGCGCCGATCGATTGATCCGGTGCATTCGGCGCCCTCCTTTCCTTCGGAGCTTCTGTGCTCTTTTTATTGTACCTCTTTCCCATCGACCTGCGGCCAAATTCTAGCAAAAGGGCCTTTCAAATAAGGCCGCATTCCAGTTCGACGGATGAAGCTAGATCACTGGCAGTTGCTTTCACCCTTAAATTAAAACTGGTCCACTGCGCCTGGTTGTCGAGCGTTTCTTTCGATCCGATAGAAGGAACAAGAAGGAAGCAGCCCCTGCACAATTGGATGCAGCGGAGAATGACACGCTCCGGCCGATCAACGGCTATACGATAGCAGAGTCTCGGGGGTTTCCCTTTGAACGAAGCCAAACAATTGTGCATTTAATCGTGCTAATTACACACAGCCGGCGACAGGCAAAGGTGTCATTAGTGACTCTACGTTGCATTGAATCGATTCGGCGGCTCGAAAGGTATTGCGATATGATGGCAGGTTTTCCGCATTTTTCCATTGCACACTCTCGATCTTGGAGCACTCTATCTCTCTCTAGGCGTCGGGACGAAAGACTGTGGGTCATGCCTCGGTGCATTATAATTCCTCCTAAACACTCTGCCTTTATCCCTACCTGGCTTTGCCGGTGCACGAGCCGAGGGCCATGGATAGGCAGGCACCTGACGGGAAGGGCTTAGGGTTAATATCAGACCCCGTACCAGTCACGCCATTGCCACGTTTGCGCGTGAAGGAATTGCTGCTGATTTAATTACAAATCCATCGATCGTACAGTTGGTACTATTATCGGCATACAGACGAAGGGACGGATCAGATTGAACATACCGAGCCTTTCACTTCTCGCGACAGTTTAAATTTTGTCGCTTACATTCAACCTGTTCGTAGTTTACTTTTAGCCTTACTTCACTCTTCAAAAAACTCATATTTTTCCTCAACTTTTCACAGATAAAACCATGTATGTGTTAAAGTCTCGAGGTTGATTTCTGCTCATCATAGACCAATAATCCAACATTCCTGATGGAGAGTATATAAATCACAATAATTGATAGACTTTCGTCATGATTTGGCAATAATTAATCCTACTTCATTATGCAATCATGCCTTAACTAAATAAAGCTTTATGTAGTGATGATTTATGCACGACATTGGCTCCACTATAGCCACCCACCGTTAATGCGACCAACCCAGCGTCGAGACTTCACCGGGCAGAATGATGCACAATAAATCGAACCGAACAGCTCCGCCAGTCAGCAACGCACTAAAGAGCTCGTGATTAAGCAGTTATGTGGATCGCTTGGCGTTTGCTGGGGTTTCCGCCACTTTACATAACTGTTGCAAAAACATTAATCTTGCCACTCACATGTGTGAGCGACCGGGACGCGCGTCAGGGCTCGGTTGTGGTATGGTTGGAAAGTAAGTTTTCATTTAGTTTATCAAACCATGGCTGAATTGTGTGGCGTCGAGTGATGCCGTCAGTTTGGAGTTACTGAACTGTGTTCAGTGGATTGTTTTGGTATCATGGTGTTGGTTCACTGTACATACACTACACGACGTCCATACTATTTTCTTACTCATAAGCGCCTTCAACACCTCGAGCCATAATGGTAATGATAATGGTATCACATTAACAAAGAACCAGGGGCTTGTTTGATGCGATGAATTGTAATAGTCCTGAATCATAGTCCTGTTAGCTGTTACAGGAAACCACCTCTGTTTATTTCTTGAGTAATGAGTCGTGCGTTGTCAGCGTGCAGCTCAATAGGTGCGGATCGTTACACACCGTTAATGCATAAATCTTGTATCGCATTGACAGACTCCTACCTTATTGCAGAGAGAAAACGGAGGAAATGAATCGAACAAGGGGCTAGTTCATTGTTGAAACACACTTTTATTAAGTAAATTATACACTTTCTTATATGTTTGAACAAGGGAAATTACCTGATGTAATGTTAAAACGGATAGTTAACAACTATCCAATGAAGAAATCCCTAAGCCGATTGAAGCGCTGATATTTTAAGAATCTTTGAGGACTCATACCATATGTGGACAGGTTTCAGAATAGCCGCGGCACCCGATACTCAAAGCTCCTCTAGCTGCAGCGTGGGATGACCAACTTCCCACAAAGACATACATTTTAACAAAACCGTCTCGCAGCTAGGCGTTCTGCGCCTTTGCAAATGCTGGTGCAGTTCGACTCAAACACCTTCTCTTTCAACCCACAAACATTGACACGACGACTTCTAGCGACTCCTTCAAGCCCCCCGTCCCGTCGACTGCTTGGCGTCTACAGCCATCCGATCTGGTAGCCCCGCCGTATCTAATGACATTTGAAACGACCTTCGGGCTGAGGAATTTCCTCACGCTCCGAATCTCTAGCGCTCTCCCCACTCGGTTGCGAGGGGGACAGCTTGAGTTGCGATCGTGTGCACGACACCGTTGGCGACTAGAAGCTGCTGCAGTGGCCGAGGCTCACACACACGAGCTGATGGAACAAAGTCTGATTCCTCGATCGTGCCTAGTGAACCTGCTACGTTTTCAAAGTGAAACTGGTGTCTACACACTTGAAGCGAGCAGAACGAAGGTGGAAGGTACAATTTCGCATCGCGAAACTGGTAATCCCAACGACTACGATCTGAAGCAAATGCTGGCAACAAACACAGGAATGAGTTGAAACGTTGCTTCGAATCGAGCAGGACAAGCGCCGAGAGCAAGTTTCTGTCACCAAATGTGGTTCTTCTGGTAACGGTAGGTAGATCTTAAATGACACAGCGTTTTGCGCAGGCGTGTGTCCGGTTTTCAGAATATTCTTTATTGAGCCTTCCTACGTGAGCCTGCACAAATAACCTTGCAGTGATAGACTTTGATTGAGGTGGACTTTCGATCACCAAGCATCGTTGCGGTTGCATTTTAGATGCAGGAGAAATCAATGCTACCGTACACGAGTGGTAATCACACCCCGCGCTAGCTTCTGTGCACTCGGGAATGTTTGATCTCTATAATTACCATCTGATTATTGCTCTGTTTCCTGTTGGCGAGCCGCAGCCGCTCTTAATGGGTTGTTTGCACAAGCTCTTGCTTCTCGCTTTTCCCCTGCCTCGCTACAAAGACCAACGGGAAAACAACACGGGGTTTACACGGAGAGCCGCCGAAGAACTTTCGCTTTCGGGGAGTGGGCTATGAACTTCTGCTCCTCCGTGTTTATTCGTTAATTATAGGTTTCATCCTCCAAACCGTATCATTGAGTAACCCTGAAAAGTAACCTTTTAGAGCAAACTGGTTCAGTTGGTTTAGATTGCTCGTTCAGAAACGATTGGTTGTAGAATAGCCCATCAATATACGATTGAAGTTGGAATTTGAAAGGTTCATCTAAATATTCAATGAGATTATACCCATTAGGACTCTTCAGCAAGTTCAAGTGAATTTAAATGTTTTCCACGTAATTTTAGACAGTAAACTTTGTCTTTTCGGTGGAATCGAGTTTCTTTAATTAATTTGAATTTACTAAAGCGCCGCTCCTTCATTATGAAACAATTGTTAAAACAGTTGAATCTGATGTAATGATGGACGGGAAAATATAATTGCTCGCTTAATTATTAACATGGCAAAGATAAACGCAATTGTTGGTCGGTGAATTAAGCCTTCTGGTTTTTTTCACATTGCTTGTCTCTATTGTTTATCTGAAAGATGAAGTTTTGTCTTTCTTTTTGTTGTAGTCGATAACGTTGTAGATTTTGGAGGACTTCAAATCTAGGTAGTGGGTGAAGCAAATTAAGAGTTTTTTTTTATGGTGAAATAACTTTCTGTTTAATACAGTTATATATAACAGTTATGAAATAAAACAAGCCCTTATCCATATACCATGCTGAAGCAATGTTCGTTGTCAAGTTGACTGGCAAGCTGCCTGCAAAAATAATCGCCATAAGCGGGTTCACACCGCTGCTGGCTGCTTTTGGACAGCCATTTCAATTGTTTTCACTTTCGCCCTTTTCCAACAAAGGAAAGGAGACATTCCTTCCCCAAGCCCGATCGTGAGGCCTTCCGCGTAGGCGCGCTGCTACAATGGACGTGCGACGGCAATGCTAAAGATGGTGCTGAATCGTGATCCCAACATTCCGAACGGGTGCAGAACCGGCGCAAAGGGAACCGCGAAATTTCATTTCATTTTCTTGTCAGTCATGCATGTGATCTGGCCGTACGTTGGGTACGAGTTCGCGTCGTGGTCGTGGAAACTGAACTGCGAAAAGAAAAACCCCGGCGAGTGGGGTCTTTCCGTCCGTCGGGTGGTGATCGTTCCGCAACAAGAACGAGACTGGCGGCAAAGGTAAAAACTAAAACGAAACAGTAAACCGAAACTGTAACAAACCGTAGCGGCTGTGACGTGCCGCGGTGCGGTATCGATTACGGTACGTTTCGCTGTTGCCGGTGCAACGGAATGCACATGTTATGGTTCTCGTTACCTAGTTTTGCGCTCGTGAACAGCGCGCGACCGACCGGTGGGAACCGCAGACTCCGCGCAGCAGAATGATACTGTTTCTAGCCCCGGAGGGACATGTGTTCGCCGGTGTTTCTGTACGCAAACATTGGCAAGAAAAAGGGCCACAAGGCAGGGGCAGGAAGAGGGCAGGAAAAATCGAAAGCAGCACCAGTGTCTCACGACCCTCGTGAGAGGGAAAGTAAAAGGAGTTAGTCTGCTTTTTCTCCGAGACACCGGACGTGCAGGATCCGGGACTTTTGGTTCCGTTGCATTGCGCTCTGTGTATTTGATCCGTATCGCGAATCAGATGAACACGATCAAGGGTGGTTTTGGGCGGAAGAAAGACGTTTGGCACACATATCGTGCATCAAAAGCATATAAAAATGTAGATGCGTCTCCTTCGGTGTTCCGTTAGCCATCAAATCGAACAGGGAAAAAGGGAAAATGCATACAAAAACGGATGGCGGAAATGTGGGCTGAAGCACAAGAAAAAAAAAAATCCCACACCACACCGCCGTGCCTTTCAGTAGACTCGGATAGCCTAGAAGGTTATCGGTATTTTTTTCCAAAGCAATGAAACTTACATGGAATGCAGAAAAGCTAGCAGCAGTCTTGACGAAGTTGAGGCCCGTGTTAAAAGATTAGATTAGCCCGGACCTACATAGTCCCTTCTCGTGCGACCTCAAACCTAACGGCAATATGTCTGCCTGCTTAAAATATGCTCCTTCCAATGTAGGACTGTTCTGCGTGGACTGAAAGATTGTCGTCTACGGGTAAACCTGTTCCTGTTGGCTCGACTGGACACGAGCGAACAGCCACAGTTCCCTTTTCCACCCACCGATGTTAGGCACACGCACACCAGTTTTCCCAGTTGGCGTTAGTGCAACTTTTACTTCAACTTTTCACCCGTACCAGCCGCGTACGCACGCGCACGAGTTTTGTTCCCCGGAAAAAGGGTTTTCTCGTGCGAAGTTTGCTTGCTCGCGCGTCTCGCTGCACCTCGGGCGATGCGCCGTCGACGACTGCTGTTGTTAGCGATGTCGTTTGGTGGAGCATTGCAGAAAGCGGGAAGCATGGAAACGTTGCACCGTGCACGGGGCAATAAGTAGAAAAACCACTTTCCCAATGCCACAAACGGCGGCGCTGGGTGCTTTCCGCGTTCGCCGTGCATTCGCGCATGTTTGCACTGATGCGCAATGGGCTCCCGCCGGCGGTCGTTTGCGTTTGCGATTTGCGAAACAAGGTTTCGGAGAAATGCCAACCCCTCGGCTAACCCCGGCAAGGTTGGCTGTGTGGCCGGGGTGCCTGTTACTGTTGCAGGGCACAAGGGACGGTCGGGGAGGGAAGGATTCAGCGCGAAGATTTGTGGGCGCTCACACTGGCAGCGCAAAAGAATTCTCCATTTATCACCGGCCGTGACAACGCGTGAGTGAAAACGGCCAGCAAAGTTTCTAAGCGCTTGTCGTTGGCCTCCTCAATGCCCTCGACCGGACCCACCCCCTGCGTCTTCGCGCGTTTCTTCACTGCCAGCAGCTTCCAAATGGCATGCAACCTTTTGCAGCATCAATCTCTTCCCACACCTCTTACCGTTTTCAATGCTGGTGCCATCCAAGCGATGCAACCCATTGGCGGACGTCTTACGGTGCGATTAGCATACTAGTCCACCTGGCAAAGACAACAGCAAAAAAACCAGCAAAAACATACACAAAATCTGTCACCAATGTCGACGCGGGCGGCTCGCCAAGGCGTAGCGTTGTTACGATGCAGTGTCCCGACACTCGCCTACGATGCACGAGCCGCGGAAAATGCAAATGGGGCCGCGTTCGCGTACGCCAAAGGTCCGGGGCGTAATCAGCTTCGCTCGTGGTCGTGCTTGGGCGGCCGCCTTCAGGGGACGGTTCGTGCACCGTGGTAACATTTGTCCGCAGCAGAAGCGGGTATCTGCTACCGGGAGAAATGCAGAGTCGGTCTCCCAGGGAAAGTGGGTTCGAGGGGGGAAATGTCATGCCCCGGGCAGAACAAACGACGTTTGCGCCTCCAATTGACCGTCGAGTCAGACATGTTCAGTGCACAATAGACAGCTTGCGTCGCGCATTAGATGCCATTTGACTGTTTAATCCATTTTTTTTTTTGCAGCTAAGCGAGATCATTCGGCGTGGCACTTAGACTGTAAAAGTGAAACCTCTAGAGTCGGGATGCGATTGTCCCTCCGTGAGCAGGCACACAACACACACAAATGCTCTTTGGGTGGATAACAGCAGACCGTCGTTTCAACTTTATCGGAAGAAGATTCACGAAGTCATAAGCCAGGTCATCGCTTACTTTGGCATCCACTGCCAGCGGTGCCAGCCGTCGAAAGTGAAGCTTCCCCTGGTCCTCTACTGTTTGAGCGCGATGGTCTCGTGATCGTGCTGATGGCGAACACCGCATTCGACATTACCGCTTCAGTGGTGTTCGTGATCGTGCCAAATGGTAAACTAGCCAAAGGTCTTCCAGCCCACACAACTTTCGATTTCATTCCCACCTTTAGTTTGCGGTTATCTCCGATACTTGGCGAATGACGGAAACAATTCCAGGCGTTTACAGAAATACAAAAATGGAACCAATCTTCGGAAGATGAAAACATTTTGCCAACCAACGATGTCCGGAGATTGTCTAATTATTACACTTACGAATCACCAACACGTTTGTCAGCAATCTGATGAATGTCTCAAATTCTCGAATGTAATAAACTGCCAAAAAAAGAAACTATAAATCCTGTTCCTTAACGCCTGTACCCTTCATGGTACGTGTGAATAACCCCTTGATTCCATATGTTTTTTTTTTAAATTTTGTTGAGTGTGATTCCGAGCGGTTCGGTCTTGCACAATCGCCATTTTAACAACCTCGGCACTGGTGGGTGTTTGCCCACCATTTTGCCGATGTGGTCATACTGAGGAAGGAAGGAACCAGTTTTCACCGACGCGAATTCCAAGATCGAACGTTGACTCCGAAAATAAAAAGCTTGCGCACACTTGTGGTCGTTTTTAGGTGACGTAAGTAATGTACATTTATAACGTGTATTTTTTTTTTTTTTAAACAGCGCGCCTCTTTCTCCATGCCGGATGTCGTTGGTGCTTTCCTTCGGTCAGAAGAATGGGAAAAACTTTGGGCTTTCAATTGGCCGTCAGATGGTGGGTAAATGTTATGGCCCCAGCAAAATTGGGTAACAATTGAATGCCCGTCGTTCGAGATAACTGACCAAACTGGTCCGGATACAAAGTTGTCTTCAATTTCAATCCTTTCGAACCACTCCGATGGTGAAACAGTGTTGTTTTTTCTTTTTTTGCTTGCTCTCAGCCGAACCCATCATGATTAAGTAATCTCAAATCCGCTTCGCTCCATCCAGCTTATAATATCGAACCTCTTTCCCGTGCTCGTGATCCGGAATCGCCGTTTACCATGCCGCCATTGCCACTGGCCATTTTTGGGGATTGCCTTTTAGAGCGTCGCTCCGCAGATATTCGTGATGATGACGCACGGCGCGAGCGATGACGCTTTGTGGCCACAACATTCGCAGCCGCTGCGACCGGTAATTCCAGCAAGCGACAGCGTTTTGTTGAAGATTTGCAAGCGTAAGACACTCTGCTATCCCCTCTTGTGTTCCCTTTTATGGTTCGATTCAATCAATTCGTGGAATACATTACGAACCAATGCAACCTTCGAACTAGGAAGTGGAAACCTTACCAAACAAAAATCAGCTGATTTGGCTTGACGACATAGAAAAAACAAAAAAACAAAACTATTGCCCTTGCTTGCCGCACCAGAAGATTCTGGGCGGATGGATACGGGTCACGTGCTAGGGCTGTTAAGCAATTTGTTTTTCGAACTTATCGAACAATCACACTTAGCAAGGGTGTCACGGCAGCGTCCTCGTGTTAATGTGATTTTGTTCACCTTTTTACGTACTGTCCGAGGCAGTTCCGGCAGCACGCTTTTATCGAGGGTGTAAAATGGATGCGCATAAATTAGCCCCCAGCAAGGGTCGAACGCACATCGAGCCACAGATGTTTGCAGTCGGCCCTGGGACTAGGCAAAGCGAGAATAAATAATAAAGTTGAGAGAGTAAAAAGGCTGTTTCATTTGCTACTCGGCCTAAGGAGACACGCATGACAACCTTTTAACAGTTCTTGCGCCTGTGTAAAAGGAAGTATTGTAAAAGTAAAGTAAAAACGGGGTGTCAACTCGTTTGTTTACAGATGTTTTTGTGTGTGTGTGTGTGTGTTGTGTGTTAAGCGAAAAGAATCTAAGAAAGGAAAGCTTGTCAGTCAAAGATATGTTAAAATTAAAAGTATATTCCTTTCTGAAGTACCGTTAGGAAGCGTGTCGTAAACTATGATTACCCACTTTATGGTTATGCTACTGCCTACTAAAGCGTATGCTTGACTTCTGATCTATTTTGCCTAATTCCATTAATTGCAACCATTAATTTTAGATTAATTGCATTTGAGCTTTCTGACTCAGTAGCAACATGTGCGGTTTTTAAGGTTAATTACACCGCGAAAGCCTCTGAGAAAACGTTGCCAACAACCCGCCAACCCGCGCACGCCAGCGTTGCCCGATAGGAAAGGGCAAAACGATTGATGTTTTACTGGGGCCTTCCCTTCTGCCATTTCCCTGCCTTTTCCCTTCAGTCCATTGTTTGGGCGCCATTCTTTCGGAAACGGTAAACCGTTTAAGCGCAATTATGAATTTAGTTCACCTCGCATGTTGACTTCTCGCACGTTTCTCTGCACCGCTGCACCCTTCCTCCCACTGAAAACCTTGAAACGGAAGCCTATGTTGCCGAGAGAATGTGACGCTTGTGTTTAATTGTTGTGAATGAACAAAACCGCCGTAACACCAAACGGCACTAACCCCTTGAAATAGTAACGCTTGGAACTGGGTACTGGTAACACATTGTCCGGTGAAGCACAGCATTCCGGTTGCAAGTGAGGCGGAAGTTTGACACAGGTTAGGTATTCCAAGCACACAAGCACAGCTCTTCACTGTAGCCCATAGACGGCTCTCTTCCCCTCGAGACACCGGAAGTGGCACAAAATCTGCTTCACCGTCCATCGGTAGCCGACCAAGCTGGCCGTTGCGCAAGTGACAAGCAACGAGTCGTCACAGCTGTGCTCGTCCAAAGATGTAGGCGTGCAGCCCCCCCAGATTTCAAGGCCTCGCACTACGCAAAACAAGCGCTCAACCGCAGACGGCGGCATGCCCTTCCTTTCTGGTACTCTTCGTAGGTGTCTGGCAGCTGTTTCTATCGAGTGGCTGCCGCCTAACATCGTTCAAGTGTGCTTGTGCCGATGATGCGGTGACATTGAAACAAAATATTACACAAACCGTGCGCCGTGGGCCAACCCTTAGCCATTACGACGACCGGTAGTATCGATTCGATGCGGTTTGATGCGATTGATTTGTTATGCAAATCATTCTGCAGCAAGGCGCAAGGTGAGGTTCGCTCACAGACGCACCCTTGAAAGGTTTGTCCTCGTGTTTGTTCAAGGAGCTGGTGGTACCACCTCACAGTGCAGCAGCTACATCATAATTGAAATCTTACGCGGATGACGCACACAAAATGTCACCGGCGAGAAAAAGGTGGAGTTTTTTTTTGAGTTTTACATTTCCGTGCTTTGGTTTTGCTGGAACGAACAATCGTCAACTCACCGATTGATGTCACTGAAAAGGGGTGACATAATGGTTCAAGGGGGGGCTAGGCTCCTCGTGCCGATACGGTTGCGGGCGCTTCGAGGACAACCCAACCTATCTACCTACAAACCCTGTGACCTGTGAAGTGTTATGCAAATGAGGTAGCGTTTATTGACACATTTAGAAACGCGCCTCGGAGTCGACAGAAAAACTTGTCGTTGGAGAAGATATTGTTGGTAAAAAACGAAATCCAGCTATACGAAAATGCTTGAAATGGTTGCGCTAGTGAAAGACACTGTTCAATAATAACATACTGTGAAAGCTTTCGGTCTGAACTTAACAGCAATAACACATTTTTTAAAGCATGCCCTAATTATCTAGTTTTTAAATATATTACTGTAGCGAAAAACCACCCACTAAATGTTGAAGCAAATTCTGTAACTCGACCATTGACCATCAAGGGTCAAACATTTCTCCTGCAAATCTTCGATCTTGAGCATGCTTTGTTTGTTCTTGCTCCTGTTGGCATTGACATCCACACCATTTTTAGCGCAGCAGTCTCAGTCAATGATCTGATGTCATGATCAAGGATTTGTAAGCCAGCCGGTGAGGCCCGAGGGACTGTGGTACGGATTGGTACGGATTATTATTCGCATCAACACGAGCCGATGACATCACCCGTACCTATCCACGTCCAGCCGTTGATTTAATGCGCTGATGTTTCCACCCCCGTTCCACACATTGCCACTTGGATCATCGCAACAGAGTATAAGTCAAGACCGAACGATGACTCTTGCTTGATCATGAATTCATGTTTGACATTTATCCCTCGGTAAGCAAATTGAGGATTTCGGTTGTATACTGCTGTTTGAAATAACACTCGATTTTAGGCTCGTAAAATGAACGTTCTTCACAAAAGAAACGATGTTAAGGTTGATTCTATGCTGTATCGAGGGATAGACGTATTCTAGAGCCGTAAATTAGCCCACAATCAATTAATCACCCTCCATAGACAGAGCCAGCTGGAGTGCGCAAATTGCGTGGGTACCGTAAATCGATTTTCTTCCCCACCAAACTGATCGTGATGATTTGATTTTGATTGATTTTCAGAAGTGTACACACGCTCATTGCTTCCGCTGTCTCGTGTGGGCTGCCGTGGGAGCAACAGCCAAATCGTTTTTTTTTTCTTCCAGCCAGTTTAGTCGGGAACTCGTTCCCTCAAAAAACGTTTCGCAAATGATCGTAGAAACTATTTTGCGTGGTCCCGTCACGACGTTTTAGGTGAATGGTAAATTGTCGGCACCTTTGTTCGCCTGGAGAGGGTGCGCCTCACGCTTCAATTTCAGTGAAACGCCTACAATGATGCTCGAATGCTTCGGTTATTCTGCGCTTTCAATGAATCACCTGTTTCGACACGGGCTACCCGCGATCCTAGCTTTCCACCGTTCGCCTAACCGCAACACCGCATAGGAAACTGCGTTCTTTTTCATAAATCAGCAGCAAATTTACTGGGTCGATCGTGTTTGTCGTGACAGTGCGCACTTTTTCTCTCCCTTCCGATCTTCCCGGCTGCGACGCTTGCAATCTATTTGGCTTCCGCGAGGTGCGAAAAGGGTAAACAAACATCCTTTCTCACGGCAGGGCAGATGATTCTCGGCCACGGTATGACAGGAAGTTTTATTTTCGTTGCTTTAGTACCATCATTGCGCTGCCGGCAGTCGCCACGGTACGAAAGACTTCAACGCCGCGGTAAACAAGGAACACCTTCAAACGACGAACCTGATCGTTCTACGTGCTTTCCTGCGTCGGTCATGCATGGGCGGTTGAATGGGGGGAAAAAAATGGAAAGAATATCGACCAACATACAGCCCCTGCGGAAATTACACTTCACCTGACCATCGAAAGGGCACCAGAAACCTTATTCCCTGTCTCCGGTTTATTTACCCAAATGTTGCTGGTCTAATTTTTAGCTTAAGGGCATGTTTTGACGTCCGTCGGCCGACAGGCTTGAGGCGTTCCGTTTTCAGCCTACGCCGGAATAGATATTAAATCAACAGATACAAATGCGACCTACTGTGCACACGCAAGCGAACAAATGGGTCTTGTTTTCTTCGGCTACCGGTCGGCAGTTGCTAGTTGCAACCGCAGAGCATTACAATTCCCGCTGAAGCTCGTGGTTTTGTGGCGGCATTCCTGATTGACTTGAAACGAAGTGGTTCGTCTTGTGGCGAGCAACACAAGTGTACCGAACTTGCCCCATGGCTACCCGTTTGCAGTTTTATTTTAACGGCCACTAGATGATGATCACATTGCTTTGGTAGCCACGGCCTCATTAAGAGCTAATTTTTCCTATTTTGTGTTGACATTTTCAGCTGGTTAGACTTTAATAGTACGCGGAATCGTACATGTTTGTGATGTATTATCTTTTCTTTCTGGTATCGCTAGCTATTTCACTAACATTTTAACACATGATGAGAATCTCTTTGTTCGATAAGATGAGTCTGCTTCTGCGATATTGTTATAATTTGATTCATGTACGTTTTTAACTCTATACGTGTATAATTCTTGAAAAAACCCGAAAAATATATAGAAAGAACATGTGACAACAACGTACAATATCATGCTCAGTGGACAACAAATATTATCAAATGAAGTTGTATAGTTGTAAAAATCTTTTATGCCCCCTTTTTGTGCCATAATATTTAATGACAAAACCAACAGAGTATAATTTGACATTAAAAAATTACGAGTGGATCATTACATTAGCATAATCACTAGCAATCAGCCAAACATTTCATGCGGACACGGAACTTTCGGTCAGTGTCGCCATGGGGAGTACGCATCGTTTTAAACCGCACGGCGTGGAGGGCCTCTTAGCGCAAGCGACAAAATCACTCCGATGCACATCGATGCAGCAGGGAATGAATGCCATACTCGGTGCAGTGAGCCATTGGTTAAAAATTCTTATAGCCACGAATGCGTGAGACAAACATATGATGGGAATTTATCACGATTGCTCTCGACTAACGGTCGGAAAAAAATTAAGGTTCACAACCTCAGAAACTTACAGATTATAGAAAAATGGGCTTATGCCATTGAAAATTGGCCATTTACAAAACGTGAAAGATATTAACATATAAAAAAAGCTTATGTTAAAAAGAACAATATAACCTAGAGTCTAACATCCGCCTGCTTACCTTGAACGTATCCACTGTCCGCTCTATAAGATGGCTTTATCCTTTTGAGGCAATTCTTGTTTCTTCGCCTTATTTGGGCAGTCGGTCTGCGGCGGCCACTGAGCGCACGCTCGCCGTCTCTTCCTGCCTCCCAACACCAGCGAGATGGTGGATTGCAGCTCAGAAAGACACCTTCAACATCACCGGTCGTGGTGATAAAGTAGCCAGCATCCACGAAAAAAACCAGTTTTCTGTCACCAACACAGCACAACTACAGCCGCCAAATTTGGCACACACCACGATTATTGAAATCTGTTGATTTTCTTTCTTACGACGGATGCAAGCGAAAACGTAGTACGCACCAACATGGGACCGTGTTTCGCTGCTTTTGTTGGTTTTCACTGAATTATTTTCTTTTAACCCTCTCCTCCGACGCTATTTCACACCTTTGTCACTTAAAAACAAGCCAAACCGACCTCTGTGAACGAAGCACACTTGTACATCTCCCTGCAGCCATTGCACACAGTGCTCGCGTGTTTTCACAATTCCTTCACCAACACTTATTCGAGGCACTTTGCTTACAATGCAGTTCACAGCATCAATTCAATTCACTAAAATTGAAAAAGAAATAAGTATGCTACAATGAACAGAAGGAAAAACAAACGAAACCATACAACATGAAAAATGATGAAACGAGATGGCACGACCGTCACAAGACGGGTTTGAAGAAGGCCAGTTACAGCCGAATGCCGTACGCACGTTGATACTTTTCCCGCGGTTCCTTCATCCCCGGGCCGCTAAATCGAAAGTGTCTTCATGCGATCTTCAACCTCTGACGTGAATGAAACATTAGCTGGACGATCCGACCGGAGACACCGGGGATGCCCAGAGCCCAGAAGACGACCGAATTCTTCCACGCTGAACTTTTTGTTGTTGTTTTTTTGTTAATGTAGGTTTCTCTCTTCGGTTTTGCTCACTCTCTAGTGGACGGTCACATATTGAACAAGGAACACGTAAAGAAAGAAAAAAAAAGGAACACAACCCTTCGACCATCGTCGACGGCGTTGTCTAGTGCAGGGAAAAATGCCCCCCGCACAGATCTCGCACTCGACGCTGAGTTACGTAAGGTTTCGCGGCTTTCGCTCGTCTGTCTCTCCCATCTCGCTTGCACCTTGTGCGCAAGTGATTTAAGCCCAGCTCCGTTTGTGGCGATCCGAAGGCCGGCGCAACGATGGCCACCAGAAAACCACTGCTGGTCACCACGGTGGAGCTGATGGTGGTGGTGGTGGTGGTGTGCAATACTGTGGCCGGTGGCTACTGCTGCATCGGTCAGCTCCTCAACTCCTTCGTCCCTCCGATGGTTTGCAGCGTGTTCTCGCGAGATCGAACAGCAAAGATGGCCTGTGGTATTGTAGCAGTAATAACAGAGGTTACCGCATATTGCTCAACGCCAGCGATGCGCCAGAAGCGGCAAAAGGAAAGCGAAAATATTACGGACTCGGTAGACAACTTACAACAACATCCCGAGCACATAAAAGCGAAATCCAATTGAAAAGATTGATTGGTTGAAATCAAGGCGATGAAGAATAACAACTTAAAGTTCGTCTCGAATCATCAGTTCGAAAAGAAGACAACCTGATCATTCCGAATTGCTCTACAAACGGAACCCACTGCGGCTGTTTGGAAGAACATTTGTTTTATGTTTGCTTCCCTTCCTGCGTCGCCTGTACCGAGATCGATTCTAATTTCCGTGCACAGTTTTAGATCTCTGCATCAGCCGGAAGTACACTTAATGGCTTTCTCCGCTTTACCTCACGTTATTGTGATCGTGCCTACAGGTTGTTGCAGCAAAAAACAACTGTTACTTTACCGCCTGCCGATGGTTACTTTGATGTATGTAAGTTTCGTTACCAACACTCGTTGTTTGTGCCCAGTGCCTGCTCTAATCCATTTCTACACTGGTGTGCGAAAAGCCCGTTCCAGGCACAAATAACGATAAAATTTACGACAATGATGTGATCGTGAGGCGCAATGCAATTTGCTAGCTGATTGTACACTTTGCAGCGAGATCCGTATCGACCGCGCAGTTATTTTTTATTCGATTTTCGAACACCGCGATCGGCCAACAATCTCTTGTGCTCGTAACGTAAGAGGAACAGTTCCGTAACGGCTACATTTTTCGGTATCAACTTTTATTTTGCTATCTTAAAAACTGTGTTTCTTCGCGGCTTGAGACTGCACACGGTACCTTCGCAAAACACTTTAATCACTTGAGCCCAAACAACACGCACTGATGCGCAATGAACGACGCGGAAACACGATACCACAGCGTCAAGCGAAGCGCCGTTAAAAAGCCGCGAACGACGACGAAACCGTTTCGGATCGACTCTCGAGCGGTACTGACGGGCGATGCTTTGATGCCTGCTCGAGAGACCGGTCAGAGCGATCGGGGTTGATCGTTTGTTTGCAGGGCTGTGTAACGATGCGTTATTCAGCGTAACGCTACGGAGCTGGAAATATTTCAGGCGTCAGTTATGGCAAGTTTCACGTTTGAAACTCCGAAAGCTTCGATACAAGAAAACTTGCAGCTTAGTCGGTCGATATTTTGATCATGACGATCACTTGAAATGAATAACATTTGTAATTATGTATATAGCTGTATGAAGGCTGTAGAGATTCAAACGTGTTGTTTCTTAATATTTTGGATAAAATCGTTCATATGAGCAATTTTATTTTTTCCTAATTTGGAAAAGCAGGAGCTAGGTCATGCATGACTTGTGAAATAAAAGTTATCAATGTCTGATTGTTAATATACTTCGCTACACGGTGCTTCCGAAGGACGGTTTTTAGACGAATATCTAACGCATTGGTCCTCATTCAACCATCGCACGAAGGTAAAAAGTTGTTACTGTGTGAAAGTCAAGAGGACGATATTAAACTCCAGCTCGAGTTTTCTTTTTCTGTCATTGGCCTGTGCATAAATAAAAGTTTTTAATTGGATTCCGCCCTATCAAAAGCTAATCAAGAACGATGAACCTTTTTTTGTCCCTGTGAGGAAATAGAAGCAAAAGTCGTAGAGGTGATAAAATGAGAGGGGGAAAAACATACGTCAGGACAAAAGATGAGAAAATGTGCATGAACGACGCTGAACCCAATAAAAGATCCTTGCTCCGAGCTCTATTTCTTGCATGCTTATCTATTCTTGTTTTCATTCGAGGGCACGCCTTCGTTATGAACGATTTTTTATTGGTTATCAATGTATAATAAGATTGAGAGTATGGAACTGTTCACCAATCAGCGATGGCAATAACGCGTAAAAAATGTTTTATCGTATCGAAGGTAGTACACCTGTTGAAGGTAAAAACGAGCAAATAATGAGGCGAAGTCATCACCAACGGTTACCATCAAGCAACGGAATCGATTTCATGATGTTTTTCAGAGCGTTGATCCTACGGAGATCATAATTGGCTTGTTAGTTGATTATTACGCCATAGAGTAGTGAAAAGTTATTGGAATAGGAAACACTAAATTATCGCTGAACGGAATGCTAGTAGCTATTTCGACCAACTTTGATACATGGACTCAAAAACTGCATGATATCATCCATCGGTATAAATAATTAGCGCTTCCCCAGAGATAGAAAGCCCTGCTTAGCTGTTTTTATTTTAGCACGGCGTAGCATACAGCTAATTAGCAAGTACGTGGGCAGTCAACAATTGTTACCAAGGTGAGGTTAACAAGTTTTAATCATGCCAACAAGTGCTTCCCCGCGAGGTTTGCTGATCAACGGAATCGTGTACTATTCCTGTTTTGTTGTCATGTTTTCCAGGCCAACGAGAAAGCTAAGCTCGTTTCCGGGTATCGATGTTGCTGTAACAAGCTGTAGACAACATTGTTTGTATGAGTTATTCTACTATGAACTGATTCAAAGCGTGCAGACCATTATATTGCGCGACTTTAGTTCTCCAACAATAGATTTTTTGTGATTCCGAACATTGCGAACTGCATGCTAACTCTGACAAGCCAATACCAGCTGATGGAAACACACACAATATTTGTATTTAAACATAACCGACCAAATTATGGTTTCTACTAGACCATCTCTCCCGCAACACAATGAAATCATTTTATTACCAAAACGTGATGCTATCACCAGTACATCTCATCGCCCGGGAAGTTCCACCAGTGGATTATTGTTTGTGTTACTCATTGCATCGCAGATTCATTTCTATCGTCTGAGATCATCATCGAGTCCATCATTTTTGAACAACAATGGGACAGAAGGTTAATTTAGCTTTCCTGTGTCTCATGTACGTCATGGTGTGACTGAGGAAGTTCAACGCACAAATCATTGTACATACTTGTATTCAAAATTGTAATAATATGTGTAAAATATGCTATGTACAAAATAAATAGTTAAAATGTATCATTTTATAAAGCAATAATCTTGCATATATAAGACCGTCAGAGGACGAGTGAGACTTTATGACGCAAGAAAAAAAAACAGAATTTCAAACGCCATAGGAAAGAAAGACAGAAGGGATATTCAACGCTTAAGGTGAAAATGTCGCGTCCTCGTTCACAGCTCTACCAGGCGCGAAGGAACACCAGGCTTCCGATGGGTACATCCTGATACAACCATCTGGCCGCCACAACACGCGTGGACATTGTAGTAGTGTTTGTGAGAAGAACAGAGGGAAGCAAAAACACATCCGCCGAAACGCACACACTGTGGAAATGGAAAGTGAGAGCCGTCGTCCCTAGAGGATTTCCCGGTTCTCTTGCCTTATCAGGATGGGCGCGTTACAAGAGAAATTTTTCCAAACAAGAGCGGCAGAGAATAATGAAAACAGGGGGCGCAAAAAGAGCAGCGAGTGGAAGAGGTAAACGATACACGTTTACATCTCGTAATGTTATAAGAGCCACGGAAGCGCAGGTAACGAATAGAAATAAAATTGAAGCGAAAGCAACATTCCATTGTTCGTTTTTATCATCAAAGAAGTTTCTCATGTTCAGTATGACCACCAGATTTTAAAACAAACTATCGCCTTTACAACATACTATCCTTTTGAAAATGTGTTGACTCTGCAGGAAGAGCAAGTCCGGTGGAAATACGCGAGGATTTCACCCTTATCAAACAAGATGGACGCGGAGCATATTCTACAGGTTATTTTTGATGATGGTCAGTAACAATCATGCACTCGCACGAAGAGCGTTGCTCTCGGAGAGAAAGGTAGAAATGTGCCATCTCGAAGGAAAGTATACTTTCCCCTTTTACTGTTGATGTCAGCTCGCATCCTGTGTAAAAAGTCTTTCTCTTTTCACAGCCATGCGTGTGTGAGATATGACTACCAGGGAAATGAGAGATTCTAGATCTAGAGAGTTTTCCGGCAGTGAGTGCCTTTCTTCCGAGTTCGGTTCATTCAAGTTACACATGTTCAACATCAAGATTCCTTGGAGGAAGAAATGTTTCGATAGTGAGCTGCAAATGTAATGCCAGTTCAGTCATAACATTACTCTATCGAGTACGGTGAAACGCCGAAAATCAGCGATGAAGCATAGCTTCCATATCGAAATACGTTTTAAGGAAACATTTTCAAGCCATGATTGTTTAAATACCAATTGCATGAACATTGATTTGCAGATAATTGCTTCTGAAATTACTTAAAAATTGTCTCAGTCAACTTCTCTCTGTTAGGTACAACAACAAAAATGGTTCCACATTATCAGACTTTTATCAATCGTTTAAAATTGATCCACCATTTTCAGCCTGCGATGAATTCCTACCAGTGTCCGCCTAAATTGATAGGGTTCGATGCATTCTTTGCTCACGTGCCATGTAAAAGCATTGCAGCAGATCGTTCGTTTGCTACCGCAAAACCAGTCGAAATTGAAAAGAATGCTTGGGGGAGTCAAAATGTGTCTCGGTGGTCATACTTTCTCGATTTATATGTCTGTCGCGCTACAAAGAAAAAAACAACCACGACGAAGTTCCAAATCCTTTCTATTCCAACATTCAACCCCGGTAGCACCGCAATACTCGCGTGGCAGCGTGGAAATATTTGAGGAAAATGGCTCCACGAAGGGACACCACGTTGAACTTGCACTGATTGCAAATGTGTGTTGAATGGATATGTCAAGCTATCAGAAAAGGCAGAAGCGGCGTGACGATGGGTGCCCGAATGGGAATTCAGTTCAATGCTCACCTATATGCACGAGGGTTCCGTGTGCTGGTACAATTTGGTTTTCCCTACAAAAAAACAACAGAACAAGATATTTTAGCGATCTATCATTCTAAACCTCCACGCTTCTGTCACAATTACGGCATCCATTGCTAGTCCCATTACCATTCCCATGGTTTTCGATGGGGAGAAAGCGAATTTTGATACAAAAGCGATGGATACAGCCCATCTCCTGCTACCCGTTGCAGGTCTTGTCCTCGCCGCGGCCTTAGAGCGCGAGATGGCGTGTTGGGAAAAGCAAGAGTCAAATAAACTCAATTTTAGCAATTTGTAGTCCATTCCAATGTGCTCGGGTGAGGGCAAGCATTCGATTGCAAGAAGCAGATAACAAGCCACCAGAACATTTTCGAATCATGCTGCAGCACGAAGGAAAGAGTCCCCGATCCCTGTCGAGTGAGTAAGAGAAAGCAGAAAGCGTTATAGATAAAACGGGCTGTCCCAATAGCCCGCTTGCGTGATCTACCGACGGCTCCGTGTTCTTGTCTACCGGTATGAGGTATGGCCAAGAAAGTGTTGCAGGTCATAAAATTGTGCACGAACCCATGGGAAACATCGGGAGGAGGGGAAGGGGGTGGTTTTGTTCGGTGATGTGCGGAGGGTTGGAGAAATCATTGGCTCGTTGTTCACACCTGGTGGCAAATGTAGCCGGGATGGTTGTTGCTCCAAGATCATCATTTTTAACGAGATGATTTGCTGTGATTGGTGAATGGTTTAAACTTTTTGATTACTTTCGTCAACTCGTGCGTAAGATGGAGGACGCGATGAAACTGGAAATGGGAAAAAGGCATCGTTTTCAAAAAGCAACAGCAATGTCATGGAAAGCATCAGAAATTATCCAGCCAAAACCATGTTGTGGAAGCAACGGACCTTAAAGTTCAATCTACACAAATACTTGCCATAGCCAATTTCTACCTTGAAGCAGACCAACTCTTGGCTGGAGGAAAAACTTTTAATTATGTTTATGACCGAAAGCTTTCCATCCGGGGGAGACCGTTTCCGCAGCACGCGAAGCTCCCTTTGCCCCCTATATTCCATTCATTTCGTCACGGGTCCCTAGGAAGCTCGTAAAGGTTCTGAGCAAACGTGTCCCTAGGCTCTTGTTTATGTTCGGTATGCTTGATTTTCTAGATCGGACTACAGCATCGACGCCCTATGTACCTTTTCGGAAGAGCCAAAGTTGGGTGTAGCTGGTTGGGGATAAGGGTGTATTAAAATTAAATCCCTTGTATTTTGAGGAGGTCATCCCAGTCGCTATTAATTTTGGATTGTCACAAACATTGTGTTTCGTGACTCACCTGCCCTTTGCACGTGGGTTAGCTGGACACTTGTTGCTAGATTTTTCCGGGCAGCAGGTGATTTATCTGGAAAACTGAACCTTTTTTGTAGGATACACTAGTTTCCCTTTTTGGAACGTGTCCCTAAATACCATTGGTTGGATACAAAATGGAAATAAATCATTATTTTGCACATTTTAAGTACTTCCGAGGAGTAATTATTTATAGCTGCCGTATTTTGCAACCTCTCAGAAGCAAAAAGAAGGAAAAAGGAAACGCAACGGTAGTCGGAAATCAATTGGGGTAGAAATCGTGGAACCGGAAATAAGACAAGCCGATTGAACGGAATCCTTGCAATAGGTTTCGCCAGTAAAAGAACGTTACGGGAGAAGCAACGAAAGGGAGGAAAAAGTTTTCTGATTTGAATGCTGCTATCGATGCCAAGCGAAACTCGGAGAAAGCGTAGCAACGAACGTAAAACTTGTTTCGACAAAACATCGGAAGCACCTGCTCTGGTTTGCATCTTGGAACGTTTCTTTGGTTTTTTCATGATATTTTTAAAACAAACGGTTTTTTCCTAGGGAGAAAAAAAATACTTAAAAAGAGATAAATCTTTTCTAAACTGTGATTATGCAAAGGTATGGGATGCCTCATTCTAGATGAATAAAGCTATGGTACACTTAGAATAACGCTGGGAAAGCAACAGCAGAATCGTAAAAATCTATGAAATTTATAGAGTACAGAAGGTCAAGAATGTTCTTTAGTTTGCCAAACTCCAGTAGCTCCCCATGAAGGACACATAATTATATTCGAGCAGCATCATCGCCATCAGCCATCATTTGTCGCCATATGACGGAGCTAAACGATGGCAAGCTTTATTGCTTTCACGAAAAAGACGCACATTTGGTGGATGATTTTAGCGAATGCCAGACTCATGGGGGCGTGTTCCCGTAAAAAATCGATCACTTAGCAGTCATCGTAAATCATTCATTCGTTGCTTTTGAGCTTGCTTGTAGAATTCTTCGAATCCATTAATGAATCGGAGATGTGATATCCAAGTCAATGACAATACAAAATAATTAAAAATTAATATGATAATTTTGTTCTATAAAAAATCGTATGTTGAACAAACCGTTGAAGATCATTTTTTTTTCATATAATTTTATATGTTGTCGCATTCTGTCAGTAAACAAACGTGTGTAAGCCAATACCGTGTGATACGTACGAAGAGAACACTCGAAAACTAAGAGCAGACAGAAGCAAGTGATAAAAGACATAACCCAGGATAAGGGTGCTTCTGTTAAAACTCGATTTTCCTTCCCACACTTTGGTTTATGATTTCTCGGATGGACGCGAAAAAGGGACGGCCTATAAGATTTATGATGGCGTAAGAATTAATTTCTCCCCGACCAGCCGAATTAGCTACCAAAGTTCTAGGTCAGCTTTGCAGGTCACACGGAACGTCTTTCATCATCACTGAGGCAAGAAAAGTTCGGCGTATCCTTTCTGTGGTGGCTTTGATCCGTAGCGAGCCTATAGTGTCTCCCTTCCAAAGTACTACCACAGCAACAATAAGGACAAAAAAAACTCTCCTATTTTTGGTACAACTTCTGGTTGACCACTAAAGGATGCGAAACGGCCGCTTGAGAGCCGAAGAAGTTTGAAAATCTTCTTTTATTCTTTTTCATTTTAGCTTCAGCGAAAATCCAGATCTAACCTCATGAGTCGAAGCATCTTCTTGGAAGTTGTGAAACTTTCTTTCCTCGCCTGATGCGTCTTCCCACAATAATGTCAATGGCAAAATCAACAGACGTCCATAGGGCTTTTGGCGAATTTAGTTTTTCACTTTCACTCTTTCCCAAGAAAAAGGTACAATCTTCGGCTTCTTTGACGGGTGTCTTGAATATTCGTTAATAATTGACTGATTGATATTTGAGTTTGGGAAGTGAGAAGTATGATCCGGGTTGATTTCAACCGATATTCAAGGAACGGAGAGTAAATCAAGGATCTTTATTTGACAGAAATGGCTCAATTGACAGCAGTTATTGTATCATTTCATACATATTTCAACAAGATTGACACATTTTCCAAGGCAATTGAAATAAAGTGAAGGATACTTGCAAGTGATTGAAGTAATTTCCAGCTTTGTGATTGATTTTTATTTTTATTCATACCTAAACATGTTATTAAATCGGTGATACGAAGTTTATTTCATGCGATGTTGGAAAACTTTTAACTCGTCCACCATCGCTCAAGTGCCATAATATTTTCGCTACTCAGAGTGGAAAAGGGTGGAACAAGTTCAGCCATCTGCTTCCCTATTGCGTCTCCGGTTTTCTTCTGCTCCAATGTTAACACCAGTCTCTGCAAGGAGGACATAGGGGAAACCGTGGAAGGAAATTGATCCCAACAAAGGTGTCATCGGCCAGGACCGTTGTCACCAATGCCGGCGGCATTGTTTACGGTTCCGTGCAGCAAATGCACATTGGCAGGTGTACGCCTTCTTTCTTGTTATGTTGTCCTTTGTTTTCTACGAAAGACAGAACATCGGAAACATCCATTGCGCTCCAGAAGCACGCGATACATCTCGACATAGTCCTTGTGCTAGATTCTATCTACGGCCATCAACCATCATCAAAGTGGCGTGCTATTGAAAGACGGCACATTTCCAAGGTACCATCTGCACATTTCCATCACCATTATTTTGTCCGCTCGGAGAGGTTGTCTTTGCGTCTACCAGAGAGACTAACCAATGCATCGGGTCTCGGTACAACATCGAGTACTTAACGGACATAATTGGTAGAAAATATGTGTTCGACGCAGTGAAGTGCACGAAATTGCCGCTATCGCCGTTCTCGGTTCATTTGCTTATCGGCGAACTGAAATGATCCAACAAGCTGTGAGGAACTCAGTTCGTCTGTTATTGTGGGACAATAAGCTTTACATCGTAAAAAATTCTCGTAAACTACTCCGGACACGTGAGATCAAGTAATGATGCACACGAGAAGAGCTTGAAACGGTTTTACTCGATGTGACAAGATAGGAAGATTGGATGTTACGCTTTCGCTTAGAATAACTTGTACTAAAACATGGTAAAATGAACACAATTAGTAAATTATCTCTCCTCATTATCCAGTATTCTCATTAGCATCATTCTCAAACTATACCTCAAGTAGTTTAGTGATGAGAAAAAAGTTGGTCACATGGGATTGCTACAAGTATCAGGATTATTTGCAAGCAAGGAAACAACATAATGGCAAGTGCCCTCTCATGCGACCCTACCCTCGATCAATAGCACATCATTCATTCTGTCAATCACGTCATTGCAATTCCATTCCATCATTACGACAGACTTAGACAAGGCATCTCACCTTACATTTCCATCATGACGCCAAACCAGATCTTGGGCACCACGCAACTATCCAAAAACGGGAGGCTTCTTTTCAAAATCGCAACAAACTTTAGACCACATGATGGAAAAAGGGGAAGATGCAGGGTGAGGCAACGGAGGAAAGTTGTGGGAAATATGTTTTGTCATTATTTCGGCTTCGTCCTTGACAGTTCGAGCGATGCACCCAGCCGAGAGCAACGGAAACAATGTGTGTCCCGATGTCATGCCCATCCCACCGATACGTTTCCCCACCCGGAAGAGCGAGGTCAGAACTTAACCCAACCAAACGAGCGCCCGGACGAACTTTATGATGTGGTTGCATTCCGCCAGTTGCACTTCGAACTGCCAACGCCCCGGCCTTATCCTCGCCGAAAGACGATGCGAATGGTGCCATTGTGCTTGTTTTCGACGGGCCATCGAAAGCGCCACTGAAACTTCATTTCGGTAATTCCCTGCCAACGTCCACACGATATCACTCCAAACTCCTCGTTCGCCATTCGTTCCGTGTCTGTCCTTTTCAACTTTCCCAAACCCCTGTGTCCCTTTTTACCACGACGACAGCGTACGGCTGGCTGCATTTTGATACCTTGCATCGTACTTTTGTTGCAGTTTACCACTTCATCCGAGGAACCTTATGGGCAACGGCGATTCGAATGATTCCTGGACCTCGGCCACGGATGTCGAGGGCAAGGAGGTGGTTGTTTCCGATTGGTTTTGCGGTTTGGATGGAACATATCTACTCACTCCTTCACACACATACACGGATGAACGCATGAACCGATAGATAAGACAAAGTGAATTCCACGTCGAGATACACATCATCTCCTGCTTTCGCATTTGCTTTCTCTCGATTTAGGGTTCTGTGTGTCACTGTCCCTTCAGTTTTTGTTTTCTTCATGTGCTATTTATCTTCTATCTAGTTCGTATGCGCTGCCCTCGCTAGACTTCGACCGATTTGTGGCCAGTTGATGAGCTTCATCTTCAGGGTCGGAAGGTGACGTTGAGTGATAGGAACTTGCGGTTTAGTAGTGTGGGATTCTTATTGCACCAACCCTCGAACGACTGGCCTAAGCATGATGTTGTCGCCAAAACTAGCCATCCTGACTGACGGTTTGAGATTTGCATGACACGTACCTTTCGTATAGACCTGTCAGCTTTAGCAAAGAGGATGAGTCATTGCTTTCGAAAATAAGTTGCATAACAGCATTGATTTTTTTTCAATTGATATGCTGGTAACAAGCGTATCTATTACTATTAGCGCGTATCTATTACGTACTATTATATTAGCGTGTATTAAACCTTTAATGCAAGCTATGATGCTTTTTCATTTTTTTTTAAATTATATAAATGATTTCATTCAACTTTTTTACTTTAGAGTTCATCAATTAGGAACCTGCTTCACTTTCCAAGGGTAAGCTCTTTATCCTGCAAAGCTGAAACTATACCCGAGGCCATAGAAGCGCAAAAGTAATTGAAATGAATGCATCTGACAACTCTTACCGCACATTTTAGCAGAAAGTCGCCTCCCATTCAGAACCGACTTTGACTCACACTCTTCATGAACACAACACAATCTCAAACCACCGCTCGAGGAAGCCGCTTCCGATCGCTTCAGCCGTATCTAAGAAGATGCTCCTCCTGGGATAGGCCATGATGGGAAGAAGACTTTGCCGGACAGCACATGAAACCATTGAAAACTTCTCGCAGAGGAGTCATCAGGCTGTGGTTCGATGGGTTTTTTGAATGGGTAGCTATTGTTGATTTCTTTTACTTTTTCTTCCAACACTTCACGCTTGTTCCAACCGGTTCCGCATGAAATATGGTGAAAGTGTTTCGTAAACCCCTTTAACGGTACGCGGGGCGGCCCTTTTCGATGAGGCATCTGCTTAAAAAGCTAGAAAACAAAACGGAAAATCGGTGAAAAGATACTGACACCCCCAAGCATGCAGAAACAAAATGGGACGATTTATTTTATTTATCCTCTTTCCTAAGTTCTTTGGTACTGTTTTCCAGCACGCTTGAGGAGGGTTTTTGTTGTTTTGAACGTTTTTCCCTGGTGCAATTTCTTAACGTCCTAGGATCCTTGGGCATTCGTTGAAAGCTTCTATGCCCAACGTGTGAGCGGGATGAGTGCAGCAAGCATAGAGAACAGATTAAGCGATCCTTCGGTCGATGGTTTCTTCATTCTAAGGATTCTTTGTGCCCATTCACATCCAAACGCTTACCGGGAGCTTCTTACTGCACTATGACCGATGGTGCAAAGCGCAAGGGCTCTCCAGGGAGGTTCTTTCAACATGAAGCTCAAAGATCACGGATTACGGCCCTGGTCTTACTCCTGTCGCTCGTTGGGAGACCCTGCAGATGGAGGCATATGGAAGAAAATGTTGTTGTACTGGTATCGTCGGGTGGTTGAAGGCAAACGCTATTCACATGAACAGTAATTAGCATTCCGAGTGCATGCAATAAGATGCTTATGAGACGCTCTGGAATGATTTCTGATTTTCATTGAAGTCCAGTTTGCCTACACGTGCCTCAAAAGAGCTAGAATTGTGTTGAAAATACCTTTACTTTGAATGGCACAATTCGATGTCCTAGAAAATATGCATCTACAACATCCAAGAAGGAAAATGTATGCGTATCACCATAATTTATAAGGACATCCTTAATGAAGGAGCAAACAAGCTAGGAGGTAAAGATCAATAAAATAGAAAACCACAGTGAAATGCATATTCGAGAATTCTCCTTATCGTGTAATGCGCTAACGAGCGAATCGTCTCTCACAAGGGGTATATAAACCCATGGATTGCAGACATCGTCAGAGCGAGCGTCAGATAAACTGGAAGAACCTATCTTAAAAAGTGAAATGCATGCTCCCTCGCCTCTCGATGGAATCTCACCACTGTTAGTGACCTCCATTCTTTCTCCCAATTGCCCCCAAGCATTCATTAGGAGTGTAATTACATCAGTCGTCATCTCTTCATTCTCGTCTGCTACCGGTTGTTTCACGATGAAGGAAATTTACCGACAACCGGCAGAGGCGGTACGTTTTCCCCTGAGGGAGATTTTCCTGTTGCATTTCCATTTACAGCTGGTACGGATAATTTGCTTGCATCGTGCACGATTAAGGTGAAGCACTACGCTGGTGTAAAGCGTTTTTCCCGTTTGTGAAGCAATTTGTAGAGACAGGAGAGCCATTGTCAGCATAAAAAGATGCTGGTGATTATATGCATTTAAATATCGATGCTTGTAAAGTGAAAAGTTTTTTCGAATTGATCGAATATTTGATGTACAGCTATGTTTTCTGTAGCCCTCTGATTCTTGATTGATTCAAAACTTCACATCAACATAAAAAGTTCATTTTTGGATTCGAAAGAAATTATCGACCAGTATTGCAACCACGAAAGCTTCCTAAACAATCTTTAAGATTATTTTTCCCATTGCGAATGCATTCAGTAATCGATTCTATTTTCTACTTCATTCGTAGACAATGCTTACTAAACATTTGGCACCATTAGTCCATGATTGTGACCACCTCTTCCAGATTTTATTGTTGAAATATTCAAAGAGATCTAGGCCACGAGTTTCGAACAGTGCATATTCTATGCCCAACGTCGCTCAGAATATCTACAATACCATGGTACAAAAGCATGTGTCAAATCAAGCACAATTTTGTTCAACCTAAACCCGGATTCGGAAGCACTTAGCCGTATGCTTCCACTACCAAACCGATGTTCCGTCACAATCAAAAAGACCTACGGCTTTGTGGGTGAAATAAGGTAATTTTCAAACACAACGGAAAAAAAAAGTCAGAAATGTGCGTTGTCACCCAACTAAATAGCGTGCCTAGCTCGAAAGGGAAAACCATCGTCAACTCTTGTCCCACTGCATGTGTGTAGTACCGTAACGAACGAATGGAAAATTTACTTGCGTCTTCCTGCGTTCCCTTTCCGGAAGGTTAATTTAGTCGTCCCTTTGAATGCCTTTGCCTCGAAGATCTTTTTAGGGAGTCCTCTCAGACGTGAACTTCATTAACTTAACTCCACTTGCAACGTGTCCTTCCGTGGTGGCAAAATGCGGTGTCTGGTTCCACTTGTTCCGCTCCACACGCAAAGGAGACACTTAATCTACCCTGAAAAAACGTTTAGAGTCAACAAAAAATAAACAACAGAACCATAGACGAGGGCGTAGGCCAAGTTCGTTCCCTCGATTCCACCCCAAAATGCTGTCCGAAAAATCGGAACCAAGGGAGGATGGGTGTCACTGTAGTAAATTACTATTCAGACCAGCTCCTGCCCACTCAACAGTGAGTGTGAGTCGTGCATGAAAAAAGGTCCTGAAATCCTTGAATACCGCTGTTCTTCTGCCTATCATCGGGACATTTTGCTATCGAGGACGGTAGAAGTAATCCAGGTCACGGCATCGGTCCTTACTCCCGCACACACACATACAACCGAAACAGCCGGAAAAGAAGCGCCCCCTTCCGAAGGGTACACTTTCGTGACAATGTTTTTCTTTATTGAATTAAATCCAACAAACCATCGGCTCGTTGTCGTTGTCATCGTCGTCATCGTCATCATCGTTCGTTGTTCGGTTGTGTCGTTCAGTGAGTTTGTGGATATTCCTTTTTAATGACGAACCTTTTCAGCCGTGCAACTTATGGTGCTGCTCCAACGGTTTACGACGGTGGATAAGGACAGAACCGTTCTAATCGACTTCTGTACGGTAGGTTGGTGTGAGATTTTGCCACTTACTGGCCAAATACCCTACAGTTTCGAACTCAAGCGTTCATTCAAACTTCACACTCTCTCTGGAGACTTTCTCTGTCCATGACCTTTTCCGGTTTTTCCCGATAGGCGTAGGGAACAAATCGGGTAGGTAAAAGCACCCTTTTCCTGGAGGACCGAAGTACATTCATCATTCCACTGAGGAAAACACTGCTTCCGGAAATTTTGAAAACGTGCTCTTACCCTTTCATAAGCGGCGGGGGGAGGGTGGGGGATGGGTTGAGGGATTTCCATTTTCACCAACTATTTTCGGGATACTGCTAGAGCTACCACAATGATGCTTCCTTGCTTGGCGTCGGCCACGTTACGTAGCAAATCATGATTCGTTTTTTTACATCTCCTTCTAGCTATTCGACCACGCCCGGCAAGCGTTTTGTGTAATTTTCCTGTTTGCTTTGCATCGTATAACGAATCGCTCCGAGCGATCCGCATGTTTCGTATCGGTTCGTAAAACCGTCCCATGCTGAAACCATTCACGGCAGGTTGTGGTTTTCATCGCCGGCGTTTGAGAAAGCACACAGGATTCTCGTTACAGGAAGAACATATTTTTCGCGTGCGGCTTCTCGTCACCCTCACATTTCGTTGGAGCGGAATCGTTGGCGAAGTTTGGCTTGATCAAATAGAGAAATGTAAATTTAATTTTAATTTATGCACTTCCATGTAACCACCGGCACCGGCTGCCAGTTGTCGCGCCCTTGGTGGATCCAAGTATCCTTCCCGAAAATGGCGTATGCATTTCCACCCTCGCACAGCACATATACTGAACACTGGAACCAATTTTACTTCCTTTTAATTGGTAGCCACGAGTGCCTTCAATGTGCTGCGGACAGGTGAATCAAAAGGAAATTAGCAATCCGGAAATGCCATATAGTATCTTTTCAAGTTCACCTTAATCATCACTCGTGTGTGACAATCACATCCGTATACAAAATTTCAACTCCACAATTCTGGATTAACAAGTACGAAATTTTCGAGGACAAATTGCTTGATTGAAACATCAGTGCCATGGACAAATGATCAACATTTGCGAATTTTTAACGTATTTTCATAAAATCTAATTTTTACTCTACTAAGTTGTAATTCGTGCGTTGTTGTAGCGCTATACTTGTTTAAATTTTGTTTCTTGCGTTTATTTTTTCATATATTTTTATTGTGACGTACAGCACACCTCACTGCAGACATTCAAATCGCAGTCAAACTGCATGAAGTATCGTAAAAGAAGTTTAAAAAAAACCTCCCTGTTCTGCCATTGACCTTTCAACGGCAGGGTAAATATATGACTTTCTTCTCGAGCCCTTGGCTTAGTCCTTCTCACTTGCAACCACATGGAACATACCCACACATACAACATCAAGAATCATCTGTATCAAGCGCGAATGTGCAGCATGTTCGTCTATGTGGTGGAACATGAATCGTATTCCGGTCGGGTGCTGGGCGCCTGGTCTTTTACCGATACCGAGACGAATTCGGTCATGCTCGCTCCAGTGTAGCGTTTTTGTGTGTGTGGATTTTCCCTTTACTATTGAGAATGCTTTTACTGTGTTATCATTCGAATACAACATTACCATTACCAGCATATCGGTCTAGCAGCGCTCGATGTAACGGAATCGAAACCAACCGAGAGGGGTCTGGGAATTCGGTCTGTCTGCATGGAACCGTGCATGGGGTGTTTCGTAGGACAACCGAGCGGAGCGACACATGGAGGAAGCAGAAACATTCGTTACGTTCGACCTAGTTTCGTGCAGTCTGGTGATAAGACTGAGAAGCGACGAAATTGGATCCAATCTTTGGGATGCTCGAGCATCCTGCGTTCTGCCGCTCGTGAGTCACCGATACTTCATGCGGGAGATGGCACAACGGTTACTCATTCGCCTGCCGGGTGAACCTTATTTTGATTACTTTCGGCAGGATTCCTTTTCATTGGTTCTTTCGAACTTTTATTGTTCTGCAAAGAAAACGTTCAGTGAAAATTTAATAACCTTACCAAGGACCATTTGGTCAAGAGGACTTGAACCTGGAAATATGAGAAGATTAAGATCTAGTAATTTTGTTTTACCTCCTACGAGTAGGTGTGTCACGTACCAGATATTAAACTCTAAGTGAGGTGTTTTAAACATGAACAAGTTTTGACCGACATGGTTTTTTGTTCAAATAAATAATGGAAGATTTAAAGAAAGTAACTTTTAAAGTAAAGCTTCGAGCCTTAATGTTAAAAAACACGTACGTCAAGATGTGATACGAAACATATGAACGAAAACAGTGTTAGTAGCTGCCTATAAAGCTAGGACAGAAACAAGTAAATGTTACGAATGTAATTTCATATACAACCACGTTAAAAATTGACGCTGCATTTAAACATTTGACGGATACTGTACCCCTTCAACTCCTTTAAGGAACTCACTTGTCCAACGGCGAGCCCATTCCCCTCCAGGGCACCCACGATCGGCAAAGAATTCACTCTGAGGATCCAACAATAGTGCAAAGGGAGCTAACTGTGTTAACTCTCCAAACCACCCACAACACACCTATACAGAAGCACCAGAAAGGCAGCTCTCTTCCCGGGGCGGCCCTTATCGGTGGTTTGGTTGATAAAACTCTTCCCGCTCCGAACGTGCTCAGTTGTGTGTTGACCGTGGCCAGTGCTGGTTGGTAGTTTTTGAGCTCTTCAGAATCCACGGTGGTGCTGCCAGTACCACCAACATCCATGTACTCCTTCGAATTTCCAGCTAGGTTTGGACCGCGTCTTACCATCGCTAGTAACAGTAGCCAGATAGCAGGCAGTTTGGTGAACGTATTGCGTGAAAAAGTGTGTTTCAATGTACGTATCGGAGACGGCTAAGTCTGGTTTTATTTCCTTTTTTGGTCGAGGCTTGCTCTCTGTATTCTTCAATGAACGTTAACCCTGTTCGGTGTAGAGGTACAAATGGACGGTGAACGATTCTTTACGAAAGAGATTCAATGATAAAACGATGGAAACGATTGAATTTCCCTCTTTTTTTCCCTCTTTATCTGTGACCTAGTGATAAAACATACACATCCAAAGTGATACAACTTACTTAAAGCTCCGATGAGCTTCCGTTACATGCGGAAAAGAACTGATTCCAGACCGAATGTTTGGTGACTGATTGGGTGGTGGGTGTGTTAGTGAATGATAGCAAGGATTGCCGTGACCAGTGGGAAAAGAAGTGGGGTTTAATAACAAAGTATCAGTTTTGTTTGTGGAAGTATCACCATGTAAACATCAAATAAAACCTATTTACGGATGTGCAACTGAATTCTACAAAAACAGTGGGTTATATGTGAAACTGATAACTGAGTGATTTTTTTTTCTGATGTGATACTTCAATTTTGATAAGTACTTCAGGGTAAACCTAATCAAATCAATTGCAAAACTGTTTGAGATAAAGTTGAATGAAAAAAGGTTTTCTTATTTTACGGATATCATACGGATACAGAAGCATTAACGACAGTGCTGGTGTTAGTTGAACCCATCTAGGAAGTGTGAACAGCGTCGGGTTGAAGTGCTTTAAACGGGTCTTCCTCAAATTGTCTGCAGTCAGAGTCAAAATATTTCAAAACTACCTTACTCGTGTTCCTATTTCCTACGACCAAACATAGTTCAGTGCATCCATCTATATTTGTGGGTAGAAAAACGTTGTTGAATGCAGTCGGAAGAAAATAAATTCTTCCGGGGTAGTATTTCTAACGCGTACGTATAATATGTTTAGGTGTGTTATTCAGATTAAGTTCATATATTGTTAATAGGTCTCCAGGATAAGCTTAAAAGTGAACTTTACACTAAGAGCATAATGCTTTCCAGCTGATATGGCCACACATGCACTTGCCTAAACTGTAGAAAAATTCAACGCAATGTAGCACATGTGGAAAAGATAATAAGGAGAGGTAATAGTAGGAAAGTGTGTGTAAAGCAGCGTGTACGACGGTATCAGGCTGGATAAAATCTTGTATTATTTTCCGACAAGAATTTTCCATTTTTGACTCCCAAATCCCCAGATTCCTGCTCCACGCCGAGCACCCTAATATTTTTGCAAATATCTTTGCACTCTAGCTGTGTAATGGAGAAGGACGCCGCGGGGGAGGGGGGCATTTCACGAAAGAAAAATCCACTCTTCTCACAAAAGAATGTGTCTGAAATCCAACAAGCAAGCCCGTAGTTGAAGATGGAGGTAAAAGTGGATGAATTTGGTGGGCGAAATGGAAGTAAATCGCGTTACGGGCGGTTTTATGCCGCGAGTCTGGGCTATGTTTCGACATTTCCCACATTCAAAAGTCAAGATTGAACGGTGTTTGTCATTTTTTGATGGCTTATAAATATACATCATTTCCCGCTACAGAACAGAGGCGAAAGAAAAATGAATCAAACAAAAGAAAAGACAAACGCTCTCGTTTGCACACGTTTCCGCTGTTGGGATGGGAAATGGGATTTTTGTCATATGTCCGTTGCGTCGGTGCGTTTACATTCACAAACATTCACGACGGCATTGAAATAAGACTATCGAAGGTTTTTGACAAGCAACGAAAGGAAGCATTGCACGGATGTCTGCGTATTGATTGGAGCGCAACGCAAATATGGACATGAAATAGACGTGTTTCACAATATGTTATGTTATAATTCAAATTTCAATGCTTCTAGCTGAAGAGTTACAAACCTTTTCACATAGTTTTTGTTTGTCCAAAAGTTCTTAAATGTGTCAAGTCAGTGTTTAGGGATGCACAGCGCAACCTAATTTTCCATGATAAAGGAAATGATCTTCCCTCTTTGAAGCTTTCCACCATAGCGAAGTTTCTAGCCATTTTACCATTGAAAGACACGAACGGAAAATTCCGCTTAATTTATTAATCGCTTAATGGCTGAGAACTGGCAACAACTGGCTTACTTGCTAGGCACAATTGTGCGGCTCAATATCTCACCCATCTGTTGCGATGATGTTAGCAAAGTGACGTTGTGGCCATTAAGCAACAGAAAAAGTTACAGAGGAACGGCGTTAGTATTTCGGAATATAAAAGACACATTTTACTTCCCACGAAACAGTTGTGGTCAAGTTGGTCGTTGCCGGCCTATACCCTACCATATGCTTGTGTGCATTTGAACGCATATTTTAGGAGAATTAACAAGCCCATTCACTTGCTACGTGGTGAAACATATCTTAAGCAGCCAACAAAGCTCATGCAATTAAAGGGCGCTCGTTGATTTGATTTGCAGAAGAAGCATCTATTACCATTACGTCATGCCAATCCAGGTGCCAGAATTGGAAATTGGAAGATGCGTGCACATTCAAGCGATAACATTCGGTAGGTTAACCTTACTGGTTCCGCAAAGATGCCGCACACTAGAGCACGGTATTAAAACGTGCACGGCTGGGATAGTCATGTTAATCAGCAAAGCTGAGTCATTAATATTCATGACGCATGTCATGATATGCGTGATGCCATCAAAAACTGACTGCCATAAAGGACTTTATGATAAGATGAGTAACAGTACACGTTTTGAGAGGAAACATACTGGAGAGGATGCTCCACACAGGAGTTTACCCTTTGGCACCCCTTGTCCATCTCGTTACGAGAAGATTGATTTCATTCGGGAAACATTCGTGCAGTTGACGTTAAACTTTTCACTGACCCCTTGGCTACCGACCGGGTATATCGTATATCGATATATCTATGACTCACCCATTCTTCATTTACCATAGGCTGGCAACCAGATTTCCCCAATGTATAAACCCCGTTACCAGCACAGCAGAATAGCACCGAACGCGTACCATAAAAGACTTCAAAATCATTCACCACACTGATACTCTGACGTAAAAGCCGTCTGCTTGCTAAAGTTGAATGAAATACAAAAATGAAATACCAAGGATCCAATGGGGAGAATCTAGCATTCAAATGTTAAACAAAGCACACTCCAATCACATCCGATTGAAGTGCTGGAGCATAAGAGCAATAGAAAAGTCACGCAATAAAACGAGATGCCAATGGATGCCAAACACCACCCATTTCAAAAAGCTATTCCTATAAAAAAAGAAAAAAAAGGGGTTTTATCTATCTGGAAACATTATTGTTTTTTTTGTTTTTTTTTTTTTTGCAAGAATGATGCAAAGTATGGTCAAGTTCACTTTGTGTTCAGGAATAGATCAAATCTGAAACTACTAGAAGGCTTGAAAAAAGAAGCTGGCACCTGGATTGGCAGGCGTGAGATTTCTCGTGCGGAATGTGCCGATAGCCTTCATGGCACCGCGCGCAGCATTGACAGCTGACATATTTCGGTGTAATCTTTTGCAAGGCTGATTGGAATCATCGATTTTTTTTCATGTAATCTTTTTCTTCTGTCAGTGCTTACGTCTACTCTTTAAGTAGAACAGTATCTGGTTTTCTAACGTTGTCTGTCGTACATTGTGTTGCAAGTACGCGATATTTTTTTTTATCAAACATGCAAATTCACTGAATGCATAAACAAGTGCAACAGCTCAGCTTCGAAACCGTATGGCCCCGTACGTCTTTGGCTGGTGGAAATTTGCAGCCATCTTTGATCGTATCAAACGATGATGTATTTATTTATGAACTGTTTGCCGCACCGTGAGGATAAACTTATGCATTATTAACTTATGCTCTATGGCGCGACAAATTCCACCAGACACCATATTGCAATTCGTAATCTCGGCTCTAGTGTCCAATTCATCAAGACCATCTATCCATCGATCGCGATCGGAAATCCCTGTTCAGCATGAATTATTTTATAAAATGAATTTTCAATGTAACTTTAATTCAATACGTGTGTATCAATTCTGTGCCCTAGTTAAAATGTTTATTCACCGCATCCATAATTGATGAAACATCACGACGCGTTCTTCATTTTAGTTTTGTTTTCAACGAGCGTTTAAAATACACATTGTTCGAATTGGATTTCCTGGAAATCCAGACCACATTTGCATAAAATGTACTCATTTAATCGAATCAATCGTAACTGCCCCAGGCACATACATTAATGCACCATTTAGATAGGTTGATGTATGAGTTCCTATTTAATAGCCAATCGGTGAAATCAGTTGTCATTGATGTTGCATTTCATTAAAAAGTGTCCTTGAACGAAACATTTAATTAAATATGAAATCGTACTCCATCCGCTTCGGGCCTACAAGCAATATGTAAATGATGTGACTCTTCTCGTTATGCAATCAATCAGGAAGCCATGTTCCTGGTATGCAAAAGCTTTTAAAAATTGATAATGATCACAGTTAACAGTAAATAACTGTGCCTTTGGCGGGTATTTAATTTTTGATGGTAGGGATTTCGGTACGAAATGTTTTTTAACTCCATGTCACCGAAGTTTCAACACCAATTGATTAAACATAGACATGACGTGACTGATATGTACACTATCAAGGGTCCGTGTCCGTTGAGAAAGAATATCATTTTGTTGAATTTAACTTTGTTACAATACGTTGATTGAAATTTCCTTTAGAGTAGAAAATAAAAGGAAATAACAAGGGTAAAAGATATTAACATAACTTATTAGAGCATCTATAGAGAGAGAGGGATAGAGAAAGAGAGGAACGAAGAAAAAGGAAAATTCAAACGTACTAAAAGGAAAGTTTTGTTATTTGAAGTGCGGCTTAGCGTTCCATTCGGTTTCATGGAACTACGGTGGAATAATGAAAGAATGGGTTGCAGTCGCCTTGTGAAAAGCTGTCGAAAACCACCGAAACCCGTATCTAGTGTTGAAGCATCGACGCAATGAAGCGCGACATTCCGTTAATGATGCCCCTGCCAGTCGAATACAAACCAGCACGAATGATTTTCATTTCAAATCCACAACAGTGGAAAATCAGCAAAAAACGCAACTTTGATTGTTTTGAAGCCGTTTTTTTTTTCCTTTCCGTTCCAATGTCCTCTATCTATCATCAATTTATGTATATTTTAGTTTTTCTGCTGCTTTTATCGGAAATGGCTAAGGTTTTTCTTATTTCGTTTCGTTTCGTCCTTTGGTTTACGTCACGCAACGTTATGAGCCGAAACAAAATGAAACCATGAACTGTCCGAGCTGATATTTTATTACTTCCGATGACCATCAATGCAAGGCTAAATAAATGGCCCACCCAGTGATTCATAGAATAGACATCCAAAAACGCCGATGAGGATTACGATTCGAGTAAGACGTGCCAAATGCAGCAGAAAACGTGGCATGGGCAATGAAATATAATTTAGTCACCTCCTATCATTTACCTCCACTCCTCCCACTGGCCCTTTTCCTTCGATCGATTGAACTCCTCCACCGTCTTGAACCCTGTCTCTTATAACCTTTTTTCCCTCCCTTTCGCCACATCTCGACACAATCTCACCGGGCGTGAAAAATAGTCGAATCAGCAAAATTAGTATTAATCCCGTCCGTTCGCAAAAGCGGGGTTTGGCAGTCGAACCAAATAGATTTATTTTGTTTACTTCTGTTGCTTTCTTTCGCTTCCAATCGGCCACAGACGCACACTTACATCTTTGGAAAAGGGACTGAAGATGAATATCAATTGGGTAGACTCACGTACTTCATGGTAGCTGTTTGATAAGCTGGGCGCCCTTCAATATCAATCAATAAAGAAGAAAAAAACTTGAGACTACAAACATAAAAATCTCTTCTTATACCTAAAATAATTCTAGATATGGCTTCAGATCCTTTTTTCAGTCTGGTTAATTTCATAAGAATGTTATTGAAATTAATCAGGATAGATTGCCAAGTTATTAATTACAAAAAGTACAACAATAGTTCGATAGCTTATGAAGATTTTATGAAGATCTGTATATTATTGACATTTGCATTTAAAGCAAACAAATAAATTAAATTAAGCTGTGATGAATGGAATGGGCTACCCAATCAGAAACAAACCAAACTAGAGTGTCGTGCAGTGGCTGTGGAAAAGCAAATAAGCAAACGATGGCGCCACAAACGGAATGAGCTTCCAGTCCGTTCCATCGTTCCGCAGAGAGTGGTGTAAAAAGCCGTCCAAAAAGCTAACGCCCTCTCTTTTGTGCAATTTGGCTTCGAAAACCTCTTGAAATTTCGAGAAGCACTGGTCGGGCATGTTGTACACGATGTCTCTATGGAATATGACGACTGTTGTTACAGTCTGGTGTTAAAGCAATTACTAAGTACCCTCTCGTTAACTTGTGCTAGCTGCCATTTTATTCAACATACAATCAAATTATCATTGCATACCCGTTCGTTTCATCACTCGAAGTGCGTTCATTAGATTTTTTTTTTCAAACATCTTACTACAACTTACTCCCATTTCACCAACTTCCACCGTCGGTATAACGAGGCTGCAGTGTTTGCGATAAAAATGTCCCAATTGATTCTCCTTCCTAGCACCCATTTCTTTTCCTCCATCTGTATTGCCCGACAGTAGAATGAAACTTCAAAGATTTGTCCCAGAAGCACAGAAACACCCATTCAGACATCCTTTCTAATCGTGGCAGAGCATGATGTTCGCTCCTCTAAACCAAGACTTCAGCCGAATGATCCCCCGAGACTTCACTAGCGAAAAAAAAAAAAAAAAAGGTACGCTATGCCGCTGGTTGGACAAAGCGAGGCGCCATATCGTATCAGATTACCGACAATTAAAGTTTATATGCCTTAATTGCTGACACAACCGACCAGCACGATTCGCGTCCTACGCGGGTCACCGGGGCGTTTATTTCGTGACGAGTTTGCATGATTATGTGTACTGTTGTGCTTCGGTGGCATCAATTCCGTCTTCTAGTTGCTGTATTACGCTCAACCGCTCAAGCGTTGAGCCGCTTCGGACCCATCTCCGATTTTCGCAACGATGCGCAAATGAATTCCAGGCACGGAACCCTACGCAGACACGATCGCGCGAAATTGGTCCCGCACTCAGAGGAAAAAGTTATATTGCATTTCTTCGTGCTTTTAAATGACTCGGATGAGAGTTTTCTGTCCATTCGCAACAGTTTCGTGTCTAATTGTGGTTCGTTAGATCCGGTCCGTTTTGTTTATTCTTCTAACTAAAGTGGGTTCGACATTGAATCATAATTCTACTTGGAAACCATTTGTTCTTCAAAGGGGACCAAGGGAGTGACAAAAACACGCAGAAAAGAGCTAAAAGCTCCATCTTTCAGCTGTCGGTCTGGGTCAGTAGTCGGTCTTGCTGTAGACAGAGATATCATAAATAATTATGATTATTAGGTCCTACACTTCAAAACGAATGCAGCCGAGACAGGACGATTCTGGAAACATATTAACAGCTATGCTGAACATGAATTTGGGGAAAAATGAAAAGAAACAAAGCTTTAAATTTTTATAGCTCTATTAAAATTCATTTAAAACATTTAATCGTTTCTTGAATTTTATGGTTTCATTGTACCTTGCTCTACAAACTGGCACTCTGCTACTAAGCGATTCAATCAAAGGTCCATTAAAGTTATTTCATTACGGCAGGCACAATTGCAGAAAATCTCTAATCAAGTGATCCTTCTTCGGAGAGATGAGAAGACAGCCTCAAAATTCATAAGCTTATAATTTCGCCCCAGTCAGCGCAGCGTAACAACTTATGAACATCACCACCCAGAAAATTTTGCACGACGTGTACCGCGAAGAGAGGATGTTCTACACGCCTTTCATCTGTTAATCAGCCATTTCTACTCCAACTTTCGGAGCCAACAGCTTAATGAAATGCATTTTCGTCATCGCAAAGCGCTGTAAACGGGGAGAGCGAGAAGGATACGCCCCGCTCTTAAACGGCGAAGGGAAAATTAATCAACTTTTCCATTAAACATTCACAATAAGGTAGCGGTCGAGATTCCGCAATGTTTGTTATCGCTCCTTTCTTTTGTTATCGCCCTCCTATTCGTGCCATTCGTGCAGAGACGGGTGGTGGTTCGAAATGATTTTACGACCGAATTTTCCACAGCTCGTCGATTTCCTCCATGAGCGCCACGCAGCTCAACTATAGCAGCAGCTGCTGTGCGGCATACCTGTTTGCCAATCTCCTCTCGGTTTTCATCTGAAACCTTTAATATTCCTTCCTCGTTGATGAACGTTCGTTCGTCTTTAATTGAAATTCTTCTCGCAACACTGGATGCAAGCTGGCTTCGTTATTCAGCTCCAGCGCACCAGTGAGAATATAAACGCTTGACAACAACAACACGATGGTATGCGTCTGTTTGCAGTGTCGACATAAAATTACTAAAACCATACACACCCCCGAACACATCCTAACCAATCACGGTCGCATTTTACAGCCACTGCAGCTGCTCGTCGCTCACGAGGAAACCTATTTTTAGCTCCATACATGAAAGTAAACTGTCACCTCCTTCGTCCTTCCGCACAGGCAAAAGGAAGTCGTGGGTATGCGAATGGCGTGTGTTTTGTGTTTGTCCCGTTTGCGTATGAAAATGTGCTCCACCAACTTGGGCTGCCGCAACCGCAAGATGTTGAGCTGAAAATGAAATGATAAAAACCGAGCACACAAACCGACCCCGATGATACACTTGGCATCTTGTCATGTGTTGTTTGAACATGCTCTAAACCACAGTTGCCTTCCACAGTCGTCACCGGAAACAATTACTTTCTTATCCGGTTTCAATTTTACACCCTTCCATAAGCTAGGCAGACATCTTATATTAGCATGATAATGGGAGGCAGCAACCAATCTTTACTCATTCTTATCTATATGATTAATGCTATACATTAGCTTTTTACATTTTTCATCCTACCTGTTGATTAAAGCTTGCAAAAGAAAAGAAGAACAGCTGCATTTGAGATTCAATGTCACTTTATCTATATCCTGTCTTTTGCAGTTGTTTTCAATGGAAAACAGAAAAGGAAAAAAAGAAAGCTCTTCCAGGCAAGGATTGCATAGGGAATTGGATAAAATGAACAAAAAATATTTACTACTATTCTCTGTGCTATGTCTTAAGTAGCTTATAGAATATTCAAATTTCATTTCTCGTACCGTTTTCAGTGATTGAAAAATCATAACTCGAAGCTGTACCAGTTCTACCCTAGACCAACAGTAAACGAAGTTAAATGCAAAATGTACATAAACTATGCATACAATATGTGTTAGAGGACGAATTCCAATTGAAAAACCCCTCAAATAATCGCAACTAGCATCGACGCTCCGTGGTCACTTAATACACGGCTTATTGTAAAAGAAAAACTAGCTTTTGTCAGGATACGGTAAAGCCAAAAGAAGAGGAAGCCGCATAGAATGAACTTGCATTCCTAGAAAGCACCAACTGAGAAGCTTGAGCTGAAATGAATCTATTTTATCCTTTTGTTGTTTCAAGTGAAAATACTGATTTTGGCTAGCTATAATATTTTTCTTTCCTTTCTTTGGAAATGGCATAAGTTTCAGCTTTGTTTATGGAAGGCAAGGAATTCCGTTGAATTGCAGAATCAGCTTGGATGGTTGATATCTTCCTTTTTCCTTTTTTTCATTTTCATTTTTTCTTTTTTCTAGTGCGCTAGATCGTGCCTCACAATCCGTTCCATCACCTTATTTTCCTATTACAAACATCAGGGAAAAAAAAGCTAGATAAAACCGAGAAATTGTATTGAAGTCATGATGGAGATCAACTGAGCGGGGTAGCGAATGTGTTAGAAAAGGGAAACAGGTTAGTGTTGATACCTGCTCTACTGAACAGCCAACTGGAAACGGAATGTTCACGCTTCACCGTTCGAATGGGCAGCTGCATTTCCTCCTTTACTCGTGAAGCACGGATAGTGCAGCGCTACGTGCCAGAATAAGGAAAGGGAGCCTTATTTGAATGTATGAAATGCAAATTTGATCTTAATTGAGTTGCTTGAGATGGCGTGCCAAATATGGCCAGAATGGCGAGTATTTTACGAGTGGGCACGCTCAGCGATTCACTTCTTCTGCAACAAAACACATGAAATTAAGGTTTATCACATTCAGTGCCATGGAGACGCCTGGTGGTTGCTGTGCTTTCAAATCGCTAACAATGCCCCAAAGCATTTTCCTTACTAGAAACACCTTCTCATTTTGGTTGTGATAGGGTATTTTTTATCCAAGATAACCTTGATGGGATTCTCATTTTTGAATAAATAATTTCAGTATTTTCAGGAATATCAAAAGTGTATTAAAATTATATTTATCTGCCAACGTACCTTGCCAAAGCCTTCACCACCTTGTAAATTGTCAAAGTAGTTTTCTCTCTAATTTGTTTCTCTTTTCTTTTCAGAATGTTCCAGTTCTAAAATAATCCGATTGGTTTCACACACACTCGTCTGCTGCTTACAATCTTGTACTGGTGTTATAAATCAAATGTAGTCGTTTCTTGGGTGCAGGCAATGAGGATATGAGAGCAGTGCTTCGCTAGGTGAAACATGGATCTCAACGAATTGTCAGAATTTCTAACTGCGCTTTAGCAATTGGAACCAGTGGGAATGTGTACATGGCAGAGTGTACAATTCCTCTCGCGCAATGGGTTCGTCCTTCTATCGCCCACGATGTTAGTGACGCAAAGTGATTCCGGTTTCGAAATTAAGTGAGCAATTGCAAATGCGATTCCAAAACAGCTACATTGTTCAACCGCTTGCATTGTAGTTGTTTACCAGTGATTTTCTCGTTTTGTTATCGCTTCCAAAGCATCTTCGCCCTGAGACAACGCGGGAACGTGTAGAAAAATAAAACTGTTGGTTACTTAGCCTTCTACGAGTGTTTCAGCTGTTTGACGTTGGCATGAGCGTGTAAATTCCGACAACTGAAATGCATCAACAAAGGGTCTAAGAGCTCCATTCTTTTTTCGCCGAGAAGGGAAATGTCAGAAGAATTGTTCGAAAAATACGAAGTTGTGTGCAAGAAACGGATTATATGTGCTCGTTTATTGGCAGGAATTGAAGGTACGCAACGGGAAAACACTGACCACCGGCAAGTAACATCGTTCCGTGGGCTCTCCAAAGTGTAAAGCTAGCAGTCATATGAAGAATAGCACAAGAGGATTTCCTTAAATTGAGCCAGCTCTCTGTGCAACGGGAATTCGTCGGTAAAGGATAACACGAGAAAACTCTACCCCGGTACCAGGATGAGTTTCTTCAGCTCGCTGCAACAGTACGTGACGAGTGGCGTTGCTGGGCTTGGGCTGAACCCGCGAAGGTTCTCCCTATCGCGCCAGGAGTCGGCGGAAGGCTCATCGGGTCCCTCCGGTGGCCATTCGTCTTCCTCGTCCTCGGTCACCTCACCATACAGCATGGGTGGGAGTGGTGGTGGTGCTGGTGGCATGAGCAGCATGGGACACAGTCCCGGTTTGAGCCCCGGCGGTCCTGGCAGTAGTGGCCAGGGAATGGGCGGCCACGGCACTGCCAACGCGAGCATGAGCAGCGGTGGAGGAGGCGGCGCAGGCCAGGGAGCCGGTGGTGCTGGTGGAGCTTCGACAGGCGCAGGAGGATCCCTCGGTAAGTGGGGCTGAACACCATCAAGTCACAATTCTTATTTCTTCTCTTACAAGCCGACTGGTAGCTTAACGAAAGATCACGAACATCGTATCTCACATTAAACCCACCATCCTGGCACGAAACAAGTTGCACAGCGGAATCGCCATCAGTGCCGGTAGGTGCTGGCCCTTCCTTAAGGACAAGGCAGCCGGGAGATAAAGAGAACTTCACCTCACTGGAGTGTTCTTAACAAACGTTGGCAAGAGTTTGTTCCGTCCTTTTCGCTGCCATCCTAAAGCAACGGACGTGGTTGAAATCGAACGAATGCAGCCACTGTCGAGTAGGGCTGTATGTCACAGGCACGTTCGCGTGTTGTGTACTTTTGTGTCGAGATTAGAAATGATGGGTCTCTTGACGTTTGAATGCACAGCGATCATTTGTTTTTTTTTTCTTTTTCTTGCCCGACAGCTCTAAGCCACTGTACCAAGCGATGCTCACGTCCAATGTAGAATGCATCTAAATTTGTTTCCATGGTTCTTGCCTCTTGTTTCCTCGGTGCATAAAATGTCCGTGGCAGAAAGCAAAATTTAAAATTCTAGCTAGGTTTCTTTCATTACTACGTCTAGTTGAGGCATAGCAGGGAGGAAACGAACAAAAATTAACAACAGCTTTTGAACATAATTTACTACAACAAACACCATTCATCGTCGTACAGGGTGGCACTTGCCAAGCGTGAGATGATTGAAAAATGGGCAGGTAAAATGGCAACAGTTCACAAGGCCAGCGATATAATCTTTACATTTTTAAGGTTTTCCCTGGCCTGATCCTGTCTGCCCTCTATTTATTATCGCCTATTCTTTACAGTCTGTGCCCAAGTGTCGTTCTAGCACAAAACTGAACCTCTTCTCTTTCATCTCAACTGACGGCAGAGAACGGTGGAATAAGGAATCAGGTGTGAAAAGAGTTGATGCCAACGGCAGTCTTCTCTTATAAAGTGAAAACGAGACTCCGTCGTACGCTGGAGTGAGTTAACTTGAAAGATGGTTGCCGGTCGCTTCGATGGCATAAAATGGCTGGGGGACTTTTGAATATTTCACAACAACCCAAACAACTCTGAAGGGGATGAACGAGCACTTTCATCATACATACCTACATGTGCGGGTCAGCTGGAAGTTCATGAATGATTCGTGCTTGGAATATCGAAATCCCGGACAAGCCAATGCCTTTAAGCAATGCATTTGGGCTAAATCTCTAACGTATTTCTTCTTCAAACCTCCTTTAATCGGTTTTGGCTAAAGAGAGTTGTGTCGCTTGCAGATAAAAAGGTTATTAATCATCAACGTAAAGTGTTCACCAAGGTAAAAATTATCCAGACGGATTTGTTGGGTTGTGCTGCTGATGGTCATTACCAATCCCTGGTGTAAAGCGATAAGTATATTTCCTTTCTTGTTACCAGAACACCATACTACATACATATTGAATTCTTTCATCGTCCTACAAAGGAATGATCGTGCATTTCATGATAGTTGTCAACACAACAAGAAGCCAACGATGTTTCGAGGGGAGCTCCATTATCACACATTTGTTTTAAGGCAGTTTTTCTAAAACAAACTCTAAAAAAGCTGCCACCAAAAGTGACAAAACAATTTGTGTTAATGTAAATCAGTCGAGAGCACAGCATTTCCAAGATAGTAATGTACACACGTAAAATATTTTCCTCTGGGCCAATACACGCATGCCGAAATATGTTTCCATCAGCTCACCAGCTCATCGATAAACCATGCGATTCCAGTGTCCAATGTCCGGAAAATCGCATTGGAACGCGCGATGGCATGTCTTAAACGATTCGATTTCCTCGCGTCCTCGAACTGAAAGTGAACGTTAAAGCTTTTTTTTTTCGTTATCCAAGTAGTAGCCATGCCACCTCCAGACACAAGGTTGACAGGTAAGAATGCCGAAGAAGTTTGCTGAGCACCCACAGATGCTTGTCCAATCGAATGAAACATAAATCAACTGAAACAACAGCCGGCTGAATCTGTTCTATCTCAGCAGCCGGTGATTGTCGGTGCGTGCTCTCAGGGTTTGTGAAATTTCTGAACATTGGAAAAATTTCGTTCAGATGTTTAGAGAGAGTAAGAATGGATGGCAGGTACCCCGACACCGTTCCGAATCTGGCGTTCATTAGTAAATTGTTTTCTATCGTTCTTGGATTCGCCTATTGGTAATTTTCTCATATTGTCCCTAGAGAAATGTTTGAGGTTTACTGTCCGGCTGCCCACTCAAGGTCGTGGGTATAAGAGGAAATAAAGAGTTCCCACCTCTTCGCAGCTAGCTAGCATTACTACGGAGCATATTTCAGGGAGGTAATCATTGTGGGGTTTCTTCCTCTTAACAGACAAATAAGAATGTTTGTCTTACGAAGAAAAATATGCAACCACCCGTTGCTAAGTTCTGTCTTCTGCTAGGAGGCGCTTAAGATTGGACAAGTGAAGTGGGGAAAAAGCTCTTAACTGCTAATGACACGCTTCCTCGAGAATATTCCATAACTATAAGGTGCGCCCTCCGATAGTGTTGGTGCTCGGAACACTGGCGAAACTATGCAGCATAAGTCTTGCAATTATGATGGTGGTTAAGAAGCGCACGAGCACGGGTAGTGGAAGGATAATACCTTAATGCTATTATCATTGCTCAACTTCAAGGCTTGATGGAATTCCCGGAATCGGTATAAGGAAGCAAATGAAAAAAGTGTTGCTTTTGATGTTGTTGCAAGGAAGAAGAGAGAAATAAAATTTGTGAACAATTTTACGGTAACTTGTTCGGTTTCCTTCTTCGAACCACTAGGTAAGCGCTCGACAAAAAATTTAAGAGAACTGAATAGCCTCGATCAGATACTAGTTTTGTACATTTACGCCTCTTGAATTGGGCCTTCCAAGTCGTTTACATTGAACTATAATTTATAAACTTCTACTGACTCACCCATCCGCTACGGGAAACATGAGAAACTAATTCTACTGTCCTCCTGTTTCCGGCTCTTCACCGCGTGTTCCTTTCACACGAACACCTTCACCCCGCTGTACCAGTTGAAGAGCTTGGAGAAAGCTTCTGCCTGTTGTGGCAAAGTTTGTTGTCGATTAGGGTTTTCTTCTTTTCTTTCACGCAAAGGTGGGTCGAGATAAACAGCGCAGCACGTCCGAATGAGTTGAATAAGGGTTCCACAAAATGGCGTCAATGGTAAAATGGCGGACGAAAACGTTGTGCAAGAGGATTGGTTCCGGAACATCTTACTATTGTGAAAGATAGAAAAAATTTTAAAAAATATCTATGGTTATGTCGTTTATTTGACTTTATAAAGCGCACATATCAGTTTACGTTTGAAGCCAGTTTTGCATTGTTCGACCATCGAAACAAATAGCTGTTGTTGTTTATTTGTTTCAATATTTCACCGAAGACTTATTATTATAGATGAAGTAAATTACTTTCACTCACATTTCTCTACTCAGTTACAGCTTGTGGAAGCACTGTTACAAAGAGAAACTTAATTAAAACTTAATGGTTCTGCTTACCAACTGACGTCAAATTGGTATACGTGACAATTCTAGCTTAATAGAGCCATTATCACGTGTTTTTCGTGCTCGTGCTGCCTGCCGTTCAATTTATTTCGTGCAACAAAAACTAAAACGAATTCAGATGCTGCACCGTGTTAAACAACAATAACCTACGTACTACAAAAACACATACCATCGAAAGCACAAACGTTATGGTTCCGTGGACATTTGCAGCTACTTTGCAGACTCAGTCCAGTGCTTCGGAGAAATATCACGCTTACAGAAAAAAAACCCAACCTGGAAATTAATTAATTCCATGGAAGTGTGAAACCGGCATTAAACGGTAACAACACTATCGTAACAAATGGAAGAGTTGTTTTCGGCTAGCTTATATTGGATTAGCAGTTCCAAGTAACGATACTGAATTTGTTTGCGTTCCAGTTGGCAGATGTGGGGTTTTTGTTTTAGAAAATTATGATTTCACCTTTTAAAAAAAATCATGAAGGGAGAAGGCAATCGATGAGTTTGTAGCGTAACATTGAAAGCTATTCTCTCGGATTCTAGAAGAAGATTTATTCCATTCAATTAAACAACACAAAACAAGTCGACATGGAAAGACAAATAGTTACATAGATTCTGGTATGTAAAGAATTCATTTTTGAGCTGTCAAATAAATCAAACAGTGTTTTCCAATCAAGCACGACCGTCATTGTGGCAACATTTTCGACGGTCCGTTGAACGACGCGCAAATTAATGTTCAACTGTCAACATCAAAACCGACGCTTAAATCCACATAAATAAAAATACAAAATCTCCCCCCGCAGTGAAGTGGGCAATCGAACAAGAGGAAAAACTGCCATTAAATGGCACACGCAAAGTTTTACGGATAGTCCAGTATTTGGTAAGTTAATTTATTTGTGCGCCTCACGAAAACAACCCAAAAGGACAGTCCTGCGAGAGAAAATGAGCCTTTAGGCCATAGACATTTTGCTGTCGCTATGCTTGTTTTCCACTTGTTCGATGGCTTCCATGGAGGGTTTGCTGGTGGTGATTCATAAGAACTGCCCGCTAATTTCCCCTGCTGATGTTTGCATCCATAACATAAAAGGTAGGACGGTGTGAAAAAGCACGCTCAATTCCACTGTGATTACAACACCTCCAGGATCGTGCTTCCACGGTTTTGCTGTGGTTGTGCTTAAATTATATCGTTTTTTTTTTCATTATTCTTCTGCTGCCCAAAACCCCAGTGCTCAACCGGACAGACCTGTAATCAAACAATTTGACCAAACACTGTCCCACACGCAACGTGAGCTGTAATGGAACAAATTTTATAACCTCGAAAATGCTTTAATCACTACCTAGCTCCGCCTCGTGCCCTATTTGTCGGCAGGTGGTATTCGTGACATGGTGTTGTGAGTGTCTGATAAATAAATAAATGCAGCAGGGCGGTTGAGCGTGAAACCCTCGCGGCTCGTTACGCGGAAAGCTCGTAGCGACACGACATTCATGGAACGATTGTGTCGAAAATAGAGCCAAAAGCCCTGATGGGCATTGAGCTGAATTTGATTGCCCGTGTGTATTCGTGAGTGTATTTTCCTGTCTCCACTTCCCTCGGAACTCGGGCTGGTCTGAAAGGAAACGCGACAGATGGCAATAGCTTCATCTGTTCATCTGCGCATGAAAAACGATGCGGTCCATAGGAGACACGAAATTGGCGAGACTAGCAGATGGACGGCACCGTCGAGACTAATTAGGATTCCATGTCAGGCATAAAAGGATATGCCGCCGCCACCGCAACAAGTGACACCACGGTAAACAACTAACTGCGCCAGATCAGCTAGATTGGTACCTAAAATAATGCCACTCCGATGAAAGTCTAGTAAATGTAGAAATTCTCGTCGTAAAACTTTGTCCACGAACAGCTTATTTCGGTTTTCTTTCATTTATGCATTATTGATGTTTCAAGGCAAACAAATGGAACAAGGGAAACTAACTAGTTAACTACTAACGCAAAATCCGGATAGAATTCTGATATTCTCACCAACACGAAAAACTGATTTCGCAACCAAACTTTAAATATAAACATGTGGAAATGAAATCACACAGCATCTTTGGCAGCTCACTTTCTGCGTTGCTGCGAACTAATATCTTGTATCAGCGCCACGTGTTTCTAAAACACACAAAAACCTCAAAACGTTAGACACTCACCTGAAAAAAGCTATTCTGAGCCAAAAAGCTGGATACCGCTCCAGCTGCCCGAGCAAAACAGTTTCACGACGATGCCAGACTCGGGCCACGAAAAATGCTGGCTCGAACTGAAAAATATCTCCAAGAAAGACAATATGTCTTGCTACCTTTTTATCGCCGCCGGACAGTGCTGTCATGCGTTGGTATAGTTTTATCATTTTGCGAACTAGACTCTCCGTCATACTCCTCCGCGCAGTGGAAATGCGAAAAGAGAATACATTCCTCTGTCCGTTGGAAAAAAACTTTTGCCTCCTCATTGCTTCTAAGCGGAGAAAGACGATGAGATGGAACTCCTCAGACAACAATGTTGCTTCGTTTAGTCATCCTTTCCGACAGCGACCGCAGGGCGAAGCTTTTAACTTAATTCCAACAAGATGAGCGTGGCTCCGTCCCTTTGGTTATATGCGAAAAAGTTGCTTGGAAAGATGATGACGCTGATGTGTTGGACGAGAAAGACTGTAAACCTAAGGAGAGTCATCGCTTTCCTATCGCCTAGCCTCTTTTTTGCCGTTTCTATGTGTCAAAGTCTAACAGTTCCCAAAGGATCCTGGATGCTTTTAAGTTGTTGAAAACTAGATGATAAATGAACAAATAAAAACAGCTAAGTAAAGAAAACCCGAGTACGGTACAACCAATAGTTTTTCTTGTGACGCACGATGTACTGCTTCTGAAAGTATTTTTTCAACTGAAGAATGTTTAAATTCAGAAATGGTAAGATGTGGGAAAGAATTTATATAATTACTAGGACACTACCATTATCTCTTGCCTGGAGATCAAAATTTGCGGCATTAATGCAATATGCTTCAATTTTGTTTTTCTGTTCATTCTAGATTCTCCGATTCTTAATATTTCAAAGGCTACTTGACAGATGCAAATTCTGATGAACTCAATTGTAAGCATGCCATTCAAAACCAACGTCTTTCCACCCGTGTTAATGAGATTGTCTTGAAATCTTGATTGAAACTCCACAAAAGATACTCTTCATCGATTGTCGTCAAATCCGCAACTACTTTTCGAAGCGAAGCGAATCTTTCTTCGAGCTAGCAAAAACGTTGCCGTCATCAATCATGCACAATAATCTTGCATTGAAAACGAGACATCTTTTTCCTTCACATAAAAAGACATTTTTGCCTCAGAGGAAATTGCACACTCAACTAAAATTCCATTTCAACAAATGAAGATCAATTTTGCAAATCATAAGAATGAATCATTTTGAATTATGAACCATTTTCACAAGAAAGTGCACTCGATTGTTAGCTTTAATCGAGTGATGAAGTGGTTGATATGTATATCAAATTTTATTTTTATATATTTCACACAAATACTAACCCACATCTTTTCCTTTGATGATGATGAAATGTTGATGTTTGATTTAGTTTCAGGAAACAAATCCAAATTGAAACGCACATCATATTTAGATCCACAAAACCGCTTCCCTAACTGCTGTGGAATAATTTGATTGTATGCAAACTAATAATTGACTAAACCAACCTCAGCGAGGTTGTCGCGTGCAACGTTTCGATAAAAGTTAAGCTCACGTCAACGAAACTAAGCCACTGGATTGTCATCATCGTAAAAGATGAACTTGTTCCACATTGCTATTGCTTTGTGTTGAAAATCGGAAAACCACAAATTTTCGTGTATGTGTGCTGTAGATGTTCGACCTTGCACTTCCAGTGGAAACGGTTGTATATTATTTTCACCTACCGCTCACCTACCACTATCGACTGACTCGCCCTTCGTCAACATTATACGAACCCCTACGTTGGTTGGTTCCAAAATGGTTACATGGTGGAGACGGATCCTTCCTCCGGGGCAAGCAAGTTTTGAAGTCATCAAACAACATTTCAAAACTGTTGCCTAGTTTTATGCATAGCAACAGATGCAATGGATCTCAACCTGCACATGCTGGTGGGCAAAAAACAGCTAGAACCGACTCGGGTTTAAAATCAAACATTCGCAAACAGAAATGTTCTCGCACACAAGGGTACCATGTTTGTGGTGAAATGCAACTTAAGCAATGAAATGGGGGGAAAAAAAACATGAACATAGTTAAGCGTGGGTTTGAGTGCAATCGGTTCTCAATTATGGGCATCGTACTCAAACTGCGACCCAACTTTTGTAAGCTGAAATGTTTTCACCTGCACAGTGTTCCGAAACCAATTGCCCTGAAAAGAAGCAGTAGAAAGGGAAGCTCCGGTAGCTACGAGTAAGGTGACTCAAGATGCCCTTTCTTTCTGAACCAAATTGTGAAACTCAAACAAATTCTGAAACACCATTGTTGAAGAAGAAAGGAGAGAAAGGTGGATACTAAAGAGGAAACAATTGTACTGGCACATGCATCGTGCATGCCAACTTCATCAAAGTACCGAGCACAGGCTGGCTGCTCGTGAAGCTGCTTACCCGATTGCACAATCATTTATGCATCCAAGCTCCACCGGTCTGTTTCTGCAAGCTGAAAGCCCTTCCAAGAGCACCACCACCCTCCCCCTTTCCTCATCCTTCCCCACCACTAAACCACATCGAGTTCTTTCACCCACCAAGGGCGGTGACACTAATGGAAAGGCTGCTTCAACGCCACTCGCTTCCCTTTTGCAGGATGCCTTTGCTCGGAATAATTTTCGCATAGCATTGCATGACCGCACTTCCTACCTCTCTCTCTCTAGCCCTTCCTCGCTACTACCGGATGTGCATATTAGTGTAGCAACATAATTCAATGATTGCATTAGACTACAATAGCACAAGAACGTGCCCGGTCTTCGGTCTTCCTTGAAAGTGCAAACGGGGCCGCTGCTTGTAGAGCTATTCAGCCCTTCAGTTGCAAGGTACCAAAAATGTGTATGTGTGTGTTTGTGAGTTTGAATACCTCGAGGGCCCTTTAGAGCCCTCTCAAATGCAGAGAGTATGCCTTCTAGAGTGGTAATAGGCTCTCTACCGAACAACCACTTGATTGAATCTACCCTACCACTCTCATTTTCATTGATGTTTTCGAAGATTTAAAGTATTAATAAAGAGATTTTAATTCTACAAACCTCTGAGTCTGACCGGTGAGTCGTTAGTTATCGATAATATCTCTTTATCGTCCTTGTTTTCATGTGTGCAGGATACGGAAAGGGTGCGACACCATCAACCCTTGCAGCGCCAGGCACTCCTCCAATCAGACGACAGTCTTCAGGCCGCGGACTGGATGCTCTCATACCGCCACCCCGCCAGGGCTCGTTCCGTGGTCGCAGCTCACCGATCAATCCCAACCCGCCGGACAAGCCGTCTTTTTCCGTGTGGAAGCGACGTCCCTCGTGGCCCGAGGTGGAAATAAAGTCATCGTCTGGGTAAGTCTTTGCCACGCAGTACATTGCTGTGAAAAGTTTTTTTCCATCTGACTCTTGATAAATAAGTTTCCGGATCCCGTTGCGTCTACTACATCTTTATGTGATACAGTTACATTTACACCAAAAAACCTTTTTTCAAAACAAACGGACAAAGCTGGTTAGTGATTCCTTTTTTGTGTGTGCTGTTCGTCCCCAGTTTGGAACTGTTTTCATGGTGGTAATCTCTGGTAACCTAAGGATTCCTTTTTTTCTATTCTCATTGTGGTCGTAACTCTACAAAATTAATCCATTGTACTAAATAAGTATCACATTGTACAGCTTTATGGTAGTGCCTTAAACGATAATCGCAATTTATGAAGGTCACTAATTGTTTCATAGTTCCCCTACTCTCCCAACAATCCATCAAGTGGCTTGAATTACGGCTGCAGCATATTGTATGGGATTGCTTTCGTTAACATAAATCTTCAACATTTCACAATGACCGTTGCCGTTCGCAGGGTAACGCTTATTACTTGCCCATGATTGAGCTCAAGCTGTTCCCCGGAAATGATGGTATCCAATTAATAATTCTTAGATAGTGGATAAATAAAGCCCTATGGAAAACAGCCAAGAGAATAGTATGTCGTTTTGTGAGTTGGCAATTGAATTGGTACCATTTTACTTTAACCAATGTCTCAGATAACTTGTTATATTCTAAGAGTATTCACCGAAAATTCAATGAATTTGTTAAATTCAAGTGGCTTGGAGAAGAAATGTCGGTTACAACGCAAAATTTTCAAAAAGCGAACATAAAAAATGAAAAATCCAAAAAAGTGCTTAAAACTAATAATACGTCCACAGCTTTGCAATTCACCTTAGGGAAACACGACTAGCGCGCTTTGACCATCTCACAATATCAAACATTAATGGAAGAACACCACGGATTAAGCTGGTTTTAGTCGTTCCTGGTTTGAATCAAATTATTTTAACCCAGACTAGAAACGACCGCCAACCGAAACCTAAATCCGGGAATTGTTAGGTCGGGTGGGATCATATATAATGGCCTCAAACATTCCGGTCGGGAACATTATACTTTGTGGGAGAAAAAGCCACCCCTGTTTAATTTCGCGCTCGCTCGTCGCTTGTGTCATATGGCCAGCACACTTCAAGTCGGCTGCTGCGAAAACCTGCCGTAACCGATGGACAAGCATTAAACGAATTTAATCTTCTTCCTGCCCTGTGGAAAATCCTGCTCCACCGCTTGAAGTTGAACAGACTTCTTTGTGAACTAGCCATTGGCTGTCTAGGGTATTTTGCCTCCATTGTGCTTTCACTGAACTGAATCTCACAATTTCGGCACAACCCATTGGGTTGGAATGGTAAATTTTCATAATGAGTTTTCGAAAACCCACACCACAGAGGCCCGATTGCCTCGGCTTGAAACGGCTATGGAGTCCCGTTCGGTTTGCATATGGATTTGCTGTCGTTGGCGTGCAGGATAACTCAATAACAACTCGAACCCCCAATTTTATGGTTGGTCTCGTTGAACAAATGAAGCTTCCAGCTCGGTGAAAACACGTTGCAGTTGCGCTCATTGGACTCGGACTGGGCTGAAATATGTAGCCACCTTACAAGCTCACAAAAATAACAATGTTTGCTTTATTAGAAATACCAAAATTTCGGTCCCACAACAACAGGATGTTTTCTTTTAACAGCTGCACTCACCGTCCATTAATTTCTCCCCTCTCTCTCTCTCACTCTACCTCCCCTCTCGCTTGGCTTATTAAAAACCCACCACCAGGCGGAGGCCGGATATTTGCAATGACGAGGAATTTTCGTGTGCCTCCCGCATCAAGCCGGATGTTATTGCATGCCGTCATCACTGTCAGCAAAGCCCATGAAACAATGGGGATCAGCTTCTGCTGTCCTTCCTAGTCCACCCTGTACACCTGGGTTTGTTTGGTATGTTCGGTGGGATTTTCAACCGCACATTTTGCTTTCCCTCGTCTACGATTTCTAATTCCGTCTCATTGTGCTACGAGGCACTAACCGCAAACTGGAGCTTGGCAGGCGGTTATGGGAGGCACACAACGAGGATCATAAAATTTCTATTAGTCCTTCGAGGCTGTTATTTTATAATTGTTCCCTGGTAATGGTAAAACTGATATAGCAACAAAGCTATCAGGGGAAAAATGGCCTAATGGATCGCTATATTGTCGGGTTTGTTTTTCCATTGCATTGTTTTTGCACCTTCTCCAAGTAACAACTATTGGTCCGATGCGAAAGTCGATGAAAAACTCACTCGCCCCACCGGCAAACCCGACCGTAACAAAGCACCTACACGGGGGTTACCACGGAAATAATGCCCCTATACACTTTCGTATGGCCACTACGGGAAACAGAGAGCGAGAGAGAGAGCGAAGGAGGAGGTCGTTAAGGTGAATGCGCTCCGAATAGCTGAGGCAGGGGCAGTGGAAGTGCACATCCCCCCTGATGTCCCTGGTAGCCAAGGATTCTCTAGGAGCTGTTCCGTTTCGATTCATTTCGTTCCAGTCCATTGTTGGCATTGCTAAATGGGGTGTGCAAGTGGACGCGGAAAACACAAATCCCATGAAGCTAATGGAGGAAAAGGGGAGAAACCGAATGGGGCCGATTGGGTCGATATGAAATAAAAGAGATATTATTTTGCTCGCCACATTCGCTTCCCTTAGCGTTGGGTGCTGTGTGTATGTGTGCATTTTCCCTTTTTCTTCCACTCGCTTATAAACTAACCTAAGCATCGTAGTCGATCATTCCCAAACCCAGCTATGGGGTTTTTTTTTCCGCAAAAGTTACACGACCACGGTTGCAAACTGTTCTTTCCTGGAATTGATTCACAAGGGATCCTAAAGAGCGAACCCTCAGATAATCGGTTGGAGCACTATCCACCGATTCGCACTAACTAGAATGTTTTGCCCATCCCACGAACTCGCCTTTGAACTGAGTGGTGATGAAACTGGCACTGTATTACATAACTGGATTAAGCTCCAGGAAGACTTCAAAAAAATGTGCTTCAATTCTGGAGATGTGTGTACGTATGTGCGTGTGTGTTTGAGAATACACCAATATAAATTTCCTATAAAATTCAACTTAAGAAAGGTTTAGTAAAGAGAGATACAGGTAATACACCGGATACTGGTGTTTGCTTTTGTTCTCACTTGTTTCATCGTTTGAAAATGTTATCTTCGTCCAGCAAACACAAGAAAGGAAACTCGTGTGGAGTCGACGTTTTCTCGAATAGCCTGTGCGAAAGCTTTTTAAATTCATTATCCAAACGGAGTGATGTAATCAGTAACTGCGCAGTAATTTAACCCCGCAGGGGAAACATATTCCCGGAGTACTGAGTACTGTCGGTGTACGTTCAAAAACATATTTGTACGATCAACGAACAACGCGGCCGCACCCTAAATAAATAATGAGTCGCAAAAAACCGCACAAACAGTGATAAAAGGATTCATTTCACGCACGCATGCATATTCACGTAGGATGGTAACGTTGTGGAAAATCGGCGATGATCTGTTTCTAACGACCGCGAGGTCGATTGTTTGCACAACTACTGCAAAAACCAGGAGTGTAACTTGATTCGATGTGGTGATATATCGGATTATACTCATGTTCATGATGAACTGTGTAGTGTGTGTTTTTTTTTTATTAAACATGCTAAGCGTTTCCATCTGTTAGGATAATATCGTGTAATGTTATTTGTGTTCGATCAGAGTCTTGTTTGTAGAAAGAATGCTTTACTAACTGATGTAAACGCTTCATACAAAAAAATTGCATTTTTCATACCAAAAAATTGCATTTTTAGTTTTAGATTGAATTTATAAACTGAGAAAATTTTTGCGTCGGTGAAGTCGCGCAGCGTAAGTCCACCGACGTCTTTAAGTTCTTTTTAAAATTATTAACTTCTGCTCGATAGTCTTTATCGGCGCGCCCTTTTTCATTTCAACATTCAATTCGTCAGAAACAGGGGTTTTGGAAACCCTTCTCGACTCATGATGCCTTTAAAGTTTACGACTGCAAAAAAAAGGACCGTAATGAATGCTTATTTCACGTACCAAATGCTTACAAAAATGTTCACCGTCGTGGTTATGTTCGCTTTGTTTGGTCGCTCGAGCGATTTCATGGCGAAAACATGGCGCACACACCTCTCACCCACATCTGAAGAAAACTTTTTAAAAGTTCAGATTAAATTTCAAACAAAAATCAACGTCAACTCCGCAGCGTAACACGTTTCACCGAGCGGTAGGGGGGAAACATTTTCTGACAAAAAAAAAAACACACACACAAACTACACGAACACCACCGTCACCGTCCGAATTTTGTTTCCATTGTCGCACCACAAACCCGTTTCGTGTGTTGCAAAACATTTGAAACCGATGTCAATCCTTGCAACCTACGCTCGGTTGTCCGGGAATCCCATCGCTCAGAAGAAAGAAAAAAAAACCACCCCTTCCAACCTGATCGGGCGAATGTTAGGAGATAACACGCTGACTGACTTGTTGGCAAATGGACAAATAAACACCCGCCCCGGTCGCATCACATTTCTAGCTAAGTGCATCCATTCCTGCCAAATGGCAGAACCTTTTCTTCTAGTCAAATAGTAAACTGCCATCCATCAACCGGGGTAATCCTGCTCGTAACGTAAGCTCCGGATGGGATGAGAAACACATTAACGTTGGAAGAATGTACAGTGCTTCTCCATTTTAGTCACGGATCCATCCGGTTGCACAGAAAATCCTCCCGAAAAGCAGTTCGAGTTGCATCCAATTAGTTATAAGTTATAAGATGTAAAAAATGTAGTTTGTGTGCAACCAACTGCTTGTGGTGTGCATTCGAATGTGTATTCTACTGTTACCGCATTAGAAGCGCTGTTTAGTAAATAAAAACACAAGTTTTTCTCCTCCCTGTGCAGTGCCGGTGACATGCCACGACCCACCCCCAGTTCAAAGGATTATGGGTTTAGTCTGAGGCACATAAAAGTGGTTCGGTAATGTGCAAACAGTAGATCGAACCAAATGGACCGCAACATATGTTGCGTTGTGTTCTTCGGCAGAAGGGCAGGACATGACATTTACTGCAGAACCATTCATCAAACATTCCGTCTCCACTCCCCGTCGGCCCCCCGTTGTGGCCCTGTTCGGTCTGCAATTTTCCCTCCATCGTTCAAACCCAGTGTCGATCGATACAGCCGGGTTGGTCGGGCGGTTTTAAGTTCGCTTCGATGATTCGCCGTTCGGGTTTGGCTTTGGCACCGAGCCAAAGCGCTTCCGGTGGAACCTGTTGCACGTCACCACCCCAACGCCGGACGGAATGTTTGTGGCCACCTGTTGTTCTGCGCCTCGGTGTACTTCGTGCCAAGGATGCATGACCGCGCGTACCATCGCAACCACGGCCCTTCGTCCTCATTCCAGGCTCATTAGCAGAAGTGGAGCCACCCATGAATGTACAAGGCAGACCGAAAATTTCCACTCACGCGCCTGACGCGGGCATTTGCGCGGCTAACAAAAGCAGATTTTCCTTTCATAGCCGGAAAGCGTTTGTCTCACTCCCTCTTTCCTTTCTGCCCTCTGCACATCGCTGGCCTTCTTTACGGCCCCAGGGGCGAGTGCGTCATTCGCCTACACAGGCGTCTGATCGACGTTTCCAGCCATCATCTGAACAGGCGAACAATTAATTCCGGCGTCATCCATTATCTTGTAGGCGACATGTTGGCAACTATGTTCCCTCCCAGCTTGGCCGACGCCTTGTCGGTCTTTCCCGCCATCGACATTCGTAACGCTCCGGCGCTCATGTCAGAAACAATCGTCGTTGACACGTTGTCGAGATTAGAGCGTAAATGTAAGCTAATGGAAAATTCGAAAATGTTGTCACTTATGTTTGAACTCAATGATGAATTAGAAAAGCAACAGACTACACACAGTTCAGCGTGCCGCATAGTAGGAAAAAAAACGTTAATATCTTTGAGAACCAAATACTTTTTTCTGCCAAACCGAAACCATTACTCGATGTATAGTTTTATTCACAGTACATTACACATGTACACAAGTACATGTACATTATAACTAACGTTTCAATAAGAATCAATATTTTCGAAAGAATATCAATAACTTGCCAACAGCATTGGCATCTTTCTCTTGCTGCCTTACGGCCTTGTTGTGCTACTAAAGACTTTTAAACGTGTGCTCTGTATGTGGTGCAAAACAACAAAACTAATCTATAATCTTTTCTACTTTTCTCTCTTAAACTTTTTTTCTTCAATCTCTTTTCCATACGCTTCCCTTTGCTGAATTTTCCTCTTAACGTATTTTCGGCATGTTTCATATTGCAAACTTATGCTCGCTCTATCGCATTCTCTTCTCTAAACCACCGCCAAAAAATGCGGCACTGGCATATTTAATTAAACATATCGGAACGCCAAAAAAACACCAAAAACCCGTCCTAATATTTCCTCTTCCGTGCGAAAAACCTCGCTCACCATATAATGCAAAATTGACAACGCGGTTCACCACTGTTCAACTCGAACCCAACTCCACCACTACCCACCCATCCCATCCTCATCGATTCGAGGGGAATAAATAAACCACAACCACAATCAAAATCACGAACTCACACACCGAAACACGCGGTTCGCCAGTTATCCTTCGCGGGCTCCAATGATAATGGTGCAACCAGTGGCCGAGGAATGTTTTGCCTCACGCGGCCCAAACGAACAAGGAGTGACGGAAATAGTCTATCGTTTCGACAAAATGAAACCACCGTACAATAGTGTCGTGCTAGCCAATAACAATAGGTAACGAAATTCAAAACACTTACAATTATTTCGTTTGCAACTGCTACCACTTACCTGTACTTCTACGTGTGCTGCTGTTTATATTACATGTACTCAAAATGTTAAACATAAACGTTTCTCTACTCACTGGTTCCATCCTTTCTACTCATTTTTGTGTTCCTAGCACCTTCATCCACACGCCTACACTCACCCTTCCGTTGTCTTTACTCGTGTGTCGACGTTACGCTGATGTATTTGTTGGTCTAATTTGATCGTCGGTGGCACATTATTTCTGTCGTTTGGGTCAGACGAGTTGTCATTCAGTTTCCGTCATTACCCCTTTCCTATCATGTGATATTCTGTCCTCCCTACTTACTATCTTTCCTTCTCACTTCTCTACAGCTGTATTCTTGGTGTTTTACTGATGGATGTACATAGTACGAGTATAATCAATGTTCTTCGCAATAACCTTAACTACTATACTATGTGTATTCATCCTGTTGTTTGGTACAGAACGATCTATAATATTTCTAACTAAGAAAGCACGGAAAAGGTATATTGGAAAACATTTTCCCACTGGTGAGCGTTAAAGAATCTTTACGATATATTTTTACCATGACTTCTCATGCCGTAAAGTAGTACAAGTACTCGGCGGTTGTCGTGTTCTTTTAATTGAATTCGCTTTAGCAGCTTTTTTTCTAACTTGGTTATAAAAAAAAATCGTATGGTTTTTTGACAGATTTTTAGGATAAACATCGAAAGTTTTTTGGAATGTTGAAAACCTAAAGCAGATTGTATGCTTCTTTTTTTTTGCACTTTAAAACGTTTCTTAAAAGGTTACGCTACGCTACGTAAGCCACAAAACAGCACAACAACGTGCAATATAATTGCAGCACAAAAGTAAACAATGGAAGCCAACTAATAGTGCTTCCGCTATCTTTTGCGGGCGTAGTTATCTTTTGTAGGCCGCAAGTGTCATCAAAGGAGATGGCTTTTGTAGCGGAGGGAAAAATTACAGCCTGTACATGCTCTTCGCTAGCGGTGACGTCGAGTTTCACTTTCTATGCAAATCTCTATTTAATGCTCGTTTAAGACGAGGCACTCGGGAAAAGCGCCAAGCGAGAAGGGAAGCAAACCACCAACGTAGCAATAACTGCTCATGAATAGCAAAAAGCGCAGAAAATGGACCACGGCTAAAACGTGGTCGGAATATCGTACCATGCCCATTCTCGGCTACATGGAGGTCAGAGATTAATCCTCGCGGGAAGGACGTTCCTTGTTTTACTCACCATCCGACCGCAGCTCTTGAGTCGTGCATTGTTTCTGTGTACTCTGAAGCTCCAGACGATTGAGAAGCTCTAATCAAGATCAGGTGTAGGCAAGATAGTGTAAGCGTAATCAATGTGGAGTATAATCAGGAGATCTTACAGCAATGTCTAGACAGTTTAGTGTTATGCAAGAAGATTGTACCAACGTACGGTGAAGATTTGGATGCATATGGATTAACATTTTCAACTACTGTTACTGAAACAAACAATCAGAAAAGTTATTTTATTTGCCTCATTTTAGGGTATGGGGGTTATCAATTGAGAAATGATCGATGTTCATGTATGAAGCCAACGAAAGAGCGCAACCGTTTCTGACTAACGGAGTAGAGGCAAATAGATTATACAATCTTTGACAGATGGACATTTTTATGGAAATCATATGTGTATGAAATTGAAAAATATAACCATAGCAATGTCACACAAAATGTTTGATAAGATGCAGTGCCTAAAGGCATAACAATTAAGATGATCCCTTATTTTCCATCCAAAACAAACATGCATGAAACTCAAGCAATAAAGTATTTCATTTCCATTGGCAAGAATATATAAAAAAAGCCATTTTTTTAAACAAATTCAAACGAAAATCATTCAATTACGCTGAATTTATGCACCAATTTGATGTTATCGCCTGATGGCTTTATTTCTTTTATCGTGTATGTATGCGTGTACAATGGCCAATCAAAATTTGTCCTCGCCGTCGATGTTCGTTCGTTCATTTACGGATCAATAAATTGTTCACCCATCACCGAAATGGGACAATTGTTTCTAACACAACTCTCTTCGCATTTCATTCCTTTGTTTCTAACAGCGTGCAGGAGAACGATGGTTCCTACTTTGAAAGCTTCACTGCCCTGTCGTGGAAAAACGAGAACCGCCGAATGTCGGCTGTGCGGGCCGTAGAGACGAGGGCAGAAATACTGCCAGAGAACGACACCGACCGACTGTTGGAGGACGACATCGAGCGGTCCGAGCAGAAAGAGCACCTTTATTTGGATGTCTTATACGCGATCGCTAACACCGTTGGGGCTCCAGCCCCCGGTGGACAGGTACGTCTAGAGAGTGTTTTCTGAAGAATCCCCTAGGATTTCAACCAGGAGTTATGTTTTTAATTTTTCTTAATGAACGCATTTTTACATTGTGGTTGAAACATTTTCAAAACACGCCAAGTCTTCTTGCAATACCTGAGCCGACAAGATACCCACCCAAGCCATGTTTGAAGTTGTTTTCTCCTACGACTCCTTGCACAATGTTAAACACGTTCCCTGTCCTATGTTACTCCAGTTTTTTGCGTCTCTTCTTCTCCGAAATGTTTTTCTGCCGCGTAATTCAACGAATTTTTCACTATCTTTACCAGCGCCTCCCTCCCATTACGGCTGGGTACTTTGCATCGCGAATTTTCCTCCATGCTCTTTAGGTTGTATCGCCTGTATGCAGCCGCCTTTCACTGTCACTTCATGTCTCCATCTGTCACCCTAACAAAAACTGTGCTCGTTGCATATTCATTCGTGTTACTTTATCACAACTAAATTCTATCTTGCATTTATTAAACTTCCTTCCTTAGTGGTTCCTACAAAAAGGGAAAACTGAGCTTTGGTTTCTCATGGTCACGTGTCGATAGCAAAAGGGACACAGTACGTGACTTTTTCGTGTGTCACTCCATTTAGTCAACCAAAAACACAACACGCCGGTATTTTAAAAACATTGTTTAAATCATGGATATTTGTTCCGTCGGATAATACTGATGAAATATGAAAATCCTTTTGAAAACGAACTTGAGACGTTATGTAATTTATTCTCTTTTATTTAACCTTTTTTCTGTTTGTTTCCTATTCACTGCTTCCTCTTTGTTAATTTCCATTCTATTGTATCTCTTCTTTTTTACCTTTACACCTCACCTTCTTTCTCTCACTTCATGTCCCAATTCCCCCGTCCTCTATTGAATCTTTCGTTTCCTCCTGTCGATCCCCTTCTAACATATCTTACTATTTTTCTCTCAACTTTCTCTTCCGTCTCTTCGACTCTATCTAATGCCGTCTTTTCTGCACGCACTGTTCTGCTCTCGCACCATTCTACTACGACTATCGATTGTAATACCACACCCGTTGAATGTAAACCTGTGCGTGGCCCGGTGCATAACTGCTCAATTGGACTAACTAATTCGGACCTCTTCTGTTCGACCCAATGGCGAATGTCATACCTGGAAAATACCCGCTACGCATAATAAAACCTGAAACCATCGAATCAATCAAAAGAGACTGAAAGTAAATATTGCTCTTATGTACCTCTGCTAGGCGATGAGACTATTTTGCCATTCGTCGACTAGAAGCTTTCATTAAGCTGAATAGAAAATAGTGCGTTTAAGTAGTGGGTTTCTTTCCTGTCCTCAGTTACATTGCATATTTTAATTTCGCTATTTCAGGTTTTGTTTTACTGTCTCAGAATTTTAATTTCATAGTCCATTCTGTTCGAACATGCATGCTAGACGAAGATAACATCTGCCCCTAGATCTGCTTTTTTTTCTAAATTCTGCAAACTAATCAGTAAAAAACACACACACACTGCAAAACTGCTGAGTGAATAACTCGCAGTTGTTGAAAAAGTGAGAAAAAAGCAGTGAGTCGTTGTTTTGCTTGCATCACACAGGCAAAGGTAGCCAATGCTCGTCTGATAATACCAAGTCCTGGCAGGCCAAGAGCGACCAATGTAAAGAAAAGGGCGAAAAATCACTTTCCTATCGAGCAGGGAGAAACCATTTTGATCTTGCTGCATAGTGTTCCATGCATAAGGGAAAATCGATTTAAAAAAACCCTCTGTTTAACAGCCCCATCATGCCACAGACACTGGTGGTACAAACGGCTTTTTGGATGAAACAAGAACGATGACATTGTCCCAAGGTAGCCCCATGTGTCCTTCCACCAACCTGATTGTGATGGAGCAAAAATAGCGAACGTCATTTCATGACGTTCCAATCTCATTTGCTCATAATTGAAAGGCTTCGATCAAACACTAGCTTCGGCAATGTTGCAACAGTGAAAAGCACAGCATGGGCAATACTTTGACTTCTGAATGGAATTTCGTTCTGCTAGCCCAACACCTCGTCATCTTCGTCCCATGCATGGTTACTTCGGCATTATCCATGGACCAACGTGGACGTTCAGCACACTATAAATTCCTTTATTATCGAAAGGAATCCAAAAATCATTTCTGAGTTGAAATTGAGTTTCGAAAACGCATTGCAGATGAAAATTACCGAAGGTACAATATTTTTACTGCTTCTAGCCCAACTGTTTGTAAAGTATCCATTAGAAAACATTTATATCTCCACACAAAATTTGAAAACCCGATGTGCCGAAAGATGTGCAGGAAAAAGTGGGCCCTTTGGGCTCATTTTTAATACTACCAACGCCGATCAACACATTTCCCATGTTAAATGATGCAAACGATTGCTAAAGCCCCTGCTTGCAGTGGACCGATTCCGGTTTGGGCATTATTTTTGATAATCAGATACCAGAGATTGGCAAGTTTTGGAGAAAATCATCTTCCCAAAACCTGCTAGGCGTTCAAAAAAGGTCTCTCTCCGGTAGGGGCTCTTCATCCAATAAGTCTTATTTAATCCAGCATGGAACAAGGGTTAGCATTTGTCCTGTGCGAGTTGGAAAACATCAAGATTCGTCGAATGATGCTAGAGCGTCTGATTGTAGCAAGCGGCAACCCTTTTTACACAGAATTCTGTATGATTCTCTAGCAGTTTCGCACGGATAGAATATTGTGTTATGCATACCGAAGTCTGGACCTTCGGAAGAGGATGATCGCGTTTTTGTGTGTTTTTTTTTTTTTCAATCGAAAAACTCTTCTAGCAATGGGTCGCTTTGGAGTTAAAGGTCGGGTTGAAGTAACGCGCCACCGAACCGGCTCATGGTCAGGCAAAACAACCCTTTTTGCTACAAAATGGTGTCCATTTCGTGGGTTCAAAATCCATGGATTCAATTCTGAAATTTGATAGCGTTCGATGTTGTAGACAAAAAATCTCCACGCTTTTCACACACCATAAATGCGTCCTATATCTGTTGCTTCTGGCAGTAGTAAGGGTGAGCCGACGATCGCTTTGAGCCTTAACCAACCGAACAAACAATGGAGCCCCCAGTTTCTTCTGCACCATTTCCTTAAGTGGATGCCAAGCCGTGGGCGTATGCCTGGTTTGCCAGGGGCTTACTTACCCCCGGCCTCTACTCCGCACAAGGACTAGTGTGTGGTCTACGCTACAAAAAAAAACCCCCCAACAAACGCTATTTGAGCCTTTCACAAACCGTCCCTGCCAGCGCGACGACGAAAAGAAAGCAGATAAAATTCGGAAAATATCCATTCAACCGCCTAACCGGTATTTAAGTCGCGTGGGATTTCCGATTTGCGTCACCAGTAGATGCCAGTGAAAAAGCTCTCTACTCCTCAAGCGTATCCGAGACATGGCGACCTCTCACGGTGACCAAAAATAACATTCGACAGCTGCTGGATGACGCAAAAGAACACTTCTACCCAATCTGACCATAACGTGGTATTGTTTTTGCTAGTGAATGATTGGAAACGAAAGCTCTCTAGCCTAGTATGGTGACAGATAGCTGGTCGAACTTTATCACATTTTGCGTAAGACACCTCTCGTCGAACCGCATGCTGCCTTCGCAGGACTTCATTGGAAATAGAAATTAGCACGACACACAGTTTCCCTGGCTTATGGCACCTTGTATTGGTATGCCACAAGGAAAAAAAAAGGATAAATACGTCGTACGGATTGAAGAAAAGAAACCGTAGCAGGTTTGATTGCATGCTTTTAATTGGTTTCGAGCTGGAATTGGTTTGTGCGAATGTTCCTCATAAAAAGTTCAATAAACTATAAGCACTGGTCAAAATAGTTTCCCGTCGTGATCTTTTGCTCGGTCAAAAGTCATAAATGCTGCCAACATCGGCCAGCACCGTTAAATGTTTAATGTGCACTTGTAAAACCAGCGCGTTCGATTTCCACGCTACACTGTAATAAAATAAAATACGCTCGTGCCTGCGGTGCTGTCGCGTTTTCTTAAATCCAATATTCCACCGAGGCAATCCAACCGAAACGAGATCGTTCGGGCGCGTCCGGGGGAACCGAACCTGCGATATTAAATTTGAAGAAGCGTAAAACCATCAATTCTTTGTTGTTTCCTTGTTTGTACCTGGGCTCCTAAGACCCGCCATCCATAAAAAAAAACCCGTCTGCTGGGCAGGGAGCCAAGGCGGCAAAACCTGGCGCTGCAGCATTCTGGATTATTTTGCAGAATTCTCTCTTCGAGCTACAGCGACTCCTTACACCATATGCGCACGAAAAAGCTCCGGAGCGAATGGAGCGAAAATGCTCGAGTTAAGCGGAGCCTTCTGCTTGCCCATGGTGCAACCCAGCCGACGGCTGTTTGGAAGTCCTTGGCCCTCGTTGGTATCGTTGTCACCAACGTTTTGATTTTCTTTGCCGTGGAAATAGAACGTGCCCCTTACGACGACCATGGAACGAATCCATCGTTACAGGTTCCGGTGCCAGCACTTCTCGTTTTGCGTAGAGCATCGGAAAAAGGGAAATTGGAAAAGCTCGTTGCAAAACCAACAATGCCGAATATGCGGCACGCGATGCCAATTGATATTTGCATGAGTGCATGATGAAATTTTGATATGATCGATACTTTTTATTTAACATTTTTTGCCAGAAACTTTCGTATTTTGCTATAAGAGGCGTTTATTTTTGCTCCTTAAATCCATTTACTACATACAATTTTGTACAACTGAGCAAGCAATCAGAAATTGAAGCTTTTTTTTATTTTGATCAGTATATTCTTTAGATAACAGTTGTTCTTTTAATATATTTCTGATATGTTGGCATCTACAAGTAATATCGATCGTTTGTTACATAGTTACACAAGTTTGTTAACAACATGCAAAAGAAATATATTTATTATAGCGCCATTCCCAATCAAATACTTTTCATAGCCATTATACTTCCCATTCCTTAGAGAAAGAGCGATAGTTAAGCTTCTGTTACAATTTTGCATCGTATAAAAAATCAAAAACCTGCTTCATTTAAGAGAGGACACTCATCCCCCATTTTCAATTATATACATTTTCATCCACCACGTTCCTGCAAACCCTGTTAGTTTGCGCACTACAAAGAGGAGATGTATCTCCAGGCGCAGCGAGTATTCAACGTGTCCGCCGACCGACACTACCGGCTGCTGCATGCGGCCAACGAGGAAAAGCCCAAAATCATCGTGCTCACCGTTATCGTGCAGGAAGCGGAAGGTCTCGAGGCGAAGGATGCCAACGGTAAGTCGAAACTTCATGATTATCCCTGCTTTTTATGTACAGCAACACAATGCTGGGGACTGAAGGATAAGATGATTGAGGGGATTAAAAAGGGGCTGTTTTCTAGCGACACGTTTTGTTTAATTCTCACGTGTATTTGTTGAAAAACCATGAACCATGTTTAGTTTATCACAAAGTGTGTGTCATCAGTACTAGACATAAAAAAAAACGCACAACTCGAAGGCAATTTATTCCAAATTTTACTTGATCCACTTGATGTTTCACTTCACGTGCGGGCTTGCCTTATACTCGCTCCGCCATGTTGCAATACCCCGAAGATGTATGTTTGTCAAATTCAATATGCTTCAATCGTGTCGTACGGAGAACCCTCTTTCCACGTCAGAAGAACGTGCAAAGACTTTCCACAGTGGGAGAATGGTAATAATAAAATAAAACCATTGCAAATTTGAGTTTGGAAGAAATTTCACGTCACAAAGCCTCTTGCCCACATGTGAAATTAATCATCCAGCTTGAACGGAGCGCTTGCAACGCTGACACAACTTTAAAGCAATTACTTCAAGTAGCCTGTCAAACAAGTTCTTTGGAAACGAAATGAATTCCAACGTTAGGAAAGCAAATATCCTCCCGACAAATTAATCGGCATGTGCGAAATCCTTCTGCAAATATCCCTCCGACAAATTAATCAGAATGTGAATGCGATTTCATAATTTATGAAAATCTCAAACAGTACTTCTACCTCACCCCTTAACATCTACAGATGAAACGAAGCTGACTGGCCAGAAGTTGTTGTCTCTATCACACAACCATGCGGTTCAGAACAGAAAAGTTTTTCGTTCTTGCAGGCACGAAAAATCTTACCTCCCGCAAAGCCAAACCAAAACCAGCCGCTTTTATGACCGTCGGTCAGCTAAGTTGATTTTGAAGTCTATTTTTAGTGTGCCATTAGGAGATTGTGGAGGCAAGCCGATGCTCCCGGTAGGCACACAAAAGTCCGGCCCCCGGGCTGCTCGTTGCCCCCGGTGGCGCGTTGGAGACCCGAAACGCCGAACGGGAGCGCCAGAGACGGTGCGATGAGACGTAATCAGAGATTTACGAAAGCGCGTACATTCGCACACCCAGTGAAGATAAGCAGATTCTCACCGTGCAGGGCGTGGACCTGCCATAAATACCTAACGCCGTGGCTTCCGAAACGCCATTAGCACCTTGCCTTTCCCGCCCATTTGGTGGGACGCAGGAGCATTTGTTGCGATCCCCTCCCCACACAAATTCGGCTGGGAGCGGGAAACCTGCGTGTTGCGAAACCACCTTCCCTGACCCAGTGAAATGTTCCATAAATTGGGGACCGATTGCCAGCTCGCGCCGGCACCCCGAAGGAGCGAAGAAAGAACGACGACAAAACGACGCGCCCGAAAATTGTACATAACACCCGACCTGGACCTACGTTTACCCCGCCAACGGAATGATTAGCCTGTAATTGGGTAATTCTTTTAACGCCGGGTTCCGTGCGCTCTTACTTGTAAGGGACGCGTCTCAGCGGAGGAAGATACCCCGGGATGCCATCCAAAGCTGGCCCTCCGCAAGCTTTCACGGTTCACGGAAAATTTGGCTGTTCTTTCGGTAGTCTGCGGCGGAAACAGCAAGCCTCGTGTTCTTGGATTTTCATTTCGTTCTTTTTTCATACGTTCATCCAACTGTACAGAAAAGTGTTTCTTGAATGAAAGCTAACACAAAAAATGCGATCGGATTATGTACAGAGTAAAAAAAAATTGTTTTCTTGTACTCTTCTGATATACCTGGTAATATTGTTTTTCATAAGCCTGCTAATAAATCGTTTGGCTTTCAGAGTCGATTAAAGTTTCTGGGAAGCTTTTTATTACGTGGAAACGTGCAAGGCTTCTGACACTGTTTATTTTCCAAATTGTTAAGGGAGAATAAACCAACTGGCAACTGAAAAGAATTACTTTTCAGATTAAATCCTACGAAGAAATTATGGACCGAGAAAAGGGGAAAATCAAGCAAATGTTCGGAGGGAGTTTTGACGATTTTTTGTTTCATTTGATGCTCTACTTAGCTTTCCAAAAGACTTTGCTTTAAAACCTAGGGACAGTAAACTATTTTCAACTTAGTTCTTTGTGTAGTCGCTCCCACGTAAATCTTAATTTTCCAGATAATTTTAGTAAATTTTGAACCAAACTCCCACAACTCCATGAACTGAAACCTTACCATGATTCGTTCAACTTCCAACTTCTTAGTGGTAAAGGCAGTCAATAATCAATGAGTTCGTCCTTTAGCGGATCGCTACTGCCGACGCCAATCGTAGATAGGATGATTTTCCGCAGGTAAGCGTTCGTAGAGTGCCTGTAGGAACTTCAAGAGATTAAGGAAACTCGCCCATAACGAGTTTACCCACGAGTAATTTTTTGCTATCAAAAACTTAAGCACTCCCCATGCCTTGCTACGGCGGTAAATGCGGTAAAATAGGAACGAGCCCATGCAATGAAAACCCAGGAGGATGATAGGGACCCGCATTTTCCGACGCCGTGTTGGGAAGGGGCGGATTTAATTTGAAAGTGAGAAAATTGAAATTATCGATTATTTTACAGCTATAGGGAATGCCGTGCATATGAAATATACTTGCCAGCAAACTCTACGTCTAGAAGAAATATTGATAAACTTTCACCAGACGTTAATTTGACTCGTAACTAGAAGTTGTAAAAGTCAATAAACCCAACCGATGTATAAACACAGTTCGCTCGTAACTATAACTCAATACTGCTAACCACATTACGACCTAAATTTGTGTTTTCAGTTAAAACCATGTAAAATTTGCAAGCTATCGACGCTTTTCAGGTTTCTATATAATCGAAAGTCGTTATAAAGACCACCATTCTCAACACCATTCTACTTAACGACGTAAAGTTAAAGTGTAAATGAATAATTGTGTAATTAAAATTACAACAATTCCTTCTCTATAACGGTTTTTAAATATCACTTTAATCTCCTGAAAGGAAACGCATCGAAGGAAACACGAACACATCAAAACGGTGATTCCTACAGTATTGCTACAGGCAGGAACAATAAAGTGAGGAAACGTGAGGAAGGAGAAAAATTAAACAATCGATTAAATATCCCGTAAATCTTAGTCTTTTTACGAAACGATAGGCAATAGCCATCATCTACGATACCTCCGGTCACTAGAACACGTTCGTCTGTTTCAGGCATCAGTTTACCTGTACGTTTTCCGGATTATCATGCGATTGGAAGAATGGACCTACTATTCAAACAATTGAAACTTCTTTCACTGCCATCGTAGTTCCTGCTATTTGTGGCGAAGTTCAGCTTGAGAAAGTCTACTTCTCCGAGGAAACATGTCCGCCCATAGACGACCGCTTATTGGCTGAATGAATTCTCATCTATTTGCACGCTCATTCAGCATACATAGCTCAGAACAAAACAAAAGGAAAAAGGGCTTGTATACGTCGTGGCAAATCACGACTAAATGAGCTTTAAGCTTTTAGACACTTATCAGTTGTAATGGTTTGATAAACGATTACGTAAGTGAAAGAGTTTTTCATATCGAACAGCACTGTCAAATTAACTTCAACAATTGCGGATGATTTCCGCAATGAAAGGCATAATTGGACAGTTCGGGGAAAACGTACCGGATAGAATGTGATCGCGATAAGGACAGCCAAGAGATTTGCTGCCCGAAACAGGATCAATTTGAAAGACGACTGCTAGCATTCTTTTACGTTGATGTCAATCATAAACGCTTTTTGGATTCCACTTGGCGCAATCACCATGGATTTGGCGGAATGAAATCCGTCGGCATTGGTGAAAATCCATTTTTTCTATCTATTCAAAAGTACCTTCTGGATTGCATATCACCGAACCGAACAACGATGAATCTAGCTCAAAGAATGTGAAGAAAACAATATTTCAATCATCAATGTGCAGGACCTTAAGGCTCAAATATGTTAAATATTGATTGATGATGCTTCCTTGTTATCAAGTTTTCGTCAAATTGCTTGATACTCAATGAAATAGAAACAATATTTCGAAACATCAGGCGCCTCCATTTCACTATCGTCACGACTATGAATTTAAGAAAATGTTACATAGAACCGTTAAGACCAACTCCTTTTATTGTTTCTTAAAACAAAATAATTTTTGTCTGTTTGATTAAGAATCGATCCTTTGTTTGAACACCGTAAAGCATCTCAAATTTATTTCCCCTGAAATGGAGGCGCCCAGTATTTCATTAAACCACACCAACTGTTTCATTCATGCTCGTATCAACAGACTTCACAGATTGACAGAAAAATAAACAAACCTTCAAAAAGGGACTCATTAGCATAACAGTAAGCAACAACGTGGAAACGTTCCTTATCAATCCTTTCTATCTTAGCCACGTTTTATTCTAATGACCCAAGGCAAATATTGGCCTATTCATCTATTGCACTTGCGGAGGCTACGAGAGTCAATCTTATTAATTTGAATACAACCTAAGGCTGTGTTCAACATACATGTAATCAAAGCTCAACCGGACCACAGGTTGAAACATCTTCTGGCCGTTTGCAGTCGACCTTACGCGCCATTTTGTCGGTCCCTACGGCATTCACCTCGCGTTGATGAAAGCTGTTTTAATGAGACAAGGGCCCGTGTGATGTCATTAAAATTCGCAATCTACATAAGCAATCTTCATTAACGTCTAGCAAAGTGTCAGTAATCATGCATCATACCTGCAAGCTAGATGTGAGCGCAACGAAGTACGCAAAGTCACTACTTCTTGTTTAACAATGATTGTTTACCATTTTTAGCTGAAAACAACTTTGCTTGGAAAAGAATAACATAATCAAGTGTTGTAATTATTGGAACAAGATTTATTGAGCCTGAATTTAGATACCCAAGTTCTATTTACGGGAGTGAACAAAAGTTATATTAAAGTAATTAATGATCTGCTAGCACTGGCGTAATTCGGCCGATCATTTATCTATGTATCCACGACCAGTCGTTAATCGTACTGGTTTTTTCAGGCTAGATACAACGAAGCTTCTCATTTTCGGTAGGTTGCGTTCCATTTATCAGAGTTTCATGTAAACGTGAAACGAATACAATATTGTCAATGGTAGCTGTTCACCAACACTCATTTAGCATCTTTAAAAAATAAAACCGACTGTACATTCCCGTTTAACTGGAGGGTATCAAACTAAATCGAATGTGACTCGTTGCGAATGCGGCAAAAGCAAAAATGATTTACGGAGCAAAAAGATAAACGACGCGACCAACGACAGTAATACCAAGCCATCGGAACCCCCTGGGACCATTACGAAGGGATGAAGTAAATGCGATTGAAAAATTCACTCTTTTCAACGCAGCTCAATCATGCTATCTCACAGCGTTGACGTTGAAAAGGCGAGAAAACGGCAACAAAAAAACGCGCTTGAGTCTGCCTTTGCTCTTCCGAGCGCCTACAAGGAATGGCGAATGCTTCCGCGAGTACAGTACGGACTTCCTGCATCGGCAAGGGCAGTGGTAATTGATAAGAAAATTGATGTCCGCAAATGGAGCCACTGATGGTACTTGTGATTTGTAGATGTTCCCTTAGGGTTTATCCGAGTGATGGATCGCAAATGGATCGGGCATTTCTTTTAAAACAAAAATATTGGTTCATTTTTAAGTAAAACTGTTTAGAGTTTTTATCACGTTCGTTAAGAATGCCTTTGGGTTCTACATTCAACAAATAAAACCTTCGAAACCATGCTGCCTCTTCATCCCATTTCCATATTTTCTGTTGCTTTTTTTTCTATTTGTTGACCGTTTCCCTTCACATTCAGATATAGCAACTGCAACTGGACTTGGCCGTTATCCAAAGTTTTGAAAAAAAAAACACAACAACAAGGAAAGGAAGCATCAACGAATCCAGTTTAATTTTAATCTGAACCATTCAACCAAACGCATTAGTAAATGGCACCAATTGAGGCAGGGAAAAAACACCGAGCTTTTTTTTCTGCCTCAAAGCGAAGGAAATTAGTTTTCTTTCATTCGTTTCATTAGTTACATTTTGAATTTGGACCAATTTGGCGCGTTGCTTGTTGGTGTCCGTAGACAGCAAATACTGAAATATTATAACTGGCCGTGAGTAATGCCTATGGCGAAGGAAGTCCTGCATTAAGGAGCTACAGCAATCGAGCATCTTTTCCTTACCTTTTATGCATTCATTCCATGTTTCATTCGTGCGTCACTTTCCTCGCTACTGTTAAGCCTTTACATAAGTCTTCCAATCCCAGATTTGAAATGTTGTTGAGGCGCTTCACATTTTGTGAGGCTGATAAATCACTATAATTTTCTTTGCTCGGAAAAGAATAACCGGTCAGTGACCGAGAGCGAGGCAGAGGGCAGACGAAGGTGACCGCCGGAGACATCGGTCCAGCCCATTAAGGCTGATTGATGATCAAGAGCCACGGTCCGTTTCGTTCAGGTTCGTGCACACACCTGACACCTTTGGCGGAGAGCCGACACCTTTGAAGTGCCTAGGATGATAACTTTTCTTTCCTTGCTTCAATCTTCGTCTTATTCGGCTCTTTTATCTGCACCATCTTGTCCATTTCTTTCTCTGCCCGTAGGGTCCTCCGTAATGGTGCGCTCCTTTATGAACGATGATTATGAGTGAAATCGTCAGCGTTTCCATTTGCTTTTTCCCCCTTCAAAAAGACACTTCTAACAGCACCGAACAGAACTCGTCATAAAACAATTTTGAAAACGGTGGAAGTGTCAAGATATGGCGAATAGCGATTATGCATGCAAATACAAAATCTTAGAAAAGGTTACAATGTTTAAAGCTATTAAATATAAAATAATATCTCTGAACCATTGATTCAACTGACATAGTTTCTTGCACAGTAAAAATATGTTCAAATGAAAGATGCTATGCACAATTTATTTGAAATATGGTCAGTTTTGTTCATAGCTTAGCAGTTCTGTTTATAAAGCTTATATTACAGCCTCAAAATCCGTTGAAACGGCGGTGACAAGTGGAATTCATTCCACTGTTTGTAATTACGTTCTATAATCCCACGGGTAAGCTTTTTTTTTTAACAATACCCATATTAAACGGGGAAAAATACTGTCCAAGGATAAAAAGCCTTTATTCTGTAAAAAATCGCTTTGGGCACGTTTAAATAACCTGCAGTATATGCATTTAAACATGTTTTTTTCATGAAGGGGTCGCTAAATAATTACTTTTTCTTTTTTAGTTCACTGTTATGTAAACATATTTGAATGCATATCACAATATAATGAACTGCTTTTTTATGAAGCTCTATTACTGTTAGAGGAATTTGCTTGAATTATAAACCATTTAATTTTATAAATAAAATCCCACCGTAATCCGCAAGAGAAACGCAAATCGACATGTTTTTCCCCAAATCAAATCAAATTCAGATGACACAATGAAAACGCAGCCATAACGCCGGAAAAATTAGCAGTAATGTGGTTCGGGCCTCAAGGTTTGCTGTCTGATGACAGGCAAACATGATGATGGTGAAAATCGAGCGAAACCGGGAAATCGACTCCATTGCGGATGGCGTTGAAAACGGAAAACAAACTGGCAAAACGAACGAAGGGAATTATTGGCATCATCGCCGACATAAACCGCTTACTTCAATCCATTTGCATGGATTAGGAAACATTTTTCGCAAGAGGGTTCGGGAGTAAAGCAAACAATAAAACTGCAAAAAATAAAAGCTCCACATCACACATTGGCTGGAAGGCAAACACCGGTGGCGTTTCTCCCAGTACGAAAGCATACAGAGTGTGAATAAAAACGTCACGAAAAGCCGTTTTTCAGTTCCAGTGGTGCACAGAGAGGCGTCAGGATGTACGGAAGGAAGCACGCAAAAGCGATATTTATCCAACCGAACCCGAAACTCAAAAATCCATTCATTTAACCATTTTATTTGACTCGGTTTTCCGCGCGTTGTCTGGCAGCGCACACTGGCCTGGCCGTATGTTGCACGAATCACTTCTGAGCTGGTTGAAGTGTTGGTTTGTGCTTGCCCTCAGGAGTTTGCTTTCAGCAACGAGATTCGGCCAGCAGGCTGACTTTTTTATATTCATGGCTCCATTATTCACGGATTTATCATTTCCTGACCGGCTGCCATTAAACAATGCCACAACAAAGGTGAATGAAAGAAAAAAAAGGTATAAATCTCGCCTTTTCAATCGACAATATCTGATAACATCATTTACCGTAGGAGGGAACCACAACCGGAGGGAAACCGCGCGGACGTCAAATAGTGAAAACGGCTTTCAACTATCACCATGTCGTTAGTCATTCGCTTAAACGTCAACTATTTCCATCAACAAATGGCACGGTCATAAAGGTGCACACGCGAGCGCACCGACCGGATGGGCAACTGGAAACCAGCGGGAGCATTAAAACGGAAAAATAAAACGATAATAACAACGAAAAGGGGGCACCTTCAAAATAAAAACCTGACCGTTCCGCCGCGTTTACGGGTGTCAGCGTGGGGTCGGCAAAGTCAGCCAGCGGGAAACATCGTTTGATGACAGAATGGAATTGGACACGGTTCGCTGCAAAACGGGGATGCGTTGGGAAGGTGCGCGTGCAACCTTTTTGATGGATTACAATTTTTACCCGGCAGAATGGGATGTGTGTGTGTGGATGAAAGAAGGTTTTTTTTTGCCCAAAAATCTTGCTCATACTCGAAGTATTAAACTATTAAAAAAGCACATATTGCTGCCCACAATGGATGATCGCCCAACAACGGATTATCAGCATGACCTGATCGGTCCTCTTTTACAACTTCCGGTCAAACTTCCCTCCCCCAATGCAGGTTGAAAACATCATTACATCACGACGGTACGTACATGAGTGTGCGAGCTAGGCTGGCAATGACGTGACCCAAACATCCGGTACGCGATATGCCCTATCGCAATCGTATTTGATATCGTTCGTTATCAGCCGGAAATCATCAATATTACTCCTGCGTAAGATATGGGTAAATATTTTGTGGGTAAAGTTGGCCTCTCTAGGGTTTTTGTCGGCATAAAAAAAGCTATTCCTATCAGCCACCATCAGTTGGCCTTTTGGCAAATTGTCAATCGAAAACCAACCAATCTTTCTCGTGTGTACGACCATCATTGTTCGACATACATATTGTGCCTTTTATTCGCCGCACCTTGGGACAGCTATGATATAACAATAATATTTTCATTTGGTTGGATAATCTGAAAAACAAAATGACTACCTGTAAAGATTTCCGCGAATACAATCCGTCGCTTGCCAGAGTCTTTTCTTGTGAATATGGTACTATGCTTTTAAAAGCCATCTCAAGGCGACAGTAAAACCGATTTCCTTCACAACCTTCCATCCGTTTGTGATACTTTTATAAATGGCAGAAAATAAAAAAAACAGGAGTCGTCTCTGTTGGGTTGAAAATGAATGGAACAAGTAGAAATCAAAGATACATTGCACGCGCCATTGTGCTTGCATTTCTGACACTTTATCAGCCTACTACTTTGCGTCTCCAGCTGTTGCTACGTTGCGTTACTTGTACCGTCCTTTTGTAAACGCCATCAGGCGCTTCCCGTCGGTGTTCGCCAACGCGAAAAGGAAACGCGTCACCGCGCAGCACGGAGACGGCTCGAGTTTTCCCACAACAGCAGAAGTAAGCCTGTACAAGCGTATCGGTAGTAAATGGCGATTGTCTCTGGATAGACGTTTACAACACAATTAGGCCAATACTCCGCCACCGTCATTGTTTCACTAGCCTTTAATGCGGGAACCGGTCCCGGTGGTATCGGCTCCGTCGGGTGGAGAGTTTTATTAACTATGCCACTCCGCCCACCGTTGCTATTGATACTCTTCCTTTATCTCACCGACACCATCATCGTGTGCCATCGTTCATTGAAAAGTATTCCACCGAGCCATCAAGTATCAAGGGCCTTTATTAACTGCTACTGGAAAACGCCACCATCACGCCAGCCTGCCATTTCCAGCTTCCGGGAGAGTCACGGTTCATCTCGTTCTCCGCACAAACTTGCTAACCCTGACGGCCGGTTCCCGCTTTGCTCGCTTTCACCTCCCAACGGCGTGCCTTTTCCACGGATCGACGTTCTTAAACAAGGGAAGCTTTTGGCGGTGGTCGCAAGTGAAAGCCTCATTGAAACCCGTTACAACGCCACCGCCACCGGCTGAATCAAGAGGATAATGCCGATCGTTCCGGTATCGCGGTGGGTACTTGTACCCCTGAGATAATTAATAACCGATACCGGGGCTAGGTTTATGTTCTATTGTTATTCGTACGGTGTGGATGTTATGCCACGATCCTACACCGCACGCCGTGGGAGCAGTATCCGATAATTGGAACCCGATATGCTTCTCCTGGCGCTCGCAGCCTCAAGAGATTGGATATTGGTGGCGGTGAACTGTGTCAGCACCGAAACGGTAGCTTATTTTCATAATTTTCTCGATCCCAAACTGGAAGTACCAACAACCGTGGGAGTGTGTGTTTGTGAATTTGTGATTAGTTTTCGAACGCCAGACGAGAATGATCTTGTTCCCTTCTGGCAGATGATTTTAATATCCCTGTATGACTAAATTAGTGATTAAAATACGGAATATTTTACATCTCTACGATACCAAAGCCGTTCAATTGCTCCATTACGCTAACCCACAAAATTTATGATGCCTTTATTGGTTCTTTATTATTTCACTCCTCAGCAGTATGCTAAATTGCCGCTTCAGGCATAGGCGTTTGCGTAATTTGTCAAACCTCATCGTGCTGCGCGAATGGTCCGGACGAGAACGAAAAGCATGACTCATTTTTAGCCCAGTGAATGGGATTATGATAAGCTTTCATCAATGAATCTCATTTCCAGGCGGACGAATTATATATCTCCCTACCTTATTGTCTTACGCTAGCGCCATCCTCTCTCCGACCCGTGGTGACACCGATGAATCGTTTTAGCCTTTTCGGTTCGGTTACTTTTCCGTTCTCGCTCTCCGACGCCTTTCCCCTAAAGTTTTTCGGCAAGTCGTGTCGGTACGAACGCTGAAGGCTTATGGTTATAAATTTTAATGATTTACCAAAACGCCAATCCGGCGCTTGGTGGTTCTGCAGACTTTTACCCACCCTGTTCCCCATGGTGCCCGCCTCTTTTGTCCCCTCCCGGGTGAATTCGCTTCAGATGTTTATGCGGTGAAAACAAAATTTGCATTTTTCTCATCTCGAACCGACGGTGAACGCGAACGATGGAAACGAAGGTGCCACCAGATCGTCATCTTCGTAATTGAAACGTTACGCATTCGTAAGGAAGAGCGCATTTGTTTAACGGAAAACGACGTTGAGCACGTGCGGTAAAGTTTTGCGTAACGAGAAATGGAGCCAAGGGAAGCAAGTGAAAGGATGGAAGAAGAGGGCGTGAAAAAAACGGAGTAAAATCACTAAAACGTTGTGACAAATGGATGGTGCATTTTCCGGTACGAAACATTAGGCACGTTCGCTTAACAAAGGAACACGGTGGAAGTCTCTTGAGCGAGGTGTTTAGTACAAGGGTTGTCAGTAAAATGTCCGTCATTGGATGAGTGAAAAAAAAAACCTCCGTAACTTATTTTACTCACACCCAAATGTGTGTCATAACTTCCGCGTTTTTTATGTCCGCAGGATTCAGTGATCCCTACTGCATGTTGGGCATTCAACCGTCCGGCACACCGCCCCCTCCATCGCCACAGCCCCCGATGACGCCACGGACCCTTTCCGACACGGGAATGGACAGTCTCGATTCGCCCGAGCACGGTAAGCTGCGCAAGCACCACAGCTTTCGGCTGAGCTTCAAGCGGAAGGATGGCCGCCAGCAGCGGGACTCCGTGGGGCCCGTTCCGGCCAAGTTCATCCGGGCCACCTCCGTCAAACCGCACACGCTGTGCCCGAAGTGGAACGAGAAGTTTAAATTGTAAGTGTAGGCGCAAGTACGTGCGGGTAGCGCTCGTGTCTACTACATCCCCCCGTCCTGTTCGGTTTTGTAGCGACATCGATGACATACATTCGGATCAGCTCCATCTGGACATTTGGGACCACGACGACGAGAGCAGTGTGCTAGACGCTGTATCGCGACTGAACGAAGTGAGGGGCGTTAGGGGATTAGGTAGATTTTTCAAACAGGTTTGCCAATCGGCACGCCAAGGCTCACAGGATGACTTCTTGGGTTCCATCAATATTCCAGTCTGTGTAAGTGTCCACTCGGCACCTCCGTCGCAAGGGGGCACGCAGCATGATATGGGCCTTCTCCTTTCCTTCTAGGATATTCCTTCAACCGGCCTGGAGGGTTGGTTCAAGCTGGAGGCACGCAGCGCCCGCAGCTCGGTGCAGGGTCGCATACGCTTGAAGATGTGGCTGTCGACGCGTGAGGATCGCGGCACGTCCGAGGAGGACAATACGCTCGAGGTGAAAAAATTTGAACGATTACAGACAATCTTCATGATGCACGAGCTGAACGTGTACGATCCGGCCTGGAAGTGGACCGGCGAGCTGGCCGGACCGTCGCTGACCATCCTTCACCAGATGGCGGTGCAGAGTGATTTATCGGATCTACAGATTTCCCTAGCAAAGTAAGACGAAACCATTAGTGTCTGGAATAGTTTGACTGAACGATGTCAATGAATTACATTCGCTTCACAGATTGGTAGCTATTATACGGATTAACCGCAAAAAGCCACTGGACACCAAGTTTATCCACCGGCAGCTCATCGAGGTGGACAAACTGTGGGTCAACAACTACAACAACGAACCGTTGACGCGCGAGCTGGAGCAATGGTTGGCCGATTCGTTGAACGGTTTCGTCGAGCGCTCGCTGTGTCAGATGCGCCGGCATCGGGAAATCTACCCCGCGCTGCATCCACCGTCGCTGGTGCGGCTCGAGTACATGCTGCGGTGTCTTGGGCTGCTCGGGTCCATGCGAGCCTTCCGCCAGGTGAGCCCCTTCAGCAAAGGCGTCCGGGGAGAGATTGTGGGGGCGCTGCGCAAGGGCTCGACTACCTGGTCTCAGGCGCAGCTTCGCGAATCGCAACGTTCGCCCAACCCACTGGTGCACTACACCACGATCCTGATAGCGGACCTGCAGCTCGGCATCACCTACTACCACACGCTATTCGATTCGACCAACGGTATCCAGTACTTTAGTATCGTGTACAAGCAGTTTGATTCGCTGGTAAGCAGGGCAATGATCATCAGCGATAAGGATGAGGACATTAGCTTACCCGTTTCCTTTTTTCCACACCAACGCAGCTCGGAGAGGAAGTGACCAATCGTATCGAGTGCGGGCAGCTGCCCGGAACGATAGTGAACCATTGGACCATTCTGGACCACGACCGCGAACCCGACACAGCCCCGTTCGAGATCTACTTCGCCCTGCAGGAGTTCCACAACATGAAATCGCACCTGTCCGTAACGCCGCAACCGCCGGAGAAGCCGCTCGGGCTGCAAAACTTCCACGAATGGTTCGAGCCGGCCGTGCAGCGGTGGATTTCGGTCAGCAAAACCAAGGCCATCCAGCGCATCAAAGCGGCGGTCAACGTGGACCAGATCTGCGAGGGCGAACGGATCGTCCGGCACAGCACCTCGTCGATCGATACGGCGTCCTGCTTCTACCAGATACGGGAGTTTTGGAAAAATCTAGCCTGGCCCGACCACGCCTCCGGGGCGCACTACGAAACGTTGATCATCGACCTGGTCTGCACCACCGCCAACGTGTACTCGGACCTCATCCACCAGGGGCTCGCGGACAGCGGTGCAGGGTACTACGACAAGCAGCAGAACCAGCAGCAGCAGGCCCGCACCACCGACGAGCTCTGCGTGATTGTGAACAATCTCGAGTATGTGCGCCGTGCGCTGGCCGAGTTTCATCCCGAGACGCACCAGCTGCCGGAAAACGCCGAAACACTGCTGGACAACACCATCGGCCAGCTGGAGGGCAAGGCGGATCGGGTGCTCACGAAGCTGACGGCCTCGATGCAGGGCCCGCTGCAAAAGTCGGTCTTCCATCTGGCATGGTCCCCGGATTCGCTGCCGGCGAACCAAGCCGTCATGCCGCTGCTGGAGTACCTCGACTCCCATTTGGCGACGCTGAACGTGACGCTTCTGTCGCAGAACTTTTACCGTGCCATGACGCTCATCTGGAACAGCGTCCTGACCGAGTTCGCCAAGCAGATGGACGCCGGTGGGGAGGGCGAGAAGCCGACCAACTTCCACGATCGCATGTACGGTGCCCTGCAGCTGCTCGGGGAGTTCTTCAACGCCGAGGGGCTCGGTTTACCACCGGAAATCCTGCACAGTGACACCTTCTGGCGGGTGGAGCAACGGTTGCAGTATCACAAGACGGAAACCGATCACCTGATCGATCTGTTCTACATGCAGCGGTTACAGGAGCAGCTCAACACGACCGGGCCGACCTCGCTGGGGTCGCTGTCGGTGAAGGCGTACTTCAATCACGATTCGCTGTGTGTGGAAATTTTGCACGCCAAAGACGTGATTCCGCTCGATCCGAATGGATTCAGCGATCCCTTCGTCATCATCGAACTGTTGCCGCGAAGAGTCTTCTCGCATTGCTCCGAGCAACAAACGAATGTACACAAGGTAAGTAAAAATGGACCCCAAAGTTCGTGTTGAAACATCAAATCGATGAGACGATCCTTTCGGAACTGTAGTTAGTATCAACTACTGAAAGTTAGTTTCAACAGATTGTACGTACCGGTATTTTACGTGCAGTAATTTATTAACTAACACTACATACACTACACTTATTAACTAACACACATAAACACTATATTTGGAACAGTCTAAAAATATCGAGTCAATACGATTTAAAATCAAAAGTTATTTCAGAACGAGGTTGCAAAATTACCCGGCGGTCATATGAAAAATAATAATCAATCAACACGTCATTTGTAAAAATACCGATTTCGAGACGTGGCTCTGGTCCCGGGACGATTTTGGTTCCACTTTGAACCGGTTTTGTTCTCAAAAATACCGCTTTCGTTGTCGGGGGGCCTAATCGTTCGGGTGGGCCTATTCGTTGTACTAAAAGCAAACTCGCCGGCAAGGTTGCCAAACATTCTTCACGAAAATCTCTTAGAACAACGTATTACGACATGTTAAAAAAACGATAATTTCAAACTGACCAGTAAATGTTCTAAGAATTGTAAAAAAAAATTATTACAGTTAGAGCTCGTGTTATACTTACTGTTACCTTATTTTATCACACACGCATGTAGAAAACGCTCAATCCGGTATTCGACGAGTGTTTCGAATTTTCCGTTACGCATGAGCAATGCCGGGTGGAGGCGGCAATGATTGTATTCACCGTAATGGATCACGATGTGCTGACGGCGAATGACTTCGCAGGCGAGGCGTTCGTGGCGCTCAACAACATCCCGGGTGTGGCAACCAACTTCAACATCGATAACTTTAACGTGCTGGCACAGATCGAATTGCCCCTGCTGGAGATGAAGGATAAAAGTATGCATTCAATTACCCAATTTCAAGCCATTGACTAGTGCAGAAGCTCACCATTTTATTTCTCTTCTATTTATCCTTATTGTAGATCATCCAATACTGCAAATTCTCGAGGGGCGTGTTAACGACAAAAATGCGATGGACTTTTTGCGGAAACAGAAAGCCCGTGTAGTAGGTTAAGACAATACGAACACTGGAGGTGGCGTCTTTATCGTGCACAATTTTTAACAAAAGAACGTATAGTATGGAACAACCATAGATGATAGCTGATGTAAGGTAATGCGGTAACAATCAGCATGACGTCCACGAGTCGTGTACTTTTGCGGGACGGGGATAAAACCATTTGTACGGAAGGAAGGCTTATAAAGCCACAACAATCCCGGTGTTTTCAGCTCCTCTGTTCATCGGTGTTTAAATGCGCAGCTCAACGTGGTCCCGAATCGCGCAGAACATGCTTCCGAAAGGAACAATTGGAATGATAGAGTGCAACATTACTTCACACAGGAGAATTTACGCATACATGTTAGATTGCACCAATAGGCAAAGCGCCATTGCGAATTTATGCATTTTAGATTGTTCAAAATGTCGTGTTTTCCTTGCGTGTGTGTGAATGTATTTTTTTAAATAGCCAATCATTGCCTTCTGAAACCACAATGCGCAAAAGAAGCGTAGATTGCTAAACGTAGTTGTAATGTACAAAAAACCCCCCTACATGCTAAACGTTTCACGTGGGAGTCACCACGTTCATTCTCAATCGGGTGAGGCCACCTCCGAACATCACTGATCACAAGTCAAATAATGATAAAACTCAACCTTGTCAATGAAAGGCAGCTTTTTCGAATAATTGATGTTTAGTCGCAATCGTAAGCCGTTATCCTTCAGAACTATGCGTTAGCTGGTAATGACACTACTAGGGAAAATCGTTTTAAAATGTATTGTGCTCTGCAACAAATGCACCTGGATGGGTCTATACATGTTCTACGGGTGTTGAATAGAGATGGAGTAACTTATGGCTAACACATTAAACTACACCTACAACTAACCTTTGCAAGTTGATACTAAATGGTGTGCGTAAGGAGCATCTAACTCAATTGCAATATTTAAAAGGACCCGACCGCCTCAACCGTTTATGATCGGATAGACAAAGCACGGCTAGCACCGATAAATTGCCATAAACGAATGGGTGTCAAAGAAAAAACGGTACACCTAAACATTTGTAACGAACTATACTGTCGAATAGCTTATCCTTACTAAACTACTTCTATGCAATGCTAGGGGCTAATGGTATACATAAGACTCTGTACGAATGGCTGAAAAGCGTGTGAACGGGAATCGAGTGTTGACCAAGGAGAAAAAAAAAGAAATTAACTTTTAAGCTGTAAATTTTCACAAACTGCAGATATTTTCTTATGAATGAATAATGAATCTAGAGCGCCGCCAACGAGAGACGTCGCCACGTCACAAAAACGGGCGCGTCTGTCCTCGAGGAACGGGCACACGTACCCTTACACTCCCACTTGTCCCACGACCCGGTCCTGCCCTAGAGTTCCCGACCTTACTACACACCCTCTCGCGTCCTTTCACTTCATAGTTCTCCTGCCTCAAGGAAGAGCTGCTGGCTAAACTCCTCGAGTCTATCGAAATAAAAGGAATATATTGTGTATTTCCAAACGGGTCACCGGGCGGATTGTAAACTAACGAATGAACAGAACTTCATCGTACCGTACATTATGGAAACGTGTATTCGCTGAATGTGTGAATGTAAGTAGAAATTAGACTATTTCAGAGGCAACATTTAGCACGGTGTTTAACGGAACACAGAGTAGTTAATTATACAGTTTTAGTTACAGATTTTTTACCAACCAATCATTTCGAATAGACTCAACATTGCTTTAGTTGGAGAAGCAGAATGTGTTCGGTTTTGCTAAGGAATGTGTACAAAATAAAAACGATCAGGCAGGTGAGTTCAGTACGGACTGCGGAAGGGAACACAACTTCCTACAAAAGCTTCATAAAGTCGCCAACAACAAACAGCAAAATAGGACTATAGAACACATATAACACTATAGCATATTCAGTGAATGTCGAGCTTAGATGTGCTATACCACTAAAAGGATCTGGAAATGTATATGGGGAAAGGATGGTATAAGTTTGGAAAGCGTTGCTACTCCTACTGCATGCCGAAACCCGCGCGGCCACACGTATGAACAGATCTAGAAGTCATTAGTCAATAGCATGTAGTAGTAACTTGTAGTAGTAGTATGACCCTGCACATTTCCTCCAATGGCAAAGCTTTAACACACTCCTAGGAAAAGCGTTTGGAAAGGCATCCAACCTAGGTCGTAAATTTCATCTTGCGCATCAACAACGCCATACACACAGCATCTAACAAACCAAAACGAACTGATCACTGTGTCGTTTCTCAATGTACCTAACGTAATAGTATCCTGGACAAAAGTGGACGAACCACTTTTCACTGTACTGTACCGGCGCCGGAGCAATGGAACACGCCGCCACTGTTCTATATTCTGAAGGGAGGTTTTTTTCTATGAACTTTATACACTCGCCCATTCTGAAGAGCGTGCATCAGCGGGACCGGTCAGCAAAAAAAAAAAAAGAAAACAAAACTGAAAAATAAGATGGAGTATTATTCCAGCGTCGTCCTCGGGGCACGCGTAAGCACACAAAAGGAGGGGCAGGAGGGGACAAGACGTTTTTCTACTAACGGGAAAGCTAGTTGTGAAACACTAAACTGTAAACCAAAAAAGAAAAGAAAAAGGAACACTTACCGATATGATATCAAAACCTTTAGATGCAAACCTTATATACAACATACCTTTTAGGAATCATACCCCTAGCAGCCTTTTCTAGCAAATCAAAAAAGTACTAAAGAAGAAAAAAATAAGATTCTATCATCGAGTACATGTCGATCCATCGCTACGTACTATTTGTCCGTAAACCGGATTCGTAATGAACATTTTGTACAAAAACAATTATGAGAAAAAAAACTAACTCAAACTCAAAGTCACTACAGCGCAACGTAGCCGAACATATGTTTTAGTAGCAGCATAATCCTGTCGTGGAACGCAATGTCACAGTCAATCCATCAACATCGACGTAAGTCAGCACATTTAGCAGCACATTTACTAAACCGTTGTAATTAAAATTTAGTAAATCAACACAACACCCCCCATTCTCGATTGTACGTTTCCATTGTAAGCATTTTAAAAGACACAAACGCACCATACCTACTAGCAGCTAGCGCGATGGCCACGTTCGACTATGGACGGTGATCCTTCCTTTCGCACGGAAGGAATTTTCATACGGATGCTTCTGGAAAAGCGGTACAACTATTTTACGCCGTACGACATAAGTAGAGCCACTGAACGGGGAGTTAGTTAACGAATCAAAATTAACAGACAAACAAACGGAAACAATCGATAGCAAGTCTCGTCAGTAGAAAGGGCACGTGTGGTGAACGAGACGGCGATGGCAACTACTGGAGCAACCAAGAAGGTAATGCACAAACGGATTGCGCTATAGTTAAGCCTGTTTTTAACTCTAGCTGCGGCGCACTCTTCAGGCTGGCAGCAAACATATACTATAGTTGCTGCCTCAATGGTGGTATAATTTTACGAAAAGAAACATTATACAGTATTGCAAAAGCAGCCCCAAAAACGTATCTCGTTTAACGCTAAGGGAGAGTGGCTCTATAACATAAACTATAAATATATCATATATATATATATATACATATATTTTCTGTACACATTTACCATAATATACTCCCGTGATAACAGTACGCTACGGGTGCCATTGTGTTTCTGTTTAGCTAATACTTTTTCGCCGGATACGTTTTTTTTCTATTGTTGGAAACTCAAAGAATTTACTGAATGTTGTACAACTACAATAAACTATATATGAGTGCGAAAGCGGGAAAGCGAAATGAAGAAAATGTGTCCTCCGAGCGGTACATGCGCGTGTTCATAAAGTTGATTTTTTTTTCTTCTTCTGTTAGCTATGGAACGACGAAAGGGATTGATAGTGGGGGAGAGAAACCGAGAGAGGATTCAGCCAAAAAGAAAGGGGGACGGTATTGCGAAAAACAAATTCAAACCCAAAAGACTAATGATCGCATTTTGAACCCGTTTGTTTCACTTGCGCGTTCTAGAGAAACGAAGCAACCCGATGGTAGCAATCCACGTGTCAGATGAAACAGGATCCATAGAAAAAAAAAACTTAGTGCGGACAGCAATGGACGCGCACAGGAAGGTGCATGGACAGTTTGTGAATGGGGAACCATATGTACCAGCGACTGTGAATTCAGTATTTTCGAATATCTCTAAATATAAATAAAACAACAAAACGATATCTGTTCAACTATCAGTCATCAGCCGGCTTCCGTTGTGCATGTTTGGTCTGTAACGAATGATACGCCGAAACCCCATATAAGGCCACCAATGTTCGAGTCATCGGTCAATTAATGTGGAGATGTTTGTTTTTTTGTCTCTTTAATATGTTCATTTAAGTTTGTATATTCTAACAGTTCCTTGCAATCATAAGAAAAAAATAATCAATTCTAACCGATAGTATACTCGTGAAATCCAAAAGTGTACAACGAAACCGTACATGCTAAATACGAATGCCACTCGGGCACTTAAAATATATAACATCCTCGTGTCGTGTGAATCGGTAGTGTTGTGCTGCGAAATCTCCTTAACTTACGGACTAACAATATCGAGAAAACATGGCTGTGTGGCAGTTTATCGGAATACCAAATGCATCATAAGAAATAGTTCGGTAGAATTTAGTTGGCAGTCGGTACCTAGTATCTAGTAGCCATTGAGTGTGTGCAACGGTTGAGCCCTTGTGTGTGGTAGCTGCTATGTCTCTCTTGCATAACTTACACCATTTTTTTGCAGTTTACATCGATAAAATGGTTTCTTCTGCTCCCAAAAAAAAAAAAAAAAAAAAAAATCCTTTCCCCAAACCTACATCCTTCCTTTCCATATTTCAGGCACGGTTCCGCGCGTATATATGTTTGTGTTTTAATTGAGATAATTTGGAAAAAATAAAACAAGTAAATAAAATAGTTCCGAAAGTGCTTACGTTGGCATCGGTTCCTGCGTGAAGTAAGCGTGATTAAGGCACTGCCTTGCGGACGGGCGATCGTGTCGGTTGAAAGCGAGCATCAGCTTAAGGAGATCGTTTGCTTCATCGCACAGCTTCGGGCAGAAGTCACGCGGTTCCCGTTGTTTCGTCGAGCGGAAATTTTCGCGCACAATCGAAATTCCCCGCGGCCACTGGGCCTCCGTGGGCCTTCCCGTTAGTCTGCAATAAGCAGGAGAATACCCATTGTATCGCGGAGAACTGATGGAATGAAGGAACGTAGTGCACTTACTCAAAGATTTTCTCCAACTGATTGCCCTCGGCCGTACCGGGGAACAGGGCTCGCCGTTGGAACATTTCCGCGATTATACAGCCGGCGCTCCAGATGTCAACGGAGCTGTTGTACGCTTCTCCGAGCAGCACCTCCGGCGCACGGTACCACAGTGTCACCACGACGGTGGTTAGTTTCATCTCGAAGTCGTACGTCTTCGCCAGTCCAAAGTCGGCCAGCTTGAGGTGACCGTCGGTCGAGATGAGGAGATTCTGTGGTTTCAAGTCTCGATGGACGATCCGGTGTGAGTGAAGGAAGTCGATTCCGGTCAACATTTCACGCGCAAGACGCTGCAGGGTAGGGGTCGAAGGGAAACATTTGAAATGCAGACATCTCATGCAAACGAATAAATTACTCAATCTTTGCTCTGGAATAAAATTGTGCTTTACATGCTATCGTAATGCTTTCTACCGGCACAAGCAGGCGGAACTCAGGCTGCTGGAATCAATACTGGAGAAGTGGTTCGTGTTTTCTCCTTCATTGAAGTCATAAGTACGTCATTTCCATATTTACAACCTATACAGCCAGTTTACAAGGAACATCTTTCACGGCTGAGTTCTACTCTTAGAACATAGTAGGCAATTACTTTTAAACTGCTCAAGCCAGTAAAAGGAGACCATGCGACTGTTGCTAATGGAACATGCACAAAACCTTGCCGAATATTTCCTTCTTCATGATGCACGGATGCAAGTTCCGTCCAGTACAGTTACTTTACTATAATAACACTGCTCACCTGAATGGTTGTTGGAGACATTCCTTTTGGAGGTAGGCGTTTAATGTACTCATCCAGGTCCTGGTCTAGATGCTCGAAAACCAAAAACAGCACCAGCTGTCCTTCTCTCTCTAGCCGCTGTCCTTGACACACATCCAGCAGTCTGCAAAGGAACCGGGTGCGCCGGAGCCGGATAAGTACAAGGGTCGATAAGTTTGCTTCGGTTCCCACTGGCAACCACCTGTTGCTGCGAGTGAGCTAAAGGATACCCACTTAACAACGTTCGGGTGCCCGAAGGTGTCCAGCTGCTTGAGCATGAAAATTTCCCGCAATGTTGACATCGGTACGCCATCCTCCGTTAGTGCGACGCGGACCTTCTTCAGAGCGACAATGTTGCCCGAGTTTTTGAGATCTCGAGCCCGGTAGACGGTGCCATAGGCGCCTGCGGGATGTAAGATGAAATCGGTTATCCTGCTGCTTGTTGTGGCAACCGCCATTTACTTACCCGTCCCGATCACTCCTAGCTCTTCGTAGTTGCTAGTTGCCTGTGTCATTCGAAAGTCATCGACGGCAGCCGGCGTCGTTCTTGCTGCTCCTGAGACGATTCTCTTCAGTCGGTCGACCGTTATCCTTACGATGGACGGCGTCTTCTTCTTCTCGCCTGCCCGTTACCTCCTCCTCTCCTTGGTCTGCTGTCACCTGCCCGAGACGATGCGTCTTTTGTTGTATCCTTGTCGCTCGGTCGAAATTAGTTGTGCAGGCGATCGGCCGATCGTTTTCCGTCCACCGCGGAATGACCGTTGGGTTGCGCCAAGCAATTGGTCAAAATCAAAACTCCAATCAAGCGGTCAACAAAACAAAAAAATCCAAACAAAAAAGCTAATAATCGAGGAAACAGCAGAGGAGAAAAGGTGCAGCGCTTTTTGACGTTCGTTGTTTTTTTTCTCGACTGCTGAATTCAGAATCAGGGGAAATCGTGAGTGCTTTCGGCGGGGAAGTGAGTTACAGTGGGAAAACTGAGTGCACTAGTGGTGGACCAGCATAATCCATCGTTCTTCAATCAGAGCGTTGTGTAGGTTCTTTTGAACAAGGATGAATCAATTCTGGAAATTGTTTGCGTCGTCAACTATTTTAAGAATAACCGTTGATTCAACGATATTTTGAACAGGTGCGTGCCTCCATTACTTGAAAAACTTTGACTTTTGTTGGAGGGGGATCCATATGTTTTACTGGTCTTTTTAAAGTCCACGCACCGCCACGATGGAACGGATCGTACCGACTCGAGTCGGTAAATCATAATTGACAGCAGGAGTGACATTAGTCGGCCTGGGGAGATCGTTTCGAACATTCTTCCTGGAAGTGTAAACAAATCGGGTTGATTTTCTGCGGAGACTGAAATATACTGCAAAGAAGCGAATTGTTGCTGATTACAAGATGTTATCTTTTCGTCAGCTAGTGTGCTTCGTGCTGTCGCTGCTATCTTTCATCTCGGTGTTCTATTCGGTGGGAAAATTAGGTATTTTCCTGGCAACGCCCATCCGCCCGCTGCAGCATCAAGCGACTCCAGCGTTCCCAACCGAACGCACACAATTGAGGGCAGCACTGTTTTCGCTGTTGCTCAACTCAATATGGGTCGTATTGTTTGTTCTCCAGCACAGCGCTATGCGGGCGGACCTGGTCAAGCGATTTTGGAAGGCAATCGGACTGGAGCTAGCTGAACGCAGTTTGTACAACATCGCGTCATCCTATTGTTTGCTTGTGGGTGTTTCATCTCGTATGGATGCCATCGATTGACGAGAGGATGTTTAATGTTTTCCCCCAATCGTTGCAGCTCCTGCTGAAGAACTGGAAATCGTCGGCATCACAGTACCGGCTGTGGTTTTTCGATGTGGAAGAAAACAAAACCCTTTGGTGGGTCATGGTGGGAGCCCACGTCCTATCGTGGATCGTCGTGTACGGTGGCAGTTTGATGGTAGACTTGCCGGAATTGATCGGGCTGAAGCACGTTTACTACGACATCAACGATCTTGCTCCACCGATGTCGTACAAGTCGCGCGATTTGCAGGATTACTATCAGCGCTATCGTCATCCGTCGTTCGTTGGGCTTTCCATCGTGCTGTGGTTCACGAATGGTATGACCATCGATCGGTGTGTGCTAGCCGTCGTTTGGACCTTGTACATGTATCTAGCATGGAACACGACTAAAGTAGATCTAAAATATCAACAGCATCAGCTGGAACGAAAACGTGCCGAGCTCGCGCGTGTCACAAAATGAAGCAATTGCCATAGATGCACACAATTATGTGTGCGCCGCCTTTTTTTCCTGTACGCTAGTTTCATCGTGCCCAACTGACTGACTAATTTATTGTAATTTTTTAAACACACGAGAAGAACGGTGACTAATAAACTAACCAAAGCGAGATATTTCGAACTCACTCGAAGCCCCATGTCTGTCTTTTTCATTTGTGCGGTATGTCGTATCCGTTTATGTTAAAAATTATCATGAAACTTAAATAAAATTTATGTAAACTCATAACTTGCAAGAGCGGCCAAATTGACCAATGAGCTTTCAACGGGGATTCATGGATTTTCCGAAAAACTCACCACCAACCATCAGAAAGCTCACTGATGACAGCTGAAATAAGTCAACAATCATGGATGCTGGAACGATAGTTCCTGTCTTCTAAACGATATGTCTCACTCCAACACGATATGTCCCAGTTTTCTTTTGTCAGGACTCGAACCGGGCTACACGTAAACTAAGGGGTTTTTTCTCAAAAAACTCCACTTGTTGCGACCGGTCCTAAAACTGGTAATGAGGCAGAAACTGAGACATATCGTTTTAGTACCATAATCGGTTCTAATTGGTACAACGACGAAACTTTGAAACGATAAATAAAGTTTTAGTTGCTTCCGTGAAAAAGTTCCAGGAAGGTGCACCACAGAACGCTCAACACTAGTGCTTTTTCTTTACGAACAGCTGTTTAACGTCGCGGTCGTCTGTAAAACTCGTTGTTTTAACATGCAGTGCGGTTCAATCGGCGCAGAAGTTTACGTGCTGTGAATTGTGCGAAATCAGCTGATTCAGTTTTAGCAGCAGTGAGGTGTCAACTTGGTGCGAAATCCCGCGTAAAGTCGACGTATGGATGTCCATTGTTTACCGACAAAAGAAGCGGTAACAGAGGGACACCTCATCTTGGATACCGCGTGTGATCGTTTTGTGCACAGGAGAATCGTAGTCCAGCTGGCCGTCCATCAACTTGAAGGAGTCCGATTCTTGAATTGCCAACTACGTGAGGTAACAGAACCAAAGGAAATGTGTTCCAGCTTAGATGGGTGATTCACAGACTGCTTTGTTTATGCTTTTCCGCAGTATTCAGGAATTTTCTTGAACGATGAGTCCGGCCTGGGAAAGTGCTACCAGATTGTCGCGCTGCTGTCGGGGACGGCGGTCGGTGACCGGCCCTCAATAATACTGTGTCCGAATCGCGAACGGACGCACCACTGGATGTACCACTTGGATTTGCTGGCACCATCGCTTCGCTCCCGAGTGCATCCCAAATCGCAGCTGGAAGTGGCCAACGAGCTGACCGCGCTGAGGGGCACCGAGTGGCAGTATGCCATCGTCGACGAGACGCGCGGATTCATGACCACGGCGGAGTTGGAGAGGCTTCGGGCGCTTGCGGTGCAGAAATACATTTTTCTCAGCTCCAGGGACCTGCTGGGCGAGTTGATGGTTCTGTCCGCTCGGCTGGAGTTTTCGTGTGGCAAAGGTGCGGAAGCACTACGGTCGATGGTTGAGCAAGGGCGTAAGCAACAAACTAAGACTGCTTATTTTAGGATATACCTGTGCACGAGGCGATTCATATTGCGGCGTAGGGCGAGAAATTACCGGCGACAGCTGCCATTAATTAGGAAATCGGAGTTCTTGGAACGTTTTAATGCTTGGAAGGTAGCGAATGATATTGAAGTTTCACAAACGGTAGGAGATTCGGCCGACTTGGGTTCGGTGGAATACAGTATACCAACGGTAAAGTCGCAAGAATCTTCGTTCTTCCCAGTCCCTGGAAGAACCATGACGCCGGAAGCGACCGACAATACGCACCGAAGCAGCGACATGTCGGAAAGTTGTAGTGGTTTTCTGGCAGGGCAGAAGTCATCAGAAGCGGGCCGTACGTCCCCGGTTAATGTCCCTGAGGCGACCCCGCTACACTACACTGGCAGCGAACCGCTATTCGACATGAACGAAACGAATACGGAACAGATGCCACACCTGCGCGTTGAAAGTGACACACCCTCGGAGGGTGGCAGTTCCATTCCCGAGGGGGGAATAAACATCCCGGAAACGGACACCGATACCGGCGGCGGTACATACGCCCCCGTGACGGCGACCGATTCCGAGGGCTATTTACAGTTTGGTCAGCAAGTTTCGGACGGTAGCACCTCGACCCAGCCCGTGCTGGCCGACGAGCGGTATCGGTTTCCGGTGGAAAAATTTCTTCCCCAGCCTGCAGGCTCGAAGCAGTCCGGGTCATCACTGAGCGGGGAAAGCATTACGAGTGCTCAACCACCGGCGCCAGTGATCACCATCAGCTCGTCCGATTCACCGGCCAACCGGAGTAAGTCACCTCCGCTTTTTGAAGATGATACGGAAAATGACACCCTTACGTTGAGTTCGGACGATGACATTTCTTTGTTGGATTTGCTGAAAAAATCGGCCACAAAACGGTTCCCCAGTAGGGGCGCCTCTCCGAAGATTGCCACCGACCGACGACTGCCGTCGTTCAGTACACCTATTGCAAAGCTTATGTTCGGTTCACTAGCTGACGCTACGCCGCAACGCGAGGTGGACGCTTCTTCGGTCGATATGTTTGGCGTTTCGCCGATCGGCCCGGTCGTGGCCGTCGCTGCCGCCGCCGCTCCCGAGGACGTGTTCGAAATAACCAAAAACAATGCGTTCCCGAATCGCATCGTCGTGCAAGGGGCAGCTGGGGGTATTCCGACGGTGCGAATCGCGGACGAGTCCAGCGACGACGATGTGCAGTTCGTGGATGCTACGGACGGGGCGATCGCTTTGGACGATCCATCCGGTACACCGACAGGCAAGGGACGGAGCAAAGCGCTGTCGCTACAGCGTACGCCTCCAAGCGGTGGGTCAAACTTGGGCGCTTCACCTGGCCGTGGGTGGCTGGGGAAGAGTCTGCGTACGTCGTCGATTTCGCCGCGTAGTAGTAGCACCACTCCGACCACCACCAGGAAGGACTCCCCAGGGGGCAGTGGTGGAGTTGGGAGCAGCTATAGCCGCGGAGGGGTTCATATTGTAAGGGATGCTAATAGAAGGCGTAAGTTAGAGGAACTTTTCAAAGACGTAGACGGTTGCTGTAATAGCGATCTTGCGAAACGAAGTCGCACTAGAGTAAGCGAGGCCAAAACGAACCGACGGTAGTACTAAGGCATATTTGGACGATTCATTTTTATTAACTCATTTCATTTCTCATTTCAATTCAAAATAACGATTTTGTTTCTTTTTACTGGTAAATTTTATTAAGATAAAGTTGAGGTATAGGTTAAATATTTTTCTCTTCGAAAATAGTTTAAAATTAAAAGAAATCATGATCAGGTTCAAGTACCATGATACTTTATTTTTTTTTTTTGTCTTTATTACAGAACTTAGAAACATCCGAACAAACAATTCGAAAACATAAAAGTGTCTGAAGAACATAGTGCCCTGATTAAGTATCGATTTGGCAGTCTGGTTGCCTTGGGAACGGTGTGTGGATGCAATTACTCGCCACTCCTTGGCACCTTCCTTATTGATGCTATCTGAAGCTATCCGTGAAGCTTCTGCTTAAAATGCGCCTGCAAGTTCCGCATGATGGCCTGGCGCTGAAACTCGACCTCCCGCTGGCAGAAGCGACCGAAGAAGAAGGGACATTGGTAATATACCGTCTCCTCGCAAAACGTATCGTTCTGGTGAGTGCGAGACATTTTAAATTCGCCCTTCGAGTTGACTGCGGGGAGAAACAAAGGGGGAAAGGGAGTGGCATGAAACGAAAGAGGCCGTGGAGGTGCATTTAAATTGTAGATTGATACCGCGCGAACGGGCTGGATTCGCTGAGGCAGTTTCGGTTCATACTTACGGCAAAACAATCCCAGCAGGAAGCACGTCTTGTGGGTGGACGCTACGGAGTAATGGCCCCCTTCGGCTTCCGGCAGCTTTCGCACCGAATAGTGCCCGACGGCCGTGTTGACCATGTGCGGCCAGTGCGATAGCCGCTCGTCGTACATGACCGTGTACTTCCAGTGCTCGAAATTACCATGGTCGGCGAGGATGTTGAAGTTCAATCTAAAAATAAAAACCGTACCCGGCCGGCGGAAAGGACGCATTAGAATGTTCCGCTGGTTTCCGCTTCGCAGTCCGTGCGTCCAAGCCAAACAAAGTTCTTGGCGTCCAACTTGCTTCCGTACATCGTGGGGTTAAGTTTTCGCATCTGGCTGAAATCGGCCACAAACTCCCACACGTCTTCCGGCTTGGTGCGTGGAATGATGGTGCTGATTTGGTACTTCTGATAGGACGAGGACAGGAAGTAGTACAGCACGATCGATACAATGCTCACAGCGAGCACTCGACGCTTCGCCCAGCGTACTGCGATCGACATCTTCTGCCCGGAACACGGATGGTTTGCGAACCGTAGCCCGTCTCGTCGCCGTTGATCGGCCGACCGTCGATACTGAACTGGCAGATGGTTTCCGGCCACAGCTTCCAGCGTATCCGATCGCTCGGGCGAGCGTGCCTAAATTAAACATACACATCGTTCTTTATCGCTTGCAGGGTGTGTTTTCGATCTTGCTTCTCTTTTTCGCACGCAGTGCATCGTGCGGCATGGCGAGAGTGGCTAAAAGATAAACAAACCGGGTGCTTAAGGCCTCCTTAGACCTTCAATGAATAGCGAATGATGAACATTTTCATTAGACAGAGCAAAAGGGTCAAAATGTACTACCGGTAGTGGAAATACCGATCGCTAAAACCAAACAAAAAAAAACAACGTTTCGGGGTTAAATTACACTTAAACAAAACTTTTGTGCGTGGTAGAATAATTGTGGGAAACATTTTATTTTCTCAACTTGCGTGCAGCTTTGCAAGCAAGTTCACCGCTTGGCTACTGGGACAGTTGTGGGCATAGTTGTAGGTGCAAGTACGGTGGTGGTGGTGGTGGAGAAAATGGACATGGAATAAACATAATGGAATAATTTACCCCTGGCCGTACACGGGTCAATGATTTATTAGCTCGATATTTCTAGCCATATTTCGTAAATTTACATATCTTAATCATCCCATCGGACGAGCGTTTTGTATTCCGTAACGGACCGGACACTATCTGCCATCCCCCCCGCACGCACACCCGTTGCCGATGATTTCTGCTTCCGAGCCACGGATGTCCAGTCACAACTCTTGAATAGCAAAGGTATCAACAAGAATTGCGTTTGGACAATCAGAGCTAGAAAATGCCATACGTGTCCCGGCGATGGGACAACCGGTTGCTATCGGTGACGGATTACGACGAATTTCCTCCAAGCGGGTGCAGCGTCATGGTAATAAACGTTCTTATCACATCCCATCCCGTACCCCCGAACCGACGGCGTCACACTTTGTGATGTGGCATGCACATTGTTTTCCATTCATCTGGTCAGCAAGGCACCTCTGGAAATGCCTTTTGCCCGCATCCGCTCGATTCATTTGTTGTGTTAAAGGCGGCGCACGTTTTCCCTTTTTTATTCCACACAAATAAACGAAGCCGCCCACCCTCCCCCTCCCCGAAAGCTCATAAAAACCAATCCAATTTACTGAAAAACCACTTGAAGTCAGCTGAAAATCCGTCGGTCGTAAAATGGGATGCAGCGCACAGAGACAGACAGAGCGAGAGAGAGAGACGGGATCCACGTTTCGGCATTATCGTTAACCTGCCGCCATTTTTGCGCCCAGCCATGGTTTGCGCTTTTCGGAGTGGAGCCCCATTTTGTGGCGGCGTTTGGGTGAAGCTGGAGCTTGGAGGCATCTTATATGGCCATCGTTGGACCTTTTTATTTTTGCTGTCCTCTTCTGTTTTTCCTCCACCTTCCTTGCTGTGCTGGACAAATAAACACGATTTCACTTTGGTATTTTTTTCTTCTTCTTTTGTTCAGTCCTCCTCGTATCTCTCTGTTGTCCCTTAGCAAACCCTCCAGTGTCCTTTCGCACGTTGTCCATTTCGTTCGTTTGTGAAGTCGAAAACGCGAGCACTGGCGATGAAATGAAAATCCGTTCAAATGGGCTCGATCGTACCGCCGGGCGGGCCTTGTCCTGGGAATAAAACAACGAAGAACGAGAAGAAGTAAAAAAAAAGATTAGATAAAAGTTCTGCTCAAAGTCATTCGCATACGCAGCCATCGTGTGCTTCAGGTACTGCCGAGGGACGACGACTTCCTCCACCTGTGTGGGATGTCCATTACAAACGCTCCCAGCAGGCAGCACCGAAACGAAATGTGTCGCGTGGAATTCGGTTAGGATGAAGCTTCTCCCGCACGGACTCTAAAAGGGCCCGAAAGTTCCTACGGATGAAAGGGGTTTTCATGGCAATAAACGATAATCTCAACGGCTGTGTCAAAAGACAACGGGGAAACGCTCGGGCAACGGAGCTCTCGGGAAAAAAACCCCGTTTGCCACCAGCACCGACGGCCAAGCGAAGGTGCCGTTGACAGTTGGCAGGGGGTGTGGGGAATCCTCGACTAGTTTTTGGTGCGGTTATCTAAGCTGGGTTTGATTGCTTTTTCATTGTTGCGAAAGTGGCCCGTCGCGTGGCGGGTTGGGAAAGCGATTGGGAAAGGCGAAAGAAATACTTTGATCCCGCCACCAGGCAAAAGGATTGCTTCTGGAACGGACGGAAACAGCGGGGGGGAAATCGTGAAAGTTTGCCCGCTAAAAAGGCGGCGCGTGGAAGCTAGAGTTTTTGTCTTTGATCTTGGATTTCGATATCCGCTTCGGTGTTGGCTACGAGTGCGTTCTGAAGATGGCCACGGGTTCGTCCCGTGGTTTATCTCCTTAAGGTGTAATTTTAATTTTAACACTCCCAATGAACGATTAATTAAAATTAATTGTCCCAAATTGGGGGGAGCGGCCCGAAAATTCCTGACGCAAAAGTGGGTTATCGGAATATCGAAATTATTCCTCCCGGTTGTTAGAATTGGATTAAAAGGTGTGGAAAATGGGGTTGTGCGTTCCTCGACGACGTTTTTTTTTCGTAATTGTTGGGCTTTATAAAGTTTCTCTAAAGGTCAAATGTCCTATGGACAGATCGCTTCACGATCCCGAACAAAGAAACACAAAGTTACTAAAGAAAATGGCGCCGGCTAGTGAATAAATAAATTTTAAAGGATGTTTGTTAATGCAATTCCCTTCCCTTCTAACGTTGATTATTTATATTAAATTGAGCACGGAACTCTTGTTTGCGCAATGATTTCAACGACTCAATCGTTAGTCTCGACCGATAGCGTTATCGGTACTGCCTTTGTGTGTGTGTGTGTGGATGTTATCCTCCACGCCACCACCTCGCATCCATCCGATTCCATGCTCGAGACTCGCTTCCGAGCAACTTCCGGTACATTAGATGTAGATCAACACCACTGGCGACGGTTTGTTATCGGCAGCGGCGCATCATATTCCCTGCCCATAAAAATGTGCTTACACAGAATGCGGATGCGGACTCGATTCGTCCAATGTTATTCCGCCTGTTTTGCACTGTTTACGCCCTAAATCAACACACTTCCGGGGGCCGCGGTTGTCTGATCCCCGGGGTTCCGGTCTCCGGGTTGGGCAGGGAAAGCTTCGCAACACATGGCAACGATGGCCGGCATGGCAAATGGGTCCAGGGTGTGGATAGTACTGCGGAAAGGAATGGGCAAGAAAGGAGAAAAGGAGAAAATCAATTGGAAAAGATGGCCCGAAGGATACGGAGAGCCGGAAAGCTAAATGTGCCGCGAAACGGAGTGTTCGCACGGACGGTCCGTGAATTTGAATGGGCCGTGAAAAGCGTGCGGGTAAACACAGTTTTTTCGTCTTCTTCTAAATGTGTATCGATGGTATTAGGTCCACTTGCGCAGTGTTTCCAGCCCGCGGGAAGTACGGGAAAAGAGCATACTGCCGGCGTCGCGTGGGAGTATGGCAAAAATCCGATTCACAAGGCAATGGCCGCGACTGGGGCTGGACTGATGCAAGCTTTCCTAGGAGAAGGAGGAGGAGGAGAAGGAGGAGGAGGAGAAGGAGGAGGACGCTTTTCCTGTTTGACGTTCGTAATGAAGTTTGACCATTTTGATTGTCCTTTGTACGTGCTGTTTAACTTTAGATTGCTGGATAAAAAAAAATCAAGTCGAGGAAGGGCGAAAAAATAGAATAAACTCCGAATAGAATATGTCCGTCTGGATGCTCGGTATCTATCATCTAGCAAAAACGGGATGGAGCAAAATAAATAGTTTTGGGTTTTGTGTACGCTTTCGGACGCTTCTTGTGGTTCTCCTGGGAGGCAAGACGGTCTACTAATAGAATGATAAGAAAATACCATTTCTTTGTGGTATTATAGAAAACGATAGCAACGACAGAGGATAAATCTATTTTTCCGTCCTGTTCTCTATCTCACGTTTGTAAGTTATTCAAAAACACCATTTATAAATAAAGTATGAAGTAAACCTCATCTTTTTCGTGACTGAATCGTGGCCGCCCCCAGTTGGTTTTCGTTTGCATGTTCGTTTCGAACCTTTTTGCCATTCTTTAGATTTTCCGCCATTCCATGATCCGTGTGCGTTTGTGTGCCCAGCTTTGGCGGTTCGCAGCGGCATTCGATAAGTTTTGTTTGATTTTAATTTATCGTTATTGCAAACGTCCGGCTCGAACGGCTGGGTGTGCTGCCTCCCGGCTCCTATTGTTTACTTATGCGGTCTTTCCTCCGGCCAAAACCACCTCCCGGCCCTGGGGATTGTGTGTGTTTATGTGTGTGTGAGCTCCTGCCGTCCTGTACGGACTGTGCCCGGATTGTGAAACGCGCACCATGTCACGCACAGACACTTTGGAAGGGCTCGAAATTAAGCTCGAGCAGCAGTTGGGGCCAGTTGAATACCACCCACCCAGAGGTCTCCCACACAAACGTAAGGCGGCGGCATGGAGATCGTACGGCCAACCGGATGCGACTCCCGGGCGACAGCAGGCGACAGAGCATGATGCTGGCATTCCGCCCGGGAACGAGATTAATTGAAGCGAGTAGATCGGTAGATCGGCGAAGCGAATGTTTGACAAAACATACTCACAAACACTCACACTGTCTCCCTTCCACCCCTTTGCCCTTGCTCTATTGGTGTGCGTAAGGGCGTGAAGTTTATGGAAAATTACGGTTATTCTTCAATCTGGAAAATTGTGCAAACGAGAAAACGGACGGCAATGGCGATGGGGTCCCGGCAGCGGTGGAGCGAAAGTAACACGACCATATTTTGGTTCTGACATGAAAGGATGTAACGACTGCACTGTGCGATCCCCGCCAGCCTTCCACTCTGACCAGACCGGATCTCAGATACGTCTATATTTTGACAGCGTCACAAAAGCGCACTACGTTTGCTTATTCGCATTTGTAATGCAGCTGTGGATCCCGTAGCTTCGGCTTTGGGGGGGTGCTTTGACGGAATATGGGTTGTAAGTATGGTTACATCAGTGTCATTTCGTTTCCGTCTTCCATTGTTACACTGCGCTTAACGGAAGCGATGAGTCGATTGTTCAACACGCGCAAGAGGAATATTACTTGTTTCATGTCAAAAGCACCCCTCCTATTCTTGTTTGAAACTTATGTTTTGAAATAGGTATTGATTTAGTACATCAAATCATATGTTTGCCCCTAAAGGTATGCAATAGGCGTTGTACGGGTTTTGTAACGGATTCTTCGAACCGTCGCTTAAAAACCTTACCATGGTATAGACAAATAATATCGAAAAACAGTAAAACAGCGTAAGGGTGGAAGCAATCTTTTCCACCACAAACAATACCAACTAGCACCGGTGGGCGAAATCTATCCCACCTGCCGGTGGAAAAGATTTCAAGTGATTTCCTTCACCCCACGCTTCGGTTTGTGCTGGCTGCATGTTAATTAATTTCTTTCGCATCGAGTAACTAACCGCGAACTCGGGGCGAACACGTTCTTAATCAACTTTTCCAACTTATCGCGGTTCGGATTTGCCTTCGCCGGTCGGCCATTGTCCTCCTGGAGGTGCCTTTAAAGGTAGTGATCCAATTTCTGCCGAAGCTTGTTCAGATTTAATTCGAGGCGATACAACACCATCTGGGACTTTTCTCTCTCTCTCTACCCCTCCCTTTCTCTCACCTTGCTACGCACCGTGCACAATGAAATCTATCGCCATGAAGTGTTGGGAAAGGGGGGGAGGGGGTTGGTAGCTGGGGGAGGGAGTATCGAACTTTCCTTGCTTTCAACCTTCGACCGGTACACCACGTTGAGCGTAATGAGAGATGTACCTTGTGCGCCTGGAAGCGCCCCGGTACGTCCACATTTTCCTTGGATGGATGCATCAGCTTTTTCCGTAGCAATTAATTTCCAACTATTTGTGCAGCAATGAAAATGAAAAATTAAATTAAATTTTAATTGTTTTCTTCCAGTTAGTGCATCGTTCCGTTTGCTCCGTCTCTGCCTTGGCGTCTCTGCAGGTTTCTTTTATTCCCTGCAAAATCAGTGTTGCCTGGACGCTGCTGGAGCTGCTCAGCTGGTTTTCGTGGTGTTGCCATGCCGTCCGCACGGAGGAGATGCCATTGCGTTTTCTCCGGTTGCTAGGATTGGTTTGGATCGGCTCTGGTTGGCGCTAAGTGACAATGAAAGGAGCGCGAGCCCGGAACTGTAACTGTAGCGCAGATGTATGCCCGGTCACCGGACAGCAGGCAGTGGGGATTGGTTTGGACGTTTCTATGCCAATCACGGACACTAAGCGTTGATTACTATGCTTTTGCAGCGGAATGTAAACATCACAGCTTGCTAGGAATACGTCTCGCCCCGTGAGAAGAGTTTGTCTTGCAAACACAATCGCACACACGCTGGAGAATGGCGGGGGAGATGAGAGTTATCCTACGTACATTTCTTGTGTTGCTCCCCGGGTACTTAGAGCGCGAACGAGTGCAGAGAACGTTCGGTAGTGGTGGAATGCCATTTTGTGACAGCAGAAATTGGGATGCTTTTTTGGACTGGCGGTTTGACTGACTCGGCTGGTGCAAGCGGAAGGGTGGAAGCAATCGTTTCTGTTTCGCGCACAGGAATGCGCATTATTGCAGGTCCACGTACACACACACACACACACACACGGTCTGCACACTTCATATACACCGATGATCATCCACCGGCAGGCGAACGGAAGGTGCGGTGCGGTGGCAGGATAGTGCGCAAACTTTCCCAAACGAACCAAGATGGCGGAACGTGACGGGAAATGACACGTTCAACTTTTGCAATTATTTATGCAGCGCATTTCTTTTTTGTTGTGTTTTTCGTCGTTCTGCCATCTTTTGCGCTTTTGCAGCAAACAGCAAACAGTGCCGCCCGTCGCAGTCCATTGTTGGCAATCGATGAGGGAAAACCATGGCGGCTTGGGGCAACCGTACGGCTGCCTCTCGTATGTGGCCTCGCTGCTAGGTCCATAGCGCGGCACCCACGGGGATGGGATATTATTGCTAGCGCGGGTGGTCGGATATCATGCTGGATGCATTCGATGGCATCCGAATGAGCGAGTTCCCACACCAACTTCCCATCTCCATCCGCCCCTCCTCAGCCTCTTCCCTCTTTCTACAACCCATTCATGCCGTATGTGGGGAAAGTTGCTCCTGCCTCCCAACTGCACGTTTCTGCCGGTGTCGTTTGATTTGATGGTGTTTCGTATGTGTGTGGCATGCCAGTGGCTTCATTATGGCAGCTCGTTCATACCAGGCAGCTTCGTCCAGATTTGGCAGAGAGCAGCGTTTTGGAGGCGGGTCGGTATTGGACGACTTTGACCGCACTGCGAGGAAGTGCATTAAGTTTTAGAACCACATCCATGCTCAAACTAGGCTGCCTGCACGTTTGAGGCAACGTTCGGATGACTCACTTTTGGTGCAAGCGCCTCAGTCAGTTCAGCTTTATGAAAACACGGTAAATCTTCCATGGTTACAGCATGCTCGTTGCAACGGGACGTTCCGGATTACCTTTTTAGTTACATTAAGGCTAACACGTACTGTTCTACCAGTGGCTAAGGTAGGAGGTTAAACAATGGAACGCCTAACACCCAAAGTGTGTCTGTGACTAGACACAAAGGAAAACCAAAAGGGACATCTTTAAATAAGCATCACCGAATCCCTGATCTGACATTAACATTATGTAACGCGCGCCCAGTTTTACCATTTGTGGCACCTCCGCCACAAACTTTTTCCTGCATCCTAATCCCGGAGACAAGGCCCAAGGTTGAACGGGTTTGCAAAACCCCGCAGGTGAAAACCGTTGTTCACCTCGGCAGCGGGAATGAAGTGTAGCTTTGCGTAAGGACATTGTTAGACACAAGGTGTTAGACAGCTAGTTAAGCTTAGGTGCAGGTTATTTTCCGACCAACATTGTTTCGGAACACAGTCGGGGGTCCGTTGTGCGCCCCAGAGTTTATTGTGTGGCAGGGGACAAAAAAAAGGCACTCCGAAACGCAGCCAATTCCAGTTTCGTTATGGAGAAAGTTCCCCTCGGGCTCGGCATAATTTTGACATTCGTCTGGCTGCTGTGCAGCGTGCGTGCGTTTGTGTGTGGCCGAGGAAAGAAAAAAAAAAGCCCAGCTAGACGGTAGAGAAACTTTTCCCGTACGCGCCTGAAGACAAACAGGACGAACTGGAATCCCAGCCGTTCCAAACCGATTGTAAAAAAACAACAAGCTGAACGTTACGGTGCGGAAACAAACTTTAATATCAAGCGCATACCGTTGGTTAGGTAACCTTGTACATTTGTCGTTGGGGTTTTTTTTTTTTTTTGGTCTCTTGTCTCCCCAACACCATCCCTTTTCACGTATGCTCGAATCGTCACCGTATCAAATTTGCATAATCCTTGTTTTCTTAATCCTTTAAGCTGAATGTTATCAAACGGCATCACCGCCGCTTTCCTTTCTCCCTCGCCACCCGGGCGTACGACGAACGGTAGAGTCGCAGTGTCGTTTTTCTTCACCCCCCGGACCGGAACGGGCGGGGGCGCTTGCAGAAAGGTAAATTTGGAGAAGGTCCGCAAAAGTCAACGAAGAAAAACCCCCGAAGAGTTAACAGTTTTAGCGCGGCACGGTGCGAACGGTGGCCGGATGTGCCGAACGCTACACGTGCCTCGTTGGCGCAGGAACGATGGTGCGATGGCAGATGGATAGTGTGACTTATAGCAGTCTTGAAGTGGCGCCGTCGAGCGGTTCGTGGCGAAGGCGAAACATCTATTCCGAATATGGTGGAAAATGTGTGTCGCTATGGCGTTTCGGGAGTTCGGGAAATCGTGCGGAAGAAGTCTTAGGAGTCCCGTGGAGGAGTAGTAGAAACGCAACGGCGCAGGGTTAGGCAGGGCAGCAGTGAACGAGGTCAAAATGGCGGGGGAACAGCGTTGCGTCAAAATTCACCCGACGACGAACCCCATTCCACAAAACTAAGCGCACAGAAAAGTCAATCTTTCGTTTGACTTTAGGGAAAGGCGCCTTATTTGCTCAACCACGACGTTCTCGGTTTAGGTTACGGAGTGAAGGGTGAAAGGGGGAGCCGCGGGGCGGTACAACTAGAAAGACACACTGGGTGCTCGTAAATATGGCTTTAGTCACTTTGCGGAGAATTGTGGTGAGCTCCGATGTGGCTAAGACCTACCTCCGTCTTGCCGTTGGAAAAAAAAGTTCCTCCAATGGCGTACGATTTCCAAGATTAGAAGCAACGACGGACGAATGTCTACGGTCTAGCGTAGAGTTTCAGGAGATTTCTTTGAGTGTTGTTGAGGAAACGTTCTATAAGGACTTGAGTCACGCACCTCAGAAGACATCCAATCGAGGGTTTCTTCCGCAGTCGATAAGCGCATTAGCAACGTTGTTGAGCAAGAGCTAGAGTGCAGGAGCTCACCCGGGGAAGCACATCGCCGCCTTCAAAGGATCCTCTGCGACATTGCAACCAAACGTACACACGTGGGTTCGCTTTCAGTGCTTTGTTGATTGAGTTGTTGTGTGTGCTGCGTTCTGGCACCGGTTGCTATGATTACATTTGTGCAGCTCGAATCGATCCTGAGGATTGAACATCACCCCACCATCGCTACGAATTGCCGCCGTCGGCATTCTCCAATTGCAGTCGATTTCACGCCATCGGCCCGAAACAAGGAGATCCCGTGTCGTGGCGAACAGCGGAACGGCACTTTATCTTCCCTAAGCGCAATTAGTTTGCATGGCTGCACTTTGGCACCCGATTGTTGTGCGCTCGGCGACGGTTTTGTGTCGTCCTTCGCTGCGAATGCCGACGTCTGAAGACGGGATTAGGGCATGACGCTCTTAATTTTTCAACCCCTCGCTCCCTCCCTCCTTCTGCTCCTCCCGCCAGCCCCTTGGGCCATTCTTCCACCTAAGGCTGATCCATTTTAGTAGCAACCGAATTAATGGAGGAGACACCCGAAGCTTTACTGTCTTGCCGGTGGAAAGATCGAGGGATTTACGCAAAGCTGGCGCAGTTTCGCCGTCTGGCGACTGGCCGACGCGTTCGGGAGAGAACGTAGGGAGTAGCGGTATCCTTGAGCAAATCTCTCCTAAATTATTTTTCACCCAAACGCCTGTTTGCGAGAGCGTGGGAGATGAAGGTCGGTTGTCGTAATTAAATTTTCAGTGCCCATAAAGGAAACGAACGTTTTACGATACTAGACAGGCAGGAGGACTGTGCAGAAAGGGGATTTGGTTATGGAAAAAGTTTGTTGTCCCGTGCAAATTATACCGTTAATTACTGCATTGTCTCGATCGTCGAGCTTCAACATCAATCAGCATTTAAGGGTGATGCTTATGTGAGGATGCAAAGTTTCGTAGGGAGATTGTTTTGGATACGAAATGATTTTCGTATAAGTGTGTGTGTGCCAATAAGTTGCTGAAAGGAAATCCTTACGCAAGGGTTACAACGCTGTGTTTTGGTATTCGTCTCAAAGAGTTTGCAGTTGAGTGTTAAAACATGTGTATATTTTCCACATCACGGAATATTATTGATTTATTTTCTTACTAGTGTACTGAATCATCATTTATTAAAAGCTCAAATACATAACACTCATGTCAAACGTTCCCATTGCATTTAACCGTTATACTTTCCCTCAACTTCCAGTTGGATAAACATTTGGATTTCCATTCCGTCGGAGTTCATTAAATGCATGGGTTTCGTTCTCGAGGCATGTTCCAGAATCCTTCTAATCGTTTTACCGGCGGTTAATTCCTTTACAGTCTCCGTCTCTCTCCACCTTTCCCCAACATTCGATGCGTATGCGGACAAGTTGCAGTTCCAGACACGGCGTCCACGCGTGGGGTTTCCTCTTTAACATTCCGCCTATGCTGAAAGCCACACTTTTTGGCGGTGATGGCGTGCTGAACAATTTGCATCCACGCCAACCACTCTTAAGCACCCGCTAATGGGTTGCCCGTTCGTGTTCGATTGCGAATGTAGTTGAAAATTAAATTAAACTTTTCCAACTTTCCTCCGGACTGCTGCCATGCGCACATATAACAGCAGACACCATTCAACCCCTTTTTTCAAAAAAACCCCCACCAGTCCCTCACGCTGGTGGTTGTGGTGGTGTGATGTTACGACTTTGTTTCCAGTGTAACAATTTCCTCCCAAACAACTTTAAACGGTTTCATCTCGTCGCGGGCCGGAAAACCATTCGTAATGGTTGGGAACCATTTATAATTTAGTTCGTGTGCAATTTAGGAGCGGAATTAATAATTCATGGCCGTAGTAAAGTTTTGCCGCTTTTCACGGTTTCAATTTATCGTGCTACAAATGCATCGCCCTCGGTCGGTTGGTGGTTCTAGATAAGGGATGCACTGGAATGAAGGAAAAAATAAACACAAATAGAGAAAACCACAGCGAGCCCTCGCACCGCACCATTAGTGAACACGTTGAGTTATCGAATCGAAACAATCGACATTGCTAGATTAAATGGTGACGACGAAAACGTTGATGAATAGCCTATTTGCTTGCATTTGTGTAAATTATGCCCCACGGGTGCTTGCGGGATGTTGAAAGTATCGCTCGACAAAGGCAACGCAGCCGCCCCCGACGAGTTGTACCAATTAATTTTCATTTTTCAACCTCACGCTGCGTTTTGTTATGTTGTGCGTTCCATTCAAATACCCACAGATTCACATATCCCGTGTAATCAGTGTAATAATGCGGGCTTTATTTGGTTGATGGTATTAATGAGATTTCCCGGCTATCGAGCGGTACCGGGAGGAAATCCAATCACTGCGTGCAGCCACACCCACGAGCACACACACACACAAACACATTTCTCCGCTTTCGCAGGCGCTTTTCCGAACAGTTTCGAGTGCGTTTGCGGCGGAAAATTCCTAACCATTCCGGCTGTGCGTCAGTTCGGACGCGATGCACGTGAAATATGACCACACGTGAAGGTGTTGTTATATGATTTACTGAGTGAAAAGCCACGTGGAGAACGTGAACCTCTGGAGAAGACCAAAAAAAAACCAGAAGAGGAAACTCAACTCCTGTCAGACTTCAATTTTCTCTGTTGGATATTTTGCAACCAGTTTTTTTGCGAGCGACTCGCAGACGCACAACTGTAGGTGCCTCACATGTGTCGCGGGGAAGGTAATGCCACCGTTTTTCCATCGAAACTTCGATGGTATTTTCCACTGGCGGCATGGCGAGCGCAAAATTAATGGCGAAAATAAAAATTAATCAGAAGCCACAAAATAGTGAATGAGTTGTAAAATATATTCATGACTTTCTACGGCTTGCCAGCATGCGCTACCGGATGGTTCGGCAGGCGGAACATACGGCACACCGGCATGATGATGCTGATCGTATCGGGCGACGGGGGTGTCGTTGTTGGTTTGGGTCCTCAAAATCGATTTATGAGCCCATTAAAAGCATCCGAAGCATCGAAGCGCGAAATTGGGACGAACAGTGCTGATGAAAGCGAGAGAAAGCTAGGGAAAGGCGCATGAGAGAGAAAGAGAGCCAGCCAAACGGTGAAACGGTGGCAGTTCCAACGGGGCTGTCGGTTCGGAGTGGAACCTCGGTTTTGCAGACCACATCAGCTGAGTCGTCGGTTCGCGTTTTCGGTGGCGAAATTGTCCAGGGGCTTTTGGCGGCTTTAACCGCGGCTGGCCGGCCAAGATCAGAGGCTCGAAACAAGGGTGTCATTATAAATTTATAGGAACATTAATTACAATTAATTATAGATTTAGCGCGCATTCACTTACGCGACGTATAATACACCAACATGATCGCCGGCAGGCGTCCGGCGTTGGAGGAGGGTATCGTTCAGTGGCTTATGATCCTTATTAAATATCATTGCAGACCGGCCTAGGATCGAATCGCATACGGACCCAGAGCAAGGCACTTGGAATGGGTAGTATGAATAATCGTTGAACTGATGTCATCCTCACGATTCCTGATAAGGCTGTAATGAAAGGATTAGAAAGAGTTGTTAATTAGATTGTTCATTGTTGCGATGTAACAAATGACACCAAATATACTGTGCTAAATATGTTCTTCTTCTATTGTAGGTTCTGTGTTACAATCAAGTTTTCGATCAGCTTCATCGGTGCGCCGGCGAACCAGATGCCATGGCAAAGCGGAATTATTAAATCAATAAATCCATACGCAACCGATCGTAACTGGCAAGTGGCTGAATGTTTAGTGTTACAGCTAGTCTCAGTGCGCCCATTTCACGTGCAGACACAAAGCGTACGCAACTTCAGCACTAGCGGGCGACCGAAGGGAGTTGATGGCGTTTGAAGAGATTCTACCCCCAAAGGGCAACGGTGTTGTATTTCTTTTAATAAAATTACACTCCCGGTACGTGCTCCACGTGCAGAATGGATCCTGGTGCTCGGGTGCGTGCCAGTTGTGCCAAACCGGTGCCGGGATAGGGAAGGGAAGAGATGTGTCAAACGCCGTGAAGAGCCTCCTGAGACTTCGTTGATATTCCGGGCACGCACGGCACCTGCACCATCATTACTTTCCTAAGCGGGGGCTGCCAGCCAATCCGTCCACCGCTCCATGAAGTCCACCGGGGCCTGTCGGTTGCCAGATTGTCGGTCGGCTCGGGTCAATCGGCGCGACGGATCAAACAGCGAAACGTCAAAGGTGAACACGCGCCACAGTTGCGGGCGATGGATGGGATGCAGGCGCATTCGGGCGCTTGCTCTCCCTGGTGAACAACTTGCCCGTTGTTGGGAGGCGCGTCCCGGATGGAGCAACCGGGGCTTTCGATCGAGAGCAACCCCTCAATCTTGATAGTACTGGCCCGGGGGTAGGAGAGTGCTTAGCGTCCAAAGCAAACTGGCATGGAATGGAATTGGCTAGCCCTGGCGGTCCTGTTGACGCGCGCTGGGGGACTTGGGAAAATGGGAATTTCCGCTCCCGGGAGCCCGGGTGTAGCATGATCGGGAAGCCCTTTATGAGCTGATAAGATTATGTGCGAATGTGCCACTGGTTTATTGGCGTGCAACCTGCGTCGGATTGGAGCCGTTTCGGGGGCTGGCAAGGTTTCTGTGGGCAGGATGGGCAATAACTTGCTCACACGAACGCCCGTAATCTCTCGACTCGAACGCCATCGTACTTTCGCGTTCCGCCCTTTGGTCGCTTTCCGAACGAAAGTAACGAGCAGTGGCAAGATTGGAGATTTTTCGCTGGTTAGGTGACGAAGCAATTCATCGCATCCGTTGCCATGGAATTCGGCATCTTTTTCGTCGTTTGCCACCGTCACCCTTCTTGGATTGATTTTTGCGATAAAATATAGGCTAAAGTGGATGGCACATGAATCGGCGAAGGCAAACGGATTCACGGACGTAACTCAACTGCCTTTGACCGCGATGAACCCCGCTTTTCCGTAGTCTCCGATCTAAATTATCGACACAATGTAACGCGTCTGGAGCAGTAAGCTTCCCGGTTATCGGCCAGGGCGCAATATGAAGCTTACTCCTTCGTTTTCCGGACGGACCCGCCAACAGAGCATTATTATTCATTATCTGCTTCCGCCAATTGAGCACCGGGATCTAATCAAGTGGATCCGGTGAAACCCATCAGGCGGATAATTGGATATGAGAGTATATTGAATGGAGCAGGCCAGTTAAGGGCTGATGGCTTTTGGGCCAGCTTTTCCGGTGACAGTTTATCTCTTTTCGGTTGAGTTTATGACATATTGGCCGGCTGTCTTCTCCCTGGCTGAAAACTACACACATCAATGAATCAATATATTGATAAACATGCATCAATATACGGGTGCAAGCTAAATTAATCCAAATTCATCAGCTCTCGTTTATGGTGAAACAAAAATCCTTGCAATGGAAACTGTTTGCGCGTTCATTAACAATTGTCAACAATGCTGCAGGGAACGGTTGCACGTGCTTCGGGGCGGAACTTCCGACACGGCTTTTCGTGGCAAAAAGTAACATTTTTTTGTTTCAAATACGCCGAGGGGGGAAACCGGTGTCAGCGTTGGAATGGACCACGCGACACGAAGAAGGTATGTCCGGTAGTTGTGGATGGCTCCGGTTGTAAACCGTCAGTTTGTATAATTGAATACGCGGGTAAAACAGAACGGGCCGGGAGCGGGGGTGTGGAATCCGTTTTGCATTAAAAAAAAACTTGTTATTTCCTTGTGCAAAACTTCTTTTTTCTCCCGTGGAGGGAGGAAATGAAGATAGAAGATAGCTAGCAAAAACTATCGCCACCTAGACTTCCACCGTTTGTTTTTTTAAATGTGGGTTCTTTTATTGTGTTTCCTGTGTCTTTTTATAAATAGGAATGTCCAATGGCCGGGAACTGAAATCAAATGGCTCGGGCCGGTGTGCAGGGGAATAAACATCGCATACATTTTGCGCCGGATAGTCGTACCATAGCGCACAATTCCGAACACGAGGTTCTCTGAAACCGCCAGCCGAGAGCGTAAGCGTTTTTAGCTTCTTCGGAAGGAGGTTTTTTGTTTTAATTAATCACCCGTATCTCTGTCATTCGTGATGGGATTCTATTTGTTTTCCTTCACTCCATTTGGGAAAAATAGTTCGTGTGGATGGTTAAAAAGAGGAGAGGGGGCTTGAGAAAAATGCTCAGATGCAGCACGGACGGTGTGGCGAAAGGCAAACATTGCAACCGACGAATCCGGCCAGCACACCGACGACACGGTGTGCAAGAATTTGCTAAAGAAACCACTCCCCGTCCGCCCCCGTTGTGGGGCAGGATTTGGTTTGTGGCTTTTTGCTTGCGCCCGGGCGTCCGCGGTTCCGGGAGTTTTCCAACCCATTCGAGCGTCGACAGCAAGCGCAACGTAAACAGTTCACCAGCAATCCCCAGTCCCAAAACGCCCAAGCCACATCGCAGCGCAAATGGGATGATTTATTCATTTATGCGGTTTAATGCATACGACGATGACCGCCGCGAGCTGCACCAACCAGCGTTTGCTGTAAGGGTGAAGCTGGGGAGGTTTTTTTTTGCTGCTGTTTTCCTTTCATTTCCACGTTTTTGCAGTGTTACAACATTCAACTGACTGCTGCTTATTGCTTCCCTTCGCATTCCGCTCCTGCAACACAATGTTGTGACGGAAGTGACCGAAAAACGGCGTCAACGAGCCGGTCTAACGAGAAAAAAAAGGCAATCTACATCGAATAAATTAAATTAAACAGACGGTGGGAAAAAGTTTCACAGAAGATGCATTTCTATGTTGCAGGATACCCCGACACCGACTGTGCCGAGATACCCTTCCGGATCTCTGCAGCGGTTCTGCAGAAGATTTGTAATCTTTCAATTACGGCGAGGGAAGGAATGCTGCATGAAACGTGCCACGGTTAATCACGAGGATGGAATGGAGAAAATGATACCCCTTGAACGATCATTTATAAAGAAACAATTTATCTACATGCATGTCACCGCCGTAATTAGGAAGTATGTGTGTTGATTGAAATGAAAGTGTGAAAAGAAGTAAATTTACCAATAAGGGTTCGTTATCTAATTAACGTTTCCCTGATAAATCATGCATCATTCGGTGCTGTTGCACAATTAAAAAAAAAAAACACAACACGCAAACACTTCGAGGCAGGATAATGGCATAATTCATGTAACGCCGTTAGCGTTGCACTGAGCGTAGCCTTGGGTGATTGGTTGGATCATCCCCCTAAAAAGACGTTACTGTTGTCGGAGCGAAATCTACCGATATATTTGCGTCCCGATTTTATTCGTTATTCCCCGTCCTGGTCTCCCTCCCAAACGCGTCGATGAATTCAATCCCCGTGCAGACGGGAGCGCATTGCACGTGGGAAACATAAAAATCCGTGTACGCTCTTACGGCGACCGTCCACACGGCCGGTGGAAGGTGGAGGAATGACGGGAGGTTGGTGTGTGTCCAATGACCGTTTTTTGCTTTCATTTTGTTGCCGTCCCGTGTGCACGGAAGTGGCGACCAGTGGCAAAGTGTTTAATAACGTGACCGACGGTAATTTATATCTTTCACCTTCTGATTTTTATCTCACCTGTGTACTTTCTCGCCTTTCGCTCGGGCGTTGAGGGGGCACGATGGTAAAGGGGAAGGAGATGGGGGTCGAGACACTAAACATAGTGGTTAGTTTGTATAAACGGTTTGACCAATCATTGAACTGTGTGTGTTTGTGTGCAGGCGACGATGGCAAAAAAGGAGCGTATGGACTCGAATGTGGGGGAAGGCAAAAAAGACCACCACAAGGTGGGATTTATTTCACCGGGGGTCGTTTGACCGTTTGCACAGTTTGCTTCATTTGGCGCCATTTGATCTTTCGACAGTCTTGTGAACTCGGTCCGCGCGAACCCCAGCAGTCAGTTCTCCCAGTTCTTTTCGCCTCTATTTGCTGTTTGCCAGGTTTTTGTGAGCTTTTTTCCCTCGCGTACTTTGTCTTTCTCTTCGTTCCGAGTTGTGCAGGGAAAAACATTTATCCGCCCAGGTTTTGCAGCCTCCGGTCTTACGAACGACCTGGTGCAGTCAATGGTTTATTGCTTTCAAATTGGTTCAGTTGTGCCATTGCCTTACGAGGAGCCAGGAGTTTAGATGTTGGTTCTCTACCGACTTTTTCTTAGGGGTGTTCGGATGAAGGGATTGAAGAATTTTCAATCGTTTTTTTTTTGGCTTTGGGAGCCAATCCGATTTCATCGCTACAGAAATAATATATAAATGCTTGCGTTTGCCACGCAGATCAATTCATCAAATAATCTGATGTTAAAATTATGCAAAATCTTCGAAATCCAATCGCAGTCCGACTCAATCCATTTCCTGGTTCTGGGCGTCACACAAAGTGTTGTGGGCTCATTCTCCGGCTACAGCGCTAACTCTTCCCGCGCTGTCTGTTTGTTTTACTGCTGCACAAACAACCGCTCCAACCATCGGCCGGTGGCATCCGAGTGCGGCGATACAATCTCCTGGCGCCATAAATCGCATTGATAAAGCGAATTCCGAAGTTCCTTTGAATTGTGTGGTAGCATAATGGACCCCGAAACGTCAGGTTGGAAAACGTCACGCCGGAGACTGGCGCCCAGTTGCCCGTTCGTGTGAGGTTCGATTTGTGCCCGACCGTTTCGGTCACATCGGTAGTTAATTAAATAGCGCTCATAAATCAACCCGTTGGCGCGACCCTTGAACGGGCGCCCTCGGGGAAGATTTTACATCAAATTCCATTTATCACCCAGCCCATGCGAGCATGGAGCATGATTTAGCCGCCGTAATGAGGTTCATTCGCCCGAAATGGATGCTGCACGAGGTGTAGAATTCATAACCTCTCGTTTCGTAAGTTCGGCGCAGTCGGCGGTACGGTGTGGCTGGAAACACCAGTGCGCCATTGTGAGGCCTTGTGACGAGTGGCGTTGTAAGTTCGCGCCACACGTCCGCAATTCCAGCCCGCTAGGACAACTGGTAAGCCAACGGGTGCCAACTGGTTTACCGCGACAGATCAGCTGTCAAATCTCATGGAGAGCCTGGAGCGTGAAGCCAAAGGTATGCAGGTGGAATTTAATGTATTTAACCCATGCCCTGCATCAACCCGTATCTCAACAGAGTGGAGGCAGGGGTTTGGGAGATGGTTGAATGTGAATGAGATGGTTTGTACTTGGTGAGATAGACCTGTGACCAAAGTGTGTGTGTGCTTTTTTTTCTGTATAGCAGCATAGTATTTCACCGTGACTTCCGAGGGTGAGTTATTGCAACAGTAAAGGTCACACATTCAAGTCCTTTGTTCAACAGTTAACGAGCCATGATGGGATGCAACATTTTATGAACAATTTCGCGTTGTCATCTTTCCACAAACAGCAGGAGCTAAATTGATATTGCAATTTTTTGTGACGGATTTGATTTCTGAACTAACATGCAATTAAATTACAGAGTGAAGATTGTCTAAATTCTAATATTTGGATACCAGACAACACGCAGATATGCTCGCTTTGTTTGCAGGTGTGAGAGTGGTTTTCTTTGTGTTTCAGTAGCAGCATGGAAAGCATAGTGGAAAGGTTTAATTAGTTATATAAATCAATAGCCTCTGCTTGTTGTATGATGGAATCTGGAAATTTCTTTCGGTTCTGAAGAAGTGAATGAACTTGTTGAGATGTCTTTGTTGGCAAAGGTGTTTTTCATATCTGAAAAGCTTTGACAATACAAGTATGATATGTTTGTATTACTTACAGTAAATTGTTCCCTACGTAAGTGTTTCGGTTGAACTGAAAAACGGTCTGAAATCCTGTTTCCGTAACAGGTTTCATGTATGAATTCATACCTCTTCCTGGTCTCTAGGTTTTAATATAATAAAATACAACTGGCAGTGGAGATTGTCCGTCATAAGCGTTGACCACAAATTCAGGATAGTGTAAGGGAGTAGAAAGGATACATCCATGTGCGAATGTTGGAAACACGTTTCATTTTCAAGCGTCACCAGCGCCACCAGCTCGCCAGAGACCATGGGTCCATCAAAAGGAGGGAAGAGAGCCGAGGGACAAATAGAGAAAAGCAAATAAATAATGTAGACTGACTTTTGTCGGCTCAAGTAGACATCCGTTGAGGGATTAGAGGCGTTGTGCCATTTTATAGTAGACTCTAATCAAAGATCAACAATTGCTCGACCGCATTGGCCCGGGCTCTCATCGACCCTGGTTTGTGGGAGGGAATTCGGACGGCAAACACAGTGGCGCGGTGTTGCATATTAAGAAGGCTCCCCGGCAGCCCCCGGGACCTTCAACCCGAGAGACAGCGGACCATGCTGCGGACGCGTGCGGTGGGATTTTCATTATGTATTCTCGGTTGGCCGGTGCCTTGTTTTCAAACATGTCGGGGTCGAGTGCGGTGGGTTTGCTTTCGATAAACACCTGGCTGGCAGCACGCACCCATGTTGGAGGCCGGGTCGGACGGGCTTAGCTGCAAAAGTGGTACCTGGGTTCACGGGACTGGCACTTCCGAGGGCTCGCCTGTCGACCCTTCCTTGTGCCCGTACACTCCGGTCTCTCCGTGCTGCCGTTCAACTGCAGAAACTTTTCCCCGGGACGTGGAGCCTTCACCCCGAGCTCGACACCAGGCGATAGAACATAAACATCATAATCATATCAAAATACGGAAAACAAAATATGCAAATTTGTTCTAAATTACTAAATCAAAATAGAGTAAATATGCATATCCATCGTTGGCCGAAGCCGCTCCCGCAAAGGTACGGCCGGTACGGGGTTGAATGTTTGAATTCTTATGGTTGGTGAGTTGGTCGAATTGTGGAGCAAAGGTGGGTGGATGAGTTTTTGTTGAGCGATCGAGCTTCGGCTGCCCACGTCCAAGCGGAGCATGCTTGCACAGGCCAACGTCATGTCCAAGTGAGGCTAGACGACCGGTTGATTTAGGTGCGGGCACGTGGATATGCTGCTGCTAGATGTGGTTGATATTGATTCGGGGTTAAGCCGTAGCGCTTGAAATTGATAACTGACATTAGCAGTGATGGAGGTTTCGACATGGGTAAGCAAATTTGTGCAGCAATGGAGAGACTGTTCACCAAAGAAGAAGTTTTGAATTTCCAATGGAATTTCCTTCCCAGTAGGCGCCAAAGGTGAGTCAATCTGCGAAATCTGCTGGTTGGATGGTTTTCAGAAGCTCGGGCTGTGAAGGTAACATAAACATTTGATGTTAAAGAAATTCGATTTGAAAATTTCTTTCTTTCTGGAAGCGTGCGTATTTCTTGCAGATTCATCCACTAAATTTATTTAATTAGTTTTTCGTAGCCGGATTTTTATCGGAATTCATGATCCAAAAATGCCAAAACGGAAAAACAAACCAGAAAACAAGTATATTATCAGCATGTTGTGAAAAACTGGGCGTCTCCATTGAAAACCAACAAGTCTCCATTGAACAAGAATTTAATTAACGATAATTGAATGGCATTCATAACTGATATTGCCCGGTTATTTTCTTTTGGGCCGTTTGGTTTGGTAATTTACCGTTTTTACTGAACCAGTTGTGACTTTAGAAACTTCACTAATTAATTAACAGGACCAAGTTTTATCCGTTATTTGTCGTTATCGATAAGATATCTCCTCTGTTTGGAAATCCTATTCAATTATGCATTTTCCTTTGTTATATTTTTCCAGCCTTTTCTTGCTATGGTATTATAAAGAAACATAAGCAAATCTGTTTCAAGGTGAAAGGAAAGGGTGCAAGAAAAAAAAGCCCAGAGCAGCATCTAAGCCAGTCATTTTTCATCGTCCATTTCAGCCCTGAACAATTCCGATGACAATAAATTTAGCGGAGATGTGTACGTTCTTCCTTGCTGACTCAAATCCGATGCACGATGTCGTTCGGAAAAAAAGATAAAGGATTCACAGACAGCAAGAGGCCATTGGAGGCGGTTGATTTTTGTCACTTCACTATGTCTGGATTCCTGTTTTCCTTTTTCTTTTCGATGGACGTTTTGCACGCCACCACGACAGTTTGAACATTCACATTACACGACAGGATGAAGTCAGTGACAAGAAACTTTTAATCCGCTTGCATGAATAATGCCGCATGTTTGTCGGACTTGGAAACATGGGCAGAAGTTGCAGTTCGCGATGTGAATGTCAGAAGCGTTTCACGTTTATGCACTTTGCAGATTGTTTTGATGAAGTGCTTGAGCACCGTGACGCTTGACATCATTATTAAGAAGGGGAATTTCCGTTGCACTATGAAAGAACTGCTGATGTATGTTGACTGATGTGCAAAAATGTCATGGCTGCACAACTACATGCTTCAAAGTGTGACACCGTGGTTCAAAGTAGTTAAGTTTATCTTTTTATAACGCTTATGTTTGCTGTTATGAGAACAGTTCCGCAAAGCTTGTATAAAACAGGTAGCCCATGCTATTTCAAAACATCTATTCTTTTTTTTTTTGTTCCTTGTGCTATGGCTACTCATTTAAGATAAAAAAAAACACCTTTCGTTTGCGTCGCAGCTGGCGTTGCCAAATGTTTACCATCGGGCGCATTATCCGTTCGAAAGAGCCAGAGTTGAAACGAAAGTGCATTTGCACAGCAAACTATTTACGTAGTCCGTCTGGCATTGAACACATACTACAACTTGTGAGAAGTTTACTGCTTTCACTTTGCATATTTAATGACCAAACAAAACCGCAGTGTAACAGTCCAACAGTTTCCATGGGCTCAAGTTTGTGATGTTGCTGAAGTGCTTTTTGCTGTGTTGTGAAATCAGCCGCACAATTAATGATTGTGAGGAAATGTAAGTAATCCTTGAATTGGAGAATGAAAATTTCTAAACGGAACAGGTTTATGCTAAAAGCTAGTAGTGGAGTAAGGCAATCGCTATAGTTTCGTAATGCATCATACAGCACGAAAGTTTTCCACTATGCAGTTACGTTAGTGTCACTTTACGTGGGAGCATTCATCATTTTCGAGCGAAATATTGGGACAGGTGCTGCTGGCCGATGAGCCAGGGAGAAATGATGAATTATTAACAACCTATCTGCCAAGCGCACCGTGTGGCTTTTCGCTGCAACGGATGTGCGTCCTATGGACAGTATAAAAGTGTCCGTAAAAGTCGCAGAGAAGTTAGTTAGCCGAAGCCGAACCTGGCACTGGTCAGTTGTAGGATAAACTAAGAGTCAACTAAACTAATCGAATCAAACCATCCCATCCACTGGGCCAGATGGAAAGAGTAAGGTATGCGTTGGTCCTGGCCGTGCTGGTCAGCTCGTTGGTACGGCTCGGTGCGGCAAGCCCGAAGCCGGACTTTGCGGTGCCGGCTAGGATGACCGGAGTGGCCAGTGGAAGCTTGGACTCGACTGGGAACGTGGTGCTGAACACGAACCGTGTCCTGAACGTACTTGGTCAATTCCAATCGATCACCGAGTGGCTGTACAGTTTGCAAACTCCCGAGCTGTACCAGTTGGCGTCGAACTTTCGTGCGGTCATGGACAGTCTGGTCGAGTCGGGGAGCCCCATCTTCCAGGGGCTGTCGAACGCGGCCCGCATATCCAGCGGCGACATATCGACGACCTTCGCTGGCATCCAGCGCAGTATTAACGCAACGATTGCACTTAACGACCAGCATCAGGCGCTGCTCAACGGCACGCAGTTGTTCCTGGGAAGCGCGGGCGTGGGCAACTTCAGTGCCGTGCTGGACCTGCTGGTGCGTAACGTGGGCAATCTGAGCGCCGTGCTGGACGAGATCGAGCCGGCAATCGTGGACATCCAGCGGTTGCCCCGACCCACGCAAGCGCTAGTGGACAGCATGTACCCGAAGGATGCCGTTCGGAGGCTGAACGCAAACTTGCAGGAATATGTCAACGTTGGAACGTCTACGGTACCGCAAATCAACGCCGTTGTCAATCGCGTCCGACTGGTGGACAGTTTCATCTCGCGGCTCTCCTCGGTGGCCACCCTGCAGCAGAGCAATCTGAACAACTCGATGCGCGCTGTCAACGGTTCCGTTTACACCGGTGTCCGGTTGCGTCTGCAGAACGCCGTACGGGCGATCCGAACCAGCTTCAGCGGCAGTATGGCTACGGCCTCGAGAAAGCTGCGACCGTTCACGGTGGACGAGGTCACAATTCTCCGGCAGGTGGCGCAGAATTCCACCGGTTTGCTCGATGGACGGCAGAGCAACGTCACGCAAACACTCGACGTGCTGACAGACCGCGTCCAGGTGCGTCTTGCCGAGCGGATGGCTCGCGGTGTGCTGAACCGCACCGTGGATGCCATCACCAACCTAGCCTGGCGATTCGCGCTGAGCGTAACTTCCGCCGTGCCACGGGCGGATACGTGCTTCTCGCGGTACAACTACGAGTTTGACAAGATACCGCGCCTCATCTACGGTTCGCTGGAAGGCTGCGGTCAGGACGAGTTGAGAACGCTGCAGACTGTAGCCGGAGCACTAGTTGGATACCTGGGCGTTCTGCAGGCGCAGCTCGATGCCGAGGCGCGCAACTACAACCAGTGTCTAAATGGGCTGTCCGCGACCTCGTCGTACGAGTTGAAGCTGCAGCGAAGCGTGTGCCTGTGGGGAGCGCATCGATTCTCCGAACTTATCGGCGGCATTGTGGTGGACAGTCAGGTTGGCGCATTCCAGGAGCAGCTGCAGGACGAGATGCGGTATAGTGCGGCCCGCTATCACGAGTGCCTACACGTCGTCGACCAGCTGAGCGCGGCGGAGGTAGTTAACTTGAGTAACTCGATTGTAAACTGTTTAAACAATACCGCTACCTAGGGCAACAGGCAACAGGGCTATCATAATTGACAATATTCTTTCTCTATGGCTGAGCAAAATGTAACAAGTTGCAACTGGATGCATAATGTCTGGCAGCACTACTTGAAACCGTGCACACCTCACCACAAGAGTGTTTAATAAATTTGCAAAGAAATTCCCATTCAGTGTTGCGGTTTAAATAAGAGCCAACAAATTTAGCTTTCCACCCGGCAAGCACACGAGTCTGGGAAAGGGCACGCACTGCTCAGCGCTTACAATGATTCTTAATTAAAATTTAAAACTCACCCTCCACTCGCCCTCCGCGGCCAAAGGTGAAGGGAATTCGCAGAAAAAGCATCGCAGTTGTTGGCGGTGGTGTTGTCACCACATGCACAACCGCAGCCACGTTGCCAGCGACTCGAGGGATGGGTAAGTGTGCGTTAGCAGGGTCCGCACAGTCCAGAGAGGCTGGTTGGGATTGACGCAGCCGAACACTATTGCAGCAAATATCGCCGGACGATTGTGTGCACATTGTCGTTCCGATTGATGGTTTCCCTCGTGCGCCTGAATCGTTTTCCCCCCCGGGGGCGAGCAGGGGCGACGCGATCGCATCATCGTGCGCACTAGTTTTAATCGATTTAATTTCCCGCACCTAGTTTATTCATCCGCCGGTTGATGAATTGAAATTGGAAACAATCAAAATTTAATGAGCACTCGTCTGGTCGAGGCCACGTAGCGCGCGAACGAACATACCAACCGGACGTCATCGGTTTCGGGTTCCGGGCAAACATTTGCTTTAGCGATGGGTTGGTTTTTTTTGTCCTGTGGTTTTTTTCCGTGCACTTATTTGCGTCTCGTCTGCGATAGCAATATGGACGGTGGTTGCTATGGGTAACGCACTCACAGGAGCCGGCTGCTATTCCGCTGGGAAGATACATGCTTATGAGCGACGTGCCCGCGTTGCCATTGAGTTATTAAAAGAACGTTAAATTGCCGACCCGTGCAGTTCGGTTCAAAATCGATCAACAATCGGTGGCAGATTGGCGACTGACAAACAGAGTCGAAAGCCATTACTTATCGTATGTTACGATGATAATCTCACAATGTCAATAGTCGTGGCGTTTGGATATGGCGTTGGTTAACCAGTTAATTGTTATTGATACGCTTTAAATTATGACCCATGATCATTAAAACCAATGGTAAATTGTTCTCCTTGGTCAAATTGGATTACTATCCTGCATGGTGGGGTAATAAAACGTTTTGTGAATATTTATTACAGCATAAAACCATTCAAAACTGTTGATGAATGTTATTGGCGGTTATAGTAGATATCAAATTATGTTATGATCGATTTGGCAGGTTCTTATTTTTATTTTTTATGCTAATTGCTGAAAATTTATCCCAAAACCAATGGTCTAGAAATTGTGTTCTGTTTATTAGATAAAGGGGGGTATGGGTTTATTGGTAAATTCCTTTATGCACTTTGAAAAATGGGCTGCTTGGTTTTTTGAAGAGCATTATTCATGTCCAACGGGTTTTTTTGTTCACATGCTTCGATGCATCGCATGCAAACATAAGAAACAAGGTGCCAAAAAGTTGTCGGTCACTGGCCCGAGACTGATGGTGATTCCGGCTGAAGGCGATCATTAATCACGTCACCACATAGTGAAACATAAATAACCGACAACCGGAGCGTACGCTGCACTGTGGGCTGGGCGCTGCTGACGGGTGGAAGCGCAGGCTGATGAATGTAAGATCGTAGCGAAAGCATGTTCCATTGTGTTGTGGTAGGGTGGCGGTCTAAAGTGGCGCATCGTCTGCCGTCCTCGTTGACTTGAAGGCAGGAGCGACTTTGGACAAGTGCAAGCTGCATGTCCCATATGCGGTCATCCCGGTGACGTGGTTCTCCCCGGGAGGTTGAACTTTTGCATATCGTCGGTCGGGCCCTAAAGTTTTGATCAGTCGATTGGCACACGGCACCGGTGCACTGAGGTACTGGTGTGGAAGGAGATTATGGGGATATCAACAATCCAAAATCAGGAGCGAATGTCATTAATTTCCTCGTTCCTATTCGGGTGGTGGGTAGATGTTGTTAAAAGGACTTTAAAAATGGTTCCCTTTAAAGTTCAACGGTGTGCAGCTGCAAGTGTGTTGTTTCACAGTCATTCCTTTGCTAATGAACATGAAACGAAAGGGAAATAGTTTAAAGTGTACCATCCTGTTCCAGCTCACGGATTTTATGCTTCGAAAAGCTGTAATAGGACTTCTCAAATAAATGTCTAAGCAAAGAGACCGCTAAACAAAGTTTGTGAATTAAACAATCACTGAAAAAAGCTCTACACTGTCTCTGCAATGAAGTGTATGGTCAGGCTTTAACAAGAAAAATGATTCGTACACTTTTGCCATGCCCCATTAAGCTTAATGGTTTCTTTCTTCGACCAGTGAAGAAGAATCCCTGTTTGCAAAGCAACAGCATTGCTCTCCTCTGTGCCTATGTGTAATGGACACATGGGAGAAACTACGAGCAGTTATAAATCCGGTCCACTGCTCCATAGAAACCAAAGTTCATTTCACACAATGTATCTCAAGTTGTTAATTATATGTTTACCGTTGCACATTTGTTTTTTTTTCTTTCCAGGAACACCAAGGATAGCCACCGACGGTCTCATGAGGTTAGTAAAGCTGTTCGCCGTGCTGCTTCCCTCTAGAACGCTCTCCTCGAGCTGTCCGCCATGGTTTGGTGGATGTGCAGTGAATGCAAATTTTATAGCACCTGGCCGGAGGTTTTAGAAGGATTTCGAATTTTATCACTATCTGATCCCTGTGCCAACCTCGGGCGGGCTCGATTGTGTTCAATCGGTGCACCAACAGCCGTGCAGACCCTCCCAGAACCCCCATCCTACCAATCCCCTTGTATTCGCTCGGGCTGGAACATCTAACGGAGGCAACCCCCAGAAAGAATGGCATCGTTTTTCTCAAGGCAGTCGTTCGATTTTCTTATCTTTACGAATATAGGTTTTCAGTCGCCCCCTTCACACCCTGTGTTGGGTGCGTGATACTTTCTTTGTTACTGACTACATAACCGCTCGGACTGCCGCTTGACCGTACGCCATCGAACGCACGATGCATGCATATCTTTTTATTGGACTGTAAAATTTTACCATCATCGTCCCAGGATGACCGCCCGGGACCCCACCGCTGCCCCCCGTCTGCCTCAGTTTATGACAGCTCCTACAAGAAGACACCCGGCAGGAGTGTCCATTTTCGTACTTCAACCATAAACCGACCGTATCGGGCGCATCCTTCACGAGGGGTGCCCCGGGCGCCCGATGGATGGTTGTGGCGTTTGTTTTTCGTTCGTCTTCTTCGTTAAGCTTCGTTGGGTTTTGCATTTTGCAGCACACAACGACCATTGTGTGTGCTTATCCGTCAAACGAGCAAACGAGGCCCAATGGCGGCAGACAGTTTTGCGGTGGTTTGTGGCAACAGGGATCGTTGCCTGCGGAATGGATTGCAACTCGCAATTTGGGGATGGCCTTCGGTAGCACATGGCCATTTTTATGGTGAACCGAACTGCAACGATCCGAGTAGCCAAAACACGAAAAAAGGCGATAAACATTACTGTAACATTGCTGATGGCCGGTCGGTGTTATGAGCTTTACGGTGGGCCCTTTCGATCGTTACAGAATTTGTATCATTTATCTAAGAAAAGATTGTTGAAAGCGTGTTAAATTTGCATCGGTTGCCAAAATGTAGTGCTTCAATTTAATGTTGATACATCGTGCATGCATGCAAGAACGCAGCCAGTTTTCGTCATGAATAATATCAACATGCTGTACTTACGGAACACATCGTTCGGTGCTCTCTTTTAAAATGCAACAGACTTTCTTTGTTAAACTCTAAGTATACAATCTGACGTTCAAAAAGATTGCTTGAAACTATTCACTTTCAAAGGTAAATATTGTTGGGGTCCTTCAGGGCAGAATGATTGAATTGATGTACCGATGAACTTCAAAACGCATTCAACCCATCTCGTCCTTCTTTCCCTTCGTGCGACTATTGACTCCACTTCACATTCTCTAGTCAAATAACATCCGCCTAGCCGACGTTGATCGAGCCAAGCTGCGGGAATACAGCTCCACATAGGATACTGCATCCTGTTCCCTGGCGCCGGCTGGAAGGCAATCGATTACCTTCACTTGGCTGCGATTTTGGGCAAGAATTGGGCGGTTAAATTATTCAGCCAATGTCTGATTTTACATTTCACGCTTGGCAGCCCTTTTTGCGCAGCTGTTCGTGTGCAATCGATTTCCGGCGCACGGGGGTGTAAAGATAAAACGGGTTTCTGTAGCAGGTAGAGATTTACGCCAAGAAGTACCCTTATTAGTACCGAAAGGTAACTCCTCCATGGAGTGGAAATGTAGAGCAGTGCAAAGTATCACTAGCGAGAATTCCGGTTTCCGGCAGAAACGATAGTGAAAAAAAATCGTCTTTTGAAGTGCTGCAGCGAAAAGTGAGACAATGTTGAAGCAGCATGAATAAATTACAACTGTCCGCCCGAGGTTCGCTCCGTCTCACGTTGTCGTCCACCCGGGGGGCCAATGCACTTCTGCACATAGCGCATCACTTCAACGCTTCCATTTCCAATCGTAGAGTATATGCCGGGGCTTGGAATTCGATTTGATTGAGACTACGGTTGCTGCGTGTGCCATGCCTTGGAGAACTTTAAAGAGCATCGCACCAATGGGGGTACCGGCTAGGGGATGGGTGGAGTCTTATTTGCATACAACAATGTATTTTTCTGTCGCTCCCTTTGCAACGGGAAACGTGTCACAGTGCATGGGATGTCGAGCAATGCTGCTGCTTCTTGCCAGCAGCGTGGAAGCCCGGTGACCTGTCATTGGGATCGAAATTGAAACCGCTGTCCCTGATTGAAAGCGATCGCACGTAATCTACCCGTGATGTTCTCTCTGGACCGACCGGAACCGGTCGGAAAGGGTTGCTACTGCCTGGAAAGCTGTCAACCAACATACGAATACGTGGATGGTTTAGGTCGTGCTCGACAAGGGAATGACCACCGGAAGGACTATGAAAACCGACTGCAGGCTGCTCCTTCCGCTACAACTGCAATGCCGGCTTGCCAACAAAGCAGCAGCTCCAAGACAAACAATGAAGATATTGGGGACTTGACGTGCAGATGTCTCCTTCAGTCTTGCTCGTCTTTCTTTTTTGCCTCTGCAACTAAGTTCGACGCCTCAAATTCAATTTCTTGGACTATTGTTTGCCGGAACGAACGGCAGTCGATGCTGATATGGTGCGTTTTTTTTTTGTTTCACTAGTCTGAGGGAACTAGTAAGAAAATTCGAAATGAGCAACTGAATGATGCTTTAAACAAAGCTGTAGACGCTTTGCTGCGGGACCTGGAAGGCAATCATTTGAAACATTGCTTCTGTCTTCGATGAGCCAGTGCCTTGTGCAGTTCAAATCAAGTTCCCCCGGTCTCTCAAATCACACACACACACACACACACACATGCCAGAAACAATAAGCTGTAGGAAACTGAACCACCGTTGGTCCGGAGCTTCTAATGTGCCATGTCCGGTTCCGCTTCCTGCAGCATCTGGAACTTTGTACGACGCTGACGGTACGTGCGTATTGAGAATGGGATAACCGCATTCGAAATGAATTTATTGGTTGCTCGTCGGCTTCTTTCCACGACGGTATTTGTTTTCCCCGTCTGTCCTCGCATCGGTGTGCGTTTCTGGGACGCACACGCACTTGTCTGCGACTATTTATGAATTCAGGCGACATCTTCCACCCGAAAAAGGTCGTTTGGGATGCCGGAGCAGACGAAGTGATCACCACCGGGGCTCTTCTTTTCTTTGCCCGCTGGCAATCCAGGCAGGCCTGCAACGAAGCCGGCCAACGAATGGAGGGAAAACAGAATTAAACATTCATCCTACTGCAGCTATTATCGTTCCATTTCCTGTGAGCTTCCAAGCACGGCTCTTTGCTGCGTGCGACGTGCAGGCCGGCTTTCCGGATGCAATGGCATCCGTAAGTGGGCCTTTATGTTATCTCTGACCACCGGGGCGGTAGTAATTATAAACACATTTTCTTCGCCCTCTCCTTGACGTTGTTCAGCAGCAGGGAGTTACCCGCAAAACCTGGCAAGAGGTTGAGGTAGTAAATGTGCCAGTGTTGTCACACAAACTGTTAAATGTTGGAGGAATTATTTGCAGATTTCCCCATCGGGAGCCATTCAGTGATTGAAAGCTGTTATTAATCCTTTTGGTTAAGGGGGGATTGTTCGATTGCACTACTGATTGGAGTGAGAATAAGAATGTTCAACAATGTACTTTCTAAATATGAGGAAATTTTCCAATCGGAAACCGATTGAAGAAATGCAGATCGCAGGTAATTAAAGCGGCATCAATATACAATCTGGTATTCTGTGATGTTTACTTGGAAATTTCGATGCAGCCACCAATGGATTTATATGCAACAAGAAGTTATATCCCTGGAAATTTTCAATAATAAGCAACGTTCAATCAGGAAGCAGCCATTTGGTTTCATCACGAAACGATACTGATGGGCGATAATTGATTTTGATGAGAGATACCGGAAGCCTTTCGCTCTGATGATTTGACTGCTCCACCCTGACGATGTTGATGATGATAATGATGATGGCAGATTTCTTACACGTTACACCTCAGCACCTCGTAAAACATTCAACAACCGTAAACCGTTCTCGTGCACCATGGGCAAGAAATGGGGTCGCGCGGTACGGGGCTTTTCATATTCTGTTCGGTTGTCGGGAGTTTTTCACCATCAGCCAGATGCCAAAGATGCAGGTGGATGGTTGTTTCGTACGCCGCACATTTGCCAAGTAGAACGGTGGATAGAGAGGAAATCATCCTCGGAAAAGCAAATCGTACCCCGGCATCGCTGGAGGATTGTTAAAGAATCTACCCTCCCGTAGCTCCACGAAAGATGCCATCCGCAGTGGGTGCTCCACGTCGATCGGGGGGAAAGTATCCACCTGTATGTGGTAGCAAGCCGGCAGATAGAACGGCACTCGGGTGTAAACGCTCCCTGAAACGATGCTCCATAAAAGGCAAATTAAACCATTTCATCGAGCGCTGAAAGGGGTAGTGGGGGTTGCACGATGCTCGCCTTTTACTGTCCCACTCCATTGTTCGGGTCGCTCGATACGAATTCACCTTAAACCTACCGTTCCGGGATCCGAAACGGCTCTGCCGACGGCAAACGGCAGCATCCGCCCTTTGCACCGTCTTGGCACATAACAATAATTTTCGAACGATAAACTTTGCAAAACGTTAAGTGATGATTATATTCACTTTTCAGTAGCGTTTTTCTTTGTAGCTCGGTGCTGCACGCTTACGCTGTAAGGCTGCGCCATTTTGAACCCGGCTTGTGTCGTGCAGCTTTTCTGATCGTCATCTTTCCGTATTAGTGCAGCGTTTGAGAGTCGGAAAACTGAACGGCATCCACAACAAGCCAATAGGGGAAGCTTTGATGGACGAGAACTGCTCGCCTGGAATGAAGCGTTTGCTGAGCGTCCTGTGCCTTCGTGCAGAAAAAGGGCATTGGGTCATAGCTCGTTACTCTCCGGCGGAAGGATTTGGAGCCGTCGATGATGGGTCAGTTTATTGGATAGTTATATGATAAGAGGATGCTTTACAGGGGGGTTATTAAATTTCATGTTGAACTTGGATGGAAGCCTTAATGCTCGCCAATAGTGTAAGCAAAACTGCAAAGTGGTTTGGCAAATAAGAATGGTTCAAGGTTCAAAATGAATGGTATTGCATGGGTAAAGCCCTAGTCAAGCGAATTATCAATTTGATCTTATTAATAACTATTTGAATGCAATGTTTATTTTAAATGCTTTCCCAAAGTTTGCGTTTTAGTTCGAGTAAGTAATCTTAGTTTTAATGCCATGGCTTCATGCATAGGATTTATTTTCCATCCACTACCAGGCGCCTCCATCGTGAGAAAAGCGCAATTCGTTCAGATCTTTCTGGACCTACCGAGATTCACTTCGTTTCTGTATTTTTTTGCATCGATTGCAGTTCCGAGAAAGGGGCTGATAGAACCCCCAGAAAATCAACTTTAACAACCGCCTTCCCAAGAAAGTACACGAACTATCTACCATCGCTACCGGGATGCTTGACTGTACCCCACCCTGGACGCAGTCAGCTCGAACCCCACCGAACGGAGGCGCCCGGTACTTTTGCCCCCTCGCTCTCCGGTTTAAAGTGCACCCGGCAAAAGGCTCGTTATCACCATCATTAATACCATCGCCAGTGTCATCATGTGCGCACATAATGTACGGCAAGCCACACCGTGCACGGTAGCGCTGGCTATAATTTAGTTTTCGCGAGTGGTTGCGCTGACTGCATCCAGGGTGGCGTGTATGTGCTACGGTTACGTCTGCCGTTCTTCCGGTGACTGCCTTGCTTCGGTAGGGCCGATCGAACCTTTTATGAAATTATGCATCCTTGCGCATTCCGGCACGGCCAGAAGAAGCTTAAGACGAGTAGGATGATAACGTCTTGTTCGTGTCTCTTCCGGAGGTACGCTTCGTCAAGAGGCACGTGTAGTGTTAGGGATCCGGGTGTAGTACGGGAACTAGTCAGCAAAATGTGCGGCAATGTCTTCACCAGTCGTAGGTAAGAACTATTTTGTTCAGCCAGTGCGTGGGCGTTACATCACGAGGGTGGGTGTCATTTTAATAGAAGCATTGTAATCACATTACACATTAGGAATATTGTACGGTTCATGGCGATGTGATTCGAGAGTGTAATGATTTCACATAATGGTAGATGAAAGCCCTCATCCGGCTTTTGCTCGAAAAGAATGCTCGTAAGCTGTAAGTCCTAATCGTTAACGGCGTTATGAAACACAGGACAGGAGCGAGGTCACCGTACCTTTCAAGCCATGCGATACGGATGTGTGCCGCTTCGTCACCCAAGATGACTTAAGAGGTCCCACTTCCGATTCCCCATTCTCAAAAGCGGACAGCAAAGGGGGGAAAACAAAACGCAACGGAAAAAAACAACTAGAACGACACGGAAAGAAAATCATGCAACCATCACATGGCCATATATTAGCTATTCTTTCCTTTCACGCGTTCCTTCGAGTCGCCTTGGAAACGGCACCACCGGTGGACCAGCGGGAAAACTCATCCGTTACTGTGGTTTACGACAACGACGACAACAGCGACGATGATGATGATAATGATAATGATGGGTTTGCTTGGGGTTGGCGCCGGGTGGCACGCCGGGAATGAATGGGTAGCGTCCGGTGAAGGCGCCATGGCGCCGCCGGTGCCGGGATGGCTGTACAAATGTAACGTACGTAGTTTATGTTTATTAAATGTGAGTAAATGACACAAAGGCGAAAAATTAACATTGTTTGTCTGGGTGTGTAGGTGTTTGCCTGGCGAATGGCGCGCCCCGGCGGTGTGCCTGGCGGGAAGTCGCCGTTGTCCGGGAGATGACTTATGGGTGTCGTTTGCGATGCTAGACAACGAGCACCGCAGAGTGGCACTACGAGCATAAAAAAAACCCCCGGAGGAAGCCTCGTTAGATTGTCGCTTCTGTTGAGGCAAAAAAATAAGAAGCGAAATCCGTGCGTGTGCTGCTGCACACAACAATTCGAGCGCTCTGAGAAAGCCTTCAATCTGCGAAAACTAACCTCTGACGATGGGTTCTTGCGCGGTGTGAAGCGGTTGCGTTTGTGTTTTGCCAGCTTATTTTCACGGCAAACCGAGCCGGAAGGGTACCGCCCTGTCGTGCCAGTCGTTACATCGCATGGAAAGCAGAATCCCAAAGAGCAACTCCTGAACACGGACCCATAAATGTTTCCAGCGGAAGTGGTGACGGTGATGGACGGCGGAGAAGCGGTAGCAGTGGCGCGTTTCATTATGCTGCGCTATTGTTCCTGCTCCACAGCATAACCACTTTGCCGTTGGACGGAGTGCAAGAAGTAGCGCAGAGTAGCGTAGAGTGGCCCAGACGGAGATCCGCGAGCGACGTGCAGACAAAAGTCATCGTCACACGGGACTTGCCGCGTGAAGCCTACCGCAAGCGGTTACCCGGCTGCACGGACTGGGCCCCCCCCAAAAAAAAAAAAACCGTGCCCGAAAGCGGCGCAAGTACTGCTCCGAAATGGAGCGGTAGCGTTTCTGCTTTAATGTTTTATGAGATAGCATTAGATAAAAATGGTTTAGTGCGGTGTAACATCATTCCATTTTTCCGGTTCCGTTCGTTTTTTGTTTTTGTTTCAACTTCGATGGAGTTACTCGACGCTGCGACCCAGAGTGAGGTCTCGTACCCGTTGGTGTCTATCCGGACGCCTTTTCTATCCCGTCCGTTTGCCGGTGGCGCTTTGTGGTTCAATTGTGCCACCGAGCGGAGGACTTTGGCGCGAGCTAAATCGTACCGGCGACCGTAGAGTGAAGAAATAGACAACCAGTGCAGCGGAACCGTGCGCTACCGGGCTCGAGACATTGCGCGGGACGATGTTCTCCGATGGGATAACATGCCCACATGCTCAAACAAGGCGTTAAGTCCTACCATAGTCTTATCGCCGGGACGCTCGTATCCCCGAGGCAATTAAAATAAACGGCACTGCAACTGTGGCCAACCACTGCTTGCGCAAGTCGCACAGGGCTACACGAGCTAGCGTTTGATAAAAATCACAGCAGGCACGTGTTAACCCCCACCATCGACGTGCGACGTTTTTTTTTGGCGACAACGGAAGCTCACACCATCATCGCACGTAGTGTTATTTTGGGTGTAAAATGTACCGGAAGAAGTCGACATTAGCTTCACTTTTGTGTGGCCCTTTTTTTTAATCTTTTGAAAAAAGTGATAAGAAAGCTGACGTTAATCATCGCAAATTTATCTTGCACATCAACTCCTTCCTTTACCTAAATTAAGTTTCTACTCTGGAGGATGCACAACGTGGATGTGAAAGTCGAAATGAATGCATTAATTGCCCTTTTTGCATTGGGTTGTAAAATCTATAAGACGATCGAGCGTGTGTTTGTAATATGTTATACTTGAAGATGAAAAAAAGAAATTGATGCTTACCATAAACAATCCTAGACTCCAGTTTGTAAATCTTTCCTCTGAGTTCCAATCTGTAATGGAGAAGATTAATACAAAAATTATGTTATTTACCAAAACACAAACATCGATCGCATTAACGGATGTAAAATGTGAGTGGGAGAAATTCCATAAAACCTGCCTTGTTTTTTATTAGCGGAAATTTCATATTCAATTTATTAACAGAGGCTCAATCTTGACGTTGAAAGCCTTTCAAATGTTTGAAGAAGCGCAAAAAAGACGCATCGTCCGCACGCAGGCGATACGGTAACTTGAAACGGTAGCATGACGGTTTTGCAGCAGCATCGTTCCGTAACATAAAGTGATCACTAATTCATGAAATGATAATATACTTACAGACACATTATACAGATTCGCCTCTTAATAGGATTAAATGTGACGCCTTCGGTGAAAGGCCATGCGCTTGCTGGATGGAGCGGGCGTGCACGTCCTGGTAGGTGATGTATTTCGTGCTTGCCGGCAAATGGCACACAGTTAGGCTGCACACACACACATACACACATGAGAAGGGTGGATAATTCGTGGACGCCAGGGAGAACGAGTGCTTAGTGACGGAAATCGTGTCTACGGGGTTTCTCCTCGTATTCATCATGCGCGGTATGGTCCTGTCCTCGCGTACGAGATTTATGATTTATTTAGGAGATTAATGAGAGAAAATTGTACCAATCTCCATCTTGTGGGATTTTGCCTCTTTGCGTGTGTGTGTGTGTGTGTGTTTGTAGGAGCAAATGAACCAATGAAGCCACTGGAAAAGTTTCACCTCTGAAATGCGTGGCGCAACCCGCAATCCACTTTCGGAAAAAAATCTGCACATAACGAATTTTTTTTTCTCCTACTCCCTCCATTTACACGTGTTTCGGCTTGGAGTATGGAAAACTTTTTACCACCACACTCGGGTCGGGATTTTATTGGGAAGTGGAACAACTTTTCAACAACCATTTGGTTGATTGCGCTGTTGCGAACCCGAAATGAGTCGACGGTTCCTTCGGTTAAATATGCCCCTGCGGTTGGCGTGGTTTGCCGCCTCTTCCTCCCGCCATCGTCGTTTCGCATGGGAGTGACCTTTTTTCTAGGTTATAATGTTCACGTGAGGAGCTCTGCAAACTGTTTGCCATAGCAAATAATTGCACCGGGCATGCATCAGGAGCTTCCCTGTGTACAGCCGAGAAAATAAGTTCACGGTTGATTGGAACGTTGCTTTTCGGAAGCTGTCGGGGCTTGGTTTCTCGCCATAACCACAAATATTTCCCCAGCACGGTCGAAATTCGGCGTTAGTCTCGTTTAATGAATCTCCTTGGCCGGATGTGGCTTTATTTGGATGTGAAAATCTTCTCATCGAAAGGCGCTAATCAAAATCCATCAATTCATATCGGCTCTCTGGGCCCTTTTCTTCATTCCAATGGCAGCGCGTTTTAGGTTTCCGTTCACGTATTTGACGGCAAAATAGCTGACAAAAACTTTCCACTTTCTTTCGCCCGAGTTGCTCGTCGAAATCGTGCCTAAGCTCATCAAATAGGCTTCGCAGCACGGAATGGTCGGCCCACCGGGAAGGGGTTTTCCTTTCGGAAGAAAAATGGATTCGAAGGATGATATCGCAATCGTGACCCGAAATAAACTCCATCCCAGCTAGCCCGACTGCCTGCCGAACGGAAAACTGGGAATACGTTTTTAATCCTTTGAAAGTTTAAATATGCTGCAAAGTTTTTCCATTTTCATTTTTGCGCAACGACCCCCTCCTGCCTTTCCGCGGCACCCTTGTAAAGGCGTTCTGCTCGACGTTGGCAAATGTCGGTTCGTTAGCGCGCGATCGGATGAATTCCACGTGCCGAAGGAAACGCCCCTTGCCGAAGCTCTTCGAACGAATGGAATGTTCTAATCAATAGATTTCATCAGTTTCAATTTGTGTACGGACGGATTGTCGGGGTCGACACGCGGACGATTTCAAGTGTGCCGAAAATCCCGGAAACTCCTCCCAGGGCACTTGCCGACGGACGGATGCAGTGGTTGTTTGCTTGTTCCGGTTTGTTTACACTTTGAGGGTTTCGAATTGCCGCTTCGCCTTTCGGTACAGCACCATCCCTGTTACCAGCGTTACCGAATCATTTTTCGGCACTTAGCAAATAAAAAAAAAAGTCCGTCGAAGGAACCAGCTAGGTCCAACACGGACCCTTTTCGGTGTTGTAGGAAATTACACACACGCACAAACAAAATCAACCCTCGGAAAGGATGATAATATCTTCCGTGATAAGGATCATTAATAATGGGTTCGCCATTCGACGGAAAACGGCGGTCGACTTTTTGATTGAATCGTGTAAGAGGAGGTTGGATGATGGAGCGCCTTTGGAAAATGGAAGTTCATCACTTGGAAAAAAGGTCGGTGCGATACGAAAAATCAGTTACCTGGTTGCACGGGATTTATTCAGCTTCTACATTGAATTACTTTTTATCTAAATCATATTCAATGACGTCGCGTTTGCCAGCGATGGTCATTCCTATTATTGAATTATAATTATTTCCGTACTAGAAATATGAAGTGGGATTCCTCGTTTCATACCAGAACTCATGATTGCATGTATGGACCCATAACGCTTAGGTTTATTTGAATCTGCGAGAAAATGATGAGAACTGATAGAAAGTTTATTGAATTCCATGCTACCACCATCGTTATCCAGACATGGTGGAGCAATGTTTACGGATAATATCTTGTTTTTGACGAGGACCGCTATTGAATTAATATAGTTATTACGGCGTGGTGTATTCAAATTCAATTCCTCTCAACTTGCTACCTTTTGCCTTCACCAATGCTCCCGTTCCTTTTATTTTAGCCGTGAGGCATGGCGATTGCAGTATTTGCAGGATCAGTGCTATAAATGGATCAATAAACATCGTTAGTATGGCAACGGCGCGATCGAATGGGATAGTTAGCGAGAGAGTCAATCAGAAGCCGTGATGCTGATGTGCAGGGGATTGTTTATGGCTCGAAGCGGTATTTGCCCCACCGAAGTAAAGTATTTGCCCCGGCTGCGTTATGCCACCTTGGGATATTAGTGATCGTTGCTCATTCACCGGTTGAAGGATTATACTGGGGTACGCATGGCTACCAACGCATCCGTTTGAGTGGCTTCCGACCGACTAGACTCTGTATGGCACTGTCGCAGAATGGATAATGGGGTACAATTGCACTGCCACCCAGCCACTGTTTGTGCTGTCGGGTGCTACGGGATGCTTGGGTCGCGGTCCGACTTTGCCCGCCAAACGCCGGTGAATTATGAGTGAGAGCTTTTGACAATTTGTGCGTGATTAGAGACGAACGGCATAACATCGGGAAAAGGATAAGCGCCGAAAGCGCGCCACTATCGCTATCGGAACTGTTCACCGGCAGCCCGGCACCGCTGCAGCATAGTGGCTGCGCTATCTGTCTGCCAACAGCACACGCCGCATCGTTTATGCTTCGTTCCGGTTCGAAGGGGGCTACGAAAACGGGCCCGAAATGGCACAACTGGTAATCCTAGAACGCTCCTACGGGGTTGGCGAGGATTTGGGAACGGAAAAACTTTGTCGGTAAATTTCTGCCACTACCGCCGCTGGTTCCATTAAACCCATTGCGAACAACGACGTGTGGCGTCGACGGTCTTCTTTGCCGCATTGAAGGGGAACCTGGGGTCGAAAAAGGTCCGGCAAGAGACGAGTTCCGCTCTCGAAAGCTGACAAAAAAACAACAAAAAACTCCACCACCGGATCGGTGTGCAAACGGCGGAAACTTTGTCAAGCATAAACTTAATTGTTTGTTAATTTTCATAAAATTTTCATTAAATTAAGGCAATCGTTCGGGCCCGGGCATTGCAAGCGCCTGGCGTGTTGGCGTTGCTACGACACAGATAGATAGACAGACAAACAGACCGTAAAATGGGTCTGCGCAGGGACGGCTAGAGATGCTCCAGGGCCGTTCGCTTGGAACGCAGCACGGCCAGTCTCACCCAGCCACTTGGTGTGCCACATGGAGCAGCATAAAAGTTGTGCTCGAATATTGCTCGAATTCCAGACGCTCGGCGAGCTGGAAGAAGAGCAACATTTTTCGGAGATTAAAAGTGATTTGAGAATTGTTTCAGACCCCTTACCCGTCGCCTGGCGAAGATTTGAAATCTCTTATTAGCTAGTTGTTAGCAGGTTTCGGATGCAAACAGGGGAAGGTGAATTGCAATCTACACCATCGGTGGCATATGGGAACCGTTTAATAAATTCTTAATTTCAACGAAAGAACCACTTAGTTTTGCATACGCAATCGCTGCAGCAAGGGTAAAGTTGTGGAGTTATTCAATGATCAAGAAAGTAAAACACACCAGTACACACCCCATTGCGAACTTCCAAGCTATGGAGCTTGTTTGTGTCGTTTAGGTGGTAGAATTTACGCAGAGTTCAGTAGTAATTCTATGACACCTAGGATAAATAGTATTTGTTCAATTGTAAACATCTCCGACATGTGTCAAAATACACATTTCCACACTTCAAGTTCAGCGCTACGGTGAAGAAAGTTCACGCACAACATCAATCCCTACTGCCTGCACGAAACGCTCCGCTCCAAAGGAAGCACCGGGGAAAACCTCAACAAAACCGGAGAAACACCTTCCCACGCATAACAAGCAGGATCATTCATCACATTTCCCAGAGCAGAAAATTTCCTCTGCCGAGGAGTAAAATATCATACATCAAAACCTTTTGCTGCTTGCCATCGAACGTACAAACATGCTTCCACGGCTGCAACTGCTTACAAAAGTTCCCCCTTTTCCGTTCAAATGTTCACCTGCCGCGTGCTGGAGGGCTTTTCTTCAGATACTCGATGTACTACATCGGGCCACACTTGTGTGCGATTATCCCCTCCCCCACCGTAAGGGATTGTGTCGCCTTTTCGTCGGTGAACGTCGACCGAAACACCGTACAAGAAAACGAAACGAAACCTCAGCTCCCTAAGGTGTCCTTAATTTTGAGTGAAAAATCTTTTCCCCCAACATGCTTTCCCGGTTGGGCAGGTTTTTCTTGTTTCCTTCTGGCAAAGGTTCGAAACTGCCGTAGCAAGTTCGGCAGGCTTTAGCGACGACTGCTGGCGGATCAGTGCTGTCGTTCTGACGCTTCAGGTTGTTACGTTTTTGACCTCCTGTCGAACCCTCGTTTGTAGCGAGAACCGTGCCGGCTTGAGGGAGTTGTTTGTGTGCACGTACACCCTTAGCCACGGGAAGGAGGAGGTTTTCGGCGACGAAGTTGTCCCGGGGTTCGGGGGCTCGTTAAGGTGGAGTGCTGCCGGTGTTGCACTGGTCGAGGAACCGCCGGTCATGTCCTTCCCGAGGGTCTTGTCGGCTGACGTGGCGAGCATTTCGCTGGAAGGAGGTTGCGTTCTTCGCTTTATTTATTTACACCTTTCGCCCACTTACTTACTGGTTCCTTCACGTCCCGGTGACTGCTGACCCCGTCCACTAGCCGCTGCCGGCAGTATCGTTCCCTTGGGGATGCTCTAGAATGGCCCAAGACAGTGCTCCGAGTCGGTACTGAAAAGGCATCGTTGCCTCCGCTCCGTGTCCTTATCTTCGCTGGTAGGCCGACGGCGTTTCGTCCAAACCAGCCCAAGGCTTACCAAGAAGACCGATAGTACACGGATGGATTGGAAAAAGACAGCCGGTTCGCTTGAAGTACGCAAGCTGCGGAGATGCGTGATTCAAATAGCCCGCAGGTACTTTGCGGGACCCTTTTGCGTACTTTTCGTTTTCGTTTCGGAGTGAACGTGAACGTCAACGTTGGCTCCAACGGTGAACGGCGGTGCTGTTAGCACTTTTTCGCCCGCGTTTGTTTATTTGTTCGGGATTTCGGTAAATAGCTGCCGGGTGGTTGCCGAAGGAAAAAAGGATACACCTTCCCCTCCGCTGTTCCCTATCCGTTGGCTGACGATGGCGCAAAAATTTGCTGAGCTATTTGAAGACGGTTCCGCCTGAAATGCGCCGAATATACGGTGTCAGGCCAGAGCATGTCACAGGTGGAACCAAACAACGTTTATTGGATTCAAAAGAGACATTTTTTTTTTTCTTCACAGTCACGTCGTTTTACGTTTCGTTCCTTTTCAACCAGCCGGTGAAGGCTTTCTGAAACAAGAGTACCGCGGTTTGATGCTGACGAACTTTCCAGTTGATGTTCTTGTCGTGAGATTGCTGAGTTGTCGCGTAATGCTGATGAAATGTTTACGCTTGATGCCAAACCAACTGTTAAGTGTCTTATTTTGTTCTGTAGAATCTGCCAAACTTGAACTTGAAAAGAAATCTTGGTAAAAAAAAAGCAAACTACCAAAGGTGCTTTACAGAAGCAGAATTCAAAATCTCTATACCCGGTTCAAGTGTCTGCCTATTAGCTTATACCACCTACTACCCAATAAGGTCTGCAAGAAACGTGCGACAGTGGAGTTGCGAAACTCTTTCACTTCCGTTTTGCCATCGCGAGTCGAACGTTTCGGAGTAAAACCGCCACCGGCGGATCGTGACCGGGCAAAAATGGAATGTTTGAACAGAAAACATCACCTGTTGACATGATTTCGGCGCTCGGTTTCACCGGCGAATGAAAAACGGCTGCCAGCGGCTTCAACCGGCTGGGTCGTGCCGCGTTGCGTTCGAGTTGTTCTGTGCAGTCCGGAACTAAACGGTCACCTGGCTCGGTACGGAGCTTTTCACTCGGCGTTCGTCGTCACAGAATTGTCGCACATTTGCATTAATCACAGTCTGACGCGTGGAAAACCAGTCCAAGTGCAACCGGTTGTGTATTTGGCTGTTTGGAAATTTTCCACTCCCGCGAGGGCAGATCGCATACGACTGGAAGATTGTGAGGAACAGACTGCTTTTCGCCTTGTACTCCCGCTGCGCTAGTTAGAACGTTGGAAAGTATGCTGTTTGAGGTGAGCGTTTTTTGTTGTTGTTGTTGCTTTGTGAACTGGTTTATATGCCTGCGTACAAGTGCCTAACGCGATTGTAAGGTGCCCATTTATTTCACCGCGCACCTCCGTCAACGAGCTAACTCCCGGGGTTCGAAGCAGGGCAGCTCAGCCGAGAACAGCTGCGAAAAATAGGACACAACTCAACAGCCTAAACGGAAAACTAGCTGCTGACTTCGCGAAGGCTCACTGGCGATCGGGCTAACTCGGTTGGAAAATAGCACATCCATCACTTTTGCCTGTGCATTCGACGCAGAACCAAACAAAAAAAGAAAAAAACGATTCGTGCAAGCCGAGTTGTTGGATGGGCAAACCGTAAGACCATCTGCGATGCTCGTGCGAAGTTTGCAGCTTGCACACCACTAGGCAATGTTTGCGAGCAATTAGAGCGCGCGATTCGTACACACCGGGACGAATTCGTTCACGTTTGGCGAGACATTCGTGATCGATTGGTGAAAATGAGAAATGGCGTGGTCTGCTGTGAAACCCACATGGCGAAAGAGAAATGCTTGATTTTATGGTTAAAGAGGTGTTAGCATAGCCCTCCATTCTCATTCCATTCCTTAATGTGATCGATTACATAATGTGTAACATTATTTTATAACAGAATTGAAAAAAAGTTGTGTAATAGTTTTTCGTTCAAAAGAATAATTTAACAATCAGGAAAAAATGCCCCTAATTGAAAAGAAATGCAACTAAGAAGCATCGACAAAGTATTATTGTAAACCGTTGAACGGTGGCGGCAGGAAAACAGCTGTCGAAGAAATTATTAACATATGAAACTTTATCACTCTTCTTCCTGCGTAACAAATGAAAAATTACTTCCCATTCAGGTTCGTTTTATTTTGTTTGCGACTAGCGAGAAGCAAGCTGAGAAACAGATGATGATGGCGGGAAAGGAAGTCGTAAAAATCTACCGTAAAAATATTAACCTCACCCCATGCGGTCCCGCGTGGCGTCGTTACCCCGGCAAGGAAAGTAGGAAAGTACTTGCAACCAAGGGGGAATTCGAAACGGTTGACTCAGGAGAAGGAAGTGCCTGAGGAGAGTTTTGTGAACTTGTTTTCCGAGATGGTGCGCGCCTGAGCTGATTACAATTATTTCTCCCCTCACGTCGCGGTGTCAGCTCACTCCTGCATTTTGCCGGTAGGCCTAGTGAGGTGTGCAGGCAGGGCAAGTAAACGAAGACCATCAAAACGGTGACCTGGGGACGCTTGCAGAGACCTCCCGTCGGCAGCAGAGCCGCTATCTGCTCCAAACCTGCCGGAAGAAAGGCAAGATGACTCTCACGATGGAGTGGGACATGGTCATGAAAATTCATTGCACTTTCGCCCTCGCCGCAATGGACCGGTTACAAGTCGTTAGCTTTATGGACGAAACGAATGGCGTCAACATCGAGGGAACCATCGCCATCATCGTGCGAGTGGCAAGGGAGAATAAATTTAAAAAAAATCCCAGCTCCATGCTTCCCTCGGCCTCGTTCAAGCCGCCCGATGGGAAAAATTAAAGGTTACCTTTGGCACAATTTGCTACCGCTTCATGCTCCCCTGAAATGGTTGTGCTAAGCTAGGTTCCTTAGAGAGCGCTGAAGGATCTGGCAGCAATTCATGGCTGCGATTCTTTCCTGTACCTCGTCGACCTGGGGGTAAGCCGACGAGTGTAAGAAAGACATTGAAAGGTAATAAAAACTTGTTTTTATTTTGCATTCATCTTTGTTTTGGCGCTTTTGTTTTCTTAATTCGAGACAGGACTGGGCGGGGGTGTGTGAGGTATTTTTTATTGCGGTTTTTTCATTTTAGAAAATCTGCTCCTTTGCGCACCGGTGAGAAGTACTCCAGCATCAACCGCCGGAAAAAGATTCAATCGGGGGCGAACGCGTGGCACGTGATTAATATTTTTATTCTCCTCTTTATAACGGCCAGGAAATGAGCATAATTTGCTGTCGGAAGTAAAGATAATACGTCGACGCTACGGTCTTCAGCTACTGCGCAGTTAGCTGCACGCGTTTCGGCTGACGGTGTGGAAGTTTTTGGTAACAGAAACCGTGGGCAGTTTGTTTTGAATCAGAGCTTAGCCACTTTTTATTTGCCACCGAAAGTGGATCTTAATTCCACCGTAAGTGGTGATTTGTCGTTGGTTTATGGGATTTGTTGGCTAATGGGTTTTGCTGCTTTCAAGTGAAACATTTTTTCGCCGTGCTATTTATTGCAGTATTGTTATAGCTGTTCAGTTGTACAGGTCTTGAGCAGCATTTCTCATACAAGTTACAGCTTTTTAATACCCAAAATGTTATCATTTTCAAAACAAAATATTTCTTGTCTTCGCAGGGCTTGTTTGAAGATAGCCAAACAGCCAAAAACGTGTAAACAATTTCGATACTCTCGTAACGCTTTTCTCTCCAGCCCACTGGGTCCTGCTTGAGCCGAAACAAAGAATCTGTTCCTCCAGCATCGTTCGCTCGCGGCTTTTGCTTTTTACGATAACCGTTTTCAGTCCACTCAGCCTTTTCCGCTGGATTACGTTGATTGTATCCGATGAAAAAGTACCTTCCCCTTTTCGCGATCCCTCACTAAACACAATATGGCCAAAATCTAACCACAGGACCAGATAGTCGTAAACAGAGCGCATGAAGAGGGCATGAGATACACACACAAAAAACCATCCCTACTGGTGGGGTGGTTGAAAGTCGACAGAGAACAGAATAAAAAAACCAAGCAGAGTAGAGCGCGCGATGGGAAATGGGACAAAATGCGAAACGAGATTTGAAATCCATCCCCCCGGCGCCATACGAGCGAGCGGGGGTAGGGGAATTGTAATTTTCCGTTTCCTTTTCACTTCCGGCAAAACAATGGCGGTTGTGGAAGTAAAGTGATCGCACACACACAGAAAAATTCGGAAAAGCATCGACATAGGAAACGGAAAGGCTGGTTTCCGGGCAGTAACTGCTTATGCCTCACCCGCTGTTCCGTGTTTAAGCTCAACTTGCTCACACTCCACTGACCGTGGACGTGCTACTTCGAGAGTCGATCAAGCGAACGAGATGTAGAAACAAAAGCATCTTTCATCTTCGACCGTAGGCAGTGAATTCTGTCGCCGGCTAGGGTAGGCAATGTAATAAACCAATCTTTCAAGCTTCACACCCCCGAAAAAGGAATGTTTGGAGCCTGTTCCAACGATGCCGTGTTCACGAAAAAATTGGCCTAAGGAAGCCGATATCCGATGTCCGACATAAAAAAGGAAACCTTCCAGTTCGTATTTTGGGTACGGTTGCTGTCGAAAAAACGGATCGAAAAGAACACGAAAAATCCGTCATCCAATCACCCACAGTTCCCCGATCCCATTCATGTCGTTTCCTTCAAACGGTTTACTTCCCGAGTTTCATTCATTGGAAAATGAAAAGAAGGAAAATGGGCCGTGGGCGTGGCGCAAGCTCGCAGTGAAGGTTACGATGCGAATCGCTAGATTGACAGTTGCTCGATTGTTTCCCATCCAGATTGGGGCGAAACTTGGATATTGTGGTGGCAGTGCGATATCACTTGGAACCTGGTGGACATTTCCTGTTAGTTGTAATGATGAAGTGGTTGGGACCGGAAATCGATCTCGCGTAGGACTGGTTTTTTTTAAGGAACTGAATAGAAAAAAAAAACCAAGGAGCGAACGAAAAAAAAACCCCGTGAAATGTCACCGACAGACGATTGTCAATTTTTTCCAGTAATAACCAGTAGATCCACCTCTCTGCAAACCAGGAATCCAGGTTATGAAACAGGCAACGAAAATAAGCGGGTGAAATTCGAGCGTTTCGTATCTGTTTCTTTGCGAATTGCTTCACTCTTGTAAGGTTGTAAAAAAAATCGTCCTAGCAAAAAGCAGACAAGTATTTCTCACGTTCTAATCCACATTTTTTACTTTTACATCACGAGTGCGAGTGTATAGTTTTCATTCAGCACGTGATTCGAGTCTGAAAGATGATTTCTCGTCGTTAAAACGGAACAACTCACTTCGGGCACCGCTGGATAAAAAGGCAGAGTCAAATCGGTTTGCACAGACGGGCCTTCACAAGTAAGTTTTTTTTCTTTGTTAGGTAAATTAACCAGTGTTAGGTATTGTGTAGTTTAAATTGAAATCCCTCTATTCGAAACGGATACTCTTCTCCCCTTTTTGATGCAGTTCATTTAGTTGTCAGTTTGGGAGGTTTCAGTGGATTTCAATGTGAAGCGCAATCTGTTTAACATTCATAGAAAAGATTTCGCTGCTGTTTGTAACTTTTCTTGCCAGTTGAAATCTTTCGTGCGTTCCCACCTTTGGTAGTGTCCTGAATGCTTTAGAGTTCAGTCTCTCGGGAAGACGACAACCTACGTCGTTATTACGCCATCGTTTACCAATTTCACCACCTCCAGTATTTATCGCCTCTCGGAGCACCAGCAGCACCAACCACAGACACCAAAAACCGTTCAAGTGAACGTGTCCGGCGAAGGCTGGGAACAGTACGGCCCTGTGCGCTTCGTTATCCTTGGGAAAGCCCCGAACATGCCCGGGCGACGAAGATGAATGTTAAATTTTCTTTCCGTTGGCAAGTGGATCAGTAGCTAACCCCTTCTGTCTGTCGAAAAGAAGTGGTAGAGAAAAGAAGTGCGATACGGTGCGACGATGCTCATGATTTGGTTTCCATTTCCTGTTCCCCTTTAGACACTTTGGGAAGGGAAGCGTCTTCTTGCTCGCAGCAGACGGCCCGGGCTGTTCGGTGTCTCTCGATTTTTTTTCTCAAGACTCAAGCCACCCTAAGACGTGCATGGTTTGAGGCGAAGGATCGACCGTGTATGTGTGTGTGTGCGTGTGTGTGTTTATATTAGCTTTAATACCATTTGTGTCACTACTGTTGGCAGGCAAGCAGGACGCTGGTGGAACATCGAATCGAAAGGGTCTCGTCTCGGTGGCCTTTTTATCAAACAAGTATACTTTTTATTTTACCCCATCCACCACCAACGTAGTATTTTGTTTTATTTTCGTCTGTGGTGTGTATTTTCATTTTCATTTTATTTACTAGGATACTGCAGAAAAATTGTCTCCATCAACCATTCGGTACGAGAAAACCATGTGTGTGTACGAGATACCTATTTCCCCGATACCACAGGCGTTTGATATGAAGCGTGTAGTCAAGACAAATGGGACATTGAGGAACATCCCCGGTGAAGGTACGTGAAGGAAATGTTGGCAGAACTTAATGAAAACAGAAACCATCCCCGCATGAAGTCGAACGAACCGGCCAGAGTTGTATCTTGCCTGACTTTGCTCTATTCTTTGGTAATTTTACTGCAATATTAACAATCCCTTTTGTACGGCTCCTTTTTCGCACCATCTTCTGGCCTGTTTCAGTGCAATGTACGAAGACAAAACAGTCCCAATCTGGAGCTATTTGCTTGGATGGTTTGACGATGCATCGAGACGTAGAGAGCATCAATTTGAGGAAAGTTGAGCACAAAAGAACTATAATTATTTGAGCAACTATTAATGTTACTTCGAACACATTTCTTGTCAGTATCTTCAACTGTTTAGTGTAAATTTTCGTAACGACGAAACTTGCTGTCAAGGCAGAAAAAGTGTGTTAGATGAATTTATGTTCATCATTTGCTTCAATCAGACCAGATGTTTCTGCAAATCATGATGAATAGTATTTGCAATTACATTACAAGTTTACTTTCTTGAAAGCAAAATTCAAAGACTTAAACACCAATCAAACGATATAAACTTCCTGTTTTGGTTATGGTAATGGATTTTTCACAATCAATTCCTTTATCTAGAATAAGAAAGAAGCTAAGAAAGAGGAAAATGGAACAAAAATTAGGAATCCACCAAATTTATGCTTTCATGCTACACAACTAGAACAGTTGAAAAGCATCGACGAACGGAAATGGGAAGCTTGCTAGTAATATTTCACTGCTAGACGTCATCGTCCGTCGTATACAAACTGGTACAGGGGGTTGAGTTATAAGAGTATCGGAAGGGTACATGTCTTTCGTGCATAATAAAATCATCCATAGGGCCGATGGCACCGGGAAGAAAAATTTTTCCTGTATATATACATCTATATATTAGCCTCTCGCTGGCCTTATATTTCCCTTTCTCGTTTTAGCGTGCGCAAATTCACCCATGCATCGACCAACGTCTTGGCTTGGCTCGTCTTGTAGGAGGGAGGTTTAAGCATCCCGTGCTCCCTACGGAAGACGTTGGCCCTTATCCTTTCGGAAGAGAATCGGTGAAATTAAATAAATGTCTCCGCTGTAAGAAGTCCACAGTCAAACGACGTCTTTCGCCGTCGACTACTTGCTCGACCCTAGCTGGCAGTGAACTAGTGGCTCAATGTACCGTAAAACTGGAAGTTGCTCCAGTCGACATTGGACCGGGACGAAAATCATAGCGCCGTAGTTTGATAGAGATTCCTGTCATTCTAGGTTGACAGGAGAGTGTTCAGGGAGAGCCTGGATCGATGCGTGGGACCGGAAAGCACGTAGAGAGTGCACGCTCCGGGAGTGAACGAATGGCGTCGACAGGAGGAAATTTATGCCTGCACTTTACACGGCCATCGTGTCGCAAATCAATTCTCATTTTATGCATCGTCAAAACGGCAATTTGTCGCCAGCTTGGAGTTCACTGTGCGGAATACGCGCGGCGTGAAACCAGTGAAGACAGCAGGGGAAACTCAACGCTCAAAGTGTTCTGTGCAGAGATGGCAGGGGGTTGAAAAGTTGGTGCTTGCTTCCGGAAACACGGCATCTTTCACAGCCAAACGCCGGCCGTGATGTTGCATCCATCCAAGCGATGGCCGTCCCTCAGTTCATCTGGCCAGTCAGTGGGAAGGAAGAAAAAGTGATGGCCCACCATTGGGAGATGTTTGTCTTTCTGTCAAAGTCACTTTCCTGGGTGGTCATTACCTTACCCAACCTTGCCGAAGACATTCTTTGTCAGAAGATCGTCTTCGTCTACAGATGTTGGAGAGCATCCAGTGAATCCAGGAAAGGATCTCGGAAGAACCGGGAAGAAAAGCGTACACCCTGTAGTATGAAAAAGACGATGCGGTTGGTGAAGTTTCTTCCTATACTCTTCGCAAGACGTTGCGATTTCTCACCATGAAACCACGAAGTAGGAACCGGGACGTCTTGTTTGTACATCCGGCATTTGTGTACCATATTGTGGTGAAGTTTCAAAGGCGATCGACATTCAAATTAGTTTTTTGATTATATACTTTACGCTAATGGGCTTGCTGTTGATAACGGTCGAGTTGATGTGATTCTTTGATACTGTGTACATAAACTACGCTTTATATTAACTAACTACTATTTTTAGTAAAAGCAAAGTCTCTTCAGCAAGCATAAACTGGTGTTTGACGTGTTGATTATTATTAATCGAGCAATGCTTATGCCATGTTTAAGATTTTCATTTCTCTAAGCAACATTATAGCATCAGCGAAATTGCAATTGGGATTTATTTTGCCCTTTTCTTCTTTTTTTAGAAACAAGCTGTCATTCCATGTGGCTTGAGGTAGCGAGAAAATGTGCATGCCTTCCTCATGGATCATCAGCTCACATCTTGCCCTGTCGCGTGCTAGACACCATACTTTCCACTCCCAATGCAGCCCTCAATCTTTCTCTCCATCTGTCAGTCTCTCTTTTTCTCTGTATTACCATGCGCACCCCATCGCGCCTACACCACCCTCGGAAGTGTCACGACTCTAACTCGATTATGAGCACAGTCATCCGCAAATAAACAACATCATTAATTTGCATTTTCTTCTCCGGCAAAAGCGGAAAACAACATCAAGCTGCTGCCACCGACAACTGTCTCTCATCCGTCGCGTCGCGGGGACAGTGTGCCATCCACTGCCGACAGTTTGGCCGCCCTTATCCGGAGCTTTCCTCTCCGTCGGTCCCACTAATCGGCTCCTGGCGTTCGAGGCGGCACAATAGGCCCGAAATGGGGCTTTCTGCGATTGTCCTTGGAATGTGCTTCCATGGTGCTTGTGAGTGTGTGTGTGTTTTCTCGCTTTTTCCCTCCACGTTCGGTAAGCTTATGCCCTTAAGGGAAGCTGGACTTATTTTTTCGTCTACGCAGCCTTAAACGGATGTTTTGGGAAATGCAAATGCCGACCGTCGGTGGTACGGTGAAAAAGGGACAAAAATGCGCATAAAAAATACGCCACCCTTAACATTTCCAATCACGCAGCACTGATGGAAATCGGACCACTTTTCGTGCAAACTACGGGAAGGAAGTATTTCTTGAATAGAAGAAGAGAGGAATGCGAGAAAACATTGCGAACCAGATTGGAGTGATAAAAACATACAAATCAGTCTCTGCGCCTCAGAACTGATGAACAAGGGGAACATCGGAGAAAATGTCTGTTTTCCGTTTCAAAATGTGTCCCCCTTGAGGCTCGTCCATCCCGAATTAGATGAACTTTAAGGACCAACGACAAGCTAAAGGCGAGCCGAGCACGGCTTGAAGACCATTAGCAGCGAAACAGGATTAGAACGGCGAAGATAATACCGGTCCACGCACGGCCAAGAAAAACTCGAAGCCGGGTCCGGGATTGACATTATGCTAATGAATTGAGTTATGTCACATTAATTTAGGCTTCAAATAAGTGTCCCCATTGTTTTCCGGTCGCTTTTCGGAACAAGAAATCTCAGACACTGGCTGTCGGTTGATTGGTAGAATTAAGTGAAGGAGAGCGAAAAACGAAAATGCCTTGGTAGTTTGTGTTTTTTCGCCCTTGGTTCGATAGATATTCAAACGTTACGGTGCTTGCCTGCCGTCAGAAAAGGGATATTGGTTGATGGTTGAATGTGGAACGATAAGGATAAACGCTAGGCGAACGGAATAACCATACTACAAGGTCAATAAAAAAGGTGGTTCTATAGATGGTAGAATGGAGCTTTAGGCTACGATATAACAGCTTGGAAATGTTGAAAATAAATTGAAATACGTTTCCAACTGTTCAAGATACAATTCTGTTTAAATGTACTACTTTCTGCAAACAGGAGGTTTCACTTGCACTTGCATGCAGTGGGAATGTTTCTCCAGCCATTTTGAAGAGAGGAAGGAAATAACAATAATCAAATTTCCATTTTCCACTTTTCTTGGTTCGTCAGTAGCCATATGCTGCTAACATCGGCTACTCGTGGTAACACTTGCCTCCCTAAAGGCAAAAGGAGATGAAGGCGTGAGTGATAAATTCCAGAAAAATGAATGGAAAAAGTGCACCAAACCGTATGTCTGCGTTCCTAGGACGATAGATTCGTTATCGTACTGTAAGAAAGAAAGAAATACGGACATAATAAGCGAAACAATGGGAAAACGATAGTGCCAGGGCGTAAAACATTGAAACATTCATGAAATGGAAATTGTACGCGAGAACCAAACTAATTGTCCACCGAAGCGGCACTGGCGGAGAAAACGGTTGGATGGAAAGTGCTGCAACGCGAATGCATTTTGTATGGTCCGCTGGATGCTGGTATTTTCCACCCTTCCTATCGAACAATTGTGGTTGTTAGAAACGTCGTCGTTGCACGGAAGTTGCTTCCTTGCTCGACATGTATATTTCCCTGTTAGGTTAGCTTTATCAATGATCAAAGTAAAAGTTGGGTGCGAAAATGCTTTGTTATGCGACTGAGCCTGCTAGGTAGCCCCGATGACTTCCAACAAGACTGCGATATACGATGCAAAAAGGGAAATGCATCGTTCTATTGTACTGATGCACATTAAGCTTTGCAGTTGGTTTTGCTCTCCAAATTGGAGAAAAATACACATAGTGGTTTTGTTTGCTAGAATTGCTTTTAAACACGACTCGTTCTTCAAGCATAAATTTTATGCTAATTTTGTGGCTTAATTCAAAGAGAACTTTCCTTATTGTCGCATGTTTACCGCGCTACGAGCGATGAAAACAAATTTGATGTGGTTCGTTCAGGTAATCCATTCTCAATGGTTGGATGATGTACTTTGACAGGGAAAAAGTGAACGAAAGTGGAAATGTATCTGAACATAAAAATTAAACTTTACTCCCTGCGAATGGCAAAGCGTTTCGCCGTAGATGGGGCTTGTGAAACCATCTGACGGTGAAAATTCGAATACCGTGTTCCGTAAATTATCGAAGTGGGACTTACTTTTCTAGTTGAAGGGTTTATTACCAGGGTTGTTAATGTTAACGCATCAGCTACAATTTGCAACAAAGTTGTTCATAAACTGGTTTTAATCACAAGCTGTTTACAGATTAATAACGTTAAGCTTACCTCTGACTGTTGTTGGAAATTTATCAATGTCCAGGTTTGTGATAATTCTGTAAATATTATTAAAATAGTATCGATTGTAATGTTTCGTAACGGACGTTATTATTCACAAACAAAAAGTATTTATAGTTTTATTGAGAAACGTTTTGCTGTTTTAATTCACAGCACGAATTAAATGCACAAACTTGTCATTGACCTACTTATTTAACATCAATGGTTAGTTCGCATAGGTCTAGTTGGGTCTTTTACTGCAATAAGAATCACGATTATGATCACCCTTTACAAAATTTCGACAGCTCAATATGGAAAACATTTTGGCAATATTGTAACAGGGTTTCCAAGACCTTCCTCTTCAACAACTATCCACGCTTTTTTTATGCCAGGATGTCTACGGCGTCTTTGGCAAGAATTGATATCCTTGCTTTCCAGGTGCAGTCGAATGTACACGATTACGCTCTACGCTTGGCTCGTGTTTACCGTAGGCGGTAGTAGAAGAATCGCCGTCGACCTTTGATGCTTGGTTCATCCAATTGTGTTGGTGAAGGCGTCCATTTGGTTCGAGTGCCGAAGGCTGTTCGATGATGTGCACTTAATTTCGAATGACTAGCGTCGATTGCCACCAGGCCAAAGATGCTGGAACCGGCTTAACGGAACGGCTCTCGGCTTGAAGAGTCACCGGAACGAATTGATGTGGATCGAGTGAAAGCACTCGTGAAGTGGAATTATATCGGCTGTAATAAAATGCCTATTGACTACGCAAATAGCCGTTCGCAAAGAATCCTTTGAATTTTCCCTTTCCGAGCACCAATATTAACCGTAGCTTCTTCGTTGAGTGGAGGTGAAGAAAAAGGAACAAGAAATAAATCGGGTGAGCTGAGAATCGGGCTTCGGGTGAGACGGGCTGGATCGATAGCATAGATTGATCGAGTCAATTTCAAGTGAAAGTGGCACACATTCATCTCCCGATTGCGTCGGAGGGTGTGGCAAACCGTTCCTAAACTTGGCAGGAGGGTAGATAGAACCTTCGGACTTCGGGAGAAGCTGTACAAATTGATAATCATCAAGGAAGGGTTTCCTCCTCTAACCGAGCGGTCATCAAGATGAATGAGTTGCTTTGATTGAAACACAAATCTGAATAGGCAAGGATAATCCCGGCAGTCCTTGCTATCCCGCAGCCGACAATCGGCGAGCGGTCAACCACCCGGGAATGGCATAATCTTCCCAGGGTCGTCGATAAATTATGGTCCGTAGGACGGTGGTGTTATGTCCGAAAGGTAGGCTATCGGATCGCCATCTTTACCGCTGGCCGAATGTGAAACGACCGCATACTGTTGGGGGAGAAAAACCGGGTAAAACTTGTCGTCGTCGCTGTTCGGAGAAGACGCCAAACACACTTAATTTGGCCCCCGAAAAACGGTGCCGATCCGAGCGGCATAAAAAGCACGGATTTATACATTTGCATTAATGTTTTATGGGAATAGTTTTGTCCATATCGAAGCAGCCAGGCTATGTATGTGTGTGCGTGTGTATGTGTGGAGGAGGGTGAGGGAGTTGTTTTTGAAGTCATTGGGACATCTTGTCTACCTTGTCCCGTGCCTCGGCTGTCATACCGCCCGAAGGAAGCCAAATGTTGAGAAAATTAATGATAATTTATACGACTTTACGACCTGTCTCGGGATTATTTCCCCCTGCACACGCTCTGACAACGATTGTGCGACTCTCTCGTACCGGGCGGGGGACTCCAATATTGCCCGGGCCAGGTTTGCGAACGTGAGCATAAATATCAACTAATTGGTGGGAAGTATAAGCTTCCCTTCGTTGCCGTCGTTCGTAACATCAATTAGGAGTGAAATTACTTTTTTCTTCCGTGTTTGGCACCCGAACTAGTAGCACCGCTTGCTGCTGGGGATTGGAATGAAGTGGTTAAACATTTCGGTAGCGATGGACCCGTAGACTCAGGGGTAGACTTTCGGCACGGAAACGCATTCCAGGTTCCGCACTCGAGTGAGCACGATGTGGTACATTTGTGAACCGTTCCATGTCCAGCTCAACAGCACATTTACATGGACACGTGTTTGGTTGTTTAAATTCTTAGCTCCCTACGAGTTCCTCTTTCAGCCCAGTCCGCACGTGCGTTACGAGAAACTGTACTACACTGGATCGAATTTCATTATCCATGAACATCCCGTCCGCCAATTGACAAATGCACAGTTGGATGGGTCTGTTTGCAGTTCGGCCGCATTTGCAGCACGTTGGACACCCACAATGCCGCACCAGTCCGCTTTGCCATGGCTGTTTGCATTTGTCAACTTGCCAAAGCTCTCGCGTAGGCTCGTGCCAGGCGACCGAAGCTGCTGGGCGAGCTGAGCCAGCGGTTGTGGAATTGTCACGCGGGCATTATTAATAATAGCTTTTCACTTATTTATTGCGCATTACCGTCGTCGGATTAATGAATTTACAACCGAATAAACAGCAAAGGGTCGTTTCGTGTTTCCAGAGGTGCGATCGTGCGCGCGCTGGTGGCAAATTCGCGCACTCTAAAACGTTAGCATGGCATTTGCTCGTGTAAGCCCAGCTAATTTGACCCCTATAATGGAAAGCGTTATAGGGAACTAACGAGCACGAGGGAGAAGAAAACAATAATGAAATTAAAGTCCCAATCGATGAAAGTAATGTTCATAATCTGATCCTTTTCTGATCACAGCAGCCCTGAAAAGCGAGCTCATTAAATTGTACCGCACATAAAATGAGCAGGCTCTGTTGTCCGATACAGTCAATATTCATTCCGTGCAAGAGTTGTAAACAAGAGAAAAACGCTTTGATTTGCGCCGCTTTTCATGTACTCGAACGCTCCAAGCGATGCCATATGAAAGTGAACAGGAATGTTGCAGTAATACTTCGAACGATCTAGTGAGGTTCGTCCGGCTGCGGACAAGCGTTCCGGTGTTTGTTCCGGCGGTGCTTCTGGTCTTTGGCGTAGTGGCAGGTAAATCCCGTAGACCACATCACAGGGCCAGCAGGGCTGGAAAGGTACGCAGTTGGATTGCACGGAAAATGGAACGACCAGAGAGGCTACCCGGGCGCCCCGATGCATCGCCTGAGAACGATATGGAAACCACTGCGCGACGGATATTGCCCTCTGGGATATGGGTGATTATTGCGAAAGCGATTATCGTGCCATCGAAAACCGCTGATCAGTGCGAAGAAGCTCTCCCTGCCCAAAACGGCACTAACGAACGGCTTGGGGCGCTTTTCCGATTCCGGTCGAGCGTCGGCATTCGGTAACCGGATGCCGAATCTCATCCGGGAGCTGCGAATATCGGCCAGCGAATGCCATGCCGTGGCTGTGGCTAATCGTTGCCGGCGCGTATTCGTGTGTTTCTAGGATGCTGACTTAAATCTTTAACTTAATTTTAGATTCTGGAAAGTGCAGTTGGGAGGGCAGTACTGGCCAAAGGATGCAGGCGCAAATGCTGGGACAAGTCGGGAAAGGTCGAACGCCATCGCCAGGATAATTGTCATTCGAGCTAGCAGCTGAGTGGAGTGGCCGGATGTGGGTGGTGATGGTGGTAGCGTGCCGGTGGGCAGATTGGCTGCATTTGAACTGTTTCGGTGAGTATGCGGAAATGCGCCTGCGATTGCGAATGCAATTTATAAATACACGCATGAATAGGTCTCCTAATCACACGCTCATTGTGGTGACCGTGCGTGCATACATACGTGTGTGTGATCGACTCGACCAGGTAACGGTGGCCAGAGCCAAAGGTGACCACAATTTATGATACGTGTTAATATTTCAAACCATCCGATTGACCGTAAACCGGGGACCTGCACAGACCTTACCGGCGCTGGTTAAAGCTGCACCAGTAGGAGCAGGCGGGCAGTCCGCGTGGCACATGATGCATTTTGATGCAATTAAAGAGGATTCATTGGGCAGCAAACGACAGCTAGTGACAGAGAGAGAGGGAGAGAGAAAGGAAGCAGCGAGATTCTCTGGCCAGGAGTGTTCGGTAAAAGGACACTGGAACTGATCGGGCTGGAAGTTGCACGTAGGGTAATCTAACTACCGCTCTGGGGCAGCCTCGCGAGTGGCATGTTCGTTTGGTGTGGCCTCTGGCAGGGCTTTTCAGTTGTGGCCGTGTGTGCGATGCAATGAAAACACTTCATCCCGCGCAAAGTCGCTCCGCTGCGTTTCGGTCACAGGAGAGTCCATTTTAAATTGGCACCAGTACCGGTAGCAACAGGACAGGGGAAGGCAGCGTGCGTGCGTGTGATCGGGTCAATAAAATGAATATGATTGTATTGCAATTAAATCGATTGATTTTAAATTGCATTACCACCGTTCGATTTGCTTCCGACGCCGAAAATCGTCGCTGCGGTGCTTGCCTACGGACAACCACATGACGATGGGGACGACGACGACGACGACGACGGAGGATTGCAAATTGGTTCGATATTGTGGGACGGATTTGAATCTCATCTGCATAATCGATAAGCATCGGGCAGGCGGTCGTAGCGGAGTCTCCGAGACTGAGCCTTTTTCTCCGTCTGCTCCAGGTACGTCATGGCCATGCGGCGAAAACCCGCATCCAAACGGAAGTCTTCTTGCCGCATTCACGTGTTATGATACACGGGAAAACAAATAGCTTACTTGGCGGGACAGGGCTAGCAAAACAAAGAAGAGAAAGCGAGATGGAATAAAAGAGACGTAGGTTGGTGAAACATGTTTGGTGTTTCCTGTATCGCCGTGGGCAACGACCGCTGCACGGATCGTGTTTAGAACTGATGCCGAACACTCGTTTTGTTTCAGATTAACGGTTAACTGTTTGGAAGTGCGTGAAATTCGATTACAAATCGCGACCTGCTTATTTGACGGTGTGAGAGCACCCTGGAGGGCTTCTCTTGAATTGGATGGATTTCGAAGTATTATGATGAAAGCGCAAGACATTTGATTGGTCATTAAAATAGTGTTCCTAGAACAGGTGCTGGAAAGAGACGACGGCGTTAATTGTCTCCACGATCTCGCTAATTAGAGTTGTATTTGCTGAAGCTCTCATCGGACACATTTCTTCTGACACGCCGGATGTTGGTTCGAGATAAAATAGAAATGATCTGGATTCAGAACCAGCAAGCACCATCGAGCAAATGTCTATGTATATTTTCTTGATTCGCTTCGAATAAATACTATGAATCACTTTATAAAAAGTCTCATCCAACCCACGGCACGTAAAGAAGCAAAAAGGATAACAAATGAGAAGCGAAACGACCGAATCCATCAAAATTCGTTTTTATAGCATAAATTACAGATTTTATTCCGCCAATACGTGGCTGATGAGCAAAATTTATTGCTCTCCAATTTGGGTTTCGGCTTTTTCTATGGAAGTTATTTTTTTTTTTTTTTTTGCGGGCGGAACCTTTCGAGGTGAGTCAATGATTGCACACAATTTATCGATCTGCCCGATTGTTGCCGCAATAGTTAAAATTTAAATGGGGACCCGTAACAAATCTCAACGGAACCTATAGGACAAGGCCAAACAGAATAAATATAGATGGATGAGGAAATCGGAAATAATTGTGCAATAACCTCTTCTCCGTTCATAGTTGGTGCAAACACAATAGAAGTAAAAAGAAGCATCGATCGATAGATAGGAAACCTCACTTTGTGCCTTTGGCGAATGCCATCACTTATGGCTGGCCCAATCCTGTTTCGCACACCAACTCGAACGCCACGGACCCGAGCCAGAGTCCAGGAGAGGAAGATAATGAATTTGAAAAATGTTCGTTCTGGTTAAAGTTCCTCAATTTTTTCATCCCGCTTTGAACCCATCGCTATCGCAAAGTTGGTTACGGAAGAGCGAGGCGCAACATATTGAGTGAATGGTTTCCTTTTTTTTCCTGCTCTCCGATATTGTCCCGACAGCTGTGGAAAAATTCCAGGTTAATCCGAGGGGAGATCACGGGAAACCTGGTCGTTAAAATATAACCGACTCACCCCGGTACTCGCTTCGAACGGTGCTATATTTCGCGTAATAGGCCAGGCTCAATCTAAAGGCATTCCAGATGTCAGGACACGGGAAGGACGGGAAGCATGATGGCATATTTAAAAAAAAAAGGAAAACAAATTTATCATTCAGTGCAAATTATGACGAACGATTTATCACAAATCTGTAATTTATCAACCGGCTGCCAGAGCCGAGAATCGCCGCCATCACATTCTCCCCGGAAGGGAAGAGTTTTGAGCCAAGCGCAGGAAACGACATTGAAAAACTGGCGCAAATGGAAAGACTACTGTATTGCTTGATCCTTATTAGGCAGATAAGGCTGCTTTGGTGGGGTAGAACGTCAAAGAATCTTTTCGCTGATATCTCCATCGATAAAAGAGATCATAGATTGTTGACGCATTTACTGCAGCTTTGGCAAAACGTGTATAATTTTTCAACCGAACATTCTTGAATTATTGATTAGCTGTCTTTCTTAAACATCACTTTGTATTCTTTAACAAAAAAAAAAAACAAAATCCCTCACAGCGTGATTGTATAGTGACGGTAATTTGTTTTTATTACATCATACAAGATCGCCTCCAGGAGTAAATTGTGCCGGTGAAAGTGGAAGAACCAGAACGGTCACTGTTTGCCGGTTCTTCTTTACTTTCACCATGGGCAAGAAGGAGACGTTGCTCTCGGGCAGGAAACCGAACGTTGTCTCGTCATGAAATGTATATATTTACGTCTCATAAAAAGTAATAAAAGAAAACAAGAACGCTTAGTCAAACAAACGGCCCGATGGGAATGGCTGTGTGCCCAGCCCAAGCGCGCCGCGGGCCTGGGGCGAGCTAGGGAAATAAACAAAATTATTACTTTCTTTCTTTTGGTGTGTGTGTGTGTGGTGTAAGGGGGGGAGGGCAACAGGACGAGTGGCAGTGTCGAGGAAAACGTACCGTAGCTCCGGGATGGGAAATTGCTGAAGTGCGTTGTCCCTGAAGTACGCTTCTCGCTTGGGTCATAAAATCGTCCCGAATGGCGCAATTAAATCGATTGCTAGCACTAAACTTTCCCAACTGCCGCACTTTGGTCCGGGGCCGGTTACGCAGCGCCGAAATCGTGTCCACCGCTTACGGCATGTCATGTTCTGAACGGAGCGAAATCAATCACACCGACGAACGCAGCACCGCAGGATGACAATCACGGAGCCACTGGTCGAGTTAGGGCTTACGTTTGGAGGAAAAAAGCCTATGACTCGGCTCGATTTGATTCGCGATTCCCAATCCTGTCGACTCATCTATCGAACCGGAATGGAAGTAGAAGTAGCAGCAGTAGTCGTACACGGTCACTAAGTTTCGCACACAAAAGATGCTCTTGTGCACTATTTCAACAGCTTTTTTTTTTCTCCGCCCAACTTGATAATGAACGAAGACTGCCGCGTGATGGATGAACGTTTCGCGTCAGCGGTCAGCGCCAAATTTTCGCCCAATCAAGCCAGAGAGTCGGAGTCACAATCGCCGGATCAGCGGCATACATCGGCACAGATGCACGCATTTCCCCCGGTTGCCATGTCATTTCCGCTTCGCATGTCCCTTTCGGCTGTATCTCTCAATCGTGCCGGAATGGAAGCAGGCTTCGCGCGCTCGTCGGACACTTCGGTTGCCTTATTCGAGCGTGGCTGAGCATAATCAATCATTTTCTGATTATTTTCACGCAATCCCATTCACTACTGCCTCAATGGTAAGGATTTCAGTTCAGCCGTGGCAGAGTGCAATGGTGGAAAAAAAAAGATAAAGCAATCGCGAAAGGAAATGATCGAACGGCAGACAAAAAATAACAAAACTGGACCGAGCAGTTGCTCGGTGGTCCCCCTACAGATGGAGCTACTTTCATGTTGTCTTCTGCGTCGTTCCAAGTTGTTGAATCCAAAGGAATTCTATTTCTTTTCTCAACCGTGTCCTGTCGGATGGGACGAAGCGCGATGAAGCTGACTCATCACTATCTGCAGGCCAGTAAGCAGTGCAGAACCGGGGAACTCTTTGGGGATTTGTATGTAAGAAGAAACCCCCCCCCCCCCCTTCTCCTCCTATTCTCACTCTTTCTCTCACTCCCTCTCTTTTTCCTACCGGATGATTCTTCTTCCGGTAGTAATTTTAGCTGATCGAAGTCGTATCGGCTCTGCCATTCATTGGCCACGCGGTTTCCAAAGGCAAGAAAATATACAGTGAAAGTAAAAAAAAAGGCTTTGCCAAGGGAAACAACTTTCAAGAAAGCAGCCAAGGAAACATCATTACGTTTATTTTGTTATTGAAAAAGTTTCCTTATAATCAATACCTGCAACGGTTTCCCCTTGGCTCAATGGTTCCTTGCCGGCCCCATTGGGATTTTCGACCGACAGTGCGGAAGTTTGGGGAGGTTATGCTTCCCTAGCTACGTCTGCTAGGATGATAAAATGCGCCTTCCTCCCCGCTTAGATTCTTAAGGAGAGTTGTTTTGCTTTGTTTTTTTTTATCGAATAAAACAAAAATTCTCAGCTTCCCGCTTTTCCTATCAATATGAAACATCCACCGAGGCGAGAGCATCAATGCGATTACACCGGGCGGAGTGGTGTCGCAGGTGATGAGAAGCATACTTAAAGTTTTCCTTGGTCGCTCAGTAACATTGGGCCGCAGGGTCAGGTATGGAGAGTAAATCACCTGTCGGGGTGACCGGCAAAAGACTCGATAAAGACTCATTAGGAAGTTCTCTCGTTTGTTGCACGGATTTTTTCCGAGCTCTTCAGCCGCGTCTTAGGCCGCGCGGGCCATGGAAAGGGACAAGACCATTTCTAGCCCATTTGGAGCCGGGGTAACGGAGATGGCCGTTCGGGCCTTCTTGGAAAGGTGGTAGATGAAATGGAATAGAATTGAAAATTGATAAAGCTCAAAGGACCTTGGGATTCCAATCGGCTTTGGTGTAGCCCATCGGTTGGCCGCTCGTAATGAAAACGAGGGATGTTAAAAGTCATCGCTGTAAACCGTTTCGGGAAGGACCGTGGGGTCAGTTAAGGTTTGCACCGTACCTCCCTGGCAAGGGAAGTGAAATGGGAAAAGTGAAATAAAATGTTTGATTTTAAAAGTTTTCTACCAACTAGGGTTGCAGCGCTTTAGTGCTTTACAAGCGAAGAAGGCTGCGTTGTGATGGCGCTTCTCCCAGCAGGTACCCTGGAACGTCGGGACCGGAAGAAGCTCGTGGCGAACAGAAGGAGAAGTTAACTGTCGCTGTCAGCTTGTTTGGCTAATTTATGCGGATTTTGGCAGTTGAAAGTTATGCTTTTTCCTTGTTACCAAATCGAAGCATTCCACCAACAGCATTTGATGACAGCTGGAAAATCCTTTTTTAAACTTTTTGTGCGCCTTTGAAAATACCCAGAGATATTTTTGTCTCACTTTTCGTCTTCAGTTTCAAAGTTTTAGAGATACTTTACAAAACAAACCATTAAAATTTAAAAAGATAATGATTGTATACGTACATTATATATTGCTGAGTATATTGCTCGGATTTTTCTTTCTTTGGCATGGTGATATTTTGTTTCTTTGAAATAAGCAAAGGTATTTCTAGACCCTTCAAAAACGAAGGGAATAATAAATTGCCTCAAGCTCTAATCAAACGCCCTAATCGTAAATAGCCCGTCAGCCCAAGAGCCTTAAATCATCAGAGGAAACCATTGTGCCACTGCCATCCTACCCTTCAACACCAGACCATTATCCCTTCTTTTCATCATCGAAAAGGGTAATTGATTATGCAGAAACGTTTATAACTAGTGCAAGTCTGTATTTTTGGAAGTCAAGAAAAAAACCCCCTCTCCCTATGCACAGAGTTTCAGCAAACTAGGCAGCAAATTCTCATTAAGCTCCTAGAAGTGAGTTTTATCGCGTGCCTGTGAAGGAATGAGAAGTAAACGGGTTGGCAGAAACAAATTGGAGCTCTTAAACCCACTCACAGAAAGACCCTCACTGTTTCGACACGGAAAATGGGCAAAATCCGTTTATAATTACTGATTGCAGTGGGTATAGGTTCTTTAAGGTGCTTGTGTGAACGTAGAATTATATTACATCAAGTGCTTTTTAAATAATGTTTAGCTTCCATGCAAGAATCCCTTTAAAAACACATTTCATGAACAGTAATGTTTAAAGTTACTTTCGCTTGATCGTGTAGAATGACATAAAGTAAAAGTTCGTAAGGTTCCTTTTATTGGAAAATCACTGTCACCAGTTGTACCTTTCACAGGCATACACATTGAAGTCTTTTGTGGTCCCTAAATATACCGTATTGCAAGTAACGGTTCGTCCATCGTTGGAAGATTCTTTTTCGTGTTACGTGGAGCGTAATGTGTCTCAGCTTTCGGTTTGGTCCAGAAATTTCACCTAGTACTGTTGGTGGCCACCAGTTCGTGTCGTAACATTCGAGACAAACACCGGACCCGAAACCGGAACGCAAGATTGCACCATTGATTGCCCTTTGTGCACGGGACACGGAGTTTCGCAGCGGTCATTTTTTCGGGGTCTCCGTTGTTTCCCCGAGTTATTTCTTGCGATACATATTCGCATTCCATGCGCATCATGGAGGGCTTGAAGAGGACGACCAAATCTACGGTTCGTTGGGGCTGCCCGGAGTGGTTACTTTTTTTTTTTTTACAGACGGACGGGTTTCATCTTCACCGCAATAAAATCACTGCCTTGAGCACGAAAGCGGAAATAACTTTCCATTATCTTTCATTTATCTTTATAGCTCTTTTCATTGCCCCATGAGATCGTTGGATGACTTTTTTTTTTGTATGTGGATCTTCGTGCCATGTCACCCAATGCCTCCCATACGAAGGCGGTACACGTGCGCTTCGTGTCGAACGCGATGGTTGGTAATTTCCACTCCGTACTAGCACTTTTCGGCTACCCGAGCAATCGTGTCCGGTCGTATGTTCAGCTGTTCCATTTTTTCCGGCACCAATTTCAAACCTCAAATCAGTGCCATCTAATCAAGAGGCGTGCTGGGGGAATCGTATGTTTCCTCGTTTCGAGATGGTTGAACTGTTCTGGTAAGTGAAATGATTACACCAGACACAGCAGCAGCAAGGTCCAGTTCCTAGCGGTTTCAAGCGTGCATGCATGCAGTCAAAGTGTGTGGGAAGAAATTGCGATAGAACTTCTTAGCATCGGATGTTGCAAAAAAAAGTGTTTCAGTCAAGGAAATACCCCAAAGACATACAACGCCGGTAGTGATGAAAGGAAATGTGCCAGTGTCTGTGCACGACAGAAACCCATACGATACTGAAAGTTCTGATGATCTTTGATGAAGCAGCACTTTCCCTTCTGTTCCCACAAGTATTTGGAGTGGCAAATGAGCAAAGCACAAACCCAAAGAGAGTGAAAAGGCAAAGTATAATTTCCGGTTCCTTGACAGCCGTATGATGAAACGCGTTTGATGGTTGCTTGAGGTTTATTTGAATAGTCTACCACATTTCATGTGGACAGCTTTCAAGACAGAGGCAGAAAAGAAAGAAGTAAACCGTACTGTAGTTATTACACTTCTTACAACACTTATGATTCTTCAACTAGTTGTTCAAAGCTTAATCACTAGTTTAAAGATGGCATATTCCTGTTTAATTGCATTATGCACAGTCAACATCGTGTTTTATGAGTTTAATTTTCTGATGTCGTCTCAGCGTAATAATTAGCAACCGACAGTCTCAAAAACACCCGAAACACTTCCCCCTGACTGCCATTGGCTCCGTCCAACCACAACGAAGTTGGGACTTGTTGGTGGTACTATAGCGAAGGTTGTTGTTCTTTCCATAACATTCTGCGGTTTTAACTGATTTTGAAACCTTTTTATATAAAATAATCCAACAGGTCCGTCACCAAGATGATCGTGATTAGATTCTGCGGTTCAGCGCGGCTCGGTAGCAATTTGCCGGTACCATAAGTTTGCTTCGTAAACACGAACGGCTTTGACTGTATTAAACTACTTATTCCCTGCCTGTTTCCGGGACCTCAAACCACAAAAACCAAACGGGTAAACATTTCGAACGACGAGCGACTTTACTCAGCTTTAATGCGCTGGAAAGAAGATTTTCATGAAAAACATTCAATGAAACGCTTAAAGTTTAATGCTAGAGGACTTTTGATCGGGTTCGACGGTAATTATTCGTTTCCCCGTGACATCCTACTTCCCGCTGAAGTCACTCGTTTTGTATGCGGCCAGTTGCCTGAAGGGAAGTAACAAACACAGCGACTGTGGATGAACAATGGAACAATTATTTGCTCATCCGGTGCATGGTGCTCGTGACTAGACGTGAAATTATTGGCTGATTGTCCGTGTAGAGGAAAGCCGAGAGGGAAGGCGGCTGTGAATCACGTGTTTTCCACCAGTTGGCCGTGGTTCACTGCGTTGAGAAAATGGTTTGCTGAAAACAGCGGCGGAAAGACAAACAATCGCACTCCCAGAACAACGCACCCGTGGGAAAGGTGAAAAACGGGATTCCGCACGGGCAGCTTTCCACAGCTGCAAAAACAAACAGCGCTGCTTCTTTCTCAAAGAAAGGGATAGGATGTGAATGAAAACTCCTCAGCTGGTCCGGTGCGGGGAATCGTATCAACAATGGGTTATACAATCGCGCTTTTCCTTGTTCTCATGGCAGTGGAAAACGACGAAAGCGTGTGTTCAGATCCCCCTTTGCCTTAAAACAAAAACACACGGCGTTTAGGAGAACACAAAGGATATATCAGGAAAGCAAAATACTCCGGAAATGATCACTTCAAACTGGTGTTGGAAAACTGGTGTTGGTGTGCACGTTTCGCTTTTAGAAACAGTAGCCGAACCTGTGCAACGCGGTGATGAAGAATAAAAGGATGAAATTGAGGATAAGTATTTCATATAAAACCACTCAACGCTGAAAGGCGAAGGTGAACGAGAATCTCATGTCACAAATGAGCTGGCTGTACAGGAATTGTCAGCTCACCAATGGGTTGATTGTTATAGATGAAAGAAAAGTTGTGTGACAATCTTTCTTCGTTTCATAAAATATTTCATGACGCAATTAAGGATGGACGTAATTGTGTTAAATTTGTTTTAGTAAAAGGAATCAGTAAACGAGTAGTAGCAATAGCGCAAGGACATTTTCGTTTTCTAATATATCTTCCGTCGGCTTACCTTGATTGCAAATCATGAGCTGCGTGAATCCAATTTGAATTCCTGAAACAAGAACAGAGAACTAATTTTAGCAACGATTTGTGCTTCATTGAAATATTGACGGAGTATTGCGATAGATATGGTTTATGAAAATTCCAAACAATTTATGTTTTACGATGCTTAACATAACACAAAACAAGAGAAACAATATCTCATTGATTGCTGAGCTATCTGACTATCCCTTCCGATTGAAATTTGAAGTGAAACGCCTAATTTGAAGTTGAACGCTTAACGCCTAACACGTTGAAGGGAAGTGCGCACTGGGGATTTCCATCTGCCAGTCTTGATTAATTACAGTGTTGCCAATTAACAAACGGTGTGAGTTCCGTCAAACACTCGCACGCGGCAATGACAATCTGAGAGTCGTTTCAAAGCCCATTCGGCTAAACTCGAGGCCGAATATTCTACTCCTCCCCCCCAAAACGATGGCTTAGTTTGTGCGCCGTTGTTCTGATGGCGCATGAAACACGTCGTCGGGTGACGGAACGTTTTGGTATGATGAGGTTTGGTGGATGCCGTGGGAAAGTTGAGGTGTCTATTAATTACCGGAATAATTAGGCACATGATTATTAACTGGCACTATCCATTTGGACATCATCATCACCAGCGTCGTAACTAGTGTCGCGGATCCTGCGGCCCTATCTGCCATTCAATTGCACGCCCAATGAGGCTCCTCGCTGCTGTGTGTGTGTGTGTACTAGAAACAATAAGGCAAATTAATATGCCAACCGCTTCGGCGTCGAGACAGAGCGGGAGTCAGCTGGCAGCATCATGGGTGAAATAAGGATACGTGCCGGACGTCACTCGTCGATCGACGATGCCTGAATCAGGAGCACCGGCGGAAAGGGATTAAAGTGGTGGTGTCAACCACTTAACAGATTGATCGAATTGAACTCGACACACACTCCACTATTGCTGGGGTATTCATACCAGTTGTCCCAAGTGGTCGCATACCAGGACTATACAGGACATCCTGATTGCCGAGGCGGCGGTGGTTCGTTTTCGGAGGAAGCTCGTACGGATCGTTTGACTAACAATTACACACAAACAGAAGCATGCCTTCCGGGCGAACGACAAAACGATGCCGCCTCAGCAGACCGTGTGCACCGCACCGTTAAACTGCACTTTAATGCATCCCGGAAGTGTACCCTGGTGAAGTGGAAGATTGAGAATTATTGAGGCAGCAGAAGAGGGAAGGAGAGGGAGCTGCGGGGACCGATGGTTTATCCAGTATACTCATAAGTGCATTAGGCTGCCCGAAACGGACGAGGGTGAGGGTTTTACGGCAGCCTTTCGCTTACGGTGAAGAGGTGAAAGAAAAACACGCGCCGGAGTTGAACAAAAGTCCGAAGAGTTCAGTTCAGATTGCACCCCCGGTGCACGTTGAAGCACCCAGCGGACGACCTTTGCCGAGGGAAGACCCTGGAAGAGGGTAAAAGTTTTCTCGCTATCTTAAGATTCCGCCTTCACCCTCTCGCGGCGCTTTGCTCAAGAGCCTCTCCAAGTTTGCTACAGTGGCACGGCCAAGCGCCAAGCAGGACTGCGTGAAGAAGTGCCTTTGTGGGACGACCACACAGTCCTTTACCCCGCTCCTTTTTCTTCCTCTCCTACTTTCTCTTTGAGCCAACAATTCTATTTGATTGAGACTGGATGGAAGCTTTGCAAGGCTTCAAGAGCTTCGGGCAACGAAGTTCGCTTGGCTGCGCAGACAGAAGCAAGGAGAACGGGAACCAGTGTAACGCAGCGTAACGCGGCACAGGCGAAAGGAACAGGACGTACGCTGGAGTCATCGCACGGCCGAGCGTTCCAGGATATGAACGCTATATTGCGCTTTAACAACGCCGGAAAGGACCACTTTCGGATCGTGTTCCGTTTCGCTTGGCAAAAAGCGTACGCTGCCAGTCCACAAACTCGTGGGCCCTCTATGCTTCCGTTCCGGTTGGCAAAATCCCCTTTCGTCCTTCGTCTGCGTCCGTCAGGAGTGCATCGTTCGACGGTGGGTTCGTGTTTGGGTAATTGCTTCAAATTACACGGTTTCGTTTTTCTTTCGCTCGCTTAAGCGGCAAAAGAAAGCAGCGTTAGGATAATGGGGTCGAGGCTGGCAGGATCCGCGGTGTTATTGTTCTTCATCGCTCTCATCGACGGCCATCGCCACCATCGTCATCGTGGCCATCAGTAGCAGCAGCTTAGCCAACCATCTTTCGGACGCTACTTTCCATTCCATAAGCCACCTATCCTCACCATCTTCTCCCGGCAGTTTCTCTTTGTGGATGAGGAGACGGCATACCTTTTCCACAGGATACGCGCTACCCCACGTCGCCCGTTCGGCGTTCTTTCTCCTGCCACTCACCTTACAGAAACTGTTTGCGCTTACAATAACTCAACAAACTTCCTCCGTTGCCCGTTTGGCTTCGACTGAGTTATCTAGAAGGATGAGTGAAGTAAGTAATGCCAACGAAATCAGTGGAGTCATTTGGCGGCAGGGCTGCCCGAGGGGTTTACGTTTTGCGTCTGCCCCGGAGAGTGTTTCGACTTGACTTTTAGTTGTTGTTGTTTGCTTCTTCTTCATGCAGCAAACTTCCAATTTTGGGTTAATAATCGATCCAGTTGATTTCAAGATTTCCTTTGATATTTTCTAGTTGGTATAATATTACTTGAAATAACAAACATGGCAATACACAGCAGTAAAAAAAAAAAAGAACGACAGCATCAAACGCGTTATCGCAGAATGCTGGTGGTAATTTGATGTAACATTCATCACAAATCATATTTATCAAACAAATACCAATTGAACCTTTATGCAACCACCAACGCACGCCATTTGTCCGGTGACGAATATTTCAATAAATCAGAGCTGTTATTTGTATTTCACGCTTCGTTGCTTCCAGCAACCGGCTCCGTACCAAAGAGGGAAATGGCAAAGGGAAAAAGCAAACAGTGCATAGGGCGTGTCATTTAGAAGAGATTTATTACGAATGCACCACATAATTTTTAATTGAGCTGTTCATTTACCACCAGATTGTTCAATCAAAACGTCAACTCTGATCACGTATTGTAAGTTGGGGGAAGAGTGGATCAGGTGAAGGGGCTGATTGTGTCGAGGCGTGGGATGTTCACGAGCTCCAAAGCCTCTTTTGGAAAAAGTGGATGTTTGCATACCGAACACATCAAACGTTGCTGTAACGATTGATCGACGAACTCTTGGCTCAACCAAATCTGGCACCATCACTTCTTATCGAACCAATCGAAACAGGTGATTTCTCCTGAGGTGTATTGATAGCTACTGCGTTGTTTGCTTCGGCACGCCATGGGTTTACTTTAATTGATTAAGAAAACTGTTATATACCCTTTTCTACATTTTCTACATTCCACATTTCGATTGCAACTGTTTGCCAAGTTCACAAGTGGTAGCAACCTGTTTATCTACGATCGGAGATAACATCTCCATCTTTCTTGCCAACCATTTCCTCATCCTTTCGACCAAATGGTGCAACAACGTCGAGATAAATTGAATCGTCTGTTCATGTCCCAGCAGCAGAGAGCACATGTCGGGCCCGGCTGAAAGGGTTGTTATGCTGTGTGGTTTTTCCGTTGGCTCAATAAATCGGCACCCATCGTCTTGTGTTTGCTGAGGTGGAAAAAGGCCACATCTTACGGGGAACATTTCTAGCCCGTGTCCCTTATCTTCCTGTATCGCTCTCTGTAAATGATAGTACATGCGTTTCGTTTGATTTGTTGTGTTAACATCGGCTGTGGCAGGAGACGTGCGGATAATGACGCAAAGTCGTTTGGTTTTCTGGGACCCTCTTTCCCTCTCTCCGAGGGATTACGTTCCGAAGAGTGTTTTTTTTTTCTTCTGGGAAAAGTTTGCTATGATAGTGTGAGCTGAAGTTGTATGTTGGTTTTCTCCAGTGTGTGATGAGTTTGTTTCCCAAATGTATCGGCAGTCATGTTGATGGGGCCAATAGAATCGTTTGGTTTTGTTGATTAACGGTCGACACCTGTCGATGAAGAGTTTTTCGAAAAAAAGTACAGAGAAGCGTTGCGGATTGGAAGAAAAACCGGGGATCGAGTGGAAAAGTGTGATAATGACCGTCATATTTCATAGCTCGTTTAGCTGGGGGTTCGAGGAAACATGAACGGAAAGGAAGGCGCAACACAAAGCTTGTCTAATGTTGCCCTGCCCTTCACCGCTCAAGACACACGTTTCTCCATGAGTCGCCAAAGTCAAGGGGCATATTGTTTCTGGTTGATAAATTTTAACTGATGGTCCTGGAGGTAACAATACTACCGCGCTGCTACCGACGGTTTCCTGAGCAGCATTATGATATTGGCCCGTTGCTAAGCAATGCGTGACGCGTTCCTCAATATCAGCTATTCCCGCTTCGTACCATTGCCAATACCAATTGTCTGCGGTATTTTTCCTCCGTTAGTCCCACAACTCCAGAGACGAAGTTTCATGAACCGTTTCCGACTGGTAGTATGGCTAAAGATGATAAGAACCGGTCAGCGCTGAACAGGGCCCATCCCGAGGGGCTAGATACTTGCTCGTTGGCTCGGCAGTCACTACACGAACTTCGATTACTGTCAATTTATTACCCAGGAGACTGAATTCTTTCGTTGGGGGTGGTAAACGCTTCGTTCGTTTGCTATCAGTTGATTTTACTGGTGTAAGTCATGTACTTGTTGAAGTTTATGAATGTCGAAAATAGTCGCTCAAGCAGTTTAAGGATGAAAAGAAGGAGCTTTACAATTTTCTCATGGTTTTTAAAAGTGTATTACAGTGAAAGCAAACAATAGGTGATTGTTTTTGTTTGACTGTATTTTCTAGAGGATACATTTTAAATTCCTTGTTTTTTGTCTTTAGTATTTGTCTGAAGAGAAGAAGCTACAGGGTAAACGGTGCAAATCAAATGGAGACATTCAGACTATCGTGCATTTGCATGTGGGTTGTGCTTGGTAAGAATCAGTGAAAATGCTGTTGCTGTTTTCAAATTGATCACCAAAGTATCATCTTGATTGAGATCACCAGATAAACAATAATGTGCAACTTAATGGGAAATCATGTTATTTCTGCAAACGATTTCCTTAGTGCCCTCGATGGAGTTTCTATAGGTGTTTCAATCACGGCATATCACAAAAGAATCGTTTAACGCGACAAACTTTTCTCCCCAAAGCGACATGGCGACGTGACATACTTTGTGGCAATTTATTGCTCCACCTCAACTTTACAACTAAGCAATCCTCTGGATCGTGATAACGAACAATGGGGTATTACATTTTCACTCTCCCTAAACGATTGCAGTCACTCAAATTTTAACCCAATTGAACTTTGTGCTGAAGTATCAACCAGAGGCACTGGTATTGTGTTTTTTTTTCATTCATTTTTCATCCTCACCCCAAAGTGATAAACACGGATGAGGCCTATAGGGAAACATTTCCTTCCATCTGTCCCCGAAGGCAACCTTCTTATGGCTGTTTGGAAAACTTCCATCGGTATAATATCCTGTGAAAACTCTCGCTGCTCACGTCGCTCCTGCTTTTGTTTGCGGTAGGGGAGTTGTTTTTTGCATCGTTTTTTTTTTCCCTGGACCATATTCAAGGATTTGTTCTAGGCGACCATTCTGAGAGGAAAAGGATTAACGATGGCTTTGGGCGAAAGGTCGCGACGGCTTTACATTCAGCGTACAACAGCATTTCTGTTGTCCAGGTGACTGCAACGGAGTGCACTGTGCGTTTGATAGCTTCTTCTAAGCATCATGACAGCATCATAAGCATCAACCGGCGGCCATTGTCGCTTATCAGCTTGCTGTAGAATGCCGCGAAGGACACGATTTTTCGCGAGTTTTTTTATGCTATTGTTCAGCAGCGCGTTCTGAGAGGCAAGCTGTTGGCGTACCATTTACCAAAACTCCCAACCCAAAACAACGTCACCATGGCAACGGGAGCACTGTCTACCTATCCGTACCTCAAGTGGATGCGAAATTATAAACGGTTTCATAAATAACACCCGATCCACCCGAGGTGAAAGAAAGTTTTAGCAAAACAACATCATTTTTCTTTACCCCTTTTGGCTTTTCTGTTTAATGATATCGGTCCCTTTTTTTCTGTCTCTTTGAGAAATGTGATGCTGCTCGGTGCTGCTGCAAACAAAAAACCACTCCGAACATAAAAACGATAAGAATGACGGCTTCATGAAATCCTCGCATTTGTTTGCCTTCCTTTTAAACGAAACCAAGATAAGATTCACCAAACTTTGCTCACAATTTTGTTCGTGTTCGTTGGGTTGGCACCTACTTGCGTGCAGTTTAACGACGTTCTTGTCCTTCGGTTCCGTTAAAAAATGCCAGCCCCTGCTAAGCCTAGACGTTTCGAGTTGTTAAGCCTCCAACGGGATGAGTTATCCTGACAGGTCAGGCCGCAGGTTACAGATGTTCTAAACGAAAAAAAAACGACTCCTTTGTTCTATTCAAGACACGACTGCATGGTTCAGTGGAAGTTTAATCTGTTTGACCCTTCCGAGGTCGGATTTTGGAAGGAATGTGAGGATTAAATTTAGCACTAGCAATCCTCTGTTAAAAATATTGTAAATGGTTTCGTCTTAGTTACAGCTCGATAAAAAAAAAAGAGTCAAACATATCTGCAGCAAAATGGACCATAGCGGTGTGGGATGAAATAAAAAGGACAGAATAAACCCAAAAACCGAGGGGTAAGACAGAAACCGTTCAAAATCATTAATCATTTTCAATTGTAGATTTCCGCTCTTGGGCGCTGCGGGCCGATTTTTTCCGTCCGCTCCGGAGAAAGTTTGTTCCTTTGTCAGATCCATTTTCTACCGTTTTCATCATTCCTTCGCCAGCAGCAACCTTGGTTCCTGTTGTGAGTAATGCGAAACAGGGTACTGCTTACCGAAACGCACGAAGAATAATCGGACCGGTAATTGGAACTTTTACCCTCTGTATACTTAATTAGATTCCGTCTGAGTAAGGGCGTGAAAATTAACCTCGCTCTTCGTTCCAGGTTCCCTTCTGCTGTTTTTCTGCTGGGTTGTATGAAACCAGGGGGTGATTGAATCTTTTAATCCATGCGCGGTTCTTTTCAGGTCACGAACGAAGTGTCCAAGTGGTTGAGCATCGCTGGAAGGGAACCGCAAATGATTGACAGCCAATCATTGATATTAACTGACTGAACGGGGAAGGTAGCCAACACGCGTAGGGTTAAATTTCAATTTCATGTTCTGTCTCGTGTGATTATCACACAGAAATTCTTCGGATAACAAATGTTGAAAGGCATCAAAAGAGCATGATTTTTCAATTAATTTTCTAATTTATAGATCAAACTTCCTCACAGTTCAGAAAATCAATTTCAGCAAGGATTGTTCAATTTCATGAACGCTTAGCATTACTTAATAGATCGATTCAACATAATGAATTTTTAGTTCCAGCTAAGCACAATCCCTTCATCTTTCAACTTCCAAGCCCGACTTTAATCAACACCTTAAAGGTTCAGCTTCAACGCAGTATGGCTCAGCGACACTCGAGAATTTTCTCTGTACCTCCTGACGCCACATCGAAATCTTAATCCACCCGTTAACATCGTACCAAGGTCCAAGGGGGGGGGGGGGGGGGGGGACAAGGAGAAAAAAAAACCTTGGCATCAAAAGACGAGAATGCATTAAAGCGAAAAACCTCCGCCGAGACATAAAAGATAATCATCTGAAGCGCCGGCATTTGGTGCGGAGAACTTCTCTCCCCGCAGTCGTGAAGTGTCGGAGACTGCTTTCGTCGCGTCGTTTATTGGCCAGCAAAGAAGGAATCAGCAGTGGACCCGCTTGAAAACGGATGACCAAATGTGACGAAGGGTACGATGGGATGCGGATGCGACTTCCTTCCGAACGCGACCCAAAGGAACGAATCTCGTTTAAGCATTCCATCCACCTACTTATCCCTTTCAGCGGGCGGTGAAGCAGAACGGTGTCCTTCCGTCGGCCCAATTCCGGGGGACCCAATGGAGTGGACCGCGCTCGGTTGCCTTGCCGCAACCCTCGGTCAGCGTGACACGCGTGGCGTCGACTAGCTCGGTGACTTTTCCATTTCTGTCGAGCGCCGCCGAAAGGGTCGGGAAGGGATTGACTCTCTTCAGCTACCGAGTGGCACTAAACGGTACCGACGCTGGCGTCCACACACATAATGAAGAAAATTAAAAAAGTCATAATCCTTTCCGACTGTCTTTCGATGTCGCTTCGCTTCTTACCGCCTAGGCAAGGTTGATTTCGGATTCGGAAGTGCAAAGTGGATTGTATTTTCTTGCTTTCTTTCTGTTCCTCAATTTATCTCCCCGTGCTAGTCAGGCTGGGAGATTATTGTATCAGGCAAACCCTCGTCTTATGCCGCGTCCACCGTTCTTAAATCGATCGCACCCAACTCCGCCCACCGTTCGTCGAGTTGTTGTCCCTGCGTTCTCGCCACTACGAAGCTGGCGGTAGAGCGAAGATGATTCCTGGAACTGCAGTTTTCCTTCTGCAACGAGTGGTGCAGAGCGAGGTGCTTAGTGAATAACAAGAGTAGACCTTCGTCAGTGCTTAGGGGTTTTTTTTCTCATTATTTTCGAGCTCCGTTCGAGCTAGGACAGAACTGTCACGTCTACTCGGTCGGATTGGTGGTCGGTCGGATGGTCGCTTAGCTTATTGGATTGGAGGATTGCAAGGAAGGGAAGGAAACTCTCCCGCGGGTTCCAAAGGCCCTCCCTTTCAAGCTCGCATCAATGCCCGCAGGGACAATGTTGGAAAAAGTGCATCCGAGTAAGACGGAGAAAAAGTATAGAATGAAAAGAGCGTAGTGAAATAATTGTAGGTGGCAAGTGAACGTGACAAGTGTTCCTTCGTTTCGTCCATTTTGCTGTTGCGTCTGGTAGCTGTGTGCTACTGCACTGTGCTAATCTCCTGTTTGGAGCGATGCACTGATACGGTGAGTTCATGAGGCACGTTGGCGTGGAATAATTAAACGGGTCTCGCAGTGAACGAACCTAGTACTGCAGAGGATTTCCATTTCTACAGTATTTCTGCGGCAAAAAAGAGGCAGCCTTTTAGATAGAATTATCTTGTGTCAGATTTTTCAAAGCGTACGATTGTACGACCTGTTCTTGGGGGAGCCAAGGTCCCGACCTGGTGGGCTTGTCGCTGGGATTTATATGTACCATTCATTAAATAAAAGCTAGCCAAGTCAAGTTTCTCATGAAACACATGATAGAAGTGCCTCACACCGCCCAAAAAACTCGATTGGAAAAAACAACCTTGAGCTTGCGGGTCGTCTGATGCACAATTCGTTTGCTTGGTGGCGCCAGTCACTGCTTATCTGGCCAAAACTTGGCCAAAACTTGAGGTTTTGTGGTGTTTCCGCGCCGGCGTTGGCATTCGGGCGCATAGATCCTCATCGCCGAATGACACAACACCGCCGCAGTCGTTTTGCTTGCGTTTCATTATTCTATTTTTCCTGGTTCTTTTCTGCTTCTTCAAAAGTTTCCTCAACCTCGGCTTCGGTGTATCGAGCCCACGAAAAAAAAACCGACAAGAAACGAAAAATGAAACGAATGTCTGACAAATGGCGAAAAAGAACGTCGTAAGCTCGTAAGGGTGTACGGATGTGCTAGGAACGGCAACTGAACAAAGTTAGAGTAGAGGGAAGCAAAAAAAAACAGAGTTCTTATTAAACGCAGCATCCGAGCGAATATTGGGGGCGTAGATTGGATGGCATGGTGCGGATAAAATATAACGAAAACTTTGCCGAGAAGATATAACATTAATTAAAACGTCATCTTGAAGTGTGCTGGGCATGTTTGGATACGAGGTCAGCTTTGCAACCTCGGAAGATGTGAAAATATAAAAAGATAAAAGAAAAACTGCAGAATTTGCCAAGAAAAAAACAAACACTATCCGTTTAAGATACAAAACATGCAGTTTGGTACTGTGATTCCGTAGAATTACATTTACTCAATGATTTTCTGGGTATGTTCAATGTTGATAGAAAGTTCCGTTTCCGAAATTTTTTAACGACGTTTAAAGTACATTTGTTTTACATGGTCTTTGTACTTCAAAGACGATACTACTGGACGATATTTACGATTATATTATGCTTCTAGGAACGCCTAGACCTTCTATAGGGCACCTTCTATAGGGCAAGAATCCTTCTGGAATTCCCTAATGGTTTAAAAAGAGGTAAAATAACGTGCACCGATTGCACGACAAGAGAAACAGCCACCAAAGGTTCACCGAGGTCTTCGTCGTTTGAAAGCATGTCGCGACCGCCCATAATCTATAGAGTTCCAATATTTGCGCTCTGGCAGCTCAGCGCTCGGTAAACATAAACATATTTATTTTCTTATCAATACATCTTTTGCTTTCATCTTCCAGATTTGATGCTGCAAGGAAGGTATCAATGGAAGTGACGCTAGCAAATTAGTTACAGCTCCAACGATTCTCATGCCATGAATCGCGTGCGACAACCAACCAACGTAAACCGTGTGGTCCGCTTGCTGAAAGGAACACTTACATACCCGACAACGCAGGGAGACATCATGCGCGGGTTGCCTTACGGGAGCTGTAGCTATCACCCAAATTCGGCAAGGGTGCGCGGTGAAGTTTAGTTTTCCAATTTCCCATCCGAATGTGTTTATTGCCAAAGTAAACATTGCGGTCGTGGTTGGGTGGTTTGTTGGTTGCTCCGGTTGGCTGATAAATTGCTCGAAATTTGCTGAGCTCCGTTCGGCCGATGTGTACTTGGCACGGCTACTAACGGCACGTGCTATTAGTGAAATTAGATAGGGCCTGGAACGGTTCGAGGCATTTCATTTTCGATCCCGGACGATAACATATGAAATGTAAGCAGTAGCGGGGATGGAAATAAACCCCTTCTCCAGCAACTAATCATGAAAGTTTCTGATTTTCGCTTGTATGCCTTGAGTAAGTGAGATGTTGAAGAAGCGCGAATTGAACTTTCTCCACATGGGTTGAATCCAAATATTTGCGCATGAAAGACAAATGCGTTCGTAGCGTTTCATAATTACTATAAAAATTCAAAATTCAGATGTTGAAAACAAGCATGCAAATATATGTTAATAAGACTGGTTAAACGTTATTGAATACCTTGCATCATCATCGTGTAGGGAAAAAGTCTGGTATCAAGGTGGTATCGTTCCTTTCCTCGTCGAAGCAAAGTGACCTTAAAGTAAAATGAAAGTACAGAGGTTAAGTCAATTAGTAAGACCTTGCCAAAATAAAGCTCGGAACGAAGTCAGTAATGGATAATATCTAATGCCAATTAAAATAGAACATTATCAGGCAAAAGGGTTGACGCCAACGGTGAGCAAACAACTCCTATGGAATCAGCAACGACTTTATCGTTCGTTATGACCAGTAAAAGGGCAAACCAAGGCATCGAACTTATGAACCCCGACGCACCATAAGCACTCTGTCGTACGTACACGTGCTGACGTTGGTGATGCTCAGCGTGTGTTCGAAGTGTGTGTGTAGATTGGCATCGTGGCGATCATTAGTAACGATTTGTTGTGACAGTTGTGCTGCAGTTTTCCTGCAGTGCGGCGTACGTTTCCATTTCGTTCCGAAACTCTTCGCACTTTTGGTCGACTTGTTTTGTTCATAACAAAAAGTATGTGCCTTGGTGTTATGTGAGAGTCAATGTATGTATGTTTGATTGAACGAGCTCATACATTATTGTTCCGCTGAGGCAAAACAACGACAAAAACACAATAGGTAAAGTATAGTGTTGCAAATGTTTGATGATGGGCCTCAACACTTTTTTCTGGAGAAGCAATCATAAAGAGTTTCTTGATGATTTGTGTCAAAATGAAGAATTTATGAAAAAGCCATAAATAGGATACCCTCTGCTGAGAAGCATATTCAAGCAGCAGAGTTTGACAATGTTTGCATATAGCTTACCCTAAATGGAGACGCCTGGTCCTCTATTAAGTAAAAAATCTGTCTCAAGCGAAATGCTATGGAACATTGCTTACCAAGGTTTGCGTTGTTCTTGTAAGTTAAATTTCAAATGGCTTATTTTTACTTGAAATTGATGTGCATACCAAACGTGTCTAGTTATCGAAGTACACTTTGCTATTGCAAAAGGACTGTGACCTCTAATCATTAGAGACCTATTATCCGGCTTCCACCCACGCCTGAAGGCACAGCAATAGAACGAACTGTTAGAGGGTAAAAAACACTACAAAACAAATGCTATTAATTTTCGACCGCGGCACGTTTCGCGCTGTCGGAAAATAGGGGAATGCCCGATCAAAACCGGCGAAGAAAAACCAAAACATGCCAAAAGGAACCCACCGGCACCGGAAGAGCCCTGTCTAGACCCGAGCTAGACCCCCAGACGTGGATGGTTCGTTCTATTATGTTCGTGTGTGAATCGTAGAAGAAACATCGTTGGTCTTTGGTGGATGGAAAAGTCCTACGGAGCAGCATCATGAGCAGAGTTAAGCCTGTTTTTTTGTTTGCTCCTTTTCACTCCACGATGGTCAAACCTACGCCGAAAGAAAGCGGGGCAATACGTTTTCCTAATTTATTGGCAACCAAAAAGGGAGTTATAGCTCCCGGTGCTGGGGTCTGTTTAGAATGCGCGAGGAGTTTTTCGTTCTTTGCTGGCTCTTTTTTCCCGTTTCGAAATGCGCTCGTGTGGGTCGTGTTGTGTTTGGCTACCGGCCGGGTTTATGACCGCGATAAGTCAACCTAGTGCGGTGGTCAAGTAAAGCAGTTGAGCGAGATGTTGACTGTGCAGAGAGGGGGCAACCCAGCGGGAGTTATTTTAAATTTATTGAAAGCGAGTTGCAACTGCACCAACTGCTCGTGAATGAGCGTCTAGGGTTCGATGTTTGCGGTGAATCGAAGGCGGTACTTTTGGCTTTTTTTTTTGTACGTTTTCCCATCGTTCCTGCTTTCCCCTTGGCTGGGATGGAAAAGCCTCACCAAAAGGATGTCCACCGGTGATCAATGGCATCTAGTCTTCAACGCGACGCAGAGTGAAATGGCACAAAAACAGAAAGCGACCGTCCATGCCAGGCTGGGAAAAACATTTCCACCCACTAGTCGAAACAAACGGCCAACGAATCTCGTTTCTATCGATGCTACAAATCTTCATTATTTCGGCAAATTTAATAATGTCGCTTCGCTGAAGTAATTGCACTCGTTTCCTCTCCGTCCGTTTCCGCTCCATTGCATACCGGCCGCGCGTTATCGATGCACCATTTGCTTAGCCCACCCCAGGAGCGAGGAGTGATTTTTGCTCCGCATCACGCCCTCAAACGGCTAAACGTCGGATGATGTAAACATAACCTCATAAATCTAACTTCCCCCCCACAAGTGCTCCCTGCCGGTACCTGCATCCAGAAAGAGTTAGGACCATAGGACCATGGGTTTTTTTCATCTTCTTTTGATTTGCTCGACCAGTCCATCAAGCGCATTCCTTCACCATTGGCGATTCTGCACCCGGGGGGACATTTGCTCGCGAGATTGATTTACTGGCGAAGGAATGTAATAAAGTGAGGTGAAAATTTGCACCTTACCAGCCGAAACGACCACACCCTGCTGGGCGGCGGGAAGGGATCCTTCCGAAAGCTGCCACCGAAAGCACCGACACTGTCATCGATCACGGCGAGTGGTCAGAGTTAACTATCAATTGACGTTCGAGGGAAGATAAATCTTTTAGAGCAGTTTTTGTTGGCTATAGGTTCCGGACTTCGCAGAGTTTGTTATGTTCATTTCCATCACTCACTTGATTTTGTTCGACAAAGTGTCCATCGTAGCTTGCTCCCATTGGGGTCAAATTATAGGAGTAAAATAAGCTCCTGCTTGCATGTGCAATTCGATCGGTGAAGATTTAACGAAATACGCAACTACGTACGTTAATCTCAAGAAAGTTGCAATATTTTATCTTTATTGGTTTCTACAGAAGCCATTGCCTTGCGTTCTGATGCATGGTAGAACCAAACCCTCGACAAAGTATTTTTGCAGTAGGCTTGTACGATGCTAATGTTTTGTCCAAACGAAAGACCCAAAGCAGCATCACGAGACCAATGCTTACTTTAACTCAAGCGAAACGGAAACAAAAATTACTGTACATAAACGAGAGCCGGGAAGTAGGGAACGAACAAAAAACGACATACACGAGCAAAACCCAGCACGAGAAGCCCTGCCAACCATGTCTGCAAGTTCGACATCGAGGTCAGCCACGAAGCAGTCGCTAGTGAGTCGAGCCAATAAAAATATTATTCCCGACTAATACTTTTAGTACTTGTCAGTGCTCGTTATCGTTTCCTGGGCATTTCTTCGTCCGTTCGAGTCTTTCGTCTTGCTGGCACATGAGGAAAAATATCGAAGGATTGTCTGCGCGACAAGAGAGTTCCTTGTGGTCGGGACGAGATGGATTGCGAAATTGTATATGTAAGACTTTTCCTTGGTACAGTTAAGTAGATCATTCCACTTGCATTGCGCGCGTCCTGGTGAACGTTTCGAAGTCGGCGAGGCAGGCAAGTTTTTCTTGGAGACAGTCAATTGATTTTTCGGAGAATAAGCGGACCAAACCTTTTTTCTTTTGCTGAACAATGTTATTGTTGTTTGATGTTATGAAAGACAAATGTTTAAAAAAAACGAACTACCTCCTCATTGGTCGATCGTTTTTACTTGCAACCTTACTTCATCCACCGGTCACATGGTATATTGGATGCAGTATTCTTCGCAGCAAACAACCACTACCTTGGTAAATGATTGTTAAACAAGTCCGATCGTGAAAAACACGAAACTGTGTTCAGCGGTAGCCATTCCAACAGGCGTCTCACCACCCTATTGTTAGAGTTGCCTCCATCATGCAGACAGAAGCGACAGTAGTAACTATGCGTCAGTTTTATCGTTCCCCTTTTCCTGTTTACAGGGCGCTTTAACCCACCGCAAGTTTTGTTTGTTCGAACATTGCTGGAAGGCAGCAAACGAAGACGCTATTTTCCGTTTCCGCCACACTTTTCAACCCGCCGTAGCAGAGACGGCAACGGGAAAGGAATCAATTTGAATGGAAATGTCGCTTAATAATCCAGAACAGACAGGTTGGGAAGGGTTGGAAGACAGCTGTTCGAGAGCTGCACGGCAGGGGACAAGAGTAGGAAGTCCTGTGTGTCCTTTTTTCCTTGTAATTTTCTTCATCTTATTATACGGTTTTCGCTTTCGCCACGATTTGATCCGTTTGTCCAATAGGAATATTCTTGGCCAACTTTCACTTTACCCGGAAGGAATGCAACTAGATTTTTTTTCTTTTCCTCGCTCTCTCTGCCCTTGGTCGTTAGCCGTTGTTGGCGAAACCACAGCACAAGCTCCAAGTTGTACGAATCGATCTTCTTGATCTTGAGTGTATTCTTGGCTTCATTCCTCAGCAAAAGAGAAAGGTCACGGAAGCGTACGAACTTCTTTTTCTTCCTGTGTGTCAAAGGTGCAGCAGAAGTCGGTAACACTGGGAAGGATTCATGGTCTTGTGCATCTCGCTTGAACAGACCGTTGTTGGTAGTCAGGCAAGCAAGTCTTTTCCAAAGGCGTTCCATGGACAAAGGTGATTTTCCGACGATGGTTTCAACTTGTTGTCAGAATCATAGAAAACAACGAGTTCATTGCATCCATCCACTTGGTGCTTCGACAAGATAGGTGCGAATGATGCATTTGAGATCCTACGCGTACCGAAGATGTTTTCATTTCGTCAAAGAGAAGTTCAAAGACACGTCGTCTGCACAGAATGTACATGTACAATTCAATTCCAGCTTCTTTATAGATTGAAACCTAAAAGAATCCTTACGTCGCATAGCTGATGTTCACACATCGTGAGTAAACGAAAGGTTCTATATTTTCGATCTCCTTTTATCGACGTTCATCATTTCTCAATCTTCCACGCGTCATCTGATGGAACCGACTGGGTACAAAAATATGATCCAGAAAAAGGAGACATGTTTTGCATTGCACATATAGCGCTAAGTACCATCCACGCTTGTTTTAATGAAACCCATTCCTGCTAAAAGCATCCGCTCTGTTTTGAAGAAGGCTTTAAAGAGATCCTTAGAAAGGTCCTCTGTCTGTGAGGATTCCTGCTTGGGTTTGATATTTGGGCATACGTTCAGAAACAATCTTGAGAAAGGTTTTATTTAGTAGCGTGTTTCCCACGCTTTTCATTTTCACCATCCTTGATTTGATCCGTGTCTGACGAGGCGTTCGATCGGGCCCTTGATGGTGAACTATGGCGCCCGAACGAATTGGGAAGAATGGTGCAAAATTCGAACAAAACAATCGTTGAAGATGCCTTGCAAGCATTCGCAGCGAAGCGTTAAAGTGTGTTTCAGAGATGAAATTGATATGGAAGCGTTCACGAGCCCGGTCTTCGCTTTTCCCTCCCGCATCGAAACCAATGACACGGAATGCTTTTCTCGTCGCGAGCAGTAGGCGCTGGTGAAGAATCACGAGGGAATCAAATTGGGTGAGGGAAGGCAACGAATCGTATCGGATGATGTTGAAACCTTTTTTCGGAATCAATTTACGATGAAAAGATTGCCGAAAACGCTCCGAAGGCTCTGGGTGACGTTCCGTTAATACTGGGTGGTGCGACTTTGTTGTAGAATATTTCCAACTTGTTATAGAAGATATGATATCCTGCAGTATACGACTGTAGCTTGTTATTTTGTGGCGGAATCATCTAGTGCTTGTAAAATATTGGCGATGTGCTTAAGAACAGTTGCAAACAGTGTTAGTATTTCACAGCGCTCACTTTTTGTTTTAAGATAAAATGCGTATATGGAATCACCAGTACTAATAATAATGATGCTAATATTTTTCCTATGTATTGCATGCACGTCCAACAATATATTTAAAGATTAAATTAAAAAAAAAACCATAGAAGGGTCAGTACTTTTAAGATTTTTTTTGGTGCCAACATAATTAAAATGATGATGGACGAAATGGCATTAAAGAAACCATACAGCTTTCATTCTGATTGCGAGAAAATTACCATTTTGAATGCTCCTGAAAGCTCTCCCGATTTCCAAATGAATGAGCTTAATACCCGCCCGTACGCACCCATACATTTACCAGGAAGTGGTTCTGGTCTATAGAACAAGTTTGGATGTTTTTTACATCATATTCATTTCGGTTTTCGCTTGATGTCCCCTGGTAATTTATTGTCACTTGCTGGCTGGGAGGAATAATTACTTCTACAGCAACCGCCCGGTGGCAGCCACGTGTCCGGTGTTTAAAGTTCGTTCACCGTTAATGAGCCACAGCACGGGGCACGGTTACGGTTTGTGAACTTTCATAATGGTCAACTTTTTTTTTTACTTTTCCCGCTGTTCCCAGACAAACTGACGTTGGCAAGTGTTGTCCTGATGTTGATGAGTTTAAAGAGTAACAAATGAATCTTTTTGTTTCAGTCTCTGGTTGTGTATATGTGTTTTTTTTCCTCATTTTCCCTGCAAGCTGCACCATGCCACAGTCGATGCACACAAACTCACGCAAGCATACAACAATGTAGGTTGCCAACCGACTGCGCCATCTTTTCAAACGAGCGAAGGGGCACGGCAAACGACGGTTAATAGTCCTGCTAAACCATGGCACTAGAAACGGTAGACGAACGGAGAGGCTAAGTTTCGTAAGGGTGGCACGAGCTGATGCACGTCGGATGGCCACTGGATCGTAAGTTACTGCTGCCGGCTGCGCACTTAAGTGGAACCGGGGATACATGCACTACCGCAGTGGCTTGTGGTTTTTCGGGTTTTACTGGGAACTCCGCAATATTACCATCAGCCGCGCGGAGGGTTGTTTAAAGTCTCCCCGATGGCGGCACCTATGGCCAGCGTTACGTACGCAATCCAAGCACAATACGCTAGGGTTAGGATCGGTAATAGAGAACGGCAGGGGGCAACCAGTGCCACCAGTTTCGAACTAGTCGTGGCCAGTTCCACTCTTCCCTACCATCTGGCGCTCGGGATGCACTTGAGGTGAGCTGCGACCGTACGGCATCCGGCTGCTCGGTAGGCAAATAATGTTATGCTCAAACTCATAAACCATAATTTGCACCGCGTTTCGCTTTTATAGGTGCGGTGTCCGCTGTGGTAACCATGTAAATCCCACAAGTGAGCCGGCTCATGCGCCCAGATCGCGCCTGAGTCCTCGAGCCCGTGCGATGGCAGGTCGCAAAAGTTTTACCTGATGACACGCACTTTGCCAACGTGTCCCCGACGGCGGGCGAAGACAAGCCGGATACCGTCCGGGGCTTGTCGCACTATGACACAGCGTTTGATGATACTGCCTACTGCCGATTGGCGAAGCTCTCGGCTTTTGTTGACCACTTTATCCCTATTTTGCATCCCAACCGACTGGTCGATACCCGCGACGCCCACCGGAATGGAAGAGTAGCCGCAACCCACGACAGACCTTCCGCCGTGACGCTGAAAAGATGAAGTTCAATCAATGCGCCACTGCAGCAAAACACGCCGAAAGCACCCCGTAAGTGTGTCTTGTGGGTTGGAAGCTTTTCAATATAAATTTAGATTAAGATTTAGCCTCTGCTGTATCGTGCACGTCGGCTGCAGTGGCAAACTCCCCGGGAACGCATCTGCAGCGACCGCTAGACGAAGAGGTCGCTGTTTTCGTCGCCAGAAGCACAAGTTTTATCCCCTCACTATCACAGCACTTCGGGCACAGAATACGAGATTGAAAATGGAGGACGAAAGACGCACAACAACAACAAAAAACAACCCAGCGTCGTGACAGGTTTTTCCTTCCTTGATGCTGTCATTCGCGGAAATGATAATTTATGAGCTTACCAGCCACTTTCCGGAGAGGAACTCGCAGAAGTTCGACAAGTTTGCACTTCTTCTTGTCAACATGTTGCCATCGCTAGCTCTGGTGAAAGGTTTCATTTTATATCTTTCCATCCTGCATCAGAAAAAAATCAGCAAAAGGTTGGCACCGCCAGTCGCTCGAGTCCACGCCAGATTAAATCGTATAATTTTCTCTTTTCCGGCCAGAACTTGTATCGCGGAATGGCGCAGCTCAAGCTGAACGGGAAATAAATGCACCAAACCCGGCACTCGAATCCAACCATGTGATTAAAGCGCTCATCGTCAGAATGGTCGGTATCAACAATATTCAGGCAGATTGTCGAGACAGCGTGAAAATGTATCCAATCGAATCGGTTGGGCTGACAAAAACGACCACGGAAAGCGGAACCAAGCATATCTTTTTATCTTTTTTCCCCACTACATGTGTGGGTGTGTTTGTGTTTGTGTAAGCGCACAGTCTATTAGCATACGAGGCTGCGCTTTTTCGATAACAAAGTGTGCATTATGATGGCACTGCCGATGACGATCATGATTATTGCTTCATCAGCATAATGTGCTATAAATTGCGCAATAATAGCGATCTTCATCAGCGTGGTGGAGGTGATAAGGTGTTCAGTTAATTTTGCGCTTCAGCTCGATGGAGTAATTCGTGAAATTCTCATTAAATTCTTAATCACTGCTATTTCAACGGTTCAGTTATGTACCTAATTGAATGCTACCATTTTTCCGCCACATTCTGACAAGTATTCACCTTTATTGTGGAAAAATTACACTAGGAAGAAGGACACAATGGAATGTTTGTGTTTCACATCAAAAGAAAGCAACGGTGGAAAGCTCTAGTCTTCAACAATATAAAAGAAAAAAAATTATATGAACAAGCGAACAACCGTCCTCCAACCAAAAGGTTTCCTTTTTCCTTCCTTCTTTTCGGTGGTGAACCAATAGCTTGTCAGCAGAACACTTCACTTATTTTTGAAGAATAAACCTTCAAGGAGTAACCTGAAATCAAAGCATGTCATACGACATCGTGCAGATAAGATCCTTACAAACTCATTTGCATGTTCGCGAGCATGGCACTGCCAAATCGGGTAATTAGTTTTCCGAAAGCCCCTCAGCAGGCCGCTGTTGAAGCCGCAGCCATGTCTTCCATTACAAGATTAATGGTGTAATCGAATGCAGCTGGAACGGGTGTGATTAAGTAAGTCCACACGGTGGGGTTTAGATTTTTCAACTAACCGCTGCATTTATGTCCTTTTCTTCCTTGCTTCGTGTCAGTAGTTGCTTTATTGCACGCGAACGATTGTGATTTAATGAGCAACACGACCTTCCGATGATTCCCCCGCATCACTGTGCAAGCGTTTGGTTTGGTGTGCAATCACCAGTGCTCGTTTCACTGGTGTGTGGTTTAGAGTAGTTTAATTTCATTATGCCATGAAATTGATTTAGCACCTCATTTAGTTTCTAAATGAAACTAAAAAAAGAAAAACCACCGGGTTCGATGAGTTGTGAAAATGACGACTGTGATCAATCGCTTTCCTCGTTCAAAGGCATTTCACCCGTGAGGGTGTGCAATAAATCATGTTCTGTGAGTCATGTTACTTGCATTCATTATGTTATAATCACCTACTTCAAACATTCATAAACAGAATTTGGGAATGTTTCGAAATAAACTATGGGCTCCAACAGCTGCCCAGCACATCCGGCAAGCATCATCCCTTGAAATAACAGCCTCAATTTATGGGCCTTTGTTTAAGTTGTTTTTCCAGACGCTTATTAAGTACTTCAGCCATCTAGTAATAAACGCAGACCGGACCATGTGTTTGTTTCTTCTGCAGCTTTAATCAAACTTCGACCGTTGTTATTATTGCAAACGCGGGTTTTATGATTCTCTGTCCAAGGACTACTTCTGGTTCAAGTAGACACTTTCCTTCGTTACCACGACAACGTCTTAATCGCGCTGGGCGTGTTTTCATTATGATGGTATAAAATCAATTTCATCCTAATTTAATGACGCAAAAAAAGGCCAACACAATGGAATTCTCCAGACCTTACGGGAGAAACGAAAATTTACTGTGGTGTGAGTTGAATCGAATAACAGAGCAAAGAAAAGAAGCTGTTTAAAGTCTTCCGTTCCTTCAATCCGTTACCGTTTTCTGATTAAATAAAATGCTCATTTTCAAGTAGTAATCACAAGTAGACCAAAGACGACCAGCATGCGCAAGAAACGATCATCACTAACTTTTTGTCTACTATGTCCCTTTTTTGGAGTTACTAAAACGGGAGCTTTCATTGAGGACGAGGATTACTCAGTATTCTTCGAGAATACGTGCCATCTCCAAACCCAATTGCAATACCTTCGACGATGAAGTAATTTATCGTTTTATTTTTTATGTACAATTTTTAATTGTTTTCCTGCCCTCCAGAAAAGGCAGACTGACGCGAACGCGATAAAGTATCCATGCTGGTGATGTTTTATTTGTTCCTCGATCGACGCCATTTTCTCGTGGTGGAGGTTGGATGCCCTCAAGTAACAAATTTCCATCATACCATCAATCTCCATGAGCAAACGGGACAAGCGCCCTTTTGTGGGCCAGTGTCCCCGCGCGAGATGCTGGATTTTATTGGAGCTATAAATTTCCCATAATCAAACGGCACCGCCGACAGCAGGAATCACGGGGAACGGCAGGCTAGGAAAGACCACACCAAGGTTGAAGATGCCTGTCTTTGCTGCAGCTGCAGTATAATCTGGATTTGGGAACGGCAGTAGGGCGTGTGCTGACCAAAAGAATGTAGGCAAAACGAAGGCGAAAGTCACCCCTCCTGTAACTGGGTCACTAAACCCTGCGACCATAGACATAGGACCCAAGTGGCAATCTGATCTTTTTTGTTTCCATGAACCACGTGCGAAGTAATTAATTCTACCATTTTTCGATTCATTCCTTCCCGTTACCACTCCGCTTCAACAAAAGTTTGCTTCATAAGCCGCCCTAATACTTGTCAATGGAAGATAAACAATGGTTCCGTTAAGGCGTTCAAAAATCCCACGGTCTGCGGTTTGTATCGTCGAATGAAAGTCACCAAATCGGCCCCAGCGTAGAGCGTAACCTCATTTTTAGCGCTATCCCTTGGTGAGCGGAAAAGCATCATGAATTTTCCAGCAGGTTTCACTGGAGGAGAAGAGTGATCAAAATGGCACGGCAACCACAAGGCCTTACTTTTTTCTCTTCCAACAAATTTCTGCAACCCACCCGTGGTGGGGAGTTGCTATGGGAACATGAGTCTTTGATTAATTACGTTCGTGGGGCTGCCGATTTTAGCTAAAGATGTTTTTCTTCGCTCACAAAAACAATTTCGAAAGCCGGGACAAGGGACTTGATGAGACGAGTTGCAGAGACGATGTAAGTGGAAAAAATCCTAATTAATTTCAGCCGTCGGAAAATGTTTCACCCTCGCAAATTATTGAAACGCCTCCCTTTTACGAGCATATGCGATGGGAAGAAACCGATATCAGGCGTCTGTCCCTTCCAAGCACAACGTTACGTTGCCATAACGCTTTTACCATTAATGCACGAGCATTAATCCCTTGACGAAAAATGATAGGCCTGTTTTTAGCTATCCTGTTTCTGAGTCCGTGCATATTCCTGATTCTGAGTTTTCGAAGGCATAAAGTTTTTCTTCGCTCATCCACCCGGGGTGAGATTTTTGCCGGGGAAAAACCTCCAAGACCTTATCGTTCAATTTTCAAAGCAAAATACCTCCTCCCTGCTGGTCTGTGGGACGGAAGCCGGGCGGAATCTTATCGCAAGCAATTAAATTAAATCGCATCAAAGTTAAATTGAATTGAATTCACAGTCACCCGCTGTTGACCTTCGCGAATAGTCTTTTTGTGTTCATCCGAACTTTAGCATCCAGAAGGGAACGGTATCAGATGGACAGATCAAGGAGAGCTGGTTTTATTGCGGGTAAGACGGTTTTTGGCTATTTTCGGGAGTTGAGTTGCAAGAAATTTGCTAGAAGGTTAAATTAAAATACAAATAGGACGTCCATTTCATAGGGCATGGACATCCAATAGATGTCTAAAACCTACAATCTAAAACTTACAATAGAATAAAAACTTGTCATTCTGATTTCGTCACAATCATCTCTCAAAGAAAACAGGGGACAAGAAGCGGGAATATCCTTCTAGAATGTCCCCTATTAAGATTTCAATAGGTCTGTCAAAGTTGGAAGGAAAAAATGGCTATTTCTAATTTCATCATGGTTAATCAAATTTATCACCGAAACTGATCCGATAAGTTCGGCCTTCCACTAAGCGGTGGTGTCGAATAGGAAAATTGACTTTCCTTTCTGAGCCATCGACTGAGGTAACTTTTAAATGACGGTCCAAAAGAGTTTGGGCCATCAAATTTCATGCCACATGGAACTCAGAGTAATTGAATCAATCCGACCAAAGCGCTCGTCGCTTTAAACTTAAGAGTCACTCAAGGAAATTGTGATTGAGTATTAAACAAAAGAATCTGTAAGTGTGATAACTGAGAGGTTTTTTAAAGATGATATTTTTTAAAGCACATACTTCACCATCGCCTTTGATCACAAAAGCGTGCCTGAAAAATATCCATCCATCGCTTCCCACCCTCCACATGGTGCAACATCTTAGCGCGAGCTATACTTATCCACGGCACAGTGAAACATGCTTCTTCTATCTATCTAATCTTCTGTATCCATTCAGGATACCCTATGTCCCTTGATGACACGTTTTAACACCACTCCATCATCAGCACGCTGCTCCAGTTTGAAACAATCTACAACGAAGATGGTGCCGGGACACCAACAGTGGCTATAGGCGGCATTAGGGTATCCTTAACTAGCGTGATCCAGTCGTTGGTGGAAAGAGATAGGGAGAGAAAAAAAAAGCAAGCAGTAAATAGAAGAGGGGCAGACGTGTCCCTGGAACTAATGGACATCGATGGGTGTCGTGAATGAGTCCTCAAAAAATCCATTTCATCCCACTCGCTGCGACCCGTTACTGTGTTTGGTGTTAATGGAGACAATGATCATCAGTTTGTGGCAGGATTTCTTGAGATCTTCCCATCTCCCCCCTGCAAACATTGCCCGTCTCTCTCGCAACGGGTGCCATGCGTGATATTGGATGATAACGATGATAGAGATGATGAATATGATGTCATCAGCTGGTTGACTCTTTTGTCTTTTTTCTGCTTAGCTAAGGATGTATTGTATAGATAATGACCTAGTTCAGAATAAATTTCCTGTTACTATCAACTTCACATCTTGTAACTCGTCAAGAAATATACCAGTAAGCGTTACTGGTAAATATGTTTTGCTTGAATATTAGAGAAGTTTCCAAGATTACATTGAAATGTAATTAGCCCACTACGCTTCCGAACCTTAAGAAAAAGGTGTTGAACTCAATCAAGGTATTGTCAAAGTACAATTAACCGCATGTATCCTATGTTATGCTTAATGCATTGAATATTTTGTAACAAACAACGAAACAACGCCCTACATCATCGGTGGCAGCCTTTCTGTTCTCCTTGGCTCCAGCTGTTATATTTGGCCCTCAAAGTCTCCCATTGTTGGACAATTTTGCGTACGTTGTGTTTTTTTCTCTCTCACATATCTCCTCATTGTATAACATATTTGTGCATTGTCACTGACGTCAATATAAATATAGAGGAAATATTGTATCGGAGAAGAAAACCATCGCAACAGCTAGTGCCTGTGTTCGTTTCATCGCTGCTGTGAGAAACGAGGAAAAAAGAAAGGCCAAAAAATATATGTTTCGATTTCCTTTTCCTTCAAGCAACGACGAGCTTTGGTGAGGGGGATGAGAAAAGATACATTAATATTCCCAGACAAGTGCGCTTATTGTAATGTGAGATCTTACATGTGATTACGTTCTTTGGTCCTGAATTCGCAAGGTGACGCAAGGCAGGAACGGATACGCAAGATGGGCTTCCTACGTGTGCCATTGTCATCGCAGCGAAGCTTTATTGTTGCTTCTGCGAAAGGCATTTTCCGGGAGCCCGAATGATGGTTGACAACAGGGAAAGAGGGATGCGACTCCGATTGACACACAGCTTCGAAACTAGCGTTGCGCGAGCCGAACGCCACACTTAACGATGGCATTTTCTTTCGCCTTCCTCTGGGTGAGGGTTCTCCTTTTTCGTTCGGTTACCATACGGTAAGTAACAGCAAACCCCCGTCCATTGTTGCGAATGGGAAGAATGGTGCGGTAACGTAATGGTCTCGTTGGGGTAACAGGGAAAGGGGGGGGGGGGGGGGGGGGTTGAGGGAGAACAGGGAAAATCCATTTTTCATCTATTCTTCTCCAATCCGACTCGTGTGTATCGATCCGGCCGAAAAATTTCGTCCCATCGGAAGAGGTACGAGAAGAAGCGAACCATACTGATGAGGTAACATCGTATCGGTGATGAAATTACATCTTCACATCCTTATGAGGGTAGCACTACAACCTAAAACCTAACCCGCAGGTTCCATCCAAGTCGTTCTTTCGTCCTTTCGGAAGAGATTTTTTGCTTCACCAACTGTTCAGGCTGCGGTGATAACTTTCATATAATTTCACGGCAACCAAATGAAATCGGCCAAAGCGTCCCAAAAAGAAAGACCAGATCTGGTTCCATCGATGAATAAGCACTTCAATCGTAACAGCCCACCACAAAAAAAAAAAAGAAAGGTAACTACCGGAATGTAACAACTTTCTTCGGTCTAATGGCGAGGCATTACTATCGCAGCTAATTAGTACGGCATAGTTTGAGTAGAGCGTGAGGAGTGCTTCGTTGGAGATCACTATAACTATGGCAAGGAAAACAAAAAGCCACATAAAACAAACCATCATTTACTTGTAAGACACAACTCAACTGTGCAAGCAAATAAACATGGGAGAAATGTGAAGCCTTCAAGTCGTCTGAAGATATATACTCCAATAAATAATGGTCGTTTTAGTACTAGTTATTTCTAGTGGAGTAGACTTGCATTACCGATATGTAGTATTTTTCTAAATCTAAATACTTGTATTAAGCCTTGAGCAGTACATTAAAAACTAGTTTGCTATCTCATACAATATTTGTGATATTAACGAATGATTTCGATTTGTCGACATATCGTTCAACTGGACACATCAAGTCTTGCTGCATGATCAAATCAAGGTACAGCAAACATTTTACAAATAGTGCCTCTCTAGCGAATTTCAGACATCCAAATATCATCGGCAAATATGCTGAACTTTTAGCCAAATAGATACACTCAGAACGAAACTCGTCGGTTCCATTACTAAAAAGCTCAATTTCCATTAAGTTTATTGGTTCTTTTTTTCCCAATTCTGCGCTTTCCGGGTACGCCGAATATGACGTTTCCTGACAGCACTGTAAACGGATCCCACACTTCCTCGCTTCATAGATATCCGCAATCGATGATGCATGCCGGTTTTGGGTCGCTAGGAGATCAGCCAAAGTCCACTAACGATGCTGTGGCAAAAATGCGGTGCGAATACGAAACGATCATCATAAAAAAATGTGTATGCATTGCATGTGGCGCTATCTGCGCTTGGTTGGATTTCCACGAGTATGTTTTGCATCGTACCGTGATGTGCTGCGATATGGGGGGACACGAGTGTTAGTAAACCGAAATGCACGGTTCCAGGAAAAACCGAGCTCACCCTGTGCCATCAATTTTCGGCACGTTGCCATCCGTTCACTCCGTTAACTAGCAGGTCCACGTTTCATCACGTCTGTAGAAATATGGGTTTGGCCACGTGAGTCTCTTTTTTGTAGCCATGGTTCTTTTTATTGGTGCACGTTTATCTAAAGTACACGAAAGTCGCAGAGACCGTCAGGTTTAGTACACTGCAGTCCAAATACTGAATGCAAAATGTACTGGAGATCCACAATTTTAACAAAAAAACTGATGCACACCTGGTTTAAATGTACAACGCTGAGAAGGGAAAACATACAACGGAGATAAAAAACGGATCCAAGAAAAAACCATTCCGAAAAAGCTAGGAAAACCAGTGTAGCTGTTACAAGATTGAAGATCCATGACAAACTGCACTTTCTCAAGTTGCAACTGCAATTTATCTGTCGACAGCCGCTGTCACCTGCCGTGGACGGCGACGTCGAAGGGACTGGTGGAGGATGCTGTACACTCACTCAAAAACTGTATTTCTTTAGCCACCCGGAAAGGTTAAATTGTCCCAAGTGCTCGTCGGCGCACAGACTGTCACGTTGCCAGAGCTTCTTCACTCGGTGTTGCCAACTCTTTCGGCGTGACTGTCATCGTTTAGATAAACTTTTCGTAGTGCCACCGTCACCTTCAATCCGTTCTGCTTTTTCACACCGTTTGCAGAGATTTTTTTTTTTTCTTGAACGCCAGCTACACCAACACGGGGGTGTGTGTGGTAAAAATACTAAAAACTGACAATGGAGCAAACGAACGATTCGACCTTTCCTGGTCCAGGACTCTGAGAGAACAGGAGCTGGTATAAATTATATAGGAGCAGACTTGTGACGTTTTTACACATTCACTTGATCGCCCGCCGTTCATTTTAAATTGAAATGTGATGATTACAAATCAATGTTTTGCAAGTTGTATGTGCTAGGAAGCAATTTACAGTTAATCAAAACTTCACAAAAGTGTTGATGTTCATTGGGAATCATGTCTTAAAGGAAAATGTCAAACTTACCGACACAATCACATGCATCTTCAATGTATTGCAGCATTCGATGAACATAGCAAACTCCGCTGCATTTTTCTTTTATACGACCATCATTGCTCATCGTGTGTCTCATCGGTGCCTCTGTCTGATGGTTGCACTTACACTCATGGTGTTTTTTGCGAATATTTTTAATTTCTGCATGTTATAGATGTATTATGTTTTTCTCTGCAACGCAGGCACAGTTTGCAACTCTTTGTTTTTACCATCAGTTCAACATCTGCAAAAGAGATACAAGCACCATGATGAAAAAAAAAGTTGATCTAAAATGACGGATGCAATGTGTGGGGAAAAAGAATTGAACAAAAATGAAAATGTAACTTCTCGTTTTGGTTCAGCACCACCCATGATTGCAGTAGACGATAGGCAAATCTAAAACATTGGAAACCGAAAGGTTTGTTACAGAATGCAATGAAAAAAAAAACAGAAGCCACTGGCGCAACATTGTTGACCACCGCCCGTGTCAACTGCTACCATCACGTTTGCCAACATGGCGCCGCCATCGAGCGCGAAATGTTGGGTAAAAATGAAGTGTTCCGCCATACCGCCCGGTGTGGTGCGTTTTCGTTTTTACTTTCATATTCCAAAGCAAACAGTTTTTTTTGTTTTTGTTTTTTTTTTTTTTGTTACAGCGAAACGTTCGTGACGCGAGCAATCGGAATGAGACGGTGTCGGGAATCGTTATATGAATGTAAATTTGAAAACTTGTTTCCGGTGTGTGATCGGAATTGGATTTTCTCTCCGGCTTCCGTGTCGCGATTTTGGTCCCGTTCGACCAGCACTGCAAGATACGAACGAGAGCCGAGTACGAATGTCAAATAACTGCCGGTGGAGCGGGGATAGTAATTTTCCACTGTTTGCCGTTGGCGACATGGATTAAAAATTGTGTTGCATTTGTAAACAAGGTTTGGATTGAAGATGACATTTTAATCGACAGTTAACAACGGATTTCCGAGGCAAGGTGATGATATTGAAGAGGTCTTTCTATTTCATTTCACTCTGCTTTAAAATCGTAATAAATGTGCTAGGACCTGATGGTTACACAGCAATAAATGTTTAAACTTTTGTACAAAAATGTCACTTCTTTAGGATCCAAAGCATTGTAAAACTAATATTGTACAACGACTACGTTTTCGATGGAAACAATAATTTTAAAAGATCCTTCCGTTTCGGGAACAATTTTCCACGTGCTCTGTTTACGTCTCAGAGCAGTATCACAGCGAACCGGTTCAAGGACATTTTCGGTAGTCTGTGCTACTTTCTAGAAACAAGCATGGCCAGGAAGGAAAAGCGTTCGTTCGGTAGTACGCCGAGTGCGCAAGGAAGCAAAGAGATAACTCGATTACGGCACTCGTTGAAAGAAATAAACAAGTGCCCTCGCTTCAACCGGCGGAATGGTCGCCAGTCGCGTCCAAGCGCGAGTCTACCGGTCCAAATTTCGGGCAGAAATGGTCAACGGAAAGCAATGGCAGCGTATCCAGCCGACGGAAGGTGAGTGGTGATGGCGCAATGAGAGTACTCAATTTATCACGCTATTAAGTAATTTTCCTTTAACCATGTTTGAGGAACCATTCGTCACGATTTGGACATTCCAGCGCATTCCGTCGGGCGTCGGTTAGGGCTGTTTCCGGTGGCCTTACGATTGTGTGCTGAAGGAACAGCATTCCCGGGCAAACTGCGCAAACTTCAAGGGTTCTGGAAGATGAAATGAGGAGCAACTTTTTACACTGTGGAAAGTAACGAGGTTCTCCAACTTCGAGACTCCATCGAAAAGCAGTTTTCCAAGCGCTCGGATTCCTCCGGGAGCCGACCGTACCGAACGCGAAGGCCAACAAACTGCTTTTGCAGCAAATTAAGATTAAATGAAATTGAATTCGTTGCACGGACGCATCCGACGGAAGATGCCGCATTCCGCTATCGTGTAATGGAAGTTGTGTAAAAATTCTGCCAGCCAGAAAATGTCCCAGCTCCCGAAAGGCGCTTGGGAATGGAGACTGTGTGTCCCCGAAAGGGAAGGGAACGAGTAATTGTACCAGTGGAAAATGGCTTCCATTTGTCCTGCAGTGTCTGTCGCCTGCTGGTTGAATGCTTACAGTTGCACTCAGCTGGGCCAAAATTAATCTTCACTTGAGCAGCGCTTCCTTCATTTTCTTAGCGCAACCTCGTGCCCATACCAGACACATTTGAACGTAACTGTATGTAATATATTAAATACACACTTGAGTTGAGGATACACAAAGCTCATCCAGTAGAATGATATCATGTGCTGCAGAATATCTCATTTAGCTGAAAGCGCATTAGTGAATATTATTAAGAAATCTTTTGGGGTGGTTGCGGAACCGTATGTAGTATGTATGACTGAAAAAACTGTTACTTAATTTGATATCTTAAAGCTTTCTTTAGCGAATGGCGAAGAACATCAATGAGCAAATGGAGTTGACGAAACTTTTCTCCATGGTGAAGCGTTAATAAGTTTTGGGGAAACAATTCGCCATACTTTCCGCTTCACGGAGATCTATTCAAACCATGCCGAGTGTTAAAGAGTAGCATCTCTTTGCGAAGTTCATTTTTCTCAGCCCTTACACTGATTTCTAAGACTTTGACTCGAAGCCGGTGTGGATATCCAACTTTCCCATGCATTGTTCTTGAAGGGGCTTGGCTAACGAAACTGTTTTCCACCCGTTTCACCATAGGCAACACAATGAAAATTTTACGTTAAACTCAAACTAAATCATCTCCGAGCGATTTTCCGAGTCCGACCGCACAACTACCGGAATATGGTTTTCCACTGGGCAGTAAAATAATGCATGCATTAGAAGAGTTCGCACATATGCTTGTAAAATTTGCGTGTGTTCAACGGGAATAAATAAAAGCAGCTCAGCCACGATGATGATGCTGATGATAATGATGATGCTAATGATGATTATGATGATGACGGTTCGTGGTTGGCTGTTGTTTCAGCGAATGAAGAATTGTCTTACGTCCTGTTGATGTTTCTGCTACAGCTTGCAGAAAATCCCACGGACTGCCGGAGGCGGATACCACAAATGCACACTAATGCAGTGGAAAACGTATTCCGTTCAAATGGAAGCGGGCTTTAACACGCACGGAAGCTATAAGAAGAAAATTTAAATTAAGTGAAGTGAAACGAACGTGGGCAAATATGTTTCAATTCAACTCTCTACCACTTGAGATACCCCTCCAGACTCTGGCTTTCTCTCCACTACATTATTTCGCGTTGGAGGTAGTGTAGAACACCGGAAAGCTCCGGATGGTTCAACTTCCCACCGGCTTGCCTTACCAGCACAGAGGAAGGCTCCGTATGGGGAAGAAAGAGCCTCCGCAGGTACCATCGTGAGAGCATTGAAAGATACGACAGCGTTCCGGATCAGCTTGGCATAATAAGCGTAATAATAAATGGATGCTCCTTTATTTGATGTCTGCGTTTTTGCATATGCCTTTCTTTGAGGCATGCATACGCCTCGAGTCAGCAAAAATCCAGCTAGATGTACGGAGCTGCTTGAACCGTGAAGCTCCAATGCCCGAACGGACTGAGATAGGGATACGAGGGAAAGCGTTTAAAGGAGAGCACTTTAAAGATGTGGTGGTGTGCTGGAGGTGTGGCAACATAATTTACATTTGTATGACTCAAATTGCAAGCAGGAAACTTGGAGTGGAAAAAATCGTAAGGGCCGATGGCAACACTCGCTCGCTACAGCCACTCTGCTTCGTCGTGCATTAGAAAAGTGTTTCCACCATCGACGGAGCGAGCGTACACACGAACGGAAACTTGTTCATTTGGACAAGTTTTTCGTCAGTCGTGGCGGTGAAAGTTTTGTGCATTGTGTGGATGCGAGGATTCGTAAGAGTGTTGCCCGGACCCACTGATGGATTGCTGTGCTGGTGTTGGAAAGACTAATTGCTTAATTCCGTCGGGTGAAAAACAGTGCTGCGTGGGTTGCTCAACTGCACACTTCGACACGCTCATAGGAAGGAACTTGTTTCCCAAAAGTAGTCAATTGTTGTAACCATGTTCTGGTTAGAAGCAATGTACATCCGTTTGCTTTTTAATACCAGAACAGAGCATTCCTGGCGCTCGTTTGCTTCAATTACATCAGTTAACGGGCAGGGAATAAGGTAGAGCTCGTTCTGCAATAAACTGCGTGGGACGGGTAGGAAAGCAAAGAATACAATTTTTCTTCCCCGTCACTCCTTTTTCCTATCCGTTCAAAGTCCTTTAAGACACATTCCAGTAAAATCACCTAGCAACGATTTATTATTTACAGGCAGACTGTACTGTTAGCTTCGTTTCAAAAGACGCTTGAACCAAATCTGATACAGCAATGTTTGTAAAAAATAAACATTTCTGTTTCCTTTTTTCGTCTATTGTGTCCTTCCTGTGTTCCCAATCAAAAACGAATTCGCTCATATAAAGGGCATAAAAATATTCCGATGTTTTTCAAGCTACCGAAACGATCGCATTAAGGAAAAGCAGAGGGAAAAAAACACACATGCTCAAACCATGTGAACACCTCAAGGGGACATGCATCCTTTGCGGGCCATAAACCGGCTCTCACGCCGTAGCCAAGGCTGTTCGCGGAACACTTAAATGGGTCATTATTATGGACGACCAAATGGCGGGGACAATTCCATGCGAGCATCTCCTCCATCGAAGGAAACATGAAGCACACGCTCAAAACACTGCGAGAAAACCCGGTTGCGACAGCACCGTGCTGTGGCGTCGGTCGTTTCGAGAAGCAGTTCCAGGATGGCGATTAAGAGGACGTACCGCTTGATGATATGCTTCCGTCCGCAGGAAGTTGATCGCTGATTGGGGTCGAATTCAGCGTAAGCCTATTCGTCGATCGGTTGAAATGGCGATATAAATTGCAGCAATTGATAACGATTTATTTCTTTTCCTTCACACAGCTTATGCATTTGTTTAAAAAGAATTTGCTTAGATTTTTCAACAGCACGAAACAGAAAGGAAGAATCGCAAATTCTTATCTGTTTGAGTTTTACGCTAACAAAAACATTATAACGATATATTTGAAGAATGAATCCGATTGACAAAAGGTTTCCTCTGTGAAACATTCTTTACATCCCAGCGATCTACTTTATTTTTGAAATTTAGATTTTCCGTGGATGCAAATCAGCCCTTTCGTCTGGGTTGTACTAACGAGCAGATAACGAAATAGATTACTCGCGAATTTATGTCGCCTTGCCCCTAATCCATTCCAAGAGGGATTGTGCAGGGGTAAACGTGTCCCACTCTTCGGTTGGGACTCATCCTTAATCTTCGACAGTCCAACTTACACCGGATGATCCCTTGATTTCCATGCACAAGAGCAGTGAACAGAGCGGACTGGCCATTAGCACAGAAGGGCCACCTCTTCTCCAATTCTCTGCCATTTTCTTCTGTACTATTTGTCTTCCCCACCAGCCTGCTCCGTCCCCTGCTCACGATCATTTAGGAAGACTGCGATCAATAGGATATTGTCTCGGCAAAACGTAGCATACAGTTTACTGGCAGGGGAATCTGGTGGTGATTAGCAATTTAATTTCAACAATTTTTCTCGTTCGTAATAGAGCAACAAAGACAAATAGTTCGTTCGTTTCGTTTGTTTTCTTTTTCGTGTTTGTCTTCGTGCGGAACAAATCCGCCGCTCTGACACCATCGCTGTGACGTTTGCATTCGTCATTTGGCCATTTTGTTTATCTTTTTTTTGCTCATATTTTTATTTGTTCAAACTTCTTTTGCAACCTCTAAACCAGAGCGTAGCAGAGCATCTACTTACACTTTGTAAGAAAACTGGACACAATGGGGAGCATCAGGCTGCTTAGGGGGATGCGAACTTGCTCATGAATGTCGCGAATGAAAGGTCTTCGGGGTTCGGTGTCGGTTTCGCTTTTGTTTGCTTCGGTCCCAAAACAGATAATAAAGAAAGATGGGCTCGTTGGATAAGATAATTTGAATTTAAATTTGAATAATTCTCCACCTCCGGCCAGGCGCTGTACCAGGCCCGGCAGGAAACAGGCCCTCGAAGGGAAGGATGATGATTATGGCACACTCGGCAAGTGGCAGAGGTTGCGGATCGTATCGCAACAGCTTCAACGGCCTCGCCCTTGGCTCCTCGCCGTGGCGCGCTCGCTCAACTGAAAGAGCTCATCACACGTTTATTTATTCATGAAAATTTTTCCTTCCCTGCCCCGTTCTCCGAACGTTTCTCGGCCTCCCGGGGCAACCCCGCCGCCACTTTTACATCTCTATCGCTCTGGAAACGGCCCCATTCGGCTGCCTTTTGTAATGGTTTTCGGTTTCGGTTGTGGTAGTGAAGCCGCAAAACACTCACGCGTGCCACTCGCTGTCTTTCCAGTGGCCTTCTTTTCAGTCTTCCGGGTGAACTTTCATTCACTGTTCTCCCCGCCGGCAAGGAAATGTCACAATTTTAATGTTTTCCACGTGCCCTCTCCGTGGCCAAAACGCCGTGGAGTGAATGCTGTCGAAGGTTGGAAAAATTAATACGCACAGACGGCCTCCCTCCCGCAGCCTCCATTTGCCGCACAGGCCACGTGACGGTCGATGCTTGTCGCTTTTTCTTCCTTTCCCTCCCATCAACACCACCAGCCGTGTTGGTTGATAATTTGTCTCCTTATCGAGATTTGCAGAGGCGGACATTCTTCAACTTTCTGTGCAAGCCAGGGGTAGGAATACTTGGAAGGTTTCCATTTTGGAGAATAAGTAAAATCTGATGGCGGTAGCTGTCGTTCACGTCTGTGACCTCTTCCGTATCGAATGGGAAAGAATATCTCCTAGTTAATAAAGCGTTAATAAACTTTATACCATTGAACGACATTTAACGAAACACCGATCACCATAATACAGTTCATATCTGGCTATCTAGAGAGTTTCAGGAACCGATTATGTTCATTTCATGCGCTACACGTTGGAATGCTATCCGTTGGCCCGCGTGCTGTAAATTTTGCCATGAGCGGACACGTAATACAACTTCCCCTAGCCTCGACAAACCTGCGTCCGGTGGTGTTAACCACCTGTATATCGAAATGCCGGACGGTGGATAACATTCAGTCGCGCGCATCGGATGAACATCGAAAGCAGCTTTGAGGTTGGGTTATGTTAGCAATAATCTCGGCCACGGCCCAAGCGCCTCCCTGTCACTGTGTTAGAAGTCACACGAGGCACGCGTACCAACAACGGGCGTTGGCGGGAGCAAAGTATTTGCATGTAGGACTAGGAACATCGCCAACAGGCGGCGCTGCTGCGAGTGCTGCTGCTGTGTACGATCGATTGGACCATGTTATGGTTTGCGGAATTGCAGAAACACAGAAGAGGGCCACGCTTTCACATGCATGCCTCGAGTACAGCGAACCCGCCGGGAAAGTGTGTTTACTGGGAGGTGTGCGGACTTCTGCCTGTGCCAGGTCCTATGTAGGTCCTATGTATCCCGCAACTCCCGTCCCAGTTCCTACGCCTGCCGCAAACCCGAATTCTCCCGTGGGTTGTACAACATAAATTGATAAGCCTGTCAACCGATTTAGCAACTAAAAACCCCAGCACCTGGTTTCCGACTACACCTCCAGCCAACCGGCACCAACAGCAATATCTCGTTTCCAATTCCGGTGGCGCGCCCTTGGACCCTCTCCTCACGGTTGCCTTCTTCCTTGGCAACGCAAAAGGTTTCCGCTTTGTGGGGCGTGATGCCATGTTTCGATTCGATTTGTGGAAAATCTCCCTCCACCGTTTCCGTGGTTCGCGGTCGATGCTGGCTCCCGGTTCACCGATTCCCGGCACTAGGAGGCATGGGGGAAACCTGCCCGATCCGGTGGTTAGAGAATTTAAATTAATGAGCACCGTTTTTCCGACTACTAACCGAGCTAGCGAGCCGGCCTGAAGTGAGGTTTTGTAAATGCGGAAAGATTGGTTCACCCAAAGAGCATCATTCGTTTTGCTTTAAAGCACTCTCTAAATCCGTCAAGCGGGAATTGACTGTATCTTATTTTTTAACATGTTGATGGGACTTCTCGCAAACTCTTCAAGAAGACTTGAAAGCCAAGAAAAGTGGAGTAAAGCGTGGCGTCTAACATTGGCTTGAATTGACCAAAGATTTATACGCTCCAATAACTTCTCCCATGTTTGTCGTCGCCTTGGTGGAAAAATCACCTATTATCGAGCGGTCGATTGTTTGATGGATGAACGCTAATCGATCGCTTCACGCCTGAAAGCACGAAGACATTCGCCGGGCCGGGCTTGACAAACCATCTTCGCCTTCCGCTATCGCCGTCTGGATGGGGAATATGAAAGCACCGTTGTTACTGCTACTGCTGTTCAACCGGGCGGAAGTGGCTTTTCACTCAATTTTCCGACCGAGTGCACATTTACAGGCAGAGTGTTGTACCGGCGTAAGCTAAGATCACAATTAAAACTCACCTCAATAGGCAGGCGTTCTCGCATATACTCGCTCCAGCCATCGTCGAGCCGGTAAGCGGTCCCTTTGAAGAAGCGTCCAATGGGTTCGCGCGTGAATAAACCAGAAACGTGGCTGTGCGAAGTGTGCGTCATGGAACGTACGCCCATGATTATGGATGCGTCGGACCGTCGTCATCATCGTCGTTAATTTCTTCAGGTTCAACGAGGCGCAAAGTAACTTCTTTTGCGACGTGTTTTCCATCCCCTGTTAACCCCGCGTCATCACTTCAAATGCGTGCGTCATCGCTGGGACGCATCATAAATCAATCAATCGTTTGTGAAGCCTCGTTCACCACGAAAGTAAAATGTGTGGCACGGGCTGTGCTTGTCGCGGCTCATGAACTGTTGGCGTGCCGTGTAAGGCACACATTTTCACGCGGCATAAACCAACGACATACTCCCACGCCGGGTTTTCCACGTAATTGATTCTAAACATTTGAAAAGCCGCCAACGATTGATAGCCCGACGCGGAGATGAAGTAGCTCAGAATCTGTTCCAAGTGTCCTTGATTACACTGCTTCCCGCAGAGGATTAGAAACAACCAGTGCGTTACGCCACTCCGTTGCACGATTTTGCTAACGACTCCGATGAAAGTTTTCCTTTTAGGCTTCGAGGCCAAATGGGCGGATGGATGGATGAAGTTAGATGGTAATACATAAAATGGACTTTAAATTGTAGCAGAAATTGAAATATGACGGCAGATATCATAATTCAACTGTCCGCCTCCGTCAGTTCACGGTGCAACTTAAAAGTGGAAGGCCGTAACGGGACGGAAAGGAACGAGAGAGAGATGAAAAGCGAGAGAGAAAGAATAAAATAACTTTTATCACGATCCTCGCCCCCGGGAGTGAGCCTCGGTTGCGAAAAGATTGCAGAACCCGGCCCGCACCCATAGCGTCTCGTGGGAGAGAGGAAAGGGACCAAAATGGGGACGAGGAAAAAGTAAATGTATGCCAGGATCGCCCGTCGGACGGAGCGAGCTGCAATAAAAAACTATTAATGTGGTTTTCTTGCGATTTCACCAGTGTAGTGGTGGAAACCCGGGGCGGCTCAACGAGAAATGGGATGGCGACGGAAAAATAGGTCCACAATGCGAAAGAAAAACGAAACGCTGGTAGCGGGAGTCCGCGCAGGAGACGGGGGATCTAGGGAACGAAGAATTACGTAATGAAATTTTCCTTTCGTCGTCGCCGACCTATTCCATTCCACGAGGGTTTTTTGTGGCTGCTTCCATTTGGGGGTAAATCTTCTTCCAAACATGTCTACTTGAGTGAGCGTGTGCTCTTTAGTGCGCCATGCAAAAGTTTGCGTGAAAAAGCGACCAGTCACTGCCACCGCCTTCTTTTCTTGCCTCCATTTGTATGTTTTTTTTTTCTCTCATGATAGTGACTTAGCTTTACTCCAATTTTTTGTCCGTGCATTGTAAGGAGATTGTTGGTTCACGTTTTTTTCTCGTCCCAGGTTTTGCCTTGTATAAACTACGACCACGCTTCCTTCTGAGCCTTATCTTCTCGAGTTTCTTTGCGATGCTCCCTAGCTCCTGAAGCGGACGACACATCTTGTCCACTTGCCTCGCCAGTGCTTGCTGTTGAATTTTTCGCCCAAGAATGTCTCCCAAAAACGGAGCGCACCGCGATAAAACGCCCGCGAAAAATGCGTTGCCGACAGTTTTCGTCCTGCAACGGGAAGGAAAACACTCACACACACGTACACAGGTGGAAGCACACTGTTTCAAGCTTGGGAGTGTGGCTATCTGCTGGATCGGGAAACTGCTTCCGAAAGCGCACCGACTGCCGAGCTGACAAGCTGTCCCGTGTTCAAGAGGTTTTTATTGTCTGTTTTAGTGTCCGTCGTGCTGGTGGACTTCGAACATACACACACACATACACACACACTTGGGCCGCGACGGGATTATGTTTTCGATCGATAAAAGTGCATTTATTGCGAAAAGTTTCCGCGTCCAGCGATGCCTGGTATAAGAATTGTCTCCTCGGCGTCTAAGTCCAGGGCAAAGTTTACTCAGTCCAGTCCTTTCTTAAGTTTCTTTTGACGATCTTCTCTTGTCGGTATTGGACAACAGACGCTGAGGACTCTGGAAAAAAAAAGACTCACCTTTTATACTTTTTCGCCATCGAGCGATTCGTTAGTCTGTCGCAAGGTGCACAAGTTTACCCGAACCAGACGTTCTTTAGCGCGTTCGTTTTCGAGGTCTTTTTGTTGAAACGAGATTTTCCATCGGGGTTAGTTTAAACTTATACTCTATTGACGGTATTCCGACACGCCTTTGAAAACAGTTTTCACCACATTTTATATGTATTTGCGAGAAACTCGGTTTTTTCTCCTCTACTTTACGGGGCCAATACGGTGCCGGGAGTTGCTTTGCACCTACGAAAACTCGAACGGAACCCTTTTGCTGATGAAAGCATGAAAAATGTATTAGTTCTAAGAGCCTTCCGTGCAATCACGGCGGGTTCAGTGTGGTTTTTTAAATTGTTCTCTAACCCGTTCCAAATACCTACCAAAAATGAACGGACTAACGCCACGGAGAAGATCCGAGATCTCGCCCCTTTGTGGGTTTTCTCCCAGATTCCACTGTTCCTTTATCGACTTGATTGATTCTTCGAGCTGATAGATCAACCGCAGATGCATTTGATTCTGATATCGATTCGACTTCGGCTGAGCGAGGGGCTGGCCATGATAGAAAACCCTGAGAGAAACTAAACCCGAGCAAACATTGACAAGTCCGTTCACTCGGACGAACTGACCCGGGTCCAAATATCCCGGCTAAGTCCTTCCTTCATCACCAGGATTTCTTTTTTGTTATCAACGCTAGGTCGAGCTGATTATGTGTTCGTTCCGGTTCCGGGCGACGGACACCGAATCCTCGATTGCATCCCATCCGTTCCTTCAGCCTGGTGTTTCCTTTTCCTTATCACCCACTGCACTTCCTGTGACCTATGTTCGGAAGCTAGCCCTGATTCGAAGTTTGCGGTTCAAGCACAACCGTTACGGGCAATCTGCATGCGAAAGTAAATAGACCAAGATTGAGTGTCCGAGCACTTCCGAGGAAGCCAGCGAGCCATCGAAACAACGGAAAGCTTTAGGAAAGAGAAAATCAGATTCCGCATTCCGAATCTTCGTACGCTTCCGCTTCCAACGGCCTGTTGGCCGGATTGTGCTTCGACAGTAGGAGGATCCGAATTTAATTATCCGATTTCACAGATCCTGGCCACCGGAACCAATCAATTTCCTTGGAATCGATAGCTGGTGAATTGTATGCAGGGCAGGAAAATGTGCACCGTTTCCTCGGGTATGCATGGAAGAATCCGACGGAAAGCCCCAATAGATCGGTGCCGGAAGTGATCTGTCGGGATGGAAATTTGCATACCAAATCGCACCTTCCTTGTCTTTTTCCCGCAAGTTTGGGTTAAGACTTATGTATACAGACTTGCAGATGCCTGAAATGCGATCAAGAAACGATCGTCCCTTGTGACTGTGCAGTCTGTGGTAGCTTGCTCAAACCTGCAAGAATTTCTGCTTCGTGCTTTGCTTCCAGCATTGAGGTCGGAAGAGATTGAATGAGCTACGAAGCAAAGCATGGTTTGCATTTAAGAAAGGAACCAACCTGGTCTTTGTTACACCGGCCATTCATCTGCATGCTACCTCTTTTCAACAATCGTTGTAGCGTAGTAGAGCGATTTAAGAGGATTTAAAATTTTTAATTGTGTTAAAAGGACTGGAACTCATATCCTTAAAGCATCCGAACAAAGCTCGTTTTACTTTTTGTTCGTTGCTGCCCATGTCAGCTCATCCTAATGTTTAGACATTGTCCGGTACTAAGATGATTCATTTCAAATTGTAAAGAAAACCATTCTATAAAACAAGCGTTAGAAAACCTTATGGCTTTTGAATACTTGCGCACATTTCACGCATTTGTTATTCACGATTTTAATTCTCGTGATTTGCATTACTCGCACTTGTCTGCGCAACCAGTACAGTGAGTAGATAGGGACTAGAAGCTATGAAGACCATGTTTCTGGATAGACATCGCATCGCTAAATCTCTCTCCTATCCCCGATGCCTGTGTGTCAGGTCACATAAATTTTGCGACTCCGCGAGTGCGTGATGCTTCGACGATTCGCACCAAATGATCCATCGGTTCGCTGTTTGTTGGATTACGGAATGTTTGCCCAACGAAACGACCTCAACGGCACGTACTGTCCGCTTAGCGGCGATGGCAGCGAATCCCACGCATCCATCCACGCAGGAAACATCCAAATGTTCGGAGGCAGTCGTGCCAAAACCCGCAATACTGGTTGGGGCGTTGATGCCTTTTATATCGCGTCGTTATCGTGCCGTTTCGAGCAACGTGCGGCCCGTTTCTGCCCTCAATACACCGGCTGCTGTGCGTGTGACTGTTAACAATTATTTCTAGTTTATGATTTTATGTTTCAATTTTTACGCCAGATATGGAGCTTATCTCCGCTCCAGTGCAGTCAGAAATGTAAGCCCGCCCTGGGAATGATTGCCGCTTTTCCGATCGTGCTACTGGAAACAAGGCACGTGCTAGGAAGAAAACGTTTGATGATCCCAACGGTACAGCAGAAAGGTTGGCACCACCATCTACCCGGGAACGGTGGAACATAATAATTAATTTTCTTCATGTGTTTCGATGGTGTGAAAGATTGTGGCCGATGATTGGTAATTTGTTGAAAATGCGATTACCCTTGTAAACTTTGTTTACATTCGCCATCGACGGACGGTGACAGGTGCGATCGTGGTAGAGGTGAAAGATTAGATTGCGGAGTTAGATAACGTTAGTCAGATAGTGAGAACGATGGTTCCGAGGGAATGAGCGGCGAGAAGAGATAAAGGAAGGCGCCGCGGACAGCTTCAGGATTCAGCTGGAAAAAGAAGCGTTCGACGCATTTAATTTGGAACCTTCGTTAAATTCTACAATAAAGAAAGTTGCAAGTAATTGCACCATAACGCAAAGTTTTCCAACAACCCTGTTTTTTTTTTAAACATTCAACGAGGTATAGATCAACGATGTCTCGCATAATATTAGATGGTTAGTTAGTTTGTTTTACCTTTGTTTATGCCTTGAATAAGTGCGGCAAGATGAGAAAAAAGCAATCATCCAAATCACCTATGGAATAGAAAAAAAAAGTTTATCAAAAACAAGACTAAATTAAACTAAATAATTACGGAAGATGAAGAATGCATCGTTTCATGTGAAATATGTGAAAAGGAACACACTGTTGTAACGCAATTTTCACTTCAACCGGCTATTTATTTCCGGCCATAATATCTTATAAGTCCATTATCAACGACACCCAGCCCTTTGCACACGTGGTGGTGGCGGAAGTAGCCCATGATCTCCAATGGGCCCGACATGGACTCACACGATAACGATGTTTTCTTGTTTTTCCATCGGAATCCTAAGACACCGCTTGTTCATGTATCGAGCAAAACCGTGGACAGACATTGTTAGAAAGAAGCTGTAGCTTTTCTTTTAAAGGGGTGACGGTCTTTCACAACCACCAAGTCACCAGGTCCCAGAGGAAGGCTTGTGTGTGTTTTGAGTTTATTTTTATCGATTGGTTTCCGGTTTCCGGCCCAAGCAAACACTCGACAGTGTGAGTCGTGGGCCCTGGAAAAATTCCGATTCATCGAAATCAAAACAGGTAGAAAAAAAGGTCGTAAAATTGGTGGGTAGAAACCTTGGGTCAGGTAAAATCTTCCTATATACACTCCCCTAGGCACCCAGTAACCGAAGAAAATCAGGTTCAATAGCCTACTGATTCGATTTTTGGTTTAGTCTCCCGGTCGAAATCTGTTCCAGGAGCAATTGGTTCATGCCATTTTTCCGTCCTGATCCGCTTTCCGCTCTCAAGGATCGCCCACAATTTCCCGATACTCACACACACATCCAGCCCTAATGGATCAACGCTACGTCCCGCACACTGGAAGTCAAACCGGCCGAAGGATCGTAAACTTTCCCCCACCCGTGAAGCAGATGGGTCGATTTTCGAAGGATTCATTGCTGGGCTTCTTCCAAAGTTTCGTCTTTGTCCTTTCCTGCATCTCGAACTAGGTCCCGTTTTATTATCCCTACGGGATTTAACGGCATTTGTAAGGTGGCTGAGCATGAAGGTGATTCATTTTCGCCCTACCCACCGGCTAGGTTTTCCATCCTGGATCCATGCCTTCAATTGGGTGTTGATGATTGAAAGAATCATCACTACTGCAGGCATAACTTCTGGTCACCACGGAGCACATTTTCTCCCTAGATTTTCCTTCCTTTCTCTTCGTTGCCGTGCCAACTAGGTCAAACCGGAGGAGGAGCAGGAAAGTAATAAATTTAATTATTACGGTAATAACTTTCGGACAAGGTTAAAACAATCAATCGATACCGTTCTTTTTTTTTTTAGGTTGACAAGGGTGATTCTGGAAATGGTGAGTTTTTTGTCTGACCAGCTTAGAAAATACGTACGGCCGTACGCATCGCTGTCGACAACTAATTTCACATTTGACTGATGCCGGGATATGGCGGTATTTATATTTCTAGTATTGCAGCTTCATCAGTAAAGTTGAATTGAAATGTATTCAATTATTAACAGAAAACATATCGCATAAGATTTAATCAGTCAAAGTAACATTTTGTTTATAAACAATTATCATTCAGGAAAATCTATTTCATCCAAATTTCTTTCTCCAAATCCAAATGCCCTGAGAAACTTGTAGCAGCATGCACTAACTTAAAAGATTCATGTCGAAGCAGAAAGAAACAGTAAAATCAAAATCTGTACCATCAAAGCACTCTACATCCTTCTCACCGTGGGCCTCATTTATGACAAAGACGTGAGGTAAAGCTATCGGGGGCTGAAACCTTCCAGTGCCAATCGGTTGTCACGCACGTTGTCAGCAGCGACCACACGCCAGGAAGAGGCTAATTAACTTTCTATAAACTCATCGAAGCTAATCAACGTGTTTCATTTTCATGATGGTATCCTATGCAGCACTTTGCCATGTTTTCAAGAGCTCCTGCACAACGAACGACGTTTTGACGCGGTTATTTACGACGCTCGACGTTCGGAGCGCGTGCGTCTCGTTCCGTGGCTGGAGTGAAATTTTCGCCGATTGTAAGCATCCGTTTTCTTCTCGGTGCAAGATATTCCGTGTTTTTCGCCCCCACCCCCCGCCCTTCCACCTTCGTTTCGTGCTGAATGGGGGAAAACGCCCATCGGGGGACCATTCCCCATTTCAAAGAAGAAGTCACGTGCATTGACGCCGAAGATGGCGCCACGAGAGAGCTTCGTTCCAGAGGGGGAAGGATGCTGATTCGTTTATATGTGAGTGATCGTAAAATGAGTCCCCCTTGCCCATGCGTCCTCCACTGTAGCGCCCTTCTCACAAACAAAAATCCCACAAATTTCCTTTCAAAAAGAATAGAAAAGTAATATGGACCGAATGGAGCTGACAAAGGAATCGTTGACGTGCGGGGACGGAGGTTAAAGTGACATTAATGGAGGTCGTTTTTCTGCCGCCCCGAATCGATCAACATTTTCTCCCGCATTTGCGTCCTTTCCAATATTTTGTGTTCCCTTTATGTTCTTCTGCTGTGACACATGCCTAACATACGGCCCCTACGTCAGCCTATCTGATTGATTTTTTTGTAAATTCTAACGTAGAAGAAGGCTCATTTTATTTCCGCCGAAGGAGAAGCTAAACCAAACAAATGGCACAACTTACTGCTCTTTATATATTTGTGATCATCTCTATACTAAGGCAAAACCAATCGCTCGATACAGAGGGTCAACACATTCTGCGAAAAACGCTCAACAATTTGAAACATAGCTCACGTGTACACCAGCAAGTATACACGAACGATTTAATGGGTTCACGATCACAATTTATATGCCTTTGTTCCGATTCTTCAGGAAATGCTGAGTTGCACAATTGAAAAGTGTATTAGAACTGGCTGAGTTTGTACACGATTTTATAAATAAAGCTTTGCCCCATTCCATCGACGGTTGCATTTATGCAACTGGAAAATTTAAATGTTTCCTCGAATCCAGCTCATTGAAAAATGATGAAACAATTAAACAAAAAAAAACTTTTTCGCTTCACCAGCACCATGAGAGGAGCAACAAAAGCATGAAAAATGAAACGATAAATCATGATTGAAATTAATTTCCCTAAAATCGAACCCGGCACTGTAAATCGAAATTATTATGAAAAATTAATGGGACATTGAATTAAAATAATGAAATTCCAGCCGGCTCTCGCTTGGATACACCGAATTGGCGGACCACACCGAAAATCCGCCGTCGGACGCACGTGCCTTGCTGAACGATTTTAAATCAGGAACTTCCACGTGTGCGTCGTGCTCGGTGTGGTAGTGCTGCGTTTCAATTGTTGCACATCGCTGAAACAAACGAACATTCTGGGCCGCAATTTAACGTACGCGACCCAGGCCGACAAATTGGACCGCCCGTTCTGGCTAGGGTGGGAAGTAAATTTGCATCAAATTGGATTTTTTTTTCTTTTTGTACTGCTTCATGTTGCTCTCTTTTTATTCGGCCCAACGGAAAAGCGCCAACTTTTGGAGGCGTACGGGGACACTTCATTTTTGACGATGCGCCTCGCAGCATGAAAATCGATCCTTCGCATCCTACCGCCGGCCATCGTTATGATGAAAGGGTTTGCTATCGGAAGCGGCTTAAAAAATATCGACTGCAATGAATGGAAAAAAACAGAAACGGACGTATAATTGTTGTTGACCAACCCCCAAAACCCAAAGCGTTGATCTGGAGTGGAATGAGGTTGCCTTTTGCGATACACGATGCACATATTTTGTAACACAGTTTTTCCTGCCTGAACAATGGAACTGCTCGTTGTAGCGAATGGGGAAGATGACAAAACTGCACAGCCACAGTGACACCGGATTGTGCAATTCAGATGAATTCAAGTGGAATTGTACTATGGGAATGTTTGTTAAACGAACCGTATGGTTACGATATCTCATTGGGAATCGTTGTGTTAAGTGCGAGGGTAACCGATTTAAGTGCCATCGATGGCACATTGGAAAATGTGTGTAAGTGTACATGTTTGCCTCAGTCCGAACAAATTCAAACTCTCCATGATAGGATTTTATCGTTTGAGGGATGGTTGAAGATTGTCAAAAACATTCTTCTCTATTATTTGTGTTTAACTGAAGCTTAGTAATAAGATTGTCAAATTACCACAATGCCTTCCTGTCCAAAAGCAACAAAGCAAATCACTATATTCCAGTTTCTGTTATAAAAGTGTGTAGAAAAGATTATATCCGCCCGAGCTTTCATCAAAAACATAATCATAACCTATAATAGGTTTTTTTTTTTCCTGCAGCTTTGTGGTGCTGCTCAGGAAGCACAACATTACCGCAGGGACGTAATTGCGATTAGCTCCATGCAAATGGCACTCAATACTATTCATCACACGGCATTCAAAAGAACATATCAGTACCAAGGCCCAAGCAAACCCCAGTACACCCGACCGAAACTTGGGAGAATTAAGCCAGGACGATGCACACCGGTCTTCAGCTCCTCCTGCAGAATCCAGGTGTGAGTGGAGATGTACCTTTAGCCTAAGCTTCAATTTGCTTATTTGTATATTTAGGTCTTACTGGCGGAAGGTATGCCTCAGTCGATGGTTGGAGCTTGTCAGAAGGATGGTTTTCCGATGGTAGACACACTGGCCGAACAGATGGCGAGATGGAAACGCAATTTGCCCGAATAACAGATCCCATCTTAATGCGCTGCTATTATTGGGAACTGCAGCCAACCAATCGAGGCGTCAAGCGGAAAGGGTATGCTTGGTGGAAAGGCTGTCCATCGAGGCAAAGCATCTCTTTGGTTCCTTCTCCGGCATCAAATGACTTCCGACCATTTCCTACCACCGACAAGTTGCCAAGCGCCAATGTGGAACTGCCTCCCCGTGCCAGAGGCTTAGCCACATCGTATAGCAGCAGGAACACAGGACCACATTCCGCATCGTGACACAATCGGGACAGCACACCTTCGGTAGCGGCCGAAAGGTGCACACCGTTGAGCTAAAGTTACACGGTTGCTCACATTGCCCTGCTGGAGGATAAAAAAGCAGTGTTTTGCTAATCTCTTTTACTGGAGCCTCCGACACCCCTTCCTCCGTATGCCGATGCACGGTTTTCACACATCCTTTCAAACGCATGGACCAAGAGAATTTCTCCCCCGAAAATTGGCCGTTGGAAAAGTGTGACACAAGTTTACGCCATCCTTTCAGGCTAGCTTCAAATGCTGGTATTCATGAGCACCGTCGGACGGCGAGCGTAGTTAAAAGGACACAAACAAATCTTTTAGGCAGGGGCGGGGTATTTTTTGCGTTGAATGTTTCAAGCTGACAGAATTTATGTGTGCGTGTGTGTGTGTGTGTCTTAGTGCCATGCTGAGCGACGGCGAGCGACAGCACGAAAAACACAAACCCGGGCGGTGAACTAGACGTGGGGGACGTTTTATTTCGCATTGGTGAAGATAACACGATTTAAATTGATGTTACCTTCGTCCGCATTTGCCACTGTCCCTTCTGTAAGGAATGTGCTTCAGGGGATAGATGATGTGTTGATGGTTGGTGGTTTTCCACCTTCGTCAGGTGGTAGATCCGTAGCTAGGCGAATGCGATTACGGGAAAAAATAAGTGGAGCAATTTGCTTGAATATTTGTTTTTTGTCTGTTTTAGTTTAAAAAACAAGAAACGGACAATCCCTTGTTTGCCTGTATTGTAAAGCGTGATGAAATTGCTCATAAACCTTATTTTTAAACAACTCGTTTACAGCATTATAATAAAAATTAGCAAAACAAGTTTTGTGCATTGCGAGTATAAATTTCTAATAAAGTTATCTGTCATACAGCACTAACAAGATTATAAGCATATAAGTATAACGAAAAGTAGAAAAGATTGAAAGAAGAAAAAAAGCATTCTAGAAAAACAACAAACATATCGCAACGAATGTGAACCAATTATTTTTAATTGCCGACGAAAATGGTTTTAATTGATTCCGTTCCCGACGCTTCTCCTATCGCTAAGTCGCACCACCCGGTTACCCTTAATCCGACCTTAACGAAGGGATTTTCGGAGAAATAACTGACTGAACGACCCAGCCAGCACCGGACCGTCAGCAGGAGCTGGGAATCGGAGCGTTAAACAGAGATAGAACCAGCGAAAGAGACCACGAAGTGTACAGCAAGAGTAAGGATGTAAATGGCTGCGACGGGTTCGGTGACGAAAGTAAATGGGTAATTGGATTAAAATGGTACTGTGTGTTGATTAGGGAGCTCGAGATCAACCGATAGGCCGGCGGAACCGGGAGCACACTCACGCACGGACCGTGGGTGTGCACACAGCGCTTCATTTTCAGCTTCATTGGCAAATGGAGGCATCGGGATAGGCTATTTCGATGCTTTCCTTTTTTCTTTTACTGCGAAAGGATCGATTGACCGTTTCCACATCTATAGATGTGTTGAAGCCTGGGTGGAAGGCGAACGGATTTCCATAAAATGTACCGGGTTTAACCGCTTTTCATGCAAAAGCACACACGTACGGACGAACCTTTGAAAACTTTAATCGTAGGGTTGCCAATCCTAAAGGGAATTCCGAAACCCATATCAAATATTTAATGTACTATTTCGATCTCGGGCCTTTCACCCCCGGATAGATGATTTCCTCTCGTCCTTTATCTGTTAGCCCGTGGCAATGGCTGACCACTTTTCAGCACACTATGTGCCGAGGACCCAAACGGTTAAGAATATTAATTGCAAGTCATAACTCTGCCAACTTTTCCCACCGCTCCGCTTTCATTACTTCATTTGCAGAGATCTAGTCCATCAGTCATGCAGTTGATGATTTCCGTTTCAGTGAAGTTGCGAAGTGATTCAATTAAACTTCCCGAAATTAGCGACACGTGATTTCTTTAGAACCCAGCTATCTTATCGGATAACTGAATCATGCTAGTAATGAAAAGCAAATAAAAATACAATCGAAGCATGAGCCTGTGATCAACGTTCCGTTTCGTAATCCCTTTGTTTGAAAGATCCCTTTTCACTGCATCCAGTCTCTAAGCGGCTCTTTTCGGTGGAGGCGATGGCTCTTCGAAAAATACGGTTCATTTGTATGCTGATCGGCGGAGGCTAATTGAAATTCTAGTGCAAATTAACGCAAACTTAGACACAGGTTCTTGGACCGGTGTCATTGATTACGAAAATGAGGAGGTGTTTTCCACCGGCATACGAACAGACACAACGGAAAACGGTTCACATTTATGTGTGATGTTTCCCAAAACTCGCCTTATCGGCAGGGCTTATCAATCTGTGCAATCTGGTTGCTGCATAAAACTTCTCTACGCGGCATCGGTTGACAAACCTTGCCACCGATAAACCACCCTTCGGAGTTTTCACCTCCAAAAGCAGAACGCAGAAAATCGACCAACTCAAATTCGACTTGAAGCGCACAGATTTCGTCTCCCCGTCTCCAGCGTCGTACACAAACGCGTGGAGTTCGTGAATAATTCAAATCTCGTTCGCGTAACCCCCCGTACTTACAAGGCGATTTTGTCGACGTGGGGAATCGTCGGTACGCGGTAGGCTAAAGCATCGAACAAGGTTAGTGTGTAGATCCTCCCGGCGAACTGGAAGATCCTCCTTAAAAGAAAGACGTGATTATTCGTCATCGCAGAGCGCCGTCACCATGCAACCAACCATCGTCAATGCCAAACTTGCATCGCCGAGACCACTCTTTCGCTCACGTACAACACGCTTCCTCTCCCTCACATCGTCTGTCCTTCAAAACGGAGCAAGTTTCTCCAACAAAACTTTTCTCGTCACAGCGCAGTGCAAGGTAGTGCGAACTTTTCGTCAGCGAGATGGCAAGAAAACTCCGGATGGAGGGTCTGATGTGTGTAAGTTGAAAGGTACAAGGACTCGCTTTCATCCGGAGCTCCATCGCGTCCTCCGCCTTCCTGCCGGGGAACGAGAGACGAAATTAAAACAGACAAATTACGAGCCCATCGCGTCATCACGTCATCGTTAGCATGTAACAGTTCTTGGCAACGGTTTGTTCATCTGTGGAACAAAGGACGCCATTGCTCGTGCCAAGTGTTCGTGCCTGCGAGGACGGCCGAAGATGTCCGCATCTTGTGTCATGGCTGCAACACATCAACGACGGGGAAAAGTTTGTCCCGTCTTTAGAGGCATATTCATGTTAAGAGTGATAAGTTTATTAAAACAAACACCAGTCGAGGTAGCTTTTACTTTCCTATATTCTTATCGACTGCCCGACTCCCACGATCGCCCGTTCTTTTATAGTTCATTCGTTCTCAGACGCCACTAGTCGTCTCGCTCGCACGATCGGCCAGTGTTGCCGATTTCTACCATTTTACATTCGGCCCTTCCTGACGGACATCGATCCTCGATGCCCTACTATGCTACCTTATCCCGTCCTATCTGTCTTCCTGATCCTTTTCTACCTCTTCCTCATCGGATGATTCCAGGGTCGCATATGCCCACAATTTAATATTGTCGTCGCTCGTCGAAGTGACATGAGGACCTTCGCAGTCGGCCGCCCTCTTCACCTTATATCGGCCGTTCCGGTTTACTTTTTCTATTCTATACGGGCCTAAAAATTCGTTGGCCAACTTCTTTCCTGTTACAAATTGCGTTCTTTTAATGGCGACCAAATCACCAACCTTATACCCTTGTTCCGGTTTTCTTTTTCTGTCGTACTGTTCTTTGTATCTTTTCTGTGCCTGCTCTATGGCCTTCCTTGCCTCTTGTCTCAGTACTTGTCTATCACGTTCATATTCTTCGTACCCTTCTTTCTCTAATAGTTCATTCAGCGAGTCATCAGTAATATTCTTCATCCTAACTCCAAACATTAGTTCAAACGGTGATCTTCCTATGGTTGAGTGAAACCGCCCGTTTATCGACCGTTGTACCTCATTTATTGCCTTGTACCACTTCGAAGAATCCTCCATCGACAGTTTGGCTAAAACCGCCAACACTGTCCGGTTGACTCGCTCTGCCTGCCCATTCCCTCGTGGTACGCCCGTTGTGGAAACGACGTGTTCGACGCTTTGATTTTGAAGGAACTCTGCAAACGCCTTGGCCGTAAACGCAGCCCCTCTATCCGTAACTACACGTGTCGGGTAACCGAAGATTGAAGACCAGCTCTGAAGCTTTTGAATCACTTCTTCCGTATTCGTCGTTCTAGTGGGATAGAGCCAAACAAATTTAGAAAATCCGTCTACTACTGTCAAAATATACCGGTACTGTTTCGAAGTGGCGTCCATAGGTCCTAGATGATCCAGATGTAGAGTGTGGAGAGGCGTATCTCCCTTGTCGATCGGGTTTAAATAACCCTCCAGCCTTCCCAGTTTTTTATTATACAGGATACACTTCACACAGTTGGAGATGTGTTGTTTGACCATGGTCTCTAGGTGTGGAATCCAGAATTTTTGCTTTATACCATGCATTGTACGCTGTACACCATAGTGGCCATCATTATGTCCGTCCTCTATGATCTGCTTCCGCATATTTCGTGGAACCACTAGAAGTTCGTTTCCATCCACTACATTGTACAAAAGGCCTGCTTTCATTTTATACGATCCGTAGGGCCTATCCACTAAAATTTCACTAATGGCCTTGATCATCTCGTCTTGCTGTTGATTCTTCTGAATTCGCGCCGTCAATTCACCAGTCACGAGCATCACCTCCACTGGATAGCGACTCAAGCAATCCACGTGTTGCATCCTTTTTCCCGATCTGTGTTCTACTTCGAAACAAAAGTCCTGAAGGTACATAACCCATGGCAACACTTCTTGAGGTACTTCTGATTTCTTTAAGGTACACTTGAACGCTGCGCAATCCGTGACCAACTTAAACGGAAGGCCCAACAGATACTGTCGGAACTTTTTCACCGCTAGAAACACTGCTTTAGCTTCAAGAGTGTAACTATGCTTGTTGGCCTCCGATTCACTGGTCTTTTTACTCCAAAAGTACACCGGGTGTAACTTCCCTTCCGCCCATTGCATCAAGGCAGCTCCGAATCCTGCCTTAGAAGCGTCCGTGTGTAATTCGGTTTTTGCCCCTGGATCAAACAACTTCAGAACTGGTTCCTTCACTAATTCATCCTTTAACTGCTGAAATGCTTCTAATTCACTTGCTGCCATCTTGAAGACTGTATCCTTCTTTAGTAAATCCGTTAAAGGTCGGGCTATTTTCGAATAGTCTTGAACAAATTTCCGAAAGAACCCAGTTAGACCAAGGAACGCTTGTACGGCTTTAACGTTCGGCGGCACTCGAAAGTTCTTTACTGCTTTAATTTTCTCTTCACTTGGTGAAACTTTACCCTCTTTTACCTTATGTCCCAAAAACGTAATGTTTCTCTGCATGAACTGACACTTTTTCCATTTTATAACTAAGCCGTTCGCGGCCCCTACCACCAGCACTTTTTCAGTTTTTTCTATACACTCTTCCTCTGTTTTTCCGTGTATAACTATATCGTCCATGTATAAGTCAAGCACATTGTCCTGTATTAAAGTTCTGAAGACATCATTTACGAAACGAATGAAGACTGCTGGCGAGTTGCAAAACCCAAACGGTGCTCGGTTAAATTCGTAGAGACCTCTCTTCGTGACAAACGCGGTATATTTCTTACTGTTTTCCTCTACCGGCACATGGAAAAATCCATTTTCTAAGTCCATTACTGTGAACCATCGCGCTGCCTGTAGCTTCTCGAGCACCTCATCGATGATGGGAATTGGAAAACCGTCTTTAAGTACCAGCGAATTGAGTTTTCTGAAATCCACACAAACTCTGTTTGTTCCATCTTTCTTTTTTGCAATTACTACGCGGCTGGCAAAATTAGAGGACGATGGACGCACAATCCCTTGCTGTAGCCATTCTTCCACTTGCTTGTTTACTGCCTCTTCTTCGATGTGGGCTAGGCGAGTTGGCGAATGCCTAAACGGGTGTATTTGGTCTCCCGGTATAATCTCTAGCTTCACCGAAGTTTCTTCCGTCCGACCGTTTTTCAGAGCTGCTTTATAGTCTTCAATCCACATGTTTACTTTGTTTTGATATTTGCTCGGAACTATCATTTCTTGACCACCCTCTACCACAAAATAATTAGCCAACAGTACGTTATTCTCGTTCGTTGCTTCTTTCTCCTCTCGCCGGGTAGTCAACTTTACCCCGTCCTTTGTCACTACTGCATCGAAGAGCCGGAGTGATTCCCTTCCAATGATAACGTCGTACGTCATTGTTCCATCGGGTACGATGAAAAATGGTACGTCTCGGTAAATTTGTGAGTTTATCCAAGTGTCCGTCGAAATTCTCCCTGCGGTGCGAGTGCGTTTTCCTCCAAACCCGTGTAATGATACTGCGGTCTCCTCTACGGGTGGGGTACCGATTCGTCGAAAAGCTGTGTTTGTTATTAAATTAAAATAACAGCCTGAGTCAAACAAAGCGTATGGAACCCAATTTCCGATTTTCATATTTACCCTTGGTTCCTCATCGTCTACGATCAAATTCGTAGGAACACTCATCATGGGTTGTCTGGTGCACTCGTTCGCTTTGTGCCCGGTTTGCCCACATCGGAAGCATTTTGGGGGCGACGTGTTTCGACATGCTCGTGCTTCGTGACCTGGGAGACCGCACTGGTAACACCGCGGGGCAGCGCTTCCTTTTTTGCACGCAGTTGACAAATGTCCCATTTGCCCGCAGTTGTAGCACCGTCTTCCTGTGTCTTTTGGCATGGTCACGGAATCTTTTGCACCTCGCACACTTGGTAGCAGTGATTTAATTGCCTGATATTTTTTGAGCTGTGTCTTGAGCTCGGCAATATTTTCCACGCCTATCAAGCACATTTTGTTTCTAGGGTCATCCTCGATACCCTGAACAATATACTTGCAAATCGATTCTTCATCGATTTTTCCTCGCTTTGCCAGCGCCTGCATGGCGTACACATATTCCAAGAATGACTCCTCAGTCTTCTTCTTTCTCTTTCGCATCGCCTCGTGAATATCCGCACTCTTTGTTTCATCACGAAACTCCGTAGCAAGGGCATCCTTCAGCTGCTTCCATGAGCACAGACCACTGGTGCTACTGATGAACAGTTTCGCAGGGCCAGTAAGGAGTCGCTTGGCGTAGACTAACATCTGAAGCTCGTTCCATCCCAGCAATTGGGCATTTTCCTCGAATTCGGCGACGAATTGGCCTATGTCGTGCCCCTTTCCATCACCCGTAAAGTTCGGTAGCGCTTCCTTTACGTCATTAAAGTTGAGCGCAGCAGGCCTGCACATGTGCGCCTCCGCTTGCGCATCGACGTATTCCCCCATTTCGGTCGAGTTTAGCAGGCTTTGTGTTGCAACCTCTTCCTGCGGTTCATGATCGTTTGCAATTCGCGCCGCCAACTCTTCCTTCGTTCCAACAGTCGAAAGTTTTCTCGTCTCACATTGTTTCACCAAGCCGGCTCGCGTGAACGACTCGACAAGCTCGGCTATTTTGACGGTTTCATCCATTTTCTCGCTGATAATGTTTAATAAACTTTTTCAGCCTGCGCCTGCGTTAACGTGCGCCTCACACAGCCGACCCACGTTCCTAACTGTTCTCGATTGCGCACACAGCACCTTCAGTAACGCGTGCCCCACACAGGCAACACACGTTCTCCACGCACCAACTATCGTTTCAACAGCCCGCGGTTGTTCACACAGAACTTTCTGCTAAGTTAGATTCGATTTTCACTTTCGCGCACGATCCCACTTCTGACACCAGATGTTAAGAGGGATAAGTTTATTAAAACAAACACCAGTCGAGGTAGCTTTTACTTTCCTATATTCTTATCGACTGCCCGACTCCCACGATCGCCCGTTCTTTTATAGTTCATTCGTTCTCAGACGCCACTAGTCGTCTCGCTCGCACGATCGGCCAGTGTTGCCGATTTCTACCATTTTACATTCATTTGCAAGTTTTTATTTCGAGCACGTGCACAATACTCTTGTAAGAAGCGTTAGGAAGGCTGCTACAAGGTTTTTCAGTGCAAAGTCGAACACACAGTCACACAAACTGAAAGGAAGTGGCCCCCGCATCTTAGCCAACAAGTTCCCACATGTCTCCATAATTAATTTGATTAACAAGACATTCCCAATTCTATCGAGACCGAACCTTATCCGGATCATAACCTAAGTAATCATCACCCAAGGCGTCTTAAGCCACCTGCATGCTTGTGAGTGTGTGTACGTCAAATGCGTGTTATCCGAATTCGTTAATGAAGACGAAAAACGTGCACCTCTTCGTTTATTGTAGACATAAATTATTAAATGCTGGAAAACTCGTCATCGACTCTTGGATCACGCTAACAGCTCTGAAAATAGCAGTTTTTGTTTGGCTTTTTTTCAATCCTGTAATGAACCTAATCACGTGTTGCTATATTAGAATTTTCTTGGGTGAGAGAACTCTTGGGTCAATTTTGATTTTGCTTCCCACTAGATTGCAGAAAGAGCTTGACACAATAAATGTTTGGCCAATACATTAAACGAAAAGATTCAACAACATAATTTTTGGCTTAAACTGCCAGTAATATGATTGATTTATAAAATTAATTACATAAAACGTAAAACTAATCAATTTCATTATCTATCAAATCTTTGATGTCCCACGAAATCACCGGGTCGATTATGCAAAACCGCAGAACCACCTCCATTGTCAAATGCAGCTGACGTAGAAAAGGCAACATAGTAATTTTCATTCCCAAATTTGTCAAAGTCAAAGTTAAATCAACCTTTTATTTGCTTTCATACAAAATAAACAGAAAGCCATGCGGAACGGAAAACCTTCCCCGTTGTAAATCGATGTTTCTTCATTGCAGGATTTAAAGCTCACCTCCATCAGCCTCAAGACCACCGCAACGTTTTACCCGCTGGCGCATTTGGCAGCTGAAATGAATTGATAATTCATCGAAAATGCTACGGTTCAGGAAACACGGAATCGTGTTCAGTAAACGTTCCATCGTGCCCGGTCCCGTGGAAGTGGTGGAGGACACCAATAAATCGTAAATTTTATTCCACCAACAATCGCCAAATCGCCCGGTAACGGAAGCGCTCCGGGTCGAGCGGATTCGAAAACAAAAATTGGAATAACTATTGGCGCAGGGTTGCGACTTTTTCCGACGTTCGGCAGTGTGCCCAATTTGGCGCACCACACTACAGGCGTATGGTCGGGCATGATTCCGCTGGTGGCCCGAACAAGGCACGTAGTTTAGCGATTTGTCTGTCTTAATCAACTACTAGCGCTGCAGAAATGTATCACAGCGGATTTCGGTCGCCCTCGGTTGCAGGGGGTTGTTTGTGCTCCGTGAGTATTGGCCGGTGCGATAGTTGCCTTCGTGTGACAAAATTGGCAATTCGTGAGGATAGAGGAACGCAACCAAGCGAAGCCGAGCTCGATGGGGATCGCATATTTCTACTGCTCTGTTGAATCACTGCTCCACTTCCTGTGGCGGGGATTCCTACCAGAATTGAGTAGTTGGCCAAAACCTGATGATGGTGCACACGCTGTCTTGCACGATCCGCCGAAGCGATAGCGAAAAGATACCAACACCGGAAACCAAACCTTCCTTTCACCGTCTGCCATTCCATGACGCCGGAGTATCCCACGGATCGGGCGGAAGAAGCAGTTTATTGTGGGTGTAGGAACGGTCCGCCATCTTCCAAAAGAGTTACGTTTTCGTTGCAGATATTTTATGTTTTATAATGCTTCATCTTCGACCGTGCCCGTGCCAGGGTGGCTGAAGTTTTGGCGAGCCAACATCTTTGCTGAGACGATTCCACCCCGTAGCGCCAAGCGCTTTATGCTTATTTGAAATATTTTAGGTTTTCATCTATCTGTTCGGGTGCCTTTCTTCTCGTGTCGCCGGCTCAGCATTCGTTCCACTTTGGAATGCTTTTCTATTTTTTTTCCCTATTCCGTTTGTGTGCAAGAAAAATCGGTATCGTCACCAACACCGGGCGGTCCTCGGACTAGGTTCCATTTTTTTTTCTTTTTTTGCAAATGAAAGAAAAACGTCCAACGGAGGAAAAAAGAAGCGTGATAACTTCAATCGCTTTTCTTCTTGAACCACCTTTTGCGACACGGTGGCAAATCACGAATCTACAAAAGTGCGCTACAAAATGTAGCCAAAAGCGCACATAAACATTATTTGCACCCCATCGTGGCTCTTATCGTTTTTCTTTCCTATTTTTTCAAAATTTTACTCCAGCACGTGTGTAATAACAAATCGAAACATACATACATCCTTCAAGTGGCAGAGCAAAGCACGAACCCAAGCAAACGATGTGCTTAAAGACCGCAATGGGATGGAAAAGTTCTTGCGATGGCATGGCTGCATCTGGAGCAGCGCAAGGCCGGAGGGGTGCAGAGCAAATCGAAAGGCTTAAGCATAGGGAAAGTGGATCCGTCTGCCTACGGTTTGCCCATGTTTCCTCCAGTGTTGCTCATCCTTCCTTTCGGTCAGCCGCCTAGGGAGTTTTTGCTCCCACATAACCGGGATATGACTTCGTGTGGGGTGGTAAAAATCTGCTTTATTTGCAATTTTCATTCGTAAAATTTATGGATTCCAGTTTTGCTGTGCCCCGCAGGCAGACAAACACGTCAGGCGCACCAACACAAACATTTCACACAGCACCAGAGCTCATACGTATCCGTTTTCGTAACAGCGTAAAAGAGATTTGATAAATATTCCTTAACCCTCCAAAAACTCTTTCAGTGCAACTTTTCCACCGTATGGGATTGACTTTTCTTTCCGTTCCCATCGAGCTATTCTTGATCGCAGGCACGTATTTTTGAAACCTCCTATGTCCTATGTGCCCCATAGTTTACTATGCGTAGTTGTGTGAGTGGATTTATATATTTTTCAGGCAATTTATGTCGTTCACCAGTACGTTACGACAGTAAGCTTACATGTGCGGTGGTTCCCTAGTGATAGAACAATCCCCACTGCAGCTCGCCAACATCTGAGAAGGATCATTAGATACGTATAGTTTTGCCACCAAATCAAAATGAAGATGCAAATATATTGAATTCCATAAAAAAGAAAACACTTTGTTTTGGAAAACTACCATTGTGCCTAACGTTAGCAAACCAAACTACAACTGTAAATTTCACCTTGCTTTGTTTGTTCTTTGTCGTATTTTCTCCTTTAGTTTGTATCTCATGCACCTTTCTGTCACCTTCTTAACAAAGGCACATGGTGTTGTATTCAATTTCACAGCATTCGAAAAGTTTATAACAATCATTGAATCACCAGGCGCCTCCATCTGTTACACATCCTTCGGATTATGCCCAGCCCAGTGTCACAGCATCCTGCAGCGTTGTGAAAATCATCCCCTCCGTAAATAACCCTCATCCCACTGGCGAAGCAGTTGAAATTAAATTAGAATACTTTGATTTGACCTCATGCATACAGATGAGGCGACACGCCTCGGTCCCGGTGATACCGTTTGATGCCTTTCTGTATGTGTTTTATGGTGAACGAAAATGAAAAGTAGAAGGTAGCGTTTTCAGGAAAAATCCTCACGTACCTTCAACAAAGCGCCCTTTCGTCTCGAAAAAAGGCAAAGAAAAGGTCTCTTGATGCGTAGGTTTGCAACGTCCATCGTAGGCGCGTGACCAACTCCCTAGGAAGAGTTCCATGCATCCTTTCCCCAACGAAAAAAACCACGCGTGAATGAAAGTGGGGAAACGAAAAATCTGGTCCATCGCATGTGACTTGTCGAACAAACGCGCTGACGTGGAATGCTATGACATATGGGATGGCTTTCCCTACGGAAGAGCAAGAAAATGTAGGTTGGTCAGCAGTTGGCCCCCGGTAAAAGGAGTTCACAGGGCCACCGAGGCGAACGCATACGAAGTCTATCCAACCATTCACCCATCGAGACGTTTCTGATTCAGCACTGATGCTTCACAGGGAATGTTCTCTTACAAGGAAATACCAACGGTCCCGCAGGAGCAAGACCCTGATACTATGATCATCACGAGCCCATCGTCCAACGTACGCAATAGGCGGTGATTTCCAACCATACATTCAAGGGGACGGTGAAAAAGGAAATTGGCCCAGGAAATCAACGAAATCATGGCTGTTTTCCATTCTGCCCTTCCCGTACGAAGTTGCTACAGAAATCGGCCCACCGATGCTGATGACGATGGAAATATGGCCCCAGAAAAACAGTCGTACCGAAGGAGGATTCTCTTCTGAACGACAGGTCGACCATAGTTTTCGATGCGAAAGGAAAACTCGAGCAATATGGTGGTGAAGCGCTCGGGTGTATGCAAGGGCCAAGATGAAGGGCTACAAATTTACATTCGGGGCAGATTTTTATCCGAATTGGAGGAAAGCATCCAGGAGTGGGAATCCAGGGGAAGACAATTTTAATGAATTTTGAGCACCAAAAAGCACACAACATTCGAATGGATAACGGAAGCCACTCGGAACTGTGGCGCTTCTTCTCATCCCAACATACCGCATATTCTCGCCCAGCCTTTTCTAGCCAATCCACCAGTCAGCGGTCGCTTTTCATTTGCGGATGGTGTAAAAGAATTTTCTAATTCCACGATTACCACTTTCGATGGAAGTATTTGTCGGAAAGAATTTAGTCTGCAAGAATCCCTCGTCGCGGAAGTATTAAGGCGCACCGGACCATCTAGTTATTAGATTAAAGGATCGAAAAAAACCTTTTATCCACGGCTGCATTTTTCAGTTGCAGAAGAAAAAAGCCGATGTTTCATATTTCAGAACGTACGTGTACTTTCGAGGGTTGCAAAGTGGTTTAAATTTGATATATTGCAAACATTTATCGATGTTCCAAACAGTTTAAAACATAAACAACATTAAATGCCCCACTAATGCATGCATCAAGAACAAATGAATTCATCCCAAAGATCCTTTTGCATTGCACACGCGGAACCTGTTATGTTCAATCATCAAAGGAATTGATTCCGATGGACACGAAATTAGTGTCAAACGCTAAGCGGGATGTCGATGAGCAAACAGGGTACTCACCCTCTCGTCCACTCTCCGTCTCTCTCTCTCTCTCTCTCTCTATCTCTCTTACGCCGGTAAATGTTTCCAATTGGAGTCCTTCGGCCATCGGGCAAAACTGGACCGGCCAAAGATGTGAACAGCGGACGGGCGCACTGATGGGAATAGCGTATTCACACTTCAATTACAACGCAATCAGCTGTAATTAATTCGGTATCATCTACGACCGACATCTCGACCACGACATCCGATCAATGTCCAGACCAACCAGGCGCCTCCATCGACTCCCGTCGCTTCCCGTTCCGGTCATTTCCTACCATCCAATTCCGTCGGTATCCTCGTTTCCTGGTCGTGCGAAATGGAACAGTGAAAGGGATGACAAGGGCTGCAGTATTTACCCGCCCGTTTGAAAATTGACTTCCAGCGGTTGATAGACGCGGAGGGCCATACGCGAAGGAGAGAACCCGTGCCGCTACCCCTCAACTCAGGGATGGTGGAGAGCGGTGGTGGTGGTGGGGGGGTGTTTGTAAGGGATTGGAAAATATGAAAGCACTCACAAGAAGCCGTCCCAACGAGAAGCGGAATGGCAGCAAGGGATGGAAATCAGTTGGAAACAGAGTCGAGCCCCACTAAATGTAGCTGGCAGTTCCATCCCGTTCCGTGCGCGTCCGTGTCCCTCGCTCTGGAGTCCGAACCGAACCGGACCCCCTGCAACGGACATTAATTAAGTCAATAAAATAGAAATTTACGCTTCGCCAGGCTTGTCGCATTGAATGTTTGCGAATGGAAATAAACACGTTTCCAGCTGGATGCAGCAATCGATGCGGTTCCACCCTTTTGCACATTGTATCTTCGGTTGGTTTGTTGAAATTGTTTCTTCTCTTTCGTTTCACCAATTTTCCGCTATCCTTAAGATCCTATTTGTTTTGCCTTTCGTACCAGTGATGGTGTTTTCTTGTCCCGATCTTGTTCAAACTGCCCGTTTCTTTTCTGCTGCACTAAGATACGATGAACAATAGCTGGCCAACCGAGAAGCCGGGCCACACTGGCCGCACGAAAGCCTTCTTGGAATCCTGGCGAGATCCAACTCATCAACGGACGAGCACTCTTGACAAACAGCGGCGAACCGCAAGGCAAGAGATTCAAAGCCCTTTAATTCATGTTTTGTTCTCCCTTTTTCTATGCTGATGCAACTTTTTTTTTTGAAACTAGGTCGACCAACCGTAAAGCTCTGCATGCTCTATAGTTTAATTATAAAGGGTCATTTTTTCTGGATTTTCTGCCGTGTGATGCCATCGTTATATTGCTGCAGTGGGATCTTAATTAGTGAAAGCTTCTAGCCATTAGCGTTGCTTTGTTTTGCTTTTACAATGTTTTTTTTTCAGCTTATCATAAACTTGCATGATGCATAATCAATGAGGATCCATTTTCATCTCATTTCAATGCTTTGTTTTTCATGTTCGAAACGTTCAATCATTACCAGCATCATTGTTATTGGTTGGATTATATTCTAATAATCCTGCCGTTCAATGCATCTAATATGTAAAAATTATACTTTTGTTCTACGTAGTCTGGCTTATTGCGGTTGTAATTACTTTGCAATAATTTTTAGTGTTTAAATATCTTTCAGAATATAATCATTAGGGACTTTTAATTGAAAAAAAAAACACATTTAAAAATCCCTTTTTAATGCTGTACAAAAACCAGCAGAACGAGCCAATGGAAGAAAAATCGATGTCATCGAAATGCTCAGCTCAGCCAACGGGATCCGGGGAGTAGCTTTCCTCGTTAATTCGCTCTTATTGCTGAAAAGCAACAGTGGAACTATGGTAGCTCGGCTCTCGGCAAGACAGTCAAATACTTTCCCTAATTAATTGGTACGTTGAATGCAGGGCACGTTTCAGGTAGCACAGAGAAGCGAAACCTCGACCCTAACGGACTTGTTAAGCTGAAGTGATCACTACTTCTGCCCGAGATTTGATATTATTTTCATTTTCGCAGCTCTTACCGCATTCGCTGGCACTCAGACAGCAAAGTCAAAGGCGGCAAGTAATTTGATTATTTGGCCGTTGGTAAAATGCTGATAATGGAACTATTAGGATTTTAATATAATCTGTTCGTACGTTAATTTTCGTTAGCTACGTACTATTGCAACGATTGTTTTTCAGGGAGATTAAAAATCACTACTTCGTCTTATGAAAACCTTGTGTTTTAAGTTTAAGTGAAGCAATGAGATGAATTATTATTTTGACTGCTATTGTACTGTGTGGTAATTTGTTACTGACGAATATTCTCTGGTGAAACAATTTGTACAAAGTTTATAATTTGATTACTTTTACTGCAACAATTGCGCCGCCTCCTGCACGTTTATCCCCCATAAAGTTCGTCATTCGCAGCTCCTAGTTATGCTAGTTGTTTCAATTTGTCAGTGAGCCAACTCCACTTGAGCTGATTCATCTGCCGCTATTCGTACACTCATCCATCATAACATCATCAGTTGTTTTTTTTTTTTTATGTGAAAGGATTTCTCTAGACCAAATGGCCGTTCCAAGAGCGGTAGAGCAGTAATAACAAAGTTGAGATTTTAACATCAACCAAAACTAAATTCTCAAAGAGCATCCGAATAACCTCACCGAACGAACGATGCTATGCAGCGCTTTTGCGGTGTGTAGTGCTGCTTCAATGTTTCCTCGTCCTTTTGCCCCTGTTTTTGACTGGAGTTCTAAAACCAGGAGTATATGTTTGGACTCATCCACAGCCTTTCGCCGCCCGAGTTTTTCCAACGAGCATCGGACCATCAACCGAGAGCACGACCACCACTTGAAGGTACTGGTACTTAAAGGTTGGGGTGAGCTTCAGTTGACTGGTGGCATTACGGCATTGCTAGGAGAGTTTTGCCAGAACGCTTCTTTACCAACAGTATCCGTGCAGCGGCCAGCGGAAGTAAAACCAGCACCGGAAACGACTGCAAAAGTTAAATATCGGGCCACTCGGCAGCGGCAGCTATTCGACCAAAACTCCTCAAACTGTTACTAGTTTGGCACGGGATCACAATCGCTCAGTTGTGTTGTGTGTTCGGGTGGTTGTGTATTCCGCACCCAAACTCGCCCTCCTGATTCCCTTGCCGGAAGGTTGAATCGAAATGTAAAAAAGTGGTTGTTTCACAACCTCTACTATTCTGCATCGTGTGCCTCGTAGCGAAAATACTATAAAAAATAATCGATCGGGAATTGCGCTCGATTGCGCACAACCATCCCGCGTTACTTCCAGCTCATCGAAGCCATGTGTTTGCCGGCTGCGTTCGAAATTTCATTGATTTTCGACTCGCCGTCGATATTGCGCCATTCGGCCCACTAGCGAATGAAGAAAACCATTTTTCGGCAAAAGGACAGGAAAAAAGGTCCTTTAAACAATAACGAGAAAATGGGAGAAACCAGGCACTGGTAACGAAGGCACTGACGAACGAAACACCCAACTATCGACGTGAACGGACATTCCCTCTACGAACGAACGTAGGGCGGTGTTCGTTGGTTGGTTGGTTTTGTCTGTACAATCGTCTTTTTCTTTTCCTTGCCTTTCCACACCAGGCAAAGGGCCTCAGTAGACTGTAGTACGTCCGGATGAAGCAGTAAAACAAGTACAAAATATTACAAACCAGCGCCATTAATGTGGTGACAATAAACATGCAATCCTGCCAGTGGCTCACTCAATGGCTCACCGAAACAGGAGGGAAATCCTGGGAAATTGCCGGATGGCTGCAAACAAATGACAGGGAAAAATCGAGCACGTACAACGGCTAGATGGAAGTGGTTTTGCAGACTAGAAAAAAGCCGCGAAAAGAGCAACCAAAGAAAGTTCCAAAAAGCAGTTTGATTGATGAAGAAAAGTGGATAATTTTTTACTACGCGCCGATGACCGCGAGGAGCCGGCGTGATCCTCTTGTATCAAGCGCTTAGATTCTAAGAGGACATCGTTAATCACGCTTTCAGGAAACAGCGGCCTGCCAACACAAGGCTTCCGCCTGCGGCATAAAAAAGCCCGAAACAAGGTACGCGAAGCTGGTCGGAAAACCAGCAAGCGTAGGCCTTCCGATTACACAACAAAAACGAAAATCTTATTCGAATTCCAAACAATTCTCGCTAAACGTTGAATCAAAAAGCCTTGTGTTAAACCAAAACCGAACTCTGGAGAGCAGCAGAAAGACGACTGAATGCAGTGGAAAGCAGAAATGCCTCAGCTAAGAGTGACAAGTTCGTTTCGGCCGAAATACCGGAAAGCATTATCCAAAAGAGCCATTTAAATGATGTATTCAGGTTTGTCGAAGCAAGCCCAGGCGGTTTTGATAAGTGGCCAACGTAAGATTAAGGATCGAAAGCGAGAAGGAAAGAGGGAACAGTTAATGCCGAGAGAAAAGTTTCTTATCTTACCTTGTATCATAAACGAAGCGAATAAATCACGCTATCCTTCGCGAGAACCGTTCCCTCATCCGAATCACGGCCATTCATTCACTCACTCGATGTCCTTTTCGAGCCGCGCGGTTCCAGCAGGACTTAAAGTTGTCCTGGCCGAACGCGGTGATTTAGTGAGGGTATGATTCTTTTTTCCGTAACTCGATACACACAAAAACGCCCAACGCGAACTTTTAACGAGACTAAAGGTTTCGCGCTGGAAGGTTGGAACACTTCTCTGTGGATTGAACGCTTGGGTAGAGAGTTAAATTCGTACTGACGTCGAACGTTGGCAAGGGCAGCAATATTTGAAAAATGTCGCACGATAACTTTCACAAACGGACCCAGACGCAGTAGCTTAGGCGCAAGCACTGCTTACGATCATTGTCGGTGATTTGTAATTCAACATTTCGCGTTTTGAGGGGTTGGTTTAGTTCTTTTCACCATTTTCACTGCTGACTTTTGGTTTCGTGATAGTTAGGCACAGGAACAACACAAAGAATAGATTCGAAGGGAAGCACACATCACACGGTCCTTCACTCACTGAGTTTATTTAGCTATGGCTACTTTAAGATGATTAACTATCCCACTACCTATCCGATTGACGAAACTGGCGTAGGCGATGCTAAGTTGATCGTATTACTCAGCGATTGCCAGTCGTTTATACCAGCTGTTCCGTTGGATGGAAGCACGATTGGAATGCTACTTTATCGCCAGGGATGCAACTGCAATGCTTCCTTGAAGCGATCGTCCAGACAAGGGTAGAATTATTTCCGTACTTCCTTCTTGCTGCTCTGCAGTGCCTCTGCATCGGGACGGCTGGATCGCGATAACTAGTAGGGGACGGGAAAAGAACTGACGCAAAACTAGCGGCACCCACCTAACCAGTCATCGGTAGGCGGCCGAAGAGAAGGCTCCAACCTACGCGAAAGACGGCTGGCGCTGAACTGAACTGCATATCCTGCTGCTCACCGTCGAAGGCTCCTTTCGGTGCCGGGTTGTGTGTGCGCTGTTGGCAGTCTGTAGCAAAATCCACCTGCTCCTCCCGGTCCTGCTTCTGTCTGTCTGACTGCTTCGTGTTATGTTTGACTCGACGCTGGTTCGACGTTCTGTCTCTCTCACTCTTTCTATGCTCTCCCAGGACTTCAGCGCCCGACTACAGTATCCTGTTTGCCTGCAGTCGCCCCAAAATCTCGCGAATGTCGGCCACGATGGTTTCGATGGGTTTGATTGCGCCAACGGGTGGCTGGTGTACTTCCACTCGAGTGGATGGACGAAGAACACCGGATGGGAGAATCGAGGCCCGTTCGTTCAATCGTTCAATGCCCGATTGGCATGCCAGCGCCGCCCGACACGCATTCGGGACGAGCGAAATCACGACGGAACGCCAGTGCACGAGACGGTGACGATGCCGCCGTCGCTGGTGCTTGTATTATGCCGCCAGGATCAACCGACAGCGGTCGTGCCCTCACGGCACGGAGAGAGATAGCTGCAGACAGACATCACCCGCGCATGGCATCAGCAGGCCAATACTACCGGACCAGGACAGGTTGCATGGCAGCGCTTTGCTGCACCACGCTCCATCAAAGCTCTCGTAGGATGGGGTGAGAGTCCTTGTGCTGAATCCGATGTTCAGCCGAGCGCCTTCGTCCGATCCGTTCGACCCGAGCGAGCGCGACTCGGAAAATTCGAAGGCACCTGTCAAACTTCGGCCGCCAGAGATTTCTCCGGCCGCGCAATGCGTAGTGTGTGTGTTTCCTCCAATATTGTTGCACGGACGGGCACAGCACCGTTGCCTCTATTATCAAACGGAGGGACGATACTGCTTCAGCAAGTGTCTGCGCAGGCCTACTACGGTTTCATCGATTCATCGACGAAACATGTTGTACATGTTTCGGTGGGCTTCGGGCAAAATGAGTAGAAAAACACCGTATGATAACCGTTTTTGCTTGAGTCGCTCCTGATCTGCTCGTCGAACGCAGTCTGCTCCTTAAGCTCGTCTCAGGCACGGGAAATTTCACCAGACTGCACACCTCACGCTTCGAATTCCTTCGCAGTTTTCACGGAGACGTACCCGGAAGTGACGAGGGAATGAGAACGATGTAGAAACTTCGCTACTACTTGGATGCAAGTCGCTACCCGACTACTTCGATGGTGCATCGACAACTGTCATCAATGCATCGACGGGGAAAACGGGGTAACATGAGGATGATTCAACATTTTGCCAACTGGCAAAAGAGTGCGAAATAAATTTTGGATACTTTGCATACAAAATGAAACCCTTTCTCACCTGCCTCCGATGTGGAAGACGATGCCACGCTCCACCCACCGTGTGCTGTTTGTTATCCCCAGAAATCTACACTCAATCAACGAAAGGCGAAACCATATCGAAAAGGTTCAAAGCACTTCGCCACCAGATCGGGATCGACTCACTTCGAACGTCGGCAAGCATGCTTTAGCTCCTTCCTGGGGAGCGCTGGAGTTTTTTTTTTCGGTTGGCCTCCGACGCTGTCAAGGACTCAAGCCGCGGTAGCTACCGACCCCACCCGGGGAAAAACAATCCACCAAATGGCCCAAATGGTATCGCAATATCCCTCGAGCACCTGTCGTTTGCTGCGCACCGAAAGGTAAAAGAGGTTTCAACGGTGGAAAACCTTCATTTGCTTGGACCGAGCCGTCTAGAGTACCCTGCCTACTGTGGCCGGGCAGCAAGAAAAAGGGCTTCACCAGGACGGGCCCGGACTTTAAAATATGTCAAAACAGCTAAAAGTTTATTTGCAGCTGTCAACAATTTCTTCCACGCCCCGAAGTGCCTTAAACTAACCCCAGCTCTTCGGGAACAGCTCCACGGCGCAGACGGTCGAAAATCACAACATTTCTGCTTACCTACTCACCGCGTGCGCTTCCCTATCGACAGCCAAGCCGTGAGTTAGACGCTAGAGCACTGGACAGGCCAAAGCGAAACATACGTTTTAATGGGTTTCTTAAGCGTCATACTGAGGAAAATTACTCGTTTTCAATGGTCATAGACATATCTTGTTATTTTTTTCTTGGGTTATAATAGTTTCTATACAGTTTTGTGAACCACTTATCCACTCTGAAGTCCCTCCAATCGATTCATACTTACTCATTTCCTGCTGGTTTGAGTCATTGCTGGACAATCATCCATTGAAGAAAATATCGACTGAAAAAGACTCAAAACAGATGAACCTACATTGGATACAACGCTCCTTTCAGTTTGAATCAATTATTTAGATGTACAATATTATCGCATTTTCCCAATGCTTTTCACTTGTACAAACACCCTTGAAAGCAAAAGACACCGATATGTTTTTCTCCCCTTGACCTACATGTGTGTTATAAGTAAAGTATTTATGGCTATCTTCTTCTTCTCCACTGGTGCATATACGCTTTCTTCAGTACGTTTCACACTTGAATCAAATACTCTCCACATCCCTTTCGGCGGAAACATGAATTACCCGGAATGTGATCTTATCAGTGTGTCAGGAAAATGCCGCGCTCCACCAAGGAAGCAAGCGACCCGCGAAGGCCCCAGATGAAACTGGCGGCTTAAAACCAACGCCAACGAACCGACGAGGCATGGGAAAAGGGAACATTCCTCCAAGCACGGTTCGGTTCTCAGTAAGTCATAACTTTTCAAAACAAATGTTCATCTAATGTTTGCCGAGCCTGTTTCACGATTACCTCTCGTTTCCGCTGCCATATTACGGTGACGGTTTTCCCGCGGCGGTCGTCGTTCGCCAAAAGTCGGCCCCATCCCTGTGTCGGGGGCATACGTCGCGCGATAATCCTTGAAACTGCTCCCATGGATTCGTCAAGCAGAATGGCCAGGAAGGATTAGCAGGAAGATAGGCAGATGCTACGGGAAGCACGAGGAGACTAAAGAGGTCCTTACGTGAGCTATTACCAGCGTGGAAACGAACTGTGCAAGGACCTGTGCTCCCGCGTTCCTACTGTTCCTCCTGCCCCATTGGGCACACAGCATACATACAAGACAGTCCGTGCATCACACACCATGCGCATAGGATGTCCCGAAAGCCACGCCCGTGCATGTGTTGGTTCGTCTCGCTAAGGCTCGATATGAGTGGTCCCGTTGTTTGTAGAAGTGTCATAATTTTATTTATCTTCCGCTTTGTCTCAACTGTCATGAATTATTAGTAAGGATGGCGAAGCAAGAAAAATGGGAAATTACTGCGCCAAAGGATAACGTATGAGGCTGTGTGTAAGTGTATATGTTAGTATGCCCGTGACAAACAGAGTAAGGAGAAGGAACAGAAGGCGAAAACACACTTGTCGGGAAAGGAAAAAAAATCATTTTTAAAAGATTTTTTTAGCTCCAAATCATCGGTGCTTTCCCCGGCCAAACATATATAAGATCGGAACCCTGATAAACCTTCAAATATTGGAACATAAGAATACAACAAAGGCTTGGAATCTTTTGACACCAGACACAATTCAGCAGCTCAACACAACACAATTCACCAGCTTTTAGGTGAGGATTTCAAGTATAATACAAGAGCTTGATGAAGATAATACATTGCCGAAGTCGAAAAGCAGATGCTTTGCATATGAACTGCAAGCACTGTTTTTGATACCGCTTCACAACGGTTGTGATAGATTAACACCAAGTCGGAGCCGTGCTAGGCCGCGGTTTCTATTAACATTAATTAGTGTTGCCTGTTTTCATCGATAAGCACTCGTACAATCTACTGGTTTACTTTAGATATATTCTTGCTCTCTCATCATCGGAACGTAGCTCATTTATTCGTATATTATTTAATTATTGTTTTTGTTAATTCTACATTGTTGTTATACATCAATAGTCATGTATGACACTTAAAAATCGCTTTGGAGATGTAGTTAGCCCCGTACAGCATTCATATGTTTGTCTCTAAATTTTCTACACCAACACCTCGCTTATGCTGCACTCACCAATGTCGTACATTAACGCAACAGAAAAGTAAAATAAATCAGCTGCAAAATAAAAACTCCACGAGCATATGTTTTGCGGCTGATAAAAAGCCAACCGCTATTTTAACGAGCTGCTTTCGCACCACAAAGACTTGTACATTACCGGCACCATGAGTCGGGTGCGCCCGAAGGAAGGAACACTTGCATCGAAAGCATCCCCAACGGGGGTTCTCGGCAGGAGGGGAGCATCAGTAAGCCCTTTGAAGACGCTTTACTGTCGTGCTGCTGATGTTTTTCCTTCCCCGTGTGCTGCGGAAAGCTCTTAGAAAGTGGGACGCGTGTGTGTCAGCGTGTTGAGAAAATCTGATTAATGAGGTGTACGAGATGGTAATGGGTTCCATTCCTTCCTTTTTATACGTGAGCAAGTAATCCTCTTGCAGTAGAGAATTCTTTTCAAACACATTTGTGAACTAAGTGAGTAGTTTGACAAACAAGTGGACATTTTGATTGGTAATGATAAGAGGGTTGCACAAAGTAATGCATAAAGTTTAAATATAAAAATTGTTTGGAAAAATTTATCAAAAATAATCACAACTTTTTTCAATTCAGCTAATCGCTCACCTAAATTCAATGGAAGTGAAAGTTTCACCCAGCTAGTTGTAAATGTTCCATTTATTTTGCCAACCACAACCCTACTAGACGACACAATAATGGAAAAAAGAGCCTTTATCTTCGCCTTCAATGCGATCCTTATCCACCCAGAATGTGGCCAAGCTTTGCGCTTTAACCCAGCGACTCGAGATCCACCACGTGCTCAAGTCGCGGTCCATTATTCGATCAGGTTTCCCATGGCTTTCAGCAGATGGCCCGAGCAGTGACTATCAACGTCTCTCTTCCGGTGGCCGAGGGAAGGAAAGAAGATAAATTCTTTTCCGTTTCAGCTATACCAAGCTCCCGGGAGCTGTATTTAAATGCTTCGCACCGATGGACGCCTTTGCTTTCCCTGGCTTGCACTCTACGCTGCTCGACGCCACCCACTAGAAATTGGCTTCTTTATGAAGATCTCATAAATGCAAGGAAACTCAGCACCCCAACTGTGTGGCGATGGTTTCCCTACCAAAAAGATCTCCCTGCCGCGCTTGCCATTTCTTGCACTTATGGAAAATTTAAACATAAATTTAAAGTTCTCTGCTTTGTGCGGAGCGATCGATTTCACGCAGAAGCAACTGTCGTTCCGGATCAATTCCGGAATGTGGTTGTGTATGGGCTACGAATGTTTCATTTTTTTTCCAATTGTTGCCTTTTTATCTCTGTAGTGGCTCAAGAAGCTGAAACACATTTTCGACCGCTACGACCCCGAATAATGAGGGCCAGATGGCAGCGAAGAACAGCACGGGCAGCAGTTCTAATGTTTGCGCTTTTCTTTGCGAGACACACCAACAGCGGACCGAAAAGTGCTGCAAATGCCAATAAAAAGCTCACTACGTTCGAGCAGCAAGAAAGACATACTCCAGAAAGCATCGAAATTCGCAAATCGAGAATCGAATGACCAAGCGCAATCATAAAACGGGAAAAAAACCCCGGAGGCCAGCAATGGAAAAGAGATAAAGATAAGCAATGGCATAAATAAATAATGCATCGGGCACAACAGGCGCCCGGTGCGAGAGAAATTGTGGTACAAACTGCCGCAAGGAACTCGTGCGCGAATGACTTACTGCACACCCCTGAACAGAGGGAAGGAGAGGAAAGTTATGCGGATTGAACGAGTTGGACTATGATAAAGAATGTACAAAAGGGGAAGAAATTCAAACCATGGACAGTGTATTACTTTGTGCCATGTGATATGGTAACATTTAACAACAAGCATGTTTTATAAAATAACAGCCAGAATTTATATCTCACATCGCTGGAGAGCTTTACGTGAAACGGAGAACACAAAGAAAAGCAAATAACACAGTTTGTCAGTCAGTGCGCCAGGTAGAAGCGTAAATCAGTTTGACTCATCGGCTGCACCAAGAATTGACAGCCGAAATGATATGCATTGATAGCGAATACTATTTTCTTTCACCAACAACAACCAAAAACGGAAAAAAAACAAACAAACAAATGGCCCATTGCCATCCGTGCATCGCTGCAGAAAGGGCGCACCGGGAAGAAGCATGCCATTAACCAACAAAACTGAACACAACAGCAGTCAACGCCAACAAGGATGCGCCGGAAGGATGCACGAGACGGGCGGTTCCCGTGGCGTGAACTTCATTTACTCGTTTCGAACCGTAACGATCAGAACAATCAGGCAGGTTACGTACAGCCACGGTCTGCGCATCGAACACCAGCAGCGACTGCGGAGGATACACATTATTAAACACTCATAAAAGAGCCCTTCCGGAAGAGGGCACTTATGAAGCACGCGGGAAAACGCGCCCGAGGAAGTGATTTTAAAATAAATAAAAATCATATTCAGTCAACTACCGACAACTTTCCAACTGCTGCGCAATGAACCGAACCGGGGGAAAGAACCGGGGAAAGCGCTAGAGCAACTGTGGAACTTTTGACCGGAGTGAAAGAAAAAAAAAACCCCCTCTTATCTACATGGGCTCATAACGCTGCATATCGGGAGCACAGGCCAACGACTGCCCTCCCAAACTCAAACAACAGTCAAACGCCGTTGTTGGCATCAAACGAAATGAAACACCAAACGCTTTGACACTTCAATTAATTTCTTCGCTGCTTCGCTCCCAGCTTTTGGAGGGACTGTCTGTTTGTTGCTGCCATTTTACTCTTGTTTTTTTTTTTTAATTTCGTTCATTCACTCATATTTTCTCTCATTCGATCCGTTTTTTCTTTCTTTCCGACCAACGGGTTTATCTTTTATCACTGCCAGGACTCGTGTGCAGCACCTTTTTTTAATACCTTTGTTTAATGTCCACCCTTTTGGAAAGGTGTGATCTTTAGCACTCTTTAATTCTGGTTTTTTCAGTTTTTTTTATTTCGATTATTTCAGACGAAAGAGGATGGATCTCGTTCCCAAAATTAATCGATTTATATACTTTGATAACAAATGTCGATTACGAATAAGAGAGTCGTTAGTTAACCCTCCCATAGACCTTGCATGTTCCGGAGTATCTATTGAATTGAAAAACATGTTTACCTTTCCGCTGGACAGGTGAATTTATGTGATTGTAAACCAAATTTCTCAACCCTGGAAAAAACATTTCCATTTCTAACGATTTTACAATTTGTCAGATTCTGCGCAAAAAGTATTCCCAGAAAGGTTTGAGTCCCATCTTCAGACCCACACTCAAAAAACATGCTTATTCCTAGCAACTTGGCTCCATTAGCGGTATGAAAATGGTTATGACGCTTTTTATTTTGAAGTTATTTATACAAAAAAAAAAGTCTAATGATGGCTTTTCTAGTCATGGCTACATGTGAAATGATTCTACATAGCTTGCAAGTAGGAAGAAGCTTAGAAAAGAAGCTTCTCATAAATTACCTCTAATTATAATTTTGCTTCCCTTTCGTAGATCTCTTCGAGGCTCTCCAAGCACCATATTTCACAGAATGTGAAAAATATCGTAAATATAACGAGTGGAGCTTGGAGCCTTAAGAGGAAAAAGATGTGGCAACGCAACACACATTCAAGGACGTCGGAAAGCCCGATAGAAGAAACGAAGAACGTCATCATTGCGTTCCTAGATGCAGTGGACGTTTGCTCGTGTCAATGGTTACAATATTTTGCAAATACATCCACCACGTTTCCACCACCAGTGGCCAACCTACACCTAGAGCATCACCATCCTGTAGGGCGCTCATACGCAGGCTTATAGCATTCTCCTATGCACTTCTCGTGTAATATACAAATATCTCATACGCCTTCCGGAAACTACGGCTCCGTCGTTCCTATTCCCTTGACGCCGCCCGAGTAACTTGACCCGGTTCCAGGCGTCCATCTATTGCGCCCACACTGGTGCAAAATATGACAAATATTTCCATCAACTGCCATTCGTGTTTTGCTACCTTTCTTCGGAACGCAGTGAGGGAAGCACAATTTCAATAAGATGTCGTCCAAGTGCGGTGCAAATGAAGACGTTGAAAGGGGGAGCCCTACCTCAATATCGACGCAGCAACAGAGAGTACAGGAAAAAGTTCCCTGTGAATAATTGCTTCGAATCAATTCAACCGTTTGCTGCATGGCGCCATCGGTTGGCGTTACAAAGGCAGGATTGGTGGTGCATTCGGTGCATCCAGCATGCGGTTTCCTAGGCAACTCGTGCTGATTGTGGCTAAAGGCGAAAGAAACTGTCACCATGACGAGCGGCAACAAACAAGTTGTGATTGACAACGGCAGCGACTGGCAGCGGTTTGGAGCGCTAGTACCGGGGCCAAGTGTTCGTGGTCCAGTGCCAAGTTGTTCAGTCTTACTCGGAAATCCCAGGCTCCGCTCCAAGTCCGGTCGAACTCGGTAAGAAAATTATCTAAAAAGAGGGGACAGAGAAAAAGCCAGATAGCGCAAGTTTACATCCATTTGCAGTGCTAAACGTGCCGGAATAATCGCGTTTTGGCAATCGTTGAGAAATCCACCGGTTCGGACGTTGGGACTAGGGTAACACTGGCTGCCTCCACAACCGTGTCACTCCAATTCTCGGTAATGGCTTCTCGGCAACTAATTCATAAGTCCCCGTTTGCAGCGTACTCAGTGGATGGACCGTAGAGGATACAAAAAATAGAGGGTGGTTTCCATTCCAAGGTTTATTGTCGGCCAAGTTGCGGTTGTGGCAGCGTTCCGACACACATTGTAACATACTTTGGCCGAGAAAAGTTTGTCACAAGTCAACTTGCTAGGGATGCCAGCTGGCCGGCATCCGTGGGCGGCTCCCAATTCTTCGTCGATTGCTGCATACGCAAATGGAGACGATATTTTTTTTTTTTTTCGAGCGTCTTCATGGTCCGCCTGGGTGCGGCTATCCCTGGCAACGCACGCAACCAAAGAAGCATTCGAGAGATACATTTACCGAACGCATTCGATTCCCAACTTGATCGTGAATGCGGAACAACAAGTTTTGTTGGATATGAAGAAAGTTTCCGTTACGAGTGTCCATTTGCTTCACTATTCCGATGCCGTGTCGTAGGTAAGGTGCGTTCGATTTACTCCGAACTCATGTTACGACCGACGCGAAAGATGCTTTTGAACATTGCATTCACTGTTGGTCAGGCGATAAGGCTGAGGCTATACACTATCTCTCTATGCACTCGTACGCCAGAGACAGGAAAGCAGTGTGTGCTACAAGATTGAGGGCAAGGCTTTAGATACTTTGTTTTTCCCTGCAAGCGTGCTAAGCTAAATTTGTTTTGCATAAAGTTGGGCCACTTTGGTGAAAGTTCAATTCATGATTCAGCTTCAGTAGATAGAAGTTTTGCATTCTCGTCGATTAGAAAATTGTTAGATTAGTTGCCACTTGATACCACTTGAAAACTCAACTTATGAACTCTAATTGGTCACTAGCATAAGAAGTACAAGTATGACAGATAAAACAGAAAACAGATAAAATATTATCAAAAGTTTATAATTACACAAGGAAAAATTTTTACTTTGCAAGAAAACATGGGCTCTCCAATGTTCGTAAAACAAAAATATGGTGAAATCTAGTTCCTGTGAAGTAAACCCTCATCCACCTTGTTCACTTTATTGCAATTCAACGTAAAATAAATTGCTTCTTGTATTCACATATAAATACAGCCACAATAATCGCAAAAATGAGGCCTCGTTTTGTGTGTAAGGAAGGATTACTCCCATCCTACCCACGCATCGTTGCGTACGAGCATATCACAGGTTAAATATCAATCAGCGGGAATCTAAATCCCTAAGCGCAACGATATCCATTCAGATGTCATAACGATGTTTCCGCTTTCCTTGCAGCGAACCCCATTTTCATAGATTCATCTTCAAAAGGAATCACTTCCGTAGAAAGCGGGCTGTCTAAAACGGCCTAACCCGTACAGCCGCGGGGCAGGGTTAGGACCGAGTTTGTCTTTTCCTGTGATACCAACAAGAGCCAACGGGGGAAAAAAATGCTTTTCGCTCGGGGTGCGTGTCACCATCGGTGGACGATTATTAAAATATTTATCATCATTCTGCTCGAGCGTTTCCTTAATAAGGGGGCGGGTGGAGTCGGTACAATCGGGAATCAAATCCTAAACACGCCATATCACTCGCATCTTTTTTCCCCGGAAAATGTCTTAGGCTTCATCGCCTTCTTTTTCCCGCCAAAACCTCACAGCTTGATGCCGAGCGTACCGAGGCCTCTCGACTTTCCCGATCTCCGTGGGCTACGAATTCATCTGCCTCCACCCTTTTACCCAAACTCCACCGTCTTCCCATTTCTTCTTGCAGGAGCGACTCACAATCCTTTCCCAGGCGGTATCCCTTCTCTGGGCTGCCCCGTCGTTTGCCTGTGCCACCTTGCGCCCGCCGTGGACGTCTTGTTTTGTTCGCACACAATTTCGACAAAATTTCCACAACCCTCGAGCATCCCAGCCTGCCCAGCCTGCAGGGTGGATATATTCTAAAAAAGGCGACCCGTATCAACGTTTATTCGCATAATCTTTTCAGCGATATCAATAAACTTAAACATTTTCCCATCCGTTCGTTTTCCCGTTCGGCTCACTCAATCGAATTCCAAACCTTTTTTGGCCCCGCACACCGTCGTCAGGGCAACTTTGCCTTCCTCACCTGCTTCCTAGCCCGCTTTGGTGACGACGGGGATGAAAATGCTACTTTTCCAGTCGCTTTTCTCGTTCGCCGCCTTCCAGCCTGGGCGCACCATTCGGTTTGCTGTCCTCCGAGACCCCCATGTGAGGCAAATGTGCTCCTCGGAAATTGTGCTCACACGAAATTTAAAAAAAAAAAAAAGCAGCATGGCATAAGCAGAACATGGCAGAACTCGCTTTCCTCTCGAACAAGACCAACACATGTCATCTCTTGAGGAGCTACATTCACGCAAGAGTCAGCCCCTGAGGCTCCCGCGGGTCGTCGAAACGATGATGATGATGATCCTGGGTAAAGCGAACCACCGCACCTCAACACCGCCTCCACATTCACTATGCTAAAGTTCGCTTCAAGAGATCCTACTCGGGTTTCCTGCCGAACAGCTTCGTCTTGATTCACTCCGTCACTAAGCGCAGGAGCATCCTTCGCTGCCGGTAACGAACGGACATCCCACCACTCTTTTCTGCACGAGGGAAGAAAATAAAATGGATTCAGCGAAAGGACACACGCTCTGCAACAACTGGAGATGAGGAGAAGCACTTCAAACTTGCACCACCACCAACACCACCGAAGACGACCAACGATGAGGAGATGACAATGGTGAAGACGGATGGTGCTGCTACTTCATGGCCTTCTAAGACGTTTGCTCGTTTCGCTGCCACATCGTCCGCTGCGTGCCGCCCCTCGCACACCGCGAAAAGCCCATTCATTCTCCTTCGGCAAATATGTGATTTTCTCTGATGGTATGGAAAATTCTTCATCGTCCGTCCCGAACCCTTCGTTGCAGCATTCGCGCAATTTTTTCCCACTTTCCGCCTCCACGCCGAGCGCCAACGGCGGCAGCCATGGCGAGCGGTGAAACTAACGTACTAACTAACGGAACTTTCCGCATCTAGCAAGCTAGGCAAGCGCAGCTAGCAGCCAACGCTCGCTGCTTTTCTTCGCAACCTTTCCAACGACGGTGTTGCTGCTGCGTTTGCCGCCAATTTTGACAGAAAAAAAGCACAGCTCTTACGCGCGCATTGCAAGCAAACTCTTGAAACGACAAACTCAACGTAGTCCTCTACCGATGCGCCACAACTTATCCGATGGATTCGGGAAGAAGGACGAACAAAAAAGAAAAAGACGTCACAGGAAGCGACTCCCAATCGGAAGACGCTCGAATACGGTCGTGTGGCGCATGATGCTGCCTCGTGACTGGCGAAACCGAACGCGGCGTTGCTCACCGTGCCAGGCAGAAAGGCTGATCGCCGGTGTCAGTGCCTCGTCGGGGTACCCCAAAATGATTAAAATATTCAAATGATTTAATTTAATCGAATACTGTTACCGAACGCTGCGCTTATCCTTCTAAATTCTTATCATTTTTTTTTTTGTCTTTCGCTTCGCTGCAGGCGAGTGAAATTTGGGAAACTGAGCTCCCGTACCTGGGTCTGACTACAGAAGCAGACGATGTTTCGGCTGATTGCTGGAACGAGCTGTCATCGATTGAAACGGATCTTCAAACATCAACGTAAGGTTCGTTTTTTCGGTTCCTTGTGCAATTTCCATTCCACTGTACGAGCGGCAAATGTATTTAAGGCCAATTGCAATATTTTAGCATCCGCTCCGAACCGGTATCGAGCAATCAGCAAGACAGCATGTATAGCATGTGCAGTTTACCTAGTTTGGAAACATTCTGACGAGCATATTTCATCTGTCGTACCGTCAACTACGTCAAAATTTTCGATTTATCTTATAGATAAAAAAAAGGAGAAAATCTTTCGGAACATTTTTGGTTTAAGAAAAAATGGATCTTATCTCTTCCATAATTTTGAATCCTTCCCTGACTTATGGTTGTCTACAGTCAAGCACCCACTCTGCAGGAGGTAGCGCGTGGTAAAATATATGGTACTTTCAACAACTTACCACCAAAGCGGCACGCGGTTAGGGAGCTACCTCAGCTCAATGCTGTCGAAGCAGACAAATCATCGGATCGCAAGTCAAACATTACGCTCTTCAAATACGCAATCCCATTTCGTCCCTGTCATCGGTGAAACGCTTTGCTTGCGCATTATGCACCCGATTTCCCCGTCACAGGCACATACAAATCCGTCCACCTTCGGCCATAAAGGGTCGTAAAAATCGAAGATGAATTTATGATTCAAACATTTTTGGTTGACAAAGGGACGGGCGCATGGTGGGTGCAGTTTCACCGGGCGGAGCTTAGCTCCCGTTTTTACAACGTGGCGATCCTCGTTGGCGGACGACGAGGCATTGCCGTAAGCAGTGTGAACAGGGAGATTTTTTAGACACCATGGGATTTTTATCATCCCCATCGTCATGCCTTCGGTCGATGGGATAAAGAAATCCTGCACCCATGGCATGGCTGAGCTACTTGGCGGAGTTTTCCTTCCAGCGGTTTTGAAGAACGCACCCGGAAAAAAAGACACACCAAACCGTGGCGTCCACTGAACCGACCGAACCGTGCAGCACCGAGGGAAAGATTATCCTGCCTCTCACTCCAGCCGAAAATTGTGGTATGCAAATTGCCGGGGCCCATAAATTGCAATCCGACACCGATCCCGAGACCTCGCCGTAGGTTTCGAATGGCTTGCAAGACCGTGCGCCGGTCGATAGCGGGACGTAAAATGCAAAAAGCGGACGCCCTCGTTCCGACGATTGGCGATTCTAATGGCCAGGAACATTGAAATGACTTCAACGTCGGATTGGATCCAGTCCTTCGGGTGTTTGCTTTTCTATTTTTCAACCAGAAGAACCAGCTTTTTTATCATTGTCGTCCCAGGTCAGTTACCTTCTTTTTTTTTCTTTTTTTTTTTGCTTTGCTCTACGCTCGAGAGATCGACTTTGTCATCATCTGCTCATCAATTTGAATCGTACGTTTGCCTGTTCGTTCGTCCATGCCGTTACGGCTAGGTGAAATGGGAAAACTTTCACGCCAAAAAACCCGTTGCGCAAAAACCAGAAAAAATCGTCCCGTTTCCACCACAACCGCTGTGGGAGCCATCGCGCACGAAGGACGCAAAAAAGCAGCTCATCCCTACGGAATTTCCTTGTAACGTGTGAATGTATGCAAAGCGAGCAGGTTGACTCCTCACAGATGACATGGCCGGTTTTCAATTCGCCAAACAATGACTGGGGCGGAAGATTCACGACTCGAGTGCAGCGAAAGACACCCACCAGCACCCAATCCTCTGGTTGCGTTGCGCGAACATTGATTGACGGTGCCTTTCGATGGACGAATGGATGGAACATACAGCGGCGGAACACGTGCGATTTTATCTTTAATGCACCTTGAATTTGCCCTCACGTTCACGATTACATCTTTGCAGCATCATCACCGTCGTTTCGATGCACTTCTCAACGTTTGCTGCATCCGTAATTCACTGGCAAAGCGTGACCGCGCACCCGGTTCGCCGCACTTACCGGTTGGCATTTCCCCCGGCAGCAAACTTTGATTTCGCATACATTCCCGCGGATCACGTTTCGCCCCCACCCGAAAATATCGCCAATGTTTGGAAAATGGCAAAGTTGACAAGCGAACAAATAATACAGCAGCAAACAGCGAGCCCCAATTCCGCGGAATGCCACTGCATAGGGGCTGGGCGGACCAAACGCTTCCCTTCTGCGCTTTTCCCCCATCTAACGTACCGGGAATCTCCCTTGCGGCAGAATAGTGGAAACAATAATACTGGGAAAATCGCGCGCGCGCGCACACACACACACACCTACCAACACGGTACGGGGAAATTGTGATGTGTGATGTGATTGACAAATTAATCACATTCAACGACGACTTTGTTTACCGTGCAACGGGATGTGACAGTGGCTGAGCAAACTGTCAATTTTCGTTTGACGGAGCGTGTCAAATGGATCGAAGCGCGGGTGTAGCTAGTCCCGGTGTCTGTGTGTGTGTGTCTCTCCTCTCCGGGACGTGTGAGCCTACCTAGTTTGACCGAAATATTGGGGGGGAGGGGAGCATGCTGCAAACTGCAACGTGAATGCATGAAGTGCACCCTGGCGGAAAAGGGGTGGGTTCACTTACGGTTGAGTGTTGTCGCAGAGATTGTAGTATGAAGTTCCACAGAAATAGGATCACACACCATTAGCAAGCGGCCAAATTGTATTGTACCGCCCAACCATTGACATAACCTCAATCGCACCGACTGGAGAAGCCTTCGTGGGAAAGGATACACTCGAATCCAGGAGTGGAGTTGGCGGAGGGCTTTTTTTTTGTTTTGTTACCCCAAAACTGTCACAGATAAAACAAAGTCTGCTACGAATGATGACAATTAAACTGCTAGTGTAGGAACAAAAAATCAATTGCCCTAAAGGCTTTTCGAGCGTTCCACGAACGCCGGGCAGGGCTCGGTAAACAGAGAAATCGGGTGGAATGGCCAATTAATTCGTTACGGATATGTTTACCTCGACCGCTCCGGCATGTTGGGAGGGATGTTAATTTAAAGGATTTTTCAAAATGAGAACCACTTTGGTCACGTTTTTTGCAGGCGCCTAACCGTCCCCTCTGCTACACGTGCTTCTATGACATTTAGCCCAAGTTGTGGAATTAGTTTTGAGGTGTAGGAAAGGGGGCGGGATGGCTGGTAACGAGATGAAGTGTTAGTTCAACAAATTATCCCACGGTGTGAATGTATCGACCCATCGGGCATACTAAAAGGTGTATGTGTGTGGGCGATTGTAGGGGTCCCGTCCCTGTTTGGCAATAACAAAGTCATTTACATTTTAATTTCGGTGTTTACGAACCGGAAGCGGAAGGCGTTTGGTCCCGAACGATACATCTATGGCGGTTTAAACCTATTTTTTATGGAGACCTCCGCTTCGCTGGCCCTTGCACGCTTCGCAACCACTGTATCCTTGCCAGCCTCGCTCCCTCCCTGCTGTCCTCTTGCCATTTGCTTCGGCTTTATGGCGACGATTCAGCATCACGTTTCACACGACATGGCACCCGGCGCGATGATAAATGTCAGGGCACGTGAGTTAATGCATTTAAAACAATTGTCCCTATTGGGTCCGGTCCGGCCGCTCACTGCGGTTGAATCCCGGCAACTTTGAATGCCGGGTGTGCCATAACCAAGCCTGACCCGGTGTGATCCTGCGATCATGCATGTGTGTTTCGAAATTAATTGAATTAGCATAACTTTCCCGTTTAGGATTGCGCTAGATGTATTCGAGAGTTGTGGTGAATTTTGCCGACTGTTGAAATAAATAAATAAATAATTCATTGAGCTTTAATAATTAGGAAAACCATTAAACCACTTATAAGATTTTTTTTTCACTTCTTATCCACTATTCCTAAAACTAAATCATCAAAGTCTTTCAATACAAGCTCACGTCTTCGAAATCATTCAAAAAGTTCCTCCACCAAGTCTTGCAATCATTACACTAAGGATCTGATTGTAGCACAAACGAAACTGTTTCACACTCTAGGTGAGTGAAGCAAAGACCGCAGTTTGCCGAATTGGCTCGACGAAGGTGAAATCAAGAACTGCAAACGGCCAGGATCAAACAAACTTATTTTGTGACCCTCCGTCAAACACAGCCACCTTCCATTCCCGCCGCATGCAACCCGGACTGGAGAACGATGGTCGTAATTTGTTGCAAGCGCAAATCGTTCGTCGCCTTCGCCGCAGTTTTTGCATTTTTGATTTATGTCCCATCAGACAAATGTCAACGATGGCGGGTAAGAAGGTTCGCCGTACAGCGCGCGAGGGGGAAAGGTAAGGGCTTGTTTGCCGTCTTCGCGATAGTTTCGGTTGCGCAAAGGCTAAGGTATCATGAGCAGAAACACCCGCCGACACACCGAAAAACCCCGCCGAGCTGCCGGCTAGTGGAGCTATCATTATCTCCATCTGCGTTGAGAGCAGCCAGCTCGTCACGTGGCCAGGAAACTGTGTCGTTTCGTTTCGTTTCATTTCGTTTGAAGAAATGTTGCTACTTCTTCAACCGGAGTGCTACCACGGAGATGCGCCACCGGCACCGGCAGGAGCCAGCCCACTGCAGCCAAGACCGTGCTAAGCCTTAACGCGCGCAGGCTACAAATTGAATGAATGAATTTGAATATGATAAAAATCAGTATGCAAATTGTGGCCCCCATCCTATCCGCAACGCTTCCATCCTGCGCCTTTCCTTTGGCGAACTAGTGACATCCAAGTAAGGCATCCATCCAGTGTCGATTCGTTTTTTTTTTCTCTGTGTCAGCTCTTGAACGTTTGCACAAAACGGGTAGGTTTTTCTTTATCTCCGGGGTTACCCATGTGGCGGGACAAGAGGGGGAGAGCCTGTGGAACGAAAATGATGAGCAACGAAAATCCTCCAAGATGGATAACGATATTTATCACACTCTCGTCCGTACGTTCGTCCGTGGTTTACCGACATTTGCTTGGCGGTGGTTGTCGAAGCAACTTCTCGTCACCTGCCCACCTCGGAGGGAGAATTTATAGTTTGGGATTAGAATTTTTTTCCCCCTTCCTTCTTTTTCCTTCTCGGCTTGTGCTTTGAGAAATAACCTTCAGCGAGTATCGGACCCGCTTTGGAACACATCTTTACTAAAACTAGCAACATCCAGGGACTTGAACTCTCTCAAACTGGACCATCGGAACACACACACACAAATCGTTGCACAATGTACCTCTAGCGGCGTTAGACAAAAGCCTCATTGGCCACCACCGATTGAGGTGGAATTTGGTTTTGCCAGCCGCTTTTATCCTGATGGAATAATTTTGTTGAAGGAAAGTCCGAAAAATAACACTTTCCGGTAGGCTCTCGTCTCAGCCTCACACACATGTTCGAAAACAAACAATGCCGGTGTAAACCAAAAAGGCCGTAGCCAAGCCACCTTCGTTAAGTCCTCACCGCCTAGAATATGTCCAAATTCACCGGCTGAACCCAAAATCCAACAGCACGGTGGCCGGAGAAGACCGAAACGACAGAGAAAAACCGAAACGTGACATCCTCCCCAAACGGTGTTGGCTACAAATCCTGCCCTTCGCGGAGGGGTGAAAACCTCAGCAAACAATCGGCCAGGTCAACACATTCGACAAGACGATGCTGGTCTTTTCCATTCTCTTTTCCTCTTTCGTTCATTGCGGCACAAAAGACAAAGGAAAAGCTTGCTGGTGATGGCAGCAATGGACCAGGGGAGTTGGACGAAAAATTATCATTAGAATAATCATCCTTATCCTTATCACATATCGTTGTTATATTCATGAGCGCCCTCGCCGGGCAGTCTTAGCTCGGGCCTCGGACGGCACGGGGCTGGAGGGACAACCGTACCAGATGCCAAGAGCAAGGAGCTTCACTCGCTGCTGCAGGATGCGGAAGCTGTTCAGCACCTTCTAATGGAAGACCTCCTGCGGCGCTTGCCCAAGGTGGAGGACACGACAAGGGCACAACGCGGGGGTGCTCGGCTCCAAAGTTAAAGATAACTATGAAGTTATAAACTTTTGGAATTGATATGTGAAATTTACATACACAAGCATGTTTGCGTAGCTACGTACATATGCGCTGCTACGTACACGCTGGCAGCGAGATGATCTGTTTGCTCCTTCTGCTCCTCGTCTCTCGTGTACAGGGAAACTGGGGATTCTTGCCGGCTTCAGCAGCAGACGAAAGTAACGCTCCTGTTTGGTCGTGTATGTAAATAAGCGCTGTTCGAAGAACAGCTCCACCCGCAAACCCATCCTTCCTTCACCTAATCAAGCCCGTCTGCTCCGCGATGCACGAAAAAGTCGGCGCTTGGGAAGGGTATGAAATTGGCCCGCTTCAAATATGTTGGTGAGTTTCCGGTGAACAAATGATCCCGCACACGGAAGAGGCTTCGCCGGTGTTGATAAAAGCGAAAAACAGGAAGTCGGTACTGGAAGATCCCCGAAAGCGCTGCAGGAAATGTATGCGGCTATAAGGTAATCTGATATCATTTTTCGGATGTTAGTGAGGCACGTCAACAAAGCGTTAGGCGTTGACGAAGTGGATTAATTTCCCGATACCTTTGGACCGATGTAACAGCACTTTTCCTATCCCTCTCAATACCAGCGAGGTGTCTGTTTGAAACAAGGAGGGGGAAATTTCATGAAGTGGCATAGTGCCTGCAACTTGCAGTTCTTCGCCTTCAAAACCTCGAAGCAGCCGATGAGAAGTTTGGGAATCATTAACTGCGTTTTCATCGAGATCACACTTGTGGAAAACCAGAAGAACAAACTATCGATGATATGTAAAGTATGGCATCCTGGAATGCCAGAACATTGCCCTTAGCAGCTTTGCGTTGAACCAACGATAACGTGCTTGAAACACTGCAAACTGCGTTCGCCAAAAAACCATGATCCACCCAAATATACCTGAACGGAATTGCTCGTGACAGTCCTATTACGAGGCGTCTCTCCCTCGTAGAGAAGGATGGCAAAAATGCATGAAAAAATAGTATCGCGAACTAACATGCACCCCACGGCCATACTAGCCACCCGGGGAAAGCCAGTTTGCCAAATTCCTCTCCCCATGAGAGGTAACAGATGGACCGAACAGCACCCTCATTTTGTTTGCACCCCAACATACACACATTCACTACTGAAGCCGTTGACACTGGGAAGGAAGCCCAAATGTGCGACGGAACCACGTTTTAGGCTGCATTTTTTTTTTTTACATTTCTTTCAACTGCTGGTAGGACGTAAACGCAACCAACATCCGCTCTCATAGCGAGGGCACCATCATTTTTTCGATGCAAACGCGATACCAAAACGAGTGACACCTTTCACCCTCCGATTGTGTCGGTATCGGTATGGCATGGTAGACGGCCTTTTTTTTGCGATCGCATTTCCGATTTCACCTGGGTAGTATGGAACTTTTTCCAACCTTTCCTAGAATCATCGACAATGATACCGAATCTGCCAGGAAGGGTACGACTTGGTGGACTGGAGGAAAAGAAGGGGATCATCCCCCAGGTCATCTGCGACATTGCCGGTGCCGGAAGAATGCTAGCAATGGTGTTGGTTCCTCCCGGATCTGAACGTTACATCCGCTCAAGCACCTTGATAAATTAGTACTGCTGGAGTGAAGAAAATCAAACGTATGCAAATCTTTGTTCCAATTCGTTTGTACAGGCTTTCTGCTAATCGCAAATCAATGTTGCAGCTTGCACTTCAACGATTTTGTTTGTAATAGCTTGTCCAATTTGTATTTGTGCGTTTGTAACAAAAGCTGAGCTACAGTCGTGGAGGTAGAAAAGTTGTACGATCCACCACACAAACCCTTCGAGACCGATTTCACCATCACATTCGACATAAATGGTTCAAAAGTGCTTTCACCGAAGTGGTGCCGAGATAACATGCAAAAAATAGTGTGCATAAATTCCTGTCACCTATGCATCTCCCAAACTTTCCTGTCCGCAACTGTTCGCAAAATGTCGTTTTGCAAAAGATTCTTCAATTCAAAGTTTTCCTTCCCGTGTTCGGGAAGCTTCGGGCCGCATGGCTGAGAATTGCCATGCACCGCTCGGTGTTAAAGTTTGAACCAGATTTCTTTTCTTTTTCTGTAAAACTAGTACACCCGTGTACTATCAATTGCGCCCACACTCATCCGCCAGTAAGTGGGGCGCATCGTGTAAAGCATCGTGGCGGCCCACAGATAAAAAGCAACTTCTTGTTCCGTTGCTGGTGGAATCCGAAGGGGATTTACATCGCAAGGGGGGCGGGGGACCTTGCCTTTACGTTTCGAAAAAAGAATACCAACACTCAACGGAAGCGTACGTCCACGAGCACGAAAGGATTAATCCGTTCACCGGAAACGGTATGATACTCGCGACGTTCCGTGCGACGTGGAACAGTGAAAGCGCACAGGCTAGGTTTTTGAAGGGAATGGGATTTGGCAGGAAGGTTAGCTAAATAAAAATCCTATCAAACGACACGAGCATTCTGACCCGGCATACGAAGAAAAGTAAATATTAAATAGCTTCAAGCTGTTTCTACATTTTAATATGATTCACCATAAGCTTCGTTTACGCTTGACGAAGGCTTTCTTCTTGTTTGGTTTTTCCCCATGACTATTTTCATATTCGAATTGTAGAACATCCCGAACGGGACGATGGTCACAACTGGATGGATCAATCTGTAAAATGTCTGGTTTATGGTTTAGTTAGCAAACAAAACATTACGAAACGTATGCAGGATAGTTGGGATTTCTAACAGTTCGGGCAGCTAACTTAGTAGAAATAAGCAGCAAAGCAACTACCAGAACAAGGAAAAACTGTATGAAAAAAGTCTACTGACCAAGGTAGAAGCTTTACCCGTCACAGCCAGATTTTCATTTGTAATGCAAACAAAAAACAGTCTTCCGGAACGTTGCACCAAAGAAGACGAGTTTTGTAAATTTGTTTAGTAATTTAAGAAAACTCGTTTCGCTGGATCGTCGTTTAGAACGTCGTACTTCGCTACATCTGTGTCAGCAAAATGTCCATGCTGCACTACGACCATTGCTTTGTTTTTTTTTTCTTTTTTTTAGCTTTTATGCTGCACTTCCATTGGTATCCTCGTGGATGGTTCCTCGTACGAATGTGAACGTTACTGCACGTTTGCTTTAAAGATGATAGGCACTTTAATCGTTTGGAGGTGGGCTTCAGGAAATCCTTGTCCGCACCCACTGGTTCCCTGATGATCCCAGTGGGAAACAAAAAAACAACTTCCAATTATTGGCCTCCGTCCGTTTCTGGATCATACCTTGTTGGCCTTTGAACTAGCAACGGCTGCGGGATCCTTCTGACCCGTTTGCGGTCACTGGGGATGGCAAGATCGACCGGACATTGTCCGTGTTGAAGTTGAAAGGGAATTTCGAATCGTTCTGTACTGGCAATACAGACAGAGGAAACCAATGAAAAGCATGGCAGTGCATCCCATGAAACGCACAATTAAAAGCCCAATTTAGAAACCCCTTCAGTTCTGAACACACAGACGAAGGATGGACGTGCGCAAATGATGGTCCGACACTCACGCACAAATCTAGGCCCTTTGGTTCGTTACAAAACGGTTAACGTGCTACATTGCCTTTCGTCCCAGCATCGGTAGACCATAATGCAAAACGGAAAAATGCGGTGACTTGGAAATCTTAATTAAAGGGACTCAACCTTAGCACCTGTGTCGGTGAATATTAAAGAGAGGTAATTTTTACAAGGACTCCACCCCGTGCTCCGCCTCCCGAAACGAAGGTTCAATTAGAGTTGAAAAATCAGAACTAATTTTCATCCAATTATTTAATTAAATAACCACAAGGCGCTCGTGCAAAACCATACATCATTAATTTTGTAAACTCGTTTGGGGTCTTCCTTGAAAAGGAATGTATGGCAACATGAAGAAGTACAGTAATGTCCGTAATCCAATAACAGCATGTTTAATGGAATGGAAAACTATTGTCTATTGAGAATTCCCCAACACATGCAGTCTTCCTCTCAAATTTCTCATCCTCTTTCGACTCTGTTCCAACCGGCCCTGCCGTTGAAAGATAGTCTGACCTCCTTTTTCCGATCGAGGTCGGACTTTGTTCCCCGTTTTCCATCGCTGGACGTCAATCGATACACAGACCTAACTAAAGTAAGCGCTGTTACCGTTGGGTGAGATTAACCGCCACGAGAGAATTGTGGAGATTGAATTTTTTTTACTGCGCTGGACTGGAAGTTTCGTCCGTGTGCCGTACCGCGGCGACCGATTGGATTTTCACATTTCTCATCGCCAGCCAGCCCCGGTTCGTTGCGAGGCTTTTCACCGTTTCTCATCGACAATGGTGTATGCGCTTTTTCTTTTGTGTCGTTGCAGTTGTGAATACAACTTTTGTTCCATCCAAAAGTGTTGACTGTAACACTATGAATTTAAAATGGTCAATTTTCCAATTTCTATTTATGAAAAACGAAAACAAACTAAAGGAAAGTCAATATGAACGGTATTATAACGGTAACAACAGAGCCTTCCGAAATTATAATCGACGGCCCCGAAACAAAGCCCATGTATCGAGCATCGATATTGTCGTTCAGTTTTCTTTCTCACGGTCCTTCGCTTTCAAAGCTCGATTGTGCTGGTGATCGCATAAAATATTCATAAGATTGGATTAGATCCGTCTTCCTGAATGGTAATCTTTTGCAGCAAAATAAATAGTTCGAAAGCCGCAGTTTGGTAGCGAGAGTTGTACAAGTAAAGGACGGCAGAAGGATAAAACATTCAGTCGCGCACAACCCAACGGTCGTCATCCATACGCTCCACCGACAATCCCACGATCGATCGAATTGATGCATTGGTCGATATTTTGTCACCAAATCAGAATCCGAAAGAGAGAGCGGAACCATCGAACGGTAGCAAACAACCTGATGAAACTATTTCCAGACGTTTTCTTTTCATCGTTCATACCAGAGATCCGCCCGGGCCCTTTTTCACAGTGGTCTTGTGTACGGATAAAAAAAAATCAACATCTTAACATACCACATGCCGGTTTTCCCAAAACCTTTCACTCAAAAAATTTCCCCTTTTTGCATCATTAAGCAGCAACGGCGAAACGGCTAGCGGGAAGGACTAAATGTCTGTGGTATCGACGTCGTCACACACAGAAAGACTGGTCGGGATCCTTTGCTGAAGTAGCTCACGAATGCGAAGCAGCTCCTAACTAGCGTTATAGAATGCAGATGTTGCTGCTGTTGCTTCCACCTCTGCTCCAGCTATTTTCTTTAAAGGAAAGAAGCAGTGGATGATACACTTCATCTTTTAGAAAAATCGGTTCCTCTCCTCTAACGGTCCCGTTTGCTGTTTCATGTCAAGCTTCAATTCCCCAGCCATTTCCCGCGAGTCCTGCACTTGATATTCTTTGCACCATCTTTTGTCCTTTCTTTCCAAGCTGCTCGCTCTTCCTCGTCGATGGAAGTCGAGCTTTGTTATTAATGTTATTGGTTATTAGTTGTTATGTCGGATTGGGCCTTTTTTTTGGCAAATTGTGCATCGTAGGACCTTAGTTCACGGGTGTAGTGGATCACAACCTCGGTCGGTAGTACAAGAGCAGTAACTTGTGGCTTGGAAATACGTAGCAAGCATCCTCCGTGACCCTCCCAAAAATGTCTGCCTGGCAAGCCGGCATCACCTGCAACCCATCGCATTGACGAACCGAGATCGTTTGAGGGTGTGGGATAGCTATCTTTTCGATCCTGCTCACCTTTACCGTGTCCTCTTCTTACTGGCCAATATTTTAAGAGAACTTCTCGTGACGATACGGCGTGTCTTGGACTCGAGCAAACGGCACAAGCGACGAAGAAGCAGGAGATTATATATCCGCTTCCGACCCCGAGATCGCCCGAGACCCCGGCAAAGGAACTCTGTCAAACTTGTCCAACGCACGTGTTGGGTTAGTTATGGCATACCGAACCGCGTTCACCAGACTACCTCTCGTTAGGAAAGCCCTTCGGCAGCCAGGGGTCCCGGCCAGCGGTGGCGAGCAATGCAGTCAACCATAAACATGGCTGTTGGCATGGCTGCTAACGACGTTCTCGATGCCCTCGCACGACTCCACTCCGGACGGACCTTGTCGGCAAATGAAGAGAAATGTGTGTACGTCTGGCACCTCGCGAAACGGGAGCCCTATTCCTTGTCCTATTAGCATCTCTCCGGTGAGTGATTTTAAAGTGGATAAGGGATTGCCCAGTTCCGAAGACCGTCGTCGGTGAAACTGATCCGATCCAATTGGAGATAGTGTCAGCCGGTTCTTCTCCTTTCCCTCCGCTGGCTTGGCAATTCGGTCTGATTACGATCGTATCAGAGGACATTATCATAATTAAACTAATTAAATTTGATGGTTTGTCCGCTCGGCGGTTCGGGCCCTCTGAACGCCGAGGATGGTCTTGCCGTTTAGTTCCCTGCAAGGGTAGCAAAGGTAAGCAGCCTCGCCAAGATGCGCTACATAACTGACATTAGAGATCCAATAGAACGTGGTCAACGTCGAATACTCTTTCCGAAAACATTCCGATGGGTCTTCAACAACGGGCAAAGGCAGTTTGAAGAAAACTAAAATGGATGTTTAAAAAAACAACTTACAGTTAGTCGACGTATTTGGTTTCCTTTGTTCTCTGGTATAACAAATAATCAAACAAAGCTATAAAAGATTAAATGCCAAGATCTATCTAAAAATTTGAAAACAAATGTTAGTTTTGAAGGTTTTTGGATAAATGTACATAATCTCGTGATTTCAATTACAACAAACTCATTTTCCAACGCTTATTTGCAGTTGTGCAGCATTTATTCCGACCCGAGTGTTGTACATACAATACATTTTCCAGACCAAAAATGAATCATGGCTTCTCGTGGGATATCGAAGGAATCGAGCACTTAGCGTAGATGCACATTATATGCATCTTCACATGGTTTGCTCTGCGTACCGAACGCTACCAAAGCCAGGAGTTTTGGGGTAAGTGAGGTCGACATTAGCAGCATCAGGAATTATGCACGCCATCCTATGGAGTGCTCCGTCACGGTAATGAACGCACGACACCGAAGCAGGCCACAACAGCCCATCCACCGGACGGCTGCAGCCCTACGGCAAATGGCTTCATTAGTGGAGACTCCGTGCCTGGTCCAGAGAAGAGATTCCGCAGTGGGAAATGGAAAATAACACAGATCCTGGCGTCGCGCCCGATGGAAAAAGATGGGATAGCTGCATCCCTAGTGCCAACGCTGCGTTCCAGTTGACAGTTTTCCCGTTGAGTGATGAATGAGCGAAGGCAAAGTGAAAAGGAAAAATCCACCACCGGCGTAAGCCACTGCGACGGTTCGGAGACAACCAGCAAGGATGGACAGGACTCGGATTCGATCGCATCGCAAGCTTGCCGGCTCGGACGTGCTGTGGAAGCAGCGTGTGTGCACTGTATCCGCGTGTCCATTACAGTGACAAGGAACGATTAATCGACTCCCATGCTCGTGCTCTTGCCTTTGACCCATGACGAAACCCCAGCGTTACTCAGCGGTCCTTTTAACCGACGCTCGTTTGGCCGCTCGAGGGTGAAATGAAGTCGTCCGGAAGCTTTCACGAAGCAAGAGCCGTTCTCATTTCATCGCATTTGTTTTACGGATTGAAGCAGTCAAAGGACGAAGACCAACGCTGGTGTCTCTTTGGCAAGTCTGCTCGAAGGGAAGGTGATTCCTAAAAATTCGTGTGCCTACATCAAGATTTTCTGAAGATTGAAAAATCAAAAAAAAATTGCTTCATACTCTACCTGCGAATAGCTCCCACTTCCAATTTCCAAAGTTGCACACGTGAAAACGTACGACGGTGAAAATGGGAAGGTGAAAATAACTCGTTCACACCTCACTCAAAAGGGCTTCAGAAACACCGCTCGCCCAGCACCATCAGCAACGCAAACGTGCCATGTTTAGGCAGTGGGACAAACAACCTCGACCATCAAGCGGAAAAACGCACCTTGATTGCTTACTTGCCACCGTATATGTGCATTGAACTCGTCCCCAAACTCGGGACTGCGTGCACAGGGCGAGTAAGTTACAGCCGTTCGCAGTTTCTACCGTCGTTTGATGAACATAGTTTGTCGTTTGATCAACATTTATTGTCGCTTGATCAACATTTACTGTCGTTTGATCAACAGTGCCGTCGTTCGAGCAAACTCTACTAGCTTCTTTGCAAGCAGTACCGTCTTTTCAATCAGAGGCGGATCTGTCAAAAAGACGGTACTGCTTGCAAAGAAGCTAGTAGAGTTTGCTCAAACGACGGTACGTTTGATCAAACGATAGTATATGTTGATCAAACGACATTAAATGTTGATCAAACGTCAATAAATGTTGATCAAACGACGGTAGAAACTGCGAACGGCTGTATAAAGGGACGCAAGGGCGCACTGGGTGTGTGCGCAGATGAGTGTTCGTGTTTGCGCCGCGTATGTGTACATGAAAAGTGGCCTTTCGTTCAGTGTAATGAGAGAGAAAAGTGATTTGAATGAAAGTTAATTGGAAAAGTTTTCAGCTTTCAGCTACATCGATATGCATGCAACCCACATCCCGCACCGGCCACGATCTGATCACTGCACCTGATTAACGAACATGAACGATATGGGAAAAGGAAAGAGAGAAAGAGAGAGAAAGAGAGAGAGAGAGCGATGGAATGAGAAAGAAAGAGAAGCTCGTAGCTATATCCACAAGCATTGCAGATTGTCGCAGATCGCGAACCGTTTCTAGAGGAAAGGAACGGGACTCCGGACGAAAATGGTCCGACGGCGCATGGATCGCGTAATGGGGTCCTAAAAATGGAGTTCAGGTTTTGCGTCAATCGAAACTGAGTTTCAGGGAGGGGAGAAGCGCGACCGAAGCAGCGATTGTGTGGTTTTCAGCGTAAAGATTAGCGTAATGATGCGATAAGAATGTGTCCATTTTCTCTCACGCCCCTTCCGACGGTCCCACAAAACGCGGGCTATTTAGTATGGCCAAATGTCACCCGATGCTGCCCTCGCTCTGCTCCATAGGGTAATGTGTTCGGCACCGACTCCCCAAAACACCAGCACCAACTGAACTTTAACATCATCGAAAAACGCTAAAACTTCCACCATTTTCGCTCGCATTGCAATGCAGGACGAGTTTTCAGCTTTCCTACAACAAACGTTTCCCCCGCTTCCATCAGCCTTCGCATCTGCTGGCCCCGGTGCTTCTTGCCGTGATCGTTTGCATATTATCATTTTATTTGTTCTGTGCAAACTTTTTAAAGCTTACTTCCGCTGTAGAGTGCGCGGCAAAGCGGGAAGCTTAAAGCGTGCTCCCGCCGGTGGAAAAATGCTAATATCTTCATCTTTCGCTAGCCTGCGCGAATCGTACCAAAACTTTTCCCCTAGACTACTGGTTACCTCTTTTATTTGAAGAGAGTTCCAAACTGACGCCAACTCTTTTCCCACGCGCAACCTTGGCTACCCTTTGTTTTCGCAAGGGTGGAAAACACTCATTGGCAAAATTTAAATATTATCTCCAGGAATAGTTCGATGGCGGCAGCAAACCGGGCGACTCCTTCGAGCGAACTCTATCGGCCAGGTGGGGGCGTGGAGGTGGAGGTAGTAAACTTGCCACCACTGCCTTCACCTTGCGCCCACCAAGCCACCGAGTGGGAAGAGTGGGAAAACTGCGTGCAGCGCAAATGAGCAGTCGCGGAGACGGAAGAAACCTTGGCCGGAGCTGCGGCGCACCATGGCGCTGGTAATTGTCTGAAGGAGCTAATTAAAGCCAGTTGTAAGTGTTCGCAAGCATAAAGTAGTGTAATTAATTTAAAGTTGCCCCCTGCCCCGAACGTGGGAAGTCGAGTGAAAGGTAAGACACCACCAAGTACGCCAGCTGGCAGAAAGTGGGACACTTGCGGAAGCGAGAGAGAGAGAGAGAGAGAGAGTGGAACTTTCCGCGAAGAGACTTTTCCGAACTGTTTGCCAATCGGTGGTCCGGCAGAAAGTGGCAGAAACACACAAATTAGGTTTCCGCTTTGTTTGATCTCTTTCTCCGAGAGTAATTTGAATACCGCGGCTTCATGCGATAAAAAGCCGTCCCGTGGAAAGTTCGACCAAACTGGAAGTAAATTAGTGACCCGACCGAGGCCATCTTCAGCAATTGGAGAATGTAAATGAATGTTTGTGGAAGCAGGGTGTCATGTAGCATAAATACAATGAAGACGTTCGCCGTGCCAGCAACACGATACGCTCTCGGAACACGAACTCTTCGGAGATAATAAAAGGATATTTTCAAGATATGTGCAACTCCTATCGAGAACTGTCAACCGATGTTGGGCAACTGTCATGAACCAAAGCTCTCCATTTCAAACCTTCGGGAAAATCCTGATGAACGAGTTCGCGCAGGAAATGCTTCATATCGATTGACAAGTGTCACCAGTTCCACATGTCACCGGATCAGTTGAATTACCTTCTCTTCTCGCAAGAGAACTTTCCGCTTCTTGAGAAGGGAAATAATCGTGCATTCGTGCCCCTTCTCATTCCAGAATGAAGAATTCCGAAACACGAATTCCAACTGTCTCGGTCTTCCGACAATTGAACCTATCGGCTGCTTTTTTTTATGACCAATGCTGCATAAACCTTCATCATCCAGACCCGGGGGGAGTCCCTTTTCCTTTTTCATTTTTTTTCAGCAGTGTAAAAGGAAGTGAAACTTCCAAATCAATCACCACCTCCGGGAGCATTTGAAGCATCGTCCCTGTCGGTTGGAGAACGAAGGCTACTCTGCCCTAATCGTAAGATTCCGGGAGATTCTGATCGACCAGGTTTACCCTTCTTTAACCATTTCTTTTCTTTCTTGTTTTCTTTTTTTTTAGTTTCTTCCCCACTAAAACATTGCCACGATACCCGCCCTGGTGATTGGTGGTTTGAAGGGCAAGAGAAGGATAATGTAAACCGAAAGAAATCGGTTACAACCGAATCAGAAAAATGGGAAGCATACGAGAATCCTTCAGATGTCGACAAAGCTAGTGTCGACTGTACTGGAATTCATGAATCCGATCATCGAGACTCTGCTCAGTATTCCTGTTTTTGTAACGCACATTATGCTGACCAAATTCGTGCTGTCCACCGACCCGAAGTTTACTGAGTTTCCGCTTCCCACACAGACATGATACAAATCTTCCAACTGACTGAAAAAAAAAAAAAAGGAAACCACCTCCAAAAGCGTACAGTAGAGCAGAAGCTGGCCAGCTTAAAAAAGAACGAGGACGGGTGGAAGATAAGAACCCGGCAAACATGCCGAACTAATGGAATCGATTGGGTCCTAATCGATCGAGGCCGGTGCAGCTCCAACGAACCCGGGGCGTTGGATTTACACACAACTATGTAGCGCTCTACCCTCCATCGTCCCTCGATTTCACACTCTCCCATCCACAGCTCGCAAAAAAGGCCATCATCGGGCAGCCATCCCGCACAAATCAAAGAATGATCGAAGGTTTCCACCGCAACTAGCACTTTCGGGAGATAAATGTGTGTCTGTTCCCCCTTGTCGCTTCCCCGTCCGGCTCCCGATTCCGATCCGACCAGCAACTACATTTGACCACAAAAATGGGCGGCCGCCCGTTTGCTGCCGATTGGTGAAAATCGGTGGAAAATGTGAAAAATGTGATACCCAAATTAATCAATCAATCATTGGCGTGGCGCCTTATCGCAAAAGCATGTGGGTGGGTTTGTTACTTGCATCTTTTTTTTCTTTTCTTTATCACTCCCTTTCCGCCTTCTCCCGCATCCCGCGCACGGAACAAAAGGAACCGAATTCCGAATGTTTCTCTCCATTTCGTTACACATGGGCTTCCACGGTCGGTGCTGGTCGTGGTTTTGCCAGAAACATGTGAAAGGACGACGCACAAATGGCTGCCGCTGCCTGGAAAATCTCGTTCAATATTAAAAGTGATTGATATGTTGTAATACTCGCTTCCTCTCTTCGCTCACCATCTCTCTCCCGTGCGCACCCACAATTCACCCGCTTTCGGTTGTGTATTTTTCTGCACTGGCTGCGCAAAGGGAAGCCAATAAAAAAAAAACGGAGGATTTAAAGGCAGATGGCACCCATGGGTGTGGGTCGCGTCGTAAAATGGGTTGAAATAAGCCAGAGAAGTGCTGAAAATTCCTGCGCCAATATATATTCACCACCTCGCACGCACACCCCCTGATGGTTCCACGCGACGAGTGTCAGTAAGCAGCTGATTTGAATTCCTTCGCTTCGAGGCTATTAATAAAAGTTGTGCCTACATACTCGATGGCATTCCCCACCCTGCCGCTAAACCCCCGCAGATCCCCGTGACACTGTCCCGAGGATGTGATGATAACGCCAGCTTTGCATGACTTTGCAGCAATCGAAAGTTGGTCCATCTGCGGCTCCGGGGAGTTTTCGCCGATTTTCCGGGATGGTACAAGGCATGCACATGAGGCATGCACCCGACGGCTTTCAGGTTGAGGTGCTGAAATGGAATCGGAGTTGAGGCAGCTAAAAATTAGATGAAATCGTGCGCTGCAAGAATTTGCAGCCCGAGCCTGGAACAGAGGACAATATGAGACAGGAGCGCTAGATAGCGAGAGAAGGAAACAGAAAGATAAAAACCTTGGTCCAAAAAAAGACCTGAGAAGAGGAGAGGAACAGTGGAAACAAAATAAAAAAAAACTTAATTTGCACAAAACGCACCACCGACAAGGGTCGCAGCTCCGGAGCCCGAAGCCACAGCTCCCGAACGGCCCCGTTGGAAAGCGGTCATAAATTATCCATCCCAGGATTAATTTTTCACACTTTTCATTCCCTTCGGTGCCCGTTTGCCTGCTCGCTCGAACGCCCACCGAACGGACGGCAAACGTGGACCAAAGCGGGACCCGTTTGCTGAAATAAATCCCCAATGGTAGGGGAAAGAAGCGCCAACTCCTATGACCCACGTCGGTGATTTTGTATGTGTGTGTGTGTGTGTAGGAGTTAATATTTTCCCATCGCACTCTAATTCATGCCTGCTCTATGTGCCTTGCCCTGCAGCGCCACCACTCGTTACAAATTTGAGGGCCGCAAGTCAGGTCCAAAAGCAAACGGAATCGGGTCGGGTCGCCGAAGACAATGCATGTAATGTCAAGCCGGAGGGTTGGGTGTGTGGATGGAACGATCCTCTTCACTCTTTGGCAGCATTTGTGTTCCCTCGGCCTTTAACGAACCCGTTCGCAAGGGAAGCTGAAGCAATTAAAGTCACAGCAAAGCGTCGCCATATTTTTACAAACGTCGCCCTCCAGCGGGGTTGGGGCTGCCCTGGCGCAAGGGGCGTTGGGGCGAGAATAATTCTATTAATGCAGTAAAATAACATGCACACACAGAAAAAAAATGAGATGACACGAAAGTACCGAGCGGCAACTGGTCAAAATGGTGACCATCTATGGCGCTCTATTATCCATGCACGAATCGAGCCGGCCGCTTTTATTGTCCTTTAAATGTCCTGCCTACACATGCTCCAAAGAACATGGTCTTGTTGAACTTTTCGCTTTAGTTTTGCTTATTCTTCATCCCGCGTCGTTTTGACATTCGTTTTAACTGCTTTGCATTTTAGGTCGAATTCCGTACGCTTCTCGCACTCGGGTGCCACATCAAGGCTTCGAGCCATTCTTATCACGGTTCCCTTTTTTTTTTATCCCACTTTGCCAATCTACCCACGGTCATGGCCGCGCCCGTTCCGCTGGTGCCCTTTATCGCATTTACACAATTTTAAAACTACTTCCTTCTCTTCTCCCGTAGCCGCCTGCTATGGTGTCCGGCTGGTCGCTGCCCACTGACGCAGACCCACAAAGAGTGGTCTCAACTCGACCCAACCGGGTCGCCGGCATTCCATCGGTCGGAAGGGAAGGCGAGACCGTTCAACTACAGCATCCGAACTGTCGGAATGGAACCATGGATGTGTGGTTTTTCGGTTAACGCGGCCGGCCGCTCGGCTCGGGCATGTGCTGCCAGTAGTGGAGTGTCCTTTCCATCGCTCGCAGAGCAGCACTCGATGGTTGCCGGTGGTCGGACGGTTTCAAGCGTTTCGATTGAAACCAATGCAACATGGAGCTACGGCTGCTCCTTACTCGCACACAGTGGAAAGAGGAAAGGAAAATTGATTTTTTCTTTCTATTTTTCAAGAGTTCGAAATAGCCTGATTCCGTTTTCCAAGTGCTTACACTTGCTGCATTAAAGTTCGATGGACCTTTAGCACATTTTCTGGAAAAGAAGATAAATGGCGAGATATTTTTAAGAAAGCATGTACAATGATATCGTTCTGTTATCTAAATGTTGTAGACCTTCGCTGACTCTGGGTGGCCTTTTCTTCAACTCAAATCGTTAAGACTATGCAGAACGTTGTGGCTATGAAAATTGTGCTTATCAATTATCGACGCCTTACTTGATTGTTTGCATCATAATAATTAATATTCAAACACTCAATCAATTAGGTCCAACCCCGAGCGAGTGCTTACAACTTTATCGTTTTCTCCTCAAGCACTGTTTGAGGGTGTTTGTAAAGATGCACGGTCAAGTGTCCGACGAGGTGAGAAAATAGCTTCAACACGTTCCATTGCACCACAATTTAGGAACCACCCCATCGCGGTGTGGCAGGTGAAAATGGGTCTTTTTTGCTGTAACCACTCCTTGCAGTGGCGGGCAGACTTACTGGCTCGTCCAACACGATCTTCAGTCCATCCAGGCCTGCCCTTTCTCCCGCCCTTTAAGCTCCTCCCCTGTGGTAAACATTTAATTTCCCTCAGCAGCAATCGCAGCTCTGGCGCGCGTCAGTGGCGTGCAGCGGAAACATTCCCTAAAGGCTCCGTCCAAACCAGACCGCTTCCTCCGGCTCAGTCCCTCAGCCCATTTGTGCTACGAACGCCACAATCCATCGCTGGTCGGGTGCTTATTCAGCGCTGGCTGGTACGCCATGGCTGCCGCTGCGCTAAATGCGGTCGAATGTAATCTACTAAAATTAATTAGCACGGCAAAGATGCGTGGGAGCGAGGGTGGGTTTCATCGAGGTGCGGGATGGGTGAGAAGAGAATCCTTTTGCGAAATGCAAAGTAAGTGCAAAATATGCTCCAGCACTGTTTCCCGGTTGCTCGTCGTCCCATCCGGACTCGCATTGCTGGAAATGGCATGGCAGTCGTTCTTCCCGGGCGCATTTCTTAACACTGCGTACGATGGCCCAACAATACACCCACTGACCTCCCCCAAACATCCCTCCCCCGGCCCCGCCCACCATCCGATTGCTTGTGGTTGCAGCAGCCGAATGTGAAAACTGCAACGCGAGCCTCCTTTTCCCGGCCAACGAACGGTTGTCTATTTGGTAGACGTAGCGCCAACGAAGACTGCCACCCTCCACCATTCCTCCCATCCTCTCTCCGCCGACTTGGCGGGGCGCGGTCGGCAATCGTTCGCACCGGGAATACACCCAAACGTTGCCGCCCACCCGTGCAGCAGTAGGAGAGGAAACTCTCGAGAGAAATCAAGACAGTCGCGGGAAAGGGGCAATACCGGGATCGTACATATTCCGAACGACCACAAGTCGATGGTGCCGGAGAAGAAGCGCCAGCGAGCGGCTAATGTTTTAATTTGACAAACAAATTGAGGTTATGGTTGTGTCAATTAAAGTTGCATCGCAATACCGGGATACCCGGGCAGAAACCGGAACGAACGGCGAAGGCGTGTGCGCGCGTCGGTTTGGAGTGGAACGAATTATAGATCCTTGCCCCGAACGTGTGTTTCTATGTGTGTGTGTGTGTATGTTTGATATCCGGTAGCCAGGAACGGCACGGGAAAGCCAGCCGGCGAGGAACGCCACCGACCGGCGTCGGCGGCGGTGGCGGCTGGAAGCAAAGATGGCTGCGAGGAAAATCGTCTCATTTTGGGCGACAGAAATGATGTCAAACTCGAATCATTGACCGTTTTTGGTCGGACGGTTCGGTCATTTTCATATGCATTTTCTCCTCCGTTCTGGTGCTGCTCCGTCCTCCATCCCGGGGACCGATGGGATGCTTCGCTTTTCAATTGCTGATTATGATCAAATGAGGTGACCATTTGGAAAGTGCATGGATATTCGCCGCCCTGCACCGCACCGGCCGAGCGTCGGCCATCGTCAGTGGACGGAAAACGCACTAAAATCAAGCTGGGCAGCGGAGGTAAACCGACGCTGCGCCATTTTGCAGGCGAGGGCAACAATAGTGTTAATCAAGCGAACGAATTTAACCCGGTTCGGCAATGCGAACCACCGCAGCCGGCCTGATTGTATGCAGACGTGGCGCCACAGTACAAATGTCCACTGCAGACGCGTGCTGTGTGCGTGTGTGTGTGTGTTTGTCGGTCCGTGTTGTTGGGAGATTTGATTGGAGGTTTAATAAATTATTTATATCATATAGTCATTTTCAAAACGACTTCGTTCATTGAATGATTTTTTCCCCATCGATCCGATTGGATTCACGTGCGTTTCTCCTGGGTTTTTTTTATGAGATCAGCCACGGTGTGTTGCTATAAATGATTACTTTAAATATATTCTATCGGCAACTGTTACCAAGCGGGGCGACACGTTAGCCACAAGAATATGGTAGAAGCGAGTAGGCATATCAAAATACATTGTGTTCCTAGTGCGCCTTCGCTATCCGAGGTACGGCTGCGAGTTGGCAGGTCTCCTACAAAATAAGCCAACAGCATAACATCACCGATTGCACCGATTGCACGCTACCTCATTTGAATCTTGAGACAACCGAACCGAACCGAGTGCGTCCATCTGCCGATCGACGGTGACGATGGGAAAGGAAGAACGGGGAAAGCCGGAGACGAATCGATGGCACCAAATATACCAAATCCGATGTTTCTGAGCTCCAAAGGACGAACGGAAGTCGAGCAAAAAACACCCACCCAAACAAAACAAAAAAATAAACCCCACTCCTGTCTCGCAGCGCAAGTGATGGGTTCAGGTCACGTCGAAATTCGGAAAAACAATGCTCATCCTGTTCCCCACACCGGCCCTCTTTCCCTCTTCCCTGTTAACCCCAGCACTTTGAGCCTTTCTCTCAAATACACCCGAGTCTCTTTTTTTTCATGCACACGTAGTCGAAAGCAGAGCGTTATTGACCATGTTCTCATACAAAATTGTGCTTCGTTGATTTTGTTAAAACATCTTGCAATGGAACAGAGAAATTTTTAATAAAACTGCAAGATGAAGGCCAAAATCCAAAATTACAATAAAAATGAACCTATAAACTAATAAAGCAATGATAATAACTGCTATAACAACACTGGAACAAAGGATAGAGAACAAAACTCTGAAAACCGACAGTAGCCCCCCGTTTTTGCCTAAAGTGCCAATGAATTTTCCCCCTCTGGGGGAAAACTGGTAGCACCAGCATTGCACGTCCCGGCGGAAAAATAATGCCACCCAAACAATCACGACAGCACGGCAGCGGCTAAATATCACGATTCTGTATGTGCAGTTGTCCATTGTTGCTGTCATCCTTTCCCCCCCCCCCCCCCCCGATCCTCGGCCCTCCTGCTCTCCTCCCCCGACACGTACACGCATGTCCTAGCGTTGTGTTGTTATCGAATGATGCCATTGTTCGCATTGGTAGCTGCTGTCTCGCGGCCACTTCGCCACCCACTCCACTTCGGCCGGTTATTCCTATTGTTTTTCAATCAAATCACTTAATAAATTTTATATTTTATTCCACTCGATTTCCCGGGGCGTGAAGGTTGATAAAACGTGTCCCCGCCGCCCGTCCTCCAGCTCGTTCCGTTCAGCGGGACGTCGCCTTCGGTGCATTTGGCATACTGGAGAGGGGCCTCGGGCGGGGTGAATGGCCCACTGTGGGGCCTGTTGTTTTTGCATCGCCCGTGTTTGGCACCGACAAGTAGGTTCGAAATGCCACCCCAGGCCAAACGCTACCAAACGGTGAGGCAAACGAAAAAAGTGGCTATCTCTTTCTTAGATGAAGGTTTGATTTCGTTGCAGTTTTTTTTTTTTTAAATTCTTTTTGCATTCCATCGTCCTTCGCCCTGGCCCACACCGTAGCATCATTGCAATGCATGTTTTTTTTGGGGCCGTCCAAACTCGCCATCGCTTTTCCCCGAATCCGTCGCTCGATCTGCCCGATTGCCAGTCTGTCAAAATGGCTGTATCACACGTACATGCAGCATGCACGGCTCCGCTCAAACACACATAGCTAGAGCAATGCGTTCTGCGATTGCACCAAATTCATGCCCTCGGCGGGGGAAGGGTTGCATGAGGTGGATTGAACTGTCCTGTCTTGGCACCTCGGGCGGGGGCAAAATAGAATGAAATAAAATCACACAAGCACCCAGGCACACACACAAACACACATACTCTCCTCCGTTCTCGCCCCGTGATAAGGTCCTTAAAGCTGGCAGACACATGCTAAAATCGGAGGACAGACAACCAACCGGTTTGTTATTGTTAGATTTCAGCAATTTATTTTCCAATTCGATGATAGCCCCCACACCCACCCTTTCCATCGGCTTGGGGAGAAAGGGCGGTGGAGCGAGCTTCGAAACAAAATTACCCCCTCCTCGCCGGCCATAGTTTGATGGCTTCACTTCCTCCCCCGAACTCCACTCCGGCGGCAGGTGGAAGGCACATCAAGAAATAATTCAAAATATCTTTCCTCGAGAGCTCGATGCTTGCGGGAACGGTAGCACAGGCAGCACAAGTACCGATTGTTTTTCATGACCCTCCAGCAAACCTCTCCGACACATTCCCCCCTTTTTGACTTTCCCGCTCGAGTGTCATTCTATTCATTGTATGTCAATTTTTCCAAACTTGTGCAGTTTTTTTTAACGCTCTTTTTGGTGTTTGGTGGCAGAGGGAAAAAAAGTATCTAGACGCAATGAGCTAGTTTTTTTTTCCTTTTAACATTTTTGAACTGATTTGTTGACTCAACACTAGGTTCTTTGTTTTGCATGTTTTTTTGTTGGTGTTGTTTTTATTAGTGATATTTAGCTCTGCATTGCGATGAAATTGCCATGTCCGCAGCTTTAGTTTAGCGCAAATTTAAGCTGTTTTGTTTTTTTTTTCGAATAGGTTTTGACTGAAGCTAAATTAAAAAATCCTTTTCCGAAGGATGAATCACTTATGAAAGGCGATGAAAATGATTGAAGTCATTCGAGTCATTGAAGGGGGGAACCTCATAAATTGGCACGTAACATATGGAGCGTCTAAAGGATACACAGAGACCCTGCAGTGATGAACGCCGTGTTTGTTTGATTTCCACAATGTGTTTCAAACAGAAATATCTTCATAATTAAACTTGAGCTTTTTTTTCAACCAATATGTTGCCGATTCGTAACATAAATTAAATCTTGCTGTGTCTTAAGACGATTCAGCTCAAACAAAATTTCAAGCGATGGTTGATCTTTGTTTTTAGTTGCATCTCAAGATCAATTGCATTCAAATTAGATTCGAAAGGCTGGAACCTACGAATTTTATTTGAATAGTTTATTGATGTGACGATGTCATCACCCGAGGAAATGATGATGCATGTAAAATGTAATGAATTTCTGTTTCTTGCATCTTTTCGCATGCACCGTAGAGCATTTGTTGGCGAAAGGAAGGAAAGGTCGTTTTATGCTGACAGAAAGAATGCAGTTTTAAATACTTTTAAGTAGAAACCTGCCTCCCTTTGCTAGGTGGACTCAGTGCCTCGGAAAAACCTGCAGCACTGTTAACGTCAGAGAGGAAAAAAAACAACATTTTCCCCGGTTTGTGCCCGTCGGAACGTTGGCGTTGCCTGCAGCGATTGTCAATGAGTGAAGGAAAAAGATTGTCGAAAACAAAATCGGTGGCAGCACGAAAAAAAAAACCCCTTCCGCGAATTGACGAATTGATCCCCACTGGATAGGAAAGGGGTTTGTTTGGTGGCGATGGGGGAAGGGGAAGGAGGTAGCCGTGTGTCGGTCAAATATTATGCCAGCCCTGCAGCGGCAAACACAACTTTGGGGGCAAGAGACGTTCCGTTGCACTTTGCAGGGGGCAGAAACATTTGTTTCACCATGTTTTTCACTACACGAGTCGCGACCCTCTTTGGTGGAAACGCCACCCTCATCCGCCACCCACCTCCAACTCCCTCTCGGACCGCACTAAAAGATGGCTGGCCGGCCGGATATGCACCACGAGACCCGCACGAACAGCTGAACAGGGGAGCCACGGAACAATCAAAACAATAAATCGAAACTTTTGACTTTTGCGCTGCAACTGAAGACGAATATAAATAAACGGGCCGAGCGAAAACTTTGCCGCTGCGGCGTTTTCACGATCATCTGGGCCGTGCGGGTTGTTTTCCTTTTTCCTTTGTTTTTGCGTCCTTTTAGCCCTACGGAATCGGGGGGTCCCCTGCAGGAGCACCTACCGTTTGGCCGCCGGAAGACGTTGGAGTGGGGGAAAACCCCGTCCAGTAAGGCAAAGACGCGGCACAATATTCCGGACACGTACCGGCATAACAATCGAAAAATCTCGCCAATGCTGGCCCCACCACACACCCACCTTCCTAGCGGCTTGTCCAGCCCGCGTGGTTCGTCGGTTATTAGTCGATGGCGTGAAAACGGGCCAAGAAGGAAGCGGACGGAAAGCCTCACAACGGTCGGCAGCGTTAAACGTCGAAGTGTGTGAGGATTTCGCAGCGACAAGTAAGCAATATTTAGTGTCATGGTGCGGAACGTCGAATCACGCCGGTCAAACAAATGCTGAGTACATGGGGCCGTGCGGCATCAAACACTTTCCTTTGGGCTTTTTATGTTTTACAACGAAGAAAACACGGTGGAATATGACCAAAGGAATGTCTGAAGAACCACTGCTTCGGTTGGGAACGGTCTAGAGTTGCACAGAAGAACCACCCGGGAATCGTTTTAAATATCCTTGCCACTAAAATAACTCAACGTTGCCGAAAACTGTGAAGCAAACCCTCGGCTCCATCGTTTCCTCGATTTTCGTTTTAAAACCCACTAACAGTTACATCACTCCCTGCCAGCAAACCATGTTGCCCCGTTCGATCCGGATGATTGTGGTGAAAACTTTGCCGATTCGAGCAGAACGAAACCAAAGCTCGACAAAGCGACGCGTTCCCGGCAGCCGAGTCCTTAAACGGCGACGATCAACAACTTCCGGGGACGCCAGCAGTGGAAGTGGTGAAAATTTGGAAAGAGATTGATTGAACATTAATAAACAACGGCCAAGTTTGAAAAGTGTTCCCGGGGGCCCGACACCCCCTCGCCGGAAGCTGGTGGAAGGAAGGTGGCTCAAATTGCCAATAAAATCGTTCAGCATCTCCCATCCGAGCGTCTCCCGTCCACGGGGTTTCTCTCGACTCGTCCCACCGTCCCAGGCGGTTGGTGTAAGTAATAAAAACAGCAGACTTGGAGACGGCATCGAAAATGGGAGCCAATGGGTGGTGGAAGCTGAGCCATCCGCACGCCAGCCCAAGCCAATATAAGCAACAGTCACGTGACGTGTTCGTCTTAAATAACGTGAGCTCTCTTACCTGTGTGGACCGCCCCCACCTCGACCCCTTCCGTAACCGCCGCGGAAAACCCGAGAGCACCCACGTGTGAGTTGTTGTCGGTTGGGTTCACCTTTACCTCCTCCCAAGCGGGAAGTGGTGAGAGATTGCAATCGTATCACGTTTCACAGCTTCATTAATTGGTTATGTTTGCTTTCATAACCTCAACCTTTCGCCCGAGCGTACAGCGGTGGTGTAAAGGGCAGCCCTTGCCGGAAAAACGGGCTCCCGTTCCAGAGACAAAGGTGTTCGGTATGGCGAGCTAAAAATAAAGGAAAAAAACCCCCAGTTACCTTCTTGTTGACAGCGTCGGAACACAAAGTCAAAGTTTAACTCGCAACTTGGGCATAGGTTCCAAGGGGGACCTGGAGAAGGTGGAAAGAAGTCATCGCTGGGATAAGTTTGGAATAAAACGGAGAGCTGCAAAAGGAGAAGGAACGGAAGCTACAACAGCGAAAAAAAAAACGCGGCAACACACCAACGAAACAACAGATCTGGGATTCGTACGTCGCCGTTGCAAGGCTGCAATACTACGGGCGAAAAGTTGTCCCTTCCCAGCACGGCTCGACGATGGGCACGTTCGTGACACGGCCCGGCCAGGTGACGCACTTCCACGCGAAAACGACGATTGTGCGCAAAAGTACAAGAATAGGAACGACGGAATTCGAGGAAGGGTATAAAAAAGAAATGCCAGAGGATGTGCGCGAGGTTTCTGTCGAACGGTGGGTTAAGTTGTTTACTTTTAAAGATTCGGAACAAGAAAAATCAATATATTTAAACGTAATGGTTCACGTTGTTTATGTGCGGTGTTTTTGGAGGATTAAAAACGCAGATGGTTCAAAACAAATTATATCATTAAGAATTGAATCATTCTGCAAACGTAGTGTTTGCTGTGTAGCATCTTTTCTGTACTTTTGATTTATGCCAATCGATCATCCAATTTAATATTCCTGACCAATCAGTATGCTTCCTCTTTTTCAGTGTTTATAACATGCTGAGCAAACACATTCTCATCTGGCAAAAACTCCCCGTACACCAACCCACCCCCACACAGAAAAGACAAAACTCATTCCGACAGGTGAAAATGAGAGCACATTTTTCCACAATTCCCTCCACACGTGCGGAGGCTTGTACTTCGTGCACGTCCGTTGTCGCCCCGAAACCGAACTTGCAGAAAATTGCAATTGCATCTCGAACGACCGGGGGGACCGCGAGTGGTGAAGAAATGAGAGAAAAAGCCTCCCTTTCGTAGCGAAGACGGTAAACGGCATCCCAGAAGGTACGCAGACAAACTTGTTGATAAATGACATTTCCCGGGCACGGTGCCTCCCGCCGTGCACGCCACGACCCACCTAAAGGATGCCCGATCGGTTGACATCAGGCTCATATTTCTCCATCGGGCTCCACAGTTCCACAGTGCCGCCTGTCGAGTGCAACAACGGCACGCCACTTTCTCGCCCACCGGTGAAAGTTTCGACTTTTCCCGAATAGATTTTGCATAAAATTCGATTAAACCTTGCTCTTTCAGACGCGCTCGCTCGCTCGCTCGCTCGCTCTGCCTTTCTCCGACACCGCACGCTGCTGCAGCATATCGTTTTAATCCTGATAAAGCTTAGCTTTCTCTCTCCCCCCCCCCCCCCCCCCTTATACTCCCACGGCTCTAAGGGCAGCGGCGGGGCACGAAGGTGAGCCGGACTCCGACTGCCAAGGTACTAATTATCTAAATCACAATCCTCGGGGAAATCTGACTTCATTCCATTTAATTTTGAGCAATCTGTTCCACGCTCCGACTATTTGCAACCGTCGGTTCGGGTAGCGAAGGGCTGTGATTCCCCAACGCCGTGTGGAAATTGGAATCGAGATCGAATCCTGCCTGCCTGCATGCCTCACACCGCCGGATTCACCTGCACCGGGCTCGCAGCATCGAGCTTATCTGTAAATCGGTTTTTCCCCGGTAGCGTGGCTGTTGAAGCAATTTTTCATCGGTAAAATTATTAATCTTTCGAGTGGTGTCAGTAATTGCACCGGGCCAACCGTCACGGACAGTTGATTTAAATTAATGCGAACATACTAATCGCCATTGATGGATCACCAAAGTAAAACGTTAATGTGCTTACCAAAATTTCGTTGCTGTTTAAACCCTTTTCGCTATTTTTTTAACTGTATGGAATAAGTTTTTCTTGATTTGTGTTACGCGAATGTGTCCTAAAACGTTTAATTTTAAACCATTTTGCTTCATTATCCCATGCAGAAAATTTAACTATCTACGAGCTGCATTTGAAGCACTGCTAAAATAGTTTATCGGAATAAAAAATCATTCAAAACATAATATAAAAACCAGCTCCACTCTTTTGTTCATCATAATAAAACTCTCATTATTTGCTTTTCCGCTGCGGCTCAGACGGGATTATGCTGGTCCAACGTTAAACATCTAATAGTGACACTTTGGGGTAGATCAATGCCACCCTTCCAGACACCTCCCTTTACACCTTCCTCGCCCTCTGCAATCGTCTTACCCCGGCGTCCCAACGACGGTATCGTTAGTGACAAAATTGCACCTGAAAATCGGCGAAATTTTGGACGCAGTTCAAAACAGAAAAACCCACCCGGATGGGTTTTTGAGCTATTATTTTTTATGCGTTTTATGTACACGACCCTGCAACGATACAAAAGTTCAGCGCGTGGAGAAAATGGCCTCGGTCTGCTCGCACTGACGCAGCATCACGGCGTGTTTGTCTAGTCGGTGTAGGAAAACACATTTTTAATGCATTGACCTGGGCAGCCCGCCCCGGGTGGGCCTATTTTTCCTACCTTATGCTCTTCCCCCAACCAGCACGCCAGTTCCCCCAGAGCCAGCGAGCTTTTCACGACAAACGCACACATGGCTTCCGACGGTTTTGGATGCTTCTTTTCCGCTCCTTCATCCCGCATCCCGGTCGGTTGGACAATCTCGTTCTATAAATTAATCATCTAAATTGATATTTGATTACGAGCTGGTTGTCTGGCACAGATCATTGACAGAAATGTGCCACCCGACGGCTCGTCCCGGGCCTGGCAATTGTCGACTTCAGGTGTACGCCACAACACGGGAAACGGTGTGCCACGTGCACCGCAGCTTGAGGTCCAGTGCCTTTCCGGCTCCAGGCATAAACTAATTGCAACGTGCACTGAAGACGTCCTGTCCTGTATTTTCGCTACGTTGAGGAAAACGACAACATTTCCCCTTCTCTTCTGCCCTCAACTATCCAGAATCGTTTTCCCAAGAAACAAAAAATGAATCAATTAACGATCTGAAGTATTTAAAAAACAAGGACAAGAGATTGTTTACAGTGCACAGGATCATCCGTTTGTTTGCTGCTCATGGAACTCTAACAAACAAAAAAAAAAACCTGGAAAATCGTTGTTTGTGAAGCTGACGCATTTTGAAGCATATCGTGAGCCAATTCAAACACTCGATGTGCAGTTGATTGTATTTTTTTATTTTCCTAGTTCTTTTTAATATAAAAGTGTTCCCCTAGCCTGCGCATTGAACAGGCTGTTTCATCTCTGCCTTCATCCGTCTCCCATCAAGTCCTCGTGGAACTCTTGGAGCGTCCCTTGCTCTTGGGCAATCCCTCCCCGGAGATGCATCGATCCCCTCGAACATATCCCGGATGCATATGAACCATCAAGTGGCGCGTTTGTCGCCGTATTATCGTTATTAGTTTTGTGATTCCCGTTTGCACCCAATGTCCCGGATGTTGGACACGTGTACGGTATACCGCTGGCACATTGTATCCCTCGCTCTTCCTAGTTTGCTTGCCCCTCTGATTGATGCTGCTTTTTTTTTGCTTTCTTCCCAACCCAATCCAATGGTTTTGCGCCCCAACACGGTCCTTGGCTGGTGTCACACGCCGAGATTCGTTCCTGGGTCGCCGAATGGTTGTTTAATTTTCATACGATCAACCCTGCCCCAGCAGTTCTCTGGATAACATCCCTTTGTCCCCGGTTCGTGCTCAGCGTGGCCTACAATTTGCCATTCCTAGCGCGGTGCAAACACACACGGGTAGGGAGAAAAAGGAGCATCATCAAGCTTTTCGAAATGAGTTCAATCAAATTGTTTATTAAATGGATTGAATTGAATCAAGCAGCAAACAGCAGAACGGCCAGAACTGCCAGCGTTTAAAGATAATAAACAGGATGCAGGCAAGAGATCGTCTAGAGGTTGAATATCGTTGGATTGTTTTTTTTTTCAAATAAAAGCCCAATTTTGCTTCTACAGGTCTGATGCTCTTAGAAATCAATAATAGCCTAATTTTTTTTTTTCGTTTCGTTGTTTCTTTTAAATTTCAGATTATATACTTTACAGATTGTATATTTTAAATTTCAGATTATTCAATTCAAAGTTATTACAGAACGAAGTTATAAAATTACCCAGCGATTCAACCGGACGGTCAATATGAAAAATAACACTTACAAACAAATCAACAAGTTAACCAACGTGTTTCCGAAAAAAAACACCGATTCCGAGTGCAAATCGATTTGGGTCCAAGTTTACCGATTTTGGTGCGCAGGCGGTATCTTTTGGACCAAAACCGGTTCCTAGGGGTTTCACGTGTAAACCGGTTCCATCTGGGCCAAAATCGGTGCAAATCGTGGTCTTCAAAGCGCCTCAAGGTATGCAATCGGACCCAGGAACGCGCGCAACCTAGCTGTCGCTAGCCTAATCTACGAACTTTTACGTAGGCATCACTAAAACTAAACCTTTTATTTTTACGTATATAAAGTTAGGGAGACGCCTTATCTCTCGGAATGAAGAACCTCGAAATAATTTTTCGAATCTCATTAGTTTTTTCTTGTTGTAGTTTATTTCACTAATGTCGAAACATGTTCCTCCATTTAAAATCCCGGATACATAGTCAGATGAGAAGGTGGCGCATAGGGGTTAACAAATGTTTTTTTCTTGGAGACCAACTAGAAACGTTGATCATCACTGAATTACTGAATGAAAGATATCCTCCTTCCTGACCAGACCATGCAATCTCTCTATAGTGGAAAGTCATCCACTGTTTGAATGTTAGACATCACTAGAAATAAACCAATACATCTACGTATATATACAAATGTTGACATGTAACTTTTGGAGATGAAGAACCTTGAGATTTGAAGGTGACTAATGTGCAAAACGCTTCTCAGCGCGTGCTTGTGTGCGCAACTTTCTGATCCATCTTTTTTTTTATTTCAGTGTGGTTTTCCAACATATGTCAAACATTTCATATATTATTTGATGCAGATTTATTTTTTTAACTTTTTGGCGACCAAATACAGATCTTCATGCTTATTGATGCACGGATAGTTGTCTGAATGTAAAACATCACTAGAACTAAACGTGTCATGATTCATATATATACTTACGCAACAATCATTTTCATCGGAGTTTTTGAACTGTAACTGGATGATATTTTATCATATAAGTTTTTTTTCCGATCAAGGACATATACATTTGAAATTCTTTCTATCGGGCTAAATACATACCGGAGACGCGATGTCAACAATTCCGACGACAATGCTGTTCAAAGGCAAGGGTTACAAGACGAACCACGTCCAATGCGATGGACACGCTAAATACTACCGGTTTTTCGAGAGAAGGGAACTTAATTAATTTACCAACATAGTCGCACCACCAAACTGACAGGCCAAATCTCATTTGCGCGTCTTCTTTGCACCGGAAAGAACCAACCTGGCCTCCGTGACACCCATCGAGTATCGAAAGTCCCTTTCCATCACGCTTCAAGCCGTTCCATTTGCTGGAGGGATGAACGATTTTCGGGTGGTGTTGTCAAATTTAAACTAAAAACTTTTAATTACCACCAGCAACAATCGGTCCGCAAACGTGCGCGACGACGTCGACGAAGGTGGAGCACGAAGTTTGTGGTAAGCAGCGAACGGATTCTCCAGCGTTCCCAATTCGAGGCGCTTCGGGAAGCATCAATCATCGTAGTCGCACTACAATTTTCTATCCATTCACCGAGGCGCAAGCCAATTGCAGTTTTGGAGCAGAAACTGCTGACCATTTTACACCAAAAACCAGCCAAGTAGCTTCCCGAACTTCGTCGCTAGAACTGTAATGAGGGAAATTGAATTTGTCACCGCATCCAGCCGGGAAAATTACAAGCCTCCCAGCCTTGGGCTGAAAAAGAGTGGAATGGAGTGGATGGATGAGGAGAATTGCTGAGTTGCTGACTGTTCCGGTGGTTTCAACGTTGGAAATTCGTTTCGGGAATCTATTTCTGTGGCATGATGACGGAAACTAAAGTTTCATCTATAACATTTTCTTTTGTTCAATAACTTTTCGTGACATTGTGTTGCTATGTTGTGTTCTGTCTCCTCCATTTTTGCTGCTCCATAGTCGAAGCAGAACCATGGAGGGATCCTACAAACTTACGCTGTAAAATATGGAAACCATCACATTCATCGTTCTATTACCGTTGGAACAAGATTTGTTTCTTAGGTGCTTTACAGTGTGCTGTTGGATAGCGGTTATTCCAATCCGCACAAACACAGTCAAGCCAGGTTGTCGTCGCTCAGTCTGCCTGATCTGATCCGACGGTTCCGCAGCTCACGTGCGTCATCCCCAATTCCCAATTCCCTTCGCCAACAAGCGCCGGTAACATCGTGTTTGGATGCTGGGCAACGGCGCACGACGTGAACAGCGGTCTGGTCGAACGACTGAAACATGTCCACGGCAACGTGCGGATGCGGCGGATATTATTTTTCTCTTTGCCGTTCTATACGAGTACATACGCTGATGTCGGAACAGGTGATCAATCATCCCCCTAGAGCCGGTTGCAATGAAACAAAGTACAAGGGAAAATACAAATCTCATGGGAAAGTACGTGGAAAGCGAGATCATTGACCAAAAGCCGACGATGGCGTTCAACTTACCGATCGGAGAGATCCCTGCCACGTAGTGATCCCCATGCGGATCGTACCATCCAGTCTTCCGGAACTTTCGCCGCATCGCATATATTAACCGGCGTGACAGTTGCGACAACTTTGTTCCTGTGACCGCCACTGTCCCAGGACAATCGATGGCGCTCGCGTCAATGTACCTACACCCCGCGATCTTGGCTGGGGGCAGACGAGACGACTCTCGTCGCTTCCCTACCGCTCGCATGCAAACTGTCCACCAAACCGTCACCGTTTAAAAATAATACCAACATCTGGCCGTCGGAGTTGCGCCGGTCTCGTTGGCTTGTTTGATGGCAGGATCCTTGTCACTTTTACACGCACCCACGTTCTGGCCGAACCGGCTACGGCGTGTGCGCGTGTTTGCGTAAGCGGCGTGCGGTCGGTTTCACTGTCACAACACGCCAAGCGTGAAAAGGAAAATCGTGCGCCTTTGGTGTTGTTCGTTTTTCGTCATGTAGAAAGTAACGATCGCACCGAAACGTGTGAAAAAAAAAACATTGAAATCGAAGATGCCGTTGAAAAACAAAAACGGCAACAAAACGGTGTTGCAACAAAACGGCACAACAAAAGCAAAAAAGAATAGGAAAAACAACTATCCGCTTTTAGAGATTGATGATCGCGATGGATTTTCCCAGAACGAAATTGGAAGCTGGGAACGGTTTTGCTGGGAAATTGAACAGCCACTTCGACATGGGTTTGAATCGTGTGGTCCGCCCTGGGAGATACAACTCTCGACTGTCATCAAAACAACATGGCCAGTTCCGTGTATCTTAGGAACATGGAAAATTGAGTTTTTCAGAATCTGTCCTCGCTGAAACAAATGCGGAAGTGCAAATGATGTCCCTTGTCAGAGGTCTGGGCTTACACTTAATATGCCAGCTACAAAACGCCCCGTACCTTCAATCATGTTAAGAAAAACCATTTCTTGTTATCTTGTATCTTGCGTCTACAGGAGATTAATTTTAACTGGGGTCATTATGTTATCAAATTCATTTGAGGTGCTACTGCAGAAAAAAATCTATTTTTTTTTAACCTGGGAATTCTACTATTTCATTGTGGTAACGGTTTAAATATCGTGTGTTGAGTTTTTTTTTGTCTGCACAACTCATTAACATTTACAACATCTTTGAATTAAAAGCAAATTAAAAAAAAAATAAATGTAAAAACGAGATGTAACCTAACAACATCGCCATCGTTTGCCACGAAGGATAAACGGTCTTCCCCCCGTTTTTCCCCTTTCGAGAAGTCAGCAAACAATTGCTAGTATTTTGCTTTGGCAGTTCAAGGGCAACCGCTGCCTAATAGATGGTTGCTTGCCACACGCCCGCATTTCGATTTGTTTACGCTCCAGAGTGCACCGCACGCGCGCAAGGAACACGTGCAGCGGTGAAGCCGAGAAGAGGTGACCTGGGTCCGTCCCCGGGGACCGACTGGCGGCTATATCTGCGTTCTAGGTAGGAACCTTGGGCAACACTCATCAACGCCGGTTCCGCACTGCGTTCTAGTTACTCATCGTGTCGACCACTCGTCCATCAGCTCCGATCACGGCCAGTGTCCGACATTTGACCGCAGACAGACAGACAGCCGCACTGGGTCGACGGTAGATTGGCAAGAAATGACCACACTTCCGAGCCCGGATACGATCTGTCAATACGTCCGTCCACGTGACTTCCGGGATGACCGACACATGCTGCACGCGCATTCGTTCGAGGACACTCGGTAAGATCGTTAACAATGTGTTCGAGTGGGGAAGGACGCTCTAAAATTGGGTTTGGCGTGTGCCCGTGCGCCAGGGTGCCGTGCTAAGAAATAGAAGAATGGGAAATATTTAAAGAATGTCTTAGAAAATGCCTTTATTTCATCAAACCATCTCAACTAACGAACGTTGCGAAGCGATGATATGGTTAACAAATTGCTGACGATCAAGCTGTTTGCTTTATGTCACACTTTATTAACTGGCGTCGAGCCTGACTGCCGGTGTGGTGACAGCGGGGGATATCTATTACTGAAATTATGTCACAGAAGCGTAGTTAATGGAAGGCCTTGCCTGGAAGACACATTTGAAACCGCAACGGTTTCTACGGTCGATCCCATTGTCTGCAGTTGCTGAGTGAAAAATCAAATCAAATCCGCACGATGCACTTCACTTTGCTATCATCTACCAACGAGGGAAGGAAGAGAAAAAAAAACCGGCTTACACTTGCACTTCCTCCTTTCAACCCGGGGCGGCTGACCCTTCCTCGGCTTGCCACGCATCCCGCACCGCGTTGCGGCCAATCCAAATCAATGCCAACCGCGATTGGTGGGTTCTATTTTCGGTGCAGTCAGTTTGAATTTAACGCGCTGCAATAAATCGTACCACCGCGTCCATGCCCCTTCGGGCGCCTCCCAAATGCCATGCCGGTAGTTTCAGTTGATGCGTTCCGCAGGCCATGTCTGCGCCAGCGTACGCCAAATTCACATCAACAACAACGGCCGCAGCGAGATTCACTATAGGACGCTCGGGAGAAAGGGAAAGGTAGGGTCGCCGAGCGGGGTTGCTGGCTGTCGTTCCTTTAGGGCAACCGGACCGGGGGAGGTAGTGGAGGACCCCGGTGCCCCGGTCGGTGGTAGCAATTTTGAAGCATCTAAAAATATCTCCCACAGTCGATCGAGCGCGCTTTTTCTTCCAACGCCTCCGAACACTGCTTCCCTTCCCGTACGTCGTCTTTCTTGCAAGCCGCTTCTTTCGGTTGTTGTGACGTAAATTGGTGTTTATCTCAAAACGCATTGTACGCTGCATCCTATATTGTACACCCTGATCGGTGATGGTAGACACGCAGCGATGCGTCGGATTCATGTTTCAATGAACTTGAATACCCAAAACTATCCGTCTAGTGTGATGGCGAGGCACTGGTCTGGTAGAATCCGCCACGATTCGCGCACCGTTGCGGTTTTTGATCTTTCGAGCGATCGCGCGGGGGCTGAATGTTTGATCAGTTTGCTTGGCAATAGATCAAAGACGATCGGCGTTGGGGTGAAGTTCACGATCAGATCAGACACACCGCCGCCGACCCAGCTCCACCTGCAGAGCGATGGTCGAAAAGGTGGGAAGACTGCGTTAACATTTTCATTGACTTTGATTTTAGCATAAGTCTACCTCCTTCCTGAAACCGAGGATACGGGTGGCAGCAATTGAATGGCGGAAGCGGAATTACCGACGACTAAATCGGGACATACTTTTCCAATTAATGTGGTCCCTTTTTTTGTTTAAACTTTCCCATGCGAAGCAAGCCGATTAAATCCTTTTCTTCATCCTTAATCACCCGAGGTAAAAATAGATCATCCGTAACAGAGCCAACTATAAACATTTTGCTCGTGTCCAATTTGGCACATTATGTGGCCATTACTATTTTTGCCTATAATAAATAAAAATACGAGCAAAAGGAGATCCAAAACACACGCTAATCGTAATGAACGTGCCACATTTGCCCACCATAAACCATATTCCCGGCCGCGCCCACTCGCGCGTGACCGTTACCCATTTGATTTGAAAACAACAAAAAACCATCTACAGCCGCCGTGTTTCTTTTGTTTGGCAAATAAATCGTGGCGCGAATCTAGCCACCTGGAAGGGGGCCCGCCTCATGCCCGCCCCGTCCATTTCACAACACAATGTGTTGACAGGATCGGCCCCGGGCTACCTTCCGCGTCCTGGCGCCATGCCTAGCTCCACAAATGCTCCAAAATGTACTTGAACCAAAAAGCTGTTAGCCTCCTGACCGGCGTGAACTTATTTTTAGTCTACCCCAACCGTTGCCACGCCGCAGTCGATCGTACGTTCCGGCATCTACTTTACCCAATAGTTTACACACCGTGTTTCGCGAGTGGCGCGAAAAGTGTGTGTGTTTTTCCGAGAAGGAAACACTTAACACTCGCCACTCGTTCGAACGATACAAACGTGAAACTGAACCAAAAAAAATTTGTTTTCCTAAATCGCCATCAATTCCACGGCGCTGTGACGTCTGCGAGGATGTTGACCGATGGAAGCGTTAGATTTGCCACATGTAATAGTCGTAGGCAAGAAGGCAGTTGATCGTAAACCCTTGCGGCTTGAGAGAAAATTTGTTCTCTTTCTCAAGGGCGTGTTTCAACGATGGAGGAAAGAAATGGTGCCTCGGCTTGCTACATTGTACCACCTATAAGATCGCATCCGTGTTACTAATGAGCTAAACAGGTCGATTAATATATATGGCAAACAGATGAAAGAAATCGCTTCCCGTCCGTGTTCCACAGGGATCGCTCAGTTCGCGGCAATTTCGTTGGAATATCTACAAACTTACGTTCGGCTCCTACGCAAGCAAATCCATTTGGAAAGGGAGAAGAAACCCGAGTTGGCAGGAAAAGAAAAAGAAAAGATGAAGTAATCATCTTACATTGGTATATTTTCATTAACTCTCTTCCTCCGTACGATAATCATAAACAAAAACGAAAAAAAGTAATCGTCGGAAGTGGTTGAGGCATTATACGCTTAGGCTGTTCAGCTTTAAAAATATCAAACGGGTTAATGTTGCTCCTTGCTTACATCATTGTGTGCGATTAATTAGGAAAATTTCAGCAAATACGCACGCACCGAGAAATTAAAAAAGAATGAAATTGAAAACACTCTTCGTCTCGATTTCGAATCGAGAGCACTCGAACTTTCTGCTGACTTCACGATAGCAGACGTTGCGGCGTACGGTACACGTATCGTCGTCTGTACTACGCCATTCGTTAGCATCACGATTTTTCCTACACGATCGTGCGATTTTCATTACAGAAGCTAATCAAAAGTCACTACGGTAGGGGACGCGTGGACGATCCGAGGGTGTACAAAAAAATACAGGAAGGCAGTTTTTCTCTTAACACTAGAACCAATCTTAAACGTTCCCGCTGTTATCTGATTAGGTAGCGAGTAGTTACAGGAACAGTAGTAGTAGAAGTAATAGTTGTAGTAGTAGTAGAAGTAGTTGTAGCAATAGTTTATCACAGTTTTCAATTAAGGTCGTGGTGTTTATCCTCCATGTAGGGTGGAAATGAAGAGGATATGGTCACCAGGCTGTAGGATGTACTCGGTTTCGCCCTGTGAGCATACGAAAGTAGAAATAATCACAAAATTAAGCACAGCCATTAAACCGAGGTGGGGATCGACCAATGGCGTATACGTACCATCAGATCCCAATCGGTGTCGTTGATCATGACAAGGATGCCCGGTCGTACACTATGATCCTGGAGAAACAGAGTTGGATCGCCTGTCAGCAGATTATCCCGGAGCCATCGCAGCATCTCCTCCAGTAATACTAAAGTACCCAAGTGAAGCGTTGGACATTGTACACTATTGTAATATTGATTGACACAGTTTTACGTGATCTGCTCTTACCTATTTTCGATCCATCCAGTGGTACGATATGTTCTTTAACGCCTCCGAAGAGCGTTTCTGCTCCTCCGCTGTTAAGATTAGGGGATGGTTGCAAATAATATTAATAAATTAAAAGTCGGTCATCACACGCAGGAAACGTTCGAAACGAAAATGTTCCCCAATCGTTCGCAGTGCTCCCACATGCAACATGAGACGGCCACGGTCCTCTGACCATTCGGTAAGAATAGCATTTTTGTATTTTTTTTTTTTTTTCGGTGAGCAACTTTTTTTTTCTGAATGACGGCAACAACTTTTCCACTGACGCACGCTCACCTGAACTCGACGGTAACGGTTGAACCACCCGAGATCACCTCTTCATCGATTGAATCATCCATACTTTTGGTGGCACCAATGATGACCGCGCTGCCCGCAAAGATTGAAAACAGATTTTTCACGAGGTTTCACGAACTTGTTTTGTTGTTCTCTTTTGCTCAATCAAACAGCTTCAACTGTTTAGTTGAACAAGATTTACTGCCGGCAAATCTGAATTAAGATGTCTCCGGCACGGTGCCCGCTCGAGATGCTATCGTTCCGGATGCTTGTGAAAAACTGACTGTTTTCCTCCGAGCAGCTGTTGCTTATACGTTCGATGAGATGAGAAACTGAATTTTCTCACCATTCACCAGCCGTGTTAGTGATCACGAATCGCACGATCACTTAATGATTGTGAACTTGCGCACTGCCGTTCACGAAATATCACACGTCCCACAACTTGCAATACCTGTATAAGCCAATAGGTGCTTGAATGAGCATAAGCGTGTGGGTTTAGCTACGCGGACTCAAGATTAAAATACAAACCTTCACGTTGAACCCCGATTATTTTAACTGCTACAACAGATTATTAAGAATGTGAATTTTTATCGCCAAGGGAAAGGTACAAGATCAAAACTTTTGGGAAGCTGCTGCAACAAGCGGCGTGCACGTTGTTAGTCCTTGCTCCTTCGAATGACATTTGTGTGCCGGTTGCACAGCTGGGGCATGAGAGGTGCTGCTGCCTCATATGATAACAGTTCATGTTTTACCAGATTGTTACTTCCAAACATTTTTAATGCTCAAAAGAGCATGCACATGATATTATGGAAAGGAAATGTAATGTTATTTGTTTTATGTAAATACATATTCGACAATACCATTCACCTCCCTTTGACAGGCATCGAAAATGGTCCGTTCCTGAAGGGAGAAATGTCAAAATCTGTCCAAAACAAACTTCAATATTGTGTGAATCATTTTCTGCACCGCGGCAGCTGTTGTGTCGTGTTTATTTTTGCCCGGCCTAAGAAAATAACCTTCCAAGAAGATTTGTACAGCTGATATTACCAAAGATAAGAGAACTTGATAGACGCACAAGTACAGTCGTGCTGCTGAAAACTCAAAGTGCCAAAGGCAATCATTTTGAATCCCGTTTCCAATATTCTTGTTCGTCTGATATTCTCGACGTGCGTCATACCGAGGCGAGCAGCTCCATCAGCTAGACGATATTTATTTTTAAAGCATTTCCATTTGCTACGAAAATATGGGTGAAAGTGTAAGTGAACAAAGTGCACAAATGCCAAATGTGTATCCTATAATTACGATTCCTTCCTACAGGTGGATTCAAAAACGCGCCTCGAGGAGGGCAGAAATATTCCACCAGCACTGAAAAAGCTTCTCGAGTGGGATGTGGTGTTAACGAAGCAATTTGTAAGCTTTATGCTCAATTTCGTACCCCTTCGTTCCCTGCGGACGCACTGCAAAGTGTTGGAATACTCGTGCCATGGTATTGCTTGGTTGGCCGGTTGGCTGGCGTTCTGCTGGATGATCGACAAGCCGGAATGGTACCAAATGCAGGTGAATCTGTTCATCGGCTTGCTCACGGACATCGTGATGGTGGCCATAATTAAAGCAGCAACCCGCCGACGCCGTCCTGCCATCAACGACGATCCGTTATGCTTCGGTCCGGACAAGTTTAGCTTCCCCTCGGGGCACGTTTCTCGCGGGGTGTACATTACGACGTTTCTTATATTCCTCGATCCGGTAACCATCGTGTTTTGGCCACCACTGCTGGCCTGGACTGTCGCGCTCTGCATTTCCCGACTCATCTTGTACCGCCACCACATTCTCGACGTCATTGGTGGCATCATACTTGGAATCTTCAATGCGCTTCTGATCTCCATCCTTTGGTTCGATCAGGACGGAAGCGTGTGGATGATAAACTGGATCACGGACGAACGAGTGGCTGGAGCGGAATACGCCGTGTAAATGTTGTGCTCATATCTAACATATTTATGACAAAATAAAAATGAACTTTGGCTGGTAATGCACCTATTCGTCCATTTATTAAACAAGTGGGTCTAAAAGGTGTAAACTTCCACCGCCTTTGGGACGAGCGTTATTCGCACTGGTCGCACTTCATAAGCCTCATTGTCGATGGAATAGTACAAGTCTGGATCGGTCTCTTCTACCTTTAACCGTTCCGGCAGTAGCTCTACCGTGCGAACGCTGATGTTATCCGTGGATGGACATTCGAAGAATTTGCGACCCTTCACTCGTCCCCAGCTGTCTCCGATGAAACCAAAGCTCGAGTCCACCTTTTCTCCTACAACTAAGTTTAACATGGCCTGTTCAGGCATTTCCTTCTCGCCTTCTTCGGGTTCTCCTTTAACATTACTCGTCTTGATAACCAGCTCAGACGGATCCACCTCAATTTCGTGACGAACAGAACACTTTTCATTGACGATCTTAGAATAATCCGTCTTGGGAGCAGTTTTTGTACGAGGCACAAACACCGACCACCATCTTCTCGGCTGTTGGTCTTGTTTCTTGGAGGCGGCCCACTGTTCGTCCAGATCTTTATAACAGTTGCTGCATCCAGCACACGGTTCCGTGTAGGTAAGCTTTGCTTTGCAGTTCCACGTGTGCGCTCCGTCGAATGCGTTGAAAAGGAAAGCAGTGTAGTCTCGCAAGGAGGCCGTGTACCAATATTTATCCCTCAGCGCAAGTATATCCCGGAATGCACCCCACTGCAGGGCGCCAACGGCGTAGACTGGCTTCTCCGGAGGTTTTTCGTCGGCCGCATTAGGCAGGACCTCGATACGCATGACATCTTTCTTTTCTTTCTTCCCCGCAATGACCGCGTACGCCGCATTGGCCATGGTGCGTACGTTTTCTAAATCGGAATTGTTGGCACCATCTAAAGCGAACAGTTTTGTTGCCACGGTGTTGGTCCGACCTAATGGTAACACGCCCACTGGACATTGTGCCCCATCTGTGCGTCGTTTCATACCGGACACTGCTTCCGAAAGCGTTCCATCACCGCCTCCCACAATGAGTGCATCTGGTAGGGCGGCCAATTCTTCTACGTAGCGACGGGCGTGTCCTTCGGAATCGGTTTTTACAACGTCTACCTCAAAGCCAGCAAGATGTAGAATCGGCTCGCAGTAGTTGTGGAACTTTGGGAAAACAAGGAAATGAATAAGCGAGCACGCGTATTAAGAACACCAAACTCACGTCTTCCTCCGATGATTTTCGGTTCGCAGCGGGGTTGAGTAAAACCAACACCTTTGGCGGTCTTTGGTTGTGGCCTATTTTTACATCTCCGTAGCGTGAGGCCTCGGTGCAGTAGTGTCGCATCAGCTGTTTAATTCTGAAAGAAAGTTTTTCTTACTTTTTCATTTCGAATTGATGGACGTGATGTGGTCTACTTACTCATATTTTTCATTGGAATACGACACTCCGTACGCCAGTGCGCTAGCAAAAACCGTAGATTTCTTCCAGTTGTTACGCAAAGTTTTGGCAAACCTTAGCACAAAAGCCATCGTTTTACAGCAGCAAACAATTGCAGAACGAAATTGTTGCTTTGTTGCCGGTGTTATTTAACAAAATAGCAGAAAAACATGCTGCAGTTGTGTAAGTTGTAAACAAACTATTTCTGTCAAGCGTGCGCCCTTCAGAAATGGCTGCGATCGGTCGACTACAAATGTAACAAGGTTTTTATTGCAAAGAGATGACGAGAGAAAATTAACGTAGAAGTTTTCAATAGGTTTTAGCAGATCTAGTGGAATGTTGTAACAGTCTTATGAAGCTTCAACGGGCTTCTTTATGCCAAGGAAAGTAAATGTCGTTAAATCAAACCACAAATATAACTCACATCAGATTCATCAATTTCTAAAATCCATCTAATGCCGGAAAACGGTTTGCCGTTCGAATGAAGCGTTTTTGCAGGAGTGTGTTGTGTTTCTGGAGCAGCAGTATGTGGTGGAATTTGACGTTTCGTTTCCTTCGTTTGCTTCTTCTCCTTCTTCCCGCTACTTTGTTCCAGACCTTCGCTAGCTTCTATTCTCCGCACTGGCTCGTTCGCAGGCAGCAAATGCGAACAAGAAGAAAAGTTGTCTGCTGCTGGTACACTGCGCTGCAATCGTCTCGTTCATTCTCGTTTTTATTCTGTTTGATTTCTGGTGCACCTTTTAGAATGTTGCAGTGCCACAACTGAAAAGTTAAGAAAAACTCTCCGAAACGATCGTCGTTGCTCTGGTCGAGGGCAAAAGGTTGTGGTGTGCGGTGTGTCCAAATCGTTTCCCATATTGTACTTGTTCTTCAACTAAATGGTGTTCCTGTCAGCAAAACGCTGCATTGGCCCTAGCTGCTTCGCGCATTCGAGTGAACCTTCCAACGCTGTTTTATAATAAAACGAAATGGACAACTAAATCATGTGGTGCGGTGATTAAAAGTGGTGAATGAACGTTTCAAACGGGAAGAAATCGGCCCATCGATCGCCAATCCCTGATCGTCGCAAAGATGAGGGGAGTCCAGCACAAAGATTTTCCAGCATAAAATGTTTGCTTTATTATGGTCTCCTTTCTGGTGCTTATTTTGAAAAAGTGATAAGATATCTCGTTCGTTGTTATCCCCCGATAGTGCAATTGTGCCTCTAGATATATCGGACGTGCGGCGAAAACATCGTAAAACTCGCATTCCATCCCCCACGTAATGGTGTCGCGGGGCCCTTTCCCGAGCGATACTTGTTTGAAAAAAAGTAAAAACAAAAAAATAGTCTGTGCCTTGTTGTGTGCGTCCGCGTCCGCACTTGAAACCCCGACTGGAACATGCAAGATTGATAAAAGAGTTCTCGGTAAACGGACGCGCACGAACCGCGGGGCTGTTTGTTCGTATATTTATATATTTGTATGATTCAACCGCCGCACCAGCAGTAGAGGCATCAGCAGCAGCAGCAGCAGCAGAGCAGCAACTCGTTGTCCGGCATTAAACGGTCTTACTGTGTAAGGGGCGCGTCAGAAGATCGTTTGACCTGCGACACCGGCGACAAAGGGAAGCAGAGATCATCCGGTGATGCAAAGAAGATGCGCACAAACATATCGACTTTCTCCCAGGACATGCCGATGACAGGTTGCTAAATAGCGCACATAACATCGCGAAGACGCCCGAGGGCGGAGGAAATCAGAAGCATTATTTAAAAAAATGCTTAGAAACTAATAATCAAGAAACAACCAGGCAACAGCAAAACGCGATCGATAGCTACGCTGGCTCGAATGAATAAATCCTGCCTTATCGGTTGGATTTACTTTCGCAACGCTACATGCGAAATACTTCCCACAATGTGTGCCTGATGGGAGAATTGCCAACTTACAATATGCTCGCCTTGAGGCCGTGAGCCTGGATGACTCACGAGCATGCAAGAAACTAACGAAGTTAAATTCGTTTGGGAGCAGTGAATGGTAGAACCAATAGAGACTAATTTACATGCATCCTTATGGGCCGGGCGAACCCTGAAGGTTTTAAAAGCTAATACTGATTCTCGGAACAAAGCACTCTAACAAACGCGAAAACGCAAATTATCAACCGATCGATCGAAGCAACCACTGGAGCAGAAACGACCAAGTTCAGCTGGGGCGTGCGTGGAGAACGTGAATTATCCCGACTGAGGCTCGAAGAAAAAAGAGGAGAAAGAAAATAACAACAACGATAAGAAACTGTAACCAGATGGCCACGAATAAAGAAGTCTACCACGAAGGCTGGCTCATCAAGTCGCCACCGACGAAGCGAATCTGGCGTGCGGTGAGTCACCGTTTTTTCCCCTTATTATTATTCTTCCCGTTTCAGAATCCGCCACCCCATCTATCCTTTTCCACCTCATGCTGCTGCTCTTACTCCACTCCGACCTGCCTCGGCTAGGTGTCTGCTCTTGTGTCACCTCGAGCGTGTTCCAACGGCGACGCGCCTACATTGGCGATTTCCAGCGGGACCATCAAGCCCCACCAAGCGGCCTTGACCGGTAGCGACTGGAGTGCCATCGAGACGATGATTATCTAATCCCCGGAGAAGTTGACACTATCAAGTCTACCCTCTTTTTGATGTAGAGATGAACTTGGCTATTTTTGAACAGAAAAATCAAGAAGATGCATTACGGTATCTGAGCTCTCCCTCTCTCTTGTTAAACAGAGTACTGGAAATGATATTTACATCCGATTCACGGCAGGAAATATTATGTATGTGTATTGATCCTTGAATAACAAGCGTTACTACAACTTTTTCCACGGATGGTCGAGCGGTGAAGGTCGAGTTTAGTTCGCATCGGATGATGTCACAGAGCGAATTGTTACAACCTTGTTGGTGAAATGTTGTAAATTACCAATCTCCCTTTGGGGTTGATGTTCTCACTAACCCATCCCCGCATCAGCTGCTTGCTTTAGACTTGAAAACATACAGAGTGTCGATTTCAAACAAATCCTGTTTTAAATTTGGAGTGGCAAGCTCATACTCGGATCATCGGCTCTGTCGCACCGGGCATGGCACAGGAAATCCGAACACGAGAATGAAACCTACACGCGCTCGTCCATCGCCGATTGCGGACCTCTGCGATTAAGCGCGGCTCTAATTAGATTCCCATCAACGGACCCACCGGATTTGGCCGGCGGGCACGGTGCGCCAAGGGGAAAACGGCGGAAGAAACTATCGAAATACGAGAAACGATCGCGTTTTCACTTTACCTCCCTTTCTCGCGCGCGGCCTTTTGCGCCCTGTGATCTTCGGAACAGATCTCCTCCGGGGTTTGTTCTCTGCCCCGTGTGTTTGTGTACAGGCATCGCGAGCCGTCGGGGCGGAGTGCGCCCACCCAGGTAGATCAGAGGGGCCATCGTTTGGTTCGTGTGTATGCGTTAGGAAGAAATTAAGAAGAGAGAAAAAATGCACAGGAGAACAAGTTGTGCTCGCTTCGCATGGGAAGTTGATCTGCCTGCCTATGTTTCCTGTCGGTTGGGTGAGGCCATACCGCTGCACATCATCATCATCCACTGCGGTGGATGTCGATATTAGGCGTGAGTTGGGTATACTTGGTTCCATCATCATCGTACGCACAACAGTCACTGGATTCGGTGGGACTTGCTCAGCTGTCCGGAAAGGGATGTTCCGATGGTTCCAAGCTTTTTCGATAGTTGTGGGAACTTAGCTTGGTCTAGGTGGCCTCACTTGAAACTGAAAAATCCCTTTCTACGTGAAACTATCCACAGCTTACAAGTGAAACATAGGTTTACATGGAACCAAGTTGGGATGGTCAAACTTTTCCCAGACGGATCGAATATATGTACATGCGATCGGGAGTTACGCTGGGGCAGAGTCCAAACAGGCTTGTTAAACTCTTCTCGAATTCAAACAACAAATAATACCAGGTTTAATCTATAACCAAGTGTCATTTAATGCATGTGTTTTTCGTTGCCTTCTGGAACCGTCACATGCGCGCATAATTCAGTTACTGAACAAAACTCAGACCGTATAAATTATGAATATTGACCCGTTTAATAATCAAAATGATTGTATGTAGACGTCTGGGAATTTGTGTTAGCTGTCGCATAGTATGATCCAAGCGTCTACGGCCGTTTTTCCTAAGGGAACATTCTTGGAGCTGGGGATGCTCTTCAACCGGACACTTCAACATCAGCGATGTGCTCCGTCGCCAGTGGTGCAGCTCATCTCCCCATCTTTTCATCGTCGGCGAGACAAAGATGATGATTCTATTCATCTCTCGACGATGATGATGCTATCACGACGGCGATGGTCAACAAATTGCTCCCACACACAGTTCGACGCGGAGATGGGTTGTGTGGATGGCTGGAAGGTGTGGCCAGCTCATCTTGATCACCCTCCCTCGTCATGATAACATGTCCAATAATAAAGCGCCTGACCAGCGCGTTGCCTCGGCGCTGCCAGTAGACGCGGGAGATTCGCTGAAACTTTTGCTGCAAAACGTTTTCCTCCCACCAACTGAAAAAAAAGTAGGGATGAGTAAAGGGTGAGGAGGGTGAGAACCACCGTTCTCCCACCTCCCGCCAGATTGGATAAACAAGCTCTACTCAGTTTCGTTGCCTTAACCCTCTATCGGTGGCCACGGTTTGGACGAGACCACCCTCTCCCCTCAACGAGGGCGCCGATTTAAAATGTGCAACCTTCGGATAGGAGCAGTCGCGGGACGATCGCACATAATTCTGGCGGCCTATATCTGGTCTGTGGTAGCGATGGTGCGTTTTACTTTCGTTCTCCGCCGTTGTCCATGCCATGCCATTAGATGATGGGGTATATGGCCTCATCGTGCATGGAGCAATGTTGTTGATTGAAGTGGATCAGAAGTTATAATCATCCCGCAAGGGGGAGTATTTAAAGAGATTATCGCTGGATATTGAAGAGTATCTTCCTCTGTGGACGACTGATGCGTTGGACGCATTTAAACGTTGTTAATTCGGTTCATTGGACCGTTCCATTGAATGATAGCTGAAAAAGTTGAACAAGTGGACAAAAAGAACATTAGAAGAGCACGCAATCTTTCATCTTTTTCTCGCATTCCACACTTCGCAATGTGTTACTCCCATGGCGGCGGATGTCAATTTTATCTCAACGTCCCAATCGTTGCTGCTGTTGATCGTCGAATTACATTTGGAATGTTGTCAGCAATGGTCGAGACTTAGCGCTTGGCATGGAAGGTACGGGGCCCTATTGATGCCGAATTCACTCAAGCAGGTTAACCCGGACCGGATGCACTTTCTTCGCCTTGGGCGATGATTGAATGCTCTACCGGGGTTAGTATGTACTGGCACTGCGCGATTCCCAGATTGCCCGCAATCGATGATGGGAGAAATGGCTGCTGCTGCTGCGGGTGGTGCCGTTTGTTTATAATTTGTATATTCCGGATCCTTCCACAAACGATCTACAGTTAGCGGGGTTGTTATTCTTGGACCTACCGGTTAGAGTAGCCGCTTGGAGTGTAGGGAAATAAATGTTCTGTGGAGAAACTTACTACGACTTGCGCATGGGTTAGACTTCACTCGTCTGGACTCGAAATAGACTTAAAAATATATGATGTTTCTGCAAAATTTGCCAACTTCCTCTGTTCATCTTTTTTCGCTGCTTGTTTCCCCTCCCGTTTTTCTTCGTGGACTGCATAAATAAACGATCTTTTTCGATGGCATCGCTATACATCATACGCTGCTGCTGGTGTAGAGCCTAGCAGCGAAGGGCGTGAGACAGTCGAGTGGGACAGCGAGTGAGCGAGAGTGGGTGGGGTAATGTTTGGTCAGTGGATACCACCGCTGCCGTCTTGTCTTCTCTGTGTCGCTAGCTGGCGGGTGTCGTCCATTCACTTTTCCATCTGCGCCTGCTGGCGTCGATGCCAAAGATATTTATTTTCCTCAGTTCATTCATTCGAACGGTTCGGTTCGGACGCGGTGCGTAGTAGCGCGGTTAAATACGACGCGTTGCGCGAATAGTCAGAGAAACGCCCCACCCCATCGTGTCCGTGGAAAGAGCAGCAAAGGCCCTTGATAGCAGTCTAGGTCGATTGTGAGCGGCTCTAGCGTGTATTGTATGCTTACTGAGGGTGGGTCTTTATGTGCCTTCGATAGCTCAGTTGGTAGAGCGGTGGACTGTAGAAGAGCGAGCGTGTGAAATAGTAATCCATAGGTCACTGGTTCAAATCCGGTTCGAAGGAGAGTGAAGAAACTTTTTTGTCACCATGGAGTGGATGAATGTTTTGAAGTCTTTTTTTGGTTCTACGATCATATAGTGTGAAGAATAATTTCCTGTGCGCGCTTACGAATGTTGATCAAACACTTGTGGTGACGTGCGGTGACGATTGTTTGTTCACGTGTTTTAGATACAGGTTGAATAAACGGTGAGAAGGGAGTGGGGGAAGAGAACTCCCGTTTCCGGGAACTTTTATTGAGTAAGTTTTTGTTTCGTGATCAGCACCTTCAACAACAAGTCTGCATGATTCATTTAAAATTCTACTCATGTCCCTTTGGGAAAGCAGCAAAGACTTTTGTTTATTGATTTCCAATGTTGGCCCGTTGGCGATTCCAGCAAATGCGCCGTTTCCACGGGGTGGACGGTTTCGGAGAACACACCCGCGCACCAAATTATGTCATCGTCACACCGGTTTTTAAGCGACAATGTAGGGTTGAGTCTCACTTCCGTTCCTTTTCCCTTTAGGCCTCCATTCCGGCCTCCCTTCGGAGATGTTCCGTTTCACACCGTGGATCGATTGTGTCGATTTAGCGTGCCGTTGACGATCCCCTTAGGCCGTGTCCCCTTAAGTGTTGTTCCGTGCCGCCTCATTCGTTGATCATCAACGTCGATGTGTTGTTTGTCTCACCCGGTTCGCATGTTTTATGTTTTGCTTCTTACTGATTTCAGCGATGGCGAAGGCGTTGGTTCACGCTGAAGCAGGGCGAACTGCCGGGCCAGTTCTTTCTCGAGTACTACGCCGATCGGAAATGCCGTAAGCTGAAGGGCACCATCGATCTCGACCAGTGCGAACAGGTGGACGCCGGACTGCGGTTGGATCGGCAGAAGGAAAAGTACGCGCACATGTTCGACGTGAAGACGCCGACCCGAACGTACTATCTGGCCGCGGACACCGAGGAAGACATGCGCGGCTGGGTGAACTGTATCTGCCAGGTTTGCAGCCTGCAGGAAACGCAAACCGTCGACGATCGGCCGTGTAAGTATAATCGATCGATGTTGCGCACCGCAAATCTTGCCTTTGCTTGCTTGTTGTTTATCTATTAATCGAGTACTGTCTGTTTTTTGTCATGCCGTAGATTACAACATCGGTGCGATAAACATGGCCGATGCGGTCAATATGGCCGAGACGGTGGTGGAAACGAGAGCCCCGACACGATCAATAGCAGCCCCTCTGCAGACGGAAACAGACGTTTCGAACGAAACGGAAACAACCATGCTGAACCACTCGGTCACGGCCGAAACAGCTACGGATCAGCACCTGCAACAGCAGCAGCAGCAGCAACAGCAACAGCAACAGCAGCAGATTCAGCAACAGCAGCAGATTCAGCAACAGCAAATTCCGAAGCGTACCGCAACGACGGCGTACAATCCCTACGGAACGTACCAAAACGAGGAAATGATGGGCTTGCGATCGATGGACTACACCAACCGAGAGACGATCATATGCGAGGCGAAGCTGGGTGGCGGGGGGCAGCCGGCCCAAACGAATGCCGAGGCGTACTCGAATCTGGACGTGATCATCGAACGTTCGCAGTCGCTCCGCGGGAAACCGGGTGGTGGCAAAAGTGGAGAGTCATCCACCGCCGGGCCTGGACTGACAAATGGTGGTGGTGGAAGTCCGCACGTGAATCACATGCGTACACAATCGCTGAACATCGAGCAGCATCAACAACAGCAGCAGCATCGTAAAAAGATTCCGGAAAACTTGAAGCTCACTGATCGCTCTCCTTCGAGCAGCGCCTTTGACAGTGGGCCGGAGCAACCGTCCCCGGCACTGAGCACCTCATCGGGGCCGTACATACCGATCAGCGAGTGCTACTCGGGCAGTCCGGTCACCCCGCTGAACTCACTCGATCCCCGGTTCTACGAGACGCCCCGTAGCCATACCAACATCGGCTTCAATCTCGTCAACAACGAGCAGCCGTACTCACCAAAGAGGAATAACGTTGGCGGACTGGCGGTGGGACCTTCGTCGCTAGTGACACCGACCGTCGGAACAGGATTGGCAGCGAAAATCGCCGCTGTGGGAGCAACCGTCCCGAGTAGTGGCAAATCGAGCCCCTCCGATTCGGAGAGTGTTTTCACCGACGACGAGTGGACGGCCAATGCAGCGGGCAACGGTGGGGGTGCGGCTGGAGGTGCCTCGGGTGGAAAGGGAGAAGGCGACACGAACGGTGGTACGATCGATCGGAACACTCGCCCATCGGACAGTTCCATTGAGAACGATGCCGTCGGATGGACGTATGTGCAGCGATTTTCCAAGGTTCCCAACGCGGAGGACAAACAACAGCAACAGCAACAACAGCAACAACAGCAACAGCAACAACAGCAACAGCAACAACAGCAACAACAGCAACAACAGCAACAACAGCAACAGCAACAGCAACAGCAGCAGCAGTCACAGCAACAGCAAAACATGGATCGCTCTGGATCGTCCGGGAATGGAGCCACTAATGCGAGCGTTTCTTCGGGGACTTCTGGGCCAGTCAATGCTCCGCCTAGGCCACCGAAGAGAACAAGTTTAAATTTGGAAGGAATCGAAAAGTAAGTTGCAAAGGCGGGTCAATTTCTGTTCGATATTTTGTTGCTTACCCATCTTATCGTTCACTGCGTTATTCACGTCCGACAAGAAATGCGAATGTTAACAATGTTTAAAATTACTTTAATTTTTAGGAGTAAGGAAATAATTTCTTCCGATACGGAAAATGTCTCCCCCGCTATCGGACCGAAGGAAGCTTCTGCTGTGAGTAGCTTTTTGTCCCTCTTTTCTTTTACCTCTACCTTGATTCCCAGTGGATTATTTTTTTCGTTTGCCTATTGCCACCTCCAGCACATCGAGCAGTTTTACGATATTCCTCGCTCGCACCAGCACCCGTACACGTCCGGGAGCAGCATGCATCTACCGGACGGGGATCTCCTGTCGCCGCTGAGCCATTGCGATCTGGTCGCATCGAGTACGCCGAATCTGATCAGCGAATTTGGGGGCAGCCAGTGTGGTACGCTCGGGCGTCCGCGGCCCCACTGCTACACGAATGCGGCCCCGACCAAGGTGGAGGGAAATGTATTCCGGTTTGATTTCAGTGAGCAGGTACGTTTCATCCGTGCCTAGTTGGGGTTTTTTTTTTATTCCTATGGGCGGCGTTTCTATTTGAAATCTTTTTGTTCTTTTCCTACAGCCCGATGCTTCAGCACCGGCCATCAATCGCCGCCTGAAGCCACGCTCGACGGTGGACATTACAAAGTCTATCGAGTCCGTCACGCATGGGATGAAGCAGCAGATGGTATTGGGCAATGCGAACGTCCCCACAACACCAGTGCCGCCATCGGCCGGTACAGCCAATATACCAACTGCCGCTGGTGGTGGAAATGGAGGAAGCGGCCTACAGCAGGTGGCCAAAAGTCCTCCAACAGTTGATCGCACACGTAAACCGGCAACACCAAAGGTATGCGATTGATTTTTTGAGTCGATTGAGAGATGTTTTTAACTGTTTAATAATGTTTCGATTCTCACCCAGTTCGGTACCAATTCCATGCGTCGCAAGGGAGGCCCCGTCTCGCTGAATCTGGCCGGGAACCAGGGTACGGAGAGTACCTACGGCAATACACAGGATGCAAACGTTTCATTGGTAGGTATAATTTGGTAGACCTGCCATCAATCAATTTGTCTGACAGTTGAGCAACTGATCAAGGCCTACTAGAGACCGTTAAACGTTCGAAAAATGCCAACTCAAATGACGGACGTCAAATGACAAGATTGTGTGGTGCCTAATTTGACAACGCCCAATTTTTACACTGTGCATATTTGTGTGTTTTAGCAGCTGTCGACTGTATCACCGCGTGCTCCGGGTGGCAAAAACGAAGATCGTTTGCAGTACCTCGACCTGGACCACTCGAGCAGTCCGCAAAAATCAACTCCCGGCACAAACTACTCTGGACCGAGCAACATCGTTGGCGTTTACGGTGGGTCAATCGGATTCCAAAACCAACCGGCTCCGACGCCGTCATCATCGTCCACCGGTAACGATGGTGGTGCCGCGTCCACCACCACCACCGTCTCAGGAATGTATGGTGCGGGCGGCTCTAGACACCACCATCATCATCGGGACGGATCGGAGGCACCGAAAGCGGTCCTAACCAGTCGCACACCGTACACGACGGTGGACTTCGTGAAGACCGATGCCTTCAATCGGGTGCGTGCGGACTCGGAGCTGACGCGTGCTCAGTCGCGCCTAAAGGATCAAACGTCCTAAAGTCCCGGGACTGTGTGTATTCCGTGTATGTGTTGTGTTGTGGCTTTCCTTATTCGGTCTTCCGCCTCCCAGTAGCGCACATTTTAATCGCAGCAGCATAACAAACACCTGCACATACACATACGCGATGCCGCTAAAGCACTGAAGCACAAGATCCTGGGTCTGTTCCTGCTTTGTATGGTGAAAGCTTGATCCAAAGAAAACAGGGGCTTACATGGCATACGCTACGATGGCAATGGGAAAGGCGACGTGACGACATAGTTAAGTGCAATTAATGCAAAAGCTGCCTTACATCTTCTCTTACTTCACGTAAGCTTTTAACATTTAGCGAGAAGACGTCGCGAGTTGGTGAGATGCTTGCAAACGGTGTGGTTTTAAACGCGTTTTCTTTTTGGTATTTTGACATGCGGAGGGGGGAGGGGGGGGAGGCAGGTGAGGTGTGCACCCCCGTTAAATGCGACGCTGTGAACCGCGATTCACAAACCAGCGCCTGTGATTTCAAAGCAACACTGAGACGATGAACAGATAGACTGGAACAGGAAGGAGACACGAAGGAGGCATTTTTTAGCGGACAAATAGAGCGTACGTTAAACACAAAAGTATTTTGTGCCCAAGCGAGGGACTGCATTTTCCAGCCGCTTTTTAGAAGAAGAAGAAAAAACCCATACACACGCTAACATAAAACAACGCGCAAAAATTATCGAAATAATTGAACAATAACCGCAACGCCGCATGACTGTAGGAATTAACGACAATTTTTTTTTTAATTCCTGTACAAAAGCTTCCAGCCTTGAGCAAGTTGCATCTCTAGCTTTCAAGCGGAATTGAAGGTATCAGAAATTCCGACGTAATCGATCTTCCATACCATAGCATTCGTTTACGTTGCTCGACAAGGTCCACGGAGTAAGTGGAAGTCAGAAAGCGCAATCTTCATGCGCGCTGCATTTATCAGTAAACTATTCTTTTTTTTACGGGAATTACGTATAGTTCGAAAAAGATCCATTTTCTTTGTGTTACACTTGTGTAACGTGTTTCGATTTATAAGTTTCTCTTTTTATCGTCACCACCCTTACTGTAACCGAACGCACGAAGGCGGTGTTGGTGGGTGGCTAGGAAATAGATCGTTTACCCTTATGCTGATAATAAATCAATACTAGACAAAACAATTACAACTATGTAAGGGAAAGTTTGCGTTTCTCTTTCGTCCGTTTATTTTCCGAAATTTTCATCTCTAGAAACATCATCGACAGGGGAGTGAGAAGTAGTGGTGGCATCGAAGCGGGTTCTATTGCTTGGGGAATTATATTATTTCTAGCCGACTGGCCGAGGACAACAGGAGTAAAGGAAGAAGGTTCTGACTTGAGGGTACACATTTCTAAGGGATGTCTTTTTGGATGCCTTAAATACTTACACACGAATATTTCTATCGCTCGGTGATAAGATACAGGGGTAAACACTTTGAGTTGATTTTTTTTGTTCGCCTTCGCTCCCCTAATAGTTGTACTGTTACCTACAGCTGGCTTCCTGGGCGCTGTACCATGCCACCTTGTGAAGAACTGAAGGAAGATCTGTGCTTCCATACATGTCGTACACTGACAGGGGGACACTGCAGGGGTTTATTTCAGGTTCTTCTTCCTATATTGCCTTCGATTGACTTACAAGCTAATGTAGATGTGTATGTTTTCAGGTCTATTATTCGCACCCTCAAACGGTTCCGTTTTTCCTCCTTTTTTTTCCTCTATCTCTCTTTCTCTTTCATCCTCTATTTCTTGCCCACCGGTTCTTCAGTGAATAATGTAATCCTTCAGGAAATCCTGCTGTATATTTCTGCAAAGAAAACGAACAACGGCAAACAACAACATTTCGACATGAGCAAATGCAGCAAACAAACACCTCCGAGGGAAAGCAAATACGACAGCAAACAACAAACGGAGGCAAAATTAACAAACAGTGGAAGTAAAGGAAACAGTTTACCCTAACCACCTCAACTGGCCACAACTGGCGACAACGACAATCAATGGAAATGCGCCCAACGGGTGAATACAGAAAAAAAAAACTAGTCCAAATCAACACAAACGTAAAACTCAACAACGCCCTACCAATACCACTCTGCACAGCAACAACGCTCGGGAAGTCATACGGATTTCAACGGAAACATCTCTAAAGAACCGCCTACCGTTTCAGCTACGGGACAGGATATACATATTAAGCCGGAGGCCGAGGAAAACTCGAGCGCACTTGTACTACTACGCATGGTTTCTTCGCTTTCTATCTACTAGCAGCTGAAATGGTCTTAAAATAAAAACATCTTCCTCTTTTTAAATGACCCGGATTCACGACATTTTTTCGGGTATAAGGTTCCATTGTTTTTTGTTAAAGTTAAAGGAGGCTATAGAGATGAATATTTAACATAGGTTTTCCTATCCTCCGGATCCTCCCGGTGCACAAAGAAATGCGGTAATCGGATCGGCGCTACTTTCTGTGGCCCATTCCCCCAGGTTCTTGCTCTTTGGTAACTGCTGCCTGTTTTCCTTTCGTCGATTCCCCCTTTTACCACAGCTTGTTGTGGTAAAACTTCAGATCAAAGTGGCTGCCACCGTGCTGACCGCTGCCATTGGAGTCGCGCGAGTACACCGACTCGTTGTCATCACCGTGGCGACCTCCGGTGGCCGCATTCCCGATCGGCCGGTTGATCTTCACCGATCCGAAGCCCTCGTTCTGCTCCTGCTCGAACTCCATCTTGCCGCTCGGCATGACGGCCGCCCCGACGCCGAACGACATGTTCTTCAGGCCCGTGTGCTGCTTGCTGTAGCGGGGCGGCTTCCGACCACCGCCACCCACCAGCACCACCGCTCCGCCGATCCCGGCCGCCGACGGGTGCTCCGGCGTTGCCTGCTGGCTGACAGATTGAGGCGATAGAGAGTGCTCGCGATTGCCGGTACCCACCGAATCGTCCTGGTGCGGAAGATGATGCTGCTCGAGCTCGAGATGGTGCGGATGGAAATCGTACGGGTCCGGGTCGGGGCCCGGCTCGGGAATGTCCTCGTACGATAGCGTTTCCGGCTGGTCGGCAAACTTCACCTCCAGTGGGGGCGCATGGCCGTCCACAGCGACACCGGTGCCAGCACCACCAGCCCGGGCCGAGTGCAGCTCCATGCGTTGCATCTTATCGGCCAGCTGCTCGTCCTCGTGGCTGTTGCGGGCCAGATGCTGGTGCTGGCGCCGGTGCGTGTAGTGCCCCGCATCCCCACCGTCGATGGAATCCGTCTCGTACTGCTCACCGTGCTGCTGCTGCTGCTGCTGAGGCTGATGATCGGCATCGTGATCGTTGCCATTAGCGTGCCCATTGGCGTTAGTGTTAGTAGCGGTGCTGCAAGAACAGATCACGGAGGGGAAGCGAAACAAACAAATGTTCACGCGCAGCCAAACCAACTACCGAACACTATCGACAGACTACCGGTGATCAGAGCGGCAGTGTTCGAACTAAAGAAAACTAAAAGCGTCCGGCATCAATACCAAAAAAAACACACACACACACAAAACACTACGGCGGTTACATCAACTGAAAGGGCTCTATAAAAATGAAGCACTGCTTTCGATCCTCGATGGACAGCAGGATGGGATGGAACGGAAGCATAATAACCTTCAAGGTGGAATGTAGAAGGAGAAGAATGAATAAACACAAGTGAGAAATGATGAAAACCCGTTGCTTTTGAACAGAAGAAAGGAGGAAATATAATAAAAACCCAACAAACAAACAAAAAACAAACTTTTAGGATGTAACAATATCATAAAACCGAATCAAACAAAGAGTAATGTAACAAGCGAACGATGTGCGAATAAGTTTTATTGCTTTCTTTTCATCGAAACAAATAAATAAAAGGGTACTTTCTTCGGGATGAAACTTAACGAGCGGCAATGTACGACAACATAATAACGGAAACCAACGGAATCGAATAACCTGACGTCGTTGCCAATTGATTGCACGTACAGATGTTAATTGTGATAGTTTATCTTTCGTTCCCCTCGACTGGGGACTTGAGAAGCGAACATTCTCTGCGGAAGAGCTTGAAACGATGAATTATGAAGGAATTGTCCACAATCCAGGGATCATATCCAGTGGTATATGATCGCGTCCACGTTCGGATGCTGATGTTTGTGTTAACGTAATCGTAACCGTGTTGGTGTTTGTTTTATGTCTAGTCTTTAACGTAACGTAAGTGCAGGTATCGCAGTGCGTCCGGGGAGACGGTTTTGTTTTTTTTTTCATTAATTTAAATAAAGTTATCTAATCCGCGTGGGGGGGGCAAGTAGGGTTGGGATGGTAAATTCTAGTTCAGTGCAGGCGCTGCTTTTTTACGTAAAATTCCTGGAAATAAAAGTACGAGAAAAAGAAGCAGAACGAAACAACGAAAATAAAAAAAAAGTTGAAATAAATGAATGACGAATTTACAGCCTCAATGAGGTTTTTTTTTTTTGAAAAGGTAGGCAATTTAATAAATAATTTAAAAATATACAATAACATGAGATTCTCTACACGAATAAATGTTCGATTCTAGGGGCGTCCTGTTGCCTTGCGTATGCAGCTCACTGCATTGCATGGTGAGTTTGAAACGGTTATTCCTCAACCATGGTTTTCTTGAACGACATTTACCTGTTCGGTTCCGTCGATACTGTCGTAGGGCTATTGTGAATTATCTGCAAAAACGAGAATCGAAAGGAAACAGTAAGAAATTATTCAACAAGATGAATAAAAAAAACACAACTAATTTCACTTGCTGAAAATGTTTCAATGCCCTTTTTATATTTTCGAGTAAAAATTAAAGCCAATTCTTATTTTCCAAGAATCAGAGCTCCATTTAATGCAACATTTAATTTATTATTGTTTATGTTGGAAAGGCTGTGCGATTACGGAACACGTTGTGTTATCAACGGAAATGGAGGCGCCTAATGCTTCACAGAAAATTTCGAAGAAAAGTTTAGCTCGGTTTGGTAAGGTAAAATTATAATTCAAGGCATTAAATGCTGATCTACACACCATTCAAGTGCTGGACGATAGCGTGTTGTTAAACGAATATCGTTAGCATAATGATAATGAAAAATGCGCAACGCTTTGAAAGAATGGTGTACTCCTCCGCGAAGGTCAAGGATTGAAGCAGCAGCAGACAGCGACCAAATCCACCCGGGCTTACAATGTGGCCCCCCACAGTCAGGTGCAGTGAAAGTGAATTTCTTTCCGGTTCATGTGCTCTTTTTACACCATTTCCCTGGCACACATTTCCATAGGTCAAAAACATGGTGTTACTCGGTCGGTTGTTGAAGTCAATGCCGTTCCATGCGGAATCGAATAAATATGCTCCTCTGCATCACAACAAACACACACACACACACTTGCTATCGTTTGCGTTTGTGTTCCAGCCATCCAAAGGAAACAAGGTCACCCATTTTAAAATGACCACTGTTTCGAAATTTACATTTACAGCCAACGGCTAGATTGCATGCCGAGTGGCACTTTTCATGCCGCACGGACATGAGGTTTTCCACGTGTTTAGGATGTTGCCTTTTTTTTAAATTTCTTTATCGTACGCTAAACTTATTTTTGTCGATGGGTTCTTCAGCGAATGAATATATTTTCTTATCCAAAGGAAGTGACGAAGGAGGATTAAAAAAAGGATAACTGAAAGAAATCAATCTTTCAGACTAAATTATCGCTACAGCGAATCAAGAATTCCAGAATGACACAAATGTTTATAAGCTCATTTGATAGCACAAAACCTTACACCCGTTGCGAGGAAAATAATTGAGCAATCAATGTTGCAAAAAAAAAAAAAACAAATGGGCAAGCCGTAATTGACGTTGCGGATTATCCAACCCAACCCAACCCATGCTCCTAGGCTATAATTTTCCTTTCATGCGAAGTATGCAAGCCGATGGATTCCCACACACTCCTCCTCGGTGTTAATGGAGAATGGGCCTCTTCCGCTTGGGAAACGCGATCCCCCGAACCGACACGCCTTAGAGGCATACCTTCACCAAAAAGGAAACTATTTATCGGCCCGAGAAAGACGGTACGCGATGGTCGGAAGCTTATCTCTCGCCCGCGCTTCAATCGCATCAAATGCATTCGAGGGCGCATAAAGACTTGTACACGATAGGTGGAATAATGGATGGCCACCTGCGGAAATCCGCGGGAAGACTAACGATACCATCGATGTGGATTTTCCCCCCTCGTTGATGGCTTTCTTATGATTGGCCGATGGAAGCCACGCGTTGTTTTCATTTGCATAGTGACTGCAGCTGATTTATCTGCGAAAACCACCAACTTTAGCCATTGGGGTTTTGATTTTCTTTGTGCTAATGCTTGCCCGATGGTAAGTGTGTCACCTGCCAGCAAAACTATGCTAACGCGAGTTTAAATTCCCCTTCGAAGAAGTTTGGGAAACAATTTGCTTAAACTATACTCAACGAAAGCGTTGTAAAACACAAACTTCACACATTGTCAAGCGAAAACTAGCATGATAGCGAACTTTTAGGTCAGTAAGGCGCCACATTTCATCCAGCCCAACCGGTTAAAGTTCTCCATTTGTTGCTTTTCGCTTCTGCAATCCCGCAATCCTTTTGGGAGAACAAAGGATTCCAGGACAATTAATGGCGAAACTTACTGGCATAGTTTTCCAACACGCCAAAATGGAAATGCCACCCAGCCAGAGGAACGAGCTTGGCGTGCTGATCGCGACATCGCATTTTCCCAGAACGGTACGGTGTGCATATGCTGCTGCATTTCGCCCGCGTGGTTATTAGTGTCACTCGCGTGAAGCCAAGCCGAAAGCCGTTAGAATGCACAGGAAGGGAAGAAATCTTTCACGATCACGCCACCGTTGAGGGCACGCAGGACGTTTCATCTGCGACAGGATCCCCGCACATCACAAGGGTGTATGCGTGTGCGTGTGTTAAGGGTGTTGTTACATAGCAAATTACCTGGGCCATGCTGCAGGTGGGCCGCTTGGCAGCATAGCGACCGACGGGGGGCTGGGCGATGATCGGCTGCGGGGCGACCGGGGAGCGCGTCTGCGAAGTGGACCGTCGCCTCTCCTCCGCGTTGGTCGTCGTGAACGTCGGCCCGAAGAGGTTCGTGTTAGGACTGCGTCGTGTGCGACAAGATGGATGGAGTGTTTGGGGGGTTTTTTTTAAGATTTTTGTTTTACGTGAGGGAGACATGGATTAAAACATATCCCGGGGGTTAGGACACAGCGGTAGGTAGGATACCAGGGGGAGAAAAAGAAGAAAGTTTGTAAACGAGGATTTAAGGGATTAGTCTCCGTATTAATTTCTCGTCCATTAGCAACCGGCCACCATGTGGTAGTGCACCAAAAAAAAAAAAAACGTTGCATCTCTCGACGAAAATAAATTATTATTCTGGTTCTCCTTCGAGGTCAAACAAACGAAAACCTTACCTAGCGGTGATGTGCATGCGGCGGCCATCGATGTCGGAAGAGTTTTGCGCGTTGCTGGCGAAGAAACCCTCGTACACGACGAAGTTGTTCATCTGTGGAATCTTCTTCGAGAGCCCTGCGGAGGTGTCAAGTGCGCAACCGGAAACGAAAACGATCCAAAATTAGTTGTTGGACGGTCGAAAAAACGAAACGAAAGGATGTTAAACTACCGCTAGACCGAGTAGCGTAATTTGTTCGCGTGCTTCCCTCCATCGATAACGCTATCGTTACGGTAGAAACTTTGCCCACGAGCCATGGAAGGTGGGAAACAAGAGAGTTTCCTCTACCGAGGCTTTTCTGGTGGACCTTGCACGCAGCCTAAATGATTTTCCATTCATTTTTAATGTTTGAAAAATTGCTAATATAATTTAGATGCTATAACGGTCTTTTAGGTATAATCATATGAACTGGGTGAATTTCTAGGTCACTCTCAGTTTAGCCTCCACTTTAGCAATGTTGCAAAGAAGACAGCGAACGGCTGCTTCATAGGAAAAAGGGAGCTTTCACTTTTAAAGACAAAAATCTGGTTTTCTTGCCACGATTTCGATCGTGCTTTAGTGTGTACGCCGCGATATTTATTCATTTTCGCAGTGCTGGCTAGTTTTGCGTGCGCCTAAAACATCACGACGCCTGCAATGGCTCATCGCGTGATTTAAATGTGGCTCTTGCGGAACACGCTCGTTACAGCCCGCAGATCCGGTGGTCGGGCGGCCGGGTGGCCGGGCTTGCGTATCTAGGTTGCAACGGACATGCCGTAGCCTTACCGTAGTGCTTCTGCAGGAAACCGAGCAGCTTCTCCGACGGCCGGTCGATGGCCAGCTCCTCCGGCCGTATGTTCTCCTCGCGCAGCATATGCTCGAACAGCTCGCGACCGAGGCCACCGCGCTGGCGCGACTCGTGCACGTAGAAGTCCAACACGCACGGGGCGGTTACGTTGACCGTTTCGCCGGACGGATCGAACACGTACAGCGACTTGCGGCCCACCTTCAGGATGCCCACCACGAGTCCGCTGGAAGAAACAGAGAAAGTGTGAGTGGCATTGGCCTGGTTCCCGGTTCCGGGACATACTTTTTGTCGTTCGGCTCGAACATCAGGTAGATGTGGTGGTCCGAGTTGCGCAGCTTCTGGGCCGTCGTCACCGGGACCGATAGACCCTGGGCTTGCGCCGACAGCGTGCCAATGAAGTTAATGATCTCGGAGATCTGGGCGGTGGCATCACTGTGGGGGGAAAAAAAGGGAACCGTTAAAAGAGGGAATGAAAAATATGAGAAAAAATGGCAAGTCTATGAAAAAAACTAAGGCCTGAGTCTAAAAAAGAAACCCAAACTTCCCGCCGGCAAAATAATTATCCATTCCCGGGTGGGAAAAAGGGTACAGAAACAGAAGAGGTACAGTAATCGACTTTTGATCAACCCCTTCTCACCCGGCCAGACCGGATGAGGGAAAGATGGAAAACTAACACCTTTCCCACCCGTGGCAAACGCTTCCGGAGGCCATAAATCATTCGACAGCCAGGCGGCCCTGCTTCGGGGCTTGGCCAAACATTTGATTGAACTGGAAAAAATCGAAACTGAGTGCGGATAGTTTTGTTTTTACTGCCGGTACTAATTTTACAACCGCTCAACGCGGAGGGGTTTGTAAGGCCTTCCCATCGGTCGAAACCCCGGTCGCATGCTAATGCGCTCACCAGCAAGGGGCCGATGACGATGAAGCGGGTGACCACTTCCGGGTGCCACGATGGGAAGGCGTTGACGGGTTGGCACACGCCCCACGTGCCATCGGCGGCATTGATTAATGAAGCCAGTTTTGGAGCTAATTTCAAGAAACAAAAAAATGGACGATCTAAAATGGTCAGCAACATCCTGAACTACTTCGTACGTGGTGAACAAGCATTAACAAACGGGAATGGCGAAAATTATGTTATTCAAGCGGTACGTGAGGCTGGTCGTAATAACTTTAGGCTTCAGCTTTAGGAACTCCACTTCGAAAAGGGAAACTCATTACAACTAGCAACTTTTTCTGTATTCCAAACTGTAGTACATTATTAGCGTCCATAAAACAGCCAAACCAACATTTACAGTTCTAGTTAAAACAACGGTTGCCACTTTCTGCTGGCGTGGAGGATTATGCCGAATTTGTTGGCGAACATCATGCCAATTAACAATTATTTATTGCCCAAACCACAAGGCCACTAATGGCAGAGGAACAATAGGGCAATAAACACTTTTTTTTCGAGTGACATTAATTTGCCACTAAAAAAATACAATGTGCAAATTTGTCAACGGGTTTAAAATGTTAGGCGGCCCTCAAAATAACGGACAACATTCAAAGAATCTGAAGAACAATCGACAATACCGGAGTGGTACACGGAACCGGCTTTTCGCCCACTTTCGTCACAAATTTCACACGGTTTCTAGCGGAGGATCGCAAATTAAACTCCAATAACGAATGGATGGAGGGACTATTATTCGGACAAAGTGGACATTAAGTGTCTCGTTGATCCAATAACGCCAATGGATAAAATAGCAATAAAGGTGGTTCTAGTACAGGTCTTCTTAAATTGTAAAAACTGGATTGTGTTTGCCTTTTCCAATGTTATGATCATAAGATGTATGTAAACAGGTGAAGGTAATTGTCCTTACAACATGGCAAATATACTTACAGGGCAACGCGTCGCGACTGTGCCGTAAAACCGGTCGGTAGAAGCGAGTTATTTATTCGCACGATCCGTGACCGGAACAGGGGATGCATGTTGAATCGGAACTCCATGCCTTGCGCCGGGGAATGTTGTTTTAACACGAGATCACAATATCACACACCGGATTCACTGGGAAGTATTCGTCTATTTGTTTGCTTCCTTTTGTCAACCGTCTTTCTGTTTGACTTTTGCACTTTCAATTTCGGGGCAAGATATAACTACCTGAATAAAAAGGTTATCGTAATAAATAAGTAAACAATAGTATCACAACGTGCCAGATTTCAAGCGCCGTAAGGTCCGTCTGCTTTTTTCGCTAACGACAAATTGGAACTAAAGGAAGGGAAAAAACGAGAAGAAAAAATAAAAATCACAGACGGGCAAGAGGGAGAAAAGTGGAGGAAAATCGTCAAAGTTATTAACGGTAGGAAAAATGAGTTTTCCTCAGGGTAACCTTTCGCGACGGAGCACGCGTGCTAAGCTGGTTAGGCAACGGGAGGGAGCAAGAAACCGATTTGGTTTGCGGCTTGGAACTCGGTTCGGTGGTTTCTGGTGCTATTCGTCCACCGGACGGCGTTTGGAAGGAAGGTGTTTGGGAAATGTTGGGTGGAAAAGGAAAACGACAAGCCCACACGCGGAAGGAAGGAAATGGACTACCGTTTGCCGCCAGCGCCCAGCAGGAGTACGTTGACCCGAGTTTTCCTCACCATGCGCGCTGGTCCGCGACCGTGTTTGGAGGTATGAGGCTTTAAGTTAGGAAAAAAGCAACGCCATCGACGACGACGACGACACTCATGAATATTTAAATCATCGATTCGCATCGACACCACACGTCTTTTGGGGGCGAGATTTATCTGTATTTGCTCCGTCTTTGACCACTACCTGTAGGGATTTTCCAATTTTTCTAGTGAACTAATATGTTCCTTGGTATGTATTTTATTGACTCATTGAAACGTATTTGTCTTTCTCCAAATGACCCGGGCTTCGTAGCTATTGTCCACCAATGGTTTTCCCAATTTATCATCGAAGCTATTTCTGTCGTTCCTTCGAAGCGGTGAAGACAATAAAAAGGTTTCACGTTGCTGGGTGGATTTGAAAAGTGGCAAGCATCTTACGCTACGTACAAACGATTGAACAGTTGCTAGCAGAGCAAAAAAAAAGGGAAAGTTTCACGTTACGAGGGAAGCCCAAGAGTCGGAATGATGCAATGATTTCCACCTGAGTAAATATGCAATCGATCCGAATCTGGTAGACCCTTTTCCTACTCTTTTTTTCTACCATACGATGAACGAAATGCAGCCCTTTAATACTCACTTACGGTTGTGATTTAAGAGCAGCCCATAATTTTTTCCCATCTCGAAATTGTCCCCCCGGTTAGAAAACATTGAACAATCGATTTCGCTTCCTAATTAGACCTTCTCTTCGACCAACAAATAGAGGGAAAATCAAGTTGAAGGAATTTCCTCCCGCACAAGGTAACAAATTTAAGTTGAAGAAGTAGTGCAGTCGTCGATAATTTTTCTTCGCACTATACAATAAGAAAATTCCCCATGAAACTCTGTTCATCTTTCCCTAACCCCAGCCGACAGAGTTTTGGCAGCACCCTTAGGTATTTTCCAGTCGAGAAAATGTGGGGGAAAACTTCATCGATCGATACCTCGACCTCTCGGTCGTGCTGGACCCTATGCTCCGTCAGGACCGTGTTTGTATTAGAAAAAAGAAAATGAACCTATGCAGGGAAAGTAAACCGAAGGGAAACACCTTAAGACGCCGGGTACTGAAATCTCTAGCCCCAAGCCGCCCGATCGATGCCGATGGATATGTTAATTAGTTTGGCAGCTAGAAGAAATCATAAAAACGTGGGCCCTAGGTTCTTGCCGAGCCTCGTCACCCTCTCCCAGGCTGAAGCACCATAAATAGCGTTGATGGGCCTTTCCAGGTGGTGTGGCCACGATTGAAGTCGTTAGCAACGACTGCTCGCCGGTTCAGCCCTCCTGCCGGTGCAGAAAACGGAAGGTATTGCTTCGAATGCGTACACCCAGCGACGCCAGAAACGTAGCCGAGAAGGAACTATGCATCATCGCGAGGCCAAGGGGGGTTGTCTATTCTAGTATTGCGCCAGCAGGGGTTGATTCTATTCCAGTTTCATTCCAGGCCGATTCCGAACCTGGCAAAAACGAGGTCATATTCCAGTGCACGGAGCAAGTTCAACCGACTCTCGGGAGACCAAAAACGAGGGGTCGTTGTCGTGTTTACCAAAAACTGGAAAAATCCAAATCCAGGACACTGGTTTTTGGGGTTGATGTTTAGACAGTGTGTTCGTGTGGCCGTGCCAGGAGCACGAACGGAAACCCCGCAAAAAGGGGATCACTATCGGTGATTTGCCAGAGTACAAAACGGGGAGGGGGAAAAAAACTAATCGAATTCTACCACCACGAGCGACGATTTTTCTGTGCCAATGTGTCTGCAAATCTGGCACAAATGAACCGGACCGGCCGGAGAATGTGAAGCTTTCCCCGGACCTCCGACATGCCGACAAAACACAATTGAATTAATCATCGACGTTAGAAGCGTTACGGTAAACCATCGACCTAAGTGTATCACCACACAGCAGCTATCTGTGGTAGAGTTCTACCACGCGAGGAAAGATCAGTCGCGCTTCTCCACGGGTTTGTGTTTGCCCAGCGATCCGAGACGTGTCCCGCGTGTTCGGCTTGGGTGACGCTCCTCGGCGTACTGCTGCAACCTGTCGCGGCAAATCTACCTTTCGCGATGGCACCAACCTGTCGTACTGCAACGGCCGTACCGGGCGGCTTCCTTTTAAGGCCGCGGTGTTCCAGATGGCTGCACAGGGAAGGTGGCTTTGCAACAGAGTTCAGAGGAGTTCATACAAAGTACAAACGTTGGCTATTGCTATCATTTCTCGCGGTTTCTCTTTCTCTTCACAAAGCCTCCTGAGATGATGTGTGCTGTGAAAACGTGATTGAAAACTGACTTGGAGCGATTGTTTCTCCAGACATTCGTCTTCTGTCTGGTACAATGCTGTTTCTATGGTAGCAAAAATGAAAGAACATTTCATGCATCACTGCCGCGGCGAGCACTTGAACGATCGAGTACATCCGTATGATAATGTCAAACATTCATGTCCATCTGGACAGTTTATCTTAATGCTTGAGTAACACTGAAGAGTTAAATTGTCTTGAAAATATCCAGACCGGAACTTTGTGTGACCCCGGTTTTTTCGTAATCATTCGCAACAGATAAGAGCACATAATTAAAATATTTCATTTCTAAAGATAAGAGAGATAACCGTAAAAAATGAGGATTTTTCTATTGTGAAATTTTCATATACTCAAAGAGTTTGGTATTTGGTGTATAAAAATAACAGATCATCCATCATAACAAATCGATCGCCGAAAAACAATGATGGAGCGCCCTTCTTAGCAGCACATCCATCATAAACTATTTGCCTTCTTGTTCCGCCGTGGTATCAGTATTTGCGTGGCAAAATCTTAATTACGCCCAACGGTAAACGACGGCGGGAAGGCTTTAACCGTACTGGTAACGGCCTGCTGGTGGTTTGCGTTTTCGTTTCACTTCATACCGTGGGATTCGTGGGACGCGTGGGGTTGCCGCGCCGCCAACGGTTGGAAGAAACAACGGTAAAAGAAAATCTCAGCCAACACAACACACCACACAGCACCGCTGTTGGGCGATAGATTGGGTTTTTCCTCTCCGATGGCGATGGGAACATCTGTGTGAGGGAATGATCCCGTAGCAACGCCACCGAGGGAAAGATATTCCCGGTTAACTTTTCATTTCATCTATTTCTGTTCTCCTTCCCCGGGATGCAGAGAGGCAGAGACCGTCCGCAGAGAATCTTGGAATGTGAGAGCAGGAGTTTTGCATCTGGCTCATTTCCTCAGCTCTCATGTGTTAGGAAAATATCTCACTTTTTTGAGGAATTGCAGATGCAGATTCTGAAACCTCATGCTTCTATTTCACTAGAGTTTGGAAGAATTTATTTTCATATTTCTTACCACCAATTCAATAGCAAACGATAACCGAAAAATGGGTGTGAATGTAACGGAGTTGCTTTAGTTCGTGCTTTACGCCTTGCGGATTACTTCTTTTTGATCAACAGCGTGTTCTGTTGGGTGTTTTGCAGCAACGAATGATTTATGGTACGGCTCGGTTTGCGCTTCGCAAATAGTGGAATGGACGGCAAAGACCTCCATCTCGGTCACTTGGATATTTGCGACGTTCTTGCTGGTTTCTTTCGCTTACAAATGCCGTCTCCAAGTTCAAAGTTTTTTCCCCCATTTGCGATAAATAGCAACTAAACCCGGCCAAAAACGTGCCTGTCGATGACGGTGGAAGCAGCGGTGGGGGCACATATTTATTCACCCAGTCACGGAGACTCCTTCGAGCATGAGTCACCAGCGGACTACGTGTGGCAGAAGGAACTAGGGTGAAGTCGCAGACGGCTTCGTTCCTTTTTGAAACCTGATAGTCTTGGAAGGTCTCCTTCGTCCTTCTGGAGAGTGGTGGAACGATTACAAGAAAAAAAAACCCGGTGCTTCGACGCAGAAGAAAGCCGGCAACGTAAATGTAGACATATTTTCCACCAAATACGACTCTCCAGCTCGATACAATCCATGTTTGTAATGTACAAGCATGGAAACCACACATCGTATGTCACAAGAAAATTGAACTGAGGGCATACAAAACATCAATCAAAAGTATTCTACACATTCTTTTTCCCGTCTCTAAAGCAATAGAACCGAAATAAAAATAGGTACAGTGAGTGAAGCAACGCAATGGGCAAGACGCTAACCGGCCCTTTTTCCGTTCGTTTGTTTTTTGTTCTAGTTATGTTCGTCTTTTGTTGCACTTGTTGTGGCAACAGGGAAGTACACACCACCGAAAGCACAACACTTCCACCGGAATCAACACAACAGGCACAAAACATCCGCAGAACACAGACGTTGCGACACGCGATGAGACCGAGCAAATAAAGCAAAAAAAAAAAAAAAATTGGACTGACAATTCGTCGGCGTAGGTTGCTTCGATGGTTGCGATAAAATTTGCCCCCACAGGGGAATTCGTCCGTTCTGTCGTTCGTTGGTAGTAGTAGTGGTGGTGCAAGTAGTCGTAGGCCGTAAGGGAAAGTAATGGGGCACGGGACTACGCGACACTACTTATTTCCACTTGCACTATATGGTCGCAGTAATATGCCTGCCCTTTCGACCGCGGTGAAGCAGCTGATTCAGTTTGCTCCACACTTTAAAGTGAAGTCACTGTAAATCACTACCAAAGATAGCACATTTAATTCCTCCACGAAGCAAATAACAAAACAAAACACCAGTCTTTCTGCTCGCGAAACCGCGGCGATAACGAACCTCTCCGTGTGACGTCCAGTTACAATCTGATCGTAAAATTCCGCGGCCACGTTCCATGTCGAACAGCTCCACTGGTGGAAGAGAGCGAGCGAGAAGAGCGAATCCGGAGAATCGTCTCTCGTTCGAACCATCCAAGGAAACCTGGCTCTAGCCCCACGCGTGCTTAGACTAACATTTTTCTAACGCACGTTTACGTACGGCATCTCGCTGCAACCAGTTCCAATCCATTTCACTCGCACACGGTGATCATTGTGCTCCCGGCGCCTTCGGAGAATAAAAGGGAGACACCGCAATAATGGAGCGAGCGCTCCAAAATAGCGCTCCAATATGCTCCCATCTCACTCCCATTGCCTCGCGAGCGATTGACAGAGAGGGAGAAAGCGAATGGGAAAGAAAGGCGTAGGTATTTCACGAGGCAGCATTAGATGGCGGCGCATGCTGTGTTCCATCATATACGGATGAGGTTTTTCGTCTGTTTGCCCTAGGCCCCTTCCACACTCGCTGATTTTGGAGTTGCCATACCGATGGTAGCATCTCACCTGCCATTTGATTCAGATTCAGCTGATTTCAACCTTTTTCTCATTGTTCGTATCAAATTTTGAACACCACTCAACTGTTTAAAATCTCTCTTCTTTGCTTAGTATTTTACAAATACCGAGTAAATTGAAACGACGCATATTTATTTATATGTTTGTCCGTTGCAACTGTAGGGTATGAATCGAATGATTCAACTCTATTTTCGTTACAGTCGGATGTGTGCAGACGTCCAATGCTGCGCGCGACGGACGAGTCATCAATTTGGCCCACCAATTTTTCTCGCCGCATTGAACGGAACCGGTATCATAAAACGTGTGCGGATCGATCCCGAAGGCTACAACACTTACGTCATTGCTGTGATGGTTTGCAAAAAAAAAGCAAACAAAATGAACTGTAAAAAAGAAATAGCCATTCACAAGAGATGGAGGTACACGCGTCCGCCACCTCTTCGGCGATCGAAAGTGCACGAACCAAACCGGTTTGCCGTTCGGAAGGGAAGGAACAGCATATTGGCACCAACGAACGCCGTTGCTTGTTTGTAGATGCAGGCAGCTCGCATTTGGATGTGGTCACGACTCACGCGCCACGGCGAAAACCGGAAGACCGTCGATCGAGACCCCAAAACGTCTCGCGTCCGGACCAAACAGGCCAAGGCCACAGCGTTTACTACGACGTGTGCAGCTCACGGTGCGAATCTGTGCTGCGATCTGGATATGCCTTTACGGTGATATAAGACGTACAGAGGTTATAAAAATGGACCAAATACAAATGCAATTATGCATGCAATTCTCGTGAATCTGCCTTGGAAGTGGGTGTGTATCGATTTCACAAATGGACATTAAATCCAACTCTTGCATTGCAAGGCAGATATGGTCACAAAGTCGCGTGCTTGAGTCATCTTATTCTCATCAGTATTTTCCACCCACGCCGGGAGGAATCGGAAAAATTACGACGTATCTGGAATACACAAACGTGATCTCGAGAACTCTCGATCAGACAGCTCTAATCTTAATTCTCGGCACAGAGGTTTGATGATGTGTCTCCGTGAACATGGCGGGGCATTAAATTTTGTATTAGCATTTCTGATTCTTTCCAAGTTGGTGATAATCTTCGAATTGCCTTTAAAGCAATTACAACAGAGGAAAAGATAGACCGAATGGAATGAACAATTCAGATGAGACGGTTGTTGATCGCACTTTTTATGGATATCTTGCTGAAGTTGTGAGAATTTTAATTGTGCTTATGTTCATGGGAAATTACTTGATCGCTCAGACAGAAACAACCCTTTTAAGTTTGTATTATGTTTGAAAAACAAGGAAAGTAGGTCGTCTTTTGATACATCTTCCTCAGGACAGCAGTATGACAGCACGAAACTGCATCCCAAGTGGAGAAAGTTTAATCGGACTTGATATTAGTTTTCTTCAGCTGTTCCAGGCATTGCCTCGCTAGCTTTTCGTTTTAGCAGCGGCAGAGCGGAAGAAGTGTTGAACTGCAATAAAGCACATTTTGTGGCAACGGCTTTGAGTGATTGTGACAATGTAGCCAAAATTTAAACACATTTTATTCCGTTCGATTGTTTGCAGAAATGTGCGTACTTTGCATATCATTCCGCCGGCAAGAGTTTACGAGAAACTTCTCCGTGGCTCTGGACAAGGCAAACAAGCCCCACGGAGCGTGGATGTATTTTAATCGCGGGAAGAAACCGTTTAGGCGATTGCAAGCCCCTCCCTCCCGCATTTGCCCCACGCCGTCGCATTTGTTCGGTTTCCGCTCATCTCGGCACGCCTTAAATGGCTAACCGGCTTCGATTTGCAGGCCAAAGGCGCTGTAGTAAACTAGATTCGGCTGGTAAACGTAAGGGCTACGAGAGAGAGCTCCACCAGTACAGCCGCGGCTCGCCGAATATGGCAGGACGAAGGTTGTCGGCGTCTCGTCTGCGCTTCAGTTCGTTTACAACGCGGAAGAAATCGGGAGATTGTGGGGCGCGTTGGCGAACCGCTTTACCTCCAGCACCAGCAACCGACGCATGGTTGTCCCTGGAAACCGCAAGGCAAAGGCCAAACATGGTAATTCTCAGCCACAGACTCTTTCCAGAAAAATCTCACTCGAAAGATGGTTCTTTCGCTATTGAGTAAATTTAAAAATGGTTGAATTTAAATAACTTTTGAATTTCTGAAACGCCTAAGGGCTATCGTGATAAGGCATTTTTTAACATACCCTTCGACATCATGTACGACCACTGCACCATACACCGCAGTCGTTTAACTTTCCATCATATTTTTCCTCGCACCTTCTCCTCAAACGGCGAAAAATCAATACGCACAGCCGGCCAGACATTTTACCGGGCGATGGTGCTGTCAGACGAAGTCGAAGAAAATACCTTCTCTTATACGTAGTAGGCTTGTTTTGCTTTGCTCTCTCATCTCCCGTCCAGCAAGAAAAACGATGGCGCAGCATGAGCTTTTCCCCACAGCATCCCAGTATACTGAAAAACTAACATGGCCGGCATGGAGCCGGCGAGCCCTGCCAGACACGGGAATTTTATTTCTTGTGAATTTCCTCGATTTTCCCATGAGGAGCACATGTATTCACGGGAAATTCGCGTTTCGCGCTTAGGGTTGCTAACAAAGAACGATGATTGGACAAAAACACTGCTTACATTATTTGAACGCGGCACGTGTTCTATATATTTTGAATAAATTTCCAACAAGCCACAAATTTACCCACCGACTCGAAGTACCAATTATGGTTTAGTCCAAATCAATCCAGGACACTGCCGATCACCGACAAATTTATGCTGGATTCGCTAATTAGAATGTTGTTTCCCGAGCAGCGAGTCGGTGATGTCACCCCGAGAGAGGCAAACACCAGCAATTGTGAGATAAAACGGTTTTTCACGACACGCTCTAGCGACACACGTAGACGCTAGAATTTCCTTTCACCTTTCACCTCGGGAAAACGTCTGCACAAACATGCACGAAGGACGGGGAAGTCGAAGAGCGATGAAGAGGAGCTCTTTCATTGAATACACACACAAACCGGAGGGCGGGAAGTTTTCTACTGATACGATGCAAAACTTAGATGCACGTCTAGACCGAACCGCATTACTTGCTGCACTGGCGTAAATGTATTTCAATTCAGAGATGTGTCGAAATTTGATTCAGCAATGTGAACCCAAACCGCTAACTAAAAAGAGTTATGAACCGCAATTCCTAGAACTGGAACTATGGGACTATCGGCAAGTCGAGCAGTTTTCGAGCTGTTCAATTTGTCTGGTTTGGGTTGTAGTGATGTAGATGATTGATGATTTGTATTTCATACCTGCACTGCACTGTTGCAATATGAAAGGACTCGTGAAACAGAACTTGTCGGGAACGATAGCTGAAATAGTCCAGAAGAACAGTTCAAAAAATATTCCAACACTAGCGAACTTTTTATCGTTTTGTATACAACCGCAATCGAAACGATATTTTTTTGCTGGGTTCGCGACAAATTTATTGGCTGGTCGCAGTTCCATTATTCCCAAATGTTGTGTCTCGGCTGAAAACGATATGCACCGTGCATCGTGAACCGGTTCAAACGTAAAAACGGTTGGTCTCAAAATTAAAAAAGTTCTAAGTAGAAGACTCCCTATTTAGAAAACGGTTAGGTTGAAATTTCTCCTGCATTCGTCTGCTCGTCAAACGCTCTTACGATCTTCGATCGTAGTAAGCAGAGCTTCACAGCCTAGTGACGAGCACAGTTCGTTCTAATCTTATTCAATCGGAGTTCTGTGCTGGAATTGTGTTTGTGTCCTTTTTTTAATCATTCGCGAAGGGCAATGGCCGTCAACGTGCATTTCACCGGCCAAACGACCGAGAATTTGTCCCGAATCGAGTTGCTGGCCTGGGTGAACCGGACGCTGCTGTCCGATTTCAAGAAGGTGGAGGAGCTGTGCACCGGCGCCGCCTATTGCCAGCTGATGGACGTCCTGTTCCCGAGCTGCGTGCCGATGAAGCGGGTCAAGTTCTGCACCAATGTGGAGCACGACTTCCTCAGCAACCTGCGCATCTTCCAGAACGCTCTGGTGCAGCTGAAGGTGGACCGGAGCGTCCCTATCGAGCGGCTGGCGAAGGGCCGCTTCCAGGACAATTTCGAGTTCCTACAATGGTTTAAGAAGTTTTTCGACGCCAACTACGACGGAAAGGTGTACGACCCGCAGGCGGCGAGAAACAACTTGCCGATGGGATACGGGACACCCAGCACCCTACGGCCGAGTCAGAAATTCAACACTGGTGGTGGTACGGCGCAGGTAATGAAACGAGCCGTTTCGAATGGATCCTCGACGCGCCTGCATGCAGCAGTAAACGAAGGTTAGTAAAAAACCCTCCTTAGTAGTGTGAGTAAGTGTGCGGTAAAATGGCGCACTTAATACTTTTAGCGATGATCGCGTTCCTTTCGAATTTTTAGGGAAGCATACACTCCACGGGCAGAAATCGTTAGAGAAAATTTCCACCTTGAGTTCCGAAATTGACGAGCTCACCATTCAAATACAGAATGCGGAAATTTCAAGGGAATATTACTACAAAAAGTTGGTGCTCATAGAAAATCTGTAAGTGCAAACGACATGATCATTGAGAGACAGAAATTGACCATCCATCCATTCCTTTTGTAGAATTAATGAAAATCCGGAAGACGGGCAGGACGCGTTTTGTGAACGAGTGAAGGAAATAATGTATGCCACCGAGTGAACCAAAGCGTAAAAGAAAAGTGTTAAGGAACAGATGTTCCATTTTAGCTTCCAGTAAGATTACTTTTTTCTGTGTGTTTTATATGTGTTAAATCCATTTTCGCCCGTCACCGTTTCGTAGAGGGAAGCGCAGGGACACAATAAATTATGTGATTGAACGTGGTACCGTTTATTTTACAGTATTGATCAACTTTATTTGCTCACTTCTACAACAACATTCCTGCTTACACATTTTTCCACGCGACGATCACGACAGACAGACAAGGTGTGTGTCGCCTTGATCGGGAGAAAAGTCGGATAGTACATCGTGACCTCCCGTGATATTCACGGGATCACATCCGTCTCGCCCTTGCCAAGCCACTGGAGGAGCACAATAAGACCCTGGCCCTTCCATTCGAACCTATCGAGCTGACGACAGCATGGAAGGGCAACATCGAGTAAAGCGTGTATCGGTTGGTGGGTGGGCAGCGGGTGCCTATCGCCAACCCAACCAAATTGACAGCGAGAGAAGAGAAAGATATTCTGCTAGACCATTACAATGAAGAAGTTTTGTTTTCTCAATCAAATCGGCTCGGAAATGCTAAGGAAAAAAAAAAAACGGATGAAAATCAACAGCAAACGTTCTCTGTTTTCGATTTAGCTTTTTCTTCCCGTTTACTCATCTTCCTCACGGGAAGGAGATGGAAAAAACTGAAGTAAAGAAGAAAAAAAAAACCTCATTTCGTAAAACACTGGCTTGGCGGGTCGACGGCGGACACAGCGAGTCGTTCGGGGGTGGTGATGGTGGTTGTGTTTGTCTTTCGTAAACTTTCGTTTTCGTTTTTTTCGGGCGCACTGGCTCCTCTCGGATACTTTCGCTTGATAGAAGGACGTTTTTTTTTATTACGTTTTAAAAGTCAAAAGGATTAATTAATAGTGACTTAAATTAAGTACTAAAATGACTGTTCCTTTGCACACGCTCACACACTCACGTACGGTTCGCACGTCTTACATTCGAAACTATCAGCTTAGGGATAGTGATAATGAGAATTAAAAAAAAAAAAAACTTACACGCAACAGAATCCGTATCTAACGCAGGGATTGTCTCTTTTGTTTTACTAGTGAGGAGGTATTTTGCCGGAAGGGACCTTATCGTTTTTTTATATTTTGTGTGAAACCCAATGAAGAAGGGTTGAAAAATAAAAATTTCATTTGCTTTCAATTGCCGTGAGGAAATTGCACCCTTTGGCGATTTGTCGGTAGCAAGCGAACTTGGATTTTTCAACGGAGAAAAACAGAAGAAACAAAAAACGATAAACGATACTTTACATTTTACACGAACTTATGATACGATAAAGTTGATTATAAATGGATTTAAAATGTTTGATCATCCTCGATCTGCTCGCTATGCTACCTTCGTGGAAGTGCCTCCCTCGTTCACACCAGCTAGTTTTATCGTCCCTTTCTTCCTTTCTCACGAGGAAAGGTATCGTGGGTTGATTTAACGCTAATCCTGAAGCACAGCACGGACCATTCCCCCATTCCGGATTCCCATGGTCATCCCTGGTCGGATCCCTGGTCGCATCCTAAAGTCTAACCTATAGATAACTATGTAAACTGAAACGTTTCAACACCACACAGCCTGTACGACGAATGGCAAAAAAGTAAAATAAACCAAACGGAGGAAAAACACCGAGTCTCCCATTAATGTTTTTTTTTTTGGGAATACAAATTTTCCAACTCGCGCCCCGAGAGCCATTTCCGATCGTTTCTATGTCGTGTGCTTTCCTGAAGTTTTTCCTTCACTTTTTCGCTCGCTTCGCGTATGTTTGATTGTTTTATTTATGCTTAAGGTTTGTTTCCTCTTTTGCTTCTGCTCTTCTCCTTTTTCCATCCGCGATTTCCATCCGCGGTTATCGTCGTTGGTTTGGTCATTTGTTATCCAACTTTAGTTTGTTTGTTTGTAAGGAAATTAATTGATGGTATTAGCAAAGGAAAGGCAAAGCTCAACTAACGCCAGTCTCGACTGTTTTTCCCGTGTGTGTGTTCCAAACACCATATGATCTTCAGGCTTTAGTTTTTTTTTTCTTCTAACAACAACAAATCTCCAGAGGAATTGTTCATCAAATGCTTTCCTCGTCGCAAAAAAAAAAGCAAACACTGGGAGATATGTGTACCAATTATTTAAAACATTTGTGTTTGCCGTTGCTTCGGTGAACCTCAAAGGACCTACAATACATTCGCTACTATTACACCAACACACAACATGGATCACATGGACAGAGCGACAAAGACAAAGAGAGGAGTTTTAAAAGACTGATGCTCTAATGCTAGCGATCCTCACTAGGCGCTTTGCTTAGCTTCTAACCACTGTCGCGTTCAGCTATCCAGAAAAGTTAAATTCCTAACAGTTTGCAATTCCACGACGACGGATCGTGCCCTCGCGCCTTTAACATAAACTGGCTTTCCCTGTGAACAACAATCTTCCTCGTACGCGCACTGCCGGGTGCGTTCTGTCCGGTCCCTCCCTGTGTGCGGACGGCTGACTAAACATACATATACTGAATCGAAATCTAATGTGCGCCGATCGGGTGCTGCCCCGCCGCGGAAGAGTTACAGATAGAGCGTACCCTGCTGCCGGTCGAACTGGTGCAGGTAGAGCTTCTTCTTGCTCTTCTCCGAGGACGCCTTGTGCGGCCGGAGGTCCCACACCAGGTTGGACAGCGAGCGGGGCCGGCTGAGGCGGCGTGACTTCTTCTCCGGCAGCTTGCCCGAGTCGCCCGATGTGCGGCCGCCGGAGCGGGACGAATCCAGCGTACCCTCGCGCTGTCCGTTCGCCGCCGCACTGGCCGACTTGGACAGGAGGTGGTTCTTCTCCTGGCCGGCGCCCTTCGGCGACGGTGAGATCGGGGTGACCGGGTGCGACTCCTGCTGCGGTGTCGTCGCCGCCAGCTGCAAACTGCTCAGGCTTTTGTATCTGGAAGGTGCAATGAGGGGGGAGAGAGAGAGAGAGAGAGATAGAGTCATGAAGAGGGAATGCCGCTTGGGCTAGGAAAGTCTCGACCATCGGTTGACGTACCTGATGTGGAACAGGGGGCTCTGCGGTTCGACCGCGATGTCCTTGGGCGTGACGGCGATCGGAGGGTGGTGCACCACACCACCGTTGCTCATCGGGCTGATGGCGGTGGCCCCGGGAGTTGGGCTCTTCTGATGCAGGCCGATGTTGCTCTTGAAGTACAGCTTCGGCAGGGTTGGCCGCTGTCGCTTCTCCGGCAGCTTCTTGCCCGGGATCGTCTCGATCGGGGGCGGGATCGGCTTGTGGTCCACGATCGTGATCGTGTTGTTGTTGCTGTTGCTGTGGTGATGGTGACCGTGACCGTGGCCATGGCTGTTGTTGTTGATGGCATTGAGGGCTGCGCTTCCGCCACCACCATGGCGTGCCGACGATTCCAGGCTGTTCGAGTTGGCCGAATTGTGCGGGAGGTGATCACGGTGCCCCGTCGACGGATGATGGTGGTGGTGCGCGTGATGGTGATGATGCGCCTGACTGTGGTTGCTGTACTTGATGATGTTGGAGTAGTTGTTGTTGCTCGTGTCGTAGTGGTTGTTGTTGTTGTTGTTGTTGTTGTTGTTGATGGCGTTCGACTGGGCCGTTTTCATGTTTTCCACCGTCTTGAGACTGTGCTGGTGGGTGGCAGGGCCGAGAAGCACGTTCGAGATGGGCGTGGTGGCGGCGGTGGTCGGGGAGGAGTTGCTGAGGGTCGTCGCCGCGGTCTGAGGCGTCGTCGCCGACGCCGGTGGAGGCGGCTCGATCGCTTCGAACTTGTACAGGTTCTTCGGTAGCGGCGCCAGGCCGCGCACGTAGTCGTAGATCTGGTCGATCTCGTCGTACTCGTCCGCGATCGAGCCGTTCGGACTTCCGCTGCCGCCAACGCCGCCACCACTGGGGAGCGGTGGGGAGTAGCGGTTCGAATCACAGCTGTTGCTCTTCTTCAGCACGTACCCGTTGGCGGTGAGCCCGGACAGGGTCGACGCCATCGTCTTGTTGCGCCCGTTCGCGCCCAGCCCGATCGCCTTCGCCGACTCTTTCTTCTCCTTCTCGGTCAGCTTGAGGTCGATGATCTGCAGACGATCGCGCGCGTCCACCAGCAGCCGCTGCGCCTTGTCGAGGAAGCGCGAGTACTCGATGAAGTGGTCCAGCTGGTCCATGTTCTTCGCCCGTTGGATCTTGATCTTGGCGTTGAGCGGCACCGAGACGAGATCCATGTCCTTCTGCAGCGGGAGCGCGAATATCCGGTCGACCTCGACGCACCCGAGCAGTCGCAGCTCCGGCACGAACGGCTGCTTGAGACCCTTCGGGGCGGCCCCGTGCACCAGCCGCACCGTGACCGGCATGCGCTTCTGCAGCAGATTGCGCACCGTGTGCACGCCGCTGATGCTGTCCTCCTTCGCGATCGGGGAGAACTTCGCTTTGGCTTCCAATGGCAGACTGACGACCTCGTCCTTGGACGTCCGGCACTGCAGGTACTTGCCGTTGTCCGAGACCGTGGTGAGTATTTCGCCGGCGTGCAGCGACTTGCTGTTGTGGTTACAGCGCACCGTCTCGCGCACCAGCACGCGGAAGTTGCGCCGCCTCGACAGCTCCAGCACGCTCTCGATGCAGCGCGTCGAGCGGCCGTCCTCGCTCAGCAGCTCGAAGTAGCCGGCGTACGACTCCGGGATCAGCACCTTCGGGCCGACGTTCGTGTTCTTGCGGCCCTCCTTGATCTTGATCGGCTGCGCCAGGATCTGGTACTTGCGGCCCGCGTTCAGAAACAGCGCCGTGCTCTGCAGCGACGGGTTGGACAGCGTCGGCACGCCCAAGTTGTAGTACTGGCCCTTCACGATCTTCCCGACCGCCGGCAGGTCGCTCTTGGCGAAGTCGCGCAGGTACGCCGGCGGTGTGTCCGGCGCGAACCGGGACGCCGCCAGGATGATCTGCCCGTCCGTAGCGGCCATGTTGGCGGCTGCGGCGGCGGCTGAGGAGTTGCCGGCGCTTGCGGCACCTACCGTCACGGAGCTGGCGGACTGTCGAAGCCGGCCGCCCTCGCGGTGCACGTCGGCGGCGTCGCCGTCGTCGTCTTCGTCGTCGACGTCGTCACGTTCCTCGCCAAAGCTGCAGCTCACCGACGTCGGCAGCAGGTAGGACGACCGATTGGCGCAGCTACTGCTCGTGCGGTTCCGGCTTCCGTCGCGAATGTGCTGCTGCTGTGGCGTAGCGTTGGTGGTGACCGCGTGCGACGAGCGGCTGCGCCGGATGCGGAGGAAGTAGTTCGCTATCTGCTGCCCGATCGAGGTCCGTCCGTCCGTCGCGGATGGGTCTATCACATTTTCGACCGATTTCGCTGACGGCGAGGGCCCTCGTCGATGTCGCCGTTGGAGGAGGATGTTGCCGCCGCTGAGCGCCGTTTTTGCCGGAACAGGGTCGCCGCAGCTGCAGCCGTTCCGGGGCCTTCTCTCTCCACTTTCACTTCCCGTCGTGGTCGTCGTCGTCGTCGTCGTCGTCGTCGTTGTGATTACTCGGACACTCTAGTCAACTTTCTAACCTCAACGCATGACCTATCGGGTGGAGAAAAAAAAAACAAATAGATAACGGAAGATTAATATCGTACGCGTCAGGAAAGGCTCGTCGAGCCGGATGGCTTCTTATTTGCCGTTGGTGGGGCCTTAAACTTTGCTCTCCCACTAATGGCATCGTAAAATTCACACATCTCCCGGGGAGTGCGTTCGAAATGGAACACATGAAATCCGGACCATCAAGGGAACTCCTTCATCTTCGTTTTAACGCGCGAGGCGTGTGTATGGCATGCAAAGGAATTTACCTAATTATCAACAAATAGTCGACGGTAAGTGTCTCCCCTATGGCGGCTTTCTTCGTTGTCGTTTGTGACCTACATTCCGGGAGGGGAAACTTGAACGAGGTGAAATTAATCCATCCGACCGAAAAGAAGCGTTCGTAAGCGTTTCAATCTTCCCTCTACGCCCTTCATTTACAATGTAAAGCAGCGATGTGGGTTTATTAAAATGCAACTAGCGTCATGCCCATAACGCGAGCCGGACGGTGAGATTTATTCGACCTGCAGAAGCGTTATTCAGTTGGAATTTTTCCACCCTTTCGGAAGGGATAATATTTGGGTTTAATCTAAAATTCCAGGCGCACGTAACCTTTCTGTTTAGTTTTAAATTTGGGTATTTAACGGAACGCCTTTTTAATTGCAGGTGGTGAATTCGAATCTGAAAGGAACGCATTACCGTATTTGCAATCCACGAGTCACGTACAAAAACAGCCTGATTGTTAAGCACAAACAGGGGTAATATATAGTTGCTCGGCAAGCCCATTTTATGAACTCCCGTTGGCGTAAGCTTGCATAGTCAAGGGGGTTCACGTTCCCTTGGAAGCATAAATTACGTGCAATACTTTCTTCCGCAATTTCAATTTGCAGCTCTCTCGGCGTGTGCAAGAAATTATACAAGATGGTAGTTTAATATGTTTTATGTACCCGGGCCCGCCAGCCCAGGACAATCGCTTGGCAGAGATATTTAAAGAAGCGGCTCGGTTCATTAAAATCATAAACTTGAGCCAAATCCTCGGCAGGAGGAAAACGCGACAGCACAACGAGGGCGAGGAATGAATTCTACGGCCACAAATGGCGAGCACGATAAAAGAAACCGACCGTCGTCCTAAGTCACCACGGGAAAACTCGACCGTCTTATTTTTGTGCGGTTTTTCATGAATAAAAATTAACGACGCTGATAAAACCAGCTTCCCTTCCACCATACATCCTGAGCAATGGCAAGCAGAAACACGAGCCAGTAGGTAAAATTTGCAGCACTGACCAGAAGGCGGAAAAAGGACCCAGAAAAGGATGATTCGTTTTTTTTTTCTTCTGGGGAAGGATTTTCTTCGGCCAGTTTTTATACAGCTTGGCACCAGGTAGCAGGTGTTACAGAAGCACGAGCAAAATGTGCTACTTTATGATGGCCCTTCGCAGCAACTCGGAAAAACATACCAACCATAACCGGGTACGGGTTGTGCTTGGGGGTTTCCTTCGGCTTGGCGATCTCCAAAGTCCAAAGACCAAGGACAAAGCATGGCAAACAGAACGCGCGCATCCGGCGGGAAACTTTGAGCGGAAGCACTAAACCGTCCTATCTCGTTCGACCTGTCGAAGGAGTTGCCGTCCTAGGAACAAGTTATGACGACGGAAGGTGTGATAAAAGCAATGGTAGCCGAAGGCCAAATTCCTTCCCGGTGAGGAGAAAAGAAGAATTCCACAAAACGCACATACATTCCGGGGCGTAAAATCTTCCATCCAACCGGTCGCGGCAACCGGTCAAACCCGTGGCAAAGCTCGGCTTCTTTCTAGCAAGCATGCCGGTTCCCGCCGCGAAGCAGCACTACGCAACATCAAAGCACACCGTGCAGGAATCCGTCTTCGATCATCATTCGAGGGAAAATGGCGACGACTGTAACGCTTCTGGTGACGGTGATGATAATTATTAATTATCGTCCATGCTAGCGGTTGCGGGACTGTGTAAAGCAGTGGGTTCTAAGGGTCCTGCGGTGAAAACACGGGTAAGTTACGCACCCTGTTTTGTATCTTTCACCGAGGGCGAGAAGGTTTTTTACTATTTTTATTTTACCTCATGGAGTGTTTTTTTTTATTTTATTTTAGTTTTTTATTGCGCGACCGCTCTCGGATGAATGCAAACAACTTGGCAAAAGACACCTGGCAAGGAGGAACATAGAATAAAAAGGAAAATTAAATTCATTGCAAATGAAACGTGCACCAAGTGCCTGGCGAGAAGAGAAGGAAGACAGCGACTTGGAGAAACTTGCAGCCATTCCCAAACAAGTGGAACACCTTGATGGACTGGATTCTAATTAAGGAACCCGACGGTGGACACCGCACCTGACAGACGGGTGGGGTTGTATCGGGAGGGTACGGGTGGATTTGTGTCACTTCGTCGCTCACCGGATCCGGAACGTCCCTCACAACCGATCCTGACACCGTGGGCATAGTTTGATTGGAGTCCCTGCCCCTACCCATTGTCCTTAGTGGCCGTCGAAGGGATTCCTAGAAATGGTCCGTAATTAAAAGTTCTCCAACAAGCTCGCCGTGCTCTGCGCCGTCCGCCACGAGCCGAGCGCTTCTTGGCAGGTGGCGGCATCGCACAGAAAGAGGGAGTGACAAAAAGAATGGGTGAGCAAAATATGGTGCAGTAAAACGGGCGAGGCAGAACGGGCGTGCTTTGATTTATAGGACTACATTATATGGCCGCGAACCTAGGCTAGCCCCATGCGACATCCGAAGTGGATGATGGCGGAGGTTCTGAATGGTGAAAAGGATACGGTCTGTTGCGTTCCTTTTCCAGGGGAGGTTTGTCACGCGGATTCGTCCAGTATTTGCGCGCTTTCGCCACCGGGCTTCGGCAGCTGTCCATTTTACCAATCCGTTTCTGGCCCGGCTTCACCGGGGAATACCCTCGTTAGGTCCTAATGGGCTGAGCTGGAAGCCGTCGGTCGGGGATGCGAATTCCATCACGATTCTATTCAAATGAAGCAAAGCGGAATAGAGGGTCGTGGCGGTTTTCTGGTAGCGCAAGAAAGGACACCAGCAAAGAAAAAGGAGCAATCATCGTTATGGGATTCATTTTGCTACGGCTTGGACTTTTACTCCCCCTGCGGTACTTAGTAGATAAGTTGAGGAATTAATCTGATTCACTTCCTTGCTTGCCGCTGGTTTTTCCCGAACGGGGTAAACGGTGGGGCGGCATGCAGCAAGGGACGCAAGCTCGCAACACGATGGAAATGGAATGGAAGCATTACAACTATGTTCTAAAGGCGCGTCGCCATTCGCGTTCCGGTTGTCATTAGTTGAATGTGTTGAGGAATAAAATTAACACCTCATACCATCGAAGTTTTACACACCCCACCTTGAAGGATGTCCGACCGGAATCGTGGGCACGAGGAAGGAAGCCTTCCCAGCCGAACCTAGACCACAATTAAGCCAGTAGACATTTCACATTCCCGGACGACCGTTAGCAGGGATCGTCCCTTGATGGACATCGTGATAAGTCGCAATACTTGCCCGGGATGGTAGGCTTTCGTGCCCTTTTGCTTTCCGTGGCGGGTGAAAATAGCGACGACCGCGTTGGCACGAAAGCTTGCCCAGGACCTCGTAAAGAATAAAATTTTATCGCCTTCCCTAATCGTAATGGGGCACGAATTTTCCGCAATGGCGCTGTTGCAACGTAAGCCTAGCATTTGCACACCCCCGCAAAAGAAAAGAAAATCAAATTCCAACCGAAACAAAGTCATAAGCTTATCTGTCAAAAATGTTCCACCAGGTTTTTTTTGTTTTTGGTGAAAGGGGAAGAAACAATAAATGGGAAAATTCAAATGAGGCTCATAAAATGATAGGGCGGACAGGGCTACGCTGTTTACGTGGCCAGGATTGTAGATTTTGACGGCATAATAGAAAATTATCACGAAATCATTGGGCGAGGTTGTGACAGGTTATGGTGTGCCCTCCCATTAAGCGGGTGACATTAAAATGCCTTGTCTATGCCTTTTTAGAGCTATTGGGGGCTATTGCGACCTCGTTAACCGGATTGAAGACAGTCTATGGGACACGCACCATTTTCCTCTAAGATGTAAGAGCAGAAAGAGAAGTAAAAATTCTACATTCAAAAATTAATTCATCCTGATTGCTTGAATGCTTGAATAGAATTTAAATCAATCCACTGAATGTGTTGATGGTTTTATGTCTTTTTAATGATCGTTATCGAGTTTCGTTTGGATTCAAGCAAAGGAAAAATGTCCTTGCCTCAGTCGAGTATCAGAGCGAGAATTCATAAAAAGAATGTTATAAATTCAAACAAGATAGGTACGTTCAAGTACATATGTTTCATGCTTCGATACTCCTGGCTCGAAGGCCGATCCGTCTGGCAGGTTTTGTTTTTCTTTTCATTGCATAACACTCCCAGGTTGGGAGGAAAGTCAAGTCCCAGGGAAGCCTTCCCAGGGACAGTAGCAACAGTCAGTTTCGACGGCGTCGTATTTGTCCCCGCGTGTGCCTTTCATGTACAAACAGCTTCTCTTTCCTACTTACAAAGGCCAACTTCTTCCCTTTCCAGACACCTTCATTCCCCGCTCGAACTTTCAGCCGTTTTTTCTTGAATTCCTGTTCCGGTACGTCCTCCCCCCAATGACGCTATCGGTGCACATGACAAAAATGTGCACGTGTATAAATAATCAAACTCGTGTGCTCGTTCGTTCGGATTTGCTTTTTGAAGCTACAGCACTTATTGGGCGAATACAGACCAGAAAAGATAAGATCAGGTGCTGGAAGACCGAAGAGTTCGAGAAAAAGCATCCATTAAATCGATTATGCATAAGCCAAATGTCTTTCATTGCAGCGATACTTGAATGGTACCGATGATTTTTGCCGGTTCCCCAAAGGGACACTTTGAAATCGTATTCCCAGTAGTCGATTTCTGTTGCGAAAAAATGGGTCCCGGATAGGAGCTTTGAGGGTTTTTTGTTTTGTCATGTTTTAAAAGAATTCCCTTCCGGAGCAAAAATACTCGGAACGAGCACATCTGCTAAAACTTTGCCGGGACGAAGCATGCTGAACGGACGTCGACCGGATTGCTGTGTCAACTGAACCACATAATCGACCATCGTTAATGGATCATCGGTCGTGTGGAAAAAAAAAGTTGCATGTTTTGGGGAAGGATTGGAAGCGACCGGCAGGATATTCATTTACGGTAAGCGATAGACGAACTGAACTACATTCTGCACGAGAATTGGGCGGAAATTTATGGTGGATTTTCCTCGTTCCACTTTCACCCGGTGAATGGATAAAAATAAAAATAGAAATAAATACGACCGATCGTCAACAGCGGCAAATCAGGGACCGGGCAAAAATCACGACCGGATGCGGATTGATAATAGAATATCTCTCTTCTCGGTCTGCTTTCTGCTGCAAGAGTTTTCTCCAACAACTCCGAGAACAGAAGAGCAGTGAAATGGAAAACTGCCAAACAGTATGCACTTCTTCGAGCCGAAAGCTTGCACCGTGCCATGCTGCAGCACTTCATCTCGCTATAGATGGGCATTGCTAATGATGCACAGGGCACCGACGACTCGTCTTTTCAGCCGGTCGATCTTGGCTGCCCGCGGTTCACGTGGCCGAAGGGAAGCAATCTGAAGCATCCGAGCGGCCCGGCGCAAATCCGAAACAGTGACTCTCGACGAGGCCATCGTTGGCCTGCTGGCGTTTCGATGTAGCACCGCCTCGCCTCGGTACCGAGCGGGGGAAACATAAACGAACAAGATGCTTTTTAATGCATGCAAATTACGGTTTCAACAGCATCGCCCCAAACTGGCTGAACGCGATTCAGGATCGGGCTACCAACGGGCGGCGAAGAAGAAGTGCAACGTTTCGCCGGTGGAATTGTGTCGGCTTTCGAGCCTGCAGCAGGGGTCACCACCGCGGTGTCTCTTTCGTTCTCGTTCCCGGCCGGAAAGCTCGTAAGGCTTCGTTCTAATCCAGGTCGTTGATCCTCCGTTGGTGCCGTGTTCGGAGCGTGAAGCTGAAGCAGATACCGTGCAGGACTCTGCCCGCTTTATGCTTGACTATGCAAATTGTTTCTGAAAGTATTTACTCTCGGGGCCTCCAACGCAACCTTCGCCTAGATGGCACAAAGGAAGAAGAGACCCAAAAAAATTGCAAAGGAGAGGAAGCGATGCAAATGGCGGCAGAAGGGGTGATATTGTTTCGTGTTTCGGTGAATCGTTTGTGGTCCATTATTGTATAGGCTTCGCCCGGGCTCATAAGCGGGCAAGTCGTTTGCGAGTGGGTGCAAACTTTCCAGAACGCACGAACCCAATGAATTTTGATAAGGACGAGGCTCCGGGAGCGAGAATTAAGTGGCTCGGCAAAGGGAAAAGCTACTGTTTGGTAGTGATGAGAGTTTATGCTGCACACCCCCCTACCGTGGCCAACACTCCCGAGGAACGGGTTGGGCCTATATCGCCTCTGTCCCGTCCGGAAGTAAGCCGGAAAGGACCATTACCGATTATAATGATGATGGTAATGTGTCGGGGGAAGAGCTTAGTTTGTTGATAACACTATTAGGCGGGGGAGTGGTTTTGCCGTTGAAGTATTTCCAGAGTGGTTTGCTTTTGGAAAAGGATTTCTGATCTGCTGGAATTTCCGCCATAAACAAGCTAGTATATGTTTAAAATGTTCGAATTTCATACTGAGGTTTTTACGTTGGAACATAATTGTAATAATACTGCCGAAGTATAAATTGGATAACCCTGTGCTCTGCTGCACCTCAACTTTTTTTTTTTTGCTGAGGTATGAAAAATGTTCGTGAGATAAACGATATCTCATTTACTTTATGACAGTGAAAAACCAGGCCGAGCAAAGCAAATCAAAAAGAGATTTTTTGTCATCGTAAATTTTCATTACACGCAGGCAGTAGTAAAAAGCAATCCATATCGGGTTCCATCTGGTCTTTGATCGCCGTTTCGGTACTTTGCGTCCGGACATGAGTTGTTGTCGCATTTCAATACAAATTTTACATAACGCTTCACCGGAAGCTACACTTCTGAATTGGGTAGTAACAAGATGAAGCGGGTGATAAATTTTTGTTTTCGCTTTTATTAAATTCCCTCCAGCCAGATTTGTGCAGGCCAGTAGCGAACCGTTTTGATTTTCATATGCCATCGAAACCAAACGACGCTGTTAAAACAAATAAATTTGTGTCGGCAACGTCCCCAATACGGCCCAATGTTTATCACGACAACAGTGCCAGCAAATGGTTCCTCTTCTAAGCAAAGTAAAAACAAAACAAAAAAGGGAAACTCTCGAGAGAATCCCCGGTAGCTTGACATCTTACTTCCAGTTCGCCGCACCCGCCAAATAGCCTCCTCGTAAAAGGGCGAAGCAGTGAAAATAAAAAATAAAGATACACCGTATCGAAGCGCCGTTCGATCGTTCGGAGCATAAAACAAGCATGTGCCGGGGCTGAGCTCTCGTTTGATTTTACGAGCCACGGAGAAGGTGGTCCGTGCAGTGGGAACTATATCCACCGGGTAAGGCTCAACATTTTGCCCTCCCCGATACGATAATGACGCAGGTAGGAGAGTGTCCTTTTTGCTGCGCCAGTGTTGGATGGTTTGATTAACGTAAACGATGGGCGTTGAGTGTGGCCAGGTCCGGGGAATTATGGGGGAAAAATAATACACGGCAGCCCATCCACTCTACCTGTTATTACCAGCGTTGGTGGTTGTGCAAGGGCGCTGAAGGAAATCGCTTTCCCGGGCTTATGAATGCAAATAGACCAGCCCGAGACATCTCGCATCAGCCACTGCCACACATCTCCCGAGCCTTTCTGCCTTCATATGCGAGGCATGGCGAGCCGCAGCGTTAAGCGGAAAATCATAGCGGGCTGCACGTCGGTTAACGACTGATGGGAGAGGCCAACAGCATGAGCGAAAGTCGTGAGCATCGCATTAGACAGGCTGGAGACAAATTGTGCTCCGTGTTCTTTCCGGTTCGGAACATTTTGCGGGAGGAGGGGAGGGGGGAGGGGGGGGTGAAGTTGGTGCAAGAGATATCGGGATGATTGAACGGTAATCAATCTAAATGAAAATCTCCGTATAATAAGCAATAAGCTGGCGCATAACCGGATTATGCTGGAAAGGTTTATGATGCAGTTTGTTTTGTTTGCACGCATCAACGACTGCGAGAATCTCGACCAATGACCATATCAATAAACGATTATCACGAGGAAAGGAAGCGAAGCAGCAGGACAATGATAATGATGGTGATTGGAAAATTGTACTGTCTTCATCAAATCCCTTAATCGGCCGGGGATCCCTTATTGTCCTCTCCATCTATGCATATTGTCTGAAGGCTTTCTTATCGACATTGCCACACTCCTTAAGCCCACTATTTTCCCTCCAGTGTGTGCGTGTGTGTGTGTGTGGATCTTATAACAAATGTCAATTCACAGGAGTGGGCAGCAAACACTCCTTCCGTGTTTGCTTCTGTGGCCTTTGATGAATGTTAGATGAAGGGAAGATTCCATTTACCCGAGACCCGGATAATCCTTACTTCGGCCGCCTGGAATCCTTTTCTTAAAAGCCTTCCCCGGTTTCTTGAAGACAACATCCGGTTCACTTAATTGGCGCATGGCGACGCCGCACCGGACACTAATCCCGGGAGCTAGTTTTGTCTCCGACTGGCAGCCAAGACCGGCTGGCTTACCAGTCGGAGACCAACGGAGGCAATTAATTTTTAATTATAGTCATTTGGTTCGGATAAAATGATTAGTTCATAATTTATCACCCGCTGCCACCGAGGAGGTTTCAAGGGAACTTCAAATTGGTGCCCTTCCCTATGGCCGTTCCATATTGTAGCACAGTGTGCGATTTGTGAGAAGGAGCGGGAGAGATTATTGCACAGAAATAGACTGTTAAAATGATAAACCATCTGAGACGGTTGGGGACAGACGTTGAGCGAAGTTTGTGCAAACAGCAACGACCTTTAAGGTTGAACTTGGCAGCAGGTTGGAAAACTTGATACCTTCACAGAAGCTAAACCTGACGTGCTACCTTCCCGCCGATGGAATCATGTGCCGTATGCTATGGTAAGAAGAAATTTATTAAGTGATTTGTTTCTGATGGAATCAACACGTCCTTCGTGAGCGGTAGACATCTCTAATCGGATTCCCCGCGACCCGTTAGTGTTATATCTTTCTCGCAGGAAGTCGACGGGAAGAATCCTCTCGAGAACGATGCTGCCAAGCGTTCCGAGCCCGAACGAAGCGGGTCCGGCGGTGCTAGTTTTGGCACAAGAGGAAAACGTTGCAAGGAAAGCTATAAAATGACGATTTAGACGTCAATTAGAAAGGGGCACCGAAAAAGGGAAAGTTTTGAAGTGCTGCCAAGGGCTCCGGTTCCGGAGAAAGAAAAGGGCTTTTCGAAAAGGGCAAGCGACACAAACGGATGGCGCTGAAGATGGTTGTTGGGCGAAGATCACCGCGGTGAATGTGATCTTCGAGATGTAAAGCTAACAAATCCCCAACCCACGACCTCCTTGGGCGACGTTGAAGGGTGTTACCGTTTATTTCGGAAGGTTGCCTGTCACACAAAGCGAATACCTTGGCTGCAGATTGACATCGGATAGCTCGGAATGAAGCGACAACTTGATGGCTTACGTAAGACGGCAACAGCGGGACGAATCCGCACCGAAGAAATCATCGTCGTCGTCGTCGTCGTCGTCGTTTGCTCCATCTTTCACCATTTCTATTTCACCCGGGCGCCACTCGTCTCTTCCATCTTTGTGTCACTGCCCAGGAAGTTGAAACGCCTTATACTTCGTGTCGGTGTGCGCATCAGCAGGTCGCATTGTCCAACACAATGTAAACCGGCGGGTTCTCGACACAACGAAGTGACGCGACGCCGAGCTGGGAAAAGGACCATCCAGCGCTGTCAACGAGTTGGTGTCTTTCAAAGTGGATTACGGAAGCGCGCAACAAAGCAGCTCGGCCGGGTTTACGGCGTGCCGCATAAAACATCCCCAAGCGACTTCCGAAAACAAAAGCGTACCGCCACCAGCGAAGCGACGTGTTTTCCAACTTTTCGGGTCCGTCCGTTGAGGTTAGGCAAGCTGAGCGTGTGCTGTTTCACCGCGTGAATGCACCAGCGTTCCCTAGACAAGGTGGGATTTACGAGAGCTGACTGCGGCTTTCGTCGTAAAAGCGCCACAAACTTCCCGCCGAGAAACAACAAGGTAGGTCTTCTTCAATCAAACGGTCGCTTATTTCTCCACCCAAGTTGGGGGACATGGGAGATGGTATAAAATCGAAAGTCTTTTTGTAAGACGCCGTTTCCAGGTGGAGGTACAAGCGGATTAATGTAGCGGCTCTGCCAATTAATTCGACGGTAGTTTGAAAGTCGAGAGGAGTAAAAATCAATCGAAGACAATGTTATTGTCATGTCCGATGGCTCCAAATGAGGTACAGCACCTTCGGTGGAGGGTATAAAATATGTTAATTTCGAGCTCATTCCTACTGGCGTTCCGGAGAACCACTTTGTGCCAGTGGTTTACCTGGAAGGGCTTCAACGGTGGTGCTTGTTTAATTACTCCACTTCGCACGACGTGGATGACAAGACGACCGGGGCAGGATGTTGAACAAGGGAAAGTGAATAAAAAAATTAGTACCAGTCCTGCCACTGCTACGAAGAGTAGTTGTTGGGACACTTAATGATTTATTCAAACATTAGGGCTCGTTTGACATTAATTTTTCAACAGCGTAGATACCTAATGCTTTATTTGCATTCAATGTTGGCTTTGGATATGCCATGAACCGCAAATTAATTATTTTCAAATAAATCTGCTTTCACGTTGGTAACATTACGGAAAATAATGCCAAACTTCAGCGCTTTTCATGCACATTACATTTCGATATTTCATTATTCAATGGTTTATGGTACAAATTTACAATTCTACTTCCTCTACTACAATTTTCTGTTGCTCTACCTTTCTGCATTTATGTGTATTCCGCCCACCAGTCGACCTCGGGATGATTTTAATGGGGGCCGCAATGAACGATGACATCACAAGGCAACACACGACGCTCGAAACGGTTTCGATCGCCCGATGACATTTCATCCTTTTCGTGGCTTTCCGAAATAATGAAGGTCGGCGGATGCTTCGGTGAAGCGGCGGGAAATAAAGGAGGGCTCGGAAATAATTGAGACAGTTGGACTAAGAAATGAAACCGTCTAGTGGAGCGTCGCCTGTCGATGGGTGGGTGTCACGTTTCTCCTCCATTTCGGATTTAGTTCGTCCAATTGTGGAGCATGGGAGGTAAGTTCCAAACTGTCATCATCGTCAATGTCATCTGCGTGGTCTGCGCTGGGCGAGCGCGTTTTGCGGGTGGATGTTCCTTCGTTTTTGGGCAGCATGAGGGAGTTTTTTTTTAATGTTGCCCTAGGATCGATTCGGTTTGGCAATCGAAAACGTGGCAATCGCATCGCGATACATTGCGGTCTCTGTAATGATCGAATCTTAACTCGAATTACGCGGCGCAGCACGCAACTAGCGTGGAAATGCACGAGTAGATTGTTTGTGATTCCCATGCCTTCCTTCCCTTAAGTCGAGCAACGGCGCACCGCACGCCTAGCTAAATGGGAGTAAATGACTAATTTCCTCACAATTACGTTTCGATCCGGTGGGGCGCTCTTCTTCTCCTTTCCTCCGATCGAATTAAGGTGGACTGGTTGGCATGGCTGTGCACATTTGGCTGCACGTTAAAAGAGATCGCGAAATGATGAACCGCGCGCGATGTGGCCTTATGGTGCGGTGAAAATGTCCGCTCCGGCCCGGGAACCTCGGCTTGATCACGTCAAGGGCACCATCGGTCGATGGCGGATTGAGAAATTTGATCGCAATCGGTTTCGGAATGGGCGGGTTCGGTTTAGGTCAATCTTTTTGTTGGTACGTTTGTACGCTTTCGTTTTTTTTCTTCTCCTCGCAAGGAAAACATTCGACACCAAGCAGATACCGTATCCGATTGGATGTGTTGGGTGTCGGAAATAAGTCAACGACAAAATTTAACGTAAAGAAAATCAGGGTGAAGACATTCACAAACAAAATTTCCAAGTCAAGTTTTACTCAAGCTATGATTTTAAGGTAAGTTTACACGGAGTGGACTGTCATAGGAGCTCTGTCAAGGTTTACAGAGTATGACTCATGTGAATAGTGAATTTTGCGAACAAGAACCCGTTTGGATAATGGATACTTTAAATCGCGGAAGGCAAATGAATCCCTACATTATTTGCAAAAACATTCATCAGCTAATGTAGCACGATTAGCATGCAATGGTTTCTAGACTCAGTCAGACTGTGTAGGAGGCCACACATTTTATTCTGAGGATTTTCTGAACGAAGACATCAGTCCGTATTTGCGCACGAAAGCCTTGCTGGGAGTGTATAAATTACACATGCTACACATTCATGGTATTTAGATTTTTCCCTCGCGGAAAACAGCAATTAGGTAATTACACCGACGATTGCAGCGTGATGATGAAGCATTTTTAGCTTTGGAAAAGTTTCCCAACCACCGTTAGGATCATTTGCTTGGATCCTGCCGCACGGATGCTACTCGTACGCTGGCATGAAATCACGGATCCAGTTTCACCGCCCAGTCGGTATTAAACTTGGTGGATGAGAGAGATTTCGTGTGCACGTGGACATGAAATGTTTTTTAACAGATGACACAGCCACTCACATGGAATTTCGTTGTCATAATTCTCCTGTAAATGCCTTCTTTTCCTCTTAATAATAGAAAGATTATAAAGGGATGTTTAAAACAACATCAGAAAAAATGCACCTTTTTAAAGCAGCTTCGAACCGTGCGGATAGTTTCCAGCATCTTTTTCCTTACATAAACCTTTCCTCGAAGTTGAACACTTTCACATTACGAGAACCTTAATTTTCAACCCCCAGAAAAACTTGTCCTCATCAATTCCAGCCGCAGAAGGGCCGAGCTTGGGAAAAGTCGTCATGGGGGTGGTGTTTGTAAAAGTTTTCACCCACTCCTGTCGGTCGATAACCTTCAAGATCACAACTTTAAAACCTTCGTAGGTGCCCTTTCTGCCCCGAGATGAAAACTCATGCGTGCATCGATTAAAATCGGTATTGGTGCAGGAGAGAGGAGTTGCGGGTGCAAACGATGGAGTTTTGGTTGCAAAACGGGAAGGGGATATGTTTAACAGTCGTTATCTTCATCATTTTTAATAAACTGTATTCCAATCCCCGCCCGTTGGTACCCGAAATGTTTGGCGACGTCGGGCTAAATGTCGATGACTTGCGACATTTCATCTGGTTGTCGTGCTTCGTTATTCCAGTCTATTAAGTTACTGTCGATGGAGAGCGGATTTTTGTGTGGATCTGCGAGCTCGGAAGCTTGATAAAGCTGCAGCTGAGCGTAGCGTAGCTGTCGATGAACGTGGTTGGTTGACTTGAACTGTTTTTGTTTTGTTGTTGCTTCCATGCTATACAACTTGGAGAAATGGCGAGATGGGGGCCGAGGCGGACGGGCTATGAAGCTATTAATTGAAGTAAGCTACTGGTGTGTTAGAGAAAAAAAAAACATCAAGATATTTCCTTTTCACTTCTACCAGGAAGCGTCACGATTTATCCGCGGAACGGACGCGCGATTGAATAACTTTCTTTCGCGGCCCCAGAATCAACCGTTGTCAGCTGCATCTCGGGAAGGAGGAGGTGGGTGGCCTAGTGAACCGCTATTTGAAGATACCGTGGAGCTGCACCTCCACCTGCCATGCCTGCCCCTTGCTTACTGTCCCGTTCACGACGGGTGGTCAGCGGAAATCAACCGTTTGATTAATTTCAGCATCAGCCAATTCGTGGCATAGGCTTAAATTCAGCTAACCGCATCGCTCGCCTCGAACCGCATTTCGTTTCTTCTTTCGTCCGTTATCGTCTTCGGAGAAGAGGGAGAGAGAAAGAGAGAGGAATGGAAAAAGCTGGCGGCATAGACGGCCACCCGACCATCCCTGGGAGCCCGATCGGTTCGAAAACGATAAGACAAAGTGGTGGAAGATTTATGGAGGTCTCCACCGGTAGCGATTCGCGCTGATCCGTTGACTCGGCGACTTTGGGTGACTGAGCGTCCGCTGTTGGCGGAAGTCAATCTATCAAAGTGCATACAACATGTGGAGGGAACCGTCGCGTTGAATAAATTTTCGCGGGCTGCATGAGGAAGGTTCTATGGAGTTTTCCACTTTTCCTTTTTCTTCTATTCGCCAGTAGCCTACTTTTGGACCAGAGTTTATTTTTGGTCTTCTTTCTCCCTGACCCGCGTTGTAGGTCAGCAAGTTCAGATCAAAGAATGCTGATAAATCTTTGTTGTTGTTGTTGTCTGTTTCCGTGACGACTGGAGGATGCTAATTTTTGGCAAATGAAGATTTATTTGTCCAACAGCTTGGTTTTTAAATATCATAGATCTTTTTTCGGAAAAATCCTACGCGGCCCACTTACGCCAACACACCTTTGTGCTTCACTAATTTTCTTTGAGTTTTGAATAAATTTTAAAGAAAATGTGGAATGAAGTTGACGCCTTCTAAAACGGTGTTCAACAAACCGGTTAGGTTAGACATGATAAAGTTCAATAGAGAAGTCCCCTACAGTTTCGGCTTGATTAATGGTGAAGCATGAAAATAATTGTTGTTAATTTATTTGCCGATCGCGACAGCACCCGGCAGCGGAAAAGCGGACTGTCGTTGAATAATTGGATGGCAACATTTTGCAGCCGAATGCCGGAGTTTAACCTCAGTGAACCGCACGGTAGCACGATCGTTAGACCTAAAAGGAGATTCAGCTTCGGTTCAATGTCGCCGTCTCGATCACGATCATCGATGAAATATACGGTTTGCCCGAAAGAAGCAGGAGAATGAGGAGAAAAAAATGAATAAACACAGGGCGAATCAAAAAACATTCTTCTTAAAAAAATCTTGTTAAACCACCGTGGACAGTGGCATGAAAGCCCCGATATTCCAATGTCCATAAATGGACCAAGCCGGAGTCGTGAACTCAAAGTATATCGTCGGTAATTGATCTTACGCCTTAGATTAACTCAACGGGTAGATGAAGACAGCAAGCAAAAAAAAAAAAGAAAAAAAGTCCGAAGCCGAACGTGATTATCGTGTTCAGTTTTTGGTCGAATGAAATAACAGCTGAATATGATACTCTCTGAATTTGGTTGGAATTTGGGTGACGGAGCTACTTACAACAGTTATGTTGGGTGTTGCAAAGAATGAATTGGGGATTGTGGGATGGAACCCATTTATTCAATATACAGTTTTGGTGACCAGTTCTGCTGAAACTGATGTCAAATGCTTCCGCGATACATTGTTCTACATTTATCGTATCGAAACTGCTCGGCAGCTTTACGGTAATGGGTCGCCATATATTTTACACCGGTAAAGACGCGTAGGTTTATGGTATGCCAATGCCATCCAAAGTTCTAATCTATCAGCGCTCACCGTGGACCTGAGCCGCAAACCAGGAAGGGTGCGTTTGTGGGCACGTTCCCTTCCCTTTCCTTTTACCGCGCACGTGGCGGTGTTTCAAGGCAGGCCGGGGTTGTGGAGTGCGTGGGAGGCCCGCAGGAATCCACAACCACCATGCAGAAATAGTTGCACCGTGTGGGTGTGCGAATCCTAGCAGTGTAGAGTACCAGCAAGTAGACCACTGCTGCATGTTACGAGGTGCACACACTGTAGACTCAAAAGAAGAAGAAGGAGAAGAAGAAGAAAAGCAAAATGGACCCGCAAAACCCGGCTTCTAACGTAAGTGGCGGATCGGCGTGCCATGTGCGGCCGGCATTTCACGAGAAGCGTTTTAGAATGGCCGGGCAGGGCTGGCCCCTAACCATAATAGCGTCGCGCCAGTGCCAGCATCTGTACGGTGTTTGCACACGTTGTAATTAAATTGTAAAATTAGTAAGACAAAATAATCGCCGTCAAGCAGCTCGCTCGGCGGTCCGGCGTGGCATTAGGGCTACGGGCAAAGTTTTTTTTTTTGTCATGACCTAAGAGAATAAAGTGTTTGAAAGTCATAAGGGTCCAGTAAGCGCTGGACAAACTATTTGGTGACCAATGGAAAGGATCACATTGAGACGACGATTTTTCTACAGTAACCATTAACACTAAGAAGAAGAAAAAAAACGTGAAAGACAAAGGGCACAAGCCACCGTCGGCAAACCGAGGAAGCGCAGAAAAATTAGAAGGGTCAATGGAGCTTTCTGGTTCCTGAGCAACAGACAGCCGGTTAGTCACTCGCAACGGACAGCCGTTAACCCGGACCGACTCAAATCATGCAAAAAGGGCACCAACCACCATTTCGTTGGAGGCACGAGGCGAGGTGTGGAGCAACTCCTCACCTCTTGCAGCCACTTTGGCACTCTAACATTGTAGATCGGATTTAGCTGATCGAGCGGATCAAGCTGCAGGACCCCGCGTCCGAGATTGACATACGGGGCGACGAGATTTGCATTTGGTGCCGCTGCCAAACAAGCCGTGCCAGGAGATTGGGCTGCCCGACGATTGATGTCAAGGCGAGTCGAGAATGCAATAAGTTTGTAGAAAGACCAATGTAGAAAGAAAAACAAACCCAGTGTAGGAAAACGCAAAAGGCGTGTAAATTGAGCGCACAATCTTTTCGCAGCTGGAAGTGCGCTGAATTTCCACCGGATTGGCGAATTGGCGGATTTTGCTATTATGCTGTTATTATGACACATACGCCCAAAATCACACACACACACGCTGGCACCACTGGAGCCCGATTCCGATGGGGCGCACCGAAGCCTGCAAAGCATGTTTCGATTCGATAATCATCGGCAGCGTGGTGGGCGGTCCGGCTCAGTGCAGCATACAGTGTCTATGATGTGTGTGCATTGGAATGCGCCGGTAATTGAGTTGTCCAAAGCCCAAAATATAAATGCTACCCCCGCGGTTTCTAGTCGTTTTGCGCTGAATGCCTTCAGAGGCACAATTTTATATGAAATGTTCAACAATCCAACATGCAAAGCTATTTCATCATCAGGATAGGAGCATTCACGCTCCACGGGTGGAAAAATCGAAAGCTGCGTCTAGACGTCGGAATCTCGATCAATCAGACCAGCTTCGTTGTTGTGATCATGTGATCATGTCGCATGCCCCAGCGAAAACCGGTCAAAGTAACGAAAGTGAGCTGCTTTCTCGATTTATTTTGAGGCAAAACACAATTTCTCAAACGACCTCGTTCGGCCTCGTGCATGCGGGTTGTACGTGTGTGCGTAAACGGCTCGCGTGTGGTTCCGGATGAAGAGCCCAGACCTTTCCCGCACGCCAGATCTGTATGGAAAACGCTCATAACGTGCGCGCCGGGTATGTAAACTTCAATCCTGGAGCATTGACATTGACGTCGGCAGCGTTACCCTTCACGGCCGGTTTCGGGAGCAAGGGCTCTCCGGCAACCTGCTCCAAACGGGCCAGCCGACGCCTGTAACCTTCGAGCGAAAGTGCAAAATGGAAAGTACCCCTGGGCCATTATCATTATCGCTGATCCTTCGCTTCGGCCTCCGGACACGCGCTGCAATCAGCGTCGCCAGCGGCTCCATCACTGCCGCGGTGGCCGAGGGGTGTTGCGGGAGGCAAAAGGACGAAGGCTGTGAGTCGATTGTCTCATTATCTTCCACAGCCCCACCGTTTCGAGCACGATCGATCGATCGCGGTTTGACGTGCGTCCGCGGAGAGGTTCGTGCCTTGTGGGTGCGCTGAAGTCTTTCGTTGAATTTTGGTTGATTGAAAACAATCTCGGCAAACTGGCGTCGTGGTTGACGAAGCGAAATCAAGGGCTTTTCGGGTTGGCCGCAATTATCACCGCCAAACCACCGAAATCAATCTAAATTCTTTCTCTCCTTTTTTTTTCGCTGGCCGGGGGAAAATTTAAAGTTTTTCTTTGTGGGTTTGCTGCAACAAACGCGAAAAAGTGAGGGATATTTTCTTACTCTTTCTCCAGTTCGTTAACCAAACCAAAGCCTTGAACTTGATGACATTGACATGTGTGCAGGCTCCGCAAGACCTGTAGCATTGCCACGAATGAGGCGTGCATGTGCGTAAAGCAACACGAAAAGCAGCCGCAACGTCCGAACATTCCCCTGCACGATCGCCCCACGATCAACCAGGAACGAGGGGAATTAGATTACGTTTGCCAGTGACCCAATTTCGTGGCACTAATTTTCCGCCTCACTTGGCCCACGCCGCTGCCGGCCAGACAACCGGAGGCGTTAGTTGTTTCAGCGCGTCGGGAATTTCTTCCCGTTTTCCCGCCCCAAAGGCCCGTTCTAGCTTCACGCTTCTGCTACAAATTAATCATCTGGTTGCTTTCCTTTCTCCGTGCCTTGGCCCGCGCTTGGGTGAATTTGACTTTCTTTGTTGCGTACGGTAGTGCCTCGTTGCTCCTTCTTCCCTCCGTCGGCAAACCTTTCGCTTTGCTCCACTATCGCTGGCCTATCATCGCGCACGTTTTTCGACCGATTTCGCATGGTTTCCGTTTTGTTTCCTCCGTCTGCACCATTGCGCTCCTGTTGCAATGGCTGCCGTGGCCTTCTCATGGCCGTTCGAGGGGGGGAAAACCTCAACCCTGGTGACGCGCTGGACGCGTGTAATTACATTTTAGTCTGCCCCGTCTGGCCTCGACCATATGACCTCATTTTGGAGGCTTCTACAAAAAAACAAGCCCCGTAACCGTACGTTTTCTTCCTACCCCCCTACTTGGCCCGCTAGTTCAACCCCCCCAGTGATCTAGTTTGGTGTGATTTGTGCGTTTTGGTTGCTTCTTTCATCTTCTCCCTTGTCCCGGGGGGAGCTACCGGTCATTTCGCCTTACAAAAGCGAACGGCACGCATTATCCCCGGCTTGGTGTTGCTGCGGACCACCCCCTCCCAGACAACCCGGGGAGCCCTTGAGAAGTGTGGAGTGTTGAGTGCTGCGTTTAATTAAATTCGAACCGGTTGTTGGTGCACCGTTGGGTTGGCCTGTTTCCCCGTGTGCGCGCGGCATGCACGGAATTCGGCGTTCGTTTCACCGTCCGTACATACACACACATGTGTTTCGATTTGTAACCGATTGTGGCGCTGCGTCATAATTGCATCTGAACGGTTTTCGGTGTGCATTTGATAAAGAACGCGCCCGGGAAAGAGAGCAACACAATAATGGGGAGCAATCTCCCGCTGCCGGTTGCCGGCGAGCCAGTTGTGCAGCAGAAAAAACACCACCGGGGTGGATAAATGGAAAATTATTTTATCGTTAACCAATTACGAAATGATTCCGCTCCCGTGTGCGTGCGTGTCAGAAAAAAATGTGCACCAGACACGTAGTGTTTTCGTACGCGTTGAACGGGAAACAATACAGAAGGATCCGTTGGCCAGTCCGTTCGAACCGGGAGGCGCCGTGGGTTCAATGGCCGTTATGGGGTGGTGGGTTGATACAAAGCACGGTAGCAGCGCTGGAACTGAATGGGACGGCACAAAGAACTTCTCTGGGAAGAGGGGGGCAGATTTTTTTCCCATTTTATTTGCGAGTGTGACAAAACTGTACGGTTGGGCGTTACATCTGCCTACCTTCTGGTGGCGTGGTGTCGGACGAATCATTTTACACGATCCCGCTATTGATGATGCGTAATCTTACCTGGAAAGATAAAAGGACAAACATAAATAAGTATTTGATATGCTGCGATCTGGTATGATAAATCTTTTGGATAAATGTCATATCGATGAAATATGAGCAATCGTGAGAAAAACGATGGAGCGAGCGACTCGTTTTCACGGTCCGTTACTCGGAAGAATCGTTGAATATCTGCTGATCGGATTATCAAGTATTAAAACTTGATATCATCATAGAAACGGGAATGATCCTTTATTCAAATGAAGCGTCTAGTTGATAGAAAAACGGTGTGAATGTTTTGTGCTCGATGCTCTTACAGTATTGCGTAAAAAAAATATCTTTCTACGAATGGTACATTTTGTTTTATTTTTTTCATAAAATTCCGACCTTCAGTGGCACGATAGAAAAATCAAATTTTAATTTAATTTGTTCCATTTTTTCGATCGAAGAACTAGCGCACGTTTTGAGACTCGGCGAGAAATTCGGTTTCGTCACGGCAACGTAACACTCCCTTGTCACCTTACCACAAATCGGGGGGGGGGGGGGGGGGGGGGGGGTGCTCTCGTGGTTTTGTCTGGAGGTTTGTCTCAAATAGAAAAAAAAAGCCAGCCAACAATGTCAGCCATCGCCCATTTCCACACGCCGAGGTGGGTGTTTTAATTGGTTTCCTGGACAGAGAGCAGTGCGCTATTGCCAGTGTGCACGATCGAAGCGTATCGAATCTTCACCCTTTCGCGGCCGTCAGGCGTTCCACACCCACACAGACACACGATCGCACGTTTGCGCAACCAGCGAGTCCGCGTGGTTAGTTGCTCACCAAGATTAGCAGTGCCCCGGCCAAGGTCGGCTGACTTTAAATCGAATGACTTAACAGAAAGGACCAGCACATGAGGATGGAATGGCAAACTGTTCCCCATATACCTTACACTTCGGCACATCTGCATCCTTCGGCAAACAGATGTGGACAGCTCGAAACGGGAGCCCTTTTTTGGGACTTCCGGAAGCAAACGCGCGCGAACCCATTGTTGTTGCTCCGGCGGAACGATGACACGAGCGCGAAGGCGGATTTAGATTAATGGCGAGAATCCGAAAAGTCCGAGGGAGCGTAACAGAAGGTGCGAATAAAATTAATGGAAAAAAAAAAGAACAACACTTGGGGTGGAAAAAATGGCACCGCCAGAACCTGCGTCCATTGCAAATCCCCCGCACCAGGAATGGTAATGACCGGAAGGATGATTTTAATGTAGTTCCAATTGAGTTATCTTCCATCCGCGGCTCGCACTTCGCTTTTCTAGCTTAATTTGAATTGCAACGCTTCGGTGACTTTGGTACGGTCGTCACTTTGGGTGACGGGTTGATTCTTTCATTCCTGATGTTTTTTTTTATGAGTTTCCGATGTCTCTCTGTTACTTTGTCGCGCTGCCCGCTCGACCTAGCGCGTAGGGTCAGCGTGTGTTTGAGCGTGTAATCAGATGTAAAATGTGCTATGAGGTGGACGAAAGTTCGCATGGGGGAGAAACCCTACCGTACAACGGTCCTTGGGGACAGGTTCTTGTGCTTGGGTGTGAAACAAAGAATGAACTTGCGCGAATACCTTGAACTACCTGAATGGAGGAGGTCATTATTCAGCACGGTTGAAGGTTTCGTTTTTCATGGCATCCACTCGGGTGCAGGAGTGCTTTATCGGCAGCTTTATTTGCTCAGCCAGCTGTGGGATGGAATGTTGAATAAAACTGAACGCCAGCTTGCGTTTTCCTAGAATTTAACGCACTGATTGCGAGCAGAAAAATGGTGCGCTGGTCAGTACGAGAGAAATCGATTTGTCACTGCAATCGTAAGTGAGCCAATTGAGCAAAAAGGTTTTTTCCCCTCAGTCTCCCTTGAGCTATGAACAATCTTTAGAGTGCAGATTCATAAAACGTGCCGTTGCCTGGTCTCTCCGCAGGTGACCGAACATCAACTCGCATACCTTCGTTCGCTGGCTTGGCTTGATTGATTCAGTACGTGGTGGTGGGTTGAATACATTGTGTGTTGTTATAAGTTGTCCTGGATGGTTGCAATTCCGCCACAGAAAAAGGACTATCCCGCTCCGAAGTTCAACCCTTGCAGCAGTGGCAGGACCTCACGTCGACAACCTTTGCGGTGGTGCCGTCTCGTGAATAGAGCAGCCCAGCACGCAAAGCCGGTGCCTGTGTTGACTCGTCACCGGCAACATAGTCAGCACCGTCACCATCATCGTCATCTTCATCGTTGCCGGCGCTGCTGCCTGGTGGCCGTATGCATGGTGATGTTATTTCCGGATTTTCGTTATTGTTTGCTGTTTAATCTTCCACCACCAGCTTGTCGCCATCGTTGTCGTCGGACATGACCGAGCATCGCCACCGGGGCCGTGTTTGTGTGCCCGGCCGAACGTTGACAACAACAAAAAAACCATCGTATTAAAAAAAAAATTGGCAAAATAACCAGCGACAGGCAGACAAGCTGCAGCATGCAAGCACTAGTTGTTGATCATAAAACATTCCCCACGTCGTGACCGCAGACGCGGTAGAGTAGACGCCTGAGAGCCTGGACAGGATGGCTGGTGGCTGCAAAACCACGGATGACGATTCGGGAAATTGATTCAGGCGCAGGGCGTGCCACCTCGGCCATCCAGCACGTCTGCAGTTGCAGCCCCGAGGGGTGTGATACTGTGTTTGTTCATTTGTGTCGGACACACGTCCCAGAGAGTGTCTGGTGGAGTCCTACTGTTAAAGGGGTAGTTTGAAACTGCTGGTGATATTTTTATAAGACAAACAAATAGAAGTGTCAGTTTTAACCCTTTTGAATATTGGAAAGCATGAAGTGAAGTATAGCACAGTTGAATACGACAAATAATCACTTTCAAAATCCTTTATAGTAACTTGCTAGTTGCATCAAAATATTCATGTTATTTTATAAACAAGTAATGAACTCTTCTACACCGTCCATTTGCGCCATGACTGCGTAAAGCATTATCGATAAGATGAATACCAGTCCATAAATAAAATGAGTTTTACTATTGCCCTGGCTGCTGGTAGGCTGCCATAAATTATTTTGCTGCAATTACATTCAAGCAAATTAGCCGGCCGCACTTACTTTTCTAGCCGGATTAATTCGATTCCACTTTTATTTGGCTTGAAAATTTACGACGCTCACATAAACGTCCATCCATCTTTCCCTAGGTCCGATAAAGGAGAAGAAATGCTTCGAAACGCAGCAGATTTTTTATTGGCGGTGGCGAATGAAATGGTTCGGACCATTGGACGGAATTGCCGTTTTGTTTTGCATCCAAAGTCGCGGTGTGAGTGGTGGGATGTAGAGAAAAAGGAGCCTCACGAGCATAGTCAGCCGGACCATTGGTGGTATTTTGCCTTCCCTACCCAACGGGGTGCGTGCGTCATTGTAGAATGTGACTGCCCCTTGCGGCCATTTACCACCTTGGCAGTCGACCGGTGTCGTTAATGTCTGTGATTGGTCTGTGTCGCCTTTTGCCGTGGGAAGCATAAAGCGGGTACGCGAGCAATAAAGTAGCTAGAATTAAAAATTAATAAAACCCCTAGAAGCAACAGTATGCCAGAAGCGTACGGGGGGAGTGCGAGGCATCGATCCAAATGGTCCAGCCGAACCCTCATTATCTTCCCGTGCTCATTAAATTCTATTATCGATCGCACCTCTTCGAGCTAGGGTGATGTAGGGAAAAGATGAAGAAACAATTCCAGGACGAATCATACCCGCGCTTGAGAGCTTTTGCAAGGATCGGACGATGGAGAGAACATATTCACCGTCCTACCGGTGTGCCTCCATCCGCTCTGTGGCTAGAAGTGTAAGATGTGCATTGAGTGGTTCCTTAAGTGATGCTTTATGATCGAATTCTCAATCGAGAAACCACGACCGCCAATCGTGGCCGCCAGGGAGCATTCTAGCGTACCCAGTTAACAATCAGCAATTGTTGCACGTAGCTGCGGGCTGCGAACCGCCTCTCGGTGGAGCACGGGCAGCTGGCCACCCTTAAGGGCCGGTGTGCGTGCCTTCGAGCATGTTTATACTCTTGACGCGCCTGGTGTGCAATCATCTATCATTACCATCGCCCCGACCGGCCCGTTTACGCTCGAAACTCAAACAAATTCGCGCTCACCTCACCCGCCTCAACGGCTTCGATGGTTCGTGTGACGGGGAATGCGCTCAAGTCGTTTAGAAGGTAGAGGTATGGGCTATTTTGAGTCAGCCAGCGAGAGGCTCGAGAGACATCCCACACGCGAACCGCGAACTCAAATTCAATTCAAGCAAAATTTCAGCTGGATGCTCAAAAAACAATACACCTTGAGGCTCCTTGGTAAAATTGTGAGGAAGGCGTCCGCTTTCATCCCTCTCCACAACGCTTCCATACGTCACATTGTGTTGGTACTGTCGATGCGGTTTCGGGAAGTCCCTCCAGCTCGCTACCGCTCTTTCAACCAGCTTCTAGTGCCGGATTGCCGAGCGAAGGCTTGTGGGGAAAATAAGGGTTGCCTGATTGCAGAACAGCCCCCGAGCTAAAGCCCCTCCCAAGCACCCTCACTAATCGAAGGAGGCCCTGGGAAGTAAGGGCTTAGGCAATGGAGATGCCGAGCGAATTGCACCATCCGGTATCGATATTGCAAATTAATGGTGCGTAACGAACGAGAAAATGTATTTTTAAGACGGCAGGTACGGGATTGTTTCTTCCTTGCGCGGTTTGTTCCGGAAGGAAAGAAGGCAGGAAATGGAAAATTTCTTTATTATTGAGCTTCGGATGTTCGCGGGATGTTGTGACTTTTTTTTTGTACTTAAGCATGCAAATAGGAAATATAGCCATTTTAATAAACATGTTTTCGTAGAAATTGTTTCAATTGTTTATCCACGATTCGGTTGGAAATCACCAACGTTCATTCTTTCTATTTTTGGCTGCTGGGCTTAGAATGCCACATTTTTCGTGCTTTGACGTTAAATTTACGGAAAAACGATCACAATTTTTCAAATGATCGCTTTTTCTCGGCTTCGGCCACGTTTTATAGCATCCGCTCCCCTTTTTTCGGTTTACTCCTTTTTGGACCTAGGTGACCTGTCAGATATAAACGCACCATGGAACGCAAAGCGCATTGTTTACCAAGCGTCGGTTCCATATTATTTGTGACAGTTTCATAATTTGTGTAGTAGGCTTTAGTTCGGTTGAAATAGTTCGCGATTGATTACATTGATAAATTTACTACGAAAAGCTTTTCTATAAAATGTCAGATGTGTTACAAAGGATGGAGTAGATTACATCCAATTTTAAGTTTAGGCATTCTTTTATCCAATTAGTAGATGGTGTGACAAACTGCAGTGTTGTCAATAAAATTACATAAAGAGACTCCACATGCAAAGCTGTGCAAATCGTTTGCCACGTTTCTTTATGTTGTTCTTTTACTTAGACTCTCGTTGTCCATCGACGCTTAAGTGAGCAATAAAAATGCAAATCCAAGTGACACAAACGCGAAGCCCCGTAGTTCAGTGGAAAGATCCGAGTGGGGGGAAATACCCAAGCGCATCCTCAAGGTCAACAATACGAGCGTCGTTTTTCTCTCTCATGAGCGTTTCCGTGGCGAACGGATGGATGTGTCGTCTCGAAGGAAGAAAAATGCCTCACACGGTTCCGCCTTCATCGAGTCGTTCGATTGGATGGTACGTCGATCGGCCGCCAGAGTGGAGCGGAAGTGATAGTGTATCCGGTAGTGCCTCGCGTCTCATCAATTAAGGGCGCTTCACTGTCGCGACCATTTCCAGGCAGTCATAACTTAAGCGATCTATTAGGAGTGGAATGTGTTTAAGCATGATCATTGTTTGGTGGACCTCGGGTGCTTCTCTGTCTACGTACGGTGCGTTAGTAGAACTGGATTCACGCACGGTTAATCACGCATCGGATGGGCCGAAATGGGGGCCGGATAAATCTTCATTAACTTACGCTTTACGAGCGCCGGAGTATTGCTGACCACTCGTGGACCACAACGAACGCAAGCCCGATTGTCGCTCACAAGGCCTATGTGTGCAGGTATGTTATTCGAATCAATGTTATGCTGTGTTACAAATTTTAATGAGACCTCGAGCGGAGTTTAGCGGCGGACCGGCGTTCAAATTCATCTCCGCGCGAAGGACGACTCCGCATAACCTTTGCGGTTCGGTTTAGCGCGCATTTAGCCGGTCCGTCGATGCTGTTGACGGTCAAGGTACCGTTGTTGTTATTGGTCGCCCCACCCCTCCTCGGCTGACCTTCAACCAACTGATGGGGTTTCCCACAAGCACCGGTGGAGGATAGTGTCGCGAACCGCAACCGAACCCACGGCTAGAGGACTGTAGTACGGCGGCGAACACAGGAAAGGAAACCCCAGAAGGATTACTCAACCACAAAGCCGTGACCATGCCCACGACCACGACCGTGCTTTGGCAGCGAGGTTTAATGAAACGAAAAAAAAGAAGTTACCAAACCGAGCGACGACTCATCGACGAATTCGCATTAGGTGCTATCGGATAAAATTAGCATATTATGTGTTTTGTTTTATTTTCCGTTCACCCGGTGTTTCTTTGGCCCCGGCGAAATACCAGGGCAGTGGAATCCGGGCCAGTGCTCGTGAGGATTCCCGGCGGCTTCCGGTGGTTTCGAGAGCCCAGTGACCGCAGCCAGCCACGGTCGATTCCCATATCGGTTTTATCGGACGTTCGACCGCAAACGTGACTTCGTATGGGCAAGAATTAATTATGAAACGGGGTGGGCTGCATCGTGGGCATCGCAATGATCTCATACCTCCCTTTCTTGCACCATTTCTTGCTGGTAACTAGAACATTCCCTAATACATCACCTCTGCGACAGAATGCCATTTGAAATGGGGGAAAGCTCGGGACGACTGTACGGAGGACATTAACTCCCGCTTTTAAAGAGTTTCTGTGCACATGTGCGCTGCATTCAGCTTGTTGGAAGAGGGATGTGAAGAGGTTGAAGTGCATGAAAAGGGCCGCTCGTGCGGATTTGATATCATCACCCGCGTATTCACTAGCCTGCTACTGGCGTGTAAGCGCGATGACTATAAATCTTCGCACCGACAGCTGCATGCTTAAGAGACCGCTTACGCTGGAATGGCGGTTGCGAAGCGCTTCCGAGAATGCCGCAACGTCTCTTCACCCAACGCGTAATGATTGATGCACTGCGACGAACATCGTCGCGCGTACAAGGGCAAGGGGTGCAAAGGAAGACACGTATGGGGGAGGCTTCGGAGAAGGTGTAAAGTGCATTCCGCACCCGCATAGTGCAGCGATGGGTAAACAATAAAATTTAATTACATCTCGTCTGTCGTCCGTTTTAGTGGACGTGAGAAACCGCCCAGCATCCGCCTCTGCGCTTCCTCCCACGCGTCCCCTTGCTTTCCCCGTTTCCGCCGATCGCCCGGCGAACCTCCCACATGTAGAAATGCCTCCCGGGATCTAAGGATCAACCCACCATTCGTCTTGTCATGTAGCAAGACATAAAAAAACTCCCTTCCCACCAGGGGCAAAGCTAGAGATTTTTCTGAGCGACGGGAAAATGCAGCCTCGTGGCTTATCTTAAAGCGAAACGTCGTTATTAAACCTCCTCCCATGTGTGCTCGTGGTTTTAACGCCTGCATTGATATTAACTGGGTAGTACTTTCGTCGTTCTCGTGATGTTCTTGCGTTATTTTTTCTATGCTTTTTCGCTGGCGTGCTTTCGTGGCAATGTGCGGTCTCAATATGCACAAACATGTCCTCGTGGTGTGCCATTGAAGTGGGGACAAGCTGGAACACATCCACCATCCTTGCAATGACTGTGTATGCGCTGAAAAGAGTGCTATAAAAGTGGTTGAATAGCATCAGCATCAAGCACCTGATGAACAAGAAGTTATGCTCCAACCGTGTATTCCTCTTGCCTGAATAAGGATTTTATTTTTATGAAAATGCAATTTTACGGAACAGCAAGGTATACATTAATATGGGCCATTAATGTTAATATACTAAGGGAATTGGTTTTGAATCTCAATTAATCTCTGCTTCTTGCAATATTCTTCTTCTGCTCTTTGCAATCTTTATTTTTTAACAAAGTTTGACATGAACATCCAGGAAATCTCTTATATTAAAAGCATCTAAAAAGTTGATCTCGATCAAGCACCCTTGAGGAAGGCTAGGCAAGAAATGTCTGCCACAATACAGCGATTTTCGCCACCTTCTCTGCGAGCGCTAACGATTTCCCGCCATAAATAGAATTAGAGGATCTGTTTATAATAATTTTACCGACAAATCAGCCACCGTCACGGGTACACGAATAGCCTTTCATCGGAAGCTCGGCGTGGAAAATATGGTTACGGCTCATTTCATTTCCACCGGGAGTAGGTAGAGAGAAAGAAAAAGAATCCATTCTCTCCACCAATCAGTCGCTATCAGTCTTCCCCGTTTCACACACTTTCGTTGAGTTTGAGTTTTTCGCAAGTGGACGAACCGAAAAAAAAAAGAACCTAACAAATGACTGTCGAGGGTGAAATGGGGAGAACAAAAAAAAAAAAACTGTAAATCTTCCCCGGCCCTTTTGCGCAATAAATCTTTACACTGTCCAGCCAGCGGCGGGCCCAAATCTAATTCCAACCGTCCAGAACGAGCCTCCTTTTCGGCCGTCTTTTGGACACCTTTTTCCAGTTGTCGGGAGATTGATCGGTGGATCCCGGCCAGAGGGAGTGTTTCGGTCGGGCCTCGAGGATCGAGGCGTTTAAATGTTCATAAATCATAATCGCTCGCTCGTCGCCAACCTCAACGTTCCGACGTCCCGAGCGGCGCATGCCACGGGTTCGGGTTCGGATCTCCGGTTTGTGGCTGCAAACACTTCTCCGATTACGGATCCGCTGGCGGGGCGAGGAGGAAAGGAATTGATTAGGGGAGACATGGAAAACCATCAACTGCTCAGGGGTGGAGGGTAGTTCGGGTTCTGAGCAACCAACCTAATCCTCGCGTCCTTCCCTGCGCCCGGCGGCCACTCCTAAACCGGTCGTCGGACGGGAGCCCTCGGAGACGTTAGATGGGGGTTTCTGTTTGGGTTCGGCCGTTATCAACTTAATTAATCATGCGTTCTCTCCGACATTTCTCCGCCCTTCGCCGTTTCAATCATCGTTGCCTACATTGACCTACTGTTTGGCGGTACGCGGTACGGTGGGGCAAACGGGAGCGGGTGAGATTGGGTTTGCGAAAATGGATTCCATTAGTTAAAACACATCCTCCCGAGCTGTCCGCTGCGAGTGGCTGGCCGACGTGGCCAATCTCCAATCAGTCAGCTGGCGACCGGGCGTCACTTCTTCCTCTTCTCCCTCCCTCCAGTGGAGTTCTTTATTTTATTGAAATCCGAGAATCCCGGGTAGATCAAACGAAACGCAGAGCGCCCTTTCCAAAGACCTGGGGAAGGGATTATATCAGTCCATGACACTGCGTGGTGAGCGCTTCCTTGGGGATTGGAAAATATGTCTGGAAATTAATCGTATTCCTCCGTACAAAGATTTGCTACCATTTGCTACCAGGCGGGAAAGAAGAAAGCGCAGGGTAACACTATCGGTTACAGAAAAGTTGGGAATTATGGTAGCACTTCCCGAGTGGGGTATTAAAATTGCTCTCGACCCTACAAATGGTTACCGGTGTCCATGCTGTGAACCAGAAAAGCCCAACAGCAAGAACACTCCATGCAACGGAAGAATCCAAACGGACTACATAACCAGTTCTCGCAATTAATAAACTACAATTGCAAGACACAGTCTAGCATTTCTTTGATCCCATCGTTTGTTGCAACAAATCGCTCGAAACTCTGGCTCGGTCCGAGCGTATAGTGGATCTGTGTTGGACGGCATCGTGCTTGTATCTGACTTAGAAGTGTCCGTTACAGAAGCCCTACTGTCCGGTTCCGACTACTCCACCACAGAAGGAGAATATTTGATCGACCGTAATAAGTGGCAGTTCTGGTTGATTGATTTTATGGTATCGTTACCCCGGCTCGGATTGCCATTTCCATATTACCATTATCTGCGTCCTGCGTCGCCTCTGCCCTGCCACATGCTTACCCTGTTGTAATTTTTCATCATCTTGATAAGGCTGCCTTTTATCGCTTCGTTGAAGTGTTTCGCATTTCTGAACCTCCTGTTACGAATGATGGATTCGTGCTCATACGGCTGGGAAAGCAACGGGCGCAGGACGAGTGCAGAATGATCGATGACACGTAACCGGAGTAAAAAAAAACGTGTAGTGCCACCTGTAAGTGATGTTTTCGTATAAAGAGAGGAGTTTTAAAACTGATTGAGTCCCAACCGATAGAATCCCCGTACAAAGGAACTATAGAAGAACTTCGCCCGTCGTGATCTGCTTGCACGAATCTTTCGTATACCGTTGTGCCGCTGTTAGAAAGGCTGTTAAAAAATAATCTTTATAAGGCAGGGATATAAAAGGCAACTTTATCCAGCGTCTACGGACAGGTAGAAACGTTGATGCCAAACCAGCGGGGAGCAATTGTGCAGCGCCATCAAGGCTGCCGCTGAAGAATTAGCCCATTAAAACTGTCATAAACGGTGATTTCGCTTGTCAAGAATATCTTGTTTCCCCCCCACCAGACTGGATCCGGCTCATAAGAACCTTCTCCGTCGTTGCCCCAGAGCGGGTCAGCTCAATGTTGTGCATCAGAAACACCGGAGATCTACCATTGCAGACAGACAGCGGCAACGACGGCATCATGTCCTCGATGAGTCATTAATGGGCCATAAAATGAAATTAAAACGTTCAGGACGACAAGCATATCGCTGGCTGTGCGAGCTTGTGCTTCGTGCGCTCGCCGGAGATGTCGTTGGTGGTGAAGGATATCTCTTTGTTTGTCTGCCTGCTTGTCCGATATGACCATTAGTAGGCATTTTAGTGTTCTTGCCAAGCTCCCCTCGAAACCACAACCGTTCGGCGAGGAGATGACGAACAATTTTGTGGCCCCAAGTTAAATCGAGAAATCGCAGATCTGTTTCAAACCACGTGTAATCTAATTTCGTGTGCTTGAGTGTTGTTCTGTCCGGGGGTCACCTATGGAACGTACCCGTAGCTTGGGGTCAAAACTGCTTCCTAATCCCATCCGTCCAAGGGTAAGGCACTTAGTGGCGGCCGTCGGAGCCGGTTGGTGCGTTGCGGCTGTGGCGCTCTTTGATCGATTGATTTGACTAACGAGATCCAGTGCGCCATCGTCGCTACGGTAGCTGGCAACAGTGACCAAGGCGGAGTGTCACGCATCACGTGTGCCAAACGAATGCGGTTCGAATTTCGGTCGGCAAGGTTCGCCTTGACCGCATGCTGATGAAGTTGAGCTTGGGCTCAGCGTGGCGCCCGTCCTCTTCACGGTCTGCCCGTGGGTATCGTTGCCATGATGTGGTGGTAAACTAGGCGCGTTGTAAACACTTCTAAAATAAAGCCTCTCTTTGGGAGCGGTCATATTGTGCCGCGTGTCGTTCAACGGTGGTAAATCGACGATGCTAAGCAAATTAAATAATCCCTCATTTTGGAAGGGTTTTGGTGACAATTTCACCAATGAGCTCGATTTTTTTCTTCAGCTGCACGTGCCTCATGACATTGTGCAATCCACCACACCGTGGCTGGCTGAATTAAATCGTTCGTAACTAGAGATTGTCCGAAATGAAATTTTCCCCGTGTGCCACAATGGTACCGTTCATCAAATGAGCCGCATTACTTGGACACTGCCCCGGGCTTCGATAAAATTCGTGTACAGCTGCTTGTTTTCCCGATTGTTTCGGTTGTCCAGAGCGTACTGACCGGCTGTGTTCGACCGCTACTCTCGTCTGCGGTCGGATTGATTGACAAGCGCGATCGCTAAGTAGAGCCATGTGCTGGTGCTTACGGTGAAGATCTGCCCTGGTGGTGGACCGAGGAGTTACGAAATTACATCCGATACGTTCAAGTGCGCGCAAGCCCAGGCCTCAGGTCCAGGCAATCCAGCCGATGGGAACCTCGAATAGTTTTTCGGGTCGTTCCGGAGCAAGCGAAGGGCGGGGGTAGCAGGGCGGTAGATGGGTTTCGGTTACGCCAACACCATCCTCCAACGTATCAGCAGCCTGACCCCGATTCCCAATACCACCCCTTCCCAGGTGGAAAATCGAAACGACACGGCAGAAAAACTGGCCCATCGAATTTACGATGCGGGCGCGTAGAATGGGCGCATTGCGACAAAGAATCGAATTGTGTGCCAGTTTCCAAGCGGCGGAACGCTGGTGTCGGCCGCAAAAGAAGAAGAACGGTCGGGCGATCGGCGCCGTGCGCTCCGGGAGGGAAAACAGGGCATTTAATTGTTGGCTGGAAGATGTAGAAAGCGAGTGAGCGGCGGGAGATGAGCGAGAGGAGTTGATGCACAAATAGTGGGTTCAATTACGCTGAACAACGATGCCATTTGTTTGTCAAAGTGAATTAGTTTGACGTGTTTCACTAAGCTGTTCCCCTGTGGAAAGAGGGTTGCGAGCATCATTTAGCTACATGGACACCATTTGTTCGCTTGCAAAGAAGGTTGGAGAAGAAAAATCGTTTAATTGTAAAGCGGGCTGAAGTGTAATCGATAGTGGAGCACACATAAATTTAGTACCCATCTTTTGGGCAAAGTTGCATTTACCTTTTTTTTCACAACAAAGGGCATATTTCCATGCTTTGCCACATGTCAAAGTGCTGAAATTACATCACACACGAAACACAGCATGTTTTGGGTAGGAAATGTTTTGAAGGTTGCACGAACAAGATCGTCGACATTTTAATTGCAATTTTCATTCCAACCTCTCACTTTCCCACCGACCGCGCACAAATCACAAATTAACATTGTTCGTTCCCTCCAAACCGCTGGCCAAACAACAATTGCCGTGGCCACAAGATGCAAACACACACACACACACATACCCACAAAACGACAGTTTACATTCACGTGCGAGAAAAAAAACACTTTCCACGGTAGCCGACAAAGGTCCGACCGACAAAGTGCAAACAAAGCCACACACTAGCGCGCGCACACACCCATGAGCAAACGTCACTTTGCACCTTTTTCTCCCCCCCCGAGCGAGGAAAAGTCGCGCTCGTTGCAGACGGAAGACAAGTGGGTGCTTATAAGTAAACGCGAGTCGGCTAGTTCGAGATCAAACAAACCCTTGAGAACTGACCACCGAGTGTGGGGAGGGAAGGGTGGGCTACAGGATGGGTGACGGAGGAGGGGGATGTGAAGGAGATCTCGTGGCACGCATGGGTGTTCCGTGTCAGTTAGTGAAACACACACTTCACACAAACGTCACAACAAAACTGCACCGAAAAGCAGCTTAGAGCAGCATAGAGGAATAAAGCCGCTGAAGCGAAAGCCGCACGGGGGGAGGCAGGGAAAACATGGCTCATGTTGGTCTATTGTTTTGCTCAGATTTGCACCACGCTGCACCTGGCGTGGCGCTTTCGGTAGCGGATTAGATTCGTTAGAGTTAGGCCACGGTTTCTTATACGGCCCGGTTGGATTAACATGCTCATCGCCACGAGGAACAATGAACCGCGAAACTGTCAACCATTCGGTTTTCTCGCGCTCCTCGGCTCGGAACAGGTTGACTCTTTGACAGTTTGTGATGCTGACACCCCGTGCACGTGATCATGCAACGGTGTTCTCACGCATGTAACCGGCAACACCCTCTCCTGTTTGCCAAATGTTGGCCGACGGAAGCGGCTTATTTTCGTGCACCTTTGGATGGGCAAAGAACAATCCCTTCCAACAACACCAACCAGCCAGCATGAATAAAATTATATCTTTCTTCTATGCACACACTATAAGTGTACACAGTGGGTAAAACTTTTGATGGGTTTCTTGCCCTTCCTAAACTCCATGTCATAGACAAATCATAGTAAAATGAAACCAGAGTTGCATTAGGCGCAACCATTACTGCTAGCCAAATCGTAGCGCATGTGAGCGTAAACAATTTATCAACCGTACAGCATTTTCTGCTGATGAGCTTTTTCCATACACAGCCGCCTTCGCCACATGCTGATTAGTTCGTTTGCTGACGGTGTGAGGTTGACTTTTCTTTGGCCACAGTTTTTCCTCTGACTGTCATCCGTCTCGCAGTTAGCGATATTACAAGAAGTGACGTTGTTGCTCGGAGGAGAAGATTTAAGTTGCATGCACGTGTAGAACTGGCGCTTTTTGCGCAGAAAAGGTTGGTTGTGGCTTTGCGCGGTTAAAGGGCGACCCGAGGCATGGCAAACTAACCAACGACCGACGGGTCGGCGACGGAGGTGAATGAATGGATTCAAGTGCCAAGGGGTCCCCACGCCTCCACCCCCTCGCCGACAATGGAGGCACGATACTTTTAGCATAATGAACTTCATTGTTCCGTAACGATCCTGCCAGAGGATGAAGGGATGATGGACGACGAGATGCGGGAATGGGTGTTAAGGAGGTGGAAAGGTAATCGTGGAATTGTCTTCATATGCAACCTCCACAGTACTTTTACCCATCGTGCAATAATGGATAGCTTCATTCGAATAAATAATATGTGTTTGTATAGTTTTGCTTTCCTATTTTAGATGCTATACTTTACATGGTTATAGCCAGGTTCTCGATCATATCTTTTTTTTTTTTTTTGGAGAATGCAATTGTGATGTAATATTTTCCGCAACAAATTTTCATTTACCTAAGGTGCCATACGGTTAGGTAGATGTTAAATTTTCTTGCCCTGATTTCGCTAGTCCTGATGGCGCTTCCGATGGTGTTTTGAGTACCAACAGTGTGGCTTTGGCATCAACAACATATTACACACCTCCAGAACCCAGTTTCCACCTCCAGTATTGTTTACTTCGTTTCGATCAATTGTTTATTCAATTGCACCGTCAATTGTTTGAGGCCAAGCAACAACAGCGAGGGTCCGGGATGGAACGGGTGAAGCCTTCAAAAATTTTCGCTCACCGCAACGAACGGGTCAAGGCGCGATCAGCGGAGCAGCGATTTCCGCGAGAACTTTTCCCATTAACCTTTTTCCAGGGTGTGGGTGAGTGGGTGTATTTCTTCTGTGGGCGCCAGCCAGTTTCCTGTGTTTAAGCACATTTGAAAATGTGTCGGAAGCCCCGGAAGCCCTTTCGGCAGGTTTTGGCCATTACGCGGCGTCGCTCTGCACGAGCTCGTGGGTTCTGTAAAGTTTTTCCCATCGCCATAGGTGTTTTTTTTTGTGTGTGTGCGTTTTTCCTATGCACGGTTTTCGTCCATGTCCGCCGGGTCAGCAGAACACATGGATTATCTGCGCCCGTCGGCATCAACACCTGTAGCAGAATGGTTGCAATTTCCTATCAAATCGCAAAAATCGCTGGCAGCAAAAGGAAAGAAACAAAAACCGTACCGCGATTGCATTTGAAATCTATTTTGTGGAACCATGATTGCTAAAAGGGAACTAAGAAGGAAATGGAGAGGTTGGGGCGCACGGTGCAGTGGAAAAAGAAAATATCATTCCTGGTGGGTGTTTGTGATTTAAAAAAAAAAAAAAGATGGAGTAGAATGGAAAAACAAACGACTGAATACGAAAACAACAACTTTTCCCTTCACACTCGCTCACCACGGCACGGCTACGGGAAGAAGTTGAAGGTTGCAGCACTTTATCTTGCGGTCGAAGGTGCGCTTAAGCGTTTTTTTTTTCTTTCCTGAATGTACGAGTGTGTTTGTTCGTGTGCTCTGGACTAGCGTGTCGGTGGAGGCCAACTTAAATTGATTAAAACCTGCGGCGCAGTGCTGGGCGGTGCACTGGTGGCCCTCTTCCCAGCCATCGCCAGTTAGTTATGACGTGAAAATGTGGAAAACTTTGCATAGGGAAAACTTCACCCGCATCGTTTCTCTAGCAATAAAAGATAAAAATAAAAGAAATCACCATTGCTACCTGGTGTAACGGAATGGTGGGTTAAGGAAATGCGCTGCCGTAAAGATCCGATTTGCGATACGGCAGAGAGGTACAGTTTCATAAGGATAACTTGGGGAGTGAGTTTTTACAATCCTGTGCCCAGGAATCGTTAGGAGACGGTGCAAACTAACAATGTAACATAGGACTAGGACTATGGAACTATGTGAACGAGAACTATTTGTCGCATAACTTCTAAAGCAAGTACAGTTAAATTGAATCAGATAAATGTATAAATGTGGATTTTAATTAAGCAAATAGTTACATAAACTTGTCTCCATGATATGCACTGCTGATGGAAATCGAAAAGAGTCCTACTTACGAGTCATTGGTTAGAACTAGTTGGGAATGATATTAGTTTGGCTAATGTTTTTTTTTCAAATTAAATGTCAACGGCAAAGACTGGTACGTATCTTCTCAACGAATCACAATCCAGTGTTATTTAAGACGATTGTTTTAACACCAATCTTTTATGCTTCTATTCAAGCTTTCACTGTAACATAGTATTCCGTGAGAATACCATCGGTAAGTAAAGTGTCGAAATGCATCGTTCGAATGAAGGCAAGCCATCAATTCTCGAGTGCACATCCAGTGATGTGTGCTAGCTCCACTTGCCGGATTCCAGACTAGCCCAAAGGCTTCACTTGGCCACCTGGACGGTCGGAAAACACGTCCATCCACCGGATACCGAAGTCCCCAGCAAGGTTGAGGCGTTTAATTGAACCGTAACACGCGAGCCGTGGCACGTTTCGCGGAACGCCCCTTGGCCGCAGGCTGCATTAGAACGTCCGTCGAATGTTACTCTATTTGCGTTCGGTCGCACGATGCCCGCGAAGGGATGATCGAAGCCTTCCCATTTGCGGCCGATGGATCTACTGGCGAAAACCTTCAGCTGTTCAAGGTCTGGTCGGTAGAGGCCGCTGCACTTTCTGGCGGTGTTGCTCGAAAAAAAAAAAAAAAAAGAAACACGAAAAGCAAGTATCCGGCCCTCGTTTGAAGTTCGACAGGGATCTAACAACTATCATCAACGCAACAATCCTTGGCACAAACCAGTCCTGCGCTTTTTCCCGCGTGTTTCGCCAGGGAAGCCGACCTCTGCTCCGATCGGAAGAACGTGACCGATCGAACGCAGGAAATGGACCGAGCGAAACCGCGGCCGCCCGCGCCGAAACCATAAACGGACAGTTCAAAATCGTGATCGGAAGATGTGTCTGTGTATGTGTGTGTATGTACGTGACCGTGGCGGGAAGTCTCCAGGTCCGCCGAACGCAGTCGCGGGCCGTTATGGAAAATTTAATCAACACCCAGTACGCCCAAAAGGCATAGAGCACCTAGTTTCGGTACCGATAGCGAAGAGTGGCCCCGCCGGAAGGGTTAGCGAAAGGGGAGCCTCGTCGAAAAAAAAAAACCCTTTCCCCGGTCGTGGCAGCGTGCGATCTTCCAGCGTTCTCATCCGCTTGCCGATCGATGGGAAAATTGGATCGTTTGCGTAAACCTCTCGAACGTGTTTCGGTGAGCCATCTCGAAGGTTGTTCCATTGCACGAAGCTTTGGGAAGCTAGCGTTTTTGTTACCTCCCCGCTTGGTTTCTTCCAACATCTCTTCTTCAGACCAGCTTCTCACAGCTACTCCACGCCTAATACGTCGATGGTCACCGGAGTGCGCCAGATTGGTATCCTCCGTGCAATGGATGGGCCGCTTACGGTGAGAAAACTAACATAATCCACACACGTGGCTACGAGGCAGCGGTGTTATGCAAATGGTGTTGAATTATGCGCCATTCCATCTTGGCGACGGTGCGCTTTGGAGTCGGAAATCATCGTGCGGGATCTTGTGTCACAGTGCCCGAAATGGAAACCTCCCAAAATGGGTGTTGAGAATGCTGGGCTGCTTCTCGGTTTGGCCTGCTTTAAATCTGTCCGTCAATGGAGGTAGGCCCAACATCAGTTGCACCTCAAAGGACCCAACAATCTTTACGTTCATGTTCCGCAAGCGATCAAAGGAGATTTTCTGTTGACGGATTTGTCTGTCTGTCTGAAATGGAAAGAAGAAATTGAGTAGATCCCAGTTTCTATTGAATCCTGGACCTGCTTCTCTTTTGAAGCGTTAAGAAAATGCTTCTCTCTTGTCGAAGAAATCCAATCCAATGAAAGAAAGTGTTTAACTTTCCACTGGAAAATAACCTTTTTCACATTTCTTTTCTCGCACTCTCGTTTAGAAGCAACACATTTCAAATAGGAAATACCCGCACTCGTCATTCGGAAGCCATGTTTGTGGCTAGGGAAACTGCAACCTCTGCAAATAAGGTTGAATTGCAGAAGAATCGGAGCTGCCTGGTTTGCAACCCGGGACCAGCATAAAAGTGATGTAATCGTTGCCACCTCCGCGGCTAACAACAACGAAGCCGACGCCGGACGATGACATTTATGTGACGTTTGTGGTTAAACATGCGGCTGCAAGGAAGCTGTCGGTACTGGAAGCGGGTTGAGCATGATCTACGTCGGCCAGCGTGGAGGTTGGTGATTATGAAACAGGAAAATTGCCCTCTAACAACACACTCTCGTCACACACACACACACACACACACAGCGACGATCGTGACGATGAGGTACAATGCACCCTAGGTTTCCTGTAGTGTAGTCTGACCAGTTTCTGCCCTAGCCAGCCAACCTAACCTCAACATGATTCCAACTGTGCGAAAGCTGTGCGATCTTCATAATTCCAACGTTTCTCTCCATTATCAACCCACGGTAATGCTTGGAAACCGATAGCCTTTAAAGCAAAGTGAAAAATAGAGCTGTGGCTGAGGAGACCGTTCTGCTGCAGCTAAGAACAACGGGTGCAGATCGTGTCTCACCGCGCGGTCGGCAACCTAAAATCAGTCCAAGTCGAAGACAAATGAACTGAAAGCTGGGAAGAACGCAAATCCACGTTCTTCTTGTGCATTGGCCGTGGCCTCGGGTGTGGCTAGAGGTGCACGGGCGCGATACACATGGGCGGACATCATAGGCGTGCAAATGGTGACGGTGATGATGCAGATGTGATCGTTCACCATCATCAGACCGTGCTTTAATATGCAAATCACAGACATTTCTTGTTGGCGATGAGCGATTGCTGTCATTAGTCTCCCTTACAATGGAGAGGTTGGGGAAATGGGGGAACCAAAGGGTTGATCATCCCTAAAGAAAGAAGAGGCGGAGGAATGCATACTGTCTGCAGAACTTGCAGACCAAATGCATAGGTAGACAGGCATTGCGATCATCCGACCCAACTGCCACGTCACACTGTCTAGGGTGGATGATTCCGGACGATGGAAGTTCATTGACTCGGGAAAGTGCATAATGCAATAGAAGTTCTTTGAACCGAAGAAAGTGGTCTCGGGCTAGACGTGATGATTGCATTCTAATGACTGATGCCAAAGCGGTAGAGAGTGTGAAAGATGTGTTGCGGTTGACGGAGAATAACGATGTTCACTGAAATGAACAGCACTTGCAGCCTCAATGCACACTAGGCGTAAGATTCAGTGATTAGGAAAAAGTAATTTAAAGAGCTGAGCAATATTTCCAAAAATCAGTATCATGAATATGAGTTTCTATAAAACTATCTTAATTCACTCAACAATCTGATTTTTTTCAGTTGATTTCGTTTCTTTTCTTCGGATTGCTGAATGAATCTTTAAAGTAACATGGAGAAAACAATCATAAATTATTTTATACCATGATGGAGTAGATATTTTTGTAGCATTAAACATATCTTATTATGCGTCAAACCCTCCATTCTCATAGCACAGAGAGATGTTTATTGTTTGAAGTGATTCTCACACTGAGATGCCACATTCTTCGCTTAACAAATGAGTTCTACAACGTTGCGGACAAGGAAGAGGCTGTAGAGCTGTACAGGATAACGATTGACAGGCTTGATGACATGACGGAAGCCCCATAACAGACACTAATTGCCAAGAATAAAACTCCTAGTGTACAATTATCAATTATTTTCACTCGCATCCCTTCGCCACTCCGATTCTCATCCCTTTTCCGAGAATAGCACAGGCTCCAAGGAAGATTGTACAAAGCATCAAATTTATTGTGAAAAATGTGCTGTTGGGGGAAATATATTACGCCTGCTCCAGCGACTCGCGGGACCGGCTTTCGGCTACGAGCGCAAAGATGAATTAATTAGATAGAAAGTCCCGCTTCGTCCTGTAACCTGCCCAGGAGAGAACGGCAATCTCATAAAGCATTGCCGTCCTGGGCCTTTCGCGACGGTTTCCGTCACGAGCACCTCACAACTCCACCGTTTGCTCGGTCCCAAGTGGCACTTCTTTTTATTTGCGTTTACATTGTAACCAAACCGCACCTGCCGCGGGAGGAAACTTAGGCTCCACCTCCGACGGGACTGTGAGGATTCGCATGGCTTCCACTAGGCTTCCTGCGTCTCGTGGGGGCTAGGACGATGCCCTCCAGACGCTGTCCCGACCCGACCCAGTGTACCGACACGCTCAAGCCACGTTTTCATTTAAGCTTTTTTGCCCCAGGAGGCTTCGTGGGCAAAGCGTCGTGGAAGGCAGCATTGCTAGAACTGTTGCACCGTAAGCATCCAACAGGATAGTGCAACATTGTGACTGGTAGGACAGTTTTATTGCGTAGATTTTTTTATTACACCCATTTACGTTCCCTGCAGACACGTCAGTTAGATTCCGACGAAGAAAAGTAGTAAACGGGGTTCGTTTCGCATCGTTTGAACTCGCACGGAATGGAATGCAGAGCCAAAGACAGCTCGCCTAGTGAAGGTTCTTTTTTTGTACTGCGGTGTCCCTTGATTGACACGATCTAGTGTCGTCTGGACGCGAAAGTGAGGCAAGTCAGGTTGTTACGTTCATATTTCCATTTGGAAGTTGTTTTCTTTTGTGTACTTTTTGATATCTTTTTGGCTCGCTCGGGGCTGCTTGTGTGGTTGTCGTCTGAGAGTTCTAGCAAAGCAATCTCAAACACAAACAGAATAACTTGGGATTGTGTGCGGAAGTTGAACATTTTTAATTATAGAAAAACATGAACACCAGTGAGTAAGATGCAATCTTCTCAAGAAGAATGCTATAAAACAGGAAACAAGTGCATTGAAATGTGCAAAAGTTTTCAAATCTACACGCGAAATACGTTTTGCTGCCGTAGGCATTCTATGCCTGGTATTGTCGTGTTACAACTTTCTTCCTACTCTGCGAAAAGCGCATCGATTCCCTGCACTGCTCCTGGGGAATAAAATGGGATTTCCCGTGTCCTTGTGCGCTAGATCCCCCGAGGGATACTTCACTCCTTTTTTCCCAGCGGCCTAACACGATCAGCCTTGAAAGGCAAAAAGTTAAATTGGAATAACTTCGGTGTGGCGTGTTGATCTTACCTTAGCTCCTGTCGGACCCTGGCAACACCGTAATTGAGGTTAGGTTAGGTAACAGTCAGGTCCTTAGGCCATCCCCAATCGGAACTGCGCAAAGGATGAACTTCGATTTTCCCCACACGTGTCAGTGTCCCATGTCTGCACCCTGGTTGACATTTGTAAACCAATAATCTAAAGTTCGAATGCGAATGGAAATTTGTACCGTTGCGATTATTCAATTTAATTTACGACACTTTTACACTTTCCCGGTTCCCTGTTTCCGGCCGTTCCGGCGGATGGCAATTGGATGCTCTTCATCATTCGTGGGCTGGGTGGAGTGCGAGGGGCCCGGATGTGGTTTTTGGTGCCGTTGGCGCTATGATTTCTGCCGTCCCCAGTCCTTTGCCACCTCCCAGCATTGGGTTAACTGGTTTTTCCATTTCCTTAGCGAGCAAAACCCCCGACGCCGGTTGTGAGTTTGTGTTGACGTGCTTTCCTCTTCCCTTCCTGCTGTGCGGTTCCCTTTTCTTCCGCTCAATGCCACTTTTAGAGATTTCACCGGCAGCGTGGAAGAAGGCGGGAACCATCCAGGCCACGGGAAAGGATATCCTCCATTTTGCTCCTTCCTGTCACTCCCAGTTCCGGTCGGATGAAGAGTGTTGCGCTTTTCTAGATTGGACTAGAAAACAGCGACGAAAAACAGGACGAAGAATAAAATAATTGCCAGCAAACAGAAAAGCAAGAGGCAAAAAGGCAGTTTTCTACAAGGCTCATAAATCCTTAATGTGGCAACTGGTAACGCGCTCAGTTTCTGGCCCTTCCCCTACGCTCGGACTTCAAAGAACCCTTTTGCGGCAATTTGGGTTGCGAGGGACGCCTGGGATGATGATGATGATGTGCAAATTCCGTTTTCCGGTCTGGCTTTCTGGTTTGCTGCGCAGTGTATTACAAGTGTTCCTGATCCTTGCCCGCAGGATGCTTTGCGAAAAAAAAAAGAAAGCAGGACGAATGACTTTTCGAGAACCTCATTCCTCAGTTTGTAGTCGATTTTAGGACGGGACGACAGTAACAAAAAGCCATGCGGGCAGGTTGTAGTTGAGCAATATTTCGAGGTAAATCGCTTTTTGGGAATTAGCTCGTTTGCCGGGTGGGACGAGAAATTTGTTGTAAGTGGAGGTGCCTAGCCCTACTGTAGCCTTTTTGACCAGACCAAAAGTTTTCGGCAGGCATTGTTTTTGGAGTCGCAGCCGAAAATTCTATCCGGCTAGCTGATTATGATGCGGATAGTTGCTGGTACAATAAAAACTAGCAAACTGTGTGCATGAATAATTTTTTATCCATAGAAGGTGTTAAACCTTTAGTAGCACGCAACACAACGTCCTCGGTTGACATTTCATACAAGACTCTTTATTCGTGCGTCGTTACTTACATCTATACTTAATCCTAGCCCTATCCTATCCTATCACTAATACTAATACTACTTACTCTCTAATTATCTTTTAGGCCGACTATTACTAATACACTACATCTTCCCCGCAATAATTAATATGTGTTATTCGTCTTCATTTCGGATATTTGAAAGGTGGTTGACCCTTCAGCCTATTTGAACGCCTAATCGGGGGTGGAGTAGTCTCGCTTCTACGTCGCTTGCGATTGGGTATCTCAAGTGTTATTTTATCCGGTGTTAAGAATTCTTGTCGATCTGCTAACCTCCCTCTTCTTATTTGATTTATATGCACCATCCTCATATTTCCCCCTAAATCAATCAAATACCTAAGGGCACTTAACCGTTCAACTATTACACCCGGTATCCATCTAACCAGTTCCTTGAAATGGTTCCTATACCATATTTTTTCCCCTTTGGTGAAATCGATAGTACGATCAAGGTTTATTTTAGCCTTCCTTGTCAACGGTGTAGTCTTCGTATTTTCTGGTTTTGTTTTGTTTTCTCTACACGGATTATCCCAGGTATTTATTAAGGGATTTATCGCTTTTAACAACGTATTTGGCGTATAATTGAAAATGCGCGAGGACGGTGTAACCTTGGTGACGGTGCATGGTTCATTTCTGTATTGTAACAAAAATCGGTTGATTTTCCTTCCTAACGATAATGATTTAACTTGCTCATCGATCATAAATTTTTTTAATACCTCCTTAACAGTTCTAACCGCGCGTTCGGCCAACCCATTGGACTGTGGGTGGTATGGTGGTGTTTTAGTAACCTTAATACCTTGTATTTTTAGGAAGTTTACAAATGCCGCGGAATTGAATGGGGGACCGTTATCTGTTACTACTTCTTTCGGCAACCCAAAACATGCAAAGAACGCTTCAACGTTTTCGATTATGTCCACAGCTCTTGACATATTCACTACCTTAACTTCAATAAATTTCGTGTACGCATCCACGATTACAAGTAACGTTCGATTATCTATATAGCAAAGATCTAAATGTATCCTTTCAAATGGTTCGTTAACTTCTTTCCAGGTGGTTGTTACTATTTCTTTACGAACTGTCTGTCGGGATTGACACACCATACATGTTTTGCTTAATTCAGTAATATCGCTATCCATTTTCCTCCACCACACAAACCTTCTTGCATTCATCTTCATTTTGATAATTCCTTCGTGATTCATATGCACTAGTTCCAGAACTTTGCCCTTTAGACTATTAGGGATCACTACTCTATCATCATAGTATAAGATACCATCTTCTACTCCGAAATGTGTATTTAATTTTTCATAGCATTTAAGTTCGCCTTCCACGTTTCTCGGCCACCCGTTAATGATACATTCCGAAACTTTAGCCAATACGCTATCCTTTTGCTGTTCCTTACGTATTGTTTCTTGATCCAATGATCCAAATGTATTGTTATTCTGTATCATATTGATGCCTAAACTCACACCGTCTATTTTTGCATACTCCGTGGCTAGCGGTAATCTAGACATAGCATCCACGTGTGCCATCAGTTTCCCCGGCCTATGCTCAATTTCGTAATCATAATTTGTTAATTTTAACGCCCATCTCTGCAACCTTGCCATCGCTATCGATGACGTACCTCGACACGGATTAAAAATCTCCTTCACTCCGCTATTATCCGTTATTAATTTAAAATGGTAACCGAAAATGTACTTGTGGAACTTTTCCACACCAAACATAACAGCAAGGGCTTCTTTATGCACTTGCGCATAGTTTTTCTGCGCGTCTGATAGTGTCGCCGAAGCAAACGCAACAGGCCTTTCCACCCCGTTCACGGTATGTGATAATACAGCCCCCACTCCATACGGGCTTGCATCTACTGCTAAAACCAAGGGTTTTTCGGCGTCGTACGGTTCTAATACCCTGTTACTTATGAGAAGACGTTTAGAAGCTTCAAAAGCCCTTTGGCAGTTCACATCCCACACAAACTTTGACTCTTTTCGTAGTAATCTGTATAAGGGGTGTAACTCATTTGATAAATTCGGCAAGAATCGGTGATAATAATTAAGCAACCCTAGGTACGCCTGCAGTTCTACGGTGTTTTTTGGAGGAGTGACTTTTTCAATTGCTTCCAACTTATCTTGATTAGGTGTGATTCCTTCCGCGGAGATTGTATATCCCAAATAATCAATTTCCCTTTGCATAAATTCCGACTTATTAAAATTCAACTTAACATTATGCTTATTCAGTTTATCTAACACCGCAAACAGGTTCACCTTGCATTTCTTTTCTGTTTCTCCACCAACCAGTATATCGTCTAGATAAGCAATTCCCGGGGTATTGATCAATATCTGGTCTATTATACTTTGGAAAATCGCTGGCGCAGAGCTAATACCAAAAGGCATTCGAGTATACCTATACAAGCCCTTATGAGTGTTGATAGTGCAAACCTCTTGTGACGCTTCTGACAATTGCACTTGCAAGTATGCTCCCGATAAATCTAGCTTGCAAAAATATTTCCACCCTGCAATCTTCGCTAATATGTCGTCTATGCGCGGTAATGGGTAGTGGTCAGTTGATAGCATTCTATTTATAGTAGCTTTTCCGTCCAGACATAATCGCACAGAACCATCTTTCTTTTTAACAACCACAACGGGGCTTGCCCATTGTGATGACCTGCAAGGGATTAAAATCCCATCTTTCACTAACTTTTCTAGATTTTCTTCTACCGGTTTGAGTAATGAATACGGCACAGTGTACGCTTTGTGAAATATCGGAGCCCCCGGTTTAAGTACTAGATTAGCTGTGAATCCTTCTATTGCGTTGTCACTTTCTGACTTTTGTAACACTCGTTTGAATTTTTCTTTTATCTCGTGAATGTTATCACTTTCTACTGCGTATAACGTAAACGCTTCCCTCCATCGCGGAAACATCCAATCTAATGCATCTCTGCCCAATAAACAGCTCACTGCTTGAATAGTTGGTATGACGACCACTGTTAAATTACCTTTTAAACCCGATACCGTTTCTACTTCGAGTGTCATTTTACCCAACGGTGTAATCTTTTCTCCTGACGCGGATACAAAACTTATGGTGCATTGTTGTAATTTTGTCGAACGAAACTTTTCTTTATATACGTATTCCGGAATTACACTTGTTGCTGCTCCGCAATCTACTTCGAACTCTAGTCTGACTCCACTACAATTTACAAAAAAAATTTGTGGTAAATTTGCAGTTCGACTTGTAATCGTGTGTAAATATTCTATCTCACCGTTTCCAACGTTGCTGGGCGACACATCCACATCTTCTGTTTGCTCGATACAATGCATTCCCCTACCTCGTGTACATTTCGCAACTATGTGACCTCTCCTACCGCACTCGAAGCACACCCAATTTCTCACCGGACACGTAACGGGATTGTGTGATCGTCCGCAACGAAAGCATGGCACCCTTTCTCTCCCGTTAAACGATCTGCTTACATGTGTAGCTCGTCCGTAAGAGCAAACCCGACTGTCTCTTCTCTCCGGCACCGTCCCATCTGCTATTCTCCTATTCACCACTCGGTTGCTCGCAACGGCTCTCCCTTGTGCTACTGCTGCGATCTCTGCGGCCTGCACTTCGTTCGGCTTCATACAAAACTCTTCATTTTGTTTCCTTGCTGCATCCCAGGACAAGGCAATGTTGCACGCGGTCTCGTAGTCTAGCGTGACTTCTGCTAGGAGCTTCTTCCTGAGCTCCTGGTCAGCGACCCCAGCCACCAACTGGTCTCTAAGCGCCTTTTTGAGGAAACCCTCGAAGTTGCACTGCTGTGCCGCTGCTTTCAGCTCGATGATGTAATCTTTCACCGATAACTCATTTTGGTACACCAAACGAAACTTGTAGCGTTCTGCTACCTCATTAACCGTCGCCTTCAGGTGCTGCTTCAGTATGCCGATGAGAACATCCGCCTTTAAATTTCTTGGATTTTGTGGTGCGCACACCTTACGCGCCACATCAAACAACGCTGCACCGCCAACCGTTAACAGGAAACCCGTTTTCCTTGTATCGTCCACTTCATTAACTTCCAAATACAGCTCCACCCGTTCCAGGTAATTTTCGATGTCCTCTCCCAGCACATACGGTTGAACCGAACCAATCACTTGTCTCGCCATTTTTTTTACTTTCTCCTCGTCGCCACTTGTTAAACCTTTAGTAGCACGCAACACAACGTCCTCGGTTGACATTTCATACAAGACTCTTTATTCGTGCGTCGTTACTTACATCTATACTTAATCCTAGCCCTATCCTATCCTATCACTAATACTAATACTACTTACTCTCTAATTATCTTTTAGGCCGACTATTACTAATACACTACAGAAGGAACATTGTAACAAATAGGGTAAGGTTCATCCAACCACGTCCTGTTGCTATCAGGGAGGGTTCGCTTAATCTCGTGAACATTTTGTTTGTGTGTAGCACACATAATTCACAGGTAAAACTCGCCGAGGTCGGATTTCGTTGCCCGACCAGGACACTTTCTGACCTTTAGCAAAAGGAAAAACTATTTAGATAAATCCGTCCTTTCCCTCCCACCATTGCTACCAGCCAACGAGCCAACGTGAGGACACGAGCTGGAAATTGAGTTTGAAAAAGAGCAAAGGTGCACGTAAAAAAATGGTAACTAATCTCACATGATCGTATTTTATGCCAGAAAGGATGATAAAGCGGCTTTTGGTGGAGAAAAAGGCTGGCTTACGGAAGAAAATGGACTTCCGGCAAAGAACATGAGCGTACAGTCAGCGATCGGCGTAAAGGGACATCGGAGGGAAAAACTATGTCTCTGAGAGAAAAGGAATAAAGATTTGGAGCAGCTACAGCATTTCATCAAGAAGAAAGTTAAGCAGAAAATGACCCAGGTAAAATGATCAAATCTACCTTGTTGGTACTGCTTTGACTATTTTCCATTTACAGTTTCTACCTGACAGCCAGGGGAAAACAAAAGCCAGTAAAACATCTGATAGGAAAACTTTCGAGCACCGCTTCGTAAAGGTAAAATCGAGTTATTTGGGAGACAATTTTTCGTCGCGATCCTCTTCCACAGCAAACCGAAAAGTATGAAAGCAGAGCGAAGCGCTTGAACCCAAAACTAAACTCAATTAATGTTGATTAAAGTTTTCCAAGAAGAAGACTATTGAGCTATCGCAACTCCGGGGGAACTACGCAAAGGCGACCATGCGACGGAGAAAAAGGGAAATGGGTTCCCGGTGGTGGAATGGAAAATTTCTACGAACTCATCCTTGGACGTCCTTGCTGCTGTATTGTGAGATCGTGCGCCCGCGGTAATGATGCGATGGTATCGTTCGTGAGCAAATGTAATATCCTGTTGAATATGGTACATTTCGAAGCAGAGGCCGATGGTGTAAAGGTGGGTGTATGCGGTCCGCAGGACATAATTTCCTTAATCGATCTGTCTTCATACTTTCCAGCTCAAGCATTTCGGACACTGTTTCGTGCCCCTAGGGGTAGGCAAAAGGAAAACATTCCTCCACCGGTCGTTAGAAGGACCTTTTTACCGGTTGTCTATTTTTTCGGCTTTGCTTCATGCCCTTTGGCAGTGCTCGCCCATCCTGCTAGAGAAGGTGTGCCCTTCGCGGCGTGGAGACCGGCTCGGTTGGTGAACTTTTAATGTGCTTGGACAGCGGAGCGTCCACGAAAGCAGAGCCATTTTTCAGGGCCAAGGAATGCCGAAGGCAAGGTGAGTTTCTTTAACGGGCGTTAAGGCTGCTTTCTGTCACGCACGCAAGCACGCACCCGGAATCCACCCACCTAACTGATGAGCCGATGGGCAAGGAGGCTAGTCGACAAAAACAGGCTCCAATGGGAGCCAGTGACGCTTGTCATCGCCGGGAGGGAAATTTAAGAAGGACCCTCCCTGGGGTGTCCTCCGCAAGAGATTAATGACCGCGATATGTTCGCTAGGCACGGGAAACAAGCGTCACAGGAAGCGCTGTCATCCACCATTACTCTCAGTCAAAAAATAAAACGACACCAGGCGGGCTGTGGAACATTAGCTTCAGTTCTGGTCGCGTTTTAAGTGCGCACCACTCGAAGCCGGCGTATCTCAAACTCGCCGGCAAGGACTCTACTATCTGGGGCGCTTTTCTGTTTGACGTGACACAAACGCCAACGCGCTGCCTTCGCGCCCGAGGATCGCCTGGTCGCCATCGTGGCACGTTTTAGCGAAGGGGTAAAATTAATCATAACGGCTGCGACACCCCCAGTTTCCTGTTGAAGCATTCCGTTTTGAACCGCTTTAGCTGCGCTTTCATGCTTGTGAAAATGACGGCGTTGGAATCCTTTTTTTCATGAACACTGCAACGAGATGCGTGGTAGATTAAGTATTGCAAATGCAACTTCTCCTACTTTCAACCCCTCGTGCCCATCGCCATTTACCGCAAAGCCATGGCAATTCATCTTCACCCACTTGCACCGGGTCGGTTTTAGGAGCGTTCCGTGGCCGTGTATTTTCTCAGTTCAGCTTATTCTTCTCCGGCTGTTACGATGAACGAGAAAAGTTTTCTTCGCACCTATCAACCGGGATGATGGAGTATGAAGAACATTAACTCCGTAGCATTTCGTATGTCTTTGATTTATCTTTCTTCTTCGCCCCGGAAACGATCTGAAAGACTGTTGATCTTCCTTTCACCGGGGCTGTTTGTTTCTTCTATGCGTGTGTATGTGCATGTGTGTGGCACTCGAAAGCACTTCCACTTTCAGGACACACCCGTGGCGAAAGGAGCAGTAAAAAAACAATGACACGCAGTAAGAAAGCAAGCGACACTGAATGAGACACATCACGCGATTCGTCAGGAAAAATGAGCAGCATTTTCATGGAACTGTCGTCGTCCTGAAACGGCACTACACCTCCATTCTCCCTCCTATCCATTGCGACGAATGTTGATGATGATGGTTGTCATATTTTGTCACCGTCAGGTTTAGTGTTAGCGGGAAATTTGTGCAAGCTTATTGTACCGCGTTTTGACTTTCTTTCTCCCTTCATTGGCGGAGAGATTTCGTGAACCAAGGAGGACAATGTTGTATAGCTTTCTGTTGCATGATTTTTTATTTGTTCTTCTCGCCCTCCATACTAGCGTCATTTTCTGCTAACTTGTCATGATCAGCCTTGCGTGATCTATTCGTTTCAAGGCTAAGGTTTTTTTTTAGTTTTCAAATTAATGATATTTTGTTCGCCACAATGTGCTGAAGTCGAATCATAGAGCTTGCTTAGCATATGTTTTCAAAAAGCCCAGTACGATGTAGATCAGCAACAGAAACAAATGAAAGTCGTCATGAATATATGTAAAGCGTAATCAACCTCGTTTTTTGTGGAAGGAATCTTGCAGTCGTAGTGACTGTCGTCAATATGAATTAAATGACCAGGTTTGGTTGCTGTGGTTGCCGGAAAAACAAACACACATTTCTATGTACACTATCGCAAATTGATGACCTAATATCGGAATGTCATCAGCAAACAGCTTCCAAACCTAGCCATTAATTAGCCCCAACATGAAATAATTGATCTGCAAGTTTCACCATACTCGCTTCATAAATATCCCGCAATCAATGTGTTTTGTTTTGTTTTTACTCATTACGCATCCGTTTCCTCTTATGTCAGCAGGTCGGAGGAAAAGTGTCCACTCCTAACACCGGGTAGCTTAGGAAAGTAAAAGTTTTACCCTTACCTACCTGTCTAACAGTGACTCGGGAGGAAAACTCGGCAGCTCCTAGGCCGGTGCGGGAAATCTGCGAAGAAAACAAAAGAAACTTGGATAAGAAAATGTTCGTCTTGATGGCGGAAAACGAATTACATAAATGGTGCGACAGTGGAACGGAAACTTGGTTTCTATCCAATCTGTAGCTGAGCTGGGTTGGAGAGAAGTTGAACAATGTTACGGCGAAGTGCTTTGTGGGAGGAAAAAGAAATGATTTCAAGATGAGCGGATGCTGGAATTAGTTAATTTATTTTTTACTCTGTCACCGACGATCTACTTCTGCTCGCAACTGTGAAAGTTATGTTGGCAAATTATGGGAAGCTCTTGTCTCTTATATTTTTTCAGAGGGCAATGTCTTAAAGAAAGCAACACTTGAAATCGCATTATACTAGCGCTGTTTCATGAAAGTACATTTTCTCTCTAGTACATACGCAATTTGATTTAAAATTTTCCCATGAATGGACATACTAGACGACTCGTTGTTAATGTACAAAGTAATGGCAAACTAAATACTTTATCGACAACAGTATGACAAAATTGTCCAACAGAAGCAACAAGTGAAACATTGCTCCATTCCCCTTGGAATCCAACGACAGAAATTTTGGCACGACTTCACACAGACGTGGCGTGAAAAACACCACTGAGAGAATCATCCGTGGCTTTCATGGCACTCGTCGGCTTGCCATGTAAAAATTGTGGAATGCGACAATTGGCGATAATGGAAATGATTCCTTAAGCTCGCCCAAGTCGTCGGTGGAAAAACAATCGTCCATTGAGCAGCGGTGGTAGAACCCGGAAGAGCGCCAGTCGAAACCGAGGCAGTGAGGGAAGCCACCGAAAAAGCTTATTCCAGTTGAACTTAACTTTTCGCCGACGCTCCGCAAACAATCATTCGATAATGCTTTAATTGAGAGTAAAGTTGGTGGGAAAACTTTTGTGTGGGTGTTTTTACTGTGTGCTATAGCTGTTTTTCTTTCAGACTGTCGGTGTTCAGGATCACGGAGCGAGAGAAATGGAAAGTAAAAGTTTTTGCCACCAGCACACGTACACGGATCATCGAAGCAAACATACATACACGACAACGTGGGAAAACACAAAAAAAAAAGAAAAGGTAACACATATTTGACTTTAGAGCAGCGTATTGGAGAGTGGCACGTATACGGTGCGTGGTGGAAAACTTCTTGAAAAAGGAAACATACTCTACGCCATCCGCCACATCTCCAACGGACGACCTTTGGTTGATTTTTCGTTTCCCATCAGTTTCCTTCGGTGCAAACGGCTTCTCGTACGCCGATTTGAAGTGAATTCGGCGGGAATGTTTTCTTACCAACAAACATCATCCGGTCTGTGCTCGTGTGAGTGGTTCAAGGGGGCGTCTCGTGGACACAGCCTTCGAGCAATGGCGAATAAAGAGTGGCAAAAGTGCGAAAAGACCAGGGGCATGTGCGAGCGCGAGAAGGCAACCGGTACTCGGGAATGATTTCATCGGTATGGGACGATGGAAATTGGATCGTGGGAATGCGTACCAGCTGTTCACCGGGAGAAAGTTCTAAAATGAAAAAAGGAACCGAATATCTTCCTGCCCAACAGGGGCCAATCCTGCTTATGGGTGGGTGGTGATGGTACTTCTAGCACCAATCATCATGCTGCGCATGGTGCGCTAGGGGAAACGTGGATCAAAGACATCCGGGACTCGATCCGGGCTGACGGTCGAGGTAGAGTTATGTGGAAATAATCGAAGATGATGGCTGAAAAATGCTGGTCGGAACGGTACCGGACAGTTCTTTCGCACTAGGAAGTTTTTCTTTCCAGGAAGCTTGTGCTTGGATGCTTTTTCGATATTTGGATGGAAGATAAAACATGGAAAAGGTGGACGCATAAGAAAGGAAGAAAGGGCCTTCTG